>JADMLD010001394.1:1240000-2480000 GCA_017589585.1 Phylloscopus whistleri
CCCAGTTTCCACATAGACTTAACAAGAGAATTAGTAAGACATTCCATATGAATGTTTCCAACTGCTTTTAGCCAAGTTCCACTGATGTTGCCCTTTCTTCATCTATGCCACCGAGTAATTACCTCCTAATTTCTGCTGCTGACTCCTCTCTCCAGCTGCAGCACAGCTCGTTAGCTCACGCTCTGTTACACTACCTCTCTGTCTGACTGTCAGTGTCATAGATTATAAATCATTTGAGGTCATGACTGGTACTTTTGTATGTTTTCTATCAGGCAAACCAAACTCGACCACCAAACATTGGTATTAGATCATATTAATTACTTTCATAAGCCTTTAAATGAATTATTCATTGTGGTACTTAATCTGGATATATATTAAAAGGAAAGTTTGAGTAATTACGCCCTTTATTTGACAGACACACTACATAAAGAAAGTATATTTTAAGTCTTGTAGGTACAGGAGTCAGAAAAGCCTAAGTGTCATTGACAACTCACTACACAGCTTCTATGAAAGATGGAATCCAGAAACCAAATCTGCTTTTGGAAATTGATGAAGTGACCCACCAAAAGGGGTCAAACCAGTTCAGTCCCAGAGCAAGGAGCAGATCCTAGCAATTTTTCCAATAATCAAACTTTCCATAGCAAATTTGACAAACAAATGTACCTAGTGTTAAATGCCAGTATGGAAACTTCAATTAGATGCAGCTAATGGGAAACTATTTTGCAGGCCTTTCAGCAAGAGTTGAGTGAAAGGTCGAGAAGTTTGTTTGCTGAAGTAGGTTTGTCGAAATTAGTGACTTTTCTGTATGATTTTTACATGCTTTCCAAAGAGTCACAAAAATGCAAAGAAATCCTGTAGCAGAGAAATAAGAACCTTTAAAAAAGTCAAGTGAATTCAGATTAAAATTTTCTTTCAACTGTTTTAACCATTAAAATGCTGTCTCTTTTGTCTGTAAAATGTAAAGCTGCTTCAGATGCAAAGCATTTACAGCATCAGCAACAGCAAGACAGGTGAAATATGTTCCTCCCAACTGGCACTGTCTGGGTAATTATCCATTAATATCAATTCTAGGTTGAAATAAAAAAGATTGCTTTTGTCAGAGAATACTGGAATATTTCAAAAGCAAAGGAAAAAATACCTTGAAAGACTAGGCCAAAGTGCAATGCTTTGCCTTCCTTAAACTGCCTTTTATCAGATGGATTGATCTGTTTCAACTATTTTAGAAGACAGACTAGTCCATGTGACAGAAACAAAATATCTGATTGAATCTGGTTTGGCTTTACAGAGAAGGGAAATGTTTATTTCTCTTGTCTGTAGGCTGACAGAATTAGACAAAGATTGGCATATGGATTATTTTAAATACACTTCATTAATACAAAAATCTGTTGAGAAAATTACAAATAGCAGAATGGACTTCAAGAACATGGCCTTTGTTTTAGTGCAATCTTCCTCTCCCCCCATACCCTCAAGCAACCATGGCTTACAAGACGGTGTTTTCTTCCTTATAGCTTGCTGATTAAAATTAGGCTAGTCACTCTTTCCACTGGCTCTTTTCAAACTGCACTATCACTGCTGTTTTTGTTTGCATTGTAATGTTGATCAGATTAAAAGTCACAAGGCTCAGAGTGATCTGTCCAGTGTTTTCCTATGTCTGAAAAATTATATAGCTAAATATCAGTACTTTTAGCCTATAGCCCTACTGAGACACACATGGTTGGTTTATGGAGGAAAGATTCAATTTTAATAACAGAGCTGTCAGTTTCAACCAGGGCCTTCATTAATAACAGAAATGACAAATGCATGCCACTAACAGGTTACTTCTTGGTCACTTAGTTGTCTGGCAAATAATCTCATATCACAGAATACAATCATCAAATACTGTTTCCAAAGTAGTTGTATGTCTAATGTACAGACATCTCTGTATTTCCTACTAATTACAAATATTTGTTTTGCTATTATTTTAAATATAATCCATAGTAGAGGCTACATTTTAGAAAAACAGGTTACCCTAAAAAACCCCGCAGTCTACATGTTGCCTGGAAATGTCAACATGATTGTGAGTATTGTGTAATAGATGAATAATTGCTATAGTAATCCTAGTCAAGGAACATCAAATTCAGGGCAGATGATGTTCTTGCAGGACATGATCATTTAGAACTGATAACTTAGACTTGAAACCCATTGACAATCTTATTTACCACCTTAGTATCATGTGATATGTTTCATGTATCCATTCATTTTATCCCAGGATTTGTCACATTCTGAGGAATAAGACCAATTTAATTTGCTGACTATCTCATGATAGTGACAAGGCTGTGACAAAGCTCTGATTTGGACTAAAGGTAAAAATACAGATAATGAAAAACCTGCTTATATAACAAACAATGTTGATGATGCCAAGACACTGACTTAAAAATAAAGTGAAATGAAAGCAAAAATAAGGTAGAAAATCTTACAAAACCAAGGAAGCTATTCCACTTTCTTCTTCCTAAACATTAAATTTTTGATGATACATACTGTGCTCACTGATGTAGAAATTTACACCTCTCCATCTGTAAATAAGAAGGATAAATCTTCCTAGCAGAAGGAAATGGAAAAGAATGGAATAATTGCCCATTTCTTTTCAGTTGACTATTGGACAGTGACTTGAATATGTGGACATGAATATGTGTTGAAATATTCATCCATTTGTCATGGAATATACTTCATTTAAATACAATCTTATTAAAGAAGGAATGAAAAAAGTTAATTTTCTGGGTAAAAAGATCAGGTAAGATATAAATATCATTTGTGCTTTTGAAAATCATGCTTAGTTGAGATGTTTGCTCTAGTCAAACCTATGCAGAAAATCCTATTTTGAAGGGCAGAGACCTACTGAGAGCACATCCAAAGCACAAGAGTACCTAGCATATGAGACAGATGTGAGTAATCTCAGTCTCCCTTTGCCTCTGGGATAGGAGAGTGAATTTTGATGCAAAAATATTTCTATGAAGTCCTGAATTCCCAACACACATTACCAAGTTTATACATATACATTTTATTGGGCCCACCTTTTTGAACTCCCAGTACAAATAGAAAAGTGGGCTGAAATTGTCTTTGTAATGTCAGGGTTTATTCCCTTTGCTTTTTCTTGAATATAATCACAGATATTAGTGGTGAGATTGGGGCAGGTGGGGAAGAAATACAAGTTGCTGCAAAATAACATGGCCACAAGAAAAACAATTTGAGTCATTGTCTTGATGCTAACCCACCAAAAACTGAAAAACCGTCAGGAGGGTGAAAGGGCAGCACAAACATCATCTAATCCCCAAGTTCTGATTTTGTGTTTCTGTTCTACATGCTTTCACATTAACATAGTTGATGTAGTGAGGGGTATTAGCACATAATGGTTAGGACACCATTTTTTCCAGATATTTCAGAAATAAAGTATAGATATTTCAGTATTAAAGAACATCAGCATGAGAGGGGTTGCTAGGTAGTTGGAAGGGAAGAAAAGTGGTTGAGGGGAAGAAAAGACCTAAACAAGAAGAGGAGAGAGATTTACCTACGTTATACAGCTCTAAAGAAATGTCAGTCTTCTTTACTGGCAATCTACTAATCTACTTACTGATTGAAGCCAAATCTCATTTACAAAAATGTTGTTTTCATATCCTGCTAGATGTGCAACCCAAAGTTTCTATGTAAATGTTATTTGTGGAAGTTTCCTTATGCAAGAAGTGTGACTCTTTTTCCATTATAAAAATAAATAATTTTTTTTAAAAAAAGCAGCAAGTCTTAAAGAATGCCTTTGGGACAGTGAAACAGTGTTGATTCTATGAGCCAAATGCAGATCCCTATCTCCTGCACAACCAAGGAGCACTACAAAAGCAACTTGGAAAGCTCTCCTCCATTAACAGGATGTAGAGAAAAAGACTGGCTAGAGCATGAGGAAGAGCCAGTTTAAGGGATGGATTAAATGGAAGCCTTCTGTGGCCTCTGAGCTAATTAACTGTAAAGTTTACAGCAGAACACTTTAGATGCTTACTTTCTGGCATCAGGGTTGTATTTAGAGGCTAGGGAATAATATCTTTAGCTGTTATTAGAGTTACAGAAAGATTTTGGTTCAAACACAAAGTCTGGAGTAATTGGCAACAGATTGACAGAAATATTCAATAAATATTGGTTCATCTAACTTTTCATACTGCAAAGAGTTTTTTCCCCAGAGAAATGTAATTGTAGGTTTCATTCTCATATAAAATAATCTTTTATTACTCATCTAATTTAAGAAACATTAAAAAATAAGAATAAGCACAAATGTAATCATCCTCTTATATGCTGTGGGTATCACATAATTATGCTTTGCTTCCACGTTACTACATATGGAAAGTATCAGTAATTTGTAATTCAATAGCAAACTCTATCCCTGAAAATTTCAATCATCCCAATGCTTCCAACCATTCCAATATTGCTTATATGTTCATAATTCTATACAAGATCTCTTATTTTCAAGATAAAACTCACCAGGTTATCTGAAGATATTTTACTCTGCCTTGTGAAGGTGTTTGTTTTTCATGAATATCATTCAATAGCAAAGCCTGTGATATGACTTTTAATTTATTTTACTCTCTCCTTTATGTTTGATGCTAATGACCTCTAGATTTTTTTAAATGCACAGAATTTTTACCTATCCCATTAAGTCATGATGAAGTTTACAATAGCTGAGACATCTGTCCTGGATGTGATATATATGAAAGATAGTCACCTCACAAATCAGCATCTGTGGTGCTTGAGAGAGATTAGTCAGGAGGGTTACTTTAAAGCTTCCTTGGATAAAGAGACTAGATACATCTCCCAGATGTAAAATGCCTTTGTCTCTACAGGAGAGTATATTGAAAGGTGGCTATGAAGGAGAACTGGGTGACCCAGGAGGTATGGTAGCAGTCCGTGGGGCTATTAATCTCCAAGACATTTTTTGGAAACTACTAATAGCCTGTAAGATTTTATGCAAAGGCAATGAAATAATAATTGTTAAATACACTGTTGAGTCCTATTGTATTTGTGGAGGCTCTGCGATAGCTGTTAACCTTGGAAGCCAGAAATAATACGCATTAGAAATTACTAAGTGCAGTGTCAAGCACTTGTTGTAAATCATTTGGGTTAGACCCCGGTGGGAATTTGTAGCCCTGTTTTCTCTGGCAATTTTTAATAAATTGACCATAATAAAAAAGGGAGGAAGAGTCCATGAATGGCACTTTGTACATCACCTTCTCATTTAGCAGAACAAAGACTGGCTTCATGGGTTTGAGAAAAAAACACAGCAGCAACAGTTGCTTCTTCAAAAATACAAGGAGAGGAGCAGGTGTCCTGATTTATTTACAGCATTTGTTCAGAAAGTGTGGGGACCCATCTCAGCCTGGAGGGTTTAAATGGTTGAATTTCCAGAAGAGCGCAACAGTCATGGAGCCAGGAAGTAGTTTAGATAAGTAATGACTTATCTAAAGGTACAGGAACTGTGGAGGAAGGAGACCATTTTCTCTGATTTTGGAGTGGGGGAGCTGCTGCTGGGTAGTTGATGTATTTCACTCTACACAGCCAAACCCAGGTTTAAATCAAAAACAAACTCCAGAGGTAAGGAAAGATCAGAGTTTAGGACTGATTACTCCTTATAGCTCTCTTTTCTGTTCATTGAATGAACCTTGCATTTGTGTGTGCTCTTCAGTGCTAGCTTGCTTAAATAGCTGGAGACAAGGCTGTGCTCATGATGCCATTGTAGTTCTATGCTTGAGGTAGTTTTCCAGGATGTGGATTTGAATGCACTCAAGCTACTGCCAGGTAGTCCCAAGACACCTGTCTTCCAGATTAGTGTGCTGAACAGCATTTTAGATAGTTATCTGAAGTTAATAGATGACATAAGCCCTTTTGAAATGGATTATTCCTGCTCATATAGGTACCTAGATTAGGTAGAAACTTGACAATAACGGATGCGTCTAGCAAGTCACTATATTTCACAGATTTAGGCTTCACAGAGGCATGGGAATTGCCTCCTACAGACATACCCCTACACTCTGTGTTTCTTGGTGCCTGCCTATAAATGACTCCATACTCTTAGTGAGGTTTTGAGGAACATTTTTCAGTGCTGTCTAGGTTGACATACGGTGTATATGGGGTACCATGTATTCCCTTATCTTCTGTAAAGTGGGCTAGTATCTGAGAACATGTCCTTACTTTTGGAAAAGCACAGAGCACTTGAAGTCCTGGACCATGTGCCAGGAGTTACGGAATGTGCAGTGTTCTGTAAGGTCGAGGCACATCACCTTATTAAACCATTGCTGAATAGCACACAATTTAAAAAATACAGACATTCTAAATGTTAGGGCTATACTTGCACAATTCCCAAAGCAGGTGATATTTATAGACCTCTGCTTTGACTGTGTCTGTGCTATGAATAGCCTTATAAAACAGGACCAGTCATTTTAGTGCATTTTATAAGCAATTTTTATATGGATCTTACTTTATTGCCAGATTTAATTAATTTTTAAAAGGAAGATATGGCAAATGGGTTAGATATTCAATTGGCTGGAGACAACATAGGTATGGGAATAAGGAAATAACTGTAAAGATGGGGGAAAGGGACTGAGGCAGAACAAACATGCTTTTTCCATAATTTTTCTATTGTTTCGATGAAACCAAAACTGATCCACAGTGCAGATGTCTCACCAGCCATTCTGGACTTTTTTGTGTCTTTCTCTCTATAAAACTGGAGCCAGAGATCTTCAGGGAATGTAATTATCACACATTTGGTGGTTTTGCCTCGATCTTCAACTATTTTAGAAATGAATATATGTTTATATCTCAGAAATAGCTGAAGAACCTCAGCAAAGAATCCTAGTATTTATTAATTGGCTATTTACTCCAAAGGCCATTTATCTTACTAAAATGAAATCAAATCAACTGTTGCTGTTGGCAGCTCAGTGTGGAATAATGCAGTTTAAAGAAAAATGAAAGGCCTTCAGTGTATGAAAAATGTGGTTAGAAAAATCAAAACAGAAACCTTGAGACCCTTTCCTTGGAAAAAGTGTCACAGTAGTTTAAGGTCACTTTGTATAGATCTATAACAATACCATTTATTATGCCCCTTCTAATCCTACCAAGTTTTTGTAATGAGACAATCTGAGTAACTGTAATTGATGATAAATTTCTACAAGTTGGGGGGTATGTTTATGCTTTATGAGCCATCAGACAAAGTTGTTTGAGATGGATCTGTTTAATGATATTTTGTTTTAGGGACTCAGCCTCTGAGCTGGCCCAGTTTGGCTTTGTTTCTGTCACTGAAGGATTGAGACTAGTAGTGGGTAGTTTGGGTTTACTAAGTGGAACTGTCTGCCAGTATGTTTGTATTTGAAGCTTGGCCAAAATAGATTCCAAGTGATATGGAAAGCAAAAATAATTATGGAAAGTTTTATGTGAAGAAGCCAATTTTAATGATTCTGGTTTTGGAGTTTTTTACGTGACTACTTAAACATTGTAATAAAGGATCATCCAACTCTTAGCTATTCTCAGTTCTCATGAATAATAAGTGTAATCAAGTATGACTTTTGAGTGCCATACCAATCACTCAAAGGCCACATTAAAAAAATACAGGGAATGAAAAAAATATATTACAGGAGATAAAGAGCAAATGGAAGGAACATTGAAGTTTTTCAGAGATCAGATAGCGGGACCTGGAATGAAAAAGACTGTCCAGATGCTGCCTCTTAAGAAATCAGTTTTCCTTTCTGATTCTGCTAGCTTCTTTGCATTTATGTTGTGGGTTATGACTCAAAAATGTGTCTGGAACAATCCATTCCATTGTGTCTTTCAGCTTTCTTTGGAAAAAAAAATAGAATCAAGATGTCATGATTTTTCTGCTAATAATGACATTATTTCTAGCTGGCCTGTTATTACTGTAGTCTTCGGCCAGGCTGCATTCTTTCAGGCTGCAAACACTCAGCTTATACGAGTTATACAAGTTGAGCTCATGCAAGCAATGTTGATTAAAGATTTTCCCTGGCCTAAAGGGTTGCTTAAAGGATATGGTAAATATTTGGCATTACAATATCAAGCCTGAGATCCTGAGTAATTTATGACGAAACACCTGCACAAATGAGCTGAAAGAAACTGAGCATGCTGAATTATTGCAGGAGTTTTTTTATTACTAAACCCAAATAGCTTCATATGGCCACACAAGAAAGATGAGAGGCTAAAAATATAATTACTTTCAGTCATTGTGAGGCATGGAAAATAGGTCTGTTGTGTGGTTTGGGGTTTTATTTTTAATACAAAATCACAAATCTGTCTGATAGAGGATGCTGTTCTGATATTCTACTCCTAAAATTCTCCAAGTAAAATGACTGTATGCAACATAAAAATTTGATTAAAATAGTTGTGTTAAATAAATATAATGAGGTACACATTCATACCCTTCTACAGGAACGAAGAACCATGCTATTGTTCCCTCTCCTTCACTCATCCTTTCTGTTGCCTTACAACCAGGGACCCTCCTGCCAGGTAAAACTCAGTGACCGAAACTGTAAGGTATTAGCTGCTGCCAGGATCATTGCTCTGGACACTGGAGAGAAAGAGAGATCTGTGATGTGGAAAGCAGAGAAAATTGCAATATTGTCAAAAAATGCTAATCTGTGAACTCACAGCTTACATGTTGAACATGTTCATCATTTAGAATCTTTCAGCCAGTGGAACTGGTATTCAGGTCTTTTTTCCTCTGTAAATAAAAGCTTCCAACTTTTAATTTAACACTTATTTTAAAGGGATTTAAGTAAAATGAGAGACCCAGATGCTTATGGCTTTCACAGAATTATTTAATGCCTAAGTGCCTGAAGCTTAGTAATGATATTGTGTTCTTTTCAACTTTTTTGATCAAGTTCTGCGTTTGTTCAAGTTCAGTATGAAACCAGAAGAGAAGGATTAGCATAAGACATGGAAAGGCTGCAAACCCCTGATATCTGAATCAGAAACATGTATTGGTAGACCTCTTCATGACGTAAGTCCTGGAGACCCAAAATTCAGTTTGATGGAAACAGACAAACCTTGTTGAGTCATCTGGAAAAGATTCCTGAGAAGCATAGTTATGCAGTTGCCTGCATAATGTGAGGTAAATCTGATGCAAAGACAGGAGAAACATGGAGTAATAATCAGTTAAATAAATTACTATCTCATATTTTTTCCAAAATTCTATTTCAGGCAGTCATTTGCTCAGAGCATTCTGTGTTACTCATTTCTATTTGCCACTATGAGTTAGGTCTGCTGGTATAAGTAAAATAAGGGATTCCTTTTGTCTGCCCTGGAACAACAGTGAGTCACTCTACAGATACTGTCATGTGAAAGAGCAGTTTCCTTCAACCATTTATGTTTGATCAGGCTGTTAATGCCCAAAGACACAAAAGACCCTTGTGCCTGACCAGCCTATCTATATCCTGTTATGGGGACCCCACTGAATGTACCCAGCCAGAATGAACTCCAGCCAGATGTATCAGAGGATGGTTCTGGGGTGTGCACTGACAGCATATCAGAGTCAAATCCTTTACATCAGTTTAGAAAAAGAGGCCCCTTTCTGGATTTCCCCACTCCTAGTTTGCATATTAGTTTTGTCAAGTTACTGACTGTCAGTGGCTGCTAGAGCCCTTGATGAAGGACTTGCACTAAACAGTTTACAGAATAACACTTTTTAACAAATGCAGTGATAATAGTAAACTGCAATGGATTGTTAAGAGATTGATGTTGATAGTATAGTGACTGGCAAAAATGAATTTGAGGCAATATACAGACAAGTTCTAATTTCCAATGTAAGCCAGCTCATGATAATTATTTCGCATGCATATAATAAGGTTCTTACCCTACAAATGTCCCTTTGGAGGGAGAAGACAGATACAGCTTGTCAACGATGCCAGAAGTTACAATGGAGTTGCCTTTGACCTCCCTTCCCTAAGCTATATTCATATTATTTTCTTCGAGGGAGGGCAAAGGTAACATTACAGTTGATGTAATTTCATGTTTAGGTGGATTCTGAGTGACTTTAGTCATTAGTATTTGTAGAAGCATGAAAATTAATATGTATTTTCAAGTTAATGAAGCAAAGTTCAGCTTTCATTCACCACCTGGCACATTCCTTTGGCTTTGTTCCCATTAAGCACATTGTTTTCAACAGAGCATGATCACAACCCCATTGTGTTGCTCCATTCTCTGTGTCATATGTGCATTGATTTCAACAGAGCATGACCACAGAACCTCCGTGCCACTCCATCCTTTGTTTCATGTCTCCCTTAGAGCAGCACACCAAGCTTACTCAGTGTTCCTGCTTCAAAGGTGTGCGCACAGTTTGTCCCTGGTGAACTACAGCCAATGAATACACTCCTTATGGCTGAACTTTGCTTCTCAGAATTTTCCAAACAGTTGAGACACTTTAATTTTCATCATCCCTTCTCATTGTTTCAGCAAATGTGGCTTAGTAGGCCGTGGAAGATTGGCAGTGCACATTAAGAACTGTGTGGCTGCTGGGCACATATATAAAATGATGTACTGAAAATGGATGACTGAAGGTAAGGAATCACTGGTGCACCTAACATATAACGAGCTGCTCTGAGAAAGGAGTAGCTTTCTTTTGGTTTGGGTCTATGAAAATGAGGCAGGAACAGATGTCCAAAATACTTTAGCTCTTTGAAGTGGAGGTTTTCTATACAAAAAAATAAAAAATGTTGTTACTGTCTGTTGGTACTAGAGACAGTATTTTTACACAGATGGACCCCAAATGAGAACGGCAGTGTTTGACGGACTGGCTCCAAAATCCAAAGAGTGTATTTAAATCTGTATGTATACAAAGCATATGCCTATATATATGATTGATTATATTCATATAACATGTTTCCACCTGGGCTTCAAAGTCTGAGTGATGCTCTAGTGAAGAAAACTCATGCTTTGCTTATGATTGCTCTGTATTTGAAGATATTCTATGTGTGCAAAAAATGCACTGGGCATGTTTTATGAATGTATGGATAAATGCAGATTATAGGAACGACTTCTAGGTTTCTGAATCTCAACATAATATTTTGGCCTATTATCAGCAGACCTGACCCAGAAATACTGAAGGAAAACTAGATCTCCATATCATGTAAAAAACTTCTGATTATTACATCAAAATATTTCTTCCTTTGCTGTTAAACAGCCACGGGCAGTAGAACATCAGTTCCTGGAGATTCCTCTCTCCAGAAGCCAACAAATCACTCTTTTTTGCCCACTCAATACTACCCATTAAACTATTCATACCAGCGAGAGATAGCATCAGACATTGTCCAAATTCTGCCAGTGCCCCCAAAATCTGATTAGGTGAGAAACAGACAAAACAGCAAGCAATCCATGCTTAGCACTACAAAGGAAGGCAGAAAGTCTTGCCTGGCAATTAATTCCTTCGCAATTGCAAAATTACAAATCTAACTGTGAATGTATAAGCAGAAGGTGTTGACCAGGTGTCCCAGGTAAAGAATTCCTTGCATTGCCTGAGACTAGTTAGCAAGTAAGTGCTGAAGACAGAAAAAAAATTATTTTAATATAATCACTTTTAAAAAACACCAGAGAAAATACATCTCTTCTAGTCTTACCAACTAATGAACTGATATTTTAAAGGCTGAGACTTCAGTAACATATAGTTTCCAGGCTCCTTCACGAATCAAGGGTTAAAGTGTGGGGTTTAGTGAATCCAAGCTCAAATACGACAGTGCAGACCAACTGCTTACACTACTGAGCCACAAAACTTCTCACAAAAAATTAATACAGGCATGTTTAAGGAAGATTTATATAATCATAAAAACTCCATCAACTGGTGACTTCATCTCTTCTCCTTTTATTCCAACTTAAATAATTTCTGCTGTCTTTCATATTCTGGTGAAATTAAAATCTTACTCAGTATCCTACTGATCTGACTATGATATTTTTTCATTCAGAAGGAACAACCCAACCTTCTGGAAACAGATGTGCAAGGACCTATTCACAGAATTCAGATAATCTCTTAACTACATGTTTGATGATCTAGATATACTAAATATCATATCATAATGACTGTTTTCTAGTTTCTTTAACATTGTTTTCTCTGTTGTTCTTTTCTTCCCTTACATCTTTAACATTTCTATTTTTAAATTTGAGTACCAGGTCTAGAAATGGCACTAATGTCCTAATTTTGATTGAATATTGTGGCAAGAATTCCTGTTTCTATTGCACATTTTTCTCTTTAAGTACCCAAATATCAATGGAATTAAATTCTCATTTATGGCAGTACATGACCTGTCCAAATCAGTTGTATTTACATCAGATTCTCATTCTTTTAAGATAAAAATTGTTTACTTGCATTGGTATATAGTTAGAAACAATTCAAAACTCTGTTTCTTTTGAAATCAGTTTCCCAAGTAATTATAAATCAGATTCACTCAGTTCTTCTGCCCAGAAATTGAATGATTCCAAACCACTATGCTATTTTAAAAAATCTGGGCAACAAAAATTTTTGCCTTTCATCTCAGGTGTTTCACTGAAATAGTTACGTTAGATAAAAAAAAAAAATAAAAAAAGTTATACATAAAACCTTTTAGAATATCTGAAAGAAGGACAGAAAACAGACCTAAAGTTCAGAGGCCATTTTTTTCCCCATTATTTCATGACTTTGACCTAATTTTGAGTGGGAATCTCAATGAATCTCTGGTGTCTCACCTTTCCTAATACCTGCTCATGGGAAGAATGGTCTTAAATGTGGGAGGAAGGAGAGAAACAAAAAGCCCAGGTCTGCTCCCTCATATATCTCAAATTCAAATCATGTTTGTATCCATCCATTTCAAACTTCAATCTCCAGTCTTTGGAGAAGAAAAGACTGCTCATTTTAAAAACAAGGCAATTGGTTCTAATTGAACTTTTTCGTTTTACCTCCTTACTCTTTTGTTGCAATTATCTCTTTGGACCACCCAACACAACTCAGCTATCTTTCCCTGGCATTCATGCACTCAGAGTCCTTGCAAATGTTGTCCCTATTAGTCAGTGCTTGGCCCAGCTACAACTGGCATAGTGAGGTTTTCGGAGCTTATTTTTAATTTTCAGTCAGTTTCTTTTTGATTCTTGGACATGAGACCAAAGACAGGATATCATACACTAAATCAGTTAATAATTAGCTTGATATATGCTTCTTAATTAGTATAATTGTGATTGGCAAAAAACTCTCATATTTTCATGACATAGGGGTTAATGATATATATAAATTATGGTGACGCTGTCCCATTAGTTGGAGTCCCAAAGCCATCTCTGTTGAGGGCATATACAGCAGAGCTATAATTCTTCCAATGGTCTAGCTCTATGGTGGAGTTCTAGGATCTCAGTAACTTGCAAGAGGCTGGGTGGCCCAAAGTCACCATTTGGGTGGCCCATGGAGCAGAATTTCACTGTTCTGAGTACTCATGGTGTGTTTAGACTGACAATGTAAATGAGCACAAAAGTCCATCACCCCCTAGGTGGGAGCAAGGCACAGAAGATTGGGATAGCATGCAACTGAAGGCGCATTGCTCCTCCAGGATTTAAAAACTTCCAATTTAGTACATTGTCTACTTCCAATCCTGAATGCAGATGGCGTCAGAAATAGTTGTGCTTAAATTAGAACCAAGACAAGATGTACAAGCTGAGTTAAGGCTCCTGCAGTCATCCTCCATTCAGAGTTGTGGATAGACAGAACTAAATGCATGTGGTTCTATTTCTGCCTCTTCCCTTTGCTAGCTGAAACCCATATGTGAATCACAGTGTGCTTGAGATGTTCTGCTAGTATATATCATTGTTCAAAGTGCCATGTGTGCACTTCATTTAAATCTCTGTGCTCCTTAAGGGATGGTTCATTTAAAAGTTGAGAGAGATAAGATCCTCCTAAATGTGATCTGTTCATGTATAGCCAGATGGACTGGCAGATATGTTAAGCACTTGATGAGACCTGGAGTCTAGCATAGGCTGCTAGAAGCCAAGCAGATGATTTGCAAGTTTTCAATGAAATTTGGATCAGCAAAAGATGAAAGAGAAACATGCTGTGTTGGTTCCTGGTGGTACTAAAGAACATAGATGTGTTCCTGGAAGGATCAAGCAATGCAAAATCGGAACTGGTGTTTTGTGTAGAATGGAAAGAAGAAAACAGGAGATCACACAGATAGCAAGAAGCTTTTCTTCCTAAATAAGTGGTATAATCTGAATATATATATGAAAATATCTGACTTATCATAAGCTTGAAAAGCACAGAGCTCTCTCATGTAAAAAGCAAAATATTTCTGGCCATTTTTTGCAGTTTTCAATTGCTGTTGAAAGTAGGAGTATGCTGTTATAAATATGCTCAATTCCTTCCTTCGTGTCCTACGTATTTAGCATTTTTCAGGAAATGTGGCTTCTCTTGATTTATGAAATTCAAGGCTCCAAAGACAATCTCTTTGCTTGGAGAGGATCATTTGGTTTCTTTGGTAAAACTCACATCTCCAGAGGGAAAAAAATCAGTCAAAAATTAGAACTGACAAGCAGCATTTATCCATCATGAACTTTTCCTCTGAGGTTACTAGAGAGCAAACCAAGCTGCATGCTTGATTTTTTGTTGTTTTTATTGTACTGCTTTTCAAAAGCTGTGAATTTTCAGCATAATTGTGTGTGGTATAGTTCTCATTGCAGCAACACAAAAGTTAAAAAAAGAAAAGAAAGCCAACTAGGCAATGTACTTAAAATTGGGTTCCTGTGACTGTGTGGGGTCTTTGAAGTGTTTTTAAAATGGCAAAATGGCAACATAACTGTGTTTCTATGACTGTATATAGGCATTGGCTCCAATTCACAAATCCCAAATTCCACCCAGTTCTCCGTGCCTGGTGTTTTCTATTGGCAGGGCACTTCCTGCAGCCTAGAGCCAATCAACAGAAATATTAGGGCTTGGATGGATTTAAGATGCCTAAATCTGGAATCTACTTTTGTTGAAATTCTTGACTCAGATCTCAGGTGTGAACCAGAAATACCATTCCTGTCTTCTATCTTCTTTTCCTCTTTTAGCATACAATTTAGTTGCTTCAGTGGAAGAACAGCAAGCTGGAGGGCAGTGATTGATATAGCACCACATATAAATGGTGGTCAAGAACATAATAATAACTTTGCTGCTGCTATCAAGAGACCGAGCCAATTAAATGCCATATTTTAATATAAACTTTTGCCAGGACTGTATTTGCTTTATTGAAGTTTCTAACAAGCCTTTAATGTTGCTACAACAGGATATTACTTTTTTCTTCAGATAAATATAAGTGTTCTGCTAAAAAAGGAGTAAAAACTGTGCTATAACATTATGTATTAAACAATTTCTGCATACTTCCAAGCACTGTAACTTAATCTTAGTATAGTAGGGGCACAGGTTTGCTATGGTGCAAGATGTGAAATGTTTACATAAACCACAGTTAAAAGAATTTCTAGGCTCAGTTCAAGAGTTTACACTTTCAAAGTCATTCCACCAGGGCATTCATCATGATCACACAATTGCTTTGTCTGAGTTCTTTAATTCTTTCACCCTTCTGAAACTGTGTATTTAAAAACCTATCACAGGATTCCTAAACAGACGAGGTCAGCTAGGTGCTGCAATCACATCTCTTCACTGAAAAAGGCATATGTAATCAGCTGAGCTTTGGCTCCAAACTGTTGTAAACTATCAACTCATGAGTATTACTGGGAAGAGACCTAGGGAAAATGTCTGTAATATCTACTATCTGTGTAATAATCAGGGTTATGTCTATCATTAGCACTCAAGCAAATAAATGCTGGTGCTTTTATGGTACCTAAATAGCTTTTTTTCCAGTGGTGGTCAAGCCTGTTAGTCCACCTGCTGCTCAAAGGGCTTGGATACCCTTGACCCTGGTGTCTTGGAGGTGGATGCTGAGAGAGTAGGAATGATGCTTTCTCTCTTGCTGCATATAATGTATTGGGTTTGAGAGGCCAGGTTTTGGTAGCAAAGGGGCTGCAGGGGTGGATTCTGTGAGAAAATGCTGGAAACTGCGTCCACATCTGACAGAGCCCGCTCCGAGACAGACATGCTGCTGGCCAAACAACCAAGTGATGACGCTGGCATGCCTCTGAGATAACATACTCAAGAAAGGCTGAAAACTGCTGCACAAGAGCAGCTATGACAAAGAAGTGAGAGCATGTAAGAGAAAGAGTCCTGCAGACAGCAAGATCAAAGAGGAGTAGAGGAGGTGCTCCAGAGTTTCTCCTGATCCCTAGTGATGATGATGATGCTGAGAGAGACTGTCCCTTCAACTACAAGGATCAACATAAGGTATGTGTGTGTTATTAAAATCTGAGGGGGGAAAAAAATGGCTTATTTGCCAGGTAATCATCTTCAGTAAATATCCTCCCAATCTTTTCTGGGTACTTGTGGGTGCTTGATCAAAACAAAAGAGGTGGCCAAAAGTCGTAAGAGGAGTGTAGCACCAGGCTACACTTCTTTTCTCTCTGGGAGTTTCCCTCGGAAGGGAAAATTACAGCAAATTTTGGGGGGCAGTAAAGGACGGGGCTGGGGACAGCTGTGCTCTCACTCTCAGCATCGGAAGGAGGATGGTCAAGCTGTTGCTTACTGCGGGGAGAAACCACTGTCACAACCAAAGTGAGAGACCAACCAGTCCTAGAGAGCTACCACTGTCTGCTCGTGTGCCCAGGAATCCTGAGCTCGTTTTTCTTTCCTGCCCCGCTGGAGCTGGGCCGGCGCTGTCCCGCCCCCGCCGCTCCTCGGGCGCTGCCCTGGGCCTTTGCTGCGCTGCAGCCCCGCTCCCCCTGCCCTGCCGGGACCTCCCACAGCTCCAGCCACCACCACGGAGCTCCTGATCCATCTCATCCACCAGCCCGGGATCTCTGCTCATTGCTGCCGTTCCAGCTTGGTGCTCCTCAGAGCCCTGCAGGGGCACCGGGGTCAGACTGCCCCGGGGTTTGTGAGCAAGGCCTCTCCATCCATCCCTTCCTGTCTCGGCCCAGAAGGCCGTCACGGGGTTCCTGGTTCTCTTTTGTTGTTAATGTTGTAGTTGTTGTTTTATTTGCCTTGTTACACATACTAGTGAAGAACTATTATTCCTATCCCTATATCTTTGCCTGAGAGCCCATTAATTTCAAAATTAGAAAAATTCTCCATTCCAAGGGGGGCTCCAGCTTTCCCTGGCAGACACCTGTCTTTCAAACTAAGAAAGCCTCCTTTACTACATTAAAAAGACCTTCTTGTTGTCTGACACAACACTGGCCAGTCTCAACTCTTAATTGAGCTTTGGCTTTTCATATCTTCTCCCTGAATATTCAAACCACAGCTCATTAACCTTCCTTCAAAAATTCAAAAATTTCCTTCCCGACCTTACTTCCACATACATAATTTCCTTTTCCTCTTGAGTTTCAACCTGAGTTCCTTATTCAGCCTGACATTAGACACAGTGGAATTGCCTGTGCTTTTAAAATGTGCTTCTTAAGAACTGACCGGCACTTATGGACCCATAAGCCGTCAGAGGCAGATTCCACTGGGACACTGCTGAGTAGATCCCTCAGTAGCATGAAGTTTGTCCTCTTGAAATCCAGGGTAAGCACTCTGATTACCTCTGCCACTTATCATCACAGCCCCCAGAAGTCCTTCTTTTATTCAGAAATAGCAAGTTTAGGAGGGCAACATTCCTACTTGGGTCTCTGAGTACCTGGGACATAAACTTCAGGAATTTGCCAGACTAGTCACAGGAGTATGGTATTTGCAGTAGATCTCTGGGAAGTTGAAATCTCTCATAAGAGCTTCTGATTAGAAATTTATCACAATTCTAAAATTAGAACACATCAAAAGATGAGAGGACATCTATTCCTTCCCAAATACAGG
This sequence comes from Phylloscopus whistleri, assembly GCA_017589585.1. Lineage (NCBI taxonomy): Eukaryota > Metazoa > Chordata > Aves > Passeriformes > Phylloscopidae > Phylloscopus > Phylloscopus whistleri. The sequence goes on from JADMLD010001394.1 coordinate 1,257,900, forward strand.
ATCACAGAATCACAAAATGTATACCTTAAGGAAGAAGTGGTCAACAAAGTCAGAGGAACTCACCAGGATTGTTCATCAGGGCCTGTGGCCCTGGAGCAGTCACTGTGTGAGACCCCCAGCACCCTACAGCAGGGGCGTGGGGAGAGGAGCACAGGAAGGGGTGGCCTTAGTTCAGCACCCAGAGCTGATGATCTCCCCAAAGCCAAGGCTCAAGGCCAATCCCGGGGTCTTGCTCAGGTGTGCACACCGTAGGTATTTCCAGGGAGCCCAGAGCACAGTGTGAGGGTGGAGGCAGTTATGGTGCATGGTGCCCCTTCTGTGTGAGTGTGCTCAGTGGCTGTACTGTCCACCCTGGACACCCATGGTGGAGCCATGTCATGCTTTAACCCCCAGCCAGGAGCTCCGTGCCACACCGCTGCTCACTCACTGCTTGGTCGGGGAGAGGATTGAAGAGTTAAAGGTTAAGGTTAAGTTAAAGAAAACTTGTGGCTTGACATAAAAGCAGTTTAAGAAGGAAAGCAAAAGTCACACGTGCAAAGTTGGCCCCACCCCCCTTCCACAAGCACTGCCACCTGCTGCTGCAGTGGGCTCCTCTTTCTCTGTTCTGCCTAGTCCCACCTCTCATTGCAGATGACAACCACCCCAAGGGGAGAAAGCTCCTGCTTTGCAGGACTCTGGCTGCCATTGCACAGCCATGGCTTGTGGTGGGCTTGGGGTTTAAGTACAGGCCTCTTGACTCCTGTGATCACAGGCTGGTTGCCTGAACAGAGGGGCCTGGTGGTGGGAAGAAGTGTCTGAGGTGGGAAACTCCCAGAGATGACAGAACACTTAATGCTGTTGGGGACCTGTGGAGACATTCTGATCCAAAATCGTTGCAGAATCAGGACTACCTAGAGCTGCTTGCCCAGCCACTTGCCCATGACAATGTGTCCCAACATTTTTTGAAGTTCTTCAAGCTTGGTGACTCCACAACTTCTTGGCAACCTATGGCAATGCTCAGTCACTCTCTCATTAACAAATCTTTCCTGTGGTTCATTTGGAATCTTCTGTTTCAATATTTGCCCACTGCCTTTTGACTTTGCTCAATGGACACCTCTGAAAGAGCTTGGCTCCATCATCTCTACATCACTCCTTCAGATATTTGCAAATCATGATGCAATCTGCCCTGGGCTTGCTTTACTGTAGACTGAACAGTCCCAGCCTTCTCAGACTTTTCTTTTAGGGAAGGTTTTCCAGTCCCTTAATCATTGTTGAGGCTCTTTGCTGGATTTCACCTTCAGTGTACCTCCATCTCTCTTTTGTACTGGGAGATCAAGCACTGGACTCAGCACTCGTGAAGTCACCACAGCAGTGGTCAGTAGTGGGGAAGGATCACTTCTCCTGGCCTGCTAGATACACCTTTCCTAAAGCAGCCCAGTACATCACTGGCCACCTTTGCTACAAAATGCTAGCTAGCTATGCGACTCTTTCTAACTGGGTGCTCAAAGGACAGAAGTCATGGAAACCCTGAATTCATGTAGTGTCAAACTGTTTTAAACTCCACATTACATACTTGTTCTTCAGCTCATCCCACCATACAAAGATGCTGCTTTTACGACAGCCTGAAACATCCAGGGACTTGAGACGAACCCATGATTTCAGCATGTTTGTGTGTGCTTTTTTCCCACGTTCCGATGGATTTGCATTATCTCTAGTAGGAGGGGTTCCTTCGAATAGAAAGCCCAAGAAGTTGCAATTCCTAAAATAACTTTTAATTTTCTTAAATTAAATCAGAGCAGCAACATGCTTTGAATTTTCCGACTTCTTGTTTAGTCACAGGGTTCACAAATACAAACTCTTTTCCTGGCAAAATAAAAGCTTAGGAATTATATATACATCTGAAGTGGTGCTTGACTAAATTTTACTAAGGGTAAAAACATAAGCAAATAATTTAGGAATCTAAACAAGAATCTCAGATAGGCTTGAGACACCTACTGCTGCATTTTCAAAGGCAGTTTAAGTTGGGGCCTAAAAGAATTATGAAACTAGTAGCTGTCTTTCGATATTAATTGTAGCTAAAATCCATGACTGCAGTAATCTGTCTTCTTGGCTTTCCATACATATGCCTTGGATTTGCTAGGCAACCACTAACAAACTCTACCAGGTGCACAAGGGTGTAACTCCATGCTCCTCTGGTCAAAGTCATCTCATCTTGGTAGCTGTGGGGGAAAGGGATAGTTATACAAGCTGTGTTCACCCAGCCTGACAGTTTGTGTGTATTTCTCATTACTACAAAGGCCTGTGAGTTGTGGCTGTGGGAACTAGTAGACACCCACTTTTTCTGACTCTGCTGCAGGGGAGGTAATCTGCATTACAAGAGGCCTTGGTTTCAGTACCCTCTAGTTCCTGAAACAGTTCGGGACAGCTACATGCATTAGTGAGTAGATTTCCACGGGAATGAGGTGTGGACACTGAAGCTGGTGATTATAACCTCTGAAAAGCTCAGTTTGGTGTAATCTGGCCAATTTTCCCCACAAGCTTTTCTTCATCTCCTGGCATAGGTACAGCTGCTCATCTGTTGCCATTTTCCTCAGTGACAGCCATCTCTCTGAGGAAGAGAACGACCACACAAAGGTAAAAAAGGAACAAAAGCAAAGCAGAATGATTAAAATAACATTATATTGACCCAGTGATTTCAACAGGGTGGGTCCACCTGCACAGAGATGTTTGCAGCACTGGAGCCAAAAATGTGACAAAACCAAGTTTTCCTTGCTTTCAAGTCTGCAGTTGATTATAGAAACAAAAATGGTACCAGAAAGCTGGAAGCAAATTTTAAGGGCCGTAATCAAAACCAAAAGATGAACTGAGAAATATTTTAACCTGCCAGAATTTGTGTGCAAAAGTTCTGTGTTTCCTCTGCAAGATGTGATAATATTTTTCCCACTTAGCAGAGGATATTGCAAATATTGGTGTGAGTACAATCAGAAGATTAAGCAAAAGGCAGCCTTGGACACAAAGACCCTGGTCAGTCAGCTAGTGAAGTAATTGTTTTTAATATTTTATTTTTATAGATAAGATCATAATTATAGTCACCTCTTCAAACTTCTTACTTTTACTAAAAAAAGAGTGCTTTTTTTCAACTTTTCCTCTAAAATGTAAACTAATTTTTCTCTTGCTTGCTCTTTTGTTTTTGTTTGTTTTTTTTTGTTTAGAATCCTTTAATTAAGCAAGAGCATTGTAGCTTGCTATTTCAAGGTATTTAAAGACTGTCAAAGGCAGAAAGATTTTTTATAAAATTAGGTTTTGTATTGCTTAAAAGGAGAAAGAGTACCTAATTTTGAAAATCCCACAAGGTTTGTATTTATATTCTTAGATAAAAACTTTGACATATTGACCTTTAGTTTGCAAATTAAGTTCCTAATCTCAGGTGAATAGAACCTATTTAGTCCAACTTCTAGCGATTTTTTCGTTAAGGAAAAACCCAGCTGATAAAGGTTTTTTTTTTTTATTTTTTATTACTGTCCTATGTTGAAACACCGCATAAACAAATTGGTATATTGAAATTTAGTTTAATGTGCTTTTGAGATATTGGATAGAAAAATATTTTCAAATCAAGATTTCCATATCCTAACATCACAAAAGACCTTGGAGACTGTAACTACAGAGGTTACTTTGGCAAAAAGTCACATTTGTGTTGAGATCTCTGATGTTACATGAATTACTTATTTACTAATTCTATTTTTTTTAATTGCAAGATATAACAGTAGAACTACTTAATGAAATTTCAAGGTAAAATAATGACAGGCACTAGATCAATGTAACCAAAAAGGTCTGGAACCATCAATTTTTAGTTATTATAGCCTGTTTGATATATATTTTAATGATTTTAGATAATTGCTATAACAAAGGTGTTCAATTTAGTTTTACAACAAAACGTTGCTCTTCTGGGTGCTCTTTAAGGAGTGAAAAGATTTTTAATATGAGCTTCATATATTCATTAACCTTAGTTTTCTTCTTCTAATACATAAATACAATCTCTAATTGTGATGTAAATGCTTTTCCTTCCAACATTTTCAAAATAACGACTTCAATTCTGATTTCATCTTTGGTGCCCTGCCCTAAAAAAGTAACTGATGTTAAGTTTATACAAATGAAAACATCTCTTTATGCTCCATTAATGTCTTGAACTAAATACATTAAAACAAGTTCTATATTGGTTGAACTAAATACAGTAAAACAAGTTCTATATTGGTTTAGAGCCTGCATAATGAAGATATTCCATGAGGATTTTTCAGGTTGTAATTCAGTATAGAATCTAGACTGCCTTCTTTTAATAAAGTACATAGGATAAAGGTTGGTTTATCAAAGCCAAAATTCTATCTAAACTATAGATGAAGATTTGCTCATATAAGCAAATTGTTACAAAATGTCTGGTTTTAAAATATGCCTTTATTTCAATTAATGGGCTGATGTGTGTTTACAGTGCAGAATAATTTCAAATTAGTTGTTATTTTTTTCTTGCATAGAGCTTCTAATGGGCATATTTGCTTACCCTGATATTATCTGATCACATAACTATAATGTCTATATATTTGTAAAGATTTGGATGTAGTTTGCTATTTTCAAGATTGTGGGGGTTTGGTTATGTTTTCTGGGGTTTTGTATAATCCAGTAACAAACTGAAAAATCTTATAAACTTCTTCGATTTTTTAGGCTGAGTGTGAAAGTCATCCACATCATAACTGGATATACTGCATCTGTAAGTTTGAAAATATCTTAGTTTCCTATATTGTCCAGTTTTTGTATAATTTATTAACAACTTCTGCTTTTTTTCCAGATTTTGCTGATTCTTTTACTTCATGGCCTGAATGTTTTACTTTGTAAATTTACAGCATACAAGTATCACCATATTCCAAATGATTTGCATCCCTAAAGTGATGGCTAAGGCTCAGCAACTGATCTTTCAGCACAGCTAAATTTTTTAATCTACATATATTTTGCATGTCTTCAGTAATAGAACCACCCATAATACAGGTACTTATATTGCATGTACCTCTTAAAATAAAGTATTCCTAGAATAGATCTTCCTGAAAAAAATTTCTAGGAGCTGCCTAGTTTTCAGCAACTGCAGATTTTGAGAGACACCACAATAATAATGTGATGTAAACAGGGACACAGCATTTGCTGACTGGTGATCATTTGTCGTGTTTCAGATGGAATGAAAATCTTCCTCTGTTTTGTTTATTCCCTCTTGTTGTAGGAGCAGACTGGGAACAGGACACATTGGTGCAGAGAGACACCACATGAAGAGAGCTGGGGAGTGTGAATGCAGATCCACTTCTTGAACCTTCTGGCGCTGCATGCAGCGCAGGGCGGAGGACTCTGCCCACCTTCTCTTCCACACAAGAGGAGTAGAGAGGTGTCCAGGAAGGGTTTGGGCTAAAAGTCCCAAGGCTTGCCTCAGGTCATACAAATAACGTGGCAAGTGTCTGAGCCTGTGGTGGGGGAATGACCAAATCTTCAGTAAAAATTGTGGGTGTGACCTGATTACCTCAGCAAACTGTAAGAGACCTCAGACACATGGACAGAGTGGAGGTTAGACTTGAACCATCAAGTGCATTCCCCTGCAGCTATACTTACGTGTCTGCAAGACATTTGGTGCAGATAAGTCACCAAGATCACCCACTTCCATACCTCTACGGTATTCAGCCTTGCTCAAAATCCTGTGCCATTCTTGAGATGGTTATGCTTTTACCAGAACCTGTGCTTGATTTGTAGGAGCCCTCTGTCCATACTCCCTCAGACCAGCCTCTGCCTTCACTCAGCATTTTAGGGGTCTGCAGGGAAAGATGTATCTATGTTCAGCTTCTGTTGACCAAAGCCTCCAGTCTGAACTTCTGACATGTTTAAGGCTGTGGCTCCATGGTGCATCTGTGTCAAAGAAAAAAGATTTTGTCACAGTATATGCTTTGCAGCCATTTAGCTGTTTGAACTATTCCATGGGCACTGGAATATGAGACAATTCTCTGTTTCTCAGGGTGGAAGCTGTAGGTAGCTGAATCATATGATTCAAAAGCAAAGATGCTGTTCACCATTTAATATGGTGAAAACTAAGTAAAGGAACTGAAAGGAACATATTAGAAGGAAAACTATGTTTGCAAAGCTACTGTTTCTTGACATAATATGGGTAAAAGAGCTGTTTTACTTTCAGTGGCTTGTACAAAAGAGGTCTTATGGTACATCCACCCCATCTTTGTATATTTCTCTTTTCTCCACAGAGCTTTTTCTAAAGGCAGATGTGATAGGTCTAAAGAATAGAGCAGATCCCCTTACTGTGTTTTGTGCACATATGGGCTGAGACAAGAAATAATGTGAATTCCTCAGTGTACACTGATTTCAGAACTGAAAGAAGTACAGCAGCTTGGCATTCATCTGTGCCTGTAACATAACAGATCATCTAGTCTGAACAATTAGTATCAACACAAAATAATGCCTTCAAGTGTAGCAGCATTACTCATGAGAGAATATATTATGTCAGTCACAGCACCTGTGCTTGACACTGAAAAAACAGTTGTATATAAACTGAAAAAACAGTTATATATAACAGTTATATATATATAACAGTTATATCAAGATGTTATCTTTAAGATGGACAATGCCAGAAAATGGCAAAGCTAAGGCTCTGTTATTAAAGGATTTGAAAACTGAAATACATTTCCTTTACTAGTCAGCATGGAGAGGAGGGCTGTGGATAAAGATTATACCAATTTTTATTTCCACACTGATAAACTTGCAGGGCTTTGTATGCCCTCCCCCATTAAAAACTACTGCTGCCTTTTTTTTGTTTGTTTGCCAAAGTACTTTACACCATGGTGAATAATAATGAAATACAAAACTAGTTATTAACAAACCTAGTTAGCTGATTATCCAAAATGGACTACAGCACGTTCAAGTGCATGGGCTGAGGAAAAGCCACATACAGTGTTTATGCCAATGAATAATGACTATGAATTGCATAAGATAATCAAAGTTAGTATTAAAATAATTAATCAAAATATCTGCAGGCTTATAATTTTCTGCAAAGCAGCCTCTTTCCCCCCCTACTTTGATTATATCAATAAATAAACATATCAATTTTACAACATATCAATACATTTTACAACAGAAATTTCAAAATATTCTACAGCATTTGGACCATTTTAACCAAATGAGACTAAAAGGATTTTCCTTAATTTTAAATTACTTGATCTTACTTTTATCTAAAAACTAAGATATATTACAACCCTAAAATATAACTGAATTTTTCCAAGGTTTTTCTAGCGACCGAGGTAGGCCTCACCAGCAAAGTCTTCAAAATATGTGATTCAATATGATGAGATGATCCTGTAAGCCTGACTCAGTCTTGGAAGATCAGACAAAGTCAGTAAATAGGGGATAAGGACAGAATTGATTTACAGTAAAATAGCAGTTTTGTTATACTTACATATATAAAGCTTGACTGGTTTTTAATTTCATTTCAGTTTATTGCACCAATAAACTACCCTCTGGCTATTTCCTTCACAGTCCATAGACTAGAAAAGAAGTATATATACATTAAGGCTTCAGCTTCATACTCAGGCTTTACACAACCAAAATTGGGTAAGCAGAATGTCGCCCTGAATGGGAAGCACATAAAATAAACAAATTAGGAGAAATAAATTGGTATAGAAGAATAAATACAAAAATTATCCTGTGACCCAATAATCAGAGCATCTAAACACACAGAAATTGTAGTGGTGCTTGTTTATCTGCCTGTTTATCTAATGTATACGTTGAATCTTCAATTTGCTTATATAGCACATATAATATGTTTGAAGAAAGAGGCCTGTAAAGTATTTTGAGATGACTGGATGCATATTTTACCAAGACTTAGTTAAAAAGTTAGCTCCCAAAAGGGTTTTAGATTCCAGAAGCATTAAGAAAACTAAAAATTTTTGAAGAACATTCAAAATGTTATTCTGAGACTCTGGATAAATAAGAAATGTCTGGCAGATGTCTCTGCAAACTTTCCAGAACAATGTGCTGTCAACTCAAGGTAAATGATTATAATATTTTATCCAAATTTTAACAGTGGGAAAACCAAAATATGTCCCATAATGAGAAACAAGCTTACTTTGTTTATGATATTCGCCTTTAGCTCTGGTTTATCTTTAGGACAGTTAGGGTTTGCTTTATTTAGAATTTAAGATTTATAAGCAGTTAGTGAAATATTATTGGTGAAGTATTTCTATTGCGCATTCATTTCAAAATGATACTTATTTTTTTTCTTATCCTACTGTGAAATGAAACCAAATGTCAGAACCTTAAAATATTCAATTATGTTGATTTTTCCTCATTATACTGCTTTTAATTGCTTAACAAAAGTATGTGGAATTACACCAACAGGATGCTTTAACGGCTCAGATCCAAATGTTCATAAGATTTGCCCTAGTTTAATATGCAATAGTTTGACAATAATCTTGTCAGTGTCACAGAAAATAAGTGTCCTCTGCCTGATTAGGAGTTGAGGAGCCGAATGTGCACTAATGGTTAATCATGGTCATAAGCCCTCCAGACTGAAATGTTTGCACCTATTTTTAATTAACAGGCTGCTTTTTAAAATTATTTTTTTCCAAATGCAATGGACACCTACTTACTGCATTATTTTTCAGAGATGAACTTTACTACTGTGGAAAATAAACATGGATTCTCCTCTCCCTCTCCTCCTCTCTTCCTCTCTTCCTCTCTTCCTCTCTTCCTTCCTTCCTTCCTCCCCTCCTCTCCCCTGACCCATCTGCCACCTGCATGCTGTGGTCCTGAGAGGGAGCTGACCTCTCTGAGGTCTTCTACAGTACACAGAAATGCCTGAAATATTTTTGTACCACATAACTTCTTTCTCCTCTCTCATTTCTTGAGTATGCGGTAAATCTAAGCCTATTTATTCATATGGAATATTTATGAGTGGTTTTGCTCATTTATATCAGCTTGCATACAGTCCAAAGTATTATTTATTATTTCTAAGTCAGCTAAAGCATGCAAAATGATTTCCAACGTAAAAATGTACAGTATTCCTTTTCAGGGAGGCTGCAATGCAGGAAGGCAACATATGAATAAATTGCAGGAAAGAGAAAAAAATATGAGTACGTCATATCTTTATAGAGCGGAAAATACTGTTGGCAAATTTGATCAGAGAAATGTAGGTAAAGAAGGTTAAAGGAGATCAAACCACAGCAAATCTTCTCCTTGATAATTTCTCTTGGGTATAAGCACTAGCCCAAGTTTTGTCATGTGTTATTTTAACCTTTATAAAATGGACTATTAATACAATCTTTCTGACTTCTAACTCACAGCATATTATCAAAAAACCCCTGTCCTTTCCATCAAACTTGTAAGAGAGACTGAACCTTGTAAAACTTGGAAAAATCTTGCCATGGAAATTATTTGGATAGAGAGAATAGTGAGGGGGTAGAAGGAATGTTGTTGCTAAGTTCCTGAAATGGAAGTTAATGATCCTAATAAGAGCAATGTTTTGTGCTCCTCATATGAGCATGTTCTGGCAGATGAGAAAAAAATTTGGATTCAAAGAAAATGGCAAGAGAAGAGAAGAGAAGAGGAAAGGAATAGTGTGGGTCTAAATCAGCATGGGATGAATCAAAAGACAGTTCATTTAAGTGTCTGACTCTCTGAGCTCTGCCAGTAACTTACAGAAGGGAAACAGCCTTAACTTCATTTACAATGCCAAAAGGATATATGCAGAAATTTATGGGGAAAAAATGAATGGGTCCCTTCCTCCTGCTTCAGGCCTTCTCAATTAGAAAGCTGGAGGAACTCATGCTATCCCACTTGAGGCACATAGTTTAGCCAGCTACGTTAAGCAGTCTCCCTGAACTCCCTCACTAGTCATGGGAGACAGGTAGTTTTCTATAAAGCCAAGGCAATGTGTGTAAGTTCAGTGCTCAATTAACAGGAGTCTCAGGAACCAGTTAACAGGAGTCTCAGAACTGTGTCTAACTTGGCCACAGCTCCTGGTGGTAATATTTCTCCTCTGAATTGAAATGCAACAGATTTTATGTTACTGGATATACAAACAGGCATTTTTTGAGGCTGAAACTGCAGATATTCACTACTGGGGTCAAAGAGTCAAACTAATGAGCTGAGTATGAAAAAACACACCACCAACACCTCTGGAGCTAGCAACAACTAAAGGGTTTAGAGTTCTAGGGCACTCTAGGCTATAGAAACTATTAATAATATAAAGAAATTAATAGTAAGACTGAATTGGATGCACTGATGTGAGGCACAATTATACACTGAAAAAATGCATTAACACCACAAAAACTGTGCCACTAGACCTTTCTCTGGGGGAAGTAAGCTTTACAAATTACTTCAGAACAGAATGCCACAAGTATGATCTGAAAAATCAAGGTCTAGCAGTAGCAGGCTACCTGCCAAATTGTCAAAACTACAGACTAGGTGCATGACGACCACAAATTCTATTTGTTTCTTAACAGATGCCTGCCTTTAACTTGAGGGATCTAAATTACCTGAAGCTGTGACATCCAATCTTAGTCTACTTCCCAGTAAACTGTAAATCTCAGCCTCCAACTCTGTTTTCAAGGGATAGATTGGGCCTTTGATTTGTGCCATGCCTTCAAAACCTTTTAAAGAATATAATAAAGCAGGCCCAGCAGAAGCTGAGAACCAATATATTAAAAACTATAGTCTGAATTCTAGTTTTGTTTTTAATGGACTTTCATGGAGACCTGTGCCAGCAAAATTCCAATGCATGTGCCACATGCCATAATTACTTGTAATCTGCTTTGAAAGAACAGAGGATGATACATTTCCATTCTATTTTCAAGTGATCAAAACCTTGTGCCTGTGCCTTTGATCCATTTTGGATCTGTATGTCCTGCAACTGCACAGGAGACAGCATGTATTTCCCCAGTAATAGCACAACAACAAACTCATTCCCAAGAAAAACATTAAGCTGGAAAGGAATACAAAAGAACCTTTAACGTTTAAGATTGGAACTGCAAAGAAATATTTCATAACTACAGACATGCTTGTTTAATGTAAGGGGGAAATAATTTCTTGCACTGTGTGCCTGAAGATGCTTATAGAGGTGCATAAATAGCTGCCACCTCCCCTTGCATGTAGTGTAACCACAGTGTACACTGCTTGAGCATGACCACAGCAGGGCAGACTGCGTTCTTTCCTTTCCTAGCATGGTCTCCTGCATTAGAACACCTGTCTCAGGGAGTACAGGATTTATTAACACCTGAGTAGAATCTGCACTAGTAGCCTGCACAAGATCAGCAACAGGCTGTGCATAGACTGGCAAAGACTGGTTAGTGCAGCACACAATGTCTGGCTTTCATTTGGGCAATATATTAATTTTCACAGGTCAATTTTTATTTCTCTTTCTTTTTTTTTCTTTTTTTCTTCTTTTTAATGGCAATGGTCTTTTTTCCAAACACATTTATGATCCATGAATGTGGTCTTTGCAGCTCCCTTCCCTTTGCACCTCTCAGCATGCTATACAGGAATAGGCATTCATGACAGAATGACAGAAGCCTGTCCGCCCTCTAAGGACTAGCAGAAACTCCACCATCACCACAGGAAATCTATTCTTGCATCACTCAAAAATATGTTAATACTGGAGTTTAGAAACTGCACACTGTTCTGTAACCATGATGAATCCTGAAGGGTTATATGAGAGGTCTTTCATTATACCTCCTTTCATTAACATTACAGTGTTTGCATTTCTTTTAACAGCCTACTGCTGTTGACTAAGCATCTGTTAATATTACCCTCTCTATTCCAGCCCTTTTTTTCCACTTCCTAGTCTGTTGTTGCCCATCCCCTATTTGGGTAATGGATTATTACAGTTTATACACAGAGCTTCAGAGCTGTCTCTATGGAATAGCACTGTTTTGCAGGTATCATCATCTAAGTCACTGGTTCCGAAGAGATAAAGATGAAGTCCAAGTGTATGACATCTACTTTCTTTTGAGTCACATTCCAGCTTTTTACTAATGAAAAATCCATATAGATCGTTAGTCTTTTCTCTGTTTCCTTTGCAGATGACCATGAGTAGCCTTGTTATTTGGTCCCGTATTTTCTACTAATTTAATTGAAGCAGAAACCCTGTAATTCCATGTATTGTTTTCCCAACTTCTGAAGACCATCACCGTTTCCCCTTCTCTTAATATACTCACTTTTATACTAACTTTTTTTTTTCTTTCTTCTTTTTTTTTTTTTTATAACAGATGGTTGCTAATGGCTGGTAAGTTGTATTTGGTGGCTCTTTGGTAATGAAATGAGACAACAAATGAAACAAACAAATTTCATTGGTACACAAATTAAACTTAACAGTTCTTGATAACGTGAAAGTATTTAAGATGGTCTATTTCCATCTAAAGATGAGATTTTTTTCTCTGTTGATGTCATTTATTGTGCAAACATTATTTGTTAGTGAAAATTAGTGCAAAAAGTATTAAAGGTTATGGTCTCCTTTATCTATCTGATAAATCTGACCCTCTGCAAGGCAGCAGGTCTTACTTTTCCTGGTCTTTCCCCAAGTATAAATGCCATATGGTGTTCTCTTTTACCTGATGGATATCACTTATTCCATACTACTTGTTTCTTAAATTTTTCCTATTTGTTTGAATTGCATATTTACTTTGGTCCTCATACTCTGCAGATGAAGTCATCAGATATCCCAAGTTCTGTTTACTTCTGTGAGTTGCTGTTGTGAATCTTAAAGCCTCTTAGTTGTGCAGATATTTTTGTGTGTCACCAAGACTAGAGGTTCCCCTGTCACCATCACAGCATAAGTGTGATCTATCTGCTTTCCTCCTAATTTGACCCTAATTTTAGCAGATGGCTTTCCCATTAATCTCCAACCTTTGGTGGTGTAGTTGTTACCATACTGTTGTTGCTACCATGCTGTGTGTGGAATGGAAACTCTTACTTCATTCTGGTTTCAGAGAGAACAACTATTTTGTTTTTTAAACCATTGGAAGCATAGGAAACACAACTGGAATCTGCAGCGTACCTAGGACGAGTCAATTTTAACGAACTTAAATGTGTCTGTTACAGTTCTTTAATATAATTCAAAACACAAACACCTCCCCATATAGAGACACACCCTGTCTCAAAGTGCCACTGGGATTTAGGCACAGAAATAATTTTGGAAATCTGGACTCTTCATATTTTTGCAAGTCAGTGGGCCCAGTACACTAAAATATTGATACAATATCCCTTAACTTTGTGCAGTAGCACATACACACCAAACCTCACACTACCAGCAATATTTTTTGGCAAACTGTACTATTAATGCAAATTAAATTAGGCTGCATGACATTAAGCCACTTGGGATTTCTCCAGGGCATCAATTTAGCAACATGTGCTTTCAATCTCTATATGTTCTGTTCCCTTGGAAACAACAACAAAAAAAAACAACCCAAAGCAAAACCCCAATAAATTAAACATAAGCAGCAGCTTTTGTGTGTGTGTGTGTGCAGAACTCAGGGTTGATTTTCTTTTTGACAATCAAGGGCTTGCCTTAGTTTCAAATATTATGCTTGTACTTTTCTCAATGACAATGAGGAGAATCAGGAGTGTGCAATTCCCTGTCTGCTACCGAGGCCATCATGTATTGCTCTTTGTTCATCTCTTCCTTTTTTCTGCTGCCCTGTATGCCTTTTCCTTATTCCTCCAAGTGCAAAAGTCCACTTTTCTTTCCCCCCACACATACAGATATATCTGCTCAGAAGACAAATGCGTTGGGACCTCAGCCTCAAGGGAAAACTAGGTCTTATCTATAAGAGATTTGAGGTCTCTGGCCACACAGCTGTGGCAAGCCTAGACTCCTGTGAAAATAGGCAACTGTATCCAGATGCGGTCCAGATGTGTTGGTGTGCTGAGGCATCCAAGACAGTAATCCAGTGGACAAGAACGTTAGTCCAGGTGCAGCAGCGTCGGACTGACACTGCCAGACTGTATTTGGACACGGGCTGGCTTATGTCAGCCTGTGCAGCTCTCTCCAAAACGTCCAGTTTTGGGGTCAGTGACAGAAGACGTCTCCACATTTGTCAGCGTTGTGGTACTCCAGCACATAAATGATGCCAAACTGAGTCATGCTGGTCCCAAACCGTGATTCCTCACCCACACACTCAGAGGGAAGCTTCAATTTTCTTGTTGCCTTACTTTGTGAACTTATATGTCCATTCCCTGATCATGTCCATGGCTCTCTTGAACTGACTTTTAAATAACAGATAGCTTGAAATTAACAATTTCAAGATATTTTCCCGTAGAGGCTCAATTGATTAGTTGTTATTAGAATAATTTCCAGTAAAAGGGAAAAAAATAAAGGCTTTTTTTTCCCCCATAAAACTGGAGAATAATTGGAAGAAAGAGGGAAAAGGAAAAAAGAGGCATTATCGGCAAACTGTGAAAGTTCATGTTTGGGGCTGGGACGGGGGACTGGCAGCAGCAAGACTTATGGCATGGCAGCACTCACATGGGTGTGTACATCTCTGAGGTAAACACAAGGAAAAACAAGCTAATCAAAAAAGGAAAATATCCTGGAGCAAGGGAAGAAATTAAGGAGAAAGAATTGTGAAAACCTGTGATTTTCTCATTATTCTTGTTATTTTTATGTCTTTTTTTTATTGCCCTTCAGTTCTTCGAAATGTAAGATTTAAATAGTTGAAAATAAATGGAACTCTGTTCCCATTCTCTCTGCAAAACAACTCAAAATCTGAAAGACCATATAAACACAATCCTAATTTTGATGTTTGTGAAGTGCCATGTTTTTTAAACTAATTTTATTACAGAGAAGGAGATGGTGGGCTGGCATATGAACTCTGACTCCTTTATTCATAAAAACTAGTGCCTCACAAATGGCAGTGCTCATAATAATGAAAACTTGCACACACAGACACACACATGCATGCACATCGGGAAGGTGCTGAGAAAGTGAAGCAGGGGTAACAAAAGGGGATGAGAACAGAAGAAATGAAGGATACTATTTTTTTTTTTAACAGGCTTTTACAGAAAGCTTTAATCTCATGCTTACTTCTAAATTAGGGGTGATTTGGCTATCTCATGCAATGCAACCTTCAAAAATGTTTCCAGAATGTAGATGGTGAAGGCAAGACACAATTATGGGTACTGCCCCTCAACATTTCTTTGTTTAGGCTATTTTCTTTTGATAAACCTGTTAGGTAATTTGTAACCTTTTGTCAGTGTTATCTTCCAAAGTGTCTTTATGTCACATTTTGTTTTAGTAGTTAAGAAGACTGTAGCACTTTTTGAGTCTCTATTACTTTATTTTACTTTTAGGAACATATCCTTATTAATCAAAATCATCTGTTTGGCTTACAGTCTGTTTTCTTTGCAGAAGTGTTTTTGGAAGCTTAACAGTGTAATTCCAGGGATGATATCGGCCCCAATGCTTTAGAATCTGGGCCTACAGAGGGACTTTATATAGCTCTTTGGGAGGAAGAACAGAAAACAAAGTTCTCTGCCAGAATTAGACCCTGATTCTGGAAACTGCCTCCATTATCTAAGGTTCTGCCTAACTAAGCATGTGCACACTAACACAAATATTAAATACTTGAATTCCTTAAACATTGAGGCCCACAGAAGACCATACTAGCTCAGGACTCAGAGACAGAAGGACTCCGAATCTATGCACCAAGTATGGCAGATGATGATGAGGCACTAGACTGCTGTTCAGAGACCACACCCCATGTGCTATGCAGCTCCACCTCATATGGCTTCTTTCAGATGAAGAAGAGGCAATGAAAAGAAGAGGGAGTTGGCTGCACAGGCAGAAGAACCTTGTTAAAACATTGTGATAGCCAAGAAATGGGCCAGTGTTGTTTGCAAAGTTGAGTAACATCCATTTTACCTGAGGGAACTGGGGGTATTCAGCCTGGAGGAAAGGAGGCCCAGGGGAGACCTTAGCACTCTCTGAAGTGAAAAGGTCTGAAAAGAGGCTGTATCCAGGTGGAGGTCAGCCCCTTCTCCGAGGTAACAAGGCAAAGGACAAGAAAAAAACAGCCTCAAGTGCCACCATGAGAAGTTTAGGTTGGATATCATGAAAAATGTTTTTACTGAAAGCATTGCCAAGTGCTGGAACAGGCGTCCCCAGACAAGTGGTGGAACCACCATTCCTGAAGCTATATAAGAGATGTTTAAGACTGGCACTTGGGGACGTGGTTTAGAGGTGGACTTGGCAGTGCTGGGTTTTTGGTTGGATTTGCTGATCTTAGAAATCTTTTCCAACACAAATTATTCTGTGAATCTCTGAAATAAAAATCCTTTGATGTTATAAATCTTAGTGCATATGTTCTATCATTACTCTGCCCTCCCAGCTGTAAGAAGCGAGTCCAGGCACTGGTGTTTTTAACACTATCTTTTGACTTTATGCTGAAAAAAAGACATCTATATCCAAGGATAAGTGTAGATATGCTTGTGGTAGTAAGAAAGACCAGGCTTGCAGCCCAGCCAAAGTACAGCTATACTTCCCTCTGCTTCAATGAGACTTAAGACACTCAAAAAGTAAATTAAAGGAAGTTAAGTTTTCAAAAGCATTTTCGGGAAATCCCAAAGAAGATATATCTTGGAGAACAGATATAGACCTTTTTAAAGAATAGAAAGTAAAACTAGAGTAGAGCTAAAGTAATCACAAAAGAATATGAATTTTTTAGCTTAAAGCCCTAAAGCAAACTGTTAATTTGAAATGGAGATATTTTAGTGTGAAAGAGAAATACAAGAGCAATAAATGCTATAAATATTCTACCCTGTACACCATGCTGTCAAATAAAAACCAGAAAAATGAAGGACATTGTCTGGTTCCAACTGCTGACTCTACTTCTTTTGGAATCAAACAAAAATATAATTTGTTGATATATAACAGGCCATGTGTGACAGCAGCACGATTTTAAAAGTGACTTACTTTTATGAAAGAAACATGGGAGTGAAAAAGGCAGATCAGACTCAGTGTTTAATTTAACATTTGAGAAGAAAATAATTGAAAAAATTATTGAGGGGAAGTGCAAAATGCTGGACAAAAAGGAAGGTACAGTAAAGGCATAAGGATTTATATCAGAGAGCAAAACATTTCAGATGTCATTCTAGTAAAGACTCTAAATTTATGGGAAATGAGGTATATTTTCTAACAGGAAAATATGATTTGTTGAAACATTCTCATTCTGGACTGGTATGAAAGTTCGCGTTTTTTGATGGAAACTAAGTATTTTACAGAAAGTTTCTGTCTCGTATACTTATGGATAACTACAAAAACAGTGTGTTGTGAGTGACTCCAGTGTCTCAATTTTTTTTTAATTCTCCCTTTGGTTTTGATAGCTGAAACCTGTTTTATCCCCAAATCTAATTCAGAATATTCTGAATGAAAATGCAGACTTTTCACTGCTGCCTACAAGTTCGGGCTGTAACTCAGCACTATAAAGGCAATTTCCTGACGCTGCACAACTGTTGCAGCAACAATGACCCATGTTCCTCCTTCACATAAATCACAACCCCAGAGTAACCCAGCTGCTGGTGGCATGGCTATGAGAGGCACAGAGGCATACAGAGGAGATTACTTGGGGGACCAGGGCATTCTTTCCAGAAAGCAAACTATTGTCTTATTCTCTTGGCAAAAAGGGCTCGTTCATGTCACAGTAATGCTTGAGTTTGCTCACACCACTGAAACACCTTTAGCCAGCTTTTGTCCAACCCTGATGTGTCAGCTACAGAAATGGTACTCCCTGTGTAAGTGGATGGATTCAACCATGATGTCTACCACGTGTGTCTGCTAGGGCGGCTGGATGGATAATTTCCCATTTCAGAGAACAGCTGAGTGCCTACTCTACAGAATAAATGTAGGTGTCCACTCCATAGAGAGAGAAATCACCTTCTAGACTCCACTGACTCTACTTACCAGATATCCTTGGACTGCATGGGAAGCCTTGGACAGCTTAGCTAACCTAAATATCTGCTTAGGTGTAGATACAAATAAAATTATGAGATTTACTTTACCCGAACTCTCCTTTAAATGCTATATAAAATATATCATATGTAAAGTTAAAACTGCATAAAATAGAATTTGTTCATGTTTCTATTATCAGCCCTAAGGTTGCCCACTAAAAATATTATAACATGGTTTTAAAAGCTCTTTAAATCTTATAATGTCTCGACAAAAATCTTATAGAATATTAATTTGAATCTTTCATCTTCATCTAAAAAGTAATACAGAAATGTTCATGAAGTTGTAACAAAAAACAAAAATCGAGTTACTCTGTTTTGAAAGTATCCCTTTTAAGATTTTACAAGTATGTGCCATATCTAATATTGGAATATAAAATTATTTCTTTGTTCATTTGAGATTATGTACCATTAAAATCTGTCTGTTTGCAAGAAAATTATGCATTATGGGTTGTGATTTTATTTACATGATGCTTATTTTAAACTGAAGTATGTGAAATCTAATGCAGGTTCATTGCTGTATTTTCTGCAGTCTGTGAATTGTCTTCCATCCTGTGCTTCATTCCAAACTGAGCAGCCTCTCGGGAACAGTGCAGACTACTACTTTGTGTTGTCACCTAGTGTGCTGACAGGATGAAGAAAAGTGTTTGGCACAGCCTTTCATTGGTAACATATACTGATAGACACGAGCGTGTCTCAGTCAAGCTGTTCAACATTTAAATGTGTAATTATATATAATCACTATCCATATTAGGGTTGACGGTTTATGGTCATTTTATAGTAACCTTTGTACTTTTGATCATCAATCACTTTTTGTTTTTCTAGTAATTCATACTGCAGTGGTAATGGGACAAGACATTTGACTCAAGAAACCCTTTTTTTCCTCAAACCCAAAATATGGTTTTCCCATCAGAAAGTTAAAGTAGCCTTTCATGTCTGGGGTCTTATCTGCTCATACCTGACAATATAGGAGCTCAGCTCAAGGAAAGAATTACTGAATGTGTGAGGAGGGACTGCCAGTCGGAACATAAGTGTTTATGGGATGCATGTTGAACACATTTAGTTAGTTCTGTGGTTGGAGTATACATACTTGATTTGATCTTAGCTATGGTTTTGTCTATTCTGGATATTATCTAGTTATTTTTGTGTTTTTGTCTTTGAAGCACAGAATCACCTAATGGAATAAGGTAAGAAAAAATCTGAATGCAGGGAAGACTGCATTTGCTCCATTGCCTTATTAAAGATGAGAATAAATACGGCCCATAGGTATTTGGACCTTAAGGTCCAAATAAGCAGATCTACCTATGAGAAAAGAAAGATCCTGTCAATGAGACACTTTTATGAAGTTCCACTCAATTGTATTTCTATGAAAGACAGTTGTGGGAATAGAGCTGGTTGGGATGGACAGTGGGGCAGCCCTGCCTTCCTATGAAGGCATCAGCTTGAGGCCCTGGGAGTCAAGGCTGTAGGCTGAGAGGCTAACACTGAAGCTGTAGTGAGCAAAAGGTACAAACGGTACCGTTGTACTGTACAGTGCTACAAAGGTTGATGGGAAGTTTATATGTTAATAGAGTTACCTTGTATGGACAAAGTTCCAGAATATTCCCCGATTCTCTTTCCCCATTAGTCTATGTTTGATGCAGCGTTTTGCATATTCTAATTCCCAGCTTCTGATTGGACCGTCACCCTCAGATCTGCCCCCAAACTTATCTTTTATATATCCCTGTTCTTACCCCTGGAGTGCCTTCTGAGGTCAATCCTATACAGAGTGTTCACCTTCCCCAGTTTTTTGTTTTTGTATATTAAAATACTTTTGCTTTTTGGGCAACCCAGTCATGCCCGTCCTTTATATCACCACTGACTTGAGATCGTGATTACCAGACCGCAATGGACAGTGAGGAAAAAAATAAACAGGAAACCCTAATCTGGATCAGAGCAGATAAAAGATGGCTGGCCTATCCAGGAGATAAGCTGCATTCAGCTCCTATCTGTATCAGAAAAGATATTATGTGTATCAGAAAAGATAAATGAAAGGGAGCAGGAACTGATGACTTCAGATATCCCATACTAAGTAAATCCAACAAGTCCTCTAACCTCAGCCCTGACTCTAGGGAAGTTTCAGTCACTGCTTAGCACCTGGGTAATAAGTAAGGCTAGATTAGGGAATTAATATCTCCCTCCAGTATTTTTCTCAGCTGGACTAAATGCCTATTTTTTTCAGACTCTGTGCAATACCTATCACTGAATTAAGATAAAGATGATCCAACAAACAACATTAATAAGCTTAGTTCCTGTGCTGAGCAAACTAGAGTGGGTTTACAGTAAACTGCAAACAGAAAAGCTAGGGTGAAATGGCTAGCCAAAGTCATTCAGTACATCAGTAAAAGAGCTGGAAATAGGATCTTGACTTCATACTTTCCAACAATCCACTGTCAACTGGGTTGAACTGCAGCACCATTATTGGGTAAACTTATCCAACTATGTTTCCTTTTGCATTCGTGAATCTGAGTGAACCTCAATCCCAAAATCATGTTTTCACTGTTTTCACCTCAGAATTAGGATTTTAGGACTATCTAAACACAGTGCTACCAGAAATAAATGATAAATTTTGATTGGATTACAAAGGAACAGAGCTGGCAAAACACGAATTTAAGACTTCATCTCAGTGGTGTTGGGGGAACCAGTGGTACTTGTCAATCACATCAGGCTGGTTGTTGACGAATTTTTGGTGGAAGGATGGTGACATCTAGTGGTGCTGCTCTTCTCACAGCCCTTCACATTAAATCTTGACGCATGCCATCAATAGTGCAGCGATGTAATATTAGAGAATTAATTCATTCTCCTGAAAGTTTTAATACTTTAGGCAGCATCAGCTTTTCATCAGTGTCCACCTCTGAAAATTTCAAACATAACTGCCCCTTCTGTTGTTATACTGGAAAACAAGAGTTGTCATAGAGTAGTGATTCAGCAATCTGCAAATAAAGCTGTATCGTAAAACATTATAAATATTGCAACAACAACTTAGAGTTTTCTTTCAAAATTCATGACTTAAGTTCAAGAGTTACTTGTCTCAGAATTACATGACAGACTGTTTCAGGAGGGACTTAGGGAGTGAGCCAGGGAGTAACTTAATCCTCACCTTGAAAAAAGAAATTTTTAAGAAAGGATGCAACAAATCATACTTTAGGTGCCTTTTGCTCTCTGCCTGGGTAATTATTATAGTTTAGAGGTCCAACTGCAACAGTTCAAATCAGGTAAAATAAGTAATATTATAACAACAACTATAAAAAAAGACCTTAATAAAGTCCAATCTGCTCAGTCATTGAAAAAACGGCTAGAAATGTATCTTAGAAATCTAGACAGTGAAAGATAAGAGATACAGGAATCCAGAGAAACAAAGGTATTATCTATAACAGAAGGCTGAACAGCACCAGGGTTTGTTTGTTCAAATATATGAATTATTGACCTGCCAGACCAGCCCATGATCTGGACTGCTTGAGGTTGCTGCTAGGCATGGGCAGAGGGGATCCCCAATGAGCTGTACAGGCCCCTTGCTTTGGGAGGTTCATTGATGGAGGTACCCTGTCCTGTGCCAGATGCTTTACTACAACATATGTAATCTGTTATTCCAATGTGACAGGTATCAGTGAGATGCTCTCCAGCTCTTAGCTGCCAGCAGGAAAAAAAAAAAAAAACGGCCTGGTAGAACAGGAAGTTTTTGCAGGGACTTGGAGGGAAAAAAAAAGACATTTTTTTTACCTTTGGAAGTAGGAGCAGGCAACTTAGGAAGAGTATAAGGATGTCATGAGGTCATGCATAAAGACAATTACAAAGGTGAAAGTCCAGCTAGTACTCCATCTGGCCAGCACAGCAAAAGATAACAAAAATGTTTTAACAAATCAGTAAGAAAAAGAAGATGGAGGAGAGTCTCTATGCTTTTTTTGGATGCAGAGGGAAACATTGTCACAAAAGACGAGGAAAAGGCTGAGGTACTTAGTGCCTTTTTTTGTCTCAATCTTAACAGAAAGACCAGTTACCCTCAGGGTGCCCAGTCCCCTGAATGGGTAGACAGGGATGTGGAGCTGGATAAATCTCCTGTAATCCAAAAGGAACTAGTCAGCAACTTGCTTTGCTACCTAGACAAGTGTATCATTTTGGGTGGGATCCACCTGATATTTATAGAGCTGGAAGAAGAGTTTGTTCTTTCCCTGATTTACCACCCGTCCTGGTTAATCAAGGAGGCCCCAGATAACTGGTGGTTGGCAAATGTGACACCCACCCACAAGAAGGGCAGGAAGATCTGGAGAAGAACAGGCCAGCAGTCTGCCCTCAGTACCAGGCAAGGTTATGGAGCACATCATCCTGTGTGCGATTTCGCACGGTGTGTAAAGGACAACCAAGGGATCAGGTCCAGCCAGATGGGTTTATGAAAGGCAGATCCTTCTTGACTAGCTGGATCCCCCTCTAAGACAGGGTGACTAACTGAGTTTATGAGAGAACAACTGTGGATATTGTCTGCTTGGACTTCAGTAAAGCCATTGACACCATTTCCCCCAGATCTTTAAATTTCACCTTCACGGCAGCTTTCACGAACAAATAAACACTCGCCATCTCTGTAGTACCACACTGTATTAATGTAGTAGTGTATTCTTTTAATGGATTATTCTGGTTTGCCCCCTACACTGCTGGTGTAACCCAAGTTGACTCTTCCCTCCTCTAGCTGTCTGTCGCCCCCCAAACCTGTCCTTTGTTCCATCTGCCTGGATGTCAATCTTTGTCTGTCCCTGCCCTCAGTTCTGAAAAATTCTGTGTTTCTCACACCATTGGCTTACTCAGGCTGTATCCTCCTCTTTTGTTCCCCCATTGGTTGTTGTTCTGTATGTCCCTCCCTGTGATCCTCCCCCCGCTATACCCTATTTGTTGAATGTTTGTACCCTCCCTCAGTACCTCCCTGTTGTGGTATGCCCCGATCCTCCCTTTGTTCCCTCCATCGTTAGTACACCCCGAAGTTAACCCAACCTCCCTCACCTGCCCATCATAGGCTGTTCCTACCTCCTTTACTAGAAAGTTCCCTGTTCCTTGATCCCTGATTAGCCCTGAACACCCCCTCGTGTATCCCATTGGCTTTTGCCCCTGGCACCTCTCTCCACGAACCCCACCCTGTAGGATCCCATTGGTTAATGTTCTGTACCTCCCCATGTTCCACCCCCGGTTTAAAAGCTGCTGCACAGCAGTACCTGTTGCTCTTTCCTCCGTGATCCCTTCAGAGCAATAAACCGTGGAACTTCAGAGAGAAGGAGTCTCCCTCGAGTCCTTAATCTGCGTCACGACAGTTGTCGCAACCTACGCCGTGAGCTAAGGTTCAGCGAAGGCTCCTCCTGTGCCTCACTGTTCCCCACACGTATTGATGATTGACCATCATCAACAATACCTCCCCTGTTTATACGTAAGTGGTCTTTCATCCCTGACCCTCTCCTGGAATAAATTCCCTTGGGAACCACACGAGACAATCCTCTCTGGTCTTTGCCTCGGTGCTCAGCGCTTTATCATCAAGGTGTCATAGGGAGCAGCTGCCTGCAGGAAGCAGTCCCACTCTACCTCCACCTGGACCAGTCCTGGGCTGGGGGAGGCCACTCTCAGTGTGGTCCAGGAAGGGAGAATTCTCTGGCACCGCCTCATATTAGTATTTATATACATTAGCTTTATTTTGCAACACTTCTGTTCTACATCCAGTTCTTCGTTATCATACTGAGACAAATCTACTCATCAGTCTCCCCTTTACATGATCTCTTGAACACTACAGCTGGCTCCACAAATATTCTCATAAAAGCCTGTTTTTCACCAGCTGGATATTGCAATTGTGCAAATGATGAGCGCTCTTACTGCAAATGTTCAATTGTCACTTAGCTATCACATCAACATCTAAACAGCTCTACACCTTTAAAAATTACAGCATAATTTTTCCTCCAGTCAATCAAATTGTTTCTTTCAGAAACTCATTCCGACTGATTTCACAATAAGTATTTTTCATTTAGCTCTAAGTTATCTCACAGAGTAGAGGTAAAAATTAGATGAATTTTCTGCACATAAAAAACAGTCCTTGGGAAAATTGTATGCAGGGGCCTGAAACAGCCCACATGGAATGCCCACGAGATGGATTTTTATCAAAATGCACCAGGAATATGTAAGGTATACTTTTGCAACTGCAACAATAGCATGAAATACTATATAAAACTGACTAAGAATTCCAGTTTTCCCAAAGGATTTCTAGTTGTTTTTTTAAGCTAATGGGCATCAAGGCAGTGAAACTAAGCCTTGTCAAAGCATGTCTTCAAGATAAGCTTTTATCTATGCAGCAGTATGAAGCCAGAGTGGTCTTAAATGTCATCACCATTCTGAACTGCCCTGCTACAATGGCATGTAAAGCCACAGCGGGCAGAAAGTGCCTGTGCAGCTTTTGAATTCCCAGTTGGAAAGCTCCTTGCTTTGAAACAAGGGGCTTTAGTTAAATTCATCTGGACTCTAGGCTTTCACATAAGAACTAGAAACTGGACCAACTTTGAAGTTATTTTCTTTAATTTGTTTTCCTAATTAAAATGAAGCGCCAGAAACATATCTTCCTCCCCTCTTCCTCTGTCTCCCCCCTCTTATTTCCATAGTCTTCTAACAAAGGTGCTTTGATTTTGCTTCAAATGGGGATGAGGGCTGGTAGTGGGTGGTAGTGGGTGTGTGGTGTGATCTTTGATCTACAGATGAACATAGACAACTTTAGTCCACAAGGAATTTGTCAGAGGACCTACATTAAAATAGCAGTTGAAACATAATGCAAACCTAATTCTAATTGATGTTGTTTGGAGTGCTGTGCAGTTCTAGGAGTACTTTGACTTTGAAGGATGAATAATGGAAGACTTCATTTTGTGAAATGCATTTTATATTCCAGATATACAAAAATATCTGGAAATCATGTAAGAAATATGCTTTTATCCACAGATAAAATTAGTGAAGATGATAATGACTTTTTCCTACTGCATGTATCCATGCTATGAATGGATGTTATAATCTGGCAGCTGTTGTAATAAATAACCTGCTTTAAAACAACCTAAAGGTGTAAGTCATAAAATAATTAACATCTCAATACTTAAGGCTGTGTCTGCTGCAATATGTGGAGTTTTACACGGGGCACACTGTTGTGTTGTGTTACTGGTTTTGCTCCCTGTCTTATTGTGTTTGATGGTTTGTTCCCTTCTCTACCCTCTGTTTCTCAGACAATGTTATGTTCCAAGTTGTCAATCCCCCTATGTTCCCCCTAGCCCCTCTCCTCTGGGCCTTGTCTGTCACCTGGCTACTCCTCCCAACCTCTAGACAGTTCAGAGAGGAGCATCAAGTTATCACTTGATCACAAGTTATCCTTGGGCAAGGACAGAGGGGATCCCTCCCCAAGCATCCTCATTTGCTCCCCTAAATGTCCTTCCACTGCCATCTTGTTTCCCACTGGAAGATAGTCTGTCCCCTCCCTCTGTACCACCCCTGTATTTGAGCTGCTGTCACCCCTGTTCTTCGGGCTTTCTTGGGGCTGCTTCCCTGAGACTCAGAGTCCCTGTGGGGACAGAACAAAGTCTTGGATTTTGCCCTCCAACTGAGCCTGAGTCCTTCCTCTGCCAGCGTCGCCTTTCTCTCCTGTGACAAGGGGAAACTCCCTTTTAGCTGCTCCTTCGGTTCCCCGGATTTGGAGGAGTGTCCCCCGCAGCTCTGCGGTGCCAGGCTAGCCAGGGTGGATGGAGAGGCTGCTCCGTGACAGCACACAGCCCACTGATGTTGCCTAAGCTGAAAAAGGCAATAAACAAACAAAAAATTTAAACATAAAAATTTCATCTGAAGCAGGCATGAAGAACCTGACATCCCCACTTTAGGCATTAGGTGAGCCACAGAGAGGTGCTGTAAGTATGGATATGACACTGTCCACTATGATCCCTGTGATCCCACTTGGGTTGTGTCTTCTGGTGAAGATTACTGAGGATGTGTCTGCACTAAAGCAGCTTCTATACTTGCATAAAGGAGATACTGAACCTGCCAGTAATTAATGTCTATACAACCTCATTTCTGAGTGAGTACATTTAGTGTACTGTCTCATTTCTAAGTTTCAGAAAGAGAATATATATTCCATCTCTTCCTATGGACTAGTTTCAGTAAGATGAACTGCACTACTTCCTGGACTTTAAACTGACATTTCCCAATGACCTTCCTGTTGCAACTGAGATACAGCTTTTTTTTTTTTTTTTTTCTAGTTTCAATTTTAGAGATTTAAGACTGTGACATTGACTTTAGCATTTGTTCTGAACATTTTAGGCAGGGTAAGCTTCCTAATCCAGACTCTTTTTAAGCATTCATTTAACTACTAAAAAGATGCTCTGGGTTTATAGGTTTAGGATAATTTGAATATTGCAGGTTATCTTAGTAAAGAAGGAAAACAGATAATTTTTTAACTGTCAATTTGCTTCTTCAAACTGAAAGACCCATGGCATAACACACTTCTATCAAAAGCTTATGGCAAAGCTGGCAGCAAAGTATGCAAGTACCTTTAACTAGACTGTCTCTTGGGACATTTTATCCAAGCCCTTGCTGCTCCTACCTCAAGATGAATGATACTAGAATATATGCCAAGCAAATATAATTAAACTGTGACAAAAACATCAGTAACTGAGGGATACTAAACACAGGTTAAAGCGTAGCACTGGTTCTTGATACCTCTTATCTAATGTTCCAGTTGGTATCAGCCAATGAAGTACTTGAATGAAGTAGAAAACATAAAAATGGTTCTTTAAACATTCACTTACTTCATCACTTATATCCAGTTTCTGTATTGAACTTCTTGAAGGTTTAAAATATCCCATGCAAAAGTTGCTCACAGTATATGGCTGCAAGGCAGGAAATTCTGATTTGACAACACGATGAAAAATGTTTTTAACAGCGGTAGAATGTTAGTAATCCTGGCAAGGATAATACAGTCCCTTGGATGAATAAATGGGTTCAGTATGGTCTCACATATCCTTGAGACAAATGCAAAACTGGAGAAAATGCTAGAAAGGGCTGTTAAGATGATCAGGGAAATGAAAATCTGCCTGTGTGAGAAGAGTTTGTTCAGTCTCTGTCAATAAGGACTGAGCGGTGATACGACTGGTCTCCATCAATATTTTAGAAGGCCAACACTGAAGAGAACAAAAAACTAATTAAACTAAAGGACAATGTTGGCACAATGACAAGCAGTTATAAATTGACCATGAATACATTCAAGGATGAAATGAGAATAATATTTCTAATCAGCAAAGAAAACGTGTTTTGAAAGAGGAGATACTGCAACAAAATGCCTAAGAACAGTACACGGTGATTTTTCTTACCAGCTTGTGTAAGTTTGACATGGCTAGCTGTGATCACAAGGGAAGAGATTCAGTATCTTTTCCATGAACACTTCTGGCCAGTGTCCTTTATCAGTCAAGAAGAAAACAGGTTTTTGGATGTACTTGGAGACTGCAGTGTGTAGGATGAGGAAGAGTGGTTGCTTCCTAAATGGTCAGTCATTTGATCTATGGCCTTATCCCTTAACCCATCTGGTGAAAAAAGGTGTCTGGATTCAAAATTAACCAAATTTTAAATACTTAATGTTAAACTTAGCTGCAACTTAGCATTTAATTATTTTATAACACACCTTGAGAACTGTGAACTAAAGAACAGTTTAGCTATGGATTAACAGTAGTTTAATTTCTATTTTACTTCCACTTGATTTCTAAAGACAACAGTTTTATTTTCTATATTCTTTGAAAATCTCAACCCATCCTCTGGGTTTACATTTCTGCCATTTGCTCCAAAAATTCCTCTATATTCCGAAGATTCCACCACTTCAGCAGTAATCATTAGTTCAGCGGAAAGCTAAGCAGTAGAGGAAAGAAAGCCGATTAACTCGGATATATGAAATGTGTCTCCTGTCCCAATCCCACACATATTTTCCACTCCCACTCTTAGTCATAATTATGGAAATACAGGAAAAAAATAACCAATGTCCCATGACTACTGCAAATAATGAACTTTAAAAAAGTAATGACAGAAGAAAAGTTTTTAAGAGTAAATATTGAACTTCATCTGTCCACTGAAGAGAAATACCCTCAATTTTTCCAACCATCTCTAAGATAAACATGCAGTTACTGTGGTATTCTTGCGGTGTCCGTATGCCACTTCTAGCTCATTTCATTTTACAAAGGCCATAACAGATCCTGTTTTAGCAGAGTTTTAATTCCTTTATTAAAGCCAGACATTGCAAGCTGTCTCTGACAAGGAGTCATTTCACTTTACGAAATGTACCCGCACAGCCGGCCCTTCCCTGCAGCGGGAAGCTGAGGCGCCCAGGCGGGACTGGGCTCCTCGGGACGGGGGCCAGGGCTTCAAGCTGGGTCCCCTTCCCCACTGGAAGCAGGTAAACGCTCCGTCGAGCCTTTTCAGCGAGGAACAGGATGAAAGGACATAGTTCCCTACTGCGCCAGGGGACGTACAGTTTGGCCATTCCGAGGAATTTCTTCACAGAAAAGTTGGTTAGATAGTGGAACGGGCTGCCCCGGCAGGTGGTGGCGTCACCGTCCCTGGAGGCGTTTAAGGAAAGACGGCGTGACACTCAGTGCCACGGTCTATTCAGATGGTGGTGTTCGGTCGATGATCTCAGGGGGCTCTTCCAGCCCAGTCGGTCCTGTAGCTCCCAGCGCCACACCGGGCTCCCCGTGGGCGAGCTCCGCCTGGAGTGGCACACGGGTTCTGCGGCCGGACCCGGCATTTCCGACCGCCTCTCGCTGAGCATCCTGGGAATTGTAGTTCCCGCGCAGCAGGGGGTCGTACGCGCAGCTATTGCGCATGCGCAGAAGCTCTTCCGCGCCACGCCGCCGGGGCGCTTGGCGCCCTCCAGCCACGTGACTCCCGAGGCCCCGCCGCTTCCTGCGCGGCAGCTCCGGCTGCAGGAGAATCCACCCGCCGGCCGGAAAGCGGGCTTATCACGTGGCCCCCAGAGGCCAATCAGCTGCCGCGGTTTCCGGACACCGCCCCGCCGCCGTGCCGCAGTTCCGCGATATGGCGGCGCTGGGGGCCTGGCGGCTGCTGCGGCCCGGCCGGCGCTGGTTCTCGGAGACGGTGCCCGGGGCCCCCTCGCCGCCCGGCAGCCCTCTCTACCCGCCCGTAGTGGCATCCATCACGGCCAAGAGCAAAGCGGCCAAGTCGCGACGCCTGCAGCGCTTCAACCAGCGGGTGCACGCGGCGGCCACGGTGGAGGAGAAGCTGCGGCTGTACGGGAAGCTGCAGCGGCCCAAATACACGGTGTACCCGCAGACCTTCGCCCTCAACGCCGACCGCTGGTACCGCAGTTTCACAAGAACCGTCTTAGTGCCGGGGGTTCCCCCGAGAGGCGCGGCCGCGAAACCCCCGGTGGCGGCGGCGGGAGCGACCCTCGAGGCCGGCGGAGCCCCGGAGGCGCCGGGGGATGCGGAGGCGCCGGGGCCCGCGGCGGGAGCGGCGCCGTCCGTGGATATAGGCGAGCTGCGCTCTCTCGCCTGCGACGCCCTTCTCCAGGAGAGCTTCTACCAGAACAAGAAGCGGCCGTTCCTCTACCGCGACCAGGATCACACGCCCGGCCCCTTCCTTACGCAGCTCGTTTCCACTCTCGCCGCTTCCCTGTCCGGTCGCAACCCACTGCTGGCTGCTTCCTCCCTCGGTACGGAGCGGGGCCGGCAGGGAAAGCAACGTGGGAGCCCTTGGGCGATAGGCCGGCACCAGAGTCGCTGGTGTATGGCGCTTGTTCAGACCACCGCTAATATTTTGTCTCTATTCTTCTACGTGGGTTTTGGGTTTTGTATGTCACTGCAGCTGCAGAGGAATTGGAAGGGTTTTAAATGCACGAGGCGAGTCACTGTTTTCCTGTGTTCCTTGTTCTGTTTCAGATCTAAGCCCTGAAGTTAACTATTACTGGCATCACGGGCAGGAAGTTGTTGCTCACGGACACCGAAAGGGTAGAGTCGATCCTGTGCGGTTCCAGATAGATGATAACCCACACCTCCAGATCCGTGTACCAAAGCAGCTTCCTGAGGTGTGGATGTTTTCAATATCCGGTTAATACCTTGCATTTTCATTTTTGTTTTTGACAACCATTGAAGCCATCCAGAGGTAGTCTTTGGAGGACCTAGTTAATCTGTGTGTAGCACATCTGGGTATTTTTTGAGTCTTAATATCCTTTCTGCATTGTGGTAATGGCTTGGTAGATATTGAGATGGTCTTCTGAACTTTTGGTCCTCTTTGTACTTTAAATTGCATGTTATTATATTTAATTAAATTGAAATTTTAACATTCTGTGCTTGGAAACAGACGTAGGAATGAGAAATGTGCTGTAGAACATTCAGGTAGAAGAAAAGAGGTAAAAGCACACATAAGCTGAATATGAGCATTCCTGCCTGTTGTTACTGCTTGGCAGTTAATTTCTTGAATGCTCAGGTTCAGTGGAAGTGTGTACTCTTTCAGTATTGTAATGTTTTGCTTGCAGGTTTATACAATGGTAAAGGTCTAAGGCACTGAGGGTCTCTGTTGTCCCGTTTCCACCACAAACAGAAAACCATTTTGTGTTCTGTAAACTTTTATGGCTCGCTTAGTTGTACAATTTTCTTGTGTTGATATTGTCAGATGCTACAAACCTTGGCATTTTGGAAGAACTGTCTAGGCAATTTAAAGTGTTGTGTAGTGCAGTAAACCAAATCTCTAAACTTAGTTTGCAGGTTCAAGTTAGTTTATTGGCTGCTGCTAGAAATTTTTTTTACTCTTTTTCTATGGAAGCTAGAAGATGGTGACAAGTGGCAGATTTTTTAGCATTATTTCACTTTTTTTTCATATTGTGGAAAAATTAATACAAGATGACTGTGCTAGCCCTCATCACAAGATGAGATTTTTTCTTGCAGAAAAATGAATTTCAGTTAAGGTTTTCTATATGATGTATGTGAGCAGGACTTGCACTTTCTGTTGTCTGACCAGGAAGTGTGTTACATTGGACCTGATGTCAGAAATGTGTCTTACATCATGGCTTTTCTTTCTTCTGTTGTCTTCAAGGTTGTACCCCTGGATTCAGATCTTGGAGATGTTCCTGTTATTGATCACAAGCCATCCAAACTGCCATTGTTCAAGAAACAGTACGAAAACAAGGTATTTATAGGTAAGAGTTTTTAATTGTGAAATACTAACTACTTTTTTTTTGGTAAAAAAACCTCCAACAAACTAGCCAAATGAAAACCAACCCTGAAACTAATGCCAACTCAATCTTTCTACTCCCCTCACCAGAAAAAATTTGTATTTTTACCTATGACTATACTCTATAAATGTGTGTAGTGTATAGATCTCTGTTGAGATTTCGTGTCAGTTAGGCAATGGGGGAGTAGCATTCTCCTGTGCATGTGGTACTGTGTGTCCAAATTTGCTTGAAGAAGTTCAGTTGAATAGAAAGTTGACACAAAAAACTTTGAATTTTGATGCATCTCCAGGGAAATTCTCATTTTAGCATGTGAACTCTTGCCTTTTGGAAGTAGGCAACTCCTCACAGATCTACAGTAGCTGTTCTAGCTTTAGAACGATGGTGAAGATGTATGTGTCTGTGTAATGTGTTCTCTCTCTGACTGATGGTTTTGTTTGGGGGAACACAGGATCAAAGGTGGCAGATCCATGCTGTTATGGACATACCCAGTTTCATCTGCTTCCTGACAAACTGAAGCGGGAGAGGTTTGTAAGGGACCGTCTCGAGGATCAGATTGAAGTTGTTTATCGATCAAATGGAATTGCAAGTCTCTTTGCCTGGACAGCAGCACAAGCAATGTATCAAGGTGAGATAGTCAGCTGAACAAATGTTTCCTGGATGCGTACTGTAAAGTTCATTAATCTTTTGTTCCCACTGCCTTTTTCTAGTGCTTTTTTTTTCTGAAGACCGTCTTTTAAGGAAGTCTTTACAGATGCAATTGAATTAATAAAAGAGAGTTAGTTAAAGTACTTCAACTAGGTTAGAGTACTTTAGTTTGAGTATTTTGATTCAGGGGAATTAATTACAGAGAAAAATATTTTTCAATATGTAACAGTAAGCCTGTACAAAAATCTCAGTTGCTTTCACTTTCCACCTTAAGAGGAACATGTGGTAGACATCAAACGATTTTGGTTCTTTTCCTTTTGAACAGCTATGTTGCTTACCCCTTGTTCAGTAATTTCAACTCCATGAAAATACTAGGAATGAAAGAAAAATGTCAGCAGCCTTACACTGGGATTTTATGCCTACATTTGTCTCAAAAAATCCCAGAAGACCTGGATGGTTAGACCAGATGAGTCTTTCACTTATTCTCATAAATACGATTATTGTCTGGTGTTACTGTAAAACACCTGATGGCTTGTAGTTTCACTTGAGAAACAACACATGTAAGAAAATTATTTTACTACAGTGTATATTGCTGGCTCTACATTAATTTTTTTATGTAATGGTGTATTAGAAGGCTTTCTTTGTGGATGTAAAATACTGAAGTCGAGTAAATCTTGTCTTCAGAGTTAGTCACAGCTGTGAACACATCATGAGTTGTAAGGGCAGCACTATTCAAATCTGACTTTTTTTCTTCTCTAACAGTTTCTGCCTTTGTTACACATAACAGGAATATTAAAAAATGTCTCTGTGTGTACTAGTGCACATGCACAAATATGTAAATATTTTAAAGATACTGTTAGTGTTCAGCAGGATTTGTTTAAAACATTAATACTGACTGACCTAGTGTTATTGGTGTCTGGCTGGTTACTATAGTCAGTTATGTTTGTGCATACATGTGCATGCTTTTGTCATGAAATAAATGCTCACTGCATCTTGAGAACTGGGAAATAGTAAAGAGACGTTTTCCCTCAGCTCTTAGCAGGATTTTGGATGCATTAGTACCTTAAGTGTTTTGGAAAAGTCACTTTGCTGATCAGTGAGTGATTTTTATCAACTGTTGATAGGGAACTGTGTACAAAATGCAAGTGTGCCACTGTGTCCCTGATCTTAGACGTACATAAGCTTTATTGGTGAGAAGTGTTTAGCCTATATGAAAACTGCTTGTGTTGCTAAAGTAGACAGGGCTTTTTCTCTACCAGGTAGCTGTTGCAATTCCCAGAGTTGTTGTGTATTTTGGGACTAGGGTTTAGATGTGTGTGTGCCGATAGAAATCTCAAGTCCTGTTGTATTTGTTTATTTTATAGGATTCTGGAGTGAAGCAGATGTGACCCGTCCTTTTGTATCGCAGGCAGTAGTGACTGATGGAAAATATTTTGCTTTCTTTTGTTACCAGCTAAATACTTTAGCACTGACTGCAGAAACTATTAAAAACAACCCTCGAAAGAATATCTGTTGGGGTACAGACAGTAAGCCACTCTATGATGTTGTGGAAGATGGTAATGTGAAAGGCTTTAATGATGAAGTTCTGCTTCAGTTGGTTAATTTTCTGCTAAACAGACCAAAAGAGCTATAAACCATTAAACCACATGTAAAGTATGTGCCTGAACTTCATTGTGACTCCATGAAGTATGAGCTATACTATGCCTTGATTTTAGGCGGGTATTTGTCTAGCAAACACTGTATACATATTTTATGTTATTTGGGCCTTCTTTCTTTTTTCTTTCTTAATGTATACTGTACACTGGCAAATAAATGGCTGAAATACCTTAAAGTCTTTTGTATATTTACTCTTAAAAGCCAACTGTGCTAATTCAGTGTCACATAAGCATGTTTTTTTAGCAGATCCACAGGTCCCTGTTGAACTGTTACAACAAAGTAACAGATCATTATAATATGATCATCTGAATATTACTAGGAAATAGCTGTCTTGATACTCAGCACTAGTGATAAATTTCTAATTTTGTACCTGAGTTAAATGCTTACTCAGTCTAAAGAGAAAGTGAGCTCAGAATAAAATGTGTTTCTTAATGAATGGTTGGCAGTTTAGTTACACAGTAAGAGAAATCTTTAGACATGGTAGTAGAAACATGATGAAACTTGCCTCCAAAAATTGTGTTGTGAACATGCATACACAGTTTTTAGCTGTCATTTCCAGAACCACGGAGAGAACTCTCAAATGCATTTGGAGTCTACAGTTTCCCCTTTAGTGTGGGTCCTTGATTTCAGGTGTTGGTCTCTTGAGTTTTCATTGCTGATATTTGGATGTCTTATGAATGTTCTTAATAGACCACAGCTGAGCTAGGATGTCTGATTCATAAAATACAACGTTATACAATCATGGACTGGTTTGGGTTGGGACTATTAAAGGGCATCTATTCCAAGCCTACAGTGAGCTGGGACATCTTCAGCTAGATCAGGTTGCTCAGACTCCTGTCCATCCTGACCTTGAATATTTCCAGGAATGGGGCATCCATCTACCACCTCTCTGAGCAACCTGTTTTGCCATGCTCATTGTAAAAAACTTCTCTTCAGCCTGAATCAAGCATCTTTTAGTTTTAAAGTCCACCTCGACCTCTTGAAACAGGCACTACCAAGATAAAATGACTGGTTGGGGGTATATAGCTATCAACAAAATGTAAGTGGTTCTGAGGTAACTAAATGTGCCTAGATTTTTTATGTCATTTCATCCACTGTACTTTTCTGAAATTTTCCAGTGTTCTTGTGAAGAGGCAAGTTTGTCATTAAGGAGAGTATTGAATCATTAAAATACTGGCCTGCATATTCTTCAGTATGAGCAACAGCCCCCTTTGTGTTGTAAAGTGGCTTACAAAGTATTTTGTTAATGGAAGACTTAAGTAGTTGTAGACTTTTACCTCTTACTTTACTATGTTGGAAAGAGTGCCCACTTTCTCCACCATCCAGAGATCAGGTAAGATATGTACAGACACTGGTTATTTTTTAAGGGTAGTCCTTAAGTGCTCTTTTTGTCTTTACAATGCATGACTGTTAGCAGTTCTGATAACTGCTGATCCTTGGATTATATAAACGTTCCTTTGTAGTAAGAGAAGATAAACTGCTAGGTAAGAATGTCGATTATAGAGAATGATCTGTCAGCTAGCTTTAGAGGGAGTGATTGATACTTGTCTGTTCCCCTCATAAAGGGATGATACAAAATGAATGGAGGATATGAAAAAAAGCAATTGGATATTTATACTCTGGCAGTTTTTACAGTTGTAATTTTACATAATGTTACATATTACAGGGTGTAATTTACATAACATATTACAGGTGTAATATGTTACTCTCTTCTGCTTGAGATTCACTTGAGTTGCACAC
The DNA here is from genome assembly GCA_017589585.1 of Phylloscopus whistleri. Lineage (NCBI taxonomy): Eukaryota > Metazoa > Chordata > Aves > Passeriformes > Phylloscopidae > Phylloscopus > Phylloscopus whistleri. The sequence goes on from JADMLD010001394.1 coordinate 1,293,202, forward strand.
AGCTAGTGATTGTGAAAACTGACAGATACAAAGAAACTCCTGCTCCCAGGGATGAAGACCACTAAATTTTCTGTGATTCAGCTTTTTGTCTATCCTGAGGCTTCAGCTTGTAGTAGACCAAGTACAAAGAATTTTCTTTTGTGCAACTTTCCTAGTGAGTGAAATAATCACTGTAGATGTCACCCGGTAGTAAAACCTGGTGTTGGGAGTGAGGGGGGAAGGCTTAGCATGAGCTGCCACTAGTGAATGTGAAGTACCAACATAGCTTTCTTCAGCTTTGTGCAGCAGGGGATACTCTGGAAAAACAGTGGGTGGCACTGTTTCACCTTGTACTGGGAAGAACTAATGGGCGTTGTTCTACTTTTTCGTCACTAAGTTCAGACATTGTAATATATGCAGCTTTGTACAGCAATATTTCATCTTCAAGGCCAGCTTGGATGGGGCTTAGAGAAAGCTGTTCTTGGAATGTATCCCTGCTTGTGGCAGGTGGGTAGGAACTAGATGTGTTTTAAGGCCCCTTCAAACAAACTATTTGATGATTCTCTTACCTTGTACTCATCTGTACAGTATGCTTAATGCTGCCTTACAGTGATAAAATAAGAAAAAAAGAGAAAAGCTCTGGTTTTGTTTGGGCTTTTTTTTAAAGTATTGTGTATCTATTAAAAGCTAAAAAATCAGAAAGCTTAGAAGCTGCACTGTTCCTGTTCTTCAGCTTTGCTACCAGAAACCACCCATGATTGTACTCCTCTAAGTCTCATGGGAGCATCATTGTTTAGCACTTTATATAGGGTTTGCTATTTAAAAAAAACACCAAAAACACAACGAACAAAAAAAGGTAATTGAAAACCACAGCTTGGAAGTCTCCAAGTTTGGATCCTTTTTCCTGTATTAATTTCTGCTTAGGCCAAGTGGAGTGTAACACAAGGGAATGTAAGGTGGAATCTAAAAATAGGATTGGATTTTGCATAATGAGGCAATTTTCTGTAGTACTGAACTATTTTACTTAAAGCTTTTATCACTTTCAGGTGGGTGACTTGATATATAATATTCTGCCCATATTGTTGTTTAATATTATGATGCTGCAAGTGGTGACTTGGCATGGAAAATTCAAGCAGAGAGGAGGAGATGGGGAGACAAAAACTTTCTTGTATCTTCTCAGGGTCATGTTGCACCAAGTTGTTGAGGTAGATACCTCTGTGTCCTTTCATACAGGAGAAAGAGCTTCAACATTTGTAGCCTGCTTGGTCATACTGAACTTTCTCCTGATATTTCTTCTGTACTCAGGTTTTCTGTTGTTGGACACCTTTATCACAGACAGAGATGAGGATTTCCTTCTGGAGCTCCATGAAGTGGGTTTTTCCTGAGACCAGAGCAACTCTTGGAGTCAACTGTTGGTGAGAGAGTCTACTGTCAACTTGACATACTGGCAGTATGTATACCTCTGATGGACAATATGAAAGTAGCTTTCCAATATAGTATTAAAGAAGCCAATCCTGTTCTGATTCTGGAAATACTGAATCATGAACTGTTGGAGGTGTTAGTAAATGGAGGCTAGTAATAGTTACAGGTGTTTTTACCTTCTCTAGTATACTGACAAATTGTGTAAAGTTTACTTGGTAAATACACAGTAAAATATTTTTTTTTAGGACTGAGTTTCTTGAAAGATCTGGCTGTCCTATATCTAGAAGTGGTTAAGAAGAGTTACAAGCTACAATGAGTTAGTATATGGCAGCTGCTAATACATTTATTAATGTGCGTTGAGGTGCAAAGGGAAGAAGTTGTGGACCTCACTACATACTTCTACTGGACCTGGGGTTTATAATGAAAGGGATTATTTGTATCTAATTCAGAATGAAAGAAGACAGTCTAAAGTATGCCATGCTATTCAGCTGGGGAACTAACCTGTTGGTCTTGAAGCAGGAGTTTGAAGATGTGATGTTAAAAATTGTTTCCTGTGCTTTGGAGATAATCTGAGCAGGCCTCTTACCATTGGTAACAGATACTTTATGATGAGTTTAGTTACAAACATTTAGAAAAACCCTTGAAGAAGGCAAGCAGGCAGAATGCTTGACATGCGGGGTTTTTTTGTCTCTGCAGGACTAAACACCCAATAGCTTATGCTGTTGGAAAGGTAAATAATTCTTCTGTACAGGATAGACTTGGTGTCTGTCATGGCTTTATTTATTTAGCTGTATTTACCTATAAGTATCTGCAGTAATTTTTACCTATCCAGGTTTCTGCATAATTGGAAGCATTTGTTTTTAGCTATATATTCTATGAGTGAGTATTCGTTCTTTATCTTTGATCATTCTTGTCTTTTAATAACTATTTGAAGCTCAAGTTACTGAACTAAATATCTTACTGTATCTTTTCTGTATTACATTTCTCATTCCTACCAAGTTATGCTTGATTTCGTTTCTTTAGAATGAAGAATTGATTTTAATGTGTCTCCTTTAGAGGAAATCTTCCATCTATTTCTTTCCTCTTTTTATGCTTTCAGCATTCTTTTAAACCAGTACTCAAGTCAGTAGACTTTATCACTGTTCTCAGGGGACACAATATAGGATTGTTTTCACTGTTGGAAAGTGTAACTTATAACACAAGACTGTCTGCACTGCAAAGATGCATGCTTTTGTCAGTGAGATGTCCCAGTGCAGGTTTACATTTCAGCCTCAAATTTCAGCCTGTAAAGACTTTTTGTTTGGTCGGATTTTTTTTTTTTTTAATTAGTTCCTGCACCAAAACATATCTCTAGGTAATTGGAGGTGATTAGGAGTTGGAATTTTAAAACTCATGTTCTGTCATTGTTTAGCTTGGAGAAGAGAAGGCTCAGGAGAAATTTTATCAATGTGTATAGGATGGAAAGAAGTGAAAGAGATTTGGCTAGGCCTATTTCAGTTTTGTCCAGTGAGAGGGCAAGAGGAAATGTCCAGAAACTGAAAACCAGGAAGTTGTGCTTAGAAGTTTTTGTTTGGTTGTTTTCTTTCTCTAATGGCAATTGAACGCTAGAACAGATTGCTCTAAGAGGAATGTGGAGTTTCCATCACTGGAAATACTTAAAACCAGATGGCTCAGCCCTGGGCAACCAGTTGTAGGTGACCCTGCCCTGAGCAGGATGAGTGGACTAGACAACGGGTGTCTTTCAACTTTTACTACTCTGTGATTCTGTGGAAATAAATTAGTGGTCACTTTGTAGATCAGACACCATATGTAGGAGGAAGCCATGTTCAGAGATTTGGGTAAATGGTATTGACCTGGACCTTCTCTCTTCTGATCTTTGTGTGGCCAGCCACGTTTATGTATTTTTTCAGCATAAATTTTACTTGTTATGCAGCTGCAAATGACCTCAGCAGAAGACCCTTACATTACATCTTCCTTTCTTGACAGAGCACTGACACCAAGAATACAGTTAAGGCTATCCACTGAATTTTTATCTCCAATTTAATCTCAAGGTATGTTTGTGTCTGAGCTTCTTAACTATACTGTACTTCTTTACCTCACCTTTGACAGGTCCAGGTGTCTTCTCTGTTTCAGAAGCCAGCATTAGGCAGTGGTCACTTGGTCCCTGTTGTCTGTATAGGAGTGTTGGTTTGTTCTACGTACAAGCATAGATAGCAAATTCAAACATTTCCTGAAACTCCCAGTGGCAACGTTTAGAGTAGGACACCTCGTTTTCTGATGGTATGTGGTGTTTTACCTGTGTGATTAATGATCCCCTCTAATCCTTATGGCTAAGAAGCTCATGTCAAATATTTTACTATTGTTTCAATAGAGCAGATATGCCTACTCTCTGGAAAATCCTGTGCAAATACATAGACAGAACTTGCCGTGATAAGCTTCTCAAGTTGATAATGAAGGCAGAGAAGAATGGGGAAAACAGCAATGCCTTCTTATTGGAGAAATTACCCAGTAGCATAAAGGTAAAATTGAAGTGGAGTTGAGAGTAAGACTCATAGGTAGGATAATAAGATTTAGGTTTGTAACTGTGTTTACACGAGAGATATGCACTAGTAGATTACTTTATTTTATAACTTAAACAGAAATAACAAGGTGTAATTTTATGTTGTTTCTTAATAGTGTATTATTGATTTGGAATGGTCTATAATTATTATCATTATTATACTTTATTCTCATTTGGAACTGAATTGTAAAAAAAGCCAACTTAAATCCTTAATGTTTCAATACTTTAGGCTCCCACAGGGATTTTTAAAAATATGTAATGGGTTTGATTCCTAAATCCTAGTAGTAATTTAAATGGAATTTTATTTTAGATTTATCAGGTACATAGATATTTTGATGATTTTTGTACTTCTAAAGACACTAATCTGCCTTTTGTAAACATTCCACTAGATTTCATTACAATACAAATCTAAATAAAGCATTTGCTTGGACTGGACAGTACAGAATTTCTGAAGCATGCTGCTTTTCCCTCTTGTAAGCATATTATTATGCTGACCATGAGCTGAATTAGAACACAGCCAGCCTGGTGTTCAAGAGGTACTAAACAAAATCTACATAATGAGTGTGTGTTTGGACAACTGCTGTCTCTGGAGATATACCTACTGGGCTTTTCTGAAAATGTCATATGTGCACAAAGAATTATGGCTTAAATAAATCAACTATGTTTTTGTTGCAAGCCATTGGATTGAATCTGTGGATGAATGGAAGGAACTGGGATGAAGTTTAAATGTCAAATGTGATGTTGCCATTCCACCTTCTGTAGGAGATGCCTAGGAAAGGGCAGGATGGACTGAAGCACCTTCCTGAATACTATTTGAGTTCAATACTGTAGGGAAACTATTAGGAAGACAGAGTCAAGTCACCAAAAAGCAAACTTTAAGTGAACTAAGAGTGAATTGTGCACCTTGCAACTGTAAGCAGAAATGTCTTTACAGGAGAGAATAGATTATTTATGTCATCTAAAAGTTATTCCCTTGAAAAATATTAGCTAGAGGGATTAAACTAATGGAAAGTGTGTGGCTCCATTGGTTAGGTGGTAATATATTTGTTAAATAACTGAGATCATCTCTGGGCTAAACATGCCCTTACTAAAACTCATGACCAAAATCCTACTGACAGATACTAGGGAACATTGACTGAAAGAGGGGTCTGCTATCAGGTGTGTGTGCATGTGTTAGACAGGAGTGAGTCCAGAGCATTTGGGTGCTGTGTTTAGAGGAAAGGGTATGGGTGGGAAGCATGTAGCAATCAGGTGAAGGATTCCTAGAAAGAGGCTTTTTTTTCCACCTTCATCCTTTTTACCCTCAGGCTTTCCAGTCTTCAGGGTCTTCCGTGGTTCTTGCCTGTCTTCCCTCTTGAGAATGGACGCCCTGTTTTCTCCTAAGTCCTTCTGCTTAGATGCTTTTGGGTGTCTCTGAACTGCACCTCTTGTGTTTCATCTCAGCTGCAATAACCAGGGCAGCAGCCTCCCCTGTCAATGCTGACAGCTCAGCCTCATAAATCCTGCAAGGGGTCTTTGCTTCTCTCTCTTGTCCTTTAAAGGTACTTTGAAGTTTGGGTGTCTAGATATGGTTGCTAAAGCAGACTTCAGAAATACTCAGTAGAGAGCAGAGACGTCTCTTACCTAATGAAAGAATGACTAAAGCATAGATGTTGTAGGTAGTAGTTTCACCCCTTTTGGAGTCCATGGAGGGAGAAACCCCTCACAAGAACAATTCAGTCCTGAGATTTATTGTGTCTGCCACTGCTTGTTCAAAACAGTATTGATACTTTCAATCTGTGTCTTTCATCTAGTAATTGTAGCTTTGATTCTTTCTTTCTTACAGGTCTTAGTTTATTGTAAATGTTCTGTCATGCTTAAGATATGATAGCATGGGAAGTAGATATTTTGTGTCCTTCTGAGCTGGTTATCCCCAGTCACTGCAGTTCAAAAGAAGACTAGTCTGGTTAGTCAAACTGGCTTTCCCCAGGCATTCATGCAGACATTTCTGTGTCCTTCAGAACATAAGGCATCGTTGTAAGCAGAAGAAATACTAATTTTTTTAAAAGAATCATAATAGTGTCTAATTAACTCTTTTTGGCTTGGTCTCAGCCAGCAGGAGAAATAGCTGGATAGACTTTTGAGTGTTCTCTTTTGGCTTTTTTAGTTCTGCTTGTTTCAGTTTTGTGTCTATGGCTTGGCTGTGTTTCTTCTTTGACTTTTTTTTTTTTAACTTACTTTTTTCCCCTTGGCACTCCTTTTCTTTTTTCTTTTTTTTTTTTTTTTTCTTTCTTTGCTTGGCAGTCTTCAGCAGTATTTGTAGGAGTGGGACTGTGGCGTACTGAAAGCTTGAAAGCTATCATGCTTGGGAAGGTTACAGAATTTCATTAGGGAAAGTCAAGGGAATTTTTAGCTACATTCAATACTTTAAAATAAATATGCTCAGTTCCAGTCTACAGAAATAGGATATTTAATTTCAAGCCAGTTTTGAGGTAAGCAGTTTCAAAATCCTTTAATGTTGCAGTTATTGTTTCCTGTGGAGGGTAGAATAGTTGTTATGGTACATAATTTGTTTGGCAGAAGAGGACAAATCATCACAGGATGAGAGAGAGCATATAAATGGTGTACAGTGCTGGAGCTGAAGTCTAAAGGGATGAAATGTTGACATCAGTGACTTAAGATTTAAAAATGACTGACAATATTTCCATGGAGCTTTTACTGCTAAATTTTAATTATTAGTTACTACTTCATAACAGTTTTTCATGGTGTTGCATACTGTTAACTTCAACAATTACTCCCTATTGTTTAGAGCTGATGCAGATTCTTCATTATGTGTAGCATCAACAAAATTTGAGTAAATTATAAACTATTACAAATAATTTTGTGAATTTATAATTTTTTATAAATTCAGATGCTTTCCCTTATGTTACGTAAATATTACAATGGAAGAAGTGCTTGCAGCATGATTTTCAGATTAGAACCTAATGGAAGGAAAACCCCTCCCTTGAGCAAAAGAGCAATTTTTTCCTTCAAATGGACACCTACTCATTTCACTCTCTTCTGGGGAAAAAGAAAAGTAAAAAAGTGGAATAGGAAAATGTTTATAGTACTGTAGATACAGTCAAGGAGGTAATTTACAGTTAGAGTTTAGCCTTATGTTCCTTACTTCACTGTCAGTTCAAGGAAGATGTTCTGGAAAGTTTCTGCTGCAGTTAACAGAATGCAAACTGTAGTCTCATTTACACTGGTGTAAACTTGTAGTTACTCTATTGAAGCTTTTAATGGAGTAGCAATTTCAATACTTGGCTTCATGTGTTATAAAGGTGGAAAAAAATCCAACAGAACTTAGAACAAGCTAGGGAGAGTGGCAAAATAAACAGCATAGGATAAAATTTTGAGGAGACTGCACAATCACACAGTTCCATAATTAACCCTACTTAGAACCAACAACCCATATATCAACTTCAGCTGCTCCCCACCCCCCCCAGTTTATTTTTTTAAAGTATTACCAAAGCTATGTAAGAGAAAATACTTGCTAAACAGTGTCTCACCAAATTTACAAGTGGTTAGCTCCAGGAAGTCTGTTTTCAAGGAAGAGATTTAGACCTTCTTGCAATATATACAGCTTTATATACTTCTAAATGGGTTTGGTCTAAACCTATATTTATGTCTAGAGATGTCTTCTGATTACAGTAGTACAAGGAATAAAGTACTAATGGTCATATTATTCATGTTTGCTTCTTGCTTCTAAAAACAGGGGAGCACAGTGCTTTTTGTTTACAAAAAACCCACAACAACAACAAACAAAAACCAGAACCGACCAACCTGAAGAAAAGAGTAATAAATCGTATATAGCCAATATCAGTTTAAAAACTGCAAATTGCCAGGCCCCTTTTTCTTGAACATTAGCATATTCTGTCATGAGGTGCTTATAAGGAAAGGTTAGAATGAGAACGGAATGTAATAGAACTTTGAATTAAACTTGGCTCTGAGTAGAAGGTTGGACTAGATTGCCTCCAGTGGTCCCTTCCAATTTACATACATCTGTAGTTTTACAAAGGGAAGGAGAGGGAAAATGAGGGTAAATTAATGCTCTCATGAGTGAGACCTCTCTTTATGTTACCTCTCAGGATGTAGTTTGTATAGCATGGTTTCCTAGAGGATTTATCTGAAGGCATTTCTGTTACAGAACTGTAAAGTTATGTAGACCTATAAGGTTCTAACAGTATTTTTAGGGGAAATATACATTGCTAATAGTTGGGATTGAATATTTAGATAATAGCTCATTTGCTCACTGAAATTTTGAAAATTTGTAGCAGAAGATGGATGACCTCTATTCAATATCTGCTTGGGTAACCAGTCGTTCCTCTCTAAAAGAAATTTTAGTCACCCCCTCAGGAAGGAAAACTAATCTGTTTGATTTGGGCAGCCGGTCACGCAAGGGGCACACAGGCAACAACACAGTTCAAAATGTTCTTTCTGAAAAGAGCCCCATGTACTGAAATAATTTGGGATCAGCTTTTGGATGTTTCATAAGCAAAACCAAGGTTTAACTTCACCAAATAAATGCTTCACAATGAGTAATGCACCCAGCTGTAGCAGTAAATGCCATTTGCTCAACTGCTTAACTATTCATCCTTCTGACCAAGGTTTATGGTGGTGTGAAACGCAGCTTAACTTTGCAAATATGGAATGTATAGTAAAATTATCCCCTTTTGTGAAATTAGAAGGAATAAGCTTCTGATGGGTGTTTATGTACTGTGCTGACAGATTATAAAAGATTAAAAGGAAATTTTAATGAAGTGAAAAGCAGCCCTTGCAGCTTCTAACCCTCATGATTAGAGGAGCAGAAGCTAGGGGATTTAGGAGGATTTAGCAAGATGAGGTAGATGGGGCAGGGAGATTGACCTGCAATTGGAACCAGTTGCTTGTCTAGCTCGTGTTTCCTTAGAAAATGCATTTAGGGCTTCAGTTCTTTCAAAAACAGTGAGGGTAAGATGGGCAGAAGAAACATAGTCTTGAAGTAGTTTGAGGCTTATTTTCACTAATCAAGTAACAAAACATAGAGTCAAAACAGTGTCTCAAACACAGAAAAAATGCATTTATGTTTATATAAAGGGAATATTGCAAGACACGGAGGAATGCAATTGTTTAGCATACCTTTTGTGACAAAATCACTAAAAAGAGGCCTCATACAATGCTTGGGATTATGACCTGAACTCTTCATTGTGTTTTTACTATGTTGTCATAGTAAAGAAACTTGTTGTGTAATACGGGCATAAATTGTTTTATAAATCATTGAAGGGGAAACATTTGGTTTATGCAATAATTATGCAGAATATGTATTAGAGAATACTAAAAGCATTTGAGGAATCCAAAAGGATATTGATGAACAGCATTCATAATTACTGATGAATAAAAGTCATTAGTAAAAAGCTTAGTCACTAGAAAAAACTTAAAGTATTATTGCTGTGATGCAATTTCTATAAAACTGCTGAAGGATCACAAAGGATGAGTACAGAGCAGTTGTTTTGCTCCCCATTGTTATGTGGATTATGTCACTCATTATCCATCTCAAGTTCTGGGCAAATGTCACTTTTGCAGATAGGCTTATTTTCTATCCTTGTAAAAGGCCTGCCACAGTAATGCCCCAAAGTAACTGGCCTTCCTCTGTCGTCAGTGAAGCTTCCTATTTTGCTGCAGTCACAAGCTGTCTTGGGCTAAGGGCTCTGTGGAGAAATTTTTGACATTGTACTTACTATTTTCCATTTAAATCTCCATTTTCCTAGAAACAGGATAGATGAAATTGGTTTTTATATTATGCACTCAATATAATAAAATTTCAGACCATGAACTTGCACTTTCTTTTTTAAATTATTGCAGCTATTTTTTTAGGAATTTTTTCATTTAATACTCTGTCTCAATACGATCTATTCTTCAAAGCCTAAACAAGAAAAAATATCTATAAAAGAGAGTTTAGTGGTCCCCTTAGGTTTTTACATTTGAAGCAGTCAGTACAAACCAAAAAGCAAAGCATTAGAATTGGAGCAGATGGATTGTTTTATTCAGGCACATGGAATGAGTAGTAGGAATTGGTTGGGACATCTGTATATGCTCCTCCTGACCTCAGAGTAGTTAGATACCTATGGCTTTAGGCATCTTTAGATACCCAAGTGACTAGGTGTATGTCATTAGAACTCTAAATTCTCAACTCAGTTGATAATTATGTCACTGGAGTATCAGCCATTCAAGTAGTACAGAGGTATTTAAGGACTGAAGTCCATGCAGGCCACTTTAGAACTGTATCTAAAAGTAGAGACTCAGAGGCCACCCTCAGCAATTCTCATATTCAGAGGCATTCCCTGGTCTATTGTGCATGTGAAGACAATCCTGGAGAGATGCAATAAAATAGAAGTGGCCTTTTCTGAGGCAAAAAGATGAACTAGACTTTACATTACTTTACTCATGGCTAAGGAGTTTTCCAAGAATGCAGAAGGCCATTGCTGAAAATTGTGCTGACCTGGGTTTGCAGAAGAGTTTTAAATCTGTTTCTCAGAATCTGGAGAGGTTCTTAATCACTGGAACATTGATTTTGAGTTTTGCCCAGTTAATACTTTATGTAACTTCAGAAGAGGAACTTGAACGATACCTTTCGGAAAAAAAAATGAGGCAATGTCAAGAAGGCTCATCATGGATAGATATTCAAAGCACCAGTGTATCAGATATCAAAATGAAGACAGTCTTGCCATGGTCTAATTTGGGCACTACTCTCCAAGTGGATAGGTAATTTTGATGACTTCGCTTCTTATTTTAGGAAGGTGAGTACCTAATTTCATGATTGAAGATGAAATTTCAGAATTGAGTCTAGTTGACACAGATGATGTCTGTGGTAACAGAGGAATCTCCTTGTGGAGATCCCACACCTTTCCTAATTGTTTCGCTCCTGGCTAGCGTAGATGACTTCAAGTCGTGTGGGCTCAAATTCCTGGTTTTGCTGAAGTTAGGTGGTACATCTAACTGATGTTAGTACATCTGAACATACTTTTTGAATTGGAAGCTTAGCAATCAACTAACAAAATCTCTACTGTTTCAACTTTCATGAAAACTGAGGATCTTGATTTTAGAACCTGAGACAACTGTATTGTATTTCATGAGACCATCTATTGTGTAAATGCCAGATAATGATAATTCCTTAGATCTGCAGAGTATTAAATGTGCAGTTGTTAAATCTGGTTTTACAAGATTGAAAGAGTCAAGAAAATTGTGCTTAGTGCTGGAGGGAGTTATAGCTCAAGTTTTAATTTTTGTTCCTTGACAGTCTAGTGAATTATTTACCTATTTATTTTTGAAATGTTCTGTGTAGGGAACTATATCTTTTTCACTCATCATAGCTGAAATTTGGCAATTTAGCAAGAGGAAGAAATAAGTAAGTTTGCAGTAATGGGAGTTGGCTTTAGAACTATGTTGGCCAGACAACTTCTATAGCAAGTTTCCCATGAACTTTTAGCTTCAAATTATATCTCTGCAGTTGTTTGAGGGAGATTTAATTCAGACTACATTGCAGATCTGAAGAAGTGTTCAGAAGCTTGACTAATTTTATTCTGGCTGTATCATTTGATCCAAAAAAAGATACTACATCACTAGAAATTTGACCAGCTTACACTCTTGCACCACCCTGAGTGAAGCAACATCATTTTTATTATTATTGTTACTACTATTATTATTATTGTTTAAAATGCACTTTTTCTAGTAATGGGGATTACATTAATATCTGTGGTATTCTCTGCACTTTATTCCTAGAAGAATCAATATGAATGAACTTACACTGATTTTCATGAAGCTGGAGGGTTATTGCAACTGTTACAACTATGTGAGCTAACCTGTTCAGTGTTTTTTTTGGTGTCTATGCTAAATTATATGTATTTTGCAGATGTGTATAAAATGAAGTATTTTAATTTCTGTTGATAACATGTATTGTACTTGAGCATTAAAATCTATAAATAAAGCTTGACTCAGTGAATTTTCCTTTTTTTGTGTTCAAGTACCTGATATTAGAATTTGGAACAAGTTCTTTTTGGTTGTGCGTACTAAAGGTAAGGAACGTAATGTGCTGTTAAGGGCAACAACAAAAATAATTTATGATCCTGTCTGCTCAAGGCAAAGTTGAGGTTACCTTTGTCAGATTCTTTTCTATGAGACAGCTATAGGATAAAATGGTAGGAGACAACTTCTAGAAAAATTCATAACGTTATTCTGAACAAACTCTGCTTGTACAGATAATTGAACCTTATGATGATTCCCCCGTTGGGCATTTATTTTGTTCCTCTTTATCTGTTTTCTCTTAGTTTTGACTTTGTAAGTTAGAAACAGTGGGATCTTGTTGAAAGTGTTGCAACTCCCTTGTTTAGACATTTGAATGTTTTTGATGTTATTGTAACCTTTCCACTGAACCAGATGTGTTACCAGCCTTCACTGCTTTTCTTGACGGCTTCTATGAAATTACTGAAATAAAGATGAGCTGTTGGTATTCTTTTCTTCCTTGATGCTTTAGAATGCACATCTCCAATCTTTGAAATCATCCTTCTTATGATCAAAGCAACAGTCCTGTGCCAGCCTCATGTCTTTTGTCCACCCATGAGGAAGACTAGGAGAATCCAAAGGTATCTATAATGCTGTGTCAGGGATAAATGACTACTTGAATGGTTTTGAAGTTTTTTTCACTCACAATTGTATGGTGGTGGTGGTGTGATATTCTGGAACAAGTTCAGGTCTTGGTGCTGTTCTCTCCTGTATATCTTGCATACTGATCATTATCCTGACTTGCTCTTTTTCCTATAGTTTCCCTCTCAGCATAACTTATTCACACAGAAGCTACAAGATACTTGTTAGAGTTGCTCATGAGGTACATCAGGCTTTGAGATCAAGCTGTAACTTTGACTATGAAGAGCTTATAGGATGGCTTAAACCAGAAATAATTTTATAAGACAGTAAAGCCATGAGACTTGGACACATTGACATATTCCCTGTCTGGATTTTTTGCAGCTGTTGAAAGGTCAGTTGCAAAATAAGTGGAATTGACATTTTTGATTTCAGCTCCTGTTCCCACAGTAGTTTAGCCAATGAACTACTGGGATGGTATAGTTTAAACTATTATGTGATCAATAGTAAAAATAAACAAATGGGAAGATCCCCTCTAAGTATGTTTTATTTAAAAATATGTAAACATGTCTACAATCAGCTTTATCACAGTTGTTTCTCATTTGTAATATGAAGAATGAGGTTTTTTCCATGGTAATGAGCTCTTTGGATCTGATATTTAAGTTCAGAAATGTGCTAAGACCTTGGAGGAGCTAAATGGCATCAAACCACTTTGGTTTAATCTTAGAGCTTGATGAGGTTCTATGACAACATTAAATAAAGAAAAAATTAGTTTGTGAGGCTGGAGTGCTTAGCATTTAGGAGAATGTGTGTCTTGCAGGGACTTGTATTTCTCAAAGATTTAGGTTCTTCAAATGCTAAAACATCTTCCTGCACAGAGGTGGTTTTTTACTGATGGTGTTGGAGAAAAGAGCATCTTTTTGGACATTTGGTATATGTAGGAAGTCTGTGGATGAAAGAGTGCATTTCTGCCTTTTTTGAAAAATAGGGTGCTAATTTCCTCCTTTCTTGTGAAATCAAGCTTCAAATTGAGAGAATATTTCCTTTTACTCCTGACCCATTTTTCTTGATAAAAAATAGTTATTACTGTCTGGGAGAAATAGATACACTAAAGCTTCTTATAAGTACCAAAAAAATACTAGCAGGACAATTTAACTTTTCACAATATTTATATTCTTGTAATTTTGTAGATGTTATTCTGATGAAAGGAGCAAGCGGTAAAGCTGTTTGGATAAGCTGACAACAAGCTAATTCATAAAACAAAACCTAGATTGAATTGGACCATTAAGAGAGATGGTTTTACATCTTGGAAAGCAGAATTTTATTATTAGTTAGCATATAGTGTCCAAAATAATTTATAGGCAGATTTTGAGGTGTACAGAGTGGCTCGAATCATTTTGACTTCTTGAACAACAACAAAAAAATCTCCTAAAAGAAAACCAAAGGAAAATGGATTTTTTTCTTGAAGTGAAAGAGAAGAGGGAATTTGTCATAAGTATTCATCCCTTCTTGCCTTAATCCTATGGTGCAGAAAGAAGGAAGGCAAAAGAAAAAAGGAGTAATAATTATTAGCCATTTGAATAAATGCTATTTCTTTTCTTTCATCTAATATTGTGTCTACAGTACTTGCAAATTATAGATAATTCCATGCAGCATAAAAAGAAGCTAAAATAATTATTTGCTCAGCTCTAGTTATGCAATTGTTCATGGTGCTGGGTATTATGAGGACAGTGATATATTAGTTCCAGGAATTGTATCTTAAAGCAAAACTGTAGTCAGCCACTGTGCAAGCTGTTTGAAGGTGCACAGGACTTCCATTCAAAATCACTGCATGAGCCTCTCTGGTGGGGATTTTCATGTTTTTATCGAAATTAGAGGGAAGGTCAGTGCTCAGTCTTTGCCACCAGAGGTCTTCAAAGAACATATTACAGATATTTTTTCAATGGCTGAAAATGAGAGGTGTATCATACAGCCACTGCTGACAGAAGTAGTTGGGAGTAATTTACTCGCGTACTTCAAGTCATTTTTTTGTCTGAATTTGTGCCTGTCAGAATTGCTGCTTGGAAAATTGAAACAGCTCTGCTTGCTTTTCGTCTCTGACTGGACAAGTAGTTTTCTATCCCCCTGTTTGATATTGTAGAGATTTTAATAGTGATGAGTTATCAAGACATTCTGATGATATCTTGAACATATGTAACCAGAATGGATATTTCGGCAAAAAATTTTTGTATTCCCTGAGTTGGTTAGTGAGGGATGCTGTGGACGGCAGCAAGTGGACAGAGGTGCTGAGGGTGACCTTGTGGACGAGGCTCTCCCAGGCCAGACCTTAGAGGAGCTTTTTCTGGACTTGAGCTGGAGCCCTCTCTCTGGATTAGGATGTATAGCTTGGTATTTTGGATCTGCATTTTTGAATACTGTGGGGCAAATATATTGCTCAAGCACCCTTTATACCTTTTCTCCATGCTTAAAGAAAGGGAAAAGATTTCTGGCAACGTAATTCATTTTCAAAACTAGCTTCTTCTTTTTCATTTGCTTTGTATTAGCATGTGGTGATTGATCTTTTACCATACAATAATGCAAAAAAGAGACAACTGTGTTTCTGTTATGAAATAAGTTCCCAGTGATATTGTAGGTCTTTTAAGTTCATCTGAATAAAGTCAGTATTTCAGTTGAAACAAAATGTTAGCTCATTTAAAGATTTAGTGGTTATAACGCATAAGTAATTATTTTTTTTTTTTCATGAATGAAGACTCAGATGATTTTTTTTTTTCCATTTTTAATGAAAAAGCAACAGGGAAGGAACAAGGAAATGTTATGATTCTGTTTTCCATTTTTGGACTTTGTGTCTGAAAATGGTTATTATTTTGGCTGTGAATATGATAGGGTATTACTGAGAGTTTATTACAGTGAGAAAAGAAAAAAGGTATAGAGCCTTGATACTGCTGTGCTTGGTGATGTGGGTATCCTGAAGAAGAGGAGAGCAGCAGTGTTAGGCTCCAGTTGTGTTACAGATGAGAACAACCTCCTCTTTACCTCTCTCCCAAGTCTCTGCTGGAGTTCTTTTAAAGCCAAATAAATGCCACTTTGTAGCAGTGGGTTGCCCGCAGAGAGGAACTTCTAGGAGTGAAATAAAAAGAAATGCAAGCTGTCAATAAACTTCTCCTATGTGGCTGTCTTCAGCCAGTGTTCCCTCTGCACCCTAAAAATGTTAGAGCATGTCTGGGCACAGGGCACTGTGCATGTCTGTTCCTGTTAGGGCTCTCAGTTTTGAGTTTGCTAGGGAAATGCTGTTCTAAGCCAGTGCTTCCGAATATCATTGGCTTCCTATGAGGCTGTGATGCCATCATAGGGCAACGGTTTTGCTGCCTGATTTTTGGAATTTGGGAAGTTCTGTATGCCTCTTACGGGGGTAGTAGCAACTACAGTAGCAGCAACTGTAATGAAAGCCCTACAGGAAGCATCAGCTTCCAGCTATAGAACTGGCACATTTTGGAGTTGGATGTAGTCCTTCATAAAGTGAAAAGTCAAGCAAGCTGTCATACTGTAGCTGAAATTTTTAGGAATATTTTTCAGTGAAAGCTTGGGGAGGGTTCCTCACAGACCAGGCTGCTCATGAAAATACTGTCAGAGTATTTCATCCCATCCATGATTGGATGGGATAAAATACACTGACTTCTGGAGGCAGTAAAGCAAATTAGAAAACCAGAACACTTAATTTAGTACTGTATACCAAGAGCTTTGATATATGTGGTACCAACAGATATTTGTTTTTTAAAAGAAAAAGCAAGAAAAAAATGTGCTTGATCTAGTGAACAGTTAACAGACTTTCATAGAACATACCAAATATTTAATAGAACATATGAAATACCTGGAGTAAGACCATTCCTTAGGTTGCTCAGCCGAGCAAAACTGAGGTATGTCTCTGATAAGGTAAATGAAATCTCAGATCCACAAATTCCAGAGCCATGTTGTGCAAGTGTGTCTTCTGAGCAAATCTACAGAGTCTGTCCTTAAAAGACTTACTGGTAACAGACAAAACCCAACATTTTCCCTATGACAGATATTTTTAGACAGCTATGACAGCTAAGAGTTCTCTGAAATCCTCAAAATTTACAAGAGCTTTTAATTGCATCTAAGTAAAATAGTAGTTTTTGTTGCCTGAACTTATACTGCTGAAAACAATCTGGGTCCAGGTGCGTGTTTTTGGTGATGACTTTTATTATGGACATCAGTAAAAACAGTAAGTTTGATGATACATTAATGGTACATTATTGAAATGATACATTAAAATATGTGTCATAAAATTCCCAAAACTATTCATATCTATATAGAAAAATAATATATTAAAAGGAAAGCTGTAGAATATCAGATTTGATACATATCTGACTTGATGGAAACTTTTAACACAACTTTATAATCATGTAGTTAAAAATGAGACACACAAAACCAGTGAATATTTCAAAGCGCCTAGGCTGAAGCAGGTCCCATTTTTCTATTCTTGGCTCTAAAGAGTTAGCTGCTGGGTGGAGGAAGGAAGGAGGACTTTCTGAAATATGCTATTTTTTCCTACCTTAGCCTTTAGAAACAAGGCTGTGTGGTTGTGGTCAGAACGTGTGTTCAGATAAAACAAATATGAAAGAATAAGGAAGATGAGTTTGTACCACTTCTTTGAAAACCACAAATACAATAAAATAAAGAGACACTGGAAGTGCAAAAGCTGAATAAAAATTTGCAGAACCAGCTTATTTTTAGGAAAGACCAGCCTTAGGAATATTCCCATTGTTTAATGGGATGCCCAAATCAAATGCAAAGCATAATCTGTAATTAGTTAAGCATGGATAGCTCAGAATCTCAGTGAATTCTTCAGCTTTGCCTGAATAACAGGTAATACTTCTGTCATCCTTTATGAACAGAGATTTTAATTCAAGAACCTGCTGTAGCCTCATAAGGTAGGCAAATCCTAAACACCAGTATGTAGCCATTGCAGCCCAATAAAACTTGGCATCCTTGGCTCTGTAGTTCTTTCTCTGAGGATTGATGTGCCTATGAATTGCTTATTCTCTCATTATAAGAGGTGCTCATAACTGATTTCATACAGCTTCAGATGCCCATTGTTTAAAAACAGACATTTTGGTTTGTTTTCCTTATTTTTCAATAAGGAAAAACTGAATAAAGGCAAGGTATTGATAATACAGTTTTCTTCCATAGAGTGAGGAAATCTTATTCCTGAAATGTGTTTCGGAGTTTTGCCCTCCCTCTGTTGGGAAATGGTTTCAGAACATATTTCTTTGGTAGATCAAGAACCTTGTTTTCATTCTGAGACTTAACTTATGCACAGTTAGTTTATGCAGATTTATTCCATTGCAGGATATGAGCTTGTAAAATGCTGTGTGCTTGCTGCCTGTAGGAAACCAGGCAGGTCCAACTTCCTTAACTGAATTATGTCAAAGAAGAACTGAATACAGAAATGGGAGAAGAATCTGATTAGCAAAGGAAAGTATACCTTGGAAGTCAGAAAGAGTAGGAGTAAAATGAGACTTCTGTGAAGTGAAGCTAAGTTTAGCCCTAGAGATGAACCCAAGTATTTTGTACGTGGGGTTTTTGTTTGTTGTTTGAGGTTTTTGGGAGTTTTGGGGGGTTCTTTTTGGGTTTTTTGTTTGTGGTGTTTTTTTTTGTTTGGCTTGGAGTTTGTTTTGTTTTTCTCACAGCTATGTACAAAAAGAGCAATATAAAAGCAAGTGTATTGAGAAACAAAGATGGATCATTGCTAAATACACTATAGACAGGAAAATTTATTGTATATCTTTTTCTGCAAAAAAGAAAGCAAATGTTAGGGTGAAGATGGGCAAGTAAAGGACACGGAGGAGGGCATGAATTTTACCCATGTGTGAGGGAAAGAGAGGTTCAGCTGCTGGCGAGAAGAATGGAACCTGATTAGCTCCATCGCACAAAAGTGAGGGGTATTGGGTTGTTTCCAGTACATATTGTTTAGGACCCCAACATCCAGATAAAAGTAAAGAGTAGAGAAGTGGCTCAGGTGTTTACTTACTTGTTATATTATTTAAACAATTTTTAATAAAAGTAATGCAGGCAATAAGGATGAATACAAAGAGATCATAACTGACTCCATTTTCTCTTTACCATAAGGCAGGTTACTTGGTACTTAGTGCTTTTCAGCTTGAAATGGTTCACTGAATAATAGCCTGCCTACATTTCATTAAGTATTTGACATAGTAACAACTTATGATATCAGTTATGCTAGAGAAGGAGGAGGTTAGTGGGGAACTGTAAGAAGGAGGCTTAGCTTAACATTGGTAAAAATGAGCCTTGTGTGTTGATGAGGTCTCTGAAATGGATGTGTGCTGATAGCATCTGTGAAATGGATGTTTGGTCTGAAAGACTCCATTTTTCTCTTATGGTCAGTGTCATTTAATGGTTAGCATTGAAGGGCAGAAGAATTCTAAGGATTTTTCTGAGACAGAGATGGGAAAAATCATTGTAGAAACCAGTACCTGATATGGGAAATATTTAGTATATTTGAATACTGAAGTTCCAGAAATAAGACAAATTATATTAATATGGCTTGCAACATTTCACACATAGTTGTCATAAACCGGGAGCTCATAACTAGAAAGAAAATCAATTTTTCAATCACATACTGACTGTAAATCAGCAGTTGTCTATTGCTTTTGTAGGGAGAAAACAACAAAACATGTGAGTGTAAAACGTGTAGCAAGGTGTCTGCATGTATACTTAAAGAGACAGTGTTAGAGATTATTAACAGCAGTGCCCAAGCCTCTGATAGTGTTTTGGAAGACTGCTGTTCAGTCACCTGTATTTGCAAAGCATGGTCTCAACCTGGAGCTAGTGCAGGAGAAAAAGATTTTGTTTAAACTGTCAAAACAAAGGCAAAGACTTACACTACAAAAATTACAGAAAAGGTTGAAAGCTTTTACACTTGGAAAAGCATTCTGGAACTGGAAATAAAAATTATGTGCTTGCTCCAAAGTAGTCAAGAATTCTAAAAGCTTTTCCAAATTTCTTATACTGTTGTTTTGTCTGTATTTCACTAGGCTTATGCTTCTTACCATAGCCAGTGAATTCAAGTAATAAAGATGGCTTTCAGACAGGAATTGAGAATTAGGTTATTACAGAATATTGTTGCTTTTAGCTGTCTCTGTCATTTAAGCACAGAAGTTTATTTACTATGTGAGCTGACTGGATATAAGTCTAAATGTGCAAGTAAGAGATGTGGCTTAAAGCAGACTTTTAACAGATTAACATTGCTGTGTTGTATGGCTGAGCTGTAACAAGTGTTTCTCCTCAATTTAATGTTAATATAATTTGCTTCTGCCTTTCACACCAAAATGTATCCATGTTTTTGATCAGTGACCATTCATCACTTTCTAAGGTCAAAGTCTAGTGGTGCAGTCCTGTTAGGTCTATAGGACAGCAGAAGTGAATTTTCCCCAAGCTGCATGTATTGGCCAGAAAGACAAGAGCCAGGAAATGAAATTGGCAGCATCATAATTGAATGAGGGAACAGCCTCAATTTCTCAGTGACTAATAGTGGCATAACAGCTGCTAATTTGTTAAGGTTGTACCTGAAATGACCTTATTTATATAAGCATGATTTTAAGGAAATTTTTATGGAACAGGAATCTGGAAATTGGAAATGTGTTGTTAAATAATAGCTAAAACTTGGCATAGTCAAAGTATTATTATTTGAGAGGCAATAGGGTGCTCTTATAATCAAATGCCAAGGATGAGTATATATGGACATGCTTGAGCTGTAGAGATTTCTGAAAGACACCAAAATAAATCCAAATATTTAAGTAATCCTTTCATCTGAAAGTGCAAGTCTTTTCTGGGGCTTTGTATAATTGTTATATTTATCTTTGTAATATTAATTAGAGATTTCATTGCCATTGCCAAAACCACCTTAGAAATATATATAAATAAAAATTAAATTAATTATTATCTAATTATTTTCCTGTTTATTCAACCAGCTTCTCTTGATGTGGATTATCCTGTCATTTTCCTATACTATTCCACTTTTTCATTTTTTGATAAATCTGTATTCTTTCTGTTCTCTTAGTTCCCCCTTAATCCTCTGTCAGCTGCTTAAGAATCTCCTTTATCATCTCTTCTGTATTTGAGTTCTTTCACATGTATCCATGGCTCCTGCTTTCCCTCTCTTTTCCCTCCTTATTCTTAATGTTTGAATGATATAAAGCACTGTGAAAGCTTTTGCCAGCTTCTTTTTGCAGGCAACTCCCAAGCTTACCTCTTCACCCCATTCTGTCTCTCTCAATTTAGTTTCACATTTCAGCCTGTCTTCCTGGATGTGCTGTTCTCAGTTCAAACCCAGTATTCTGAAAGTGAACTATCTTTGGAGGTTTTTTTTAGATTATCAGTGTTGCTCAGTTCTTCATCTTAGCTGGTAGTTTTGTTACTTCTTTGGTGATTTAGACTGTGGCATGTGTCCTTTTTCAGCTGCATTTATGCTGACTTGAAGAAATTACTGTTATCTGTCCCCAAACCACCTCTTTGCTGAAAGCATTTGTCTTTCCCACATCCAGTGTCTGAGGACTTTTAGAGCAAATAATTTAGTCTCAGTCAGAATGAACCAGGTTATTTTTAAAAGTGAATTTCAAGTTTATTTTGATGGAACTGTGTTGAGGAGATATCACATGCACATTTCCTTTTGATGCTAGACTAGTCCATAGTGTCTTTCAGAGGTCAGTGCCAGGCAAGAAGGAGTTGTCTGGGAGTGTTAGCTGTAGCTAGTAGCAATCTGTATGTAAAACTGTAGCAATGGGATGTCAGATCATAATAGCATCATATCAGGATAAAGTTTTTTTTAATTTCATCACTCTCATGGTGAGATATGTGTCATGGCTTCAGTTTTATTTGTTAATTTCCTGTCATGTAGACTAATTTTTTTTTAAAGGAAGAAATAGAAAAAGAGAGACACAAATGGCATCCACAGTTGGAATAAGAAAATGAAAGAGAAGATTCAAAGCTTTACTAAGCTAGACAATCGGGAATTCTACGGAAAAGGGAGAGTCCTAAAGATATCAGAAAGCTCTTTGTTTCACTGTCCAGGACCAAAAATCTTTCTGTGTTGTGTTTGCAACACAGGATTTTCTTTTGAAGCTAGATGTGTAAGGTTTGTTTGTGCAGGAAGTTGAATCAAACTGGTGTAAAAATCTGGGATTCTTTTTTGTGTGTTTCACAGCTTGTAGCTGAAAAGCTGTCCCATGTATGAGGGTCCTGTGCTCAGTTCTCCTCTGATTTAGGAGATGCAGGGCCCTATTTCTTGCTTTGTCCTGATCAGCAGACAGTATGTATTTTATTCTTAAACTATGCTATGGATAGAAAAATACATCATTGCTTGGGACAATAATGAACTGTTTGGGCACTTGGGCAAGCACTGCACTTCATGGTTCCATCTATTGGTTCTATTTAACCTTCCCTTTAGACGGCCAAGGAATCTATCCAGTCTTTTCTCTCTTCATGACTGGTCTAGCCACTGGACCTGAAGGTTAAGAGAGCATGTTGAGATGAGGAAGAAGGGATGAGGCAACATCAGCTGCATTTGTCTGTTGTCTCTATGGTGAGCTTTGAGATAATACTGGCTGATTCACCAAGAATTTCTTCACTGAAAGGGTGGTTAAGGAATGGAACAGGCTGCCCAGGGAGGTGGCGGAGTTACCATCCCTGAAAGTGCTCAACAAACACCTGACATGGCACTTAGTGCCATGGTCTAGTTGGCAAGGTGCTTTTCAGTCAAAGGTTGGACTTGATGATCTAGGAGGTCTCATCCAATCTAAATAAGTGCATAATTCAGAAGAGGAGGAGAGAGGTGAGTTGCACACCTGTGTATATTCAAAAGATGTTTAGATATGCAGGGTACTCCACAAAAAAAAAAAAAAAAAAAAAGATAGTTTTAAGCATCATAAGGACTAGACAGAATCTGAGCATAGGGTGAGCCTGTCTGTACCAGAGTGTACCAGATCAAGGAAAACAAAGTCTAAAAAATACATTCTGTGATATTACATGGTAAGGGAAGCCTGGGGAAGAGCATAAGAATATGCAGTAACATGTGTTTTCATCAAGGCAGAGATTAGTGTCTTTGTAATTCATCATCTTTGCTGTGTTATTCCTAAATTTGTCCAGTTGGAGTTTTCTTTAGAGACGTTGAAAACTTAGTGTCCACAGCATGCTGTGGAAAGGATTTTCACCATTAGTTGCCTACTGTGTGGAAACCACTTTGCCATACTTGTTTTGAACTTGTCCTCTGCTGTTTCCAGCTGATGCCTACTGGAGCCTGAGAGAGTTCACCCCACTGCCATGTCATCTACCATGTTCTCTATAAATGCCTGTGCCATTGAGTGAGATGCCTAAACCTCTTTTTTTGTCAAGCTGGACTGTTATACTTGGGAACAAGCAGTGCTAGTAGATTTTGCTGAAAATTAAGTGAAGTGTTGCTGTAAAATAGAAAGAATGCTCGTCTTCCTTCCAACATGCCATCATGCTTGTGTATGTTTTCATCACACATCTTCAGCTATATCTGTAACAGCTAATTCTTTCTAAGACAGAGAGACTAGAACTGCATGCATTTTTCCACATGGGAAGATGAAATCAATTTATATATACCATTATTTTAACAGCAGGAATACAACTAATTTTCATACCCTGTTTCATCTCACATGAGATGGAGATGATTTTTCCAGAGAGTGGACAGTTTTTATTGCTAGCAGTTCTGAATCAAAAGAGATTCACAGAGAGAAGTGGTGGTCCATTAACATTGCTTCATGAAAAGATGTTCATTGCTGGAACCCTCAAGCCATTATGTGTTTCCCTTCACTTGAATCTGTGTGGTTTTCCACTCTTCTGCACAACTGGGTAGTATATTGTTTGGGCATGATTTTGATGGCCAAGGGTAGCCTGGACCATCTGTTACACATTTAGTTCTCTCAGCCTTGGTATGTGAGCAGCTGGCTTTTCCCATTTGTCTCATGTTTTCAATGATTTTTTTTTATTTTTATTAGGTCTGTGTTACAGCCATCAGGAGCTCTCTGCTTACCATGGCTCTTTAATATCACAAACAGAATAAACAGCTCTACTTATACAAAAATTAACCAGTAACATATTCAAAGAAAGGAGTAGGAGTTCAAATATTTTAATTCTGAGGATGTGGAAATACTGTATGTATACTTCAAGGACTGAAAATTTTTACTTGATTGTTGATTGAGGTAAGATACTGGTAAAAGTTACTTATAATTAATATTTTGTTAATAGACTTTTCACTTTAAACAAAAATCATGTGACATCTGAAGGATGTAATCTAATGCTGCAAATGTCCAGTGCAATTATCTTCACCATTGTAGGTGTTAATTACCTAAAAACCTTTTGCAACCTTTTGGTTTGTGTGCCTAAGTTTTGTTCTGTATCTAGCACTTGCAGCTGTCTCTAACTGTAGATTAAACTCTTTCCAGCAGAGGGTGATGGTACATTTATGCTTAGGCAGCTGGTAGCAGTAACTTGAGAACAGGGCTGTTTTTGTACTGAAGGGGAAGGATATGGACATACAAGCATTCTGTTAAATGCATTCCTGGATGCTGGTCTGAATGGATCCAATGTAAAATGTTGTCTAAGATCATGGATTTTATTACTGATCCAGATATTAAAAAAGTAAAAAAAATAGACTGTGAACATCACAACTAAAAAAAGTTTTCATGTGGTGTCCCTCCATTCATTGACTGCTTAACTGAGTTATAGTGTGATTCTTATTGTACCTATATTTACCTATTACTTTCCCTTCAAGGGCAGCTCCCATCAGCCATATAAGTGTCTCTGGTTTTGACTGTAGCAATAGACCTAAAAAAAATTATATTTTTTTAAAATGTATATTCACATGTCTGCTTTTTACAAAGATTACAAGGGCTGAACTAATCTTGAGACCTCCTTGCCTCTGTCATGTTCAGGTGGAACTGTCGAAAGGTTGCACCTCTCATGTGGGGAGGAAGGGAACTGTAACGATGGAAAAGAAAATACGTAATATTAAGTCTTGTTTACACAGGGGAAAAAAGCTGTTGAAAGATAAATATACCTAAAATTTATGGGTATTTTATCATCATTAATACCAGCATAAGGTACATTATTTAGTAAGTTCTCTAAGACATCTGAATAAAAGTTCTCTGCAGAAATACTGCAAAGCTTGACTGAATGAGGATCTGGCATGGATTAGAAAAGAAAAATCACAAAAAATCCACTGGTCAACACAAACATAAAAAACTAACTATAAATGTGAAAAACTGTGTATCTGCTTTTCATCATACTGAGGCTATTGATTTCATTGTCATTTACTGTCACTCTTTAGTTCCAGTGATTTCACCATTAAAACCACGTCTATCAGTGAATGGCCCCAGATATATTGCATATTGGTATTCATGTTGTAATTGATTTAGACTCTCTTAGTTCTAGACTCTAGACTCTTAGTAGTTCAATAAATATTAGTCATTTACGTCTTCAATACCTCAGTGTGTTAACAGAAAAATAGACTTGATGTAAGATACCTTTAACCAGAAAAAGGCTAATGTCAAGCTATAACCCTTCAAGTAACATATTTCTGTATGTTCTTTCAGATGTAAAAATTTATAAAAACTTTAAATTGTACTATTTCTTTTTCCACTTGCATTGAGTTAATTCTTTTCAGGTGTTTTTGTTTTTGTCTGCCGTGTCTATATTTTCAAGTAAGTGTACACCTTGATGACTAATGTTTGAAACAAAAGCAGAGAAATTCTCTTTTTTGTGCACTGTTTAGATGAAAATCTCTTTCAGACTTCTAAGGTAAAGAACATTGAGTTCTGAAGCAGCAGCTCCTTGCAGAAAAACATGTATTTTTCTACTGTGTGAAAGGAAATTGAAATCCAGAATAGAGTGCATTTGGGGAGAAATCTGTAATTGTGGTATGATGTTAATTTAGCAGTAGAATGAAATATTCACGGCTTTCTGTAGCGTATAACCAACAATAGCAAAAATTGCTAGCGTATTTACACACTTTGTACTTACACAAGAAGCGGTGAAAAGAGGCAGGGCTAACTAAAACCTAACTCTTACATCAGCTGGTTGATTCTGTCCTTTAGCAAGTCGGGCTTGCAAATAAAGTAGCTGGAAGGAATTGCAGTAGCAGATGCTGCTGTTTCCTTACGTTCTTTTGGGCTGGTAACAAGCTCATGGCATATGTTGTAACCTTGATGCTTCTAATGGAACTATTTTGGATAAATTGTTATTTCATACTGTTACATCTGTTTAAGCACTTGCAATCTTTTAGTAGGGAGCTCCTGGAACTTCACAGTATTATTACTATAATAGTTGTCTTCCTTAGTCTTCTGGTTACAGGGGAAAGAAACCTGATTATTTATGGCTCGAGCCTTGAAATAGTTAACCCAATGTTTACATTTATGTTGTGTGGCTACAGGGCCAATACATATGTATGTGTATATATGTGCTTATTTGGGTAACATTATTAGATTAACCCTCATTTTTGCACAATGAAAACTTGTGTTTGCAGAGACTGAATCTCTTATAACCTACTGAAACCTACTGAAATTCCATGGCCGACTCCATTACATCAGGGAACCAGAATTCCCCTCTGGATCTCATGTTCCCTGTTGGGCCATACAGAACCCGTGTGCTGATTGAGACAGGCTCAGGGTTGGCACTTCCCCGCAGGCTGCAAAAGTGCTTTTTTCTCCTGAAAGGATTACTTGACCTGAATATTTTGACATGATTTGAGAGTCTCTGACTTTTTACCAAACAGAATTTTCTTTCATATATTTTTGTCACCGTTGCTTTCACTGAATTGAAGGCTAGATTATTTTATTTTTAGTACTGAAAAAAATAAATATACAAGGGTATACAGAAGTGAGTCCAGGAAACAGACACTCAATAGTCAACAAACTCTAAAGAAATTACTTTTCTAGATCCATAGAAGAAAATGTTTGATTTACGTGTGTGCTATCAGGAAATTCATTGCTACTATTACATTTTCTTGCTTAAGTTAAATAGGTCCCAATTTTTCAGATGTCTGAAAATGTAGTAGCGACTGCAAGGTGGGAAAATTTGAAGACATTCTCAGTCACATAGACCACAAAATGTGTTTTACAGTCAGAATGCTGTGTGTGCATTGTTGAAAAGCTACATAAAGCAAAGCCAAAATCCAAAGAAAGCCATTCCCAGCTCTACAGGCCCACCTTTTAACAGTGTTTTGGAGATGTTATCAGACATTTTCTTACTGCTTATCTCTGGTGTAATACGTGTTTATGATGCACTTGGACTTTTTAAGGTACTTTAGCTGTGTGCACTACGTGCACTAAAGCTTTTCAGTGAATCTTTGCATGGGAGACATATTGTTACTTAGCTCAGTATCTGACTATTCCTCTACTTCCATCTTCATTTTAGCTGCACACCCTAATAATTAGTTTCAGGCAACCGTAAGATAGCTTTAAGCTGATGCTGTCAAATGGTGAAAGCACCAGGCCATCCTTCCTATCCCAGTATAATCACAGCAATATTACTTTATTTGGTTGTCTGTGTAAAGGGAAAAAATGGGAAGGACTTCTGGGATGGTATTCTTGGTAATTTTTGTGTATGTGTGCTGTGCTAAGAAATACTTTAAAATTTTATTCCTTAAGACTTAAAAAGTTTTGTAAAATATGTGGAAAATATCAAAAGACCATTTAGAGTTTAAATGTGAAGACATGAATGAATAAAATGGTTTCAGCAAGGAGAATACATGGGATTTGGTAAACTTCACAGAAAAGAACTATTACAAGAAAAGTATAATCTGACTTAAATTTGTAGGACTAATACAGAGGGGTTATATGGAGTGTACTCCATGTACTTGAATGTTTTCAAATGGGCAGTTCATATCAAAACTGCTTTTTTTTCATCTTGTGAACAACTTCTGAGAGCATCTCTCCTTTAAATTCTGTCCCTTTGGATAAACAAACCCATATATGCATATCAGTATTTGCTTTGAAAACTGTTGCTTTTCACAAAGACACCTTTCTGCATTTTTCAGGTACAATAGTTAACTCAGCAGTTTGTAATCACTTGCAGTGGAAGAGATGTGAAGGAATAGAGGTACCTGAGCTGGCTTTGACCTGTGGTATATCAGCAGTGTGAGCAGGACAGGAGCTTGGCAGGGCTGCAGAGTTCAGCTGGGAAGTAAAACAAACACCTATGCTGTCAGTTTGCACTGAGCTCCAGCCTGCCATTGCGAGCTACACTGGTGTTTGAACACTCTAATTTAAAGTAAACAAAATATGCCCACAGTGGGCTGCACTGTAACCTCTGTGATGCTGAAAGACATCAGAATAAAGGAACTTTCTATTTTGCAGGAGCAGGATATGAAATGAGTCAGCTGTGGCAGTGCGCTTTGAGTTCCCCTTGGAAAATGTGTTATCTTACAAGCTGAAATTTTGAAAACCGGGTTTTACCATCTGAATATTTTTCTTATTTGACTGAACTGTGAAATTGTATTATTTTGTATGAAAATCTGCAGGGGGAGTGGAAGGAGTGGCAGGAAGAAAGGGGGAGGACGGTGCCAGCCATCCAGGAATCCTGTTTGAGAATCTGCTGAAAGTGCTGGTGTGAGAAGTTTTTGTGGATATAGGTTATTAATGCCTCTTTTCTCTAACTATATAACAGCCCATGTTCTTAAACTTTAATTCTCTTTGCAACATGTATTTTACATTGAAATACAACGGGCTGGGGAAGGATCACAGGCCCAACAAACACTCTGAGAAAATGGTGCCTGCTTGCCTGAGCTGATTGTCTTGCTGCCTGAGATGAGCTTTTTCTTTAGAAACCTTTACTGTTTAACTCCAGCAGTCACCACAACTAGGTTACAGTTGTGCAAGAGGAAGGACACTTGGAAAACGAGGAGCTGGAGAGACTCAGAAAATGGAAATAGGGCAGTTCATTAAATTAAATATATCTTGTGAGAGGCTCATTTTAAAGTTTATGAAGAGAGGGAAAGAAGATTGGAATTGCAATGGGAATGTTCTATTGGGGTCAAGAACAGTTACCCTCTCTCAGATGCAGAAGGAACTGTGGATCCCCCAGTCTGACTGATAGACCTCAGTTGTCACAGTTTGGGGAATGTTGTGATGAAGGCTATGGTTGTAGAAAAAGAGGACATGCTAATGACCTCCAAAATATATTTTAAAATTATATGTAGCCTCTTTAAATATCTTCAGCATATGTAAAATTTAAATACATTTCTTAATCTCCATTGTTCAGGTAATACTGAGTCAGCACATAAGTGCCAGTTCAGAGTTTTGGATCTCTGTGTAAGGCTGCAAGGACACAGATGTTACCCATGTCTCAAGTCCTGATGAGCACTGTACTGTTGGGCTGGGTTCGTGTGGAAATCAGGAAGGTCCTGTTCCATTTCCCAGGTTCTTCTTGTATAGAGGCAAGAGCAGTGCTTCATAACAACACACTTAATTCTTCTTGGAGTTAATGTGGCCATCAGCTGTTATAAAATACCTTTTTACCAAGAAACGTGGAACTGGGGGGTTTTGTACATTGTTGAGTTTGTTATCTACTATTGCAGGCAGCCATGATACTTTTCAGAAGCCAATCAAACATTGTCTCTGAATTTTAATTGACCTCTTGATTGCTTTCTCCTAGAAGCCCAATTCCGTTTAAGAGAAAACGTTTTCCTTTTTGGATAATAGACAGAATACTGTTTGCACTACTTGGCATAAGACAAACCTCTGTTTTCCTTGGTGTTTGTGGTTGATGTACCTCCTATTTTTCCTTATTTTCTTTCTGCTAGATTTTACTCAGCTTGACTGCTAGGGCTTCTCACTTGCCCTTAAATTTTCTTGTCTCCAAGATGCTAATCAATACCTATTTTCATTATTTCTCTTTTGAGTTTATTATCTGCATTATTCTGGAGGTGAATATCTGTCTAGCTTGGTCTGTAATCTTTTCCCTGCAAAACCTTTGCCTCATTTTTTTTCCCCTTAAAATTGGAGGTACTGATAAAACTTGAACATGCTTTTATATCTTGCATCATTTACATGATATGGAATTTAGCCTTATTAAATGCAATATTAGCTGCCAAGAGTAGATAGTGCTCTAATGTACATATATGCATGTATGTTATTACTGTATTATTATTTAATAAGGGTGGGCTCATTTTATGCCCATGTTTCTATGAGCCCCACTGTAGAGATGCAATAGTCACTTATGCTGATTCAGACTCAGGAAGTCGGATTATTGCTAAAGTCTTCATTTTGAAAATACTAAAATGCACAGTAGAAAATACAAGGCTGTTCTGGCTCTGGGAGCTATTTCTTATCAAAAAAACATTGCCTGGCTGTCCAAGAAAATGAAGCAGTGTAAGGTTCCTCTCTGCAGCTATCCTGTATTTTTAAATAAGATGTGGTAAAGAAAATGTCTTCCCAGGAATGCTGCCTTGTGTTCCACAGTGGTAGGTAGGATAACTTCCCTGTGTCCTGAGTGCAAGAACATGTCTTTGGCTCTACTTCCAAAATATTGCATATGAGCCTGTTTAAAGCTGAAAGCAGTTGGTGCTATACAAAGAAACTATGCGTGAGACAGAACCTTTCACTCAGAATGTTAACAGTCTGTGGATATTTGATATGGTTCTGCTGTTGCAAACCATGTTTATTTGATGCTTTTGGCTGTGTGGGGTTTTTGCATTACTGCTCTGAAGCATAGCACTGGGACAGGAGCTGTAAGATGACTGAAGCTAGTGCATTTCTTCTACTGAACGAATTTATGGCAAATTTCTTCAAACACATCACCTATATTTGAACAGGGCTGTCAACGTAAACAAATATGTTAGGAAGCTTTTGATTTTTTAATGAGTTTCTCAAACCAGTCTGAGTTCAGTGAGAGAAGTCTAATTTGGCAAGAGTCCCTGCAGAACCTCTCTACAACCTGCAGGTTTTCCCCCAAGATCCTCAAAAGCTGTGCAGCCTGCCAAGCAAAGCTGACTCCAAGGGAATACAATAAATTTACAGCAGTATATTACTTTCACTTCCCTCCTTGCTTCTTTTTTTTTGTGACATTTTAAGTGGCAGTTGGGCATTTTTTTTCATATATGACTGTTGGATTCAACAATCAGAATATGGCTGTTCCTCCATCTTAGTGTTCAGGTTTTAAATATATTTGGCTTGAGACTGGGTGTGAAAGTCCAACCCTAATATTTTTATTCAGAAAAATATGTCCATTGACTTCAGTAATTTTTCTCCTGCAATGGATAGAAATGATCACAACCTGAGAGTTTAGTACAGTTATGTAATTCTGATTTATAAGTGCCACATCTATGTTTAATGTACCTCTTGGTTGTGTAAAGGGACTCCATGGCTATAAAAGGATAAAATGGCTCTCACCAGGAGATCCTGTTGCCTGAGTGGCTGCAACTGAGCAAGTTCCTGTAAATGTCTGTTAATATGATTCTCTCCCAGCCTGAGATTTTTTGCTCTGAATTATATAGCAAGTTTTGCATACTTCAGTGTGAATATAAATACGTACCCTAGCTGTCTGCATTTACTGCCCAAGATTTAATATGTTTCAAAGGAATTTTCTCCATTAGTGTCTACTTTTTTTTTTAATGGTCCTTATGCCTCAGTTAATTTTGACAAAATTCTTTGTATTCGTGTTTAAGAATCCTTGAAACTTGTGTACTAAGATTTAGTAATTTACAAAGGAAAGAACAGCAGCAACCTCAGCATGCCAGTGTTGAAAATTATGCTTAGTTTCCTATTATAGGGATGTGAATCATGTTTAATCTTTTAGATTTTAATGCTCTCCAATAGGAATAGGATGAGGGTAGGGGGGTGGTTTTGAAAAGATGTGTAAATGCTTCTTTTTGTACAACATAACATCTGTGGTTTGAAGCACCTTGGGAAGAAGAATTTAAAATGATGATGAGTCCACGCTTTACTCTAATGTTTTATAACAATTTCGATACAAAAAGTGATTAGATTGTCTCAGCCTCTGTGAAATATTCTAAGTGAAGACACACCAGCTGCATTCTCTTGGGGCTGATTATTTCCTTTGGATAAAGGGCATGTCACGCAGTGCTTGGATATGACTTGTCATTCATATATGCCACATGCCCCTCACAAACAATTACGAAGAATTGTATCTTCTGTGGAACTATAATACACCAGGGCCTAGGGAAAGAAGATATTTCATCTCTTGAAGTTCACAATGAATATGTGAGAGCTGTGAAGAATGCCTTATCGCTCCGGGCAGGTAGCTTAAATGTCAGATGATAGAAAGTTATAGGAAATCAGCCTATTTTCTGCTATATCTCTTCCTGCTCTGAAAAAGCATTTCAGCAAAGAGAAGATAAGATGGGGATTGTTTTAGACAAATCAAATTATTCTAAATTTACTTCAAGACCTGAACAACACTGTGTTCCATTCCAAACCAATTGTCCTCAAAATAGGAGTTTAAATGCCTGGTGGCTGGTGTCAGTGCCTGCAATATACATAGAGCTACCTTGCTTTTATAAGGCATGGTCTGTGCTGAGGAATCTTTTGTTGCTGTTTTCTTTCTTTGGCTGCTTTGGTCACCATAGGTGGACATACATCCTCATGTTCTTAAAGTTAACCCTGAGAAAATATCCAGTGTGGATGTATTCCTTATTCAAGATTAGTTACTCTTTGCTAACTCTTTGGTTCCTTCATGAATGAGATTTCTATTGGTCTGATAGAAATGTTGGATCAGCTTCTCTGCTGCTAAAAAAAAGGTACTACATTTCCACACACTATTACTCATTCATGGCATTATTCAGTTTAACCACCCACCATGAACTGACATTCATACCAACCCCCAATTGGTACAACTCATTCGTACAATGAATTGTAACCATGCCCCTCACATCAGTAACCTGCAAGTATGCACTTCTCCCACATTCCTAAATTTATTGTTGTAGTCCAGTGTCATGATTTAATCCATGAGAGCAACTAAGCCCATTAGAGCTATTTGCTCACTCCTCCCCCAGCAGAACTGGGGGAAGAGATGGACAGGCAAAAGTGAGAAAATTTGTAATTTGAAATAAAATCGGTTTAATAACTGGAATTAAATGACATGAAATTAAATCTAAAGTAATAATAATAATAATAATAATAATAATAATAGTTTGTAATGAAAAGGAAAATATCAAAGAGATGGAAATAAAGGCAAATCATGCAAATGAAAACAATTGCTCACCCCCAATCCACTGATGCCAAGCCAATGCCTAAGCAGTGGCACTTCTGCCAACTGCCCTCTAGGTGAATATATTCTGAGCATGATGCCATGTAGTATGGAATATCCCTGTGGTCCTTTGGGATCACCTGTCCAATAGATTGGATCCACACCAGCTATTGGGAAGAAAATTAACTCTATCCCAGCCCAAACCAGCACAGCCAGCCATCCCCAGGTAATGTTCTTTGTGGTTTTCATCAGAAAGTATTAGGGATTATTATCTTGAATCCAGTAGTCTTGCTGCTGTTATCAGCCTTGGCAATGGGCAGCTGTATGTTTGTTGCCCGTCTTACTGTCACAAATACCCCATACTGCCTTCATTCAACTGTTCCCACATAGTCAATGTTGTGTACAATTCCTTTGTAAGGATGCTTTGAGTGAGGTAATATTGTCTAGAGCTCATTTGTAATGATGCTTACATCTACTGACTCAAGATGCTACAAGATGTAATAATCAGCACAGTTTAATCCTTCAGTGAATGCATGGTGTCCATGAATAGCAAAATCTAGAGAAATGCAAATTTTAAGCTCTATATGGAGGTGATGCAGATAAATATTTGAATGTGCAAAGGTAAGTGGAGACAAATGGTAACTGTGAGGTTATATCAGATGAATGTAAGTAGGTTTTGTGGTAAGGTAAAGGGTTGGTTGCCCTCTGTGATTGAATAATATAAAAAGTTTGACTAGATAAACAGGCAGACACTAAAATTTGTGTGCGGTTATATTAAAAATTTTAAGTCTTTCCTACGAACAGAAGTACTATATCCATCAACAGTGAGGGAAGCAGGCATTAATGCTTGTGGGTTCTCTATTAACTCCTGAGATGAGAACATGCCATGACATGCTTCTGCTTATTTATTTTAAGAAAGAGCCTTTATAAGTTGGAGTTAGCTCTTCATTAAGATGAAATGACTGTGATACTGTATTAAAATCTATTTACTGGTTCTGTGTGTAAGGTTAATGCTTAATTGAGAAAGGAAATCTATAGTTGAAGGAGAATATTAATTTACTGGGACTTACACCATACAAGGGAGTTGAATATGTGCATCCAGTTAGCTTCAAAAAGAAGCTGTTCTTAGAATGACAGCTATATGACACTAATATGCCTATTTAGTCATATCTTCAAATAATCTTGACCTAAATAAATTCCACAGACGTTTTGTCACTCAGTTACAGGCTGTATTTTAAAGGAATTTGATTATTTCTGACAATGAGGGTTGTAACATAAAAGCAAGTTGTAGCTTATAAGCAAACTGCCAAACCTATTTCAAAACAACTTTAGTCAATAACATAATATAGTTTATTTGTTTTATTTTTAAAATCAAAGGCGAGAAAACAGCATTTAAATATTGAGATGAATATGCTATATTTCAGAGTATCTGAAAGCACATGAACTCCTGATGGTGTCATTATGCTGTGTAAAAAGTTTGGTAACTCATTTAATTAGTCTTATACATCAGTACATTGTTCATCAAGGCTTATATTTATGTCCTGGATAATGTTTGTGGGAATAAGCAGTATACTTTAGTGCATGAAAATTACTAAGTTTGGAGGCAGGGGCCCAGGGGGGTGATGGGAAGTCATCTTTCTGGTCTGAAACAGAAATAACATGTTAATGCCTTGATAGGTCCAAGTTTACTTCAATTTTATCAGGTAATTTCAAAGGAAAGTAAGTTTGACACTAATGGAATAAATACTCCCTGGGTTTGTGTCCAAGGAGTTTCAGTTTGTCTTTGACTATAAATATTATTATAGAAAATCAGTAGCTGGTAGTTTTCTTTGGATATTGTATTATTTTGAATTATGCTGTATATTCATTTGTGTTTGGTCAGAGCTGATGTTATTTCACTCACTCAGCAGCCCAGAGGAAGACAGATGATCTGACTCACCATTCACAGCCAGAGGAATGGAGAGGTAAACAAAATTACTATTTTTTATTGAGTTTATTTACAGTTTATGATCATCTCCCAGTCTTTGAAAATAAGGTCAGAGTCTTAGCTAAAAAGTAATTTGTCAGTTTAAAAAGATGCTTTTAATTTTCCTCTGAGAAGTTCAGGATATTATTCTCATGTTGTATGTTGTTCTGTCAGTCATGGGAGGTGTTTTTGAGTAGCTAGAAACATTTTAGTATTAGTTTTTTTGGCTTTGATCCAACCAAGATGATAAAAGCATATAGAACAGAGATGCAAAGAAAGAAGGAAATAATTTGGTTTCATTTCAAGATATTAAATATTTGGCTTCATGCCAAGGAGTTTATATACTAAGGGCTAATATACTTCACCTTCACTAGAGGAAAGGCAAATTTAAGTAAGAGAAAGGCAAAATTTAGGGTAAGATTACTTCCTCTTTTTTCCTTTTTCATCAGAACTATTTTTTTACTAACCTGGAATGAAAAATAACAAAAGTGAGAGGTTTTTACCCCTTCTGTAATAAAAGGTTGGTGAGTTGCCAGAGATGTCTTAGGTATTATGATTCACCAACTGAGATGACCTGGCAAGCAATGACCTCTGAAATGTTCAGAGCTGAATGTTAACCTCCATCATTTCTATATCTGCCTCCTACTTTTTGCTGTGAAGAACAGAAAGATCGGGCAGCACCATGTGTATCACACTGTAGCAGTCTGAAACAGCTCAGTTTGGCTTGGGGGCTCTCATGCAAATTCTTTCATTACGTTTGTTGATAGAGTGTGGGTTTGCATTCAAAACTACAACCTTCGAATACAAGTTTAGGGCTTGAATAAATTCAAACTCTTTTAGCACAACTTGTTCATAACTGTGAAGTTTCACTTTGCTCCCAAACCATGTAGAACTGTGAGTTGTGTATGGTTAGGATGCAGCAATAGGAACCATGAATCATTTGCTCCAGTTTTATGAGTCTTTGAAGATGATAGATGTGAGGCTTTCATTGGCTATGATGTGCTTTTTATAGTTTCCAGGTCTGTTCCAAGCTGTCCATGTGAAAAGGCATGGCTTGAGATCAGTATAAATTTCGAAAAGACAAAGATCTGTGGCAGTTCTAGCTACCTTTAAGCACGCAGTATGATGCCTTCCTACAGGAGGAACCCATTCAGAGCTGTGAAAGTGATCCCATTCAAGGGACAGATTCTCCTTGGGAGCACTCATCTCCGTGGTCTGGAACCAGGTGCATTAGTGACCCTGGTTAGCTGGGATGCTGCACAGAGTTGCAAGTTATTTTTAATCAGCTCATTAACAAGAAATGTCATTTGTCAATAACCATTAAATGCAGAAAATTGCTGCTGAACCATTGGTGTCTGATGGAGGATCACCCACTATGGTCAGTGAAGCACTTGTGCATCCTCTGACTGCCTCTGGCATAGGAAGACTCTGGTTTGTTTATCAGAATTTGGAATCTTCACTGTAGATTTTATTACCTATTATTAGTGACCTCTGCAAGCTAAATAGAAACCAATGCTATTTCACACATAGCTAATCTCTTGTAAGATTTAAGGAAAATATCTTCAGCTAAATAGGGGAAACTTTCTGAAAGATATTATTGATTAGGAGAAAAATATATGCAAATGTGATGTTAATTGGAGGGGCTTTAAATTTAGCTTTTAGGACCTTACCAAGTATTTTCTTCCCCAATGAATTACATAGATATGAACAATTTTTCTGTTTTCCATTTCAAAATCATATGATCTCATAGGTTTTGACAATTCTACCTCAGGTTAGTAAATGTCTCTTTTTTTCGAAAATATATTCAAAAACAGGAGTGTCAAGGAAAGAGTTCATTGCAGAAATTAATTCCAGAAAGAGTTAACAATGTTACTAAATATTTTTGATTACTGAAAATGTATTTTGAAAACTTTATCAACTTTAACCATTTCATTTTGACTTTCTCTAGAAACCCAGATGGCCTATTTGGGGCAGCCAAACAGAGCAATTGGTTGTGAATTGTAATTTTGCAAACTTGTTAAATATGAGAATATTTTTTCAGGGCTGGTTGCAGCTGCAGGGAAAAACTGCAGAATTGTTTGCCAGTCATTATGGG
The DNA here is from genome assembly GCA_017589585.1 of Phylloscopus whistleri. Classification (NCBI taxonomy): domain Eukaryota; kingdom Metazoa; phylum Chordata; class Aves; order Passeriformes; family Phylloscopidae; genus Phylloscopus; species Phylloscopus whistleri. The sequence continues at coordinate 1,330,123 of JADMLD010001394.1, forward strand.
TTGCAGATGGGAGCCTGAATTCTTGCAGCTTCCCAGTTCCCACTCAGAGTAATATGGAACATTTCCTTTACCTTTAATTTATGACACCACCACCACCACATGTTTTATTTTCATTTAGCAAGTCTTTAAAGACTCATAAAATTTAAATTTAAATAATATATGGTTTAGAGTCCACTGCCATTAGGAAAAGACTTCAATTACCTTGGTGTGGGAACCTTAGTTCATGTCATTGAGGACCATCCTACTCTGAGTTAGGGCAACATAATTTGTTCCATATAATTCAGATGAAGGATGTTCATAATCTAGGGATGAAGCACTCCTTGGTGAACCAGTGCAAAGCACAGGCATGGTAACATTATGCAGTGAAGCACTGAGCTGTTGTGTTTTTGAACTCTGTATAAGAACTCCTATGGATTAGGATAGAAAAATATTAGTAGATGTGCCATGGTTATGGTTTGCATAGGAATTACAATTTAAAAGAACTAAGAAAAAATATGCATTTAGCATATAGTTATTAGGTGGATAATACTTCAGGCTGTTTTTCATTTGTATATTGTCTATCACTGTATTTATTTCTAGCTGTATTTTAGCATATTACTAAAACTCTGCATAATGTGTATATTATTAACGGGGTGATGCTTTTAAGAAAAGGATAAAACCAGCTACAAATTTTCAGTACTTCTGACTACTCTGTTCATTGTGAAGTTGGAACACAAAATGTCCATTCTTCTTTGATCAAGAATATCATGTTGTCTTTCTCTATATTTTGTCTCTATTTTTGTTGTTGTTTGGATTTTTTTTTTGTTTAGTTGTTTTTTTGTTTTTGTGTGTTTGTTTGTTTGTTCATTTTTCTGTATGTAGTTACCTCCAGGGTAGTAAAGACAGTAGTAGACAGTCAGTCTACCATCAAAGTAGTAGACAGTTTGGCAACCATCAAAGAAATAATGAAGCATTTCCTTTAGAGGCTGTAGAGCTGTTCAGAATATCACTTCAAGGATAAGAATAGCATGGAGAATTTAAATTACAGTGCAGAGCTGAATTTTTATGCTACCTCTACAGTGTGAACTTTTTTTCTTTGGTTTAGGAAGACCCTATGATTATTTGAATCTATAGGCTGCTGGAAAACAGTTACTGAAGTAAGAACTCAAGATGATGTTATCTGGGGACAAGGAAGAATAAAGGCCCCAGGAATCAGAAAGACAATGTTTCTCTCTCATTATTTTGGGTCACTGAAGATTACATCTGAAAAGGATAATCTCAGATAGGTATTTCTAGGCTCACATATGGAGAAGTAGGACAAGAGATTATTTAACAGCTCAACACAAAATTTGTTGGTTAGGGTAGCTGGTGCCAAATATTCAGTGTAGTTGGCAATAAATTGCTTTTTATCTAGCTTAATCTCTTTGCTAAAAACTAGCGTAACTAATGCATACTGAAAAAAAAAAAAAAAGGAAATGTTCCATCTTGGATTAAGGCATGAAAACTGATTAAAAATAGCATCTCTTCCCTGACTCTGGAGTTAGGAAAGCAGGTAAGCAGAGGAGAGGGCTACCTGTAAAAGCCTTCCTTTTTCAAGGTCAGAAAGTTCCCTAGGACTTGTAAGGCCCTGATGTTTCAGTAAATGGAAATTCAGCTAACAAACATGCCAGTGCACTTCAATAATAGTCCTGTAGGCAAAATAACACCGTTAAAAAAATACATTTGTGAAGAAATGGATTTTAAGATTTAAGTTGGCTCAATGAGAAGCATTTTAAGAAAAGTCATTTGTCATCCAAAATAGTATTGATGTTGCCTCTGGAAGTGTTTTGCAATAGGGTTGTAGTTAGAATAATACCTAGGTTTGTGCCAACATAGCATAAAGTCAACAGCTGCAGAAATCTGGCTTTGAATCTCATATAGTAATAAATTCTTGTGATTTTAAAGTGTTTTATGTTGAAACGTCCTGTAGAGTTAACCAAATTACTCTAGAACTCAGTGACTGCATATTAGGAATTATGCTCTCTTTTGTATTTTGACATGCATGAAGGTAGTTAAAAGATGTAATGCTGTTCAAACTAGACTAACATGAATAAGAAAATATTTAGCAAATTTAACAAATAACATTCTATTGATTCTGTAGGTATTCTGTTTTATTTACTTAATACAATATACTCAAGATCTTTCCTTGAAAACAGTAAACAGATCTATCCCAAATGTCCCTGAAATCAAAGTGTAAATTTTTTCTTGTGGTAGCAAGAAATCTTAACTTTTGCTATACAGTCTTCCTGAAACGGTAGAAACTGGTGTGCAATACAAAGCCAAAAGTCTAAATAAAGTAGGATCATGGATAACACTACTTCCAGCAGCTGGCATATTCTTAACAGAAAAGAATTTCAGTGGGATATTTTTTTCATTAGTGCTTTTGTACTGGCAAACAAAGAAGTAAATTGCTTAGTGACTCACCCTGCAGCTTGATAACATATGAATGAGGTGTGAGGTCATGTTCTGCCATCCTTAAAGTCAATACTTAACCTTGTAAGCATTTATTTGCTCTCTGAAGGTGATTATGATCTGCATTACAACACCAACACTGCTGGTTTTAAACCAGCAAATTAAATCATTATTTTATTATATATGTGTAAAAAATTCATTACAGAGTCTGTCCAAGAAGAGAGCACTTCAGGAGCTCAGATGTTTCAACTAAAGATGGTATGTGCAAGTTCCTGCATCTTTAGTTTTGAAAAGCAGCTTTTGAAGCAGTTTTAATAGAGTCATAGTTGTATGAAAGATTCAGAGAAAAGTTTTATAATTTGCAAGTCTTAAATGCCTGGAAAATGTATCTGGAGCTTACAGGCATCTCCATGATGAATACTCAAGCTGAAAGGAGATTTTCCTCTCCCTGTGGCACGCACAGATAGAGCTGTGATTCTCACTGAATATTTGTTGTGCTGCTTTCATTTTGTTCGGAAGGGTGTGGATGGATAGCAAAACAATGTTCCAAAATTAAAAGCTCAGAAGACCTTAAACTGACCTCTTAAGTCCACATAATAACAAAGCAACATTGAAGGCCTGACCTCACAAACTCAGAAAGCACAGTGCCAAATAATCTTGTACAGTATAGGAAAGCCAAAATATTGAACCTTATTTTAGCTCTGCTCTGACAGATGCACTGCAGCCTTAGGCTCAGGAGCTTTATGTGCTTTTCTGCTCATGAGTAACATTCAGCTGAAGCTTGTGGAAAAAAAAAAAAAAAAGAAATGCTGCATGTCCACAAGTGGAGGTCGCCTTGCTGCAGGGGAGTGCAAACTCTTGTACAGCTGGGAAGGAGGTGCAGAGTGCATTGCCCTTTGGGTTTTTTCTTTGCTTGCTTGGGAAAGGATGTTGGGAACTAGATACAATCGAGTAATGAAGTGGCAGTCCAGGAAACACCAGTGCTTTGCTGGTGAAGGCTGACAAGAGGTCTGTGTCCCTCCTCTGGCGTTTGTTGTTTACAGCAAGTCAGAGTGGAGCTCTCTCACTTCAAGTGACTCGGTCTACATGAGCTGTGTTGGTGCAAGATTATATGCAGTGAAATAGAAAATAGAAACTTGTATTAGACCTAGAGAAAAAGATCTCTGAGGATTTAGTTCCTGTTCCCTTCAGGCAAAGGTCCTTCTTAGCTCAGCCCTGAGTCTGTGTACCATGGTGCGGGCTACTCTCAGCACAAATGTTAACAGCTAGAAATTTTTCTTTCAGATTTAGATATATTTGATGGATTGCTAAGACCGTTTTTTGGACTATGGAGTCAGTCCTAAGTACTGTGTTTGATTACATAAATGCACTCTCATCTCCCTCAGATGGAGAGACAAGTAAAATGCTCCTGGACCAAGTTATCTGCAGAGAACTTCATCTGAGTGCTCTCTCTTCACTTTGAGGATTCTTGACTTGCAATGAGTCTTTCTAACAAAGTGTTAACTGCAAAGAGTGTTTTGTAGTGACATAAATATGTCTGTTTAGAGCTCTAATGTGGGAAATATTCCTGCTCAAAAAAGCTCCTATGCTAGGAAGTTTGTGTTCTGACAATGTGGTACTTTTATGAGGGTAAAAGTACAATTGGAACACTTGGCTGCTCCTCTGTAAGTTAAGCAGCATGCATAATGCTTTTATTGTAAAGTGTTACATTTTTCTTCTTGTAACAAAATGGCTAAAAATGTTAAGTCAGCAGATACAATAGAAGTGCTGCAAATGAACTGTTTGGTCTTCTGCCTTGTCAGTCCATGTATAATTTTCTACTTTACACTTTGTAGTTGGATTGCTGTTTATTTAGTTAAAGGGTATTTCTAAATAATGAAATGGGGATGTTTAAGTTAAAAAAATGCATGCATATTTGGAAATCAGATGTCAGAAATTTATTTAGTTTCATACTGGCATTAAAAATTGTCACAATGACAAATGACAGATATGGTATGCAGGACTCCAGTATATCTTCTGTGTGATGAAATTCAAATGCAATTACTTCAGGATACTTTCATACTTGAAATTCGTTAGGAAGTTTGTGGGACTGAGCAAGAGGAGATTTGCATTCCTTCCAGAGTGAAGATGGATTATAATGCCTGGTGGGGTTTTTATCCATAGACACTTGCAGTCATTAGCCTTGTCAGGACTTTTTTTTTAAATCTGAGTAGCAGGAACAGTGGCTAACAGTGTATACAGTTACTAACAACATTATGATGGCAGAACTAGGTGCTGTCAGTATTATCTCTTATAATACAGATATTTCTTGAGCTGTGGGTACAGAGGGTGGTGTGTGATCGATGAAGGGTGAGACAACCTGAGAGGGATGTGGATTTTTTTTTTTTTTTTCTGTTGAGGCAGAGAGGCATCTCCTCCCAGACCTTCCTCACTGTCTCTAATTGTTTTCCCTAGATTTTTGGCAGTCTTGCCCAGGCAGCAGAACCATTTGCACCATGAAGAACTGAAAGGGCTTGGCATTATCACAGTGTTTATGGAGGCAAAAGTCACTGCCACTTTGTCTGGGTATAGCATAGAGCCTGTCAAAGGTGGCCCCAGATAAGGTGAACTGATGAGAAGCTGAGAGCTCCTCTGTTCCCATACACATCTGAAATTCCAGGAATGTTATATCGGTGTGCTCCACCTTGCTTGAGAGGGCAGCAGCTATAGGAAATGTTGCAGAATTTGTTAAGCATGTGAAAGGATACATTGAATTTAGATGGTGTACAGCTTTATCTTTTCAGGTTCTTGTGGAAGAGTAACTTGCAACACTTGGAGACTTCAGGCCTGGGTCATTACATAAAATATTTGACAAAGAGTGTTAATACTTGTCTTTTCTGTTCTGGTCAGTTGTCCTTAAAGTAACTCCTGCAGACTCCATCTGGCCATCCTTATGTGACTTTGAAAAAGTCAGCACTATAAACTTCATCTGACTGTTAATTTGTTATGGTGGGCTTTTTTTTTTCTTCTCCAGACAGATGGAATAGTAAGAAAATTCCCTTTGCTGCCAAGAAACAGGAAAAATGATTATATCATATTCAGGTGCTTTCCTCTACTCCATTTATTCTGCATGGAAATGATGTTATGAAGGAAAGGGTAAACACACATATTGTCTGCCAAAGTTTCCCTTCATGTGGAAGGATGTAGAAAAACAGGAAAACAAAAAAGCGTTGGAAGTGTTTTGTTTTGTTTTGTTTTGTTTTGTGTTTTGTTTTGTTTTGTTTTGTTTTGTTTTGTCCAGAGGGCTGCATTAGCAGGACTTTCATATATATATGATGCAAAGGTGGTTGTTCTATTTTTCTTGTTGCATGTGACTCTTCAGATGAACACATATGTTGTAGATGGATCTCAACCTTCCAACAAGGAGGAAAGAATAACCATGTTAAGTGATCAGCATGTAGGTATCTCTAACTGGTCTTTTTAAGTGGGGTGATACTTCCTTTTTGATAGGGTAATCCTCCATTACTTACAATTTTTTTAAGTGACAAGACACATATCTTCCAAAATGTGTATTTCGTATCTGAGAAAGTAGTCATGAGGCTTCCATTTATGAGCTTGAGAGCTGACTGTTTAATGGTGTTAGCTAAAAAAGATGAAATCCATAGACTGGAAAAGCCTGTGCAAGACATACAAGGAGTTAAACACACATGCTGGTGTTATGAATGCTAGCCACATGTGGACCTGCTGGTAGATTTTGAGAAGTTTGGATTTTGGCTTCTCAATAAGCCTAAGGCAAGAATAATTTCCAATTTTTGCAAAAGGATGATCTTTTTAGCATCTTATCTTGAATTAGTTACTTCCAAATTTAAATATATCCATATGGAGGTATAGCAGCTCTCAGCTCTGCTCTGAGGCCCTTTATTGGGCTGCTGTAAATGGAAAACCAATGTAACCATCTTCCTACCTGTGCTCCTTGTACCCCAACAAAGAATGGAATAGTGGTAGCAAAGGGAAGTTGTCAGAAACTTCTTGTTCAGTAAATCACAGCAGCTGCCACTGCTTCCTTAGAGCCAGTACAGTCAGCTGCAGCTCCGGAGAGCCACGGTGTAACACCAAACACTTCTCCAGAGAGGGTGTTCCTGAAAAAGGTTTTAATCTAAATTAAAATATCGGTGATTCGTTTTGACTAACACAAACAATTTAGTTCTTTATGTCCTTGGTAGTAATTGTATTGTGCAGTCCTCAATCTACAATTGCATTTTCAGTTAAACTCTGAAAGTAAAAAACTGCCCTCATTGTCTTGTAGATGACTTTACACCCTCCTTTATTGTCGTCTTTTTTTTTTTTTTAAGGAAATAGTTTCTCAACAATTTTTCAGTCCATCTGAGGAAGAATAATTTCCTAAAGGTACCCACTGACTTTATTTAGATTTTAAGGATCACTCCTCCCACAACTAAATTGGAATCAATATCTCTATTTATCAGAAGGTTGGCAGGCAAGAAATGCAGGCAAATATTTAAGAATAAAATGTAAAATCTCCTGAAAACGCACTTACATTCAGAAATATATGAATAGATTTGGAAATGCCCAAAATACTCTGAGGTTCTTAAGCATTCCTATCCCAGTTTACTGAACATTTTGGAAAAAGTTTCCAAAGCCTTCCACTGATGAAAATTCCAGACTTTTTATTATAATTATATTCCATATTTATATTAGAACATTTGTGTAATAGCTCATTTTTCTTCTATGAATCTTGTTCTTAATAAACTTGGAGACCAACACATCTGCACTTTTCTGATGGCTTCTTTAAAACATCACTTATAACTGAAAACATCTTTTCTACTATTTTTCTATATGTCTTTACTTCACTCTATTAGAATTTTCCCAATATATATTTTTAAATATGTGGCCTATGGCTGGACCTTAAAATCATAACTTATCACCCTTGGAAGGGTTACTTTATCAAACCTGCATATAACACTCCTATTTATACACTTATCTTTTTTCCCCCCCCTAATATGATGGCAACGTTGATTTATGTTTGATTTATTCAGATATTGGTGGGTTTTTTTTTCCTTTATTTTCTCTTTTTCTTTTTCAGAACAGCTATCTCTTAATTTACTTTCAATCTTCTATATGCTATTTGTCCTAAACTAATCTGTAGCATTTTTCTAGCTGTTTCTGCAGTTTGTCTTATTTTTAAAGTATTTTTAAGTATTTTAAAATTCTCAAAATTGTATTCTCCAAAGCATTTCAGTCTTTTGTGGAAGCATAGAATTTTTGGAGCTACAAGTAACCTCATTGAGTCCAGCCATTGTCCCAGCTCTGTCCTGTTCACCACTAAGGTGTCCCCAGGTGCCACATCCACTTTTATTTTTTAACTCTTCCAGAGATGCTGTCTCCACCACGTCACTGGGCAGCCTGTTGCAATGGTTAACCTCTAAAGATATTCTATGGTTCATCATCTTTGTCTTTGATGAAAATATTTGTCAAGGTCCAAGCCCACAACATAACACAAACTTTCACAACAAATTATTTGTAGCTGTTGCAGACACTTTTTAATTTACTTACAAAAATATCAGGTCATACAGTGTCAGACTCCTAACTAAATTCACAAGCTCTGTTTTCCCACTGAGTGGTTTGGCATAAGTTGCTTACTTATTAATTTCATAAGTGTGTAGAAATAATATAAATAAATGCTTTGTCAGGTGATATTTTCTTGTATTTTTTCCTGGGAACTCAGTTACAGACCACTGAGTATAAAATTCCTAATTTCTTGCTAAATTGTAGTAATTTTTTTTTTATTTTTTTTATCTCCTGATTCATCTAGATTCCATTGTTTAATGCAATCTTCATCTTCTAGAGTTTCTCAGCCTCCCTTATGCAGAAATGCAGAAGAGATTACTGAAATGGTTCTGCCTGGTCTTGAAATAGAGAGATAAACATTTTTGATGCTATCCCTGTTCACTCCAGACTGAAACATGTTTTGGTTCCAGATAAGATTAAATATACCTAGACTGTCTCCAGTGGTTGTTCGTCCTATAACGTTTTGAAAGCACTCACTGAAGATCCTACTATTTTACTAGTTGACCTGGCTTAGTGCTTAAATATAATTCTGGATGGAAATTTTTCCTAATGTCCTATGCAGACTTCTGTTTCTTAAAATAAAAGATTTGCTCCCTGCCTGGATTTCAGTTGACATGGGGGACAATTGAATTTTTTATTTCACTTTTCTACATGTTTGAACTTTATTGTCATGCTCTCCCTAGTCTTGCCTAAACTGTGGAAACCTGAATCCTTCTTTTTGTGTTCTGGAAATCAAGCCTCTTAATTATTGCTGGTCTTTCTTGTGTTCTCTTTAGCTTGTCTAATGGATGGTGAGCAAAACTGGATGGAGTGCTTCAGCTGAAATTATCCATTTTTTGTAAGTGGTACAAACGGAAAAACAAATCAATACTATGCACCATATTCTTTTTATTACTTTGTAGATTGGGAGTTCTTTACAACTAGATTGTATACTTGCATATGCTTTAAAAATGCATTACAAGATATTCCTTTAGACCTGTTTTATTAATCTGTGCTAGGAATTCTCTTCACTGACAAAGTGTAATTCCATGAAAACACTGTGAGGCTTCAAGGAAGGCCCAAAACTCTTCATCAGATGTAGTCAGTTTGAAGGAATGAAAAAATAAAAAGCATAGCAATAGTGAAACCAAAACCCCTAATTGTAAGCTCTGCAAGGACAACTTGGTTAAATCAAATTTGTTCTTCCCTGATGTACTTACAAAATGGCCAGCTAGCTCATGGCTTTTCAGAATTTAATTTGCTGTACCTAATGTGAAGGGAAATTCCCTATGTGGCAATTTGACTTCCCCAACAATACAAGCAGAACCTAATTTTCCTACTAGAATTAAGCACTAATGCTTCCAATTTGCAGTCCAGATTACAAGCCACTCCTCCCATTGGTATAAAATCTCTTGCCACATTTTCACAGTGAAGCTTCCCAATGTTGCATAAAGAGGATGAGTGCACAAGGTGGAGACAAGAACAAAGCAGTGTTGGCTGCTCAGGCAGGAGAGGTTAGCTGCTCATTTCAAAGATCTTCTTACAGCCAACATTAGTGTGCTTGTATAGACATCAGTTGCCTGCTTTTTCTGTAACTAAAGCTATCCCGTTTTCAAATGAAGTTACTGGGAATTCTGCTCAGTCCTTCCCCATGAGCCTTATGCCAAAGATATTTGTGTGATGCTCCAAACCTATCCATCCTGCTCTGTCCCATGATTCTGAAGTATCATTTGTAGGACTCTATCTACAGCTTAAAAAAATGTAAATTTTTGCATAAATGTTCAATTAACAGTTGGAAGTCTCCTAAATCAAGGTTTTTGATTCTTTCCTCCTTCTCATTCTTTATGTAAAGATGTGTGATTTGGTAATCCATGATAAGGTGTCTGGCACATAAGCTGCCAAAAGTTGATTAGCAGGACTGTGTCTGATTTAGCACACTGACACAGGGACAATGCTAGAGTTCAGACAATATCTTCAGTGGGCCCAGCCAGCTGTGTCAGGTGTGAAGTGTAAGGTCCCCCAAGCAGAAGAACTTCATTTCCATCTTCAGCAGCACTAATAAATAATAAACAAGAGACACAGGCTTGTAGGGGAAATTTAGTCCCTTTAACACCTGGGCCTCACAAAGCACAAATGTGAGGGAAGAGAGATGCTGTCCTTGAGCACCCTGTTTCACAGATATGTTGGGAGTTTGTAGCAAGGGAGTGGAGGAGATTGTGGTGCTGCAGCCTAGGTACCCATCCTACCCAAGTTTCAACAAGAGGCCTTCAGAAGATTGAAGCTACAAGTAGGTTTGTTTATAGAGAGGTTGTTCAGGAAGGGGAAACCTTTAGCAGTGGCAACCTGATCATGTTGAAGGAGGTCTGCTGTCAGTGGTCCCTGAGCAAGGACCTGTAAGCATGAGGGACTGTAGTCACTTCTCTTTCTTCTCTGTTGAATAGAGCTATTTTCTCTAGCATTGTGGCCTTTCTCTGGTGTGGCCACCACTACTTCCACTGGTGCAAGTGAGAGGCTTTGAATTTTGTGCCCTATGACCGGATTTGTTTTACCTCTGCAAAACTCTGATGACTGAAATCTGAAATCCAGCTAGGGTCAGTATCAGACTCTTACAATGTTTTGAGCATAGAACAAGAGCTCAGAACCCTCCTGCAAAAATTCTGCTCTTTGCCTGCTCTTTGCACTCAAAAAAATGCCTGCTCAGAGATAACTGGCAGAGCTCTTTTAAAAGTTAGTACAGATACTTAGTATGAAGTTGTTGTTATGCTTCAGGTGACACACAAGTGATCAAATATTCCTGATAACTATAATTTCCCTGAATATATTAATGACACAATTTTATGGATAAATATCTTTTCCTTCTACTGGTATTACATTAGTATTACTACTCATATGTGGTATTACTATGCATATGTGAAGTATAGGTGAACTGATGGATAATTTTAATTTTTTTTTAACTGAGAATGCAATAGCAGAACAGGCTAGTAGTCTGTTCAGCTTAATATCCTTGCCCTTGGAGTGGTCAGTAGCAGATGGTTAGGGAAAACTGAGAAATTTTGCAAGTTGTAAATTACTCTTCCTCTCATGATTTTCTCAGGCTCCAGCAGTCAGTATTTTAAGAAAATTCCTGAAGGTTGCATCTGTTGTGTTATATTTATGAACTCATTAACTCCTGAAGTCAATTAACACACTTTTTTAATTTAGAAGTTATTGGCACTGTTACGATCAGTGACATCTTATGATAATGAATATAGCAGTAGTAGTAGTAGTAATAGTAGTAGTAATAATAATAATAATAATAACAACAACAACAATAACAACCCCCTTGAAAATTATTCTAAAATCTCCTTTTGTTTTAAATCCACAACCCCAAAATCTCATAGTGGAAAACTGCTGTTCACAGTTAATTTGCAGTGGCATTTGTAGTTTGACAGCTAGACCATAGCTACTCAGTCATCTCTTTTCCTATGAGTAGCTTCTGCCTACTTACCTCATGTAGAAGTTACTCATAAGTTGTTCTGTACACATCACTCACTACCAACTCAAATCCTTGATTTTCTCCTTGGTTTCTCAGTTTTTGCCTCAGGAAAAGTCGTGAATATATCTAACTAGAGATAAAACCTCATGAAACTGGGAAATTGCTGTTTTTAGAAGCTCACTGGGTTGAAAGCCTGCTAGGCTTTTTGCCTGGCTGTTGGGCTACCTGCTGTTCCATGGTAAAACAATGAATAAGGGTATTGGTTAATGGCAAAGGAGAAAATTCATGCACCCTCATCATCCAGCATCAGAAGCCTTCAATCATAAGCATAACCTAGATCTGAGTTTTGAGGATTTCATTTCCTTGTAGGTGACTGGTCCTTAGGTCTAATAATGAGATAACATTTGGCCACTCACCATGAAAATCTGACTGACCAAGGGCAATATGGAACAATGAGGGTAGGAAGGAAGCAGGCAACCTGCCACTGTCATGCTGACGAGTCTCAAATCTCCTGATTCTAATTAGTTTCTTAGAATCATTAACTTTAGCAAATTCCAAACAGTGAATGTACACCGCTTTTTAATACAACCATTAGAAGCATTATAACACAGGAGGTCAATGACCTAACTTTCCATTGAGCTAAAATTACTCTTTTTTAAAGGAGATGATGGCCATATTTCCCAACTGACCTTTAGAGCCATGACCAGAATATTTGTCTGGCTGTGAGCCTCATCACCTTCTCCATGGAAGAAGAGAGTCAAGGAGATGGAGAGCTCCAGGAATAGCAGGACATGATAACAGTTCTGCCACTGCATTACATGTAAGTGAGTCATGTAACAATATCAGTCTGAGCAGTTTTGCTACTTTACTTCATGCTGTAGCCAGGATTTGGGCTACCTGACCACTCCTTCTTGGCTACAATTTCACCAGGACGCTTGGCCCAAGCCACACAGGTTGACTATGTCTGTATCTACCTGCTTGTAGATAAGCTCAGGAAGCCAGCTGAGTGCACCTACATCACAAACATGAAACTGACTGAACTACAAAAGGAATAATCTGAGTAGCCTTTATGGAGCAGTACAATGGTCAGGGCACTGGTGCAGACTAGGTTCAATGCCAGTGGTCAAATCCATGATTTGGAAAAACTTATTTTTGAAATTGCTCCTACATATGTGGTCATCTCTCCCTATGTGAGGGCATAGCCAGTAGAAGGATAATAACTCATCTGTTACATATCAAATTTCTTTTTACTTTGAGAATAGAAGATTCTTAACTCCTAGATAGATATCATGTCTTCCCATATCTATAAAATATTTTATAATTGTGCTCATGCAAGTATAGCTGGAAGGGTAGAGGAGATTGATGCATCTTTCATATAGGGGGAAAGAAGACTTTCTAAGGGATAGGACACTGTTCAGTCAAGAATTTAATGTAAAATTTACATCTGGAGCTCAGCTGCTGGAAACTGCAGGTCATAATAATGGCTCTCTTCTGGTGTCAGGTAATACCATCATTCTTTTTTTCTAACATCTTGGCATTGTTCTAATTTTAGTCAAAACTGTTTCCACTTTTAATGGAGTCTAAAGTTCAGTTAGCTATTGAATTTCACTACCATATTTTGCAAATTGCCGCTGTTGGTTATTTAAATTATAAATTGTTCAGGATATATAACTACTTATTATTATGAAAAGGTCCATTTCTGACATCTAATTCCAGTTTATCAGCCAAACCAGTGAACTGATGGCCCTGGTCAGCACAATAGGATGATAAAACCCAGCTTTGAAGTATATAATCCTCTTATTAGTTATATAAGACAGGCTAGCAGGAAATTTCCCAAATGAGGTCTTAAACTGTGTTGTTTTCCAGTCATTTCAAACCATCCTAGATTCTCAGTAATGCCATTTCAAATGTACCTTTGGGTGGAAAGGAATCATCATAATTTTTGGCATATTTTATTACTCAGAAACAATCTCATCCTTTCTGTTCTCTCTGATTTCTCAGTTGATTATATATATTTTCTATTTCCTGCCAATTCTATCTGCAACCACTCTTTAATAATTCCATTCAACATTGAGGCCTTAAAGAATTAGTTTTTTCTTTTCTCCTGAACACTGTTTTCAGCGGGAAGAGGGGCAGAGAAAGCATTAGGAATACACCCACCAGCACCTTTGTTCCTTCCTTAGTTTTTTGAGCATAGTTCAAAGACAGAAACTCTGTAGCCGTGTGCTGAGTGTGCTCCTAGTTTACAGAAAATCATTGGATTTAGCTGTTAGAGAGCTCCATTCTCTCATTTAGTGTTCTAAATATGCGACATATTTTAATTCACAGAAGGGTCATGCTGATTTAGCTGATAATGGTTTCTATTAATTCCACATGCTGTACCAATTAAAATCTGGGCATGCAAATTAAAATGTTTCTTCTGGATGAATGGGAGATAGGGGAGGTTATAAACCCCAAATGCTTCTTTGAAGTGTGGTTCTATTTGAACAGAAAGAGCTTCTAAGTATTATACTCCGGGAGTCTGTGTGTATTGTGTCTCAATCAATCCTTATCAAATGCTCCCAGGTTACAATAAACAAGGTTTTTATTTCCTTAGCTGCCAGCTTTGACAAGCCGATGCAGTCTGTCAGAGTCAGGCTGGGATCTTTCCATCACACGTTACATGACCAGTAAGAAAGATTCTGTGAGCCAAAATCTGTCCTCAGTTGCACTCCTGCAATCCTGTTACCTCTGTTGTGTGTCCTCAGTGACACCAGAGCAAATCCCTCCTGTACAAGGGAGCTCTTCAGTGGGAGATGCAGGGAGGGTGTTAGAGGTAGCAAAGAGATTCGAGGAGGCAACTGGTGGGTTTTCCCTTGGAGAAGTTTGTTCTTTACCAGTATTGTAAAACATGCATTTTTATTGAAAACACAGGCTCTTTGTACTGGACATCAGAACTGGCAAAAATTTCATAGAATCACAGAATATGCTGAGTTGGAAGGGAGCCACAAGGATGATCAAGTCCAGTACCTGGCCCTGCACAGGATAAAGCCAAGAACTCCACCATGTGTGTTTCTGAGAGCATTGTCCAAAACCCTGAACTCTGTCAGGCTTGATGCTGTGACCACTGCCCCAGGGAGCCTGTTCCAGTGTCCAGCCACCCTCTGGGTGAAAAATCTTTTCCTGATACCCAACCTAAACCTCCCTGACACAGCTTCTTGCCATTCCTTCTTCAATAGGCCTAATCAACATTTAATGAACATTTTTGTAGAAGATAAGATGAACCAGAGGAGCTAGAATACAAGTTCATCCATTGGCTTCTCTCTCTGAGCAATGTTCTTTGTATTTCCATTGTTTTATTAAATGAAAAATTACTTTTAGGAAAAAAAAAATTGTATTTTAACATCTCATTTGCAATAACAGATATTGTACTTTCTTTATGGAATACAATATATATTCCCCAATTAGTTTCTTGCATACAAACAAAGAACTTTTACAGTAACAGCTTTTGTCCTGTAGTTTTTGACAAGTGTTGGTTAGTTAGCACACTGACCATATGAGCCTTCCATCCAAACTGACCTTGAACACTTCCAGGGATGCAGCATCCACAGTGGTTCTGGACAACCAGTTCCAGTGCCTGACCATCCTCGCAGTAAAGGATTTTTACCTAATGTCACCTCCCCTCTTTCAGTTTGAAACCATTTCCTCTTGCCTTGTCGCTACAGGCCCTTGTAAATACTTTCCTTTCATCTTTCTTAGAGCCTCCCTTTAGGCACTGGAAGGACACAGTCAGGTCACTCTGGAGCCTTCTCTTCTCATGACTGAACAAAGCCAGTTCTTTTATAGGAGAGGTGCTCCATCCCTCTGATCATCTTGGTAGCCTCTGGACTTGCTCCAACAGGTCCCTGTCCTCCCTGTGCTGGGACCCCAGCTCTGGATGCAGAGCTCCAGGTGGGTCTCACCAGAGCAGAGCAGAGGGGCAGAATCCCCTCCCTCCCCTGCTGCCCACGGGGCTCTGGGTGCAGCCCAGGACACGTTTGGCTCTCTGGGCTGGGAGTGCCATGGCTGGGGCATGTCCAGCCTCTCACCCACCAGCACCCCCAGGTCCTTCTGGGCAGGGCTGCTCTGGGTCTGTTCATGCCCAGCCTGTGCTCACACCAGGCCCATTACTGTGATCCAGGTGCAGCACTTTACATTTGGCTTTGTTGAACTCTTGAGATTCCCATGGGCCCACTTTTCCAGCTTGTCCAGGTCCCTCTGGATGGCATCCCATCCTTTAGGCATGTTGGCTGCACCATGCATCTGCTAATTTGCTGACTGCACTTAATTTTAATTTCTATGTCATTGATGAAGATATTAAATCACACTGGTCCCAGTACAAACCCCTGGGGGACACCACTTGTCACTGATGTCCATCAGGAGTCTGAGCCATTGACCACTACCCTCTGGATGTGACTCTTCAACCATTTTCCTATTCATCTAATAGTCATGAAACCCAACTCTCTCTGTAATACATCGTGAAAAAGCTACATGTGTATGTTTAACTTAAAGACAGGCCTTGGTGGTGGTTCATAGAATTTGCTTTTAAAAAGAGATGTTGTTTCTAAAAATGTGTTTGTTCAGAAGAGTTGCTGCTGTAGGAGAAGAGGAAATTTTTCTTGAAGTAAATTCACTGTTCTTTTAAATTATGGAAATTAAAAGGAAGATTACATTAAAGAAAATCTAATTAGGGATTCTCTGGAATCATAGCACACCAGCAAATCCAACAGACATAAAGAGTCTTCTAGTGAGGATATCATAAAAACACATCACTTGCACTCAGCTGGTGACATTTGTAAGTCATGTTTTTAGTTGTTTGTATGTCAAATATTACTAATTTTGATCACTATATGCTAAGAAGTCTTACATGTCTGAAGCCATAAATCATTGCATTCTTAATATACTGACAGTATTGTAATCTGAAAATAATTTTAATGATTTTTCTTTTACCATATCTTATAGTTTTTGCCCACTGTTTGATGAATTCCTAAAAATCCTCATCTCACCATCCTGTGTTTATAGCTGGTTTTGAACTCTGCATGTATTACAGCTATATAGAATAAAGCCTTTGAGCACTTGAAGTCTAACAGTTTGGCAAAATTTTTAAAAAAATTGCTTTGAAAAACAGGAAAGGAGTGAGCCTTAAAGAAAATTCTTTCTCATTTAAAGAACAAATAGACATTAATTGATCAGGAATAAGCCTGGAAATTCAAAGATTTGTATTTGGTAGAGTCTGGAATTTCTTCTAGTGGATTGTCAGGCTGAACTTGAACTCTTTGTGAAAGATGTTAAGCAGTTGCCTGAAAACAGAATATCTGAGTGAACCCCAAGTCCTTTCAGCTGAACATCCTTACAGAGTTGCTGGCACCTATGTATTCAAACTGAAGTCTTGCTGCTGAATGTAAACATTAAACCAAGTTAAGACATGCTGTCTACACTTGTGTACAGGGGGTTTTTATTCATCCTCTAATATACATTCAGAAAGGAAAGATGACTTCTAGTTTCTTGATATCCTTCCAGTGGTTCACTTCAATAACCTTGTGATGAACTTGGATTCTAAAAGTCTGTGTGAAAACAGAGAAAACAGAGAAAACAACAGGTTTTGTTGTTCATAGGTTTTAGTTTTTGGGGGGTTTTTGTTATCTGGCTGTGTCTACTTCCACTGTTTAATACCTGTCTAGGAGACAAAGTTAAGTGGCTTTCAATTCAGTAGTATGCTTACCTAAGAGCATTCAACCCTAAAATTTATGAATGAGGTAATAAGGCATACTTAAAATTTCATTGTATTTTAGTTCTAGAGAAGCAGTCATACAGCTCCAGACTAACTCTTCAGCAGAGAAACAGACACGTACTACTTCTCTAGAACTGAAGAAGAAAACCAGCGGTTTTTTCCAGGCTATTTTCTTCAAATTTGCTTGGCAAAGATTCATTTAAAGCAAATAAGCTGTCTTACATCTTGTCTTTTGGCTGGAGTAATTGTCCATTGCTTGTGCTACCTTGCACTTTCAAATAGCTTAACCTGCATAAAAAAAATACCAAAACCAAAAACAACAACAAAAAACAACAACAACAACATGGCCTCAGCCAGCAGAAAATAGTCTAGAAAAGAAAAGAACATCCAGCCTCCACCTGAAAGAAATTGTAAGAAATCACTGCTTTTCTGTCTTTGTCTATAGTTGGCCAGCCATCTACATGCCACTTAATAGTATTCAAGATACTTATCTTGCTTGCCTCCCCTGAATATCTGTAATTCAAAAGTATAAACAAAATCAGGACTTCTGGAAATCATAAAGATTCATAACTTTAGTGTTGGTGACAGTTCTTCCTTCGCACAGAAATTTCATGAAAGACAGAAAGAATTTTATATCATGAAATTCAGCAGTTCTCAACATTTTCCTGGAAAGGTGTTTTTAAAAGATTTCTCTTTTCCTTTATGTAGACTATTAATAACCCTAAAAGTCCATTTATATATACTGCTGTTAAAAAAATAGCCTTTTAAAACTTGGAGCAAAGGTACTGATCATTTTATGTAATGACATTCCTGCCAGTTCCGGAATTTAGATACTAAAGAGGGAAGGGAAATTATGAACAAGCATAAGAAAAGTGAAATTTTCTTTTTTCAGCCCTGTTAAAAGCTTAGCAGGATAACTCTGATTAAACCCTGGGAAGAAGAAAAATGGGTGTGTCTGGGTGCAAAATAGCCATATGTTTGCCATGAATCACTTCAAAGGCCTTTTAAGTTGGGCACTCGTTTTTCCTCACATGCATATGCACACAGCAGGCTGAAAGCTGTAAGCTCAGAGGCCTTACCATAGCTGACTTAATGGGAAACAGCACCAAAAAACTGTCCACAAACCTCAAAAGAGCACATGCGTTTTGGAAGAACAATTGAAACACATTTTTTGTGCTTGCAATTACTGTGACAGTCTGTGCTACTGTGAAAGAGTAGTATTACCCTAAGTATTTTCCAAAGTAAGAAAAGCATTCATGCACTTCCCTCCCCCACCCCCTATTTCAGGATTACATGCTCAACACTACACTTAGACGTAGGGAATTCTTACAGTTTGAATTATAACTTCAAATTGGCAGTCTCATCCTTCTTGGTGCAGGTTGAGCAAGTGCATCCACCCACAGACCTCTGTGATTTCCTCTCCAGACTGTGATGTGACTGCAGGAGACTGCACTGGCCTGCAGGAATTGCTGTGGGACCCAAGGCTAACCTGGCTCACCTGGCACTTGCAGCTTGTGCATTTATCTCTCCACCATCTGTGAAGAGATATACCTGACTTGAGTCAAATACCTGACTTGCCTTTCCTGGTGGCTAATTCAAGCAAGGATTAGAAAGGATTGTTGTTGTCTAGCTCCCAGTGCTACCACCTCTTCTAAGGTGAGCTCGCCAGATGTGGGTAGAAACAGTGCTAAATCTGGTAACATGTAAAAGTATATCTTGGACTTAAGCTTTCTTCTTAATTAAAAAGGAAGAAAATGTAACTGAGGAGAATGAAGCTTTTTGGTTGTGTTTGGAGGTTGCTCCTTAGGGCTCCCAGCAGAGCCCTGTGGGGTGAAGTGCATCTTGGCAATCTGCTGCAGCACACCAGGCTCCCTCCTGCCTCCTCTCCTCTCTTCAATACAATAATTTAGCTAAAAAAATGCAAAATAAAACCTTGTTTTTTCTCCACTGCTTTCTCCAATTTAATTTTCTCTTTTCTATCAGCTGTGATTTATGAATACTTTTCAGGTTACTCTGAATCCAGACAAAATTGAAATGGCCTTTATTTTAGGAGGTTCAGCTGATATGTAGCTACTCCCCTTATTTCCAATGCATTCTTACTGAACTCCTAGTATATTTTCCAGACTCTCTCCTGCTTTGTTCCTTTCCACAGCTGGAACAAGCTCCTTCATGCTACACCATAAAAGACTTTTCTGTAACAGCCACTTTCCTATGAAGCTGCAATGACATGAAACACAATGCCTCAGACTAAAAGTGGTAAAGAACTAAACACTCAATTGGATTAGACTCTTGAATCAGAGTTAATAAAGTCTAAGGAAGGAAGAAAAAAATACCAGGGCACTTACTATAGGAGGAAACATGACTTAGAGGCTGCTGTAGAAAATGGAATTTAACATCAGGTGCAATATCCAAGGAAAAGTGTCACGATCAGTCAAGTTGTGATGCAAAAGTTTAAAAATCCCCACTTTTTTTTTTTTTTCTGTTATTGATGTATCTGTTAACCCCTTTTCTGTTGAGAAGGATGACTTAAAAAGAAAACAAACTGCTGATTGCTACTTTTTATTTCAATGTGCTCAGAATTTTATTAAGCAGTTTTGAAATTATATCTTTGAGAAAATGTCTCTGCCCTGATTGCCTCCCTCAGATGCGTTCATCACAGTAAAGATGACAACAGCATGGAATTGCTTTTCGCCTCCTTTCACCTCTCCAGGTTCTTAGCCTTGTGAAGGTCCTGGCCACCTCCACTTAACCTGCAGTTTTATTTGTCTGACTAACTCTGCATTCACACATTTCTGCAACACTTTAATACTCTGTCCCTTCTTCTCCACATGGTCCCTTCTCTTGCAGAGGATAACGTCAGCCAGGTCAGCTTTACCACAAAGAAGTTGCTGTGCTCTTATGAGCAAAATAATGTCAGCAAAATAATATCAGCAAAATAATATAACTGGAGCTCCAGTTCTGAGAGATGACTCCCCTACACTGAAATTACTGTTCTTAACAGGGTGTTTGGCATTACATTACTGCACACTGACTCAAAAGGTGTTTTAATGTCTAGATTTTGTCAGCTATCCAGAATCAATCTATTGCAAATGTTACTGATTCCCATGGTACAGTAAAGTGTATGTAAATAACAACACCCTTGAGCCCTCATTAAATTAAAATAATTTACTAATACTGTGTAGGAGGAGAAGAGGAGGAAAGAAAAGTGAGAATTAAATTATGTGGCACTAGAAAGATTTTAAATGACAGTTTCAGATTCAGGCCTTGCAATGCATGGATACCAAGCCAACTGAATGTATTAGTCAAGAACAGATTTGCAGGTATGTATTCCTGCTTTTTTTTAAAAAATAACTCTCATCTGGATCCTTCTTACATGATTTAGGGGACAAGATTTCTGGCTGCAGCTATAGAGTCTCAGTGTTTCAGGAGAGATTGCTTGTGCCTGTGAGAACCTCCTGTTGCTGTTGTTTTTATCTGAGAAGTTTTACCCTCTGCCAAAGCTGATACCCTTTAATGACCTATCACAGACTAACATTAAGCATTGAATCAGGCTTGTTGATTTAGATTGTTCTGGGTTGGTTTGTTTTTGTTGTTGTTGTTGGTTTTTTTTTTTACGTTGTATAAGTGCATATGCATTATCCTTTAATGAGTCAAGTTATTTAAATTTCAGATCAGATTGGGGATATAGCGAGTGTGATGGTTCTATATTCCTCTACCATCTGTCACTGAGAAGCTTCTTAAAGTTGCAGCCTCAGTTAGAAGAACAGCTTGGTCCTGTAATCTCTTTGCTGCTGTTTCTAAACAAAGACTAGAGACAGGCTTCTCATCTACTGAGAACAGTTGTTTTGAGTGAAACCTAGTGAAAACACTAAGGCTATGTGGAATATTCCAAGACTTTTGTGGTGGTGCTGCAAATATGTGTACCTCTGCGGTTCAGATCACAAGCTCACCTCACAAAGCACTAATTTAATGGAAATCCCTGGTGCTGAGGCAGAGTAGGTGAGTGGTCTTAAGTTGCACTCCCACAGGAAAGTGAGGCATCTGCTGTTACTGTTTTTATTCCTTTTGGTAGCCCTCAGTCAGATCAGCCACCACTACCTGAAGCAGTGGAGTTGCTGAATAATTTGGGGAGTGGAACAGGACTGACCAATACAGACACTCTGCAGAGATGGTCTGAGGTACTTCAGCCCTAGAGCCACTTTGTGGAATTTGGATGACAGCCTGGAATTTGGATAACAGTCAGGATTGTTTTCTGAGTGTTTTTTCCTGTCATATTTTTGTTCTGAATATATGATACTCTATCAAAGCTGCTGGGTGTTGATCCAGGCTGTCCTTAGTCTCAGAAGACAGTCTTTTTGCAGGCACTGAGTTAAGTCAGTATTGGTCATATGGACTGTAGTGGACTGCAGGCATCAGTTAGGAGAGGGAGCAGGGACAAGCTGGAGGCCTGCAGCCAAGGTGGAACATCCTTAGGAGCCCCTGGTGGCCCCAGAGGCAGAAGCATGGGTGCTGACAGCAAACAAGGATGCTTGATGTAAACTGGCCTTCAATTAGTCCTGTTTCACCCACAAGAGTACAGAAAGTACAGAAAGACTTCTTTTTTCCCCCTGAAAACACCTGTAATACTTCTCTTCTGCATGTTATCTGAGTAGTGCTGGTGTTGCTCAGCAGGAGGCCAAGGGCACAGCTGATAAGGGCTCAGGAGGCACAGCCCAACATGTCCTGCCAAGAACATTAATGTTTTCTGCTATCCCATTTTCTGTCATACAGTTAGTAAGGTCTCCAGGAAATCTTACATAAGGCACCTGGATATTTATTAAGGCTTTTGTAAAAAAACCCCAAACAATCCAAAACCAAATGGACTTTGTCAATGGTTTGCGTCTAAAGGATTGTACAAGTGCAATTGAACCTTTATACAGCTTTGTCCTGCAGAATTAAGGATGGCAAACCTAATGTATAATTTATAAATTTGTATGTTATGATGTACAAATTTATAATTTATAAACATATACATTATGATAAGGATTAGACAAAAAGATTTTAATCAGAATGTTTTGCAACAGAGTATAGGAGCTGTAACAACTACTATAGTAGTTGTTCATATAGTATTGCTTCATATAGTGCAATATGAAGCAATATTGAAGTAATTATATTAAAAAAATGTATTAAAGCTAGAAAAAACAATTATTAAGTAGATACTGATGTCACCCAACCATACTGATGACTCTGGGAAAATCTCTTTTACTTAAGCCTCAAGGAGTAACCTTGAGGGGCTGTGAGATGTCAGGATAAATGACAGCAACTCTAACTATAGGCTACTATATATATGAAAAAGTCACATGCACAAATTAAATTAACCATGATATTTGTTATCAAGGAGGTCTTGGAGTACTGACTGATATGATAAACCAGAACCACGAGAAAAGTCATAATCTTCCTCTTACACACAAATTCATGATACAGGCAAAATAGATGCCACTTTCTCTTCTTCAGCCTTACTCATGTTTCAATAAAGTTTGAATAATTTTTGCCTTTACATTTCTACTTGGCTTCATTCTGCTGTTGAAATTCTATCATCATATGAAGGTTAACTGTTTCCTGTGAAACTTGTCCTGAATAGTTAAAAGAAAACATTTTCGCATGTTCATAAGTCTTTGACTTCTTTCACTCTTTGGATGATTTTCTTCTCTTCAAAATTAATTTGCTCAGTAATATTGGCTTCCCAACAAAATTATGTTTTCTTCAGAACAAGTAGTTCATCAATTCTGCAATTGAATATATGTCACAATCACAGTTGTGATTTCACTGCTGGTATTGAAAATTAATAACATTTTAAATTACTTTTTTTTCACTCCACTGTTTGATTTCAAAATATGGTCTGTAGCATGTAGATATTTTCCATTAGTACACTTGTATTTCTGGAAATTATGAGATGAAAAATATGTGCTAGATTGCAGTCTTGCACAGTGAACATGACTTAAATCATGTACATCAGAATTTTTTTGTGTCAGACTGAATATACACATTGAAAAAACTAAGTCAAGGAGAAAAAAGAGATTATTAGAATACTCTAAAGGCGAGACTTTTTTTTTTTTCTTAAGTACTACTTACTTATTGAGATAAATAAATTGAATCCCATTATAGCTACCATAATGCAGTTTTCCCTAAAATTGTGTTAGTTCTCAGTACTCTAAGTGTAGAAAGTACTGTATACAATTGAATACAATTGTATATACTTATTTCTAAAGCCTTTGTAGTGCTCCAACGTGACAGGCAACCCTTTCTGGGCTTTGAAACAGAACCTTGAACAGCCTGGCTTAATGGAGAAGAAAGGGTGTTATTGCTGTGTGAAGTGAAAGAAGGATGGCCTAAACTCCTAAGATGATTACAGAATTGTAAAGGAAATTTCAAAAATATGAAACACCATATGAAGGAAGTTCTGGGAATAGATTAAAACATAAGAGGGGGGAAGTGAATAATGTGTGATTATTGAAAACCTACCTGCTGCACATTTGGGGTGAATATTATCAGCCATTTCCCTTGGGCAATGTAAAATTGCAGATTTTAAATGCTGTCCTACCTGCTGTGGCAGACACCTGCACTTTGGGAATCTGCCTTCCTAACACAAAAGGCAGCCAACAGTGATATAAAGAGTCATCTCACCTACCCTGCTGCAGCTCAAATGCATTTAGGTCAATGTTACACAGGGGTTGTTTTTGTAGTTTAAAGAACTTTAACAAAACAATATGGATGCTCAGACAAATGGCTGTTGCAGTGTGCCCAAATCATCCAGGTCTGCTCTACAGCCCCTGCCAAAGCAGTGACCTGGCAGTCTCCACTGCTCTCAGAGCAACAAGACAGCTCTCTGAGGCACAAAGCAGTGCCTTCCTCCCTGACTGCAGCACTAAGCTTGTCTCTGCTCCTAAGCTTATTTCTGCTCCTAGAAATAATCTGCATCTCAAGAATGATGTGTCATGTATACGACCCAAACATTTCCCAAACCTGTTTCTAAATCTTCCAGCTGCTATAGAGAAAGGCACCCCCTTTTAAAGGACAGGGAGATGGAGGTATTGGAAAAGTGAATGAACTCTGTCCTAATGTGAGAAATTAAGTAGCTGGTGCACTTTCTTGTTTGTTCATCCACATCTACCTTCAACAACTCTCTCCTGCAGTGCTCCCATTCCAGTTTAATTCTCTTTGTTGAACTGACACAGCTGCAGAAAAAGCTGTGGCCTCTGTGCCTCCTGAGTGCCATTGGCAGAACTCCTCATTGAGGCCATGTACATCACAAGGTAGGCATTGCACTGCACTGCTGCCCCCAAGGGACTATTTGTTTGGCAGATATCTTGTGCAGACCCCAGTGCTCAATTAGGGCAAAGCCCAGCTTGACTTTCTTAGGTGTAGAGAAGAACAACCACATTTTATTTCACTCACAGATTGAATAATATCTTTAAGGTATATGCAGATTGTTGCAATGGTAAACTAATTACTGTTTTTTGGAGCAGATTCATGATAACCAGGTGAATGCTTTCATGATAACCAGGTATATGTCTATTTCTCCCCTGAGTATTAAGAATGAGACTGACAGATAAAAGGCAAAGTGTTATGGGAGAACTGATATGGAAACAATTCATCTGAAGTTAGACAGTGAGTGGGTTAAAACCCAGTGATATTCACTTTTTTTTCTAACAGCTGAGTGCTTGTCAAGCATGCTTCAGTGGCTCTGCCCATCATATAAATACTCATCTTGCTGTATGGAGTTAATAATCCTAAACTTCTATTAAAGATATTAGGGAGAAATTGGTATATTCAGAGCATAGTCCTAAAACAGATAACTCATGCCCTAAAAGTTCCTATGCATGCCCTAATGACAAAAACGGCTCTATGTGATCAGTTCAGCTCTAGATGTTGAATTACTAGATGTCTAAATTAATAATAAGAATTGGTCCATTTCATTAAAAATAATAATAAAAAAATCAGGCTGGTATTTTGGACCTTTCTTAACTTTTTTTTATCTTGCGTTTGGAAAATAAACTCTTCCCTCTCCTCTCCTCCTCTTTTCTCTCTCCTCTCCTTTCCCTACCCTTAAGCAAAGTAGGCTTGCTAGGAAGTGTCCCCTTTTGAAAATCTGATGTAGACAGTTTTTTGCTGGTTACCCAATATCTCTGTTTGTAAATTTCAGACTGATGACAGCTTGAAATGGTCAGGTAAAATGTACTACATATGTGGAAAAACTTACATCCATAATGCATGAATCTTCATGGGTGTGCATCTTCAACAGAAATATGGTAACTCTCATCTTGTTCAAGTGCTAAAAATGAAAGTGGAAAAGAGGTAGTGAGTGCATAGATGAGGAAGTGAAGATAAAATGGGGCAGTAGGCAAGCCTGGTGGAAAGCAGAATATTTCCATACCTGAAAGTAGTGACCTCATCATCCTATTCAGATAAGTTTTGAGTTACAGATTTTATATGTAAGCTAAATCAGTTTTTTGTTGCCAAGCTCTTTAAACAGAGGTGCAACTTACAGCTATGTTCACGTTGTCTGTCATCACTGTGGCAGCGTGTGGGATTAATACCTTAACCTAGCCTGACACTTGGGCACAGACCCTGCTGCTTCCCAGCAGCATCCTCTGCCAGCCTGGCAGCACAGCCTTGTCCAGTGCTCTGCAAGCCCTGAGGCTCCCTCTCCATCACACTGTCACTTATTTCGCCCTATTTTCCCTTCTTTTCCCTACCATTGTGTATTCCTTCTCCTCCTCCTCTTTCTACCATCTCTAGGTAATTTTTCGTTCTGAGTGCTGGTAACTATTTCTTTTTTTTATTGCTGCACAGCATGTTTTTAAATATTTTTTAAAAGTAATTGAGTGTTATCTGTATCTTGAAAATGGTAAGATGACTTCCCATACCTTTGAGGGGAATGATGAGAATTAGCACTTACTTTAGGGGCATCTCTATTTCCTTCTCTCCCACTGTTTGCTGAGTCCCTTTAGCCATCTGCACCTTCAGTATGTAGTGGAGAAGCACTGGCTATTGCCTACCTTTTGTGGCTGTACTGCCATTTCACAACATGTCTCTGGCTGCAGTGATAAAGCTGGCTTTGAGGAAGAATGCTCATATTTGTCCAAGCTCTCTCCTGCTTTTCTCTCCAGCTCGCTTCCCCTCTGGTAGCCTTTCTCTTTAGCTGTGTTGTTACAGGTATTTGTGGGGCTCTGCAGCAAATTTTATCAGTGAGCTGAAATGCTTGAAAAAAGTAAACCTCATTTTTATCAAGTAGAGGGTGCAATAAACAGTGATGCAAGGGAGAAGCAGCAGACAGGAAACTAAAGCTGGCCTGCCCACCAAAGGGGGGCTTTATAATGAGTACATTCTGTGTTACCCAACGTATGCTTGGGCTGGGATGACAGATTCACTGTAAATATTCCCCTCTGCAATGAAATTGTATGGGGATATGATTCACAGCTCAGCTTTGCCAGTAAGCAGCTTGCCTTCCTCTGAGCATGAGTGGAGACTCCCCTCGTGCAAGTTTTGCAGTGGCTGGGGGAGGGTTAAACCTGTGCATCCCTCCTATGCACCAGCTGCTCCTGGAGATGGAGAAATCCTTAATGCCTTGACTATTCACAAATTCTTTCTGAGCTTCTCCTCAGACAAAGGCTATTCATACTGTCTGTCCTCAAGAAAAGAATTCAGCTTAGTCAGGCTACAGTTTTCAAAGGAGTCAAAGTTTTTTGGGCACCCAGTTTATTTGAAATTAAAAGTACATGTTCAAGTTTAGACGGCTTTGAAAAGTCCCAGCTGGAGTCTGCTTGCTGGTAGAAAAGGGACAGATAGATAAAGCAACATTGGCCACGGCACTGAAACATGACTCAGTACTGTAATTCAGCACATAGCCTTTATTGCATTTAACAGTATTTATTCATTGTCCTAAAATTTTATTCTTCCTTCTTTCCACTTGTTTATCAGAGACAGATTTCTTTCAGATCTAGTGGAAAGAGCTTTTCTTTCAAAGATATTCTGGAGGAGTTGTTTGTACAAAGCTGATCAAAAACTGCAAAAGTGAATAAAAAAAAAAAAAAAATAAGAAAAGACAAAGTTCTCTATTTGATATGGAAAACACTAATAGCAGACTTTCCACAATAACAAACCAAACTGCAAGTAAGACATGCAGCCTTTTAAGAATGGTTTCTTTAATGCATGGGTTGCTTTGTCAACACTGCAGACTATCTCATTCTGCAATGAGAACCACAATGGTTGAGAAGCAGCAGTCTTTGTTCTGAGTGAAAAGGTGACATTATACTTGTTTTAGGGAGGTGATTTGTTTGAGTGTCTGGTAGGTCCCCAGTGCACAATGCTGTGTGGCACAGAGACATCTGAGCTAGTCCCACATGCAATATCATTGCTATCAGAAGTGGGGTAGCCGGAAGTTCACACAGGTGCATTTGTTCTAGTTTTCACTGTTCAGTCATCTGCAATGCAGACTTGCTTTATGAATCATGGAACAAAATGCTCTACCTCCTTGCTTCCAGACTATATTATGAGTTAAAAGCTTTACAAATACTCTGTGAACTGTGTTAATGCCATTTGTTAAGGAATTTCTGGCTCTTTACTCTAGTGAACAACCTCATGTTGCAAAACCAAACACTAGAAGATGAGCTTTTCAAAATATAAAACAATGATAAACTGTATGTTAGATACACAGGGCATTATACTCTGCATGGCAATGAGAGCCATTGAGTATTTAGGTCTTCTCAACCTCTAGTCCAATATTTGGGGTTTATTTTAAAACTGCCTAATAATTTTTAAAGCATCCAAGCAATTACTTCACAAAGATATTAAACAGCATATCATTCTTTAACCTAAATTTTTCCAGTGGGCTTCACATTTTTGTTAGACTCAGTTGTGTAGGAGGCTGTAAATTTCATAAGGGTGCATTTGATTTAATCAGTTGTTTTGATATATGCACTTGTGTCTGCTCTGAATGTCAGACCAGAATGGCAGCTGGTCCAAAAGAGTATTCTCCCGTTGCATCCAAAGGAAGTACTTGAATTTACATCCTCTGATGAATGGGAGTTCTAGTTGTATCATTAGTGTCTATATTGAAATCCAGAACCCAAATCCAAATGATTGGTGAAAACCTGAGTATTGGAAGAAATCATGGTTTATACTCTGCAGTCTGAGTGTCTTCATTTGATCATGTGTTGGTGGCTTCATGCTTCCTGCAATCTACCTCAGGCTGGAAAGTAATGCCATTTTATGGCATCTGTAAATCAAACAGTCATCATTTTAAGATCTATTTTCTTAATTTCTTTCTGCTTCTTCTGATTTCCTGAGGCCTCCTGAAAAATCTTTTTGATGTAACCAGTGTTTTTTGCATTTTCCATGGTGCGCAACAGAAACAAAGGACTGAATAATTTGTATACAAATTTTAAAGTATAGAGGGAGACTTTTAAAAAGTACTCATATCCTTTCTTTTTTGTTACCAGAAGAAAAACTGAAAGACTTTCCAAGGTACCTAGTTAATCATATTATTCTTAAAATGCATCTCTCTTTGAACCACCCTTACAGTAGGTATTTGTGTACACAGTGACAGGGTATCCACCAGAACCCCTCCTACAGCACTGCTTAACTGTAACCTGGAGGTGCTGAATAGTATCTAAACACCCTGTGGTAAGGACCTGACCATTCCCAGTGAGACTTTGCATAAAATGAATGAAACAAGGATCAGGGATGGGCTGGATTTACCCCACCCACTCTGCACAGCAAATTGAAAGGTCAGGGACAAGCTCTCCCTGCCCAGCTCTACCTGGGTGCTGTGGGGTGCAGCTTTGGGTTCTGAATTTGCAATGAAGAGAACCTGCCTTGGGCTGCTTTGAGCTTTCCTCCAAGATCCTTCAGCTTAAGACTAAAGAGAAGTTATTTCTTAATTCTTAAACTGATTTTCCGTTTGCTGCAACAGTAGCCTAGTTTCTGGTGCTCAGGGTATGTCAGAATCTTGGCTGAGGCTATATCTGATTGGGGCAGGGACTAGTAAATTTTTGAGCTATTGTGTGGGTGAATTTTTATGAAATGACCGTGGTAGTCAGAAATCCTTTGATAGAATCATTTAGAGAATATGATGTTACACACTTCCATAGCTATATCGCTTTCCTCCATTATCCAAAGTGTTAACATTTCTCTCTCAATAAAGAAGAAAACATTGTTGAAAAGGGTATGAAACAAACTCCTACAAGACCTTTAAAAATGATCCCTGCAATAATGAATGCTCTTTCACTGGTTTTGCAGTTATTCAGGTCTCGGCAAATTAGGACTTTACATCGAGGGGTTTCTTTTTAGTTTGCATCTTCTCATCTTAAACTGATGCTGCCTTTTTGCTGTCAGTGTCAGTATGTCAGCAATTAACGGTAGTTTCTTGATAATTTCTAAACCGTCTCTTGATAGCTAGCCACAAAAATTAAAGTTCTGTATTCCCTCCATTTAAACTTCTGCAGCTCTATAGATCAGTCAGTTTGACAATATTGAAATACTGTTCTGGAAGGCTGTAGAACTAAGGCTGATTTCCAAGCCCTGTGGTAATATTAAGCAACTTGGATGTTTTCCTGTAGTCAGTAAGCAAATTACCCTTCCTTTCAAGTCTGCTGCATTTGATGTTTCCTATGTTTGCATTTGCAATATTTTCAACACTATCAGTATATGCTTCTGACTTACATGAAGATCATGAAGGTATAGATTTTCTGCAGTTACATTTTATTAATGGATTTTGGCTACCAAGCTCTTGGTTATGTTGGTTGCATTTGAGGCTTAGTTTGTAGGCCCTGCAGCCAGCCAGTGGTAGTGGACATCATATTTTAACACTTGTGCATGTGGAGGGCCAGGTTTTTCTGAGTCGTCTTTGTATAGATGCAAATGCATAAGATGTATTTATTGCTTTTTAGATCCATTGCTTGTCCTAATAATTTAGACATGACTTATTTTAAAAGCAAGCACTCAGGTAAGGTGTCCTGGAAGCAGCGCAAGGACTTTCTCACTCGAATAAAGCACTGTTATTTTCTGTGTTTCTATGCATGCAGATGATGTTTTCTCAATATGCTTCCCAGAAGAAGGATCTCTGAGATTATTCAGCGATGCCAGCCTCGTTGTCACTGCACAGTGACACATGGTATTCTCCAGGGTCTGCTCCAGCTACCACTGGTGTGTGAAGCTCCAGCTGGCACAGCAGAGGCTTCCCTAAATGCTTACAGGTGCTGTGCAAAGCCATCCTCACTGGTGCCTGTCACAGCTGAGCTCTTCACAGCTGGTACAGCCTTCCTGTGACCAGAGCTGAATTTCTCCAGGTTTTATCGTTGATGGTGATGGTGGGTTTTCTGTGTGGGTTTATCTCATTTCTAGCCCATATTTGTCTGTGTTTTTTGCTTAGATAAGGCCTCAAAGAAGAAAAAAGCAGCTAGTTTGAGATGGAGCCCAGTGAATGGAGGTTCTATCACATGCCAGTAGAGGAACCAGAGCAATTCTTCTCTAAGCAAATATCCTACAGCATGTCAGTGTAGCATATTATACTGTTTATCTGGAGTATGAAAAATTACATTTCATTCAAATGTTGAAATTTTCCCAGGAGGCAAAAATGACTACACCACTTGCTATGCAGAACCTTCAAACTTCTGGTTTGCTATGTGAAAAAACTTAATATTTTTTAGCAAAACTGTTTTGCTACTTATTTTTCTTACAGTCTGTAAATAAGTTCTCATTTTTGACTTACTGAATAATTAGGTGACAGTGGAAATTCTATGTACATGAATACAAAATAATTCATTAAAGGAAAATATCTTAATAACACCTTAAAAAACCAACAGAAATTGAATGAATATTAATATTCAGGAATATTTGTTTAAATTTGAGGTGTTTTTGCAGAAGCATGAACTCATTACCCAGTAAGACTTAACTGCCCTGAAACACCCAAAAATGTTATAAATGACAGGGGAAAAGACCAGATAATCTAGTTTCACTGGTGTATAGTATGTCTGAACCTTCAAAGTTTGCAAATCTGATCTTGCCAACTTGGAAAAATGTCACAGAATAGGGAAGGATTTAGAGAGGAACAATACTGATGAACAAGTTACAGAGGGGAAGTCATATGTGGCAAGCAGACAAGGACATTTTTTAAATTATGGGAAGTGGAGGTCTATAGACTCATAAGTTACCACAAAAAGATGGTTTGGGAAAAACTGGAAGTTGGTTACTGGACTACGGATGGCTTTGATTTGAACTAATACAATTGTTCTTTTGAAAAAGCAGAAGGCCTCTGTCAGGACAGTTTATAAGACATGAATTTTCTGTTTTAATACACTGTTTCAAACTGTTTGGAAATGTGAGTGTCTTGGTTTGGAAAGACAGGTATCTGCCAGGGAAACTGGGGTTTCCCTTAGAATGGAGAATGTAAACCCCTCACTCCCCGCCAAATTATAATTTTGCAATTAAGGGCTCTCAGGCAAAGATTTGGGAATAGGAATAACAGTTCTTTACTAGGAATATCAATAATACAAATGTGATAGAAAAACAAAACCACTCCACCAAACCAGCAAACAAACAATCAACAATCCTGGAAAACCCTGACAGAGTCAGAGCTACAACCTGACACCCTGTTGGTCAGGGCATTGGAAGCAGTCCAAAAGTGAGTCCTCCTGGAGTGGCAGATGTGGTTCTGTTGGAGCAGAGATGATCCTGTAGCCAAAAGGGTCCAGGGGTGGTGAGAAGGGGTCTGGTAATGGTGAGATGAGGTCTGGTCTTCCTCCCAGAAATCGGGGTGAAGCAAGAGAGCTCCTGTTCCTGAGTCTCAGGTTTTTTCAGGCAGGAATGGTTGGCTCCCCCACTGGGTGGAACATCTCACAATAAGATGATGGAATGTGGATGTTTTATTTTGGGAAGGGGAACAGCTTGAGCAAGAAAACAGCCTGGGGAGTCTTAATGGCCCATTGTGAAAAGAGATAAGAAACAATGCCCTACCTGGTGTCAACAGTTGGGCCATTATCAGAAGACATCCGCCCCCACCCTCCTCCCAGAGGTACAAGAGATAAAGAAAAAAAACCAAACATCTCCCCAGCTGGTATCAGCAGATGAAATAGAATATACGTTTTTGGCTCCATAACCCAAGACAGTGAGTAAAATTTGATTTTTGGTAAGGCTTTTCAAATTGCCGCAAAATTCTTCACAAACAGCAAATCTTTTTTTGAGGCACCAAGAGAAAAAGTTGCTTTCAATTTCTTTACCTTCTTTGTGGGTAGCGTTGACCTCAGTAAAATTTTGCCATAAACTTTGATAGTGCCTGGAGTCCTTTCAGATTCTGGTTATGAGGAGCTTCAGCTATGAAGCTGCCACTGAACATTGATATTGAACTTCTTTTTCCATGTATTTCTGGGTGGCAATTAATCAGCATGATCCGACACTTCCAGTTCTGTCTCTAATATACTAGGTTCTGCGAAAGAGGGGAAAGGGGAAAGGGCTAGACGCTAGGGAGAATCTTTCCTTTACTTTCTATAATGAATGAAAAAGCAGATGAATGTTGTCTGATCACAAACATTATCAGTCAAAGGGTAATCTGTCCATCTAAGAATATAAGGGTAGGAAATTTTAAATCCTAGTTAAAGGTTTCAATCACATCTACAAAGGCAGTCTCACAGAAGAGGAAGTTGAGTTTGAAATCTTACTGCTCTATCAGCATGTAAGAGTAATAGTTTGCTAGAGTGATGCCAATTATGGGTTCTATTTCAAAATCATTCTTCAGAGGGCATTTTGGATTATGATAGTATTTCACAGAAATAATCCAATCAACTCCATATATTTAAACATTTTGAGGCTTTTTCCACCAATAAATTAGAGCTACTGACTTTCATGCCTATTGCTAAATGAGCCTGGGAGTACAGGAGTGAGTGGTCAGGATTCACTGCTGTACTTGTCCTAGTACTCCAGTGATTGTAATTGATTGCAATCAGAATGGGACATCACAAGATCAGCTGGTTTAATAGTGAGTAAACAGGATCTAGTTTTTCGCAAGGCATTAGCTGACCATCAGGATCACCTTAGATGTCCACCAATTTTCTCATCCCTCTTCTCTGACACCTTCCCTATGGAGTGTAGAGTTCTCTTCTTGCCTCCTTTCTGCTCTTTTTTTTATTGTTGTTTAATAAACTGAATTCCCCCAAGACATCCTTTCCCTATGCCACAAATAAACAGTTTCTCAGGGATAAATTAGCCACAGAAGAAACACTCATGTCCAGAGCACAAATAATAAATTAATAAAAATGCGTTAATTAAACTTTAGATAAGAGTAACATAGGTCAGGGAATTTGAAGATCATCTTTAATGTTTTATATTTGCATGAAACTTTTGCATTTAATTTCATATGCATTTAATTTTATGCCCCATAAAAAAGGGACAGTGAGAAGAATTAAGTATAATTTCCATGTTTTTATTTAACTTTTTAAAAAGGTGGGTTTTTTTTCTCTGTACATCACTGAATAAAATAATTCCATGGAACACAAAAAAAAAAGGTAATATTTGGTCAGCATAAGGAATAATCTTTCTACAACCCAATTTCACTCAGCTAATTTACATAAAGATATATGAGCACTATTTCTGAATGAAGGTAAGGAAAATAATCTTCCCTTTGAGAGAACTCATAAGATACCTCAGTTTTCATCTACATTGCTTAATATATTAAATCTTTCTAAGAAGTAATAAGGTTTCACAGAAATGTCTCAGTTCTAGAATGTGACAATCCTCACTGTATATATTTTCATACAAACACAGGAGAAAGCTCCAACAATGAAGAAGCACCAATATCAAAGTAACACCACCCTTAAGAGTAATAAAGTGTGTGAGCAGTGAGAGAAGGCTGTGCACAGGCACTTCTGCCTCTGGGCATAGCACAGGCCAGATGACTGCTGAGTGCTTTTCCAGACTTGATTTTTCTGGTTCTGAGTGCAGGGTGAAAACACAGCTGTTGGATCCTGCACTTCCACAGCCACGGTGTGCAGCCTTTCCCTTAATGGATTCCTAGATATTTTCCAGTGGAGGCATAGGCCACTTTTCCATGTGTTTGACTTCCTTTACCTAACAGGCTTGTGTTTTCATCCCTCCTTGGGGTAGTTCTGCCTCAGTGTAGTCAGCAAGACAGACTGGGTGCTACAGAGGCAGGTTCTGGCTACATATGGCTAATTTCTTGCACATGGGACAAATACTTCCTTCTACACCATAGTGAAATTCCTGTGCCAGACACTTGCCAAAGCCAGTGTCCTGTAAGAATGGAGACACTCCCTATAAGTGCTGGTGACCAACTGATTCAAATTATCCATGGCCCCAGAAGTTCTCAATTTGGATATTGGCAGCAAGGCAAAGTTGATCTCCAGGAAGTAGATTTTCCTCTGTATGCAGCAGAACTAAAAATAAAGAAACCTTTTCTTTGTGTAGATTTCATATGAAGCAGACATACTTTTTTTTTTCTGAGCTTTTAGTAAAATCTTGCTTTATTAAATTAAAGGGTTGAATGAAGACATCAACAGTAAATATTTTTGGAAACATTCATTTTCACATAAAGCTCATAGAAATTTATCTCTATTTATTATAATAAAAAGAGAAAAATTCCAGAGTCAAATAGCAAGGATTGTTTTATTAAGTTCTGGGGAGAAATATTGACTAATGTTTGCATAAATCTTCCTCATTCTGACATAAACTCTAACAGATAAGTGGATAAGCAGAGAAACAGTTCTCTGAAATGTGTGTTTTAGAAGTGGCTGCCATTTCAAAGACATTCTCTCTATACATTGCTAGCCATGAATTCTAAAAATAAGCTTTAATCTCTATCTCTAACTTTCCAATAGACTGCTAAGCAGCCAACATGTTGTCAAGGCTTCAAAACCTGTAGATAGTCTTCTGTTTCCGTGGCATGCCAGAGAAGAAAGTAAATCCCTGAATCCCTGAATACTGAGGTGACACTTCCATCAAATACTTGTTTGTGGTAATGTTCAGATAAACAATCTCTTCTAATAAGTCATCCTCTTTCATCTCCAGACTACTATGGAGCTCATTATAAACAAATTCTTTTGAAGTGCATTGCTGAGAAATAAGTTCTATTGCATTTTTAAATTTTGAACTCCCAGTTACCTTCCTGATAGTGACATCAGCTAGTCTGGTAGTGGAAAAAAAATCCATCTCTTACATCAGTGATATTCTTCTTTGTAACAAAACTGACTGGGCTTGCTGTTGTTGTTTTATAAACCACACAGAGTGTCAGGAGTTCCGTGGGTTATTTATCTGGGGGAAGGCGGAGTAGAAATTTTGGGAAATTCAGTGAGCTCTTTTTGCAATTATTCTTCAGTGAGCTCTTTGTGCAGTTACAGGTGAGAAAGTAGAAGAAAGACAGTAGAAAATAAAAGACAGCTTGATTTACAAGATTTGACCAATATATGTGAGATGTAAACATGAAAAAACATTTTATTTTTGTAGCCAATTTTTATGACTGTTGTTAGAGAGTTTATGTCTCTTTTTGATTTCTTATTGCCTGAATAAGACTTAAGGAATAATAGGAAAAAAATATTAAAGATCTTTTTTATTCTCTCTCATCTGACTTTCTTCCTTCTCCATTTCCATATCATGTATTTTGATTAGTTTCAATGGTCTGTAATTCACTGACACATTTAAAATAGCTTACATAGTTATTTGTAATAGAATGCATGAAATTACATCTGAAATATCCACATCGTCAGTGAATATGTCAGCCTCAACTGCAGTGTTTATTGTTCAGATTCTTGTTCTTCAATTTCAACTGTAACACACAAGCTTTTCCTACACACACACACACACACACACACACACAGACACACATATATAAAGTTTCTGAGTTTTTAGTAGACAAAGCTTGGATGGCAAGAAAGCCATTACAGCATGACAAATAGAAATGCATGGATGCACTCAAAAATGAATGAGAGGAAAATCAGCATGACAAAAACCCTCTGCATGCCCTGCACTACACCCTGTTTTATGCTAGTAATATTAAAAGATACAAACCAAGTGCCACCATTGTTACACTATTGTGCAGAAAAGTGCAACAGTGCTTCAAGGGCCGATGGCTGCACTTTATAATAATATACAACTGTATAATATACATTTTATAATTGTAGTAATACAAAATATGTCAATATGCTGATTTTTATTCTCTATGTCTTCAATATTTTGATTGGCAACATGGACAAGGGTATTGAGCCTTTCATCAGTAAATTTGCAGGTGACACTAAGCTGGGAGCGTGTGTGGATCTGTTAGAAGGTGGGAGGGCTCTGCAGAGAGACCTGGAATGGTTGGATGATGGGCAGAATCCAAAAGATGACGTTTAAAAAGTCCAGGTGCTGAGTCCTGCACTTTGGCCACAATAATCCCCTGCAATGTTATGGGCTGGGGATGGTGTGGTTGGACAGTGCTCAGGCAGAAAGGGACCTTGGGGTTCTGGTGACAGCAGCTGAACAGGAGCCAGCAGTGTGCCCTGGTAGCCACGAAGGCCAAGAGCATCCTGGCCTGGATCAGGAATGGTGTGGCCAGCAGGAGCAGGGAGGTCATTCTTCCCCTGTACTGGGCACTGGTGAGGCCACAGCTCAAGTGCTGTGTCCAGCTCTGTCCTCTCAGCTCAGGAAGGACATTGAGACACTTGAGTGCACCCAGAGGAGGCAACGAGGCTGGTGAGGGGCTTGGAATACAAACCCTGTGAGGAATGACTGAGAGAGCTGGGGCTGTTTAGCCTGGAGAAAAGGAGACTTAGAGGTGATCTTATGACTTTCTACAACTTCCTGAAAGCTGGCTGTAGTCAGGTGGGGGTTGGTCTCTTTCTCCAGGCAGCAACTGACAGAACGAGAGGACACAGTCTTAAGTTGTGCCAAGGGAAATATGGGTTGGATATTAGGAAAAGGTTTTTTACAGAAAGGGTGATAAAGTACTGGAATGGTCTCCCTGGGGAGGTGGTGGAGTCACCATCCCTGGATGTGTTTAAAAAAAGACTGGATGTGGCACTCAGTGCCATGGTCTAGTTGAGGTGTTAGGGTTGGGTTGGACTCGATGATCTTGAAGGTCTCTTCCAACCCAGTGATTCTGTGATTCTACATTTATACATACATTCTAGAGATGAGGAAATATTTAAGTATTAATATATAAGTACTAGGTCCAGGCCTCTGAACTTGAGCTTCGAAGGTGCTTTATCCCATACTGAAAATTCCTAGGTGCAGAGAAACACCTGAGAGACATCTGTGGATGC
Organism: Phylloscopus whistleri; assembly: GCA_017589585.1. Taxonomy (NCBI): domain Eukaryota; kingdom Metazoa; phylum Chordata; class Aves; order Passeriformes; family Phylloscopidae; genus Phylloscopus; species Phylloscopus whistleri. Next base: position 1,367,606 of record JADMLD010001394.1, read on the forward strand.
ACCTGTCCTCTTTATAAACTCATTAGTACTGTCCACAGCTGAGCATCCTTTAATGAAAATACTTAATTTCTAATTACAGGTACAACCGTTTGTTTTCTGGTCTTTTAACTCACTGTAAAGTCAGTGTATTTATGATTAGTTGGTGTGTAGAGTCCTGAATAACATGCTCGTCTTGTATCAGCTGCGAGGGTGGCCCACAAATAACTAATAATAATCATATGCTTAGAACAAGATTACTATTTAGACAGAAAAAACAGTTTCCCAGAAGTAAAGAAATTCCCCTTTCACTATTGTCCATCCAAACTCACCTCTCTTTACTGACCATTTGTTTCTGCTGTTGTGCAAAAGCAAGTGGAGTTCAAGTAGCGTAGCAAAGTAAAAGAACTCCACTTGTTACTATTTTGACATAATTTGCTCCTATCTGTGTAGATTTTCTAAGGGAAAATAAGTAACTGCACATTTTAAAGCTAAGTACTGTTGAGAATAATGGCTTCGTGGATCCAGAACCTGCTGTGAACTCCTGTAAGTACCCACCTGGCACTTGAATTGTGGGATGGACCTCACAGCCTTGCTTACAAGCTTATTCTGATGTCCCTGCTCCTGCAGCAGTCTCTACAGCTATTTTAAGTGCAAAGTCTCAGCTATTTTGAGTAGCTGTTTTGAGTCACCTTACCTAGGCAAAGTCTTTCAAGAAGCACAAGCAACTGAAGGAAAACACTGTTTTCCCCTCCCTTCAAATCATACTGCAAAATTTGAGTGAAATTGCATAGCATAAATTTAAATAACGTATTGCCACCTGACTATTTTCTACTACTGATTTTTAAAGGATGGCAAACTCACTGGCCTTCAGTACAATTCTCAAAGTAAATTTTCCTACTACAGTGGAAAGTACCCTCTGCAGTGGAAATTGTCAACTGTTTTAAATGTTACAAAGTCTCCCTTTAAAAAACCAGATGATTGGTACTTATGACTGAATTGAGAAAATGGTAACCAGACTTACAGGCTTCATTTGAAATTCTGTAAATTGAGGGCTGGAGGTGTCAGCCTTTGAACCTGATAATAGTTTTAATTTCTAAGAAGTGTTAGGATATTTATTTGTATGTTTGTGGTCTTCTCCCTATCATTACGTTGTAAAAGGATTAAATTAATTGAATAAGAGCTTTTTTTTTTCTTATTCAAGGTGCTTTTTCTCCACCTGTCAGCTGTTATATCCACCACGTAGAATCTAGGATATGCTGCTGTCCTTTGTTTGCAAATATGCATGGACCTTGCTGTGGATCAGGAATCCATTGTGCCAAGGGGTGTACGAACACACAGCACCAAAAAGGGACTGCTCTGTAGAGACTTTCTTCTTTTACTGTGTGTTGTGTTTGTCTCTGCAATAACTGAGTGCCTTCCAGTAGTGCACTGAGCAATGCAACTACCATCTGGCATGTGTTTGTTAGCTCACTGTCTCCCCAGGGGAAGAAGTGTGTGCAGTGGAGTGTTATGTTTCTGAATTTTCATACATAGATACTGACACGTGCTCATGCTGGAAATGACAAGGTCAAAATACATGCCTTGCACTGGGAATGAAAAATGATGGTATTTTGAATGTTCCTTAGCTAATTCTACGTGTGCCAGCTCTTGAACGAGATCTCCCTGTTGCATAAGAAGACGCATTTTGAATTTAGTGCAGCATTTTCCCTTCTTGCATAGCCTCTAGTCACCCTCTGTCTTCAGTAAGGAGTTGCCAGGGGCTTCCATCCCTTTCTCCAGATGGTGTTGGGATCTGAAGGCAAGAAAAGGGAAGAGGAAAAGTTAAATTTAAAAGTATTCTTGCTCACAGAAATGAAATCTGTTCTTCCTGAGATGAGGAAAAGTCATGACACAACAAATTCTCCACTCATTCACATCCTGTGCAATCCCATGGAATACAAGATGCTGTTCCATGTGTAAACACATGCCCCATTTGATCATTATAAATGCACTGGTTCCTCCAAAACTTGAATCAAGCATCATTTTTACATCTAGAGTATTTGTTGAAACAACAAGAACAACAAAAAATTCTTCAGTGATCATTCAAACGGGCCCCAAATGGAGAAATAATTATTGAAAAATGAGTTATTCAAAGGATGAGAGTTTTTTAATGTCCCAGATTCTTACATATAGTCTGTTACACTGTTGCATTAGCTTAGCTAAAATGCCAGTGGTGAGTATTTCTGATGAGACAGGGATCTGTATTTCTTCAGTTATTTCATAACTCAGAATGGTGTCATGTGGATTATGGGTACTTATGCTTGAAAAGAAAAAGAAGCCTCCTGTGTACGGGTTATTTTCCCAAAGGAAATTTTCAGAAGATTTCTGAAGAAGTCAACACAAGTTCACATGTAATTATTCAGTAGGCCTGGAGGTACTGCAATCAGGAAATTTCTTCCTTTTGTGTATTTAAATAGATGGAATCACTATCAGTTCCCTAATTTTTTTCCTCCACAGTTATATTTTATTTTTCCTTAGCGTTTTTATGGAAGCTACCTCTACCTACTTAGTTGTGCTCTTCCAAAATTCTCCTATTACAACATTTTTTTTTTTTTATCCCTGTAGACATTTTTAATGAATTAAGCAGCAGAAATTGAATATTTACTCATTATTAACAGTTTGGGAGTAGACAGGTTCTGATCAAAAACTATGATATGGGGGACAGAGCAGGTCACTGGGGAACAATACTTTTAAATTCAGTTCTGAACTCTGCCAGCAATTTCCTATGTGGGTTTAAACATATTGCTGAACTCCTTTGTGGCTGAATTCACCCATCTGTTCATGAACCATATGACTTTATCCAGCAGAGATGCTACAACATTTAATTTTTTAATTAACTTCCACACTTTTGGTTCTACAAATGAAGGTTTTCTCTTAAATCTTTTTTTGGCTTTTAGAGCGCAAATTATTTTGGAATAATTTTTGTGATGATTTTGTGGCTCATGACATAAGCTAGTAGCAACCCTTTTCATTAAAAACACCTGCAGTTTACTGTGTAATTTAGACATATTATGTTCAAAATCTCACAAAAGAGCTCTTGAACCTTTTGCCTGGTCTTGTAGTTAATGGTAGTTTAAACTTAAAGGAAAATTAAAAACTTTCCCTATGTCACAAAATATACAGTTTTCTGTAAACTTTTCTATGAATTGCACAAGATCATTTTTAATCCAAATTTAATTGCATAAAATTAGTTTTTTGTTGTTTATTATTCATGGGAGTGCCTTCTCAACCATGACTTCTTACTTCTGTGATGGAAATCAAATTAATTTTAATTATGTAGGAAGGAGTGTATAATAGTATTGTTATCTAGAGAAGATACTGTTATCTAGAAGATAACAGTATTGTTATCTTCTCATTTAGGTAGTTAGGACAGAACAGTTGAACAAAATTCTAAATTTTTTCAGTTCTATTTTAATTGATTGCTGTAGAATTTTTTTTGCAAATATACATTTGTCGTGTGTGTAAACTTTCCTCTTGTCGTGATGTTTGTCACAGGACTAATAGATTCTGCTGCTTATCCTCTGACTGGCCTGGATGCATTATGAAATGTCAGTCTAGGGCTAGATTAATGCCCTTTTCACATGGTAAACCACACAGAGATTCCTATGTAGGCATTGGTAGAATCAGTGCTTAGCCTGCAGCTTATTTCAGTGTTTGAATCTGTTTATTTTTCTTCTACTAAGGGCAAAATATAGGCAACAACATCCTTTGTGTGCTGTGCAGTTTTGCAATATCAAACTGCATACATTTGAAACTGAATTTTGAATCTATAATACTCAGATAAAAGCTTGCCAACATCAATTGCAGAAGTCTACAAAATCTGCACTGAAGCCCCATCCTCTGTTCTTTCCTCCTGGAGTTCTAATCCATCACCTCCCAGATAAGTGTATTGAACACATCTTGGGGCTTTTAATTTCCTTTATGCCATAAGACCTTATTATAGGTGTAGTTGGTTTGTTTCTTGAGTATACAGGCATCCAGCACAAGAGATGGTCAGGGGCTTGGGAATGTTTCACAGTCCTGGGACTTCTGTCTCAGGAAAGTTTGGCAGACCCTCTGGCACCCAAGCAATTAGATGTGGGCAGTGAAATGATTTCTGCTCCTGAAATCTATAGTCCATTGAGTGATTTACTTAAACCCTGTTGGAAAGAAAACTGGATAAACCAGTGAAAATCACAGTTGGTCTTATCTTAAACTGTCACTGAAGAGGAGAATGGTGGCTTAAAGACACAGACAAAAAATAAACAAGACTATTTCATTCCAAGTGGGATCATCTGAAAGGCATGAACAGTACGAGAAGGTGCTGGAGAGAGATGACAAGATGCAGGGCTGCTTACCCTCATTCCGTGTTTCACCACAGGTTTGCACCAGTGATTCTGGGATTCCCATGTTCCAGCATGCTCCAGTGCCTTCCAGGAAGACTGTTCCTCAGCCATTGCTCATAATTTTGAATATAAAGTTTTACATAATTCTATGTAATTTTAGTTTTATATAGACATTTCTAAAATGGCACAGAGAAATTTTCATTTGGTTCTTTAGAAGTATCATATCTGCTAATATGATACTTCTGCTAATTCAGAGCAGAGATTGTTATTCAAATGAAAGTGTTAACAAAAATCATGGAATAATGCTGCCAGCTATGTCATTTCAAGCATAAAACATGGTTTTCTTTTAAAATTAATGCAAACCTTCCCTAATACGATTACCCTTGTGGGAATATTTGTCAGAGAGAACACAAGCCAGTTAGGCATTTCTTTGTGATGATCCATTACGGTTCATTCTAAATCAGCTATAAATATTGTTCCATTAAAATCGTTATCTGCTACTGTCAGTCTGGGTCTTTCACAGATGAAACTTATCAGAATAAAGAGCTGACAGTACTTTTCAAACTGAACTATGCAAGTCAGGGTTATAGTCCATAACTTCCAGTGTCCTCCCATACCCTTAATATCTGCTGGGTGAAAACTGTTACTTAATTCATTTGACACTTTCATCCATTTTTGCTCTTGAAGGGGATAAGTAGAACTCGACTTTGTTTGAGTCAGAGGAGATAAAACTGAATATGTAGCCTAGGAGATCTTGACAAAAATGTATGTGAGCTTTATTTCAAAAATAAAAAAAAGCCTATTTGTTTAAAATACTTGAATGACTTATATATGAAGGAATGTTGTGACAAGGGAAGTAATTGAGGTAAGAGCTGTGGTGTTCAATACTTACAGTAGTGTTTAGATAAACTAATACTCTTTTCCGCTTTTTGCAGAGTGCTTAGCAGGGAATGATCAGTCACTGGTGGCCTCTAAAGTCCTATTAAGCCTCATATGCTCTAGAGAATGCAATCGTTTCTAATAGTGACAGTCCTTAGCCTTTAAAATGGAATTGAGTGTGTTAAGTGTAATTATTTTTCTATCTTTTTGCTGATCTACTAAAGACCAGCATGCAACTTTTGTTTTGTTCAAAAAAATGCATTTTGTCCACCATTTCATCAACTGTTCTAATTGGAAACCTCTTTCCATTTACATTTTTGAAGCCAAAGCAATGTAAAGCAAGAAATGAAAAAGTGCTGACTCCAGACTTATGGAGTAGTGCCAAGTGTTAAGGCGAGAGAGCCAGCAGAAACTCCTTTTCCTCCCTCTTCCCCTGCTGCTTCTAGCCTTTTCCCCCTATGACCCTCAATTCTCAGCTAAACAATACATGGGCGTAGGGTCCAAGCCACCAGGTGGGAAATGAATTGGCCTTTCTCCAAAAGATAGGCTGGCCAAGTTCATAGGGAGAACTGGTTTCTAACATTTGCCAAATTTGTGTGAATGGTTGCCAGTCTGACTAAGGGAAGAAAAAAGAAAAGAAGAAAATATCTAGATAGTAAGTAGTCATGCATCAGAGAATAGTGTTAACTCCGTATTGTTTAAGTATAGTAGTCATTGGATTAATATAAGTGGCCAAAATATTTCCATCTGAATGAGCCCCTGTATCTTTACTGCTTTGCTCTTGCTCTACTTCCAAAAGGTTGCATTGCTGCTGTTCACTGGCCCAAATTAAACAGAAGTCTTGAAGTTTGCTTTTAAGGATTCTTTGCAGTAGATGTGGATTTGTTAGGCTGAAGAGGGAACTAAATATGCCTTCCTGGTGTACTACTTTAAAAAGAGCATCACATGAGTAGTACACATTATCATACTAGCTTAGGAGTGCACAGTAACATCCGTTTTGTTTTTAAATAGACCAAAATATTATGCAGCAGTGAATGGGCAATAAAAAACTCTTTCTTGAAAGGCAAGGTTTGTTAGATTCCACGAACAGTCTGGTAGGATCTCTGAAGAAGGTCAGAACACCACTGTGAAGTCAGAGGGTGTTCTGTCATACAAAGAGCCTGCAGTCATATGGAGATGACTCTGTATTCCCAGGCTGGAACTCACGTACCCATCTTTCTATTTCCTCCCTGTGTTGAGCATCCCTCTCCTCAAGGATGGTATCAGTGCACAGAAGCTGAAATATCCTACTTCCTATCAGAACAGACTGCAGAAAAAAAGCTGGTGACCATGCAGGCATCACAGGGTTAGGGAAAGGCAGGTAGGGAGCAGATACCTGTGAATTCTCATAGCAGGTAAGTAAGATCAGGAATAGCACCTCTGTAATTACACTTTTGTCTTCATTGCACCTTGAAACTTTCTGTTTATATTTCCCAAGCACTCCAGCTAATTAAGGAGCTAGTTTTTATTTTTCTTTTTCATATGAATGGTTAGGCTAATTTTGAGCTACCTATAAGCAATAAATAATTTACAATTCTATAGGCACATGCCTTTTGCTGCTTGAGTAGTCACTGGACAACTTGTTAGGTGTGAGCTGAGTAATTGGGAGCTGAGAAGATCCCATGGTAGCAGCAAAAAATTATATAATTGAAAAGAAGCTTATGAAAAGATGAGGAAAAAAAAGAATGGTTTTAATATCCTTCAAGCATAGTTGGAAGGAAAAAATCTGGTCACTGTGCTGATACAAGGGACTCAGAGTGTAGTTTTGGCACTGAGAGTGGAAAGTATACACTTCAAAAATAGCCTGTTGATCCAGGACACCAAAATGAAAACAGTCATAAATAAGAGAGGTTTTTCACTCCAAATAGTTGCAGCATAACTAGCAAAATATATAACATATATTTGGGCAACAACTTAATCCAGTCAAATATACTAGCTGTAAAATGAAACATCTATATCTGTGTAAGGAGATCTGTTTGTTCTGTGTCTAAAACAGGCATTTACAAACAGTGTTGAATGCAAGGATCAATATTTAATCAGAACCTCCCACACTTTGTCTTCAAGTTTCAGAAGTCGTGATCCAGTTCCAGAAAATGCAATCTGAGGCCCTCTGACACTTCAGAAAATAGGAAATATTGTACTCAATCAAAGCTGTCAAATGTGAAAAACAGAAAGTGTGATTAGTTAGTTGTGCTGTAGGAACACTGACTTTAATGATACATCCGGCTGCTTTCTCTCCTTTCTAAGGAAATAGAGGAAATATCTAATCTAACCAAACCTCATCTTTACCACTCAGCTATCACTGTGCTGGAACAGCATCCCACAGTCTATCTCCAGTAAAAGGCAGCATTTGACTGCTTTGGTAAAATGACCTAGAAACAGAGCAGACCCAGATTAGCTCCCAGCTTGGTTGCTGGCTTCTCCTCTCAGTTTCGCTCACTCCTTTCCCTGTGCTAATTCTTCCATATCACTCACTCCCTTCCCTGTGCTGATTCTCTGTAACACACTGGGTCACCATGCATCTGACAGCACTGACATGTGTGTATTTCACTCCTCACATCTGTTGAAGTGTGCGTAAAATTATCCTGCAAGCTGTTTATCTTTTTGCTGGCTACCGAAGCAGTATCCAGCAAAGTACTGGTTCCTACATCCTGTTGTTCCTTTGTGCAGGATTTGGGAGAGCTTTATGTCTCCAGTGATGCTGAAAACCCTCCTGCTGAGAGGAGCACTTGCAGGGCAGAAACTGAGATTCCTCATCTGTTGTGATGAGTCTGTGCTGAAGGCTGAGCTGTGTTGGTTTCATCAGGAACCAATTCACACTCATAAGCACTCAGTGATGCTTTTCGCTACATGGGACGTGTCAGAGATTTGTGCTTAGATAAGATTAGTGTCTTCTTGGTTGCTAAGGTGCATGGGCAGCTCTGATTCTTTCAAAAGTATCTTCTAAAATCATTTTGGTAGGAACTGGATCAAGTGAGACACAGATCTTAAAATGGTGGGTGAGAAAAAGGTCAACACAGTCTAAAATGTGAATTATTAGAATTTAACATGCAGCTGTGATCTCTATTGTCATGTAATTTGTCAGTAAGAAAGTCTGATTTGAGGCATCTACAGATTACAGAGGATGTATTTACTTATATGCAGCAGATAAAACTGGCTACTGATTGTTGGTGATTTTATAATTTTATTTTTTTTAACTGGATTTAAAAATTTGCGTAAAAAGAGAAATGAGGATGTGGCAAGGGAAATAAGAATCAATGTGAGAGCTGAAATGCTGGAAGAGAGAGGTGAGGAAATGAGAGAAAATGCAGATCATTTTCTCATTTTCTTTCCCAGGAAAGGGACCAGGATGAGACAGGCAAAAATGGCAGATGGTCAGAAGAGAAAAAGAGGGTAATTTCCAAAGTGAGGTTTTCAGACAAATTTCCAAGTTGCCATGCCAAGATGTGGAAAGCTGATCTGATAGACCACTATCATGTCAAGCAGTAGGTTATCTCCTCTTCACAGAATCACAGAATCACAGAATCACAGAATCACAGAATCACAGAATCACGGAATCACAGGAAGGGTCTGTAGCCTGGCCCAACCTCCCTGCTCAGGCATCCCAGAGCACATGGCACAGGATTGTGTCCAGATGGTTCTTGAAAATCTCCAGTGTGGGCAACTCCACAATATTTTTGGGCCATCTGTTCCAGTTCATGGTCATCTACACAGTAAAGAAATTCTTTCTCATGTTCAGGTGGAACTTTCTGTGCACTACTTACTGCCCTGTTGTCTCTTGTCCTGTTGCTCATCACCTCTGAGCAGAGCCTGGTCCCTCCTCTGATCCCTCCCTGCAGACACTGACAGACAGTGATGGGGTCCCCTCTCAGTTGTCTCTTCTCCAGGCTGAACAGGCCCAACAAGGAAGTCACTCCAAATGATCTTAATGCTCTCCGCTGGACCCACTCCAGGAGTTCTGTGTCTCTGCTGTACTGAAGAGCACAGAACTTGGCACAGCTCTCCAGATGTGCCTCACCAGGGCTGAGTAGAGGGGCAGGATCACCTCCCTCTCCCTGCTGGCAATGCTCTTCCTAATACACCCCAGGCTACCATTGTTCTTCTTGGCTACAAGGACACATTGCTGGCTCATGGACACCAGGACCCCCAGGTCCTTCCCCACTGAGCTGCTTCCCAGCAGGTCAGTGCCTGGCCTGTACAGGTGCATGGGATCATTCCTCCTCAGCTGCAGGACCCTGGATTTTCCCTTGCTGAATCTCAGATTGTTCTTCTCTGCCCATCTCTCCAGCCTGCCAAGGTCCCTCTGAAGGGCTGCACAGCCCTCTGGGGTATTGGCCACTCCTCCCAGCTTTGTGTCATCAGTGAACGTGCTGAGGAGGCATCTGCGCTTCCTCCACGCCACTGATGAAAGAGTTAAATAGTACTGGGCCAAGTATTGATCCCTGGAGGGCACCACTAGTGACAGGCCTCCAGCTAGATCCTGTGCCACTGATTACAACCCTCTGAGATCTGCCATTCAGCCAGTTCTCAATCCATCTCACTGCCCTCTCATACAGTCCACACTTCCCATTTTCCTATGAAGATATTGTGAGGGAGACAGTGTCAAAAGCCTTACTGAAGTCGAGGTAGACAACATTCACTGCTCTTCCTTCATTCATCCAGGTTGTTGTTTCATCATACAAGGCAATCAAGTTGATCAGACATGATTCACCTTTAGTGCTGACTTCTTATGATCGCCTTCTTGTCTTGTGCAAACTCCATAATGGAGGGCAGGTGTCCTCCATAAGGAAGCACTCCATCACCTCTCCAGGAAAGTTGGGGCTTTTCCATAGTTCCCCGTGTCCTCCTTACACTTTTTGAAGACTGAGGTGACATTTTCTTTCTTCCAGTTCTCAGGCACCGCTCCAAATCTCCATAACCCTTCAAAGATAATCATGAGCAACCCCATTATGATGCCTACCAGCTCTCTCAGCACTCATGGATTCATCCCATCATGGCCATGGCTTTCTTGCCTCTCTATCCATCTCCCCAGAGATTTTCTGCCCATCTCTCTCTTGTGCTGTGACCACTCGTGACTGCTCAAGTGCACACTCATCCCCTCCATGGCTTCTAACAAATTTGGGAGAAAAATAGTCTAGAAAAATACAGCGTACTCTTCTGCTGAGATGGTTCTGCTTCTTCTGCTGCAGAAGGGTTCAGTCAGACACTTAGCTGGCTCAAGAGACAATATCCCCTGGAATGGGTATGAAGAGTGAGGAAGTGAAGAAAGAGGAAGGGATGGGATGGGATGGGATGGGATGGGATGGGATGGGATGGGATGGGATGGGATGGGATGGGATGGGATGGGATGGGATGGGATGGGATGGGATGGGGTGGGATGGGAATAATGTTTCTCTCCTTTTAGTGTTAGTGAGCCATGTGGTAGACTTAATCACGTGTAGAGATTCAGTCTGCATTCAATTTATGTCCACAATAATTTGTAGGAAAGCTGGGTTACCACACTTTTCTATTTAAGATGAAACATAAAGCAATCTGAAAGCATATCAGCAGAAATCACAGATCATGACATTGCTGCAGCATTTGCCAAAGCAAGGTTTGTTAGAGGGAAAGTGTGCTTTCTTGCAAGATGGTACTGGTGGCTATTCAGCAGAATCCGAGAGACACTGATGCTGTGTAAAGAATACCTGTCTATTTTCCCATTCATTTTCTTACTGCAATTCCCACCATCAGTAAACTCAGTGAAAGTTCTTGCACTTGTTCAGACGGAGCCCCTAAATCATTTGTATTATCCTTCCCCCCTAGCAATTATAAAGACAGAGAAGTTTGTACAACACTTTTGCCAGACATAAATACTCTATTTTTGCTGAGCTAGGAACAAACCATATTTCTCTGTGTGTGTTATTTACTAGTTTGAATTACTTGACTTTCTCCTTAGGATTTGGATTCAAAGCTTTACTGGTTTCAATCACAGACAAAAAAAAATCAGCTTCTGCTCATTTCATCCCCAAGGCAAATCTTGCAAATGTGTTTTCAGTTCTCAGTGAATCTTCAGTAAGTGTGCTGAATTACAGGCCTGTTTCTTGTCTGCAATTAGGAAAGCTATTAGTGAAGCATAAACCAAGTTACCACAAATTATCTAATTGAAGTCAATTTGTCAGTTCTATACTGGTATAAATAAAATATTTCCCTTGTATTGTATATCTGTGATGTACCTAAAGCATGACAGCCCTCCTATTTGTGAGTAGGATTATCTGGGATATATTCTCAGCAAATTATAGACAAATTCACTTAAGAAATGCCACAGAAAGACTGGTTGTCAGTGTTGTGGTTTGTAAGCAGTGGGAAGCATCCTTTCCAGACTTGGATCTAGGTGAATCACTAAAAGGTTTTGTTTACAGTGACTCTGGGCAGAAGGGCCATGGAAATGAGAAGAGTTCCTCTTCTGTGGGGTCAGGTAGACCAGAACCTCTAAAACAGTTGAAGATGGGCACAGGAATTGGTTTCCTGTTTATAGTTTCCCGTTTCTGTTCTTACTCTTGCACATACCTGCTGCCACCCCTGAGTCTCAGCTAATTTACATAATTTTTATCTTCTTCCTGTAGGTTAAACACTTGCAATAATTCTGCAATTACTGTTGCCATCTCAAGGAGGCATAATCTATTATTAGGGTGGGATGTACACGGGTGGATTGTGCATATCTATAGAAAAGGCCTTATTTGAGGTGATGTTGAAGCACAGTTTTAATTAACGTGGGTGATTAATTAAATGTCACTCCCTATGTTTCTGCTTTATTATTCCATATTACTTTTCTTTCTTCCATTTCAGCTCATGTTGCTGAGGTTTGATCTACTTGTTGTTTATTGTACTGTTGTGGTAAATTAAAGCAAGAATACTCATCACCATCCCTGTAGAACATTACCTTAAAATGGCTGAACAGAGAGAGCATGAAAAAATGATGATTGAATAACTAGTGATTTCTGCTGAGAAAAGGACAGAAAATTCCTATCTGAACATGTAGGATCACCCCCTCTTGTATTTGAATCCACTTTCCACAATGAAAGAAAATTCTCTCTGGAACTAAGGAAGCTGCCTTTTCTTTTTCTAGTACAATGGAATTGATTTTCTGCATCTGTTATGGTGACTTTTTGCTCAGTGTCTTGGGGCATATCTCAATGTATCATCAACAGTCAAGTCTTTTAATAGGCTTGGCCAGGTTCTGCTCCGAACTACTGAAAACCTGAAGTAACACCAGTGAGATTATACTATTTTTGAGGTCCAAATGCTTTCAGGATTTCACCCTTTTACAAACAAATTATAATAAATTTGGAGGTCCTGTACCATTGATATGCTAAGAAAAAAAAAGGATCTCTCAAACATTTTGACAGTTATCATCCTGATAGAGGAGCTTTGGATATATCTTTGCATAGGTCAGGTTTTCTGAGTGGAAATAACATTCTGTGGCTCATAAGCCACTTATGCCAAAGAAAACAGGTTAAAATAAAGCGTGAAAACCTATGACCCATGCCTCTTATGCAATCATTCCTTCATAAGAGTCACTTTCCCAAGTACAGCATTAATGGACAAGCCCAAAGGCTTCCTCAGTGTCCTGAGAAAGGTCTTCAACAGTACAACTGTGTCACTGAAATCAAAGAAGTGCCTGATCCAGGATCTGTACAGGAAGGAGATGCAATGTTACTTTGTTCTGATTTTGTAAGGTCTTTTGAGGTAACATCTAAGTAGATTCAAGCCTATTCAGCCACTGGAAGAGAATTCCTACTGCTTTCCAGCACTTTCATCTTCTATTACTTTCTCAAGTAGGCTATTCCAGAATAAAGTAGAGAGTGTAATAGAAGGTTTAAGAGCCTGTAAAAAGTCTGCAAGCTTTCAGTTAAGTTTCAGAATTCCTGGAGTGATATTCAGAGAAACCATTGCACGGAGTTTTCTGCAGTGACATGAGGGCTATGCTTCACTTCTTTCCTCAGTACCTTGGTTCATGAGGTCGGAAACAGACCTTCCCACATCCACCGATGCAGGAGATGAGGGCACAAAAAGTAAATGTTTCTTCCTTTAACTGTGTTTTCTCATTGTCTGAGCTTCAAAGAAGGAAGCTAGCAAAGGATAAGGGTTCCATATGACACAACTTTTCACTGACATACTCCTGGGGAATGGTATCATCTGTGCTGGCCTTCTCATGTCACACTCATTGTTCCTCTTATGCTTCCATTACAGTCCTTTGTGCATTACTGCCTGTAGACTGCTAAGCAGGAGGTTCCTCTTCAAATTAGAGGGAATGGAGAGTCAAATCTGAGCCTTGAACATCCTAGGAGTGATTGCCTGGGGACTCCATTCTGCATGACAATATTTGTAAAAGTTAATTATAGTTGGTTTTAATTTTCAAGTCTGTTATTCCAACAACACTAAGGGGGGGTAGCTGTCATTTTGTATATGCATCTCTGACAGTTTGTCAAAGAGTTTGCTTTAATCAACTACAGTGTATTTGCTGTAGCAGAATTCATTACTGTGTTGAAAAACATCAAGCATTTCTCTCAGGTTATCAAAGAAAAAACTGCTAAACCCAACTGCCCCATAACAGACAACATAATTTAAAATTAAGGATGAGAGTGGCCATAGGATTTGGATGTGAGCAACTTCTATGTGACCTACTTTCTTCAGAGTACTTTTTACTCTAAAGTAATCTTTACACTGTCAGTTCCTCAACATTATCAGTGTCATTAATGCACCCTTCCCAGCAGCAATGCAGTAAAGGATTTTTCTGATGATGCTGCTTCTCAGAGCTCCCAATGACTCATTGTCTGAAATGTTCTGGTAATTGAACACACCATACCCAAACCCCTTTCCTGTAAGTAACCTCACTCCAGTTCCAGTACTGGACCTCGACACATGGTGTGCAGAGAACAGATAATTATATATTTAGTTAGACAAGAAGTTTCAGTAGACTAGACAGAGGTATGTAAAATTTTGCCGTTTATTTCTTAATTGTTTCTAAATTTGGTGAAACTATGGCCTCTTTATATCTACTATCTCTGTCATAGTCTTTATTTAAAAAATTATCTCCTACCATTCAAAAATTCCTTCATTTACCACTCATTTTGAACCTACTGGCATCTAACATTTATCTTCAGTTCTCCCATGATCAATATAAACCCACCCCTCTCGAGTCAGTCTGTTAACCTGGAAGATTTGCTTCTTTTCTCTGCATTTTATTCGTCATCTTTTTCCAGTCAGTTTTGCACAAGTATCTGTAAACCAATTAGTTTAAACAATTCATGTGAACCAAGGGGCCATGGTAGCCTTAATCTACAAAGTGTGACCCAGGTATATTGATAAATTTAATATTAAACATTGATTTGATATATCAATATAAAACCTATATTGATAAATTAATCTCAGAAAGACTATTCCTGCAATTAAGCTTTAGCTAGTAGCAAGAGTATCACCATGTGACTTGAAAGAGATTGCATATCTTGCACTATAAATACTTCAGATAAAGTATCTTAACTGGTGACACTTTGATGTGGAAATCTGTTCTGTTACATCCTCCCAGACTACTGCTCTCACTTCTGAGATTATTATTTTTAAATGAAAACTGTAGAGAGAACCTAATGAGGCTTTACAGCTCAGCTTCCTAGCAAATGAAAGATTATTTTTGGACCTCTGACTACTTTATTGATAATTTAACCATTGAGATTTCCAGATAACACTGAAACATTTAATTCAGCACAAATTCTAGGATTTACTTAGGCTTTGAGGACCAAGAAAAAAAAAAAAAACAAACCAAAAAAAACCAAACACAAAACCAAAAACAAACAAACACAAACAAACAAAACCACAAAAACCCCCAAAACAAACAAAAAAACAAACATCCCTTCATTCTTAAAGAGAAATATAAAAATTATGGCAAGGAACTTTGCTGCAGCATAGTCACCATGAATGTTGACATAAAATGTGAAGGTCAGACCTCTAACAGGTTTTGTGGGAAGTTGTTGGAATGGAATTTTTGACTAGTTAAAAACTGGTTGTCTTTTTTTTGTTTGTTTGGAGTTTTTTTGTTGTTGTTGTTGTTTTTGTGTTGTTTTGTTTTGTTTTAAATTTGGAACTTACAGATCACCAAAATTTAATCTTCCTATAAGAATTCACTGATTTCAGCTTCTTTCACCTTTCCAAAATGTATTTTTATGGGGGAAAAAAGTTGAAAATTAAAAATTGGTTGGAAACAATTTAAAAAGGCTTTTGTAAAGCCTTTTAGACAAAACCAGTTTGAAATAATGCTGTTTTTTTATAACATAAACTATTATAAATGCCATGTAAAATTTCAAAACTGGTGGAAAACCCTGTGAGAACCCAAAGTGATCATGGGCATGATTTTTTTGTTGCTGTTATTGAAAACTTAAGTGTTTCCCAATTCAAACAGCAAAAAATACTAAAATTATATCTCATATCATAATTTTTCCTTTTGATGAAGAAAACTAATCTCTGAAGTAAGTGCATATCTATATATTCTTTGAAATAAGAAACTATTAAAAGTCTTATTCTTTATCTTACAGTGACACTGAGACTATATGTCAGTTAGCTCATTATCTTCTAGTAATAACCCATTGTTCTGGTTGAGAGTCACCCTAGCACACCCATATTGATTAGGAAAGCAAGCTGAGTCTAGAGGAAAATGGATTAATAAGAGGACTTTCTTTTAATAGTAACATAGCAGTCATAATAAGATTATCTTTGGATTTTTTATGTATAAACTGATGCTAAAGGCCAGTTAGAGCAGAGTTGTTTTTTTAAAAAAAATATTTTTTCTGCTCTTAATGTATCACTGTATTTACTGTTCTCATCCCATGTATGAATAGGGTAGCATGAATTTTATTTTTTTCCTACAGCATCAAAATACTGTCAAACATGACCACAGAGGAAACATCTACTATCCATGAAGAGAGTCAAGGACCTAGACATGCCTCTGTATTTGTTAGACTACATTTTTTTGTGGTATCTATTTAGTGTTGAACTAAAAATACAGGAAAATTCTATTACATGAGCAAAATCCTCTGACCATTATGAATTCTGTTCAACAGCCCCATATTAATCTTTATTTTCATTGTGATTTTTATTAACCAAACTAACAAAGATTGTAAAGCCAAATATGTAGCATGTACACTTTTAGTATACATTTAGAATTTAGAACGTAATATGACATAATTATTTCCTAGCACTGTTCAAACTTGCTAAAAATATTTCCCAATGCATTGTTCAAATGAAGAAAGTAAATAAGAGAATTAGGCTGTGCACAATGAGGTGACATTAAAAAAATGTTGTTACTGAGTTTGGGTTAGTGTGGTGGTACATTTCAGAAGTGATTCTGGCTCCTGATAGGTACCAATATTTAATTATATATATGCACTGGAAAACCCAATCCACAAAGATGGAGTACACATTTCTTACTTAACAGAGCAGATTGAAGGAGCCTGGCAGAATTAAAAAGCAGTATCTGTAAATATAGGATGGAAAATGATATAGAATATATTTTATGTAAGTATATTGTAGAATATGTGACAGAATCAGAAAGCAACTGGATATGGCAATAATATGTAAGGTATGTGTACCTCTGGATTTGGGATAATAATAATAATAATAATAATTCTCGAAAGGAAAAGAATTATGGGAAAATAATACTAAATATGTAATTTCACTAACATTGGAAACAGCTTTAAAGCTGTTTGTATCAGAAGCCACTATTGTATTTAATCTGGGATTTTAGTATTTGTATCTATATTCAAATATATGTATGAGTATGTGGACATATGTATAGAATTTTTTTGTGTATTTTTGTGGGGGTTTTTTTATATTTATATAGACACACACACAGATATTTCTGTTGAGTTGATTGTTCATAACATATGCATTTGAAAAGAGGATTTTCTCATTAATTGAAAAGAAGAAAAATGTGTTTCTTTAAAGTTACTAAAGACTAGACATGATTTTGCAATCATCATCAAAAATGAAAATAATTTCAAATGGACAGTCCAAAACCCCTGATCATTCAGATCTGAACTGAATGTTCATCAACAACAGCTAAAAATTGGAAAAGATGACATAAATTGCCCTGAAGGCTGTCTCTGTGCCATGTTAATGCATTTTATCAATTTGCTGTCATTTTTATTATTGATCTACAGGAGATATTTTTACACTTTATGTTCCTAATTTTCAGCAAACTCCATATAATGACTATTAACTTAGTTTTTATCACTTCTCAAGTCAGAATGAAACAGATCCTACGCTGTTGTTTAACTCTGCTTATCTTCCCATTGCTGTTGACCATTTATTTACTGTATTTACTTTTTTACTTATTTATATGCCAGCATTTACACACTTGTGTTATTTCCTACAGTATTAAATATGTTTTGGACACATTCGAGACCTGCCTTGTAGCAAATTTACAAAATACTTGTGCATGGAATATTTAGAAGGCCACATAAATTAAACTTTATAACAGCTAAATTAACCCCCTACAAATAAGTTGATGAACTCTTAGTCTAACTCTTAGTCTAACTCTTAGTCTGGGGCCAAAAGTATATTCTATTTCTTTAGCAGAAACAATATATGGTATCATAGTATCTTTCACTCTGCAGAAATTATTCTAGCACTAGTTAATAATCACTCTGTTTGGATTAATTGTAAGTATTAACAATTAGAAATTCTAATAATGATAGCAATGTTCACTACGACAGGCAGGGGATGCTATCAGGTGTTAACTGTAATAAAAAAAGAATATTTTTTTCCTAAGATTATGTGCACCTTTCTTTCAAATGCACAATTCAAAACACCCTTGAATAGAGTCCTAAAATGAGAAAACTTGCTCCCATAATTTCCACTTCCACGGTACCTACAGAACTAATTGCCTTGTAAAGGTTTGCTCTGTTGTGTGTATCCCAAATCCTGTTAAAATCAAGACAAATCCTAGCTGAGTAGCTGATGCTACAGCAATGTAATATAACCACACACATGTTTTTTCTTTAGCACCAGTCATGCTTTGCATGATCTTCTCACTGAACTTTTTGACTGTTGAAGATTCGCTGGATAATATTCCAGTTTCTGAAATACAAACAGTCTTTCACAAGACAAGCTGATTCTGTTTAAAGCCATTTTCTGTATAAATTGTTATCCCCAGATAATGAAGAGTTGTAAAATTTGCAAAAGCACAAAACCAAATTGTGGGCACCACAGAATCACAGGAATGCTAGGGCTGGAAGGCAGCTCTGGTCCAATTTGCTACTTCAGCCAGGGCCACTTAGAGCAGGTTGATCAGGGTCTCTCCAGCTGGGTTTCTTTCTCTTCACAACTTCTCTGGGCAACTATTTCCCGTGTTGCACTCCTTTTACCATAAAAAAAAAAAAAAAAAAAAAAAAATAGAGTTTCCAGTTATTGTGTTCATGCCCATTCCTTGTTGACAAGTAGCTGGGTGTCACTAAGAGTCTTGCTCTATCATCACTGAAATTAGTTCAGTCTAGACTGCTGAAAGATTGCCCAGCAGCTTCTGTTAGCCAGCAGCATCATTAAACATTGTTAAAGCCAAAGACTTACTACATCTGGAAACAAACATTTTACACAGGTGTGCCATTTCCACTGACTAGACGAATTGTATATGAGCCTCTAGACAGATGTTTTGTTCAGTAACAGAGAACCATCTGGCCAAATATATTTTGGGATATCATCACTGACAGGTGACCTTCATACAGCAAAACTGCCCATGTTACCTACACAGTGCCACAAACCAGACTCCCCACCCCCTCCTAGTTAAACAGCTGAGTCAGCAATTACTAGTTATTTACCTGCTGCCTCAGTGAAGAGGTTCAGAGCCTCCTCTCCTCAATAAATTTCTTCTTCAGCTTCTTAATTCTCTTACTAGCACTATTTGGATGTCTGTTATGGCAATATCAGCAGGGACTGAGGTATGGCACCTAGTGGGGATGTTCCTAGGTTGTAGGAACATAAAATATCTGAGTAATTTCTACATTTATGCAATACTTACTCTTCTCCTACATTGCACAGAACTAAATGCAGAAGAAAGATTGAAATAATAGCTCAAAATTAACATGATACTAGCCAGGTAAACCCAGTCAATATGTGCCTGCCATCTGTTTTGTCCACCCTGTGATTTTGCTTACTGGTTTTTGTACCCATTAAGGGATTGTATGAGGTGTAAACCTGATGTAAACCTACTGTGAGATGTAAACCTGAAATTACTTTACAAAGTTCAGCTAGTGCCAAAAAAATGCTGATGAAGTCTGGAGGAGACTAGACAGTTTAATGTCAGACCCTCAGCCTGATTCTGCATAGCTGGAAGAACTGGCTGTCAGAATGCCTGCACACATCTGAGATCAGTGTTATTAGGAAAAGTTTAAAAAGCATGCAAACTACATAATGCATATGATTCTGTCCAACAGAAGGAAATCCATTGGTGTGAACTTCATAATTTCTCACTGCTAAATTACTATGACACCTCCTTGGGCTTTCAACTTATTTGAAAGGTGGAGGCCCTTTTAAGATTGCAGTAAATTGGCCATCTTGAGGAAATTTGACAGCAATAGTTAATCCAGTTTTGGACATTAATTTTTGTCCCCTATATTTCAAGAGGAAAGAAATATTTTTGAGTGAGATTTTAATGTTTACATTTTTGATTACTCAAAAACTCTAATTCTCATGTATGGAGTAAGACTTACCTTTCTATTTTTTAGACAAATATATTTGCCAAATTCTGGCCACCACTGCCAAGACACTACAGTTTCATATTTGCCATTGATGGGAAAGTGTCTCTGAAGCTAAAAATGGTGCTTTATTGCAAAAGCTAGTAGGTAATCAAGAAAAAAGAATGGAAGGAGGTGACCTCACTGAAGAAATGAGGTAGGTTATCATTATTACATATCTCACTCGCTGGGGTTGGAGCTGTACTATTCTTTGGGTTTAAGAAGAAGGTTTAGGATGAATACTCTTAAATAAAGGATATACACTCTAAACCTTATATTCCATTTTGTCTCTTTTTGCTTTCATTCAATGCATGAAAGAGATACTGATTTTCCTCTTGTAAGAATGCAAGTATGCATAAAGAGTCCTGTTAAGGAATTGAGGATGACAAATATTTTATTTTTGATAACTCTATCACTAGCAAAGGGATTTACAGGGGTTTCCAGAGCTTTTGTCCTGTTGAAAAAAATTAATTTGGTGGCTGTTGAGAAATTTACATGTAGTGAGTGTTTCTACAAAGAAATGCCCAGTGCTGTCCTGACTCTATTTCTGTACATCTACAAAAGGCAGACCACATAATAGAAAGTTAGAAAACCTTTTGATGATGCTAACAGGTCAGTGATAAAATATCTGTAGATTAAACAATAATTATCAAATATTAAAAATGTCCTCTCATATACTGCTGCAAACTAAAACATAAACCTAAAATGAGTGCAATTTTTACTTCTCTTTGTCATTTCTGATGTCACATGAAACTGAAGGGACCCCGTGTGGGAGTACTAGATGCCCTCCATGAGCACAGTTCTCTCTTCCCCTCTTCACAAGAGGGATTGCAGAGACATGCCTGTTCTCTTTTCCATCCTCCAGGGTAATGTTTCTTCAGGGACCATACTTTGCAGGGCCTATTTTGATGTTATCTTCATGCTATGTTTGTTGATGCTGTCTGAGTGAGTAGGCCAAAAGACTTCTGATGTGTCTAAGATATTCAGTAAAATTGGGAAGACCAGAAATGTATCTCCTAGACAGACTTTTCTAAAATAAAAATAAATGTAGCTCCCTGTATGAAATTTAAAAATAAAGATATGAATGAATTTTGCTATATTTTTTTTGCCATATGGTAGAATTAAATTACTAGCTAGAAATGCAGTAAACCTTAAAATTTCAAGATTATAACAAAAAGTTATGTGTAGAGTGGGTGCTGGTTAATTCATCCATGACAATTTTGTTTCTAGTATTTATGCTTTTACAGCTACGCCTTTGATTCTAGCAAAGGTTTTCTGGTTAAAAGGATATTTAATGGTGTGACAGTTCAGAACTTGTAAATGTGAATACCCATAGCCTTATCTTTACTAGTATTGCATTGCATAAGAAATAAACTTGTGGGCTACCAGTGGCCTATGTGTTCTACTGTAATGTTGGTATTGATAAAAGCAACTGGAGTTATGCCTACAATTGTTTCTTTTAATCATCCCCTTTACTGAAAGTTATTCTTATGGATGCTTACTTTTTTTTTTTTTTCTGTCATCTCAATAGTAATTCTGTAAAAATGTTTATTTTAAAAGAGAGTCAATCTCAGACTTTTAAATGGATCGCTTTATTTGGTGTCATGTTTTTATTTTCTTTTCCTCTGGAAATATTTCCTTTGCTTTTTCTGTGAATCCCATTCCATTTTCTAAGCTTATACATATTTTAGAAGATGTTCTCATCTCATGGACATCTATTGTCAATACCCATGGTTCACCTCACATCAAACAAGCATCAACTGTCCCTACAGAAGGTCCTGTCCTGTCACTGCAGGGGAAGTACTGCAGATGTACAGAAATAAGATACACCAAATGGTCATGGCCGCAGGCCATATGGAAGAGGTCTTAGTGGGCCACATCTGAAGCTGTTTTAATCAGCTACAATGCCTTGGCTTTAAAGGGGGTATGTTGTTCTACACTGGGTAAGGATATACTTCAGAATGAGACATGGCTGGGGATTTCCGTTAGAGCAGTATTCACCCATAATGCGTACAGTTGTACTGTACCTTGTCCCACTGCCAGTTAAGTAATATACAATTAAATTGACTAGGTTAATTAGAGGATTACTTTCTTTATAACTTTGCAGGGTGGTGGGGTGGGGTATTTTCATCAGGTGACTTGTTAGTTTACAGATATAGTACTTTAGTTCCTTTCCCCTTAGTATCTCTACATCATGTGATACAGTGCCATGCAGAGATATTTGACCTAGCTGTGAGCAAGGTTTCTTGGGTGCTGGCAGCAGCATGGCCATATTCCAATCTGATCCTCCTTGGAGTGGAAAATTAGCCCCCTGGGATTATTTCACTAGGTTGCCAACATGGTTCCCACAACTGAGGCTAGTATCTGCACAGCCCTGTTCTACTTTTGACCATGCTAGATCAAGAACCACAAAACTTTGAGAAGCATCTGCATCTCTCTGTACGTCTTGAGGTCAGTAATAGAAACTTCTGTGAATAAAGCTTTAGATTAGTGAGAAATAATAATAAAAATCCTTTTGAAAAAATAGAAACATCTGTTACGGTCTCTGCTTTTTCTCTTTTTTGTCACAGCAGTAGTGACCCCATTGCTGGTTATATTTCAGACTGGCATTAATGTAATACAACAATTTATAGTTAACATCTGGTGTCTTTTCTTCTTGTCTGTCACAGACCATTCTGACCCGAGAGCATTGCCCTGGTGGGTGGTAAACAAGTACAAGAAAAAGTAAAGCATACCATCTGCCTCCTTTTGTGTTTGCCCATACTTTGTTTTTGAGTTATTTGTTCACTAAGCAGAGACAGGAGCTTAAGTGTGGTCAAAAATACATAGCAAGATGGATTTGATTAGTGGCACAACTTCCCTAAACACAGTCTTATAAACTCCTGACGCCAGGCAGCATGGTCTAGGAAAAAAAAAGGAACCTATATCACAGC
This sequence comes from Phylloscopus whistleri, assembly GCA_017589585.1. NCBI lineage: Eukaryota > Metazoa > Chordata > Aves > Passeriformes > Phylloscopidae > Phylloscopus > Phylloscopus whistleri. The sequence continues at coordinate 1,390,559 of JADMLD010001394.1, forward strand.
TTTTAGTCTGGCTGGCAACCTACTTGGAGGCTTATTTTAAATAACTCCATGCTATTATGGAAATTGAAGGGGAACTTAATGCAATTCTGTAAGAGTTGCTCTAACCCTGCTACCATTCAATTGTTTTGTAAATGGCCAGGTGCTACTAGAAGGTGCAAAGAGCCAGAAATAGTCTCGTGGTGCATTTGCTGAGAGAATTTGAAATGACATTATGTGGAAAAATTGGAGAAATAGTCGGGAAGACATAAATTTGTGTTTGACATGTGCAAATGTTAAGTGCCAGCCTTGGCAGGGAGAAACAGCGAGGCAGCTGCAGGACATAGTATTGGCACTGTGGCTGACTACAGGTTCAGAGGTGTCTGGATTGTAAATGGAATGTGAGGCAGCACTGATAAATAAGATAAATATCATCCTGGAAAAGAGAGTAAATTGAGATAAGCAATGGTGTAACCCTGTCCTATGCAAAATGAGTAATACATTAGTATTGATTTGGTTACTTCACCCTGAGGGAGACTTGGATCACTTGAAGACAGTATAGTGGGACGCAGCTCCTAGGCATGCATCAAATGTTTCCTACAGAAAGACATAGATTCAAGATTGTTTAGACTGAATGGTGGAGGAGGAGTATGTGAAAGGAGTCTCAGCTTTGTAAGAGAAATAGTAGAAATTTATTTATGCAATAAAGATTCAGACCAGTTGTCAGGGAAAACTTTGTGACTTGAAATATTGTCAACCTCTGTATCAACACCTTGGGTAGAGTAATGAGGCTTTATCTGTCTAAGTATGTACAGCTTTGGTAGACAAGAAAATGCTGAAGTATGGTGGTAAGGCTGGTCTTATTTTGTCTGTACGAAAATAACATCTTCTAGGGATCCTTCTAACTTAATGTTCCAAGACCCTGACAGCAAATTTGCTTTCACATGTTACTCAAAAATCCTTCCTTTATTAAACAGAGAGCAAACATAAAGGCACAGCTGTATTAACCTTTTTGTTCCTTTGCTTTCACTCTGTCAACTACTCTAAGCTGTTAGTTTACTTAAATACAATTCTTCTATTACTAAACTATGCATCAGACTGTACATGTCTTACAATGCTGGCACTTGCCAGTATCTCACCATATTTACATTCTTTGTGAGTAATAAGACAATTACTCCTCCTAGAAAACTAAGACTCAGAAGTTCATGGTTAAAACTTAAGCAGAGCAGAGTAAAGACAGTTTTGGTGGTAAATTTTAGGTGTTTTAAAATTATAGAAGAAAATTGGTTAATTAATGAGTTTAGAAAAAGGCTAAGATGCATATATTGCTTCAGTGAATGCTTTCCAGGAAGATAATAATTGTAATAAAATAATGTAAATCTAGTTATCAAAAACACATATCTATATGTAAAGATTAATCGGCCACACTCAGTTATTTAGTGTTTATCAAAAGTACAGCGTTATCTTATTCTACCTGCAAACTTTAAAAACATCTCGATCCTATGAATGTGGCAATTTCTTTAGATGTCTCCCCTCTCTGCTACGAGGGCAATGACTCTGCAACTTTTGCTGAAATTTGCCCTGACACTCACATGAATTATTCCCTTGCAGGAAGTGAGCTATGCCTTTTGTGACTAAGAGAGATTTTATCTATTCAATTATGCAGCTGAAACACCTCCCCAGTAGCTCGGGATGGCACACCAGCCCTGGAACAGCCAACTTGATTAAATCAGTCTTTATGTATTTGTGTGAGTGCATCAAATAGTGCTCTAATAGTGCACAATGTGGAATGCAAATAGCAACAATAAGCTAGAGAATTTATAGGCTATTTAAATTCCTGAAAATTGTCTGACTACTCAAGCTATGGGATAATGCTCAAGCAAGTTCAAAATCATTATAGAGTTTGAGATTATTTAAAATTCTTACTTCTTTCTTTTTTTCCCCCCATTTTTTTGCCTGCAGTTACATTTAGAAGTCAGTCATTTAGTGCTCTTAGAAGTGATTGCTTTCAGTAAATGCATAAAATTTTATTTTTCCTGAAAATGACGTATTTTTAAATATCATTAAAAATATAATTTCTTTGCAAGTCTTCAGCATAAATCTGAGTCAGAAGATGCAGATAGGAATACCAAGGTAATTAAATAAAGTGCTTTTAATACTCTTTTCACCCTCTAAGTTATTACAGTCCTATTCAGTTTTTCTCTAAAATGATAAATTATTTAACTTCGTTTGACTTAATATAGAAATACTATAGGAATGCTATTTTTTAAAGAGTGTTATAAAAATACATCTGATAAACTCATTGGGTTGTTCAGAGGTTTTGAAAAGTAATATAACTCAAAGGAAGCATATTAATAAAATATTATAATTTCTAGAGAAATAACTTTATCCATTAATTCTCCCTGTGAACACTTGTCAAACACTTTACTTATCAAATAAATATTTCATTTTTCACACTATCTTTTACAAATTCTTTATTCATTAAAGAAAAAACAAAATATTGATTCATAATGTTAGATAAAGTCTAACTTACACATGGATCTTTTTGGCTTATTGAAACTAGTATAATTCTAAATATAGCCAAAACTGCATAGAAAAATATGCCAGATATCAGCAAAGAAATTCTGATTTTTATAAATTTATTATCATATGAATTTACTGAAAAATTTCAGTAGCTTTGGATTCTATACAGAGAACATTTCTTACTGACATGTTTTATAAAGTCAGTTTTATGATCAGAAGGGACTTATGTATCTATGGAGGAAGGGCCATTTTTGAACCATTGCTAAAATATGTTCATCAAGAATTGATGTGTTGCTACTTTGACATATATTTCATCCCATTTGAATAATGAAATAACATTTCATTATTCAGCGTGAAAACCAAAAATATTGAAGCTTTTGCAGAAACTTTATTTTCACACTTATTAAAATGAAACACTTTGGGTTACAACATTAAATTCATTAAATCTATTTCATTTAATTATAATGTGATTTCAAAAAATTTGCTTATGACTTCTCTTCCCAGTCTCTCTTCTAGGTGTACAGCTTTGGCGAATGTTCCCAGGGCAGAGGCACAAGGCAGAGGCACAAGTCCGCTAGGAATAGGGCATGTTAAACTCAGTCCTGTCACTCTTAGTGACTTTTAAACTTCAGAAAAAGGAAAGACAAATCCCTTAAGTACAGTGATCCTGAGCAAGTTGTTCTTTAGCAACTTTTTTGTTGGTGACAGTGAAAATAAAAATCTTTCTTCATTTGACAAGACTTCATATCAGTTTTTGAGTCCTGTCTCTGAAAGGAAAAGAGATGGAGTTTGCACTGTACTCTTATGTAACTTAAAGTCTCTGTGATTTGCAAGAGATTTGTGATTTATAAGAGAAATTCAAGTTCAACTGCAAAATACCTGGTCTTTTCTGCAGAGAATCTTTATGTACTTAAGGGTTTCTTAGACATTCTATACATAGTGCCAGGGAGAAACAACAGGTCATCTCAAACACATAAGAAAAATATCCTGTATGTAATCTCTACGTTTTGGATGTATTTTAGGTTTACTCAGGAGATGCATTCACTGAATTTTCTCTAGAAGCTTAGGATAAAGTTCATCTCACCTGACTGTAGTCGGCTAAAAGTCAGGTGTCAGATCTAAACTCACATTGAAGTTCTTGTAGTCAACAGAGACAAGCATTTTCAGTAGCACACCATGTACTTTTTAAACAGGTATGTAAAACTGTAGGAATTAACACCCAGTATGGGTTTTGGGTGATAGGAGTCAAGTGAGATGAATCCCACTGGTTTTGCTCTTTTTATTTATATTGTTCAAGTTGTATATTTATGAACAACTTTATTCTCTGTTCTCACATCTTTGCTACAGATGACATCACTGCTCTGTTATATCGAATAATCTAACTTCTATTGTTAAAATAAAATTAAGACTATACTGTTTAATTCAGTTGCAGGGAATACCTGTCCAAGTTTTCAAACCTTTCATTGTTAGAGATGGCTGGAAAGTCTCCACACATGGTAAGAAGTGTCAGACCTCCAGAGGTAGGACACACAAAAAATTATCTCTATGAAACATATCTCAGTGGTTTAATTAGTATTTCATTTCAGTTGTTCAACTCACTCGAGAGAGAAATAGTCATATGAAGAACCTTTACACAGATAAAGATTTTTTAATGGTAATATCTTCAGTGGTGTAAAAGTACTGATTTGGAACTCCATTTTTTGTTGCAGATTTTATGGCAATACAAGAATTTACTGCTATAGATGGGATTTCAGCAACAGATTAATTCTCCTATGATCCTGAAAATGTTTCTGTGTTTACTGAACTTCTTATCTGATGTTTTGTAATGGACATTCAGAAATGGAGGTCCCCTGCCTCAGTTACTCTTGACACAATAACTTGTTCTTTTATAGGCCGAGTTTTAGAGTGTATCTTTGTTACTGGAGAGTTTTAGGGTTATATTTTTATTGTTGCTATTTTTGTTATTATTATTATTGTTATCATTATCATCATTATTATTGTGATTTTTTAAAAATTCAGTATAGTATATTGAATGATATTTTTATTGGGCTGTAAACATTCAGTGGATGTGATTCTGTTTGTAGTGTCTTCTTTTTAGTGACCCTGTGAAGTGCAACCTGACCTACACTACCATATCAGAATTTTGGCACTTGCTCTTAAATAACCTTAGAAGATTGAAACATAATCTAACAGGAAGCTGTCTAGGAGTACATGTACTCCGTGTACAAAGACACTATAATATGCCTGGATTTTTCTCCAAAGTTTTCCTACATATATATTCCAGGAAATTTCATGCTACATATGTAATAAAAATCAGATAATACATTTTTCTCCCTAGCTGTCATATATACAGTGTAGAGTTGGGAGCTCTAAATGAAGTAACAGAAATTGTATATTTTTTTGGCAGAAATTATAGTGTGCACACTGACACTTTTGTATTTTCTTTTTTTGTAATTTTGATGGAATTGCAATGGAAAGCTGATTTGAATTAGTTGTGTTCGCAGAGATTTTTTAGACGATTGACTAGGCATGAAACTCATGGAACCATTAAAGCCCAAAGACAAACCTTGGTGAAAAGCAACATGAGAAAATAAAGCCCAACTGAATCTGTCATGATTCAGTGAGCTGTATAGAATGAGGGAAATTCAAACAAAACTCTGGCATCAGGTAAAGGAATATTTGATTTTCCCCTATTTTATAGGCGAAAGAAATGGTGGCATTATGCAGATAATACTCTAATATAAGTGAAAGCTCTTGGGGCTTGCTTGCAGAGTGCCAGACTCAGAACCATTTCTGTCTTCCAGACTATCCGGTCAAGCTGTGCAAACATTAGTTTTCCATAGTTTTCAGAGTTGCTTCCTTTCATTTTTTATCAGTTCTAATTGTTGTTATTAAGTAATTACACATCAGTGGAATCTGAAATGCAACACAGTATAAATGAAAAAATTAAAACCAAGCAATAATTTTTTTGCTGAATAAAAATTCATGTGAATATTCAAACTCCCTAAAAAATTCTTTTAGTTTTTCAGGTAGCTCATATTGGAGATAGAAATTTTTTTGATTTTCTAGAGGTAAGTTTCACAATGAAAAACTTAATTCAAGAATGAATAGTAAGAAATTAATAATACACATGATAGCTTGAAAAAAATCTCTTTGGCTTGCCATTTCCTAAAAGGTATTTATGACAATTAAAAGAATAGAAGAAAACATATATAACAGTCTAAGTATATCTTTTTAGTGACTTAAAAGGGTATAAGGGTTGAAACTTAAACTATCAGAGAAGAAATGCAAGGGATAAGGAAGTTGGAGATACTATGTATTCTGAGCAAGAAGTGCATATTTGCAGAGAAGTTTTGTGGTAAATTGAAGGAATTTTTAGAAAACATACTATTTTTCCAATGACAAAATTAATTTCCTCAAAGGTCCGTTTTCCTTCTGTCAACAAAATAAAATAAATTTGCTAAGCTTCTTACCGCCTTCAGCGGGTAAAATATGTTCCAGTGCACTACCATCAAGCAAATATTGCTGTCATCTTACCAGCAGAAAGAAACAAAGAATATTACTTTATCAATAAAATTGAGACTTACATTTATTTGGGGATAACAAAAAAGAGGAACTTTTTTGCAGACACTCTGAAATTCAGCAAAATTTTCTCAGCTAGCACAGAAACCTGTTGACAGCTATATAAAAATAAGGGCTGTCTTAATAGGAGAGATGGTGCCATCGTGCTCCAAACTCTACGAGAAAGCAGAAAGATTGGAAAGAACTTTTGGCCTGTTTTGTGGGTGACCTGTCAAAGAAGACTGCAGTACTTCATTTTTCAGGCATAGTAATTGTCCTGAAAGTCAATGTATCATTTTTCTGCTGCCCATCTAATATGGCTTCTAGGAAAAAATATGGCGTAGAGGAACAACCAAAAGATAATTTTAAACTTGTTTGCAACTAAAAAATGCCTTCTCAGCTAAGACAAAATTTCAAGAGAAATGTCTGCTTTCTTTAGCTATTTTTGGTTCGTTCTTTTTAAACTTCATCAGAAAACTCAGACAGGATTTGCCAGGAGAAACAATCCAGTGAAAGTGATCAGATTTTAAAAAGATATTTAGGTCCTCCATGCCCACTGATGGTGAGAACTAGAAACTGAAATCTCTTTAAAATATCTTATCTGTAGTACCTCATTTCTCCCCCAAAATTAAAAGATAGACACAGAGACAAAATATTTCTAGAATTGATTTTCTGACTAAAACATTTAACTAATCAGGAATGACATGCTGAGGTAGTGATCGATGTATCAGAAAAAGGTCAAATCCTGGAAAGGTTTTATTGCAATTAGTAGGTTTTAATGTCTTTTATATCTTTCTCTGCCTTTGAAACATATTCTAAGAAATTCAAGAGGCATATTTGAGGTGAATGTTTACATGGTACTTAGCCTGTTATTGTTCCCCCATCTTGGGATACTGGGAAGTGGGAGGATAGGTGATGGTACCTAATGATGTGCAAACTTACACAAGTTATATATAAGCCATGACAGGAAATTATTTTCAAGATAAGACTAACTCCTGGGTGATAGCTTAGGTCTGCATTTCTGCTTTTAGAAATATCTGACACTGAGTTCTTCTGTGTCTCAAAAAAGGACAAGGAACTGTTTTCCCACAAACTAACCTGGCTGTAAATTGGCATTTTACATTGATACTTAGATTTTGAATTGTGCAATCCTGTCACCAAGCTTCTCTCTTGTGCAATTTTGTTCAGAACGTGTATTTCCATCACAAATACTCCACAAAAAGGAATCTTTCTTTAGGAAGAGGGTTTAATGATGAAATGAAAAGACACATATTTTGGATTTTTTAAGCAGAGTAAACGTCACTCAGCAGAAGACAGGTGTCTGAGCATTGCACAAGATCTCTCTCAAAATACCAGTTCATCCTTAAAATATTGACTGTCAAGCAAGTTACATCTTTCTTGCTTTCTTTGGTTTTCTTAGGATCATATTACAAGGACATTAATAGGTGCACATTGGTTTCTGCTTTATGTTTTTTCTTAGCCTCCCAAACATGCAAATGGACACAAAAATAGACATTAATTTATAACCAAAACCATAATCATAACCATATTCTGTCCATTTTTTATTTTTTTTTTTGTTCACCAGACTCACATGAAATCCAAAGGATCTTAACTTGTATAGAGATAATGATTTCCATGCTTGGGTGATGATTTTTCTACTATTTGATATGAAGTTCACTAGGGTTATTATATTATTTCTTCATTTTTACCGACGAGTCTATTCTACCAAATATTTTTCCCATTGGTGCTGTTGACAGGTCCTTTTAAGTTACTGTGACTCAGGATAGCAGAAGCTCAGATAAAACCTCATGTTTTGTAGCTGCATGATAAATTTATCTTCTCAATGTAACAGGAGAGGAAGAAAAGTGCAGTGCATTTAAATAGCCTGTCCTTGCTGCTTCTCCCACCTTCCTAAACATTCCAATAACCTGACACCAGAGAGTAAGAGAAACCAAAGATCAAGTCACCACTGCAGCCATATACAGGCATTTGTATATATACTTCTTGCTGTGTTTTCTTTGATCTAGCCAAACTATAACACAAATGCAAAATTACCAGGGCTGCTCATCTGTTTTGGATGTATAAAACAAAATGTGTCACATTTTAGGGAGTTCCTGTCTTTTTTTTTTTTTTTTTTTTTTTTTTTCTTTTTTTAATCAGAGTCCCTAGTTTGAGAACAAATCCATAGCTGCAAGGTGTTCAACAAAAACATTCTGCCAGTATTTTTGATACATCTCTGCTCCTATATATTGCTCAGTCTTGATACTCCCTTGTTGCTACTTTGGTATCTTCAAGCATTTATGCTTGCAAATAAGTGCCATAGAGAAAAAAAAATCTCCTGGTTCTGAGGATCAGCCCTTGACTCCATGAGCTGCTTTTTAGGAAGTTCCCATGAGCAGATATACTTTCCTTGCCGCCTTTATGGCACAAGGCAGAGCTGATCCTGCCTAGGGCTGCTGGCAAGTATGGCTCTGCAAACATTCATTAGTATGACAAACAGAATACTGAGGCAAAATGAGGACAAAATGATTGTGCAAGCAGCTTTAACTGGGGTGAAAGTAATACTCTATGTTTAAGTCATTTGTCCAGCATTTTAGTACCACAATTCAATATTGCCAACAATAATTTGCAGTAATAAAAGTCAGATAGTACCAGACTTAGAAGCAAATATGGGCCTGATAAGGAGGATATCCATCATAAAGAGGGACGTTGGCGAAATGTGAATTATTCACTCTTATCTACTTCTCTTCTTTATTTTTATGTCTTTATCTATTCTATTTCATCCCCTCACAAAGAGTAATTGGAAATGACATTTCTATGCCTGTAACTATGAGAAAAATATGCAAAATTAATTCCATTAGAAGTAAACAACAATAGCATTGTCCTTAGGATCTCATTTCATGTTGTCCTTAGTTCTTAAAGACCATCAGCAGAGATAAAATTAAAAAGGCTGCAGGAATTGGAGCTTGCTTTCATATTGAGCTTACTTTAATATTGTTTCACTCTTGTAGGCTGTGAGTGGCTGCACATTGAAGGACAAAGAAGGAGAGGGAGAATGGATGGGAGAGAGGTGACTTTCATGTAGTCTAGATACCTATAAAAGGCTGAACTGGAATTTCTGTTGCTGCAAGCTTTTATCAGCCTGCCTTTATTATCTAAGCAGCAGCAGCAGCAGTTTGGTTTTTATGGAGTTCAGAGTTTAGCTGGTTGGATAGTATTTGAAATCTTGGAAGTAATTTTCATCATTAAACGGCTGATCAAAACAAAAATATTTTGTAGGAAGTCACCAGTAGTGACAAGTTTCTCGTTAGCTTTTTTGTGCATTCTTAAATGTTTTGAACATTCAGAAAGTTCTAGCAGCCTTCTTGAAAATTAAATTGAAGTCCAAAAGTAAGCTTTTTACATAATTGGATTATAAATATTTCTGCTAGTTTCAGAACCAAAATATTGAAAAAATGAAATAGAAAAAAAAAAGTATTTATCGTGATTGGTCAGAAATTATTTCAGGATATATGATTAACATTAAAGCTTATTATAATTATATTATAATGTCATTTAAATTTTTGATAGTTTGTCTTTATAGGAATTATTTTGGTGAAAATATGATTTTTTTTAAAACAGTGTCTTGGGTTATGGAGCCAAGGATGTGTATTCTATTTCATCAGCTGAAAGCAGTTGGGGAGATGTTTTTCTTTATCTCTTGTAACTCTGGGGGGAGGGGGGCGGGTGCCTTCTGATAATGGGCCAGCTGTTAAAACCAGGTGGGGCACTGGTTTTTATCTCTTTCACCACCCGTCCTCCCTCCAGGGGATATTTTCTGCTAATGGGCCATGAAGGCTCACCAAGGACAGGACACATTCCATCATCCCATTGTGAGATGCTCCACCAGTGGGGAGAGCCAACCATTTCTACCTGGACAGAAACTGAGACGCAGGGTGTGGTAGGGTGACTTTATGCTGCTTGTATCCTCAATTGTCTGTTCTGTTTGTGCTGTATATTCAGTTCTGTACCTTTAAAACTCATTCTGGGAGCGAAGGGGGAGAAAGAAGCAGCAGCAGTTTGTTTTGAGAAAACTGCCTGACTCCCACAGGCCTGGCCCCGGCGTTCGTTTGAGGCACGGACGGCGGTGGGACAGAGATCTCCTGTGCTTTTAGTCAGTTTTAGCTAGCTAGGGCAGAGAAGACTCCCTAGACTGGTTTTTTCCTTTTTCTTGGGACTGTTTAAATCTGCTCAGGACTGACAAACCCAGAGGAGTAGCAAGGGCTGGCACCTGCGGCCCGCCGGGCCTGGGCCTGTGGAGGGAGTGGGGCTGGTGAGAGACTGAGTGAGCTGAGCTACACCCACAGCAAGGATTGTCTCTGTTTGCCATCTCTCTTCGGAGCGGGCAGAGGTTTTATTGTTTCATACTATTAATTCTTTGCATTTGTGGGCATTTTGTTTGTTAAATAAATAGTTTTTTCTACTTTTCTCCGAGGAAGTTCTTTTCCCGGACCGGCTGGGGGGAGGGGCCGTTTGGGTTTGCTTTTCCAGAAGAACCCCTTCAGAGGTTTCCCCCAAATTTGCCCTAAACCAGGACATAGGAGCACAAGTCATCTGGTTCCACTGGATTCCTAGAGGAAGACCAGACCCTTCTCACCATCACTGGACCCTTCTCTCTCAGGATCATCTCTGCTCCAGCGGAACCACGTCTGCCACTCCAGGAGGACTCACTTTTGGACTGCTTCAAACACCCTGACCAACAGGGTGTCAGGTTGTATTATTCAATTTATTTTATTTTACCTTTTTTCTCTCTTCTCCTATTAAATTGTATCTCTGACTGGGAGTCTCACTGGTTTTGCTTTCAAACCAGCACAAACAGAAACAGTTTTTCTACTCAATTGAGGTGAAGGTGTTAAATATGAGAATTATATCTAATCTACCATTAGCAGATAATTTACCAGTATAATGGAGCTATAATTTTTTATTTTACTAAAGACTACGAAGTCTTTTATTGGGAAGTTTCTTGGGGAAACATAGAGAAAATTGCTTTTGTATTCAAGCATTTTTTTGGAAAGATAGTATAGACTTTTGCTAACTCAATGAACTTCAGTGTTGTGGAACAGAATCATGAGATACTTATGCTGGAAGGAAACAGTGAAAATTGGCCAGCCCAGCCTCCCCAGTGAAGCTTGCTCTGAGGTCACATTAGGTTACTCAGGAACTGGCTGAGTTTTGTTTTGAGCACATCCAGGTACAGACACCGAGCAGCCCCTCTTGACAGTGAGCCTCTCCTGCTGCAATCTGTGTCAGCAGCCTCTAACCCTAACCACCCACTGTGCACCTCTGAGGTCTCAGGTAACCAAAAACAGCTCCTTCATCCCTCTCTTGGCCTTCTTCAGGCCCTTTCTCAGATATTCCTACTGATTTTTTTACAATTCAGGAATGAGAACTGGCTCTGAATCTCAATGAGATTCTCGATGTGATCTTTTGGTTTGACTCTAGACCAGTACTATCCAAAACCTGTTCTATGTTCCCTTCATGGCCTGGAAAAAAGTTGCATGTTATGATGGTAGCTGCATGCTATCGTGGCATGGAGATAGATGCCAAAGAAACCTGGGCTGGTAACAGAGGATCTAAAGCCACTCAGCCCTAGAAGAAAGAAAAAGAGCTAGAAATGTGGCAAAGGGTTTATTTTCAGTTCAGACTAATTTCAAAAGATTTGTTCTTATAAGTGTACCAATTTCATCATTGATTTAATGTAAGCAATTGATATGATGCACTACAGGAGTAAAAATTTTACTTCAGGTAATATTTATACAAGGAAATATTTGGGCCAGCCTTATACGATATTGATGCTGCTGTAGCAAGCCTAAAGATATAGCAGTCTGGTGGAAGAAAAGTGAGAAGATTTATATATAATATGCTTAGAATCAAAATGTATCTGTACCAACATCCAGCCTGAAGTGATTTGTCTTCTGAATAATGGGATTAATAATGAAATGGCCTAGAAGCACAACAATGCTATGCTTTACATTCCTTAATCTTGCCCAGTTATCTCTACATGAATGAAAAGAGCATATAAAAATTATCCTGGGAGTGAACTATATGACCACAAAGAAAATGAGAAAAAGCAATCACATCATCATCATCATCATCATCAATAAAGTAAAAAAAAAATTAAATTCAAAAAGCTTGTTCTTCAAGGAAAATAAAATATTCTCTAAAAATGCATTTTTTACAGAAAGCCATGTACTAGTATAGATTCAGAAAACTACTAGACCTTACTTTCTCTTGGTTATAGGTTTTTAGTATACTTGCTAAGGTTCTTGTCTCCTTCAAAGGAATTCAGCACATGTGAATTTTATGAAGCCTAATTTTCTAAAATATTAGATGTTGGTTGCAGATTTTAAGACATAACAAAAGGTGGCAAAGTAGCAACGGTTATATAATATCTAATACAAAAACCTTGTGTAGGACTGAGGACATACATAGTGTCGACAGCTACAATGTGATTTGAGAATATGTAAAGCAGTTTCAGATATACCTCTGTGGAGTTGATTTGACAGTGAAAAGTGGCTGTGTATTACCTTGGAGCAAACTAAAAGTTCCTTGGAAAGTCTGTCTATACAAGGAGGAGCCTACTCAAACTATCCAGAGAGTCACCAACAGTCGGAAGAAAATGCAAGTCAGTTTTCTTGATTCCTGCACCCAATGTTATGTACATTTTTTTGGGCCCACCTCTGTGACAGAAATGACATGTAAACTGTGCAAACTACCACATCAGGGTTTAAAACTAATCATTCACAGCTATAGACAGTGCATTTAATGAAAAGGGGGTTAAAATTGGAATGTTTAGGTAAACCATTCTCCTGGAATAGATTCTCTTCTGTTTCCTCTCTTTGATGGATGAGATCTTGCAGTGGCATAAAACAGTATGGGCTGATAATTTTAGCTCTCATAAACCAGAGGTTTGGACCATGGAGAGTTCCAAACAGATGTTCAGTTTGATGCAGCTTCTGAAACAAGACACCAAATTAATGCACCAGGGTGTTTGGCAGTATGCAGCCAGACCACAGTGTGGGTTTGTCAGTCCTTAAAACACATATGAAAATTCACTTTTATTTAAACAGGAAAGTGTCAGTTTTCGCAGAAGTGGGATGGGATTCTAGAACATGCTACAGTTAAAAGTCACACAAATCTTTGAAACGTACCCAGTTTTAACACAAAAAGTCCCAACAAACCTGAGTAAAGAATAGTAGGCTTTAACACTTCTTTCCTTTTTTAGAGTAATGTAAACTGAAACAGAATCACACATTATGCAACAATTATGTTGCTCTCAAGTGTGTGAAATGACAGATTCATTTGAGGTAATCATGTTTCACAAGTGTGCTGTGTTTCCTGAGAGAGCGGCAGATCCTTGCCAATTTTAATGACATTGTTCAACTGGCAAGTGATTGTCTTTCTTCAACCAAAACACTTGCAAATCCCAAATCTCTACAAATATGATAGTGAATAAAAATTACGGTGTTTCTATTTTTTTTTTCAAAATTGTCAAATTTTTGGTAAGAACTCACAGAATATTTTTTCTCTTTTGTTTTTCTATATGATATTAAATAGGAAAAAAATTGAGAATACAACCATAATAGGGTAAAAAAAATCAATTTCAATAGCAAACAAAAATAATGTCATGCCTTTAGACTTAGAAAACTTAAACTCCATTTACAGGAATGCGACCTTAATGCAAAAGCTATACAGCTGAAAAAGCCTTCTCAGTTTTGCTAGTGAACAAAGAGATTCACAAAGAAAGTCTATGTTAGTGGACAGTTGTTTAGCTCCTAGCTCTTGGGCTCTCAGCAGTTATTTAATGACCTGACCAAGATTCCTGTATTCCATAGGCATTTAGTGGCAATGTTCATGATTAGTTTCCTGCTACCAATAAACTCTGAGTACAATTATAGGCTCCCTAATCAATATGAAATTGTGAGGACAGATGGAATGTAACTCAATCTTTCCCAAGACTGAGGCATGCTTTGGAGTACTGAACACAGTTTCAGAGCTGTAAGATTATTCAGGTTGGAATGCAACTCTGATGACTATCTGTTTCTTTCTCACCCTCCAAGCAGGGCCAATTTTTAAGACATATCCAACTTTGATATTAGATGAGGCTGCTTAGGACCTTTTCCACCTGAATTTTGAACTCCTCCAAGGACAGAAATTTCACAGCTTCTCTGGGCCTCTGTTTATTGCCTCTTTTTGGAATTTGGAGATGTATTTATTCATTTATGAAATGCAAATGAAACATAAGCATCGATGGTAACGCTATCGCTGCCTCACATGGCAGCCTCAGGTTCAAGTCTGTTCTCCACTGAAAGCAAACCTTGTACCAGAGTCTGCAGAATATTTTACAGTGGTGGAGGGAAGGGAGATGAGATGGTGGGAGAAGACAGGCTCTAGAAGCTCTTTAGCTTCAAAATGGTGTTGAAGCTCTTCTGTTCTACGTTGGATAAATAAATGCCACAGAAACAAGGTAGAGAAGAGACTTTATCATGGGAAGTAAGATACACCTTTTTGCATAAATATAAATTTAGGTATCCTTAATGTTTTAAACACAAATAAGGATAGGTATAATCAAGGATCCTTATACTACAGGTTCTTCTTAATGAACACCTATTTCTTGTAAAGTTGTATCAACTTGTGGAGGAAGGGCTAAAAGGGAAGCAGTAAGAGATTAGGAGAAATAGATCTTGTTTTAAAATGGCAAAATAGAACTTGACTCAGCAACTTTTACTGCTGAACTTGGATAAGGGCACTTTGCAGCAGGGAAGGTAATATCTCTTAATTTGGCTGATCTCAGCCAGTTGTGCTTTAAGAGTACTAATCAGGTTAAGCAGTAAAGAAAATAATCATGTCTGGTTTATGCCTTTCTACAGGATGCAAAGGTGAGCTGGGTCCAAACTTCTGAACGTCATAAAAATAAAATGACTTAGAATAAGATTAAATTTACAGCTTTTCTAAAAGAATTATGAAAAAGTATGTGTGTATCACTCAGTCAACAACTGATCTTTGAGATCTGACAGCTCCTAGCTTGCTCAAAAGGTAAAAAGGTGTTCTCAATCTAGCCAAAAATAATTAAAATTCCCCTGTTTTACATAGAATAAATGTTAAATACACCCTAAACTCTGTCAATGTGGAAATACCAAGGCAATATTAGGTATGGATATGCAGTTTGGTTTGAGGTCTATTTGTCATTGTCAAAAAACAAAAAATTTACTTAAGCTTCATATGTTTCAAGAAGGGCAGCAAAAGTGATTTAAGATGTTAGAAATAGTTAGTTCTCCAGTAATACTGATGAGAAATTTAGTCTTGACATCCACAGAAATTTAACCAGGTGATCTTGTAATTCCTATTTGGAAAAAAACTTTCTGATAGTAGACAGGCCTCTATTTTATCAGAAGTCTTAGTGGTGACAGAAATTAGATTAATCTATTAAAAAAGGTGCTATTTTTATTTTTAATAAAGAAGATGATGAATCATTACATTAATCTCCCTAGGAATGCTGTTTCTTCATTCAGTCAAGGTCTTTAAATCATCAGTAGATTTTAAGTACACTTACATAAAAAATGAATTTTTCACAAAGAAATTACAGCAAAATTATATGGCCTCTCCTTCTGTTAAGAAGGAGAGGCTATACAATGGAATTTAGCCTCTTCTGTTTTCAAGTGAGCTGTTCTATTAATCTAACTGATTTATTTATCTTCCCCCAAGAAAACATGGCAAATTACATGGCATGTAATTCTAATCCATGTTTTTTGGTCAACCTAAATACTACCATTGAAAAGTGAGGATGTTAAAGTAGGAGAAGGTGAATTAACAAGGCAAAGAACAGACAATTTAGTAACTGGACAGTGCAAGTGTCTGTTTAGATGACATCTATTCTTAAAAATCCCTTTTTCCTGTATTAATGTCCTGTGTTACTCTGGGCCTACTGAGTCTTCCTCTTCCTGAGTTCTTTTGCCTTAGTTGAGCTTAAATGATT
This sequence comes from Phylloscopus whistleri, assembly GCA_017589585.1. Taxonomy (NCBI): domain Eukaryota; kingdom Metazoa; phylum Chordata; class Aves; order Passeriformes; family Phylloscopidae; genus Phylloscopus; species Phylloscopus whistleri. Next base: position 1,406,634 of record JADMLD010001394.1, read on the forward strand.
TGAAAACTTAGTAGTTTAGCAGTATTTAATTCTGCATTTTGTTTTCTAATATGGTCACTTGCTATTAATTGTGTAATCTTAGACCAAAATCTGAACGCTGAATGAGTTACTGGTCACAACATTACCAAGGTCATCACCAATACTTACACCAGGAAAAAATCACAGGTTTAGTAATTCACAAATTAAGTTCCCTCCAAATCTCCAAGTGTAGGCATAAGGCAAAGTAAGCTTTATTGCATCCTCTGGATTTAGGGAAAGAAAAATAAAAAGATAATTGTCTATATGCTTTTACTTAAAACAAGTGCTAAGTTTAACTCTGTGACCTCTGTGACAGCATTTTAAAATGTATTAAAAATATGAAGGAAGAGATAAAATCCACCAAGAGCATTTAATGCCACAGAAGATAGTGATAAAAAAATTGTAATCAGAACATTCACCTATAGGAAATCACAATTAACCCATATCTACTTATCACTCTAGCATTATAATGCATCCTTGAACACTGGTATCTTTAATAGAATAATAATCTTCAAAGAACCAAGGTACGGTTTATAAAAATAAGCCTATATAATTCCTATAATATTTTAATAAGATTTTTGATTTACATAATTCTTAACAGGAAATTTAGCAGCAATACTTGATCTGAGATATTTAAAAGGTGATAAGCATACTTCATATGATTCCAGTTCTTCAGAAGGCTGTAACTAAATTGATTAGAGATAGTTTCAAGTACGTGAAAAATTAGGACTGAGGCAGTCAAGCAGTCAAGTACTGTTAAAAGTTTTAAAGTCTGATTAGGAGGTCCATGAAGCAATGTCAGTTAATATTTGGTGGGTTTTTTTACTCTTTCAATTACAAATATTTGCTGCTGTCCAAGAAATTGATGTCTAAGATATCTTTTTCTACTTCTTCATCCTTAATGGAAGCATCTTGTAGTATTGTGTTCTCACTTTTCTTTTTCTTTAATTAGAATGCCTATTTGTAATTTTATTACTGATTATTATACTAATACAGTACTGGAACATTACTATAACTTACATTATGAAACATGGAAACAGAGGTACAGAAGGAGTTATTTATGCCAAAGTAAATTAATTTCAATCTCAATCTTTATTTCATCATCTGGGAATATTAAGAAGCAGGAGAAATGTGTTTCCACACTGTGACTGATCATTTACTATCTACGTTGTATGCAATGTAAAAAAAAAGTACTTCCAAATATCCCATTGCAAGTGGAACTATACTTTACTGCTAAATAATTAGTAAAAACCATATATTTTTTACCTTCACCATGTGATCAGGTATTACAAGCAAAACACAGTGGCAGTATTTCTTATCTTTTACCTATCCTTATCAATTTATATTTAATGTTGGGTAAAATGAAACTTGTTGCATGAGGAGTATAGAAACTTGGCAGAAAATAAAACCCCTTGTGTTCCAGCTGCTCCTCAGAGATCAGAGGGGCTGAGTGTGGTTGGGATTTATCCTGATCATAGCCCATTTGGCACTCTAAGCCTGGTCACATCCAACAGGAACTTTCACAAGTGTGGATTCAAAAATAGTGTGGTTCACTGAAGCAACAGAAAAAAAAGTTAGGAGTTGCCATAGAAAAATGCACTTAATGCTTTAGTGCTAAGTCTTAAAAAGAAAGCAAGAAACAAAAACCCCAAACCAAACAAAATCAACCAAAAAACCCCCAAACAACCAAAAACAATCCCTCCAAAAAATCAAAAAACACCCCCCACACAAAAAAACCCCAAAAAACCAAACAAATAAACAACAAAAAACCAAACAAAACAAAACCCCACAAAAAAACCAAAACCAAAACAAAAAAGAACCCCATAACTGGCAATTAATTAAACTTAACTTTAACATTAATTAAGCTTAATTTCACCCCTGTATGCTTCGTGACAGGCAGAGGTGCAAATCTTGCTGAAGAGCCTCCCCCTGCTCTGGGGAGAGAGAGGAGCAGATACCTTGTCTGCAGCTGGGGCTGTATTCTCATCCTCTGCCGTGGAGCATTTCAAATGTCAATTTATACTCTTGGAAGAAGTGGAGGTGAGTCTGTAGTCAAATATCCTGCTGCTGCACCACAAATGGGGGGGAGCCACTTTAGATGTAAAAGAGAGCTATTGGTAGTTAAAAAGAGAGAGATTACAAAGGCTGTGGGTCTTGCATAAGGCTGCTACAGAACTGTGACAGAACAGAATTCAGAACACAGTAGAACTGAAGGAAATCACCACATATCTCACAGCTTTAGGCTTCATTCCTACAAAGCTGGAGTGACAAGTATGACCACTGACTCTTAACTTCTGCCTTGATCTTTAGGGGAAAAAGTAATGGCTTTTATTTTTCTGAAATAGAAGTTTTCATCTCTAGAGCTTTGGGTGATAAACTGCAGTTGCACCCAAACCATAAGACCACATTAATAAATTAACCCTGCAGCTATTGCTTTGGCACTAAGAAGATACTAGAAACCATGATTTTTGGCATATTTAAGAAGAATAGACTACTGTGACTATACAGTTTACTAAAGAGAACACTATATTTAACTCTCTGTCCATGTGCAGAGTAGAATTTTAAAAACTGTCATCTGAATGTGGCTTAATTTAGATCTTTTTTACAGTCCATTCTAGGAGGGTGCTTTCACTCTAGCTTTGATTTCTTGTTAAACCACATTGAGTTAATTGTATTCTTTATAGAATGGATGAGCTAGCTTCTGTCTTGCTTTGGTTATAAACCACGTATATAGGAACTGTGTGGTCAATTATTAGGATGAAGAAGGGGCTCAAATGTTAGATACTTCCCTGTGCTGCAGATACAGAGGATGCCCATATACTAACACCAGACCTCACAGTTCCTATTAGAAGTGGGGTAGAGTAGTAGTACTAGTAGAGGAATGCAGTCCTATCTTCCAAGCAATACCAGTAAAAACAACACCAAGCACCTTGAATCAATGGTGATACCAGCATGGAGACACCCTACTTGTCCAATCCCAGTTAATATAACCAAAACCTAGAGACTGCAACAGTCTGCCACAAACATGCCAGTAACAACGACCCAAAAACCTCTGCTTGGTCATTGGCACAGTTAGGTCACCATCTTGTATACAAAAGAGAATTGAGAATGGTTTCAATAACTGAGCGTAATGGATACCTAGAGGAAAATGGGTCTGAGATACCTGAGAGCCATTCTCTTTGATCTGGTCATTCTCTCCAGTGAAGTTGTGCTTGAATAAAAAGGGGAGGTTGAATTTTGAACTGTTGGGAATGGTTACAAAAAGAACTATCTATATATACATGAGGATCCTGGTACAAGCAGCACGGGTCCTGTAGTTATTATGACTAAAGAGAGAATTGCAACAGAAAATCAGCAACAGAATAGAAGTACCAAGCCTGATACAGAGAGTACTGTACAGAAAGAGAGATCATGTGTTCCTGTCGTAGTATAACCCCAGACAGCAGCCCACTCAGGGAGAGTTGGAAAGATAAAAGCAGGAAAACCGATGAGTTGAGGTAAAGTTTAATAGGAAAAGTGGAAGCTGCACACAAAAGGAGAACAAAGGAAGAAATTGATTCACCACTTCCCAGAGGCAGGCAGCTGTTCAGCCATCTCCAGGAGTGCAGGGCCCCAATACATGTATAGGTGACTTGGGAAGACAAATATCATCACTCAAATGCTCCCCTCTTCCTCCTTCTTCCCCCGCTTTAAATACTGAGCATGATGTCACATGGTCTGGAATATTCCTTTGGTCAGCTGGGGTCACCTGTCCTGACTGTGACTCTTCCCAACCTCCCATGAATCCCCAGCTTCCTCTCCAGCATGGCAGTAGGAAAAGAAAAAAGGCCTTGGGTCTGTGCAAGCCCTGCTCAGCAAGAAAAAAAAATCTCTATATAACCAATCCTGTGTTCAGCACAATCCAAAACCCAGCCCTGTACCAGCCACTGGGAAGAAAATTAACTCTACCCCAGCCAAAACCAGCACAGTTAGGAAGGTGAAGTAGAGGTGTAATTATTAGAAGAGAAAATAAATATTATGTAATGAATTAAATTATAAATGAGCTGAAGAGGTAATGAAGTTTGAGTTTTACAAAGAAATGAAATTAAAATGCTCCTTCTACAAGAATTTGAACAATCACTGTACAAGCAAGGCATCAGGGAGTCCTAATCCTATTAAATCTAATCACCACATTGTCTGTTTCTGCATTTACAATGAGTTTGCACACAGGAGAATAAATTAAAGCACATTACACTGTGTCATACTTTTCTCCAGATGACATGATGGGACAAATTCTGCCCTTCTAGAATGCATAAAGAGACGTGTGTTCCTCAAGTCACACATGGTGTGATGACCTTCTTGGTCTATTTGTCACACTTCCTGTGTAAATGTCAACAAGTGACCAAGTTTCTGTGCTGTGGTTACCTTACTTATTCCTTTTTTGTAATACCCTCCTCTCAGCTAAAAGGAAAAGTTTTGGGTTTTTTTCAGCTAGCTGGAACTGGGAAAAAGGTTACAATTTTAGAGCCTTCTCCATGATCATATCAGGAATAATTTTTATCATAATATACATGATGACTGTACTACAGATCATCATTTTTTCCTAACTCCTATTGTCTCTCATCTTTATTTTCAGTTCCAAACCTCTTTCCCAAACTGGTAATAGAAAAAGAAAAGCAAAGGCATCATCCAGACCCAAATCTACTCTGGCAGATGGCTGAAAAATCATTCCCTGTAATTATTGAAGCAGGTGTGACATAAGAGAGAAGAAAACCCTGAAAAGAAAGAGAATGGAGACAGAAGATCTAGAACATGATGGATAGTTGAACGGAGCTGCAGCTTTCAAAATCTCTGTAATTTTTCACTGTGGACACTTGTGGAACAATGGCCAAGTCTCTGATTTTGAGCATATGAATGATGAAAATTGGAAAAGTGCTTTGAATCCCTTTCTCTCGACTCTGAGACAAGAATCTGGCTGATTTTATCTTCTCCAGTATGAACTGTTGGTTCATAGAGACAATGTTCTTAGTGCAGCTATATTTAGTGTGAATTGAATCCTGCATGCACTTAGACACCAGCTCCATTGAATTTGATGTAAGAATATTTCATGGGTGCTTCACTATATCCACTGTGAATATTGGGGAAAAAATTATTAAGCAGTCAGGTATATTAGCTGTTCTACTATTTTTATTTTTGTCTCTACTCTGAAGCATCAGAAATACTCTCTGACCTGAGAATTGGATTCTGTATTTAATGTAGAGAATGAATATACGGATTTTCTATGCCAAATCCTATATCCCTTCAAAGGTGACATTTCATTTATCTTTTTCTTGGAGCATTTTTCTCTTGCTACTGGCATTGACTGAGCTGTGTAAGAGTGGGACTAGAGAAGATATTACTGGAATAACTGCACATCAGTTTTCCCTGCAGGTAACCTAATATTTTTTCAGAAGGGGATTTGCAGAAAATGGTCTCTACCACAATAACTATTACAGATAAAATCTATCTGACTATACAGTCTCAAGTATAGTCCCTTTTAAGTCACTTTCCCCAGAGAATATACCACTGATATTTTATTCCACTGGTATTAGTCCCACCTTTGGCCCTACACAGGATCTTCAGAGTGGTTTGGATCACAGGATATAAGAATGAAACTAGAATTAGTTCCTAGAAGAAATTTTATTAATTTGGATCACTGTAAGAACATGTGACTTTTGTAGGAGTGAAATGGTCTTATAGTGGTGGGGTTCATTTCGGTTGGGATGGAAATGTAAATTATTAATGCATATGATCAGGGTATATCTGGATCAGTCTGTGACTGCCATCTTGTACTTGTCAGAGATAACACTAGACACATCTGATAACCTTCTTTGATAAAATAAGACCATGTTAAACAAGAAAAATAAAGTAGATGTAATCTCCTTAGGTTTCAATAAGGCATTTGATGTGACAATCATTATTTAAGAGAGAGAAGATAGGGATTAGTGTGGAAGATCAGGGATGGACTAGAGCACAGAGAGCAACCAACTGTGCTGAAAGCAAAAGATGTTACTATTGAAATATGAGAACATTTCACAGGGCTGAGCTTGTTTGATATTTACATTTTTGAACAGCTTGAAAAATAGCAACGTAAAAAGGAAAATTATAGAGGTTTGCAGCAATTTAAGGGGACGGAAGGAAGGAAGGAAGGAAGGAAGGAAGGAAGGAAGGAAGGAAGGAAGGAAGGAAGGAAGGAAGGAAGGAAGGATGAATATCATGGTAATAATTCAAAAACTTTCTGCAAGATTTTACATATCTTAGCAATAGAAATATGAGTCTGTTTTAAAAGATAAAGCAAAAAAAAAAAAAAATAAAAATCAGGATTTCATGGAATTCCTGTTGTGAACCTAGTGTTTTTATTTGCAAATGGTAAGGATAGGAGCTCTTTGAGGTAGGTCAGACTGAGAGAGTTGTGTTTCACCTGTAACCATCTACAGACTTGTAGGGAGAGACCAGCACTCCACAGGATGGTCCATGCAGCCTTAAAATGTTCAAGATATATGGGAAACATGATACAGATCCTGCAGGGAGGAATGTAGCTTAGGACATGCCACATTCTGTGTTGTGGCTGCTGTCAAGGTTTGCCTAGGGGAGCACTCTGGGAAGTACCAGCAAAGACCAAGTGAGTTAGGACTGTTAGGAGTATGGACATCAAGATCAAAGCTGGAAAGTACTTTCACTTTTCTGTTTCTCAGTAAGTTGTTTCTGAAATTAGGAAAGAAGAAATTTTGAGAAGGTTGGAATCTTCTGTTCAAAAAAATTGGCAATTGTCTGTCAAAAATTATGTATTGATTCTGGTACCACCATCACTGTGACAATCTTGAGGCCACTTTTCTGCTATTATTGCGCATTGATCTTTAAAACCTTTCCAAGATAAAAGCAAGAACATTGACTCTGGCTGACTCTCCCACTCTTAGAAGTCCCTCCAAAACAAGTCAGTCTCAATACAACACCCTAGGAAAGACAGGAAAAAAATTGATACCTGAATATCCATTCAAAAGGATATTGCACTTCAGAAGGACCACACTGGGAGAGGCTGGAAAGAAATTGGGTTGTAGGACTTCGACTAGACCAAAATGCCAAAAAGTTTCCCACCACGCAGGAGGATGAGACTAGATGAGAGACAAGAGCATCACAGAATATTTGTAAACTTTGTAGCTCTTGTCTTTAGAGTAAATGTATATTCATAAGATATCCTTTGTTAAACTTTATTCCTAAATTGTCTGCTGTATTTCTCCAGAAGGGTGCTAGACACAGTATCTGTCACCTTGTGTCTTGGGTTATGGAACCAAAAATGTGTATTCTATTTCATCTGCTGAAAGCAGTTGGGGTAATGTTCTTCTTTATCTCTTGTAACTCTGGGGGGGGAGGGGGGAAGATGCCTTTTGATAATGGGCCAACTGTTAAAACCAGGTGGGGCATTGTTTCTTATCTCTTTCACTGCCCGTCCTCCCTCCAGGGGAATACTTTCTGCTAATGGGCCATTAAGACACCCCTAAAAGCACACATCCCCAACCTACCCTCCCCAAAATAGAACATCCACATTCCATCATCCCATTGTGAGATGCTCCACCCAGTGGGGGGAGCCAACCATTCCTACCTGGATAAAACTGGGATGTAGGAACAGAAGGTGTCTGGCTTCACCCGGAGGAAGACTGGACCCCTTCTCACCATCACTGGACCCTTGTTCTACAGGATCGTCTCTATTCCAACCGAATCACATCTGCCACTCCAGGAGGACTCACTTTTGGACTGCTTCCAACACCCTGACCAACAGGGTGTCAGGTTGTAGCTCTGACTCTGTCAGCGTTTTTCCAGGATTGCTTGTTTATTTGTTTGCTTGTTTGGTTGGTTGGTTTTGTTTTCTACTACATTTGTATTGTTAATATTCCTGGTAAAGAACTGTTATTCCTATTCCCAAATCTTTGCCTGAAAACCCTTAATTGCAAAATTATAATTTGGCGGGGGGTGAGGGGTTTACATTCTCTATTCTAAGGGAAACTTCAGCTTTCCCTGGCAGATACCTGTCTTTCCAAACCAAGACACCTTGTAGGTGACCTCTGTGGAATTCCACTTTGAGAAGCATTTCCAGAAAGCGTATAGAGGGTCAGAATCTAAGATTGTCCAGAAAAGGTTCATGAGTGATACATCACTAGAGTGATGAATCATAATTAAAATTTTCTGTAATTCATTTCTCACTTGTGTGAATGTTATTGACACGTCCTTCTGATGCCATGTAATTCCAATGCTGAATCCACAGAAGATCTCTACAGTGGCTTGAATCAATCCTTCCAAAGGATATGAAATATGAGTCATGTAACTACTTATGAAGAGTGAATCAAAGACGGAAAAAATGGTCCTTCCTTCCTCTGGGGTCCGATTCTGTCAGGGCATTAGGGTCCTATCCAGAACAGAGTAAAACTAATAATAATTTTAAACATTTGAATTACAGCAATTCAATAATCCAATCCTCATTGTTGATTCTGGTTCAACAATGTGAACCAGAAACTTCACAGTGAAAATGTGATTTTTCTAAAATATCATTGTGAAAAATGGCATAATTTTCAGTGACAAATCTGGTGAGAAATGAAGAGAACTCTGTCCTCCCTTAATTTTAGAAACCATGCAGTGTAAAAGTCCCTAACATCAGGATGTGGTGTCAGCATTTTGGATGCACTTAGGAGCAAGTTAATTCAATTTGCCAGCAGCAGCAGGGGTGGCTGTGAAGATCTCAGAACCTGTGCAGAGCTTCTGTGCCAGTCCAGCACCTTTGGGCTGCAGAGACAGTTACTGATGGGGGTCAGTGCAGATCAGAGCAGATCAGCATGTTCCCATCCCAGGTGGTATAATGAGCCAGATCCAAAAATAATGTTAAATTCTTGATTCAGTTCAGCTTTTCCCTTAAGTGACACAAATCCTGAGGATAATTTAACTTGCATGCATGAGTCCAATTAAATTAAAGGTGCTAGTGGTACTGCTAATCATCTTGCCAACAGCTATACCAATTGCCATTCAGGATGGCCCTTCTCTTCTTTAATAGCAGGATTATTCTCTTAGGTTGTTTACTGTGGATTTCTTTCTCCATCCATACACTTTAGACAGGAAGCAGATATTAACGTAAACCTATTAGAAATGTTGCATACATGTAAGACATCAATTCTTAGCTAGTGTAATCCTGAATATTTTTAGCCACTTCTGTAAATCTGCAGAATAAATTAATCTGAAAAGCTGGCTGAGTAGTTTGAGTTTGCTGGGCTGAGTCTGTGTACCTCTGGGTTTAGTACCCCATCACAAAAACCATTCGAGTTCCAGACTGATAAATGATAAAATTTGGCTCAGGCCTGCACAACAACAGTTCTGAGTGCACTCTCTTTTGGTACTTTGTAGTATAAATTGTTCTCACAAGACCTTAGGCAGGCAGATTTGCTTATGCTTATTGACTGGCTAATATCAGTCTATAATGTCTGTCACTTAGTAATGGACCAGATTTTTGAAAGGAACTCAAGTCCTCATGCAGGAGATGTTAATTTGCCTTTTGAATTATTTGACTCAAGAGATAAATCTTCAATTCACTGATTTTTTCGGTGTTTCCTGCATTTTTTATAGATTCCATAGAGACAGAGTTCCACTATTGCTTTTCTCTCCAGATTCTCTCACTTGCAGAGTTCCCTCCACAAATATATTCAAGCAGCATTTTCATTTCACTTCACATTTCCATTTGTTTCCATTTCCATCCCATTTGATTTTTTTCTATAGATCACTTACATTTAATGTGATTATAGTAATAAAATGGCTTTGCCTGGGGAGTTTAAATTATACATGAAGCCCATGTAAGCTCAATTTCTTAAAAATACACATTTAAATAGAAGGAAATTGAATGTTGAATGCTAAGGATCAGTGATTTACAGTGAATTCTGGCTCCATGAGAAGTAAAATTGAACAGGTCATTTTCCATTCTCTTATTTTTGTTAAAAATGGAGCTTATAAAAATGATCATTTAGCTGCCTATTGGCAGGTAATGCCTTTTGCCTCAGTTGCACACTAAAAAGAATTTAAAAGACTTCTAAAGGGACTTTGATCCCTTCATTTTTATTGTTTTCCTCCTGATAGAGAAGAAATGTATCTTTCCTTTGAATTTTTTTAAATTAATGTGAAGAATTTTTGCTGTCTTGAGATCTCTTTATGGCAAACCATAAGCATTAATGCTTATCAAGAGTAAACCATTTTTCTGGTACATTTTATATAACTTCATTTTTTCTATGTTTGATAGATCCCTTACATAACAGAACAACATGCGGCTTCAATAGTTTGTTTAAGGGATAAAAATCAAAGAGTTTTAAAGTTCCCCTGAAAAAATTTGAGATGGTTTTAATCAGCTGCCATGTGAAGTTCTGTGCTTCTGCTGAGTAGCTATTTTTTTGAAAGATGCAGATTAAGCATCGTTAAAACAACTTCTCATTTACAGTGTTACATCTCTCAGTGAATGCATCTGCTCCCCAGTCCCTCTGTGCACACACAGCCAGAAACAAAAATAAAAGATTTGAAAGCAGAGATAGAAGCTATTTGATCAGAGAAAGAAATTATAAAGTAATCTAGGAGAGAGAGAAGGTAGTACTCAATGAGCTGGGTACATCCTGACTTTGTATTATCTGCTCAGGAGGACCAGAGACTTTTCTAGACTAGAAAGATCTGAAAAACTTTTTCTTTTCTTCTTTTCTTTTCTTTTCTTTTCTTTTCTTTTCTTTTCTTTTCTTTTCTTTTCTTTTCTTTTCTTTTCTTTTCTTTTCTTTTCTTTTCTTTTCTTTTCTTTTCTTTCTTTTCTTTCTTTCTTTTCTTTCTTTCTTTTCTTTTCTTCTCTTCTTTTCTTTCTTTTCTTTCTCTTCTCTTCTCTTCTCTTCTCTTTCTCTTTCTCTTCTCTTCTCTTCTCTTCTCTTCTCTTCTCTTCTCTTTCTCTTTTCTCTTCTCTCTTTTCTCTTTTCTCTTCTCTTTTCTTTTCTCTTTTCTTTTCTTTTCTCTTTTCTTTTTCCTTTCCTTTCCTTTCCTTTCCTTTCCTTTCCTTTCCTTTCCTTTCCTTTCCTTTCCTTTCCTTTCCTTTCCTTTCCTTTCCTTTCCTTTCCTTTCCTTTCCTTTCCTTTCCTTTCCTTTCCTTTCCTTTCCTTTCCTTTCCTTTCCTTTCCTTTCCTTTCCTTTCCTTTCCTTTCCTTTCCTTTCCTTTCCTTTCCTTTCCTTTCCTTTCCTTTCCTTTCCTTTCCTTTCCTTTCCTTTCCTTTCCTTTCCTTTCCTTTCCTTTCCTTTCCTTTCCTTTCCTTTCCTTTCCTTTCCTTTCCTTTCCTTTCCTTTCCTTTCCTTTCCTTTCCTTTCCTTTCCTTTTTCCTTTCCTTTCCTTTTTCCTTTCCTTTCCTTTTCCTTTCCTTTCCTTTCCTTTCCTTTCCTTTCCTTTCCTTTCCTTTCCTTTCCTTTCCTTTCCTTTCCTTTCCTTTCCTTTCCTTTCCTTTCCTCTCCTCTCCTCTCCTCTCCTCTATTTTATTTTATTTTATTTTATTTTATTTTATTTTATTTTATTTTATTTTATTTTATTTTATTTTATTTTATTTTATTTTATTTTATTTTATTTTATTTTATTTTATTTTATTTTATTTTATTTTATTTTATTTTATTTTATTTTATTTTATTTTATTTTATTTTATTTTATTTTATTTTATTTTATTTTATTTTTATGCCCAGAACTGATCCAAGGGAATCATCTCCACTGGGTTTTTTTTTTAAGTATTCAGGTTATGTTTTTGTGCTTAGCATTTCTTTTAGTCTCGACACATCTTGCAAATAAGATTTATTTTCATAGATTAAAGCTCTCAGTCTGTAAGGAGAAATACTAAGGCATCTAAAGGCAACATCTGCACTCTAAAGCACTGTTCACGTCTGCTGCTTAAGTGTGTTCTGAAAATCTGAGTTTATATGTTTGCAAAATCTAAGAACATAAGGAAGAACATGTTTGGAAAGGCAAGAACATACCAGGATATGCACATGAGACAGAATACATACACTGGAGATGCACTTGAATATTAAACAAAACCAGAACTTTGAAAATTCCACTTTTCTCTTTAAATTCTGGAAAACAAAAATAGTGTCTAACATTTCTGAGTACTTCTTCTTGTACATTGTCTTCCTCTTCATGTTGGGAGAGAGAAATGGCAGAGAGGGAGAGAATAATCTGTCATTCAGCCTGGGTTATCAGGTTTAAGCTGGACATCCTCACGCCTGCTCTGAAAACTTTTTCCCTTGATTTTCAGGTCTCTTTTATATCACAGGGCTCTCTTTGATCTCCACAGAAGATCTCACTTTGGCTTTTCACCTATGTAGGATACTTTTCAAAATGTGGCACATTACAGGATGGGGCAGAGGTTATCTGTAACACCACTTGAAAATCTCTTTCCTCTGAATGAAATCACGTATCCAAAGAAGTTCCAGTGAGGAGATGAGTCCATTTTCCAAACAGCCACTATCAACAACGGTCAAGGTGTTTAACGTGTTTAATGCTATTGCCTGACTTACACTTTGCAAAGTTATCTTGCAGAAGGGCACTAAATGGTAGGTGGAGATTCTGCATCTGTGAATATAAATGATTAAATGTTTAGAATCACAGCTTAAATGGATTTGTTTGGGTTGATATTGTTTCAATCACAACAATAATAGTGAAATGAGAAGTCTCAGAAAAGAAGTCATAATACAAGAGAGTTATTTTCTTAGTTCTTAACTGCTAAACACAAGCACTTCACAGGGGTTTCTTTTTCGTATTAAGCCCCAATAATATTGAAAACCAAGTTCTGCTTTTTTTTTTCCCTCTCTTGTCCCTGTCCTTCCTTCATTTGAGGTTCACTTCTACTAGATTAAAGATTCTTAAGCAAGACAAGCAGGTGTTTTCATTTGAGCTGTTACTTCAGAAGAAATATTGGTACAGTGTTTTCAAACTGTCATTAAAAAATGTGGCTTGTCTCAGTTCTTCCTGAGCATTTAATAGACCATGTGTGATCATTTTCTTTTGGTATTCCTAACATTCTGTCTGCAGTCTGCACATTTGAGGCAGCTGTTTTCAACTTCTTTCTCTTTCAGAACATATTTTTGTATGGCTGGCAGAAGGAAAATGATAAAATTTGGCTCAGGCCTGCATGACAACAGCTCCTCCTGAGTGCATTCTCTTTTGGTACTTTGTAGTATAAATTGTTCTCACAAGACCTTAGGCAGGCAGATTTGCTTATGCTTATTTGATCTGGCTAATATCAGTCTGTCAGACTAATGCAAGGTGTTTTACATCTGCTGTTATGTTGCTGATAACCACAATTTGCTGAAATTTTCCAATCCAGACACTACATCTGACATCTGATCCAGAGATCCTGGAGTCCTAGATAGGACTGGGAGGGTGGGTAACCAAAATAAGGACCTACATTTAAAAATGATCTTGCTACTCTTCAAAGCTTTGTAATGCCATGGAAAACCGATGGAAAATTTAATAACTTAATCAATGTGAGCTTCCATATTTAAAAGGCAAAGAAGATACACTGTGGAACAGCACTGAAGAATATAGAGATCATAAATATAACGTGCAACACTGTAGGAATTCACCCTTGACTGTCTTTTTTGGTGCTGAAGGATGAGGCTGCTCTTATTAAGCTACCCAGGAAGAACAAAAGGGGTTGGAGTGAAGAATGCTTATATCAACATTGTACCCACACGCCTGAGACTCTATTATCCTGAGTTCTCCAACACTAATCAGCATGAATACTATCCCTTAAATAGCCCTCTTGGCTGTTGGATTTTCAGTGCAGGAAAGTACTGCATGCCCACAAGCAGTCACACATTCCCATGTGGACTGCAGAAGACACTACATCTGACAATTATTTTTCTTTTGCTTGTGTAAACATTTCATGACCTGGGATTTTTCATAATTAATAGTTAAATGAAGCCACTGGTGTAGAAATAACTGTAATTGCTGAGAGAGTTAAGCAGAAGGCTCTTCATTTAAATAAAATCTCATGTTCTTGAGAATGTCTTTCTTGATTTTTTAATACAACCATCTGCAATAATATCGTAGAAGTCCCATTATTGTACAGCATTGGAGTCTAAGGTGATTTTTGCAGAGGTATTACAGAAAATATAGATAAGTATTTAAGTCCAAATCTGCTGGGCTACACAGTTCACCCTAGCAAGACTCTACAGTACTCTCCTATGGATATTTAATTCATTAGAGCCTCCCTAGTCCCTAGGGAATTATTTAAATCTCCAAGATAAATGGATGTTCAAGAGCTGCTATTTATGGCAGTATAGTGTTTAAATCAGCCTCTTTCCCAAACTGAGCACTTATGGCTATTTCAGATCGATCTCATCATTTGTCTTGTTTGAATATCTTAATTCTTTGCTTTTAATGCACTATAAGTTAATGTTAGTTGCTGTCTAAGTGTAGCTAATGTCATTAATCCCCTAATCAGTGTGTTAACATTTATTCAGAATAGCTAACACATCTAAATACATTCAGCTGTGAATGCAAAGAGATTACCTATAGAGTACTTGATTCATCTCTGCATGGGTACAGTTTCCACTATCACCATCAAGAAGCAAGCATATTGTGCCATTTATTACTGTAATGGGCATGCAGCTAGAAGGAAAATGGGGGGAAAAGGTATTTTCATGTACAAAAAATGAACGGCAATGTGATATCAGATACACACTCCTAAAAATTCCATCCAGATCCACAGCCCCAAGTTACCACCCTGAAAAGCTAAATTTTTTATTTACTATGACAATTAAATATCTACTGTTTGATTACTGAATAACTCATCGGAAGCAATATCTTAACAAATGTAGGTTACTATTAGACAATAGATTATCACAGTTATGCTGGGCAAATAAAGATTTGTTGTACATTCCATTATTTTTATACTTAAGGTGTAAACAACTTGTGATGAGTCATGATGGTGAAAATAATGAAGATTTTGCTGAATCACTAACAAGAAAGCTTCCAATTTTAACAGAAATCAGGAATGATAAAAGTCTAAAGACTTTTAACTGAAATCTTGAATGCTCAACCTATGGGTTGCCATTGAAATATGTGAGAAAACCAGTCACAATTTACAAAATATTTGGAAAAAGGTATGAAGTCACTGTCACCTGCATAGCATTCTCTTAACCATATGAAATGGCTTTAGTTTATTTCTGAAATAAATCCAGTGGAACCAGTATGGGACCACCTTCATTTCAGAAAAAGATGAGACAGAAACTTAGTGATGTCAAACAAATTTATACAGCTTTTTTAAGTGTAAATTGGTAGACAAACTTAAAAGGACTTAAACTTTTCCAGGATTTCTTCCAGCTATCCCTATGAAATATGAACTAACTTTGATATTAGCTTTGATATCTTGTTGGAACTCATTACAAATATTATATCAGGTTTACTTGCAATTGCAATATTTCTCCAATAAACATTTCCCAAATGGCACTTTGTTTTGGTTGGGTCAGCAAGGTGTGATCCTACTCTGTATCTGGACATTATTTATATATACACATGTGCAGGTTAGGATTTCAGTTTTTTGCTGTGACTATCAGTTGTCCTGTAGCTCTACAGTAATTGCAGTAGTGGCACTGCTGTCAAAAGAAAAAAGCTTTGTCCTGAGTCTGCAAGGCTCAGCACAGAGGTTTGTAATGCTTGCTTCACATGAGATTGCCTTGGCCTGCCTGGAGCTGTGTTCATTCTAGTTTTAGCTATAACAGCAACTTTTCTAATGCCTGTATCTAATCTCTGTTACTTTTCTTCATATTCTGTAGCCGTGTTATAATATGGGTAGTTTTTTATATATATAGTATATATAGTATATATACACTATATATAAAATACTACTATATTACTACTATATCATAGTAGTATACTATATAATATATAGTATATACTATATACTATTATACTACTGTAGTATTATATTTGTATACTCTAAAACAATACAGTCTTCACAGAATAAGAGATTTATGATATAAGAGATTTATGGTATAAAGATAAACTGGACAAAGAGAGTTGTGGTATCATAGGTGAGGCCCTGAGAAGTGGGAGCAGAGGACATGATGCACAGGCAGGGTCACAAGCTGGCACTGGAGACCTCTTGACTGTCACATCTCACCAGTGCTCAGGACAGGGTTAGGAGAAAGAGAATAAAAAGTGAATATGAGCAGATACATGAAAACCACCATACGTAGTATAAAGTAACTCACAAAACAATGAAGAGAAATCAAATTGTAAAAAATATAGTAACAAAGTTAATAATTACCCAAGGTGGGTCATCTACCAAGGGACAGGAGACCATCAATATTAACAGCACATAGTGTCACAGAGGCAAAGGACATAGGATGATGATGACCAGCTGTACACTCCATTACCATCATCAAATGGATGCTGTCAACCTTAGAACTCTAAGAGGCAATGAAAAGGCTTGGATAAGATGAAAAAAAGTCATAGACATCAGGAAAAAATTATGTGCACACTGTATATGAATTTTAATTTCATTAGTTTGGAACTTTTTTCTGTAACAGTGTTTAATTTATTTTTTCATTAAAATAGATCGTCTCTAATAACATCTTGCTGATTATATTGTTAAGATTTCATTTATACTAACAATAAATTCATAGCTTTATGTATTCAGTGTATTTTACGTTAGTCCTTAATAATCCCACAATTTGACTTATAAAACAGGCTAGAGGAATTGTTACATGATTTGATGTGACATTGCATACTGAGCTGTCAAAATCTGAACAGGTTAACTTGGATGTTCTTGAGTAGTCAAATGGAAAATTAGGGTACATCCTAAGTATATTGAATTGTGAGTGGCCACCAGGGGTACAGATCTGATCTTCGCAAAGCAGGAGTTCATTCTTGGTTCAGTTAACCAAGTTAAATTTTCTGTGTGTGTGTGTTGGCAGATCTGATCTTCATGGTGAATGAATCTTCAGTACTGTAAAATACTAAGCCATTGTTTGTAGGACATGAAAACTTTGACAGCTTTCTAAAACCAGTCTGCTATTTCAGTAAAGGTATTCATCATATGGGTAATAGGCTTCTTAATTTGGGAGTTTAGGATCTAAAGTCAGAAAAATTAATTATGGAAAGCCAGAAGACTGCAACACAAAGATGAGTGAGGTTGGGTGCCTTCCAAGCAATGGCATCATAAATTTAGTGTGTTGGTGAAGAAGGTTGGTGAAGAAGGCAGGAATTCCTTGATGCTGGGGATGTGAGTCTAATGCACAGATGGAGGGTCTGAACAACCTGGAGGCACCACAACGATTCTGAAGATATAAAATCTTCCTAGGTGTGGTAACTCATTTTTCCTAAATGGTTCTGTTCTCCCCCAACATGTATAGTTCATTACCAAGTTGTTGTAGACCACCCCCTAAGTTGTAACCCCATTGTTACCCAACCCCTCCTACCCTCAGTATCCCATTGGTCCAAGCCTTGGGTCTGCCCCCTTGCTGGAAAAGCCTATTTAAGCTGAAGAGATGAGAGGGAAGGTCTCTTGCTTGCTCTGGTCTCTTGCTTGCTCTCTTGCTCTTGCTCTCTCTCTCCCTTCCCCCTTCTCTCCCTCCCCCTCTCTCCTGTGAGAGCCATGCCGCTCCCCCCCGGTGTGGGACCCCCAAATAAACCCTGTCTGATCAACACCCTCGAAAGCCGTGTGGTGTCTTTCCTGCCTGTGTGCTGCTATTAGCTGCTACATGCTGCCAAGAGAATCCTCCCTGAAAGCGCTGGTAAGGCTCCTGTACCTCACCTCCCTTCCAAGACCCAGAAAGACTTGTTGCCAGTTCTCCTGCAGATGTTAACCAGGCAGAGGAAGAAAAGCAGGAGAAAGCAACACCTAGGAATTCAAATCAGACTGAGAGTGCTCTACCCACATGGCATGGGGATGGTGACAGCCTGGATGAGATCTCCTGTTGTTCAGAGCACTGTCCTTCCTCAGTAAGGATCAGAAGCAGACAGAGGCACTGACTTGTAATGGACCAGACCAGTTCATTGCAGACAGGGAATGTGTTAAAATGACTGGGAAATATCTTGAATTGGTGGATTAATTTTTACATGGATTATTCAGGGAATAATATACACTTTTTTTTCTGTATCAATGCTGTTTCCTTGGTCTTGTTTTTGGTTGGGTTTTGGGTCTTTTTTAAAAAATACATGCTCCATACAGTATTTCCTCTGCAGTTAATTGCTCAATATAAGCTTAATTTTGTACATTAAATTTTCTAATACTTCGGGAATTTACTGAGAAAAGTGAAATTCTCAGTTAAATTCTTAACAAGAATGTAACATTTACTTTTCAATTTCTTTTATTGATTAAAAGGTATTATTACTGTGTTCCTTTGGCTGCTTATCAATTTTGTTCCCTTAACTCCATGATTCAATTACTTTTATTTTAGAATAATTTTTATTTCATTCCTTTTTTTTGCATAGAGTAATGTGTGCATTATTAAAACTGTTGAATAGTCAAGACTGAATTCATTCTCCTTATTGCACAATAATCTATTAACAACTCTACTAGAAAGAGGAAATGAATCTCAAGTGAACCTACTCCTTTTATTCATGTGTTAAATAAGATCTTGCTGAAGCCTCAAATTCATGTCCATCAAGCTAACTAGAAACAACTGAAGTGTGAGACTACAAAAAATGAAGATTCATATCACAAGAGCAGATTTACAAAAATTTCATAGAATAGCAATAAAAATAAGATTTATTCTCATTTTCAAAGATATGTGAGTATCCTTATAACAAAACCAAGATTAAGCAATAGTAACAATTTTATGCCCACCTCATGATGGATATTTGGCCATGATGGGAGCCTGGGGGCCAGATTTAGTAAGAGATTTAAGTACCTAAGGAGCAATTAGGTAATTAGATTTGCAAAGGTGCCCTGGTGCCAACAAACGCACAAGCAAAGAGTAAAATTACAGGTACATTAGTGATTAAGGTCTGTACCACTTGTATCTCATCCTTTTCAGCCATTAGGCAACCCTTAAGAGCTTAAGTCTCTCAGCTTATTTATCAGTAAAGCACCTTGTGTGGTTAAATACCTACTCACACATAATTAAATTTCACTCTGACCGCGGAGAGGGACTACAGAGATATTCTTAAGATAACACAGTTCTCTCACAGTTGGCAGAGACATTGTTATCTCTCTGCTGTAATGAATGTCTTCATGAACGTCAGTCTAAGTAACTCTTACATGCAGGGAACCCACACGTGTACCTAAGCATTTGTATGGATCAGGCTGTGAGAGGCCCTGCCACTGCTCCCTTTAATTCAGGTGGTTGGGACCACCATGAGAAAAGAGCAACACACAGTTAGGGTGTGTGCATGCTGACACTTCTCAGTTAGAGGTTGTATTTAACATTTTACTTTGACAAACTACAAGACGAGTTTCTATCAGAGGGATCGAAGGGAATAGGGGAGACATTTAATTTGTACAGTAACTTTATTGCAATATACATAAGTCAAGCTTAGCTGAGACCTATTGTGCTATTGTGCTGACATTTTTTTGATCACAATTCAGTTTTCATGGCACCAGGCCCATTGCCAACAGGTGGGGTACACCTGTCTCAAAGGGGAAAAAAATATCTGTGCTATGGGGTTGCCTCTTCTCCCAAGAAACAAGTTGCCTCAATTACACCAGAGGAGGTTTATATTGGATATTAGTAAAAATTTCTTCACAGAAAGGGTTGTCAGGCATTGGAGAAGGTTGCCCAGGGTTGTGTTACCATTCCTGGAGCTACTTAGAAGACATGCAGATATTACACTGACATGGTTTAATGATGGTACTTGGCAAAGTTAAGGGGTTGGACTTGGAGATCTCAAAGGCCTTTTCCAATCTAAATGATTCCATGATTCATGATTCTGTGAAACTACTCATAGAACTTCATAGTTAATATACAAGCACCATGCTATTAGTTTTCTACCTAATTTTTAACCTGGAAAACCAAAATTGATACACAAGGCATTTGTGGAATATGTTTAGATAACTTGTCTTCAAATTAAATTAGCAGAAATTTTCCCACTATTGTGGTTGTCAGGGGGTTTGTTTTTGCCATTCTGCAGGTCACATGAAATGACTTTTGGCATTGAAGTGTATCTAAGCATTCAAGCCAAGTTCATTCAAAAAGAGCATGGTGAAATCCAAATTCTGCACACTCCAAAGTAAACTGATTGAAGGCTCAGGAAATATACACCTGGATGGTGAAAGCAGAACCAGGTTGCTGAGTTCAGAAAATTATGTCATCCCATTTCCGATACCTTAATCCATTTACTCCTTTAGTTTCCATTATTGATCCTGTCATATAGAGAAATGATCAAATCTACTTTCAATTTTCTTTGATCTCATTGAGATGCTCTCAGAAACATTCAGTATAATTTAATAATACCTTCCTTAATTTAATTTCTTCAAGCATATACAAAATTTCATACCTACAAAGTAAAAGCAATGTCAAGTTTTGGACAATATCAGGCTAAATGACATGGATTCTAACCCTGAGTAGTTGGCAAGGAAGATTTTGCTTCCAACAATTTCTGCTGATTAATACTTACTTTATGTAGGCAGCAGCTTTTCCTTCTGAAGGAGGGATAAGTGCACATAGGTTTTTTGGATTTTTTGCTAGTTTGAAGAAATTCTTTTTATATATTAGACTTCTCAGTCTAGTAACTATTGAAATTGTGAAGAAACCAGTGATAAGGCAATAGATCTAGTGCACTGCCCGCTTTGATGGTGGATAAAGTATAATGATTTTACTCTGAGGTAGTACTTCTTAATTTGTTAGTTAAGTAGCAGAGAAAAGAAATCTCACAATGTGCAACAATGTACCCATGTGCCAGGTTTGCACCATTTAGGGTAGTTAGGAAAAGTAACTGATGAATTGAGTTCATCAAGCAACTTGAACCATTACAAGGCAATCCGGATTAACTGGTGTCCAAGGAAATGCAAATGAAATATGAAATCACTGGAATACAGTACTCACCGCATACAAAATCTGATTTTAACTTCCACAAAACCTAGCGGGTTATAATGTCACTAAGTTGTAGGTTTTTCTAGGGGGGGAAAATGTAAGTTATTGCAACATACTTAAAGTACTTACAGTACAAATAACTCGGTAATGACAAGTAGTGACAGTGTTTTGGAGAATCCAGACATATTCCTTTTTCTCACTTCATTATTTATAACTATCATTTTTCACAACCTTCAACTTAACCCCCAAAACAATGAGGGTTTACAACTATCATATCATTATGAAGAAGAGTAATTCATAAAAATGGGCTTGCCACAATGTGAGAAGCATGGAGGCAGAAGAAGGAAAATTAAAGGCTTTTTGGCAAGATACTCCTTGAAAACCAGTTATCAGTGTCTTAACCTACTTTCATTTAAAAAAAAAAAAAACAACCAGCCTTTTTCTTAAAAATTAAGATTCATGTGGATTTGGTTTTGTGGAGGTTTTTATCATATATCTTAATATTTAACATTGAAATGAGCTAACAGATTCCTAAAATAGGATATTAGATTTCAAGTATTTCAACAGATGTCTTGCATCCAACTAGTACTGTGGAGACTGAGCATATTTATACCTTTTAAAAGCATTCTGAATAGCATCTAAGAAGATAAACAAATCTTAAAGTCACCAAGAAGCTTATTTTGTGTAATCTTAGTAAACTCAGCCAGAAAGTTTTTCTAATGCACGCCTCTTAGCTGAATTATCTGCAGGAAGATGTTTACTTAGAAGATAGAAAATTACTAGACCTAATGGGCAGAAGGCAAGTTTAGAAAAATGGCATTTTAAATGTGCATTTAGAAATATCCTTACATGTTTTAAGTCAGGCATCTGAAGTGCACCTCTACGTGGAAAAATCACAATAGAAATGAATTTGAGAACAATTCTTAGCATCAATTAAAAAAAAAAAAAAAAAGTAGTCTGAAAGTAACCTCTAACTCCTACTCAGAGTGGGAAGTTTGTTCATGGCCTTGTTCAGCTTAGTTTTGAAAATCTCCAAGGATGGAGATTCCAATCTCTGTGAGAAACTTCCTGCATTGCTTAATGAAACTGACTTTCCTCTCTTCCTTGTCACCTTTGGCTGCTGCTTGCTTAATTGCTCTGCACCCTGGAGATGAGTTTGCCTCTGTTTTTGCTGTAATTTCCCACCAGAACTTGGAAGGCTGCATTGAGATTCCCTCTCCTCCCCCTGCATCTCCTTACAAGTTACCTGATGGCCTCACTTTCACAGCACAACCACAAAAGCTGATAACCTCTGCCACCACAAGGGTACTCTGCTGACACATGGCACAACAGGCACTGGAGATGGTAATTTAGCACTCTGAAAGGGTTACAGGATTCCAGCAGACTTGGATTTAAATAATTGACCCGAATTAATAGCAATGGCATAAATTTAAAATCTTCTAGGATTTAGTTGGAAAGAACAGAATTTTTTTTCCTGCAACTATTCCACAGAATTTGCTTATCCAGGGTTCTCATGTGGTCACAGGGAGCACCGCCGTTATTTCTTGTGGAATTAAAAGTTAAGGATTCAAAGGGTGCTCCTCACATCATCAAGTCAAATCCTCTTTCAGGGTTATAATCCCAGAAACATATTTAGTAGAGTTTCTTGTAAAATCTAGCTCAGGCTTATGTTCCTGGTGCTTGCACTAAGAAGTGGTTCTACTACACTGATGGTTTGAAAAACTATTCTAATTCTCAGACTAGATGTATTCAGCTCAAGTTTATAACCATTCGTAACTGTGCCAGTGTTGCCTTTTAAATGTAATAGCTCTTTATCCTCCCCAGTAATAACAGTCCTTGTGTATTTATAGATACATCCCTTCTTAGCCTTTCATTTCCTGGTTTCAAAAACTGAAAATCACAGAGTGCAGCAGAGAATCTTTTCTAAAATGTTGTAGAATTGTATTAACCCATCTTATGACTCCATCTGTTTAATAGTTCCCCTAGTGTCTCTCACCAGCTGCACTGCTTCCTTTTACCTCACTCATTAAACACCTGACCTTACTGCTTGTTCTTTTGCAATGCTGAGAGGTTTGATTTTGCCTCACATATGTTCTAAAAAGGCTGTGACCACTGGGACACTAACACACCAGTTTTATTTCACCCTCCTATTCTCTTGGAAACTTCAAGTTAATCAAGTTTTGGGTGGGATTTTTTTTCCCCTTGTCAGCCACAAATAAAATAGATCTATGTGATAGATGAACAATAGAACAAAAGTGAGATGATCAAATGTGTTTCTATTGTTCCTGTGATGTAGGTGATAACCGTGAATCTTCTTGTGAGAGCTGTCATGAATTAGTTGAGTAAAATTCTCAGGAACAATTCTTGTACTGGAATTTGGGATGGAGAAACAATTTCCTCCCCAAGAAGTTATTGATCCTGATTTTAAAAGCACTTTTTAAAGTTTTAAACACTGTGAACCATTTCTCTTAGTAGAAAAACCTGAAAGGGTGGATATGCAAGTGAGAGGCACAGAATCGCTAGAATAAATTTCACACCTATGGTGCGAAATCAATGGAATGGCTGTACAGAGATGTTCAACATGGGTTACAGAAAATTAATGATGTCTCCACAGCATGGATGGATGAAGAAATCCCACTATCAGAAGCTGTGAGATGAAGAGAATGTCAGAAAAGGACTAAGTTAGATATTCCTTACTAATTATTTAGTATTATTCCTTCGAACTAGTTGAAAAATTGTTCTGTATGAAGAACTGTGAAGAACGATCAATTTCCAGGAAAACAGAGTTTGCATCAAGATACTGAAAGTGTGATTCTGCTACTTTCTGCCTTTTTTTTTTTTTTTTTGCAATGCTGAAAGGATATGTATATTTTCCATTCCACGTTAAAGAAAAAGATATGTATAATGAGGGTGAAGACAGCAGCAAGCTTGGTGGGAGAACACACTCGTTACTGTACGAATGAATTTTACGAATACGTTTTCAAGTGACTTATCTACCTCTTAATTTCAATATTTCTACTGGTATCAACAGTAAGCATATAAAGCAAGTTTCACTTTAAATGGTGGTAAAGTTGTGTCTTAATATTAATAGACACCTGAAGAAGTACCAGCATTAAGGGTAAAGGATTAGTCTTTTAAAATGTGGCTTGTAGTTTTTAAAACATTAATTTGGGAGGGGGGTAAATTTTTCTGCATTTTTTTGAAGTTTGTGTTTTCACAGTTTTAAAAATGAATTTTATTTATTTCTACTAAGCATTAGCAGGTAATTCAAGGACACATTAATTACTCTCATCCTACAATGTGTAGTCATGCCTGTTAGCAGGAGAAAAAAGTGTTGTGGGTGTTTTTAATATGCAAATCCCATGACTTGTCTGAAATTCATTTGTAAATTAACATTTTTCATTCAGACAAAATGCTTAAGGCTAGATTAAATAATATCAAGGACAAGGGATATCCTTACCTGACAAAGTCATGCACCCACTTAGAAATATAAATAGATCCAAATAGTCACCTATTGGATGTAGGCTTAGATCTACATCACAATTCCCTACTTATATATTGCATATTGCAATATTGGCTGGATATGAAGAACAGGGGCAACATTTCATTTGAAAAGGAGATTGTGGCTCCAATTTTGACCAATTGAGGTATTGGACATTTAAACATATATTTACACTTTCAAAGTCCTGCATGGAGTCTTACTAACAAATCTTCTCATCCTCCCATAAAAACAGAAGTTGGGGCTACCTGTTTGCATAAGGAAGTATCTAACCCCCAGAGGAGCACACCTCTCAGGCTGATGACAGGTTAAAAGCAAAAGTAACTAGCATTTAGGATTATGGTTTTTTAACACAAAGAAAACACATGCAACTAATATATGATACCTGAGACATGGAGGTTTACTACTCTGTAGCCCGTGGTATGCACCCCTGCTTTTGTGATCATTTTGACATAAATATTAGGAGAGGCAAGATTAGGATTTTGTAAGGATACAACAAAAACCCTACCCAAGCTCATACTATTCTACCACAAGCCAGCTTGTTTGTCTCCAAAGCTAGGAGCCAAATTAAAACCCTGCTTAGCTTTAGACTTCAGAGGTAGCAGACATCTTTCCTTGCCCCATCAAGTTTTCACTATAAGTTTCCTTCCTACTATTGAATCACACCTGCTTGTAGCAGCAAAACACATGGACTGCTCAACAGCTCACTAATATAAACTAATGAACACTGGTTTGTCTGAAGCACAGCAAATGCAACCAACTAAAACCACCAGAGGTACAAGTAGACTTTCAACTGAGCTAGCAAGATTTATAGCTTCCTCTTCCCAGATATTTGATTTAATTTCCACTGGTAGATCTTACACAAATGATAATCCATCTGACACTGATTCTTGCCCTAAAGTAGTGAAAAGTGTGAACCTAAACCCATAACTGCCTAAGTTCTTCCTTTGCATTTTCATTGTACTGCTTCAACTATTATATCACTGCATTTTTATTTCTCAATGTGAATATAAACACACTGCTCCTCACCTCAAAATGCAGAGTTTTAAGATCAAAAAATATATACAGACCTACTACCATTGTAACAATAAGACCTCTACTTTTGAAACATAGATTTCTTTCTTTTAAGAAATAAGCTTTGCAACATTTCTGCTCTATATGTTAATATCTTACAGAAATGCAACCTATCCAATATCTTCTAGCTGAATATACTAGCCATCAGGCTGCAGAGGCCTCATGGTCTGCCTTGTTTTTCCTTTCTCTGTCCCTGTGAATTTTGAATTATCCTGTTTTCTCAGGAAAGCACAATTTTAAGAGAAGCCAGTCACTTATCTGCAGGGCAGACTTTCACCTGATCTGAGCCGTGGGTTTGGCCACCCTCTGGTTGATACAGGTCTTTTCCTCTGCAGGTAATCATCCAATCCTTTATGTCATGGTGTAGGAAGGCAGACAGCCACCCTCACACAGATTTCAAAGAAAACATATTGGCTCTGTTCTTCAAAAAGGATGGTTCATGATTGCAGCTTTGGCCTGAAACTGCAGGCTGAGGGGTCCCAAAGAGGTAGAGGCACTTCCTGATAGTTCTGGGTCAAGCCGTTCAGCTCCACAGAGATGGGGTTTCCAAATAGAACCTTTCCTCCTCCTGTTCTTCAGTACAGGGTCCGTTCTTGCTGAATAGCTCCTTTCTGAAGTGCTTGATGTTCCTGAGCCCTGAGCTGCATCCTAAGGCTGAACAGTGAAAACCTATAAAAGGTGAGTTTACTTTTTAAAATTTCAGTTTAGGCTACAGAAACAATCTTACCTGTATCTGGGCCTGGAATAACAGTGCAGGCACCAAAACCTCTGTGTGATGAGCATAGTGGTAGAGCACTAAGGGTGATGGAGATGAAAAACTCTATTTTGTGTATTAGGATGAGTACATTCGTTGCAAATGAAATTAATACTGCAATAGCCAGCTTATACTCTTAGACCAATTTTGTGTTGCTTTGTATTATGTTATCCATGAAATTTCCATCATTTCTGGGGAGTTGTAAGTAGCATTTCTCTTCAGTCCCAACCTTAAGGCTGATTCTGAAAAACCTAAATTAATTTTCATATTCGCACATATTTATAATAGAAATGATTTTAATAATCTTTCAAAAATTCTTAATTTTATCTTAGTACATTACTGTCCCTTTTTTCCTGAACTTCAGTCACAGACTTAAATTTCCCATATTATCACCCTATTTCAATCTTGTACCCTTTACAGAATATATAGCAGAAGTCCTTGGGAGAAAATACCTAGGAAAGAATATATCAGATATTTCAGGTTCAAATGGCAACTAATACCCTGATAGTTTAAGTAATATTTTTTTAAGACCTCTTTTATAAAGGAAGATCATCATAGTATGTCTGGAGAAAAGGACATTACAATTCATCACAGACTGCCAAAAGCAGAAAGTGTATTTTAGACAGTAAAACAGCTGCACTTATGTCTAGAGAGGGACAGATAAGAAAGGCTTTTGACAGAAGTATTTTATAGAGATTGTGTTAGCTAAATGTTCAGGACTGATCAAAATTAATCCTGCACTTTCTGCTGGACACAATATTTTGTTCTGTCTACCATGATTTTTCCCCAGGTGCTCCATATATTTGTGGTGGATGCCAGCCCATAAAATACAATGCTGGTCAGTGGAAGCAAGAGAGGCAGCCCAGAGTCTCCTGAGTCAACAGTGGGAGAGCATAGCTCAGGCTAGCATGCTATATTCTTTTTCTTAGGAGTATGTGTTCTGAATACCTAAGCCAAGAAATTTCAGAGTAAGATGTGTAGGCTGTAGAAAGACAGCCTTACCATATTGAACTGATAAAGCAATAGTAATGTATTTTCTAGGTTGTTTGCTAGTTATTACTAAGCTGCTCCTGGTGATCTAAGATATGCAGCTTCTGGTGTAGGGGGAACCTGGGCAGGGGGGATGTTTTTTAACCATAAATAACATAAACATCTTGTATTTGTGGCTCACAGCAGTCTAAGTGGCTTGCAACTCAAAGACATTAAATTAATTTTTCAGCTTTCTGTGTCCAGCCAACTGAGAAAATGATGCTCTGGAGCCCTTCAGTTCCTGTCTAGTCTGAAAACACTACATACAGGGAAGAAGAAATTAATTCCACTCCAGAAAATCCCTGGTCTGGCTGTTTTCTATTTCCTGCCAATAGTATCTATATTAAACACACAAACAAACAAAAAACCAACTGAACAAACACAAAAACCAAACCAAACCAAAAACCAAACCAAATAAAAAAAACCCAAACCAACCAACCAAACAAAAAACACACCACAATAAAACCCCCCACAACACTCTTAGTAAATGACAGGAGTACATACAATAACAATAACTTAGATATTCAGCAAAATTCCTGAAATAAAATATACTGGATGTGTGCATAAAAATACTTCTCTTAAATAGAGGATATAATTCTGCTACTGTTATATAATTTATGTATTACTAATGGTAATGAAAGATGGGAGTGAGGGAAAGCGTATTGGAAGAAACTCTAATATATGCATGTAGCTTTGCTTGGCAGACTTACAAAGGGTTGTACTGACTTTGCAATAGTTATATGCATAAGCTCTTCAAGGACCTTGATCCTGAATTGCTCCACACTGACATAAATATTATTACAGACATGAACTGTCACTGTGGAGCTCTCTACAAGAAAAGTCAAATAGGGATACACAAGTTATTTCTCAACTTTCTTGAAATTTACTTGCAAATTCTACAAGCAGCAAAGGTAGACTAGGTATTCATTATCACAGGGAAGTACAGAGCAATTGATCATAAAAGATCAAATGATCTAATAGTAAAATACACTTTGTAGTAGCTTTATTCATGTTTTCTTTTTCTAGAACTAAAGAGCAGCTGTTCCAATTAATGTGATTTTTTTCTCCCTTTTGTTGCTACAGCTTTTGAATTTTTCTGGAAACAGAGAGATAAGTATTATATGAAGTGTAGTCAACAGCTGAATTGAGGCTCTGTGAGAAAAAGAATGGTGATTATAGGGCCAAAAATGCCGTGAATTCCATTGCTACTGAATGAAAACAATACCATTACGTACTTTTTTGTATACTGCGTGACCTTGAGTCTGAAAAATGGGACATCCCTGTTTCCCCATCTTTCAAATGAGTAAGAACTGGTCTCCTATACCTTTCAGGAAGTCTTCCAGAAGTTTAAGGTTTTTCCTTCCAGATTGAGGAAAAAAGATGTAAAATAAAACATTTGGTCTACTTAAAGAAAACTGTTTCTGTATATAGACAGAAAACAGGTGAGTAGAGTTATGGATTCCAAAGCTAAAAGGATCATTACATGTTAGCCTGGCTTTCTGTATATCATAGGTATTTTCTTTTTCTTGTTTATAATTATTTCTTCGTTATTGAGTGTTTTTTTGTTTTTGTTGTTGTTGAAAAGATGTTCTTTTTCTTCACTGGTTCCTTTAATATTTGTTCATTTGCTCTCCTGGAGGTATCTGTCTTACTTTTCCTTTGAATTTACTTGTACCAGGTTTAGCTTACTTGAGATGTAGTTATGTGAGGCTAAAGAGGTTACTTTATCCTCTTGATGGTAATTGCCTTTTTTAACACGGATTTCAGATAAAAGGCAGAATTTAAAAAAAATATTAGTGCCATATTTTTTCCTGCATTATGACAAAACTATTTTCTAGCAGAGACTTTTGATCTCTGACAAATAATGTTAGAAATATTACAATTTGATTCTTGTTTTTATTAACATTTTCTTCCCAAGATCTGCAAGTTACCTGGGTTTTTCCATTAAATGTGCAGAATTTTTAGTTGTGATATTATCTTGTCACTTATAAAGTCTCCAGTACATTGTATCTAGACAGTTGCCCTTATTAATTAACCTGTTTTTCTCTCTCTATGGAGAATTAGATTTCTTTGTAAAAAATATGATCTTAATTGACATTAATCACACCCTTCGCCTTTAATTATTTATTAAATGAATCCTCTACCAGATCTTCTGTTTATTTTGTTTGTGACAAATTTCACTTGACTGACCAATAGGATCATCCTGTTGCCCTATGGTAAACAAAGCATTGTTCCAATCTTGGCATTTACACTACTTAAAAAGCATAACTAAACACACACTCACACACACAAAGCAAACAAAAAAAACACAAACCAAACCAAACCAAGCCAAACAACAACAACCAACCAACCAACCAACCAACCAACCAACCAAAAAACAAACCAACCAAACAAACAAAAGCAAACAAACAAAAAAACACCAAAACCCAGCAGCTGAACAGCTGTGTGGATTTAGTAATTTTGCACTTTTATTAATATTAGTGCAGTTTAGCACACTCCCTAATTGTCAATCACAGAAAGGCTTCAGGAGGTACTCCTTCCAAGAACAGCTTGAATTTCCTTAATATTTTCAAGGAAAATTATCTAGAGTTGTTTATTAATTTTTTAACCACCAATTCATTAACAAATAATAAATTGACAAATCAATGAAAGCCTCTTACAACAACACAGGAATTGCCTGGTTGTTTCATATTCTTGGCAATACTGGCAGTAGAATCCCAGTTGTTGTGAGCATGAGAAGGTTTGATCTTTGCAAGCTCCCCCATTAGGAGTCTGAGAGCCATGAAGTGTGGAGTGGTGACATTTATAACTCTGTGTACCTGTCTATTGATTATTCTTGTATTTATGAGTTCATACAGGAACAGATGTTAGTTGACATTTTTTGTTTAATCTTACAGACATTCTGAAATTGCCCTTGGAGATTCAGGTGAATATGGAGAGGCATGTTATTATCGAAAGCTGAAACCACATGGAAACAAGACAAGATGATTTTTAGTCTCAGAGAAGTACAGAGGAATCTGGTGCAATTCCTGATCAATCTGAGCTCATCACTACAAGAATTTTAGGAAATTTGTTCTATTGTGCAAAGCCAAGGGCTTGCCTCACTTGGCATTTAGTTGCAGGTCTAATTCATCTAGTTTATGAAATTAAAAGTTAAAAAAATCTCTATTTTTCACACAAATATATTGCTATTTTTTCACATACACTCTAAGACACTAATTCTCTATCTAGACTGTCAGCTCCTATATGGCCTTCAGTATGTTTCCCAGAGCCTCTCATCAGAATGCCAACTCATAAAACCTATGTATCTTCCGAATGGGTTTGAGATTTTTAATAAATTGTTATTCTAAACATTGCATTTTTATATGCCACTGGTTACTTTTGTAGTTACTAAGTGATTCATGGGCTGTTTGGAAGAAGCACACATATGCACGCAAATACTTATAAGTTCTGTTAAGCAAGGTTGCTGATTTTTAGTCAAGAAATTAACCAAGAAAATTAAATGCTTTGTGCTGACTTTTGAGTTTTACTGGTTGTTTAAGTTACAATCAAGGCTTGAGTGGGATTTAAGACGGGGGCTGTGATCATTCAGTTGCAAAACTGAGCTCCTTGACCTTTTGTTGCAGCCTCTATGTGTATATCAGCTAATTGCAAGCTCTAATCATGAAATTCCAGGAGTCTGTGGTGTCTAACCTGAGGTGCTGGAGGAAGAGGCACATGATTTCCGAGATCAGGATCTGAAGAGTTATGCTTTTTTCCTGACCATGTTTGAAGACAGAGGAAAACTGAGGTCTCAAACAGTACAGACTTTATCTTGTGATAGGTTTTTGGGTGGCTGCTCATGCAAGTGTTGTCATTTAAGCCTACAGCATTTCTAGGCACCTTGATGCTTCAAAGCCATCCCTGATTGCCACATTTTGGAGCAACATGGGCTTCATGTCTGCTTGATGACCGCATTGAGCTTTTAGGAAAAGCTTTCAACATCATTCCTCAACATAGGTAATAAACTTACATACATATTCTCAGCATCTTACAGTTCTTGATGTTTGCAGAGCCATTCATTCACACATGATTTGTAGCTGCATGAAGCTGTGAGACAGTGACATGTCTGTATAAAGAAACACAGGCTTTCACCACAGATTGCTTGACTTGAGAGAACAAAATTAGCAGGAAGCAGCACACACACCACATATCCCACAATTTAGTGACCAAATTCTAGATTCACTGGGCAAACTCCATCTTAACATCAAGATAATTCCCAGATCTACAAGGCAGGTGAGTTTACAAAGAAAAACTTTCAGATTCCCAGATTTTTAAAGCAGTTGAGGGAAGAAAATGCTCCATCTTGCTGTTTGCATGCCTACCTCTTGTTACTTGTATGTTTACCTGTGGTCCAAACTTCTTCATATACCTAGCTTTTGCTAGTTGTTGTTGTTGTTTTATGTATTTTTAAAAAAAATCACATTCTGTGCATAAGGTCTCTTGACCTGAATATTCAGACTGCTGTCCCCTTTTAGGGATACAACGTTGTGCAAGCTAACATACAAGCACAGCCTTCTGGCATGATGATACTAATATCTGTGTGTCTTACTTACTAAAAATTAAAAGCAGAAGAAAATTTAAGAAAATAATTATGCTAAATATAAATTGGTGAACTCTTTGGGAGCTTGTGAGTAAAGAAAAGAAGCATCTCACTGCAGCATATCTCTGCCTTAAAAAATAGAACTGATGGACTGAAAAGCAGTATTTTGGAGATATGAATGACCCATCTGCTCTGCTTGTAATGCTAAAGATTTCACTCTGTGCAGCTCTGGGTTTGAGCAAGTCATAGCTGTATTTCTTAAGGGAAACGTACCTTTCCTAAGTACACATTGTAACATTTATACTTTCCTTTAGTTGGAAGGAAAGCTGTTCAAGAAAAAAACCCATTTTGTTTCTTCCTTAAAGGAGAAAAGCAGTTCACAAACCCTGATTTTTCTGTATCTGGTGCCTTACTCTGTTCTTTTGTTAGCTCTTTTGTTCTTTCGTTAGCTCATAGGCAATTGATTCTCCAATACCACAGGTTTTTTAGACCCAAACACAGAGCAATTTCAACCACAATTTTAAACAAGCTATGTTTAACATAAAAATCTCCACTCATGCAAATTCACTTGGGCAATTTTTCAGATCTGCTTGCAATATAGCAAGGAGTTTCTTATTAATAAGAAAGTGTCTTGGGTTGTGGAACCTAGGATGTGTATTCTACTTTCATCTGCTGAAAGCATTTGGGGAATTGTTCTCCTTTATCTCTTGTAACTCTGGGGGGGAGGGGGGCGGGTACCTTTTGATAAAGGGCCAACTGTTAAAACCAGGTGGGGCAGTGTTTCTTATCTCTTTCACCATCCCTCCTCCCTCCAGGGGGATATTTTCTGCTAATGGACCATTAAGACACCCCTAAAAGCACACATCCCAAAAACTTACCCTTCCCAAAATAGAACATCCACATTCCATCATTCCTATTGTGAGATGCTCCACCCAGTGGGGGGAGCCAACCATTCCTACCTGGATAAAACTGGGACACAGGAACAGGAACACTCTGGCTTCACCTGATTACTGGAGGAAGACTGGACCCTTCTCACCATCACTGGACCCTTCTCACCATCACTGGACCCTTTTCTACAGGATCATTTCTACTTCAACAGAACCACATCTGCCACTCCAGGAGGACTCACTTTTGGACTGCTTCCAACACCCTGACCAACAGGGTGTCAGGTTGTAGCTCTGACTCTGTCAGGGCTTTCCAGGATTGCTTGTTTATTTGTTTGCTTGTTTGGTTGGTTGGTTTTGTTTTCTACTACATTTATACTGTTAATATTCCTAGTAAAGAACTGTTATTCCTATTCCCAAATCTTTGCCTGAAAACCCTTAATTGCAAAATCATAATTTGACAGGGGGTGAGGGGTTTACATTTTCTATTCTAGGGGAGGCTTCAGCTTTCCCTGGCAGATACCTGTCTTTCCAAACCAAGACAAAAAGCAAGACCCAACACCTGTATTTGTTTTGATTTGTGAAGGATTTCCAGGACTCCTTCTGTGCTCTCCATGAAGATAACATGTTTATAACAGTTAACCCAGAGATGCACAGAGAGAAATCTTTAGCATTACAATCAGTGCAGAAGGGTCAGTCACATCTCCAAAATACTGCCTTTCAGTGCATCAGTTCTATTTTGTAAGGCAGAGGTATGCTGCAGTGAAATGCTTCTTTTCTTTACCCACAACCTCCTGAAGAGTTAACTAATTAAGACTTAAATGTTTAAACTCTTATTAAACTTGACAAGTTTGCCAGAACATGGCTACAACCAACAGGAACAAATCTAGCAAGAGATAAAATTATTTATATCCATTACATCTGAATGAAAGGCAAAATTCCATCAGTATGCAGTACTTGGAAATACAGCCAATCAGCTAAGGGCATTTTTCAGATCTGGTTGCATAGCAAGGAGTTTCTTATTAATAAGAAAGAAAGACCCAACACCTGTATCTGTTTTGATCTGTGGAGAATTTCCAGGACTCCTTCTTCCTCTGCGTTCTCCATGAAGATATACACGTTTATAATCGTAATAATCACTTATTTTGCCAGATACAAGCTAATTTTCATTACACAAGTGGAGATTTTTATGTTAAACACAGCTTGTTACTGGGCAGGCAACCTCAGTAACACTGGCATGTATTCAAGCCTTCTGGAAATAATATTTTGAGTCCTGGCTGATATTTGACTAAGTAAGATGGACAGACAAACCTTCGTCTCACTTAGTGTTCTTGTCTTAAAGATGCCTGCATTATCCAGAGATTTAAACTACGTGCAGTTTGGTCTAGGAAAACGTCAATGCCTTATGACTAAACAGATGTAGTTTTATCTGCATTGGAAAAAGGAAAAGGAAGAAAAGAGGAGACTAGTTGAGACTTTTACTTAGATGGAGAAAGTCCATCTACCCACCTGTATTTCAGGAAATACCTATGAAATACTAGAAAGGAGAAAACAAAATAAGGGAGTCTTCCTGACAGTCTGATACAAAGCTTTAAGAAACGTGGGCTGGATCACAAAGACTATTTGTGAAGTGGGAAGTTCTTCTTCACCACAGGTTTGAAAGCATCATTAGGAATAACATGACAAATTCAGGTCTTTGTTATGTTTCATAGAGTTTGATCAACTCCTACGTGAGATAGAGTCAGAAATTAGAAGCCAGGTATGTGTGTGTGCTCCCTTGCTGCCCCAAAATAAAAATCTATCACTTAATGCTCTCAGACTACATTTGTCTTAACTCGATTCCTGGCTTCAAAGTTTTCCTCTTAATTCTGCGTGATACCCCATATACCAACAGAATAGATTGCTATCTGTTTTCCACTCATTTTGATGTTCATGTGTCCTAGGGTGACTTTATGATGCTCGTATCCTCAGTTGTCTGTTCTGTATGTGCTGCATATTAAGTTCTGTACCTTTAAAATGGTTCTGGTTCTTTGGAGTGGCGAGAGATTTCTTTTCCTTTTCCTTTTCCTTTTCCTTTTCCTTTTCCTTTTCCTTTTCCTTTTCCTTTTCCTTTTCCTTTTCCTTTTCCTTTTCCTTTTCCTTTTCCTTTTCCTTTTCTTTTCCTTTTTCCTTTTCCTTTTCCTTTTCCTTTTCCTTTTCCTTTTCCTTTCCCCTTTCCCCTTTCCCCCTTTCCCCTTTCCCCTTTCCCCTTTTCCCCTTTTCCCCCTTCCCCTTCCCCTTCCCCTTCCCCTTCCCCTTCCCTTCCCCTTCCCTCTCCCCTTCCCCTCCCCTTCCCCCTTCCCCCTTCCCCCCTTCCCCTTCCCCTTTCCCCATTCCCCTTCCCTTTCCCCTTTCCCCTTTCCCCTTCCCCTCTCCCCTTCCCTTTCCCTGTTCCCCTTCCCCTGTCACCCTGTCCCCTTTCCCCTTTGCCCCTTTCCCCTTCCCTCCCCTTCCCCCTTTCCCCTTTCCCCTTCCCCTTCCCCTTCCCTCCCTTCCCCTTCCCCATTCCCCTTCCCCTTCCCTCCCCTTCCCCTTCCCCTTCCCCTTCCCCTTCCCCTTCCCCTTCCCCTTCCCCTTCCCTTCCCTTCCCCTTCCCTTCCCTTCCCTTCCCTTCCCCTTCCCCTTCCCCTTCCCCTTCCCCTTCCCCTTCCCCTTCCCCTTCCCCTTCCCCTTCCCCTTCCCCTTCCCCTTCCCCTTCCCTTCCCTTCCCTTCCCTTCCCTTCCCTTCCCTTCCCTTCCCTTCCCTTCCCTTCCCTTCCCTTCCCTTCCCCTTCCCCTTCCCCTTCCCCTCCCCTTCCCCTTCCCCTTCCCCTTCCCCTTCCCTTCCCTTCCCTTCCCTTCCCTTCCCTTCCCTTCCCCTTCCCCTTCCCCTTCCCCTTCCCTTCCCTTCCCTTCCCTTCCCTTCCCTTCCCTTCCCTTCCCTTCCCTTCCCTTCCCTTCCCTTCCCTTCCCTTCCCTTCCCTTCCCTTCCCTTCCCTTCCCTTCCCTTCCCTTCCCTTCCCTTCCCTTCCCTTCCCTTCCCTTCCCTTCCCTTCCCTTCCCTTCTTTCTTTTCTTTTCTTTTCTTTTCTTTTCTTTTCTTTTCTTTTCTTTTCTTTTCTTTTCTTTTCTTTTCTTTTCTTTTCTTTTCTTTTCTTTTCTTTTCTTTTCTTTTCTTTTCTTTTCTTTTCTTTTCTTTTCTTTTCTTTTCTTTTCTTTTCTTTTCTTTTCTTTTCTTTTCTTTTCTTTTCTTTTCTTTTCTTTTCTTTTCTTTTCTTTTCTTTTCTTTTCTTTTCTTTTCTTTTCTTTTCTTTTCTTTTCTTTTCTTTTCTTTATTTTCTTTTCTTTTATTTTCTTTATTTTATTTTCTTCTTATTGCACTTGTGGGCATCTTGTTTGTTAAATAAATAGGTTTTTTCACTTTTCTCTGAGGAAGTTTCTTCATGGACTGGCTGGGGGGAGGGGCTGTTTGGCTTTGCTCTCCAGAGGAACCCCTTTGGAGGTTTCCTCCCAAATTTGCCCTAAACCAGGACATCATGCCATCAGCCCACCAAAAAAGAAATCCCTAAATAGTAATATTGATTTAATTAATCACACTGAAAATAATTCTTTAGTCCTAAGAAAAACAAAACTGTTGTGGAAAAGGGTGCTAAATTTCTGTAGGACAGTGAAAGCTGGTCTAACACAGAGTTCTACAGTTTTTAAATGCAAAATTTGCTGCAGGGCCACAGAAAAATGTGTTATTAGATCCATAGTAGAATTTGAGAGGGGTGTGTGAGTGGGTGTTTTATTTTGCTTTTTTAAACTTGGTGGTTTGTATTTGTAAACACTACGAGTGACATTAACTGCTAGTAAGAGTGACATTAATTACAATAGCTGTGCTGAGGACGTTGGACTTTGGCTGATGAGCACCAGGCAGAATCTAACTTTCACAAGCTTTCCACTCAGCAAGGATCCCTTTATTTCTGTCATACACTTCTGTGCATTTCACCATACCACATCCAGGAGGATGTATCCTTTCAATAGCTGTCAGCACTTTCTGGACACTTGCTGTTTATACTTTCAAAAGTTGCAAGGGAGAGGAAGAAAAATAGAGCAAGCAGATTTATAGACTTATTTTCCCCCCAAATTACATCTCTTTATATATACAGTTCTATATCAGAGCACTGTTAATCTTCTAACATATTTTGGAAAGGCTGGGATTATGCATTAAAGATTCCATTTTGTATTTCACAGCTTAATCACATAAGGTATTCTGTTTCTGTTCTAAGTAGTCTAACAGATCAAGGCGAATTTGATGCTAGAAAAGTGACAACTTCTTAAAGATTCAGGTTCTTATTTCTTTGGGGCACAACGTACTCTTCAGTGTTTATGCTCATGCAACCTGTCTGTATTCAGGGGCAGAATGTTCCTGGATAGGGAACAGAAGAAACCTGAAGTGGATTTTGCCTGAAACCTGTTCTAAAAATCTCTGCTTTGAATGCTCAGCAGTGTTATGGACATAAGGACACCTCCTGCAGTGTACTAAAGTGGCTTGGCTTGAAAACATCATTGTTTGTAAACACATCACCTTAGAAAAAGAAGACCTTAATGCCCCATTGTCCATGTGCCTGCTAAGACTAATATTCAGCTGATACAATTTTTTCCATTGTGAATAATTAAGCTCAATTATTACCTGTTTTTTCCAGGTACCTGTTGAAGTATCCTTGCTTCATCACTTACAAAGTATTAACAGCTACAATCAAATTCAGATAGTTTTATTGATACAGAAAGATTGAGAAGAGACATTTATAATACAAAATGCTTTATAATACATCAATGGAGTATTTTCATTAAATATTTTAATTTTTCTTGCTCCATGACTTACTCTGCCTCATATTTAATTAGGATTAAAATGCTATAAGTAGGTTTAAGTGGTTATAACATAGGTCCCTTAAGTTTGCCAATGTATCTGGGGTCCTACAGCACATATCCAAACAATATCTTTGCATATGTAGGGCAATTGACAGCTGTATAAAGTACTGTAGTTTAAGGGTAGATTTTGCTGTGCATCCCTGAGAGACACAATTATCCACTGTCTGTGGCCACTGTTTGTGTTCCCTTGAAGTTTTGCTAGAACTCACCTGCATGCTCACAAACAAAGTTCTGCTTAAATTCTGAAGAAGTAAATTAACATAATTAAATTAGATCCCAAACAATTTTTTTTCTCATTCTCTTATTGAGTCGTACCTTGTTACTTCTGTTTACAGCACAAAGAATTTTTAAAGACTAGAAAACTTGTCTTCTCTTGCTGCTCTACCACTGCTTCAACAGCAGGTATTAGCCATCACAATGTA
Source organism: Phylloscopus whistleri (assembly GCA_017589585.1). Taxonomy (NCBI): domain Eukaryota; kingdom Metazoa; phylum Chordata; class Aves; order Passeriformes; family Phylloscopidae; genus Phylloscopus; species Phylloscopus whistleri. The sequence continues at coordinate 1,444,863 of JADMLD010001394.1, forward strand.
ACTTCAATACATCAGGATTTAATTTAAATATAAGTAGTCAAATGAAACCTAGCAATGAGGTGATGACCTATAGTGATAAAAAAGATAATTAGAATTATCATTTTTCTGGTATGAGAAGAGCCATGCAGTGACATATATCAGCTACTTGGGAATATATCTAGGCATTTCCACTGATTTTGCCTTAATTTTTACTTTGAATTCAAACAAACTCAGCTATGAATGTTTCTGTAGAAACTAAATGCTCGTGCTACCTAACTTGTTGTGTTGGATTCCTTTATAGGGTACAGTTATATTCCGTATTTCTATCAGTGAGCACCGGAAAAGAAGTGTAAGCACAGATCAGAAATGCCCCTTGTCAACACTCTAAAGACTATTTCTTGAACAACTCTTTGGTAGCAGTACAGGTTTTAATTGGTGCACCTTCCCACTGTGTCTCTGAACTATTTTCCACCTCTGTGTGATGCTTACATTTGCATTTCTGCTGTTATGGTGTGAACTGGACTGAAGACCTGATCCAGATCCAAAGTAAATGGTGTGAACTGGACTGAAGACCTGATCTAGATCCAAAGTAAATATGAACATTCATCATTTAGCTTGAGCATAATTAAATATTAAACCACATTCTTACATAAGTCATAAATTGGGAGTATGTGATCAAAACATGTTATGATATAGGCATGAATTCCAGCAAGAAATAAACACACACATATCCTTTGCCCAACCATATATCCTCCACCTCATCCTATCATTTGTGCCTGAAAGCTTGGTGAAAGTTCAGGCTCACAATGCTCATGCAGCAGGAGTAATGTATTGGCTGAGAGAGGCAGATATTCCCTCTAATTTTCCCTCTGGATTTGATTTTTGATAACTTAAACTGGTTATGAATGGTTAGCCCCAGCTCTTTCCAAGGCCTGGTTCATTTCCAGTTGAGCATATTATGTGGGGTAGAAAATTTAAGAGCTAAGTCTTGGCAGCAGCTCAGCCTTAATAGTTTGGATTTCAGTGCCTTAAGGAAAGGATGTCTTTAAAAATAGCTCTGGAAACAAGCTATTCTGAGGATAGCTCACAATATTTACTGGGGCCCAGTGCTTGAATTCTCACACATTTGCAACACCTGGCTTTAATCAGCTGGTTGAAGACTTGATCCAAAGACATCAAGACTTGTGGCTCCAGGGCCACAAAGACTTAAATCCTTATTATGAACAAGAATACAATCTGTCTTTCATTAAATTCTTTGTAATGAGGATGGGCAAGTTGGTGGACCTAAGCAGGCAGTTCCTCTTTCACAAATAAGCCACCATGTGAGACTGCCCTTCTGCTGCTCTATTTGGTGGCTCAGAGGAGCACAGAACAAAGGTAGGTGTCCTCAGCTGTCCTAAAGGCCTTTGGAGCACCTTTGAAGCCATTCACATTCCCAGTGCATCAGGAACAACTGCATCCTCACAGCACGTCTCCTGTATCTAAACAGGACACCTGGTTCTGCCAGTACCCATCCCAAAGCAGGGTTCCGGAGGATGGAAAGTCCCTGTATTTCACCACACTTGCCTCATGACATTATTTGTAGCCAGACTATGGAAGTAGGATAAGCTAATAAAGATATTTTGGGGAAGGTGCTGTTCTCATGGCTTGCTCGGGCTGGTTGGAAGGTAGGGGCCAAGGTATAGCTGTCCCAAGCTACGGAAGACATCACAGATCTCTTGTCAGAAAAGTCTAAAAGTCTTCCTGAAGCACCATAAGTGTTATCCAAGGGAATATTTCCAATGGAGTAAAACCAATTGGTGAAACCTATCAACAATATAAATTTAACTACTTTCCTTTCAAGAGGAAAACTTAACTACTAGTCTAGGGTCATGTTATGATCCTGAAAACGCTAAGAAGATTTTTTTTTTTCCCTCTCTAATCTGCTGCTGGAATCTTTGCAGTGTATTTTTATTTAATTCATACATAACATTAATTTTTCAAAATTTTTTCAAGCTTACTGTCAAAATATTCTTTTACTTTTAAGTTGCTTTTCTTCATTCAACTTCTTAGATTAAAACATTGCAAGAGACTTCACAACAATATTTTTTCTGGTTTTATGGAACTTTCCTGTGCAATTATCTATTTCCTTAATAAATGACCTCTTTGTTCCATGGCATATTTGTATCTCAGCCAGGTCTCACTGCTCCCATTGTTCTTCAAACTAAGGATGCTTACAATGAAAAATAAAAATCCCTTTGCCTTTCCCACAGAGAAAAAGTCAAGCAATGCTGGGACACAGCTCACCTTCTTCATCCAAAAGAGATATTATATGACTAGAGGACTAAAAATTTAAGATGAATATATCAGAGAGCAGTCATGATTTTACATCAAGCCAGTAACCTCACATTGGTGTTCCTTACCTACTACCATAGTATCCATGCAGCCCTGGGCAGCCAGAAACGTGCTGGAAGGGATCCCTCAGATCCCAGGAGGTCACTGTGCACTCAACTCACCTATTCCCTCACAGTTTCCTTCCAGCCAGGAGCTGCTGTGCTGTAGGTCCACCCTACAGGCTCCTGTGGGATCAGAGATAAGTTAAACATTTGTTTCCAGCAGCCCTGTATTTCTGCCATTTCCACCAAGGCAAATGTGGAGGTTTAGGACCAAGGAATGGGAGCTGCCTTGCTGCCACATATTTAGCTGTACCCAGCACAGGCCAGACACTTCTGGTAAATGCTGAAGTACACAAGGTAATCTCTTGAGCTGAAGCCAAACAAACCTCTCTAAATTCTTTTTGTTATAGTTTGCTCTTTACTCATACCAATTGTAGTAGTACTTTCCAGTGTTGCTGTAAAGCTGTCTTAGCAGAGCAAAGGACTGACCAGAGGGGAAGAGGAAAGCCAATCACTTAGAAGACAGAGATCAGATCTTAAGATTTTCTGCCTCACACTGCCAAATGCAGTGATAAGTAATCATTTGCTATTTATGCAACAAAATAAGAGGAAAAAAAAAAAGCTTCCAAAGTAGAACAAATTTGGTTTATAAGCTATAATAAACCAAATATATAAAGCCTATATATTTTGTTGACCAACATACTCTTGTTATGGCAATCAGCTGAAATAAGCTGCAAAAAAAAAGCCAAAACAGAATTTAGATGCAATTAGTCAATTACTGTTAAACATAACTGGCTTAACTGAAGAAACTACACAGCTACACCATATGTAGACACCCTGAGACTGTAGGAATCTTAGCAAAATGCTTCCATTAGCATGGAATATTAAAAATTAAATTATCCCTTCTTACTATGTTTGTAACAAATATTCTGTATAGATCTATCCGTATATACCACTGGACTGGTGTGTATCTATATCTAGATAATACTATATATACTATATTAATACTATATATACTATACAGTATATACTAGATATACTATACAATACTATATTAATATTTCTATCTATATATCTATACAATCTAATCTATATCTATCTATATCTCCCATATTTCTATAGCATAGAGAAGTGCTATATATTTGTATTAGAATTTCCTTGTTATTAATTTTGGCACATTTTTACATACCACATAAATGGGATACATACAATAACTCACTATATAAACAGTATGATCAGAAGATGGATAACAGATTAAATTTGAGGTGTCTCTAGTAGAAGAGATTAGGGTGACTTCTGAATGGCTGAAACACATGTACCAACATCCACAGGATGGTTGACTTAAGTGACTGGAAGCAGAAAGTATTGAAGTGCACTCTGACTGTAGCAGCGCAATGTGGAAACTAAAATAAATGTTGAAAGCTTTTCCTTTTCAAATATCTTTTCTTTTTCTAATTGCCATTGCACTTTTGATAAAGCTAAAAGGGAACTATAATTACTGGAAATACTAATTTGAATTAATTTTAGCTATGAATGAATGGCACGAAGACCTTTTCTTTCCTCTTTTGTAGGTCACGAAATGAAGAGGAGACTATGGCATTTAAACTGAGTTAAAATAATAGTGCTAATTTTAACCTTGATAGATGAAATAATGATCCCTCTGTAAGAAAACTACAGCATTGTTCTAGTTCTAGTTTCCCCGTGGGCCTGGTATCTCAGCAAACAGTCAAGTGGAAGAGTGGCTGGAGGGGGGGGGGTGTGATGTCAGCACCACAGGAGTAAGCCAGGGAAGGGAGTCTGAGCTACCACCACCCATGGCAAGGCATGAGCCACAAAAGAGTGTAACAGAGCTGACACCAGGCCATCCTAACGGGGAACAACACAACACCCCCACTTAGGATCCCTTAGGTCAGACATGAATGGAATTGTGCTTGTTTTAATAGCAACCTTGAAAAATCATTTGTCTAGGTAACTGTGTTTGTATAAAGGTTTCTTTCACACTGTAACTTACACTTGCACAGAAAGTGTAAGTTAGAAAAGTCTCCAGAAAAGATACATAAGGTGGAAATAACCAATTATTTTGAAGCACCCCACAGGGTTTGCAGGGTTTCCGTGGGCATTAACAGTCATAGGAACATGAAATAACAAGCACCTCAAGCATTTCAAATAAGATACTCTTCCCACTGCATGAAAAAAACCACAAAAACTCATCTAGAGACTTTGTCATCTGAAAGAAGTCAGCTGATTGTCAAGAGACCAATGACTCAGATATCTCCTTAATATTGCTAGATGACCTGCCAAGGTTTACTGAAATTCCAATTACCAGAAGTCATTCAAGCACTCTCTAGTAATAATTATATCCTCTGCTACCTAGTAGATGGTACTAAGAAGGAAATCGGAGGGAAAATGTAAATCTACATTATATTCTAATGACTTAAAATTTAATGAACAATCCAAGGAAAAAATGACTGTTTCTAGATGATTGCCCCTGAACATCATGAATAAAGATAAATATTAAGTATCTTAACTGATGCACAAGAAATAAAAACACAGCTGAAAAACAATCACATATTCTATGTCTTAATAGCCATGTGGGTTCAGGTATTTCTCATTACCATGCTTTGAGAAGGTATAGGATTTTTCTTCCTCCTAAGTCATTATGGCCTCATTCCAACACTTTAATGTTTAAATGAATCTTTATCTTTCTGTTCAAGAGATCCAGCTAGTTAATGGTTGAACAGCAATTCTAATAAATGTGTAGAACAAAGTAGATGATCATCATCATAATTTAAAATAATTCCATAAATGCTTTATCACCATTGAGTAATATTAGAGTGTGTTTTGGTGAAGCTTGCACTTCCATAGTTACCCTGGCCTCAAAACAAGAAGCTCATTAATAAAATTGCTTAAGTATTTTATCTGGGAGTTAAAATATGCAAGTGGTCATCATTGACTCATTATGATAAAAAATATGATGGGATAAATCTGATGAGACAGGGAAATTTATGGGGTCAATATGTGTGGATAAAAGAGCATGGGATGAGTCCAAATTAATTAGTTGCTATGGGTCTGTGTAAAGAGGGAAGATCCTGGATGGCAAGTGCTGCAACCAGGCAGCATCCAGCACCAACATCCATTTGGAGAGCTACAGAGCTTTTCAGAATGGTAAATCAAAATTTTAGCTGTAATCTCATGGTTGTGTTCTCATGGAGACAGTAGATACAAGATAGATAAACTGATCAGGTAATGTGACCAGCTTCAGATTGCATGTCCTAGTCCACCTTCTGCTATACAGAACACCCCCCCTGCAATGACTAATGAGAACACTTTCTGACCTGTTCCCTCATCCAGACTATGAAGAAAAATGCATAACTGGAGACCAGAGGTTGAACCATTGACCAGGATCTGTTCAGTCTGCAAGGTACTGTATCCAATCTAATTACCTCACAAGTGCATCTGTGCTGACACAAGTTGTTCCAGCACATGCTTGGGGAATCTACATCAACAGTTCTGAGTGGAATTTACATTTCCACAATGTCACTTAGAGAGGTGGTATGAAATACATAAGATACTGCTGATATATACAAATATCAGAATATCTTTTAGAGGTTCTTAAAAACAAGGGATGTTTATTCTGTGCTGTTCATGAACTCAGCGTCTAATAGCTCATATCAAAATTTCCCAAATATGCTATTCCCTTTATCAAGTTTTCCCAGTTTAAGAAAAACATAACTAGTGAGGTACAAAATTTAAAATTGGGTACTCATTAACAACTTCTTGAGTATGAGAAGTGGGAGTACTTAGTATGAGCCCCTGTTGTTGCACAGCAAGGCACTGCAAGGCAGGCAGCACATCAGCTACTCAGGATCATCTGGGCCACCAGCTCTCATGATGGCATTTCCTGAGGCTCAGTTATTTCAAGGTCCTGGAGCTGCTTCTGGCAGTCAAAAGACAACTCAGGCCTCTCTGTGTTCTTCTGTTGTTTTTGCACAGAGGCTAGATGTTGTCCCCTTCCCTGTTTGTCTCTCTTCTCTAAGTGGAAAGAAAGATTTTTGCTTTCATTATTACCAGGAATCGTGACATTTTTGCCCATCACAGTCTCTTTCGAAAGCTGTATCATATTTTAGCAATAAATAAGAATATTTCTTAGTTTTCTTTTATATTGGCAAGTACTTAGTGGAACTCTTATTAGGTGGCAGTGGTGCTGGCAAGCCTTAATATATATTTTTGACAGAAAAGATAAAAAGGAAAAGTTGAAACACAGGTTCACATACTCATTCGCAGTAGCAGTTTGGGCAATCACAATCAGATCTCCCCATACTGTTGGAAAGGCAGGTTTGGTTTGTTTGTTTGTTTGTTTTTTAACTGATTGGCATGTTGTACTGGGACTCTGTGCAAACAGAGATTCCTGCATAATTTTCTCTAAGAGAATACACCCCCAAACATCACAAGAATTTTGAATCAGTAAATCTAGAGATTTTTCACAAGTCACTCTACAATCCCTAACTCCTTAAACAGACAAAACAAACCAATCAGGGTTAAATAAATGAAAATGATAGGATTTACTGCAGAGAAAATTCCCTTCCTTCAGAGCCACTGGTAGCTCAGAAAAAAATGTGCAGTTCCCTATGGACCCCTTAAGATCTCTCTTTTCCATCTTGGCTGGCACTTGACAATGCAACTGCTCTGTGTCTTGCTGGGAACCCTTCCTGGCCTGTGACCAAATGTCTGAGCAGTGGCTCAGGGGATCTCTTGCTCTCTGCCTGCCCTACCCGGCAGCCAGAGAAAACACTGAGAGCAAACGTGATCTTTTCCCCACCACAAATGCAATCCTTTGGCTTTGTATCACTTTGTATTTGCCAGAGGCTCCAGAATATGTACTAAAAAATAAAACAAAACTTACTAAGGTTTGTATCCAATCTGTAAATCGTGCAATTGCATCTGAAAACAAGCGAGAATTAAATTCCTTGGCAGGTTTTCTTTCTTGGTTAAACCTCTCTTAGCTACAAGGATAAATGCTTCTTACTTAGCTAATATTGCTTACTTAGCTAATATTGACCTCCTTCAAAGGCATGAAATTTATTTATGTCAGTGCCCAAGGACTAAAGTCTAGTTCTCCATTTGAATAAATGGTTTTAGCAAGTACAGTGGTAGATAAATCATTCTATATTGTGGTGCTTCTGGGCATTATTCTATCTTGCATTTTATGCTACAGCATGAACAACTTCTGGTACTGATTTTGTTGATTCTGAGTTGAACAGTACACAGCTTTCTCCCCCAGGTCTCTTCTCCTTCTCATTTTACATTCTCTCTCATGTCCAAACTGCAGAGCCACTATCTGTCCCTATAAACATCAGACAGGATAAAGCAAATTCCCTGGCTTGCCAGATTTAATTACTTTGTCAAAGACAAATTCTGGATGCTTCTGAATGTTCTGCCTCAAATCCTTTAATAATGTGTTCCCTTAGTCAGAAACTCTCCCCAGATATTCTTTTGTTACTCTCTCAATATCGATAAGAATACATCTGAAAAGTTTGTTTGGTTTTGTTTTTATTCTTTTTCCTGAAGTAAAAAGTAATTGCTACACTTGACTCATACAGTATTGTCAAAGTTTCCTATTCACATAACAGCTCAATGGCCTATAAATTATGTCCACTTATAAGGGGAGTTTTAGACTGATGACTGGAATCAAAGTTATCAGATTTCTATACTATAGGAAAATTGGTTCATGAAAATTTCCTTTTAACATCTTAGTCTGCTGTTATGCAACAATTTCTTGTTAAATAAGATGAATCAAGTTATAAAGAGCCTTTTTGTTGGACAAAAGTTATGGTCAATTTTAACTCCCTTAATTTATGATTGCCTCTTGGTTAAAGATTTCTGGGTACAAGGTTCAGAATTCATTAAAGAAGTTATAAGTGCTGACCTTGATCTACCCTTGCCTCTGGTGGTTCTCATATCTGCTTCCCCGCCCAGGGGCAAGGATACTAATGTTGAAAATGTATTAAAATATGCTTCAAGAAAGATTCTTGCTAATTACCAAGATTTTTCCAAGATCAATAGCAAGCACACTGGGCTGAAATCTAAATGCTTGACCTATGAATGGTAAAAAATTCCAACAACCAAAACTAACAGGATCCCAGGATGTTTTTCCTAAATGCAAGCTTATCCTGCCCAAAACTTGAATCCATAAGTTTCATGTCTTCTACTGTATCCTGTGGCACCGTATCATAGCCTCTGGGATTAGCTCATATTTTGTTCAAAGGTTGTTTCATTTGGTTTTCTGGCTTGTTTTGATGTCTCCTTCAATTTGTGGAAGACTCACATATAAAATGAATCAAGGCAAGCTAGAGAGGAATTGTATGAGTCTAGAACCTCTGTCTATGTTTTCTGTCCTTGGTTTCACATAGTACACTTTCACACTTTCTTCCTATCTGAAAAACATGGTTCTGTAAACAAAAATATAATAATTTTGTTTGGATCTTGTTTTCTCCTTTGTGTTTCACTGTAAATGGCAGCTTTGCTCTGGACTTTCAGTCCTCCACTTCGGACACCAGTATTTGAAGAACAGTAACATTCCACCCAGAAAAGTCAAACCTGAAACTGTATCTTTGCTTGGAGGGAACATCCAGAATAGGATTGTTCTCAACTAACATAAAACGTCTAAAGATGTCTAGATCTATGCAATTGCTTTAAGCTCCCTGCCTCATCAACAGAAAAAAAACCCATTCATGTCCAAGCTGTGAGTCATCCTATCTATTTTGGGCGTCTTAGCAAGACTCTGGAGATGGTTATTTTTCTTACTTAAGAGAGATTTCTTAGTTCTGTTACATAAAAGTCTATCAAGGCCATCAGAAGTTAAATCTTTAATTAGCATGAATTAGATTACATTAAAATAAAACTGTATGAGATTTGACCAGATTATTAAAGGTATTTTTTGGATCAAGACCACTTGATCTGGTAAGAATAGGACACACAACTTCCAGTGTTAAGATTGCCTTCTGATTTTTAACTCTATATTTGATACTTGATGCACTTTTTAGTAGGAAACCTCTAACATTTCCGACACTTTATCCTAATTGTGTCACAGGAAATGATAAATCCTATTAAAACAAAACCAAAACCAAAACCAAACAAAACAAAACAAAAAAAAAAAAAAAAAAACAAAAAAACCCCAAAACCAAAAAACACCAAAAAACAAACAAGAAAACCTTTAAAAATACTTTCGTAAAATGAATTTTTCTTTTTCTTTAGAATTGTTTTGTTGAATTGGAAAGCACATGCTGCAAATACTTCCTGATTCATCTTTAAGGAGACCCTGTATTGTTCCTTAAGGAGCAGAATCTTCCTCAACTTCAGTTTTCAGTTCTGAAATATGAGGACATAGACAAGTGGAAATAGAACTGAAAATGCCTGGTTAACAAACAAACAAACAAACAAACAAACAAACAAACAAACAAACAAACAAAGGCTGTTTATTCAGCTGCTCCCAAGGGCTGCATGTCAGGAGAAGTGCAGAAACCAGGGGGAAGTGGTTTGGTGCTGGGAAGAGCTGAGTCCAGTCTGAGTCAGCCTGAGCTGCAGGAGTGCATGAACCTGCAAGCTTATGAGAAGACAGGGAGAAAAAAACCCCACAATACAAAACAAAACAGAAACACACCATATCCCACCTCTCTATAGTGACCTAAAGAGAAATGTGCAATTTCAGGCAGTCAAAGAAGCCATGGAATGGGACCAGGCTAACATTAAGGGAAAAGGAACTGAGACCAGACATAGATTTCTTTTGAATTTTTTTTGTAAGTCTTTTTAGCAGTAAGACATAATTCTTGCCATTTCAAAAGTGATATTATTTTCTAGTACAAATACACTAGAAAATTCTTACTTCAAGAGACTGAAAACCATTGCTGGTTTCAAAGTGCCCAGTTAAAGGGAAAAATATAGTCCAATATTTTAGGGACTTACCAAAAAGAGCAAAAATCCTTTAAAATCCTCGGCTATAGTCACATTAACTTAATTTGTTTGTAGTAACAAAATACCTGGTCCTTATAGGTCCTTATATAAATAAATGCTTTATAAATGGTAGCTCAAGGTATTTTCAACATATCAGTTGGATGGATCAGAGCATTTGTGTCTTCTCTGGGAATGTTCCTGAATATTGTCATGGTATGAATAAAAAAAGCAATAGGCTTCTCTTAATTTAAAATGTTCTACATAGTATCCCAGTCAAATACTTAAAAAATGCATAATTTTCCAGTTCTGAAATTCTTACCAAGGGTTAGTCCTCATCCTTGTTCGATATTTTTTATAAAGACCTAGGTTTGAGGAAAATACATTGAAGTCTCCTTAAATTACACATTACTTTGATCTCAGATAACCCTAAAGCTGGTATGCACACAGCAACTCAAGTTTGCATACACAAAATGAACCCTCCTTGGTGTATCAAAGATAGCAGTAATTTTTACCTCAGGTTATTTGCTTTCTGCTTTATTATTAAGCCTGTTCAGAGCTAGACTTCAGTTTGCATTAATTGCTCACTTCCTTCTAATTTTATTTTAACTTTTAATATTGAAACGATTCAGCAGAATAAGGTAAAAGTAAAAGAAACACTCTCCTTTTCTTGCAATGTTTTGCAAAGAAATAATAGGCAGAAACTGCCTGTGACCATATTTCATGAGGGTTGGAAGACAGCTTGGAAAAGGTTGCCTGTGCCAAAAAAAAATCGCAGGTGAAGTTTTCAGTTGAAAACTGCTGAAAAAAAATATCCTGACACTCCAAATTACCTATAAAGAAAAACCCAAACAAATGAACAATGGCATTTTGGTTTAATTTGGGAAGAATTTACACTGAAGGATAAAGTCGCTGACTTTCCAACTGTATTTTCAGTGAACAATTATAAAATCACAGAAAAAAAGATGAATAAATGGACTGAGAAGGTCACCTATTTTACCTTCAGGTTACATCAACTATATCTAACCAGTCCTGCCAGATGTTTCCCTAACTTGTCCTTAAAATCCTCCAGTGACAGAAAGGCTACAGGCTTCCAAAGCAATCATACACACCAATTTATTATGATAGATAACTAAACAATTTAATCAGAGATTACTTTTAATGCTCTAAAGGAAAACATGTATATAGTTTTGAAACTGCCTGAATATCATCCAGGCTGGCTTGAGAGAATAACAAGAAGATGTACAACTGCAGTTCACCCATGGTCAAGGCCAGGACTCAAGGAAGTACACCCGTTTGCTAGAAAAAAATGATGGATCAATTGCTGAATGCAACTGCAATGCAGAATTACAAATTACTGGCAAAGAAACAGCATTAAATACACATAGCACCTGATAAGCACACATGCACATGTAGCCTCACCAAATGCCAGGCACCTTAGTGAGTGAGAGAAGACATGGAGCATAGCTCAGTAATGTGGAACAGCTGATTAAAAACTCTTACCTCTGTTTACCTAGTTATGTATACATGCAGAACATATAAGATAGTGCAATATATTATGATCTTGATTGTGCTAAGGATTTTGAGGAAAATTTAGAAGGCTTCTTTTTCCTTGGTGGTTTTTGTTTCTATTTTTATTTTATCAGAGTCAAACCACTGACACCCATATGGGAGTCTTACACTGAGAGTCTGATGAAAACAAAATCTGAAACTTTCATGAAAATTTAAAAAACAGCCAAAGGATTAGGTGATACCCAAATTTCTCTGAACTGGGTATTAGGTTTTCTATTGAATAACTGTACTGAAAAATCAATACATTACTGATATTTTTTAGTTCCTCCAGTGCATTGACTTGCATTGGACACAAGAAGGTCTTAGAGTCATGAATGTGTAGTCAGTCTCTGGTGTCATATATTTTGCATCTGTTGTGAATGATACCAAATTCACCACAAATCACGCCGCTTAGAAATTGTTGGCTAAGGGAAAATGTTGGCTCAAGGGCAGAAAGAGCAAGCAAGGCTTGCAAAGAAAACGGCAATAATTGGTCCTTCAGATATGTTAGGAGAAAATATTGATGTGGACATATTAACACAAAATTGTCTACTTACTCTGACCATACACTGCCTGCACAGGGACCATAATTCCACAAAAGAAGAGTAGAAGATTTTACAGATTATCTGCAAGACAAGATAGAAGATGCTGGAGTAATTTGGGAGGAAAAGAGATTATTAAACAAAGATTAAAATTAAAGTAAGGGACATGGGGCATTTTCTGTGAATAGGACAGTAGATCAGTTGTCAATAAGACAACTAACCAAGGGAAGTTCAGGTTGCAAATCACAAAGAGCAGGGGTGAGCTAGGTAGCATTGGAAAATGACCTCTTGGCAGACAGAAGTTGGGAAACCCTGTCTCCACATGGATTTTTAAAGACCCTGTTAAATTAACCCTCTGAGAGGACTGCTTTAGAAATAGCTGATCTTGTTTTGAAGCAGGAGACCAGATGAAGACACCTGCAGATCTGTACTAAACAGCACAGATTTTCAAGGGTTCAAAAACTTGCTCGCTCTAGTATAAGTGATGCAACACAGATTTTGTCAATAAAGACAAAAATGAGATACAAGAAGAGAGTTTCCTCCATTGCTTCAGTAGTCTGGAGCTAACAGGATCTTCCATTACTGCTTAGTTGCAGATCCATTATTGCTTTATGAACTTGTAGGTTTGCCTCAAATGCAGAATCACAGTGAAACTGTACCAGTGGAGTCCTAGATAAGCGGCAGAGAATGAAATCAGGGACAAGGCACTGCAGACAAAACAGAGACTCTTGAAAAACAGAGAGATCAATCTCTCTGAGTGTAGTCTGTTTACAAAGGCTGGATAGCTGTGTTAAATATACTCAATACAAAATCCTTCTGAAAAATGTTGGTTTTGAAATGCATGAAATAAACTATTTCTTGATCTGGACATAAATGGATAAACTATTTCCTGGTCTGGACATTACTCTGGGATGAGTCACTATACGTCTGTGGAAATCTGAGTCAGTGGGACTGACATGGTTCATTCAATTCAGTACAGGGACTTGGGTCCCTTTGCCTCTTCACAAGGACAAGGACAAGCTAAGCTGCACTGCAAGGGATTTCCTGTTTGGTTTCATAAAATTCTCAGTGGGGCAGCTAACCAAGTGAATGTAGTAAGCCATCTACAGCTTGAGTATTTTACACAAGCAGGTAGGCTGCTAAGCTGCAGACCAGGTGGAGCAGGCCAGTGTTGATACACACACCACACACTGAATACCCCAAGCACTTTGAAACCCAACTGACTAATCCTCCATAAGAATGTGCAAAACTGATCACAGATTATAGATAGAGGAATTATTTATTTTTATAAACCTCATAGTAACACAGGGTCTTATTTTAAGCTTTTTATCCATAAGATTTGAGTGATAGGTGACTTTGCTTGTATATGATATGCTTTTAGTGACTTACTGAAAATACTTCTGGAAGTGGGGAGAGGGTCAGGCATGCAGATTCTCTCTTTGGAGGGCATAATAGTCCCACTGTGGCTACCAGAGAATATGGGAGGCACAAATGGACAGTTTTTCTCATAGTCCTCTGAAGTGACTTCAAGATCAACAAACTTGCTGCTGTTACCACAGATGGCTACACTGAGCAGTCTCAAAAAAAAAAAAAAATAAAGATTGTATATCTGGTCATGTCTTGTCTCTGTGGAGGATTTTCCTTACAGCAGAAAGCTGTAGCTGCCAGGGACCGGCTGCTCCCTGCATGGCACTTAGGGGAAGTTAAAAAACACCAGTTTTCACTCCCACTTAGTTTGGACAATCACAGAACAGGAGAGCACAGTGCATCATGACCTTCTGAAATTGAAGGTAATCAGTAATCTGTATACTTTTCTCGGTCTATGAACATATCTGTGTTACCATGTGTTTAAGCAGCATGAATCTTTCCTTACATCTGTGCATTTAATTTCAATTAATTAGAAAAAGTGCTAATCCTAGCTGGATTATGCATGGATTAAATACACAGTACAACCTCTAGTAAGAAGGTTGTTTTTCAATGCCATGTTTCACCACCTAATAACTGAACATTCCTTGTGTGTTGCATATGTCGTCAGGAGAGGGTCACACTTACAAGGTCAAAGCACATGTAAGATTTAAGAATGATTTAATTTTAGAAATGGGGAGGGGGGAGAGAAAGCACCATATTTTTATTTTTTCCTTTAATAAGAGCAATAATTAATTCAGAGACAAAACAAAAACCAACCAATTCCCAGAAATGCTACTAAAAGCTTAATGAATGTACTTGAAAAAATATAATAAACTAAGGAATAAGTGCCCAATGAGCAAAAAAGTAATGTTTCCCTACCTGCATAACTATTCTAGGAGAATTTTGCTGCTTAATGATCTTAGCCTATTTCTATTTCTAGTTTTGCAAGTACTGCTTTTTGGGAGTCTCGCAGCATTTGATACTTTACAGTGGTGTGTGCTGTCCCAGATGTGTCGTTCTACATGCTAAAATATATTTGCAGTGTTGCAGGTTTTGTTCTGCTGACTCTTAGTACAATATCAAAGGCAGGTGCATACAGGATTTGGATTAAAAATTGTTAAATATCCCATAGCATTTTTATAATTTTTTTTATAAATATATGAAAAATTTCAGTACTTCATAGGCTGCAGGGATGAAAAATGCAAAGGCTCAATATCGGAGTTGTTTTAGTAAAATTCCAGGGAGTCAGTTGTTCAAACATATTTTACTATTTTGTTAATCTTACGGATGAACCAGATGCTCAGGAAAAGACTATTTGGGTGGCAGATTTGAGAGCTGGATTGTATTGTGAAAGCTGCCACATGTCTCTGGAGCTTTTTTTATTAATGCCCATCACTGCAGGGGATGGGGAGGATACATGACTTGTAAATTCTTAGAGGAAAATAGAAGTAATTACCAAGCCAGACCTAGTCCTCAATACTGTTACTATTTTAGCTCATCTTTCTTGAGCCAGATCATCTGATATGTAAAAAAATGTGGGTTTAGCCTGAATCTCTTTAAGCACTCGCACTAAAATTGTTCCTGTTTCTGAGCACTTCCGGATAAGAAGCACTACTTATTAAATTATTAATTTTTGTTCTACTTTAAGCAAAAACCCCTAAGTGTGGCTAAATCAAAGTTATAGGAATGTCTTCGGATAAGCTTAAGATCAGCTGAGCTGTTCATGTCTTCACCATAGACAGTTTGCATGACTTTTAGAAAAGTACTTGGCAATACCAAAACACAAAGACACAGAACACGGTTTTGTTGTAGGTGTTTATACATCATTCTTCTACAAAGTTCCTGGTCATTAAAAAAAATCTCATCTCTGTAATAGTGAGAACAAATTGAAGAAATCTTTACGTTATATCGACCTTTACAGTAACTTTCCTTGTCCCTCCTTTCCGCTCCCCCCCGATGCATGCTTGTTTCCGATTCATCCTAATTCTCTTATATGATAAATTCCTAAAGCTTCTCGAAGCTGTTGGCAGGGAGAGATGTAATAAAAACTATGGGGGGGGGGGGGGGGAGAGGGCATTAGTACTTATAATAACACTGACACCAAATGACTTCCACCAGAGCTGTAAACATGTTCCCAAGGAGGGGTTTACCAGGCTGCCTCATTCTGCCCACAGTTTAGCTCCAGAATGGGACACAGAGCAAGAGCAAACAGGAGGAATAAACACAAATCTAGCAAACCGAGCACAAACAGGGAAAAACGCCATGACCCCATTACCCTGCCTCTGTGTTGATTTAGCTAGCAAGCAAGGTTTGTGGGCACACATTCATCCCCCCTTCATGTGAAATCCCTGTTGTACTGATGGGCCCAAGAGCTGCCAGGTTCTGATGTGTTTTCTTTCAGATTTGTGTGTGCTTGGACAGCAGGTCCCTGGCAGTGGCTCACAGCACCCGCCCTGCAGTGCTGGATTCTGCAGTTTCAGGCTGCCTTCCCCAGCATTACAGGGTACCCGTGAGCACTGAAAAACAAAGGGAACATGGGTTCTTTTGCAACAAGCAGTTTTCCCAGTTTTGTGCTCTTCAATGAAGGGATATGCACAAACACTAATAATTATCTTGCCTGAATAGGTACAAAGGTAAATTACATTCAAAGAAGTGAAAAGAATTTACAGGCCCCCCAAAAAACCCTCCAAAAACCACAGACTGAAAAACCCCAAACACAACCAACTAAACAAATAAACGAACAAACACCACAAAAACATGACCAAAAGATAAGTCTTTGGAAATAGAGAACCTGGAAAGACTTAGAAATAAAGAGACACACATGAAATGTAATAGAGATAAAATATCATGTAATTAAAGCATAAAACTTCATTTTTTTCATGCTTATAAGTTTTGGAATCTTTTAACTCCATTTAATACCAGGTAAACAGACACGTATAAAATATTATTTGTATCACTAAACCCATCAAATCATTAAAAGAAAATTATATTTTTAAATTGTACTAGGACAGGAGCTTTGGGTCTCCTATGTATATTCCTAAACAGGAGTAGACATTTCAACAGACAGGACAATCCTAACAATGAATGCAACCCTTCTATTTTCATGACTGCTCTGTACATGATTTTATCATAGTTTAGCTGACAGACAAGGACATGAACAAAATAAAAAATATCACACACACATTGAAGAAAATGTATCTTCTCTAATTTCTGTCAGAGTGATAGATTGCATTGTCCTATATATGTTATATGTAAAGAATACACACAAGAAAAGTGCAGAGCTTGCAAAACACTAGTTTATGTTCAGTAAAAAACAATCCTGAGAAGAAAAACACAGAAGAAAAAATGGCAAAGGCTCCAAAAAAGATTGTGGAAGCATGGTTTCCCCATTTACTGGTCTTTTTTCACTGCTCTTAGATGAAGAGTAAGTTAACTACAAATAATATTTCACAATATCTATACCATAATTTTTCATTAATTCAGGTAAAAAAAGAACTTATCAGAAAGTTTTCAGGTACTTTACTTCTGATGCTGAAATCATGATCTAAGTTCACTTAGATCCTACTTCAGGTTCAATTTTATCTTGAGCCTCTTGCTGGGTAAGACAGAGATGCAATTTTTACTGAGATAGCATATTCAACTAATAATTAAAAATCTGGTGACTAGTTTTACATAAAGTTAGTGGTATTCCTTGATTTGGAATTTTCCTGAAAACTACTAATCTTATGCATTTTTTAGGACTGTGTATGAACCATCACAACATGTTCAGAGATGGAATTGAAAAGTTAGGTGTCTTTTTCCTCTGGAAAAAATATCCAAATTACATTCTTACTTTTAATCTGACTCTAAATAACTGTAACTTGCTTTTATAAATGTCGAAGCCACTGCTGAGGGTTTATTGTGATAAACTATTGTGAAAATGTATGTGTTCACCCCCTGCTGGTACTCTGGCCAGGGTAGGCAGTCATTGCTCACCCCACATGACTCATTTCATTGCAGGTTATTGGGTTGGTCAAGCATGATGTCCCATTTATGATTCCTTGTTAATTACTCCTGCAAACTTTATTGTCCGACCTGTGCCTGGCAGTTTGCAGGATTAGCTGCTCCATCACCATCCCTAGGTATCAAGGTGAGACTGGGCCACCTGAAGTTGCCAGGATGCTCCTCCTTGCCCTTTTCAAGATAGGATTAACACTTGCTAGTTCTCCTTTCGCTATTCAATTAATCTTGTTGTCATTAACTGTAAATGGTTTCATGACATGACAAATTACTGCATAAGTAAAAATGGATGATGACCTTTTTTAATATCCCTAGGACGAGTCTCTCAATTAGGATTATTTGGATGCTGTCTTTCTTAAGGTACACAATTCTCACTCAATTCAAAAATATATAAACAAAAAAGTTATATTCCTAAGATTGCATCTGAGGAATAAAAATACATAAATGTAGCTCTTTGAATTCTTCTGTGGACTTCCTCAGTCAACTTTAAAACTGTGTTACAACCTGCAGTGGTCTTTTTAATTTCATATGGACTGAAAACAGGCACCAGAAAGTGTCAAAAAGTTAAAGCTATGTGAGATGGCTTGATGACATCCACTCTACTGGTAGCAAATCAGTAAAAATTCTGGGGAAAGACACAAGGAAAATTCAAGAAAATTCAAAAGTAACTTCATCATTTAAAAAAACTAGATGTCACTTTGTTGACTATTTTTATTTTCTAGTAAATATACTTGCTATCTAACTTTGCTACACTTTTTTTTTGTTTCTCTGGTATGATGATGGAAGACTATAGAAGTACAATGAGGAAACAGAGATTTCAAGAAAGATTTGCAAAACCCTTACACATACGTATTTTAAAAGTGCAATTTTCTGTGGGTGCGTAATGAACAGAAATTTCTATAGAATTCAAATTTTTGCAGAAAAGATGTTTTTATAAAACATCAGGGAGAACTGAATAAAATGAGTCATAAATACTATCAGTAGGAACATTGTGTTTATATATCACAACATATTCCTTACTGAACAAATTGCTCTATCACGATGGTGGAAAAAACTTGAAGAAAAATAGCTTCAGATATGTGAGAGAGGAAAGCTGATATATGATTATTCACTGTAGGAATGATAAGACAAAAATTGAGGCTGCAGAAAATAGATGGGAATTAGAACATGTTATTTAAGAATCAACACCATAAAGCATCATATAAGTGCTAATTTTTCCTCAAGACTTAGAAAATGCTCCTGGAAGATAAATAGCTACTGCTCAGTGCATAAGGGAGCAAGAAACACAAAGCCTGTCAAATCACTATTTCATTTTCAAAAGGACTTATCCTAAAGAATTTAGAGCTTTATTACCAACATGCCACCCCAAGTTTTGGTCCCCAAAAACTTTGGGAAGAGGAGACTGATGAACCGAGCACTGCAAACTGATGAGATAGCCATACACTTGCTAGTCACACAGCAAAAAGAAAGAACCAAACCAGTAAAGGACAGAAATGAAAGGTGTCTTTTCCTCTCCCCTGCAGTTTGCTTTGTTTTGACGACTAGTTAAATGAGGGCTATTGAAAGAAGAACTTTCATCCAGAGGCACTCAGCAAAATAGCAACCTAAGAGAAACAAACTCTGCACCTGAATTTGAAATAGATATATCTTACAGAAAATGTTGGGGTTTATAGCTTCAGGGGTCTCAAATGTAAACAATGTGATAACACACAGCAATTAAACTTTACACTGCATATTCAGAGTTATTAAAACCTTCTATGGAAAGTCTGTTCATACAGCACACACAGCACCTGATCAAAAAACATAAAGCAGTGATGTAGAAGTCCAGCAAACCATAAATGATCAGAAAATTACCAAGGACTAGTCATAAAACGATTAAAAAAAAAAAAAAAAAAAAAAAAGACAACAGAACAAACAGTGAGGATGCACCTTATTAATCATTGAAGTCTGTAAATTGTCATGAATAAAAAGTGACCAGCAATGGTTGGCTCAGGTATGTGATAATAAAACACAGACTACAGGCCTTGATCAGAGCGTATTGTCTTACATAGCCAAATTTTGAATGCCTGATGAAGTAATTATTTTCCATTTATATGGTTAATTAAATCATCTTAATCAGAAAAAATGCCTGGTTTTTTGACAACTGTCATTTTGAATCTAGGATTTCCAGCATCATTGTAACAAAATGTATTCTTGACACAGAAAATGGGACATACAAAATGTAAAACTAAAAAAATCTCAGTACTGAAGGGTCTGGCATCCACTAAGAGATGCTATAGCACACATAGATGGCAACAGTTGATCAGAGATCATACAAAAAAAGCACAAGGATAAAATGTAATCAACTGGCAATGATTTAAGCAGAAGAAAAAGAATGTGTTAAAGTCAATTTTGACTTTTGAGCTGTGACTGAAGAAGAGGCAGGTAGGTGCCCTAGGGGATCACAGGAGGTGTTCAAGTCCTACACAGAATTGGATGGTATTTTCAGCAGCCCTGCTATTAAACCATGAGTCAATCAGCTATTCAGCAGGCCTAGTATACTCTGCTCCTTCAGCTGCATAACGAAGGAAGGAATTCCTGCTGATGGAAAAACCCATATCTAATATGAGCTGTGACTAAACACTGGGCTGTGTCTAATTCAGTCTAAAGCCCTGGAAGATCTGCGGTGTGGTTGCACACTTGGGATATGTGAATATTCTATGCTTCCTTTGCACTGAAATTTTAATCCAGGCTGTGCTCAATTCCACCTACTTGGAAGACGTCTTGTCCAGCAGGCTGTGAGAAAAACACATGGGAGCACTTTTACCTGGAAGTGTAAAGAAAAGTCTACTTATGCAATATTCTGGTGATAGAGGTACTCAGGACATCTATGTCACATCACGGCCCAGTTTAAGTGGGTATTTGAGGTTCAGTCCTTTAAATCCTAGGTGATTATTTATTAATTTATCTGGCAAAAATCCCTATCTCCCAGCCGGAAATGAAGGCCTGGCTTTGTTTAGGCACCAGATGAGGTTCTTGGCCCTGAATCCCCAACGGAGGAAATGCTTCTCTCTGGCCTAGAAAAAGGCATGTGGATCAGCACCACTTCCTACAAGGACAGCTTTGGCTCTCTTGGCTCTCACTTCTCCTTGAAATTTTGTTTCTGAGTCAGGCCTTCCCCTGCTTAGTCATAAGCCTTTTTGTGGGCACCTAACTTGTCACACGTTGTACCAGGGAGCCCCGTCAAGGTGAATAATGTGAAGGACAGCCTAAAAATTTGATAGTGTTCAGTGTGTCCTAGAGTGCTTGCCTCTTTCTCAGCTAATGAGCAGCATTTTTCAAGGGACACTGCCAAAATATGCCATTTAAAGTGATTTACATTGCTAATGAAATGAATGCCAATGAATATCCCATTTTCTCAGCCTATCCAAGGCATGGTTTCAAAGTGTATATAAGGATAACACATATTAAAAAAGTGTGCTTGAAATATTTCTAATAGGAACACAAAGTCTGAATGTGACTGCCTCACCTCCTGTGAATAACCTTTCATTTCCTAGACTTCTATTTATTTGGGATTTTAAATTTAACTTCTGGACTTCAGGGGGAAGGTCATTCCCAACCAATCAAAATCTCTTAAGTAGGCAACTACTTGGAGATCAGAAAAGCCTAGAGTTGTAGCTGTGTAGCAACCACATGTGATCAAAATCAAACATTTGTTTCAAACCTGTAATTCTAACTGACATACAGAACGTTAAATGACTGAGGAAGGAACAAAGGCAGTGGAAGCTTCAACAAGTCCTCATGCAAAATTAATAGGCAACTTTGAATGAACATTTGAAATTAATACAAAATTTTTTTAATGTACCTGTAGTTTTGCATCTGTATATGACAAAGCTTTTCAATCTGTCTTCCTTGTTCAAGTGTGAATTCAAGGATATGTGGGCAGGGAAAGGCAAAACACCCTGCCTTCATGCTGGGAATCAGTTTTTTTATTCTCATTCTGACACTCAGGACTTTAAGTGTTATTACTGCCCCAAAAAGAAACCCTGAAATATAATTGTAAACTTCTCACAAACTATTATTCCCCACATTCTTCTTTGTCTGGCTGAAACTATACAATATTAGGGGCAAAGCTCACACAATCTGCATATGTGCCTACATGGAGATGACTATATATTACCAGACATGCAGAAAGGCTTCACAATTTATTTACAGTTGGATGGCACTGAAATTACATGTCAGTTGCCCAAGCATTCTCATCATCAGAATGACAGCTGGAGTAAAGGAATTGCTGGTGCTGTTTAATTGTTTACCACAAGAGGCATTTAATAAAAAGAAATGAAGATCCTGTGCTCTTGGCAGTGTATAAAGGTATCACAAGAATCTCTGAGATTTACATTTACCAATATTTTGTTAATTGTTGCTCTACTTCTGACTTAGCTGGTTGCATCTAATTTCATGGTTGAATTCCTAATATAATTTCTGAGCTTTATTAGTAGTGATCTGGTTATTAAGAGACATATGGTGAATTAAAAAACCCAATAGCTTGTTAAAAGGGGACCGGATGTGCAGTCTATTGAAATCAGTGGAAATTTCCCTTTGACTGTGGACCAAGCTCAAGGGAAGCAGCAACTCAGCCACCAGGAATGCTGGTAACTCACTACCTCCCCACTGCCTCCCTTCAGCAGTGAACTGAAAGCGGTCCCCTGTCTGTTGTCTGCTACAGTTTTGCAATATCACTATTAAAGAAGACCAATCTTTTTTGTTGGTTTATTTATAATTTCAACAATTTTAAAGCAGCTACATTTTATTTTACAATATTCATTAACAATACATTTTTGCCCAGAAAATTTCCAAGTGGATTCCAAAGGTCTACCTATTGGCAACACTTAGAATAATTTCTTGACCTCTATCAACTTTACTCCATTAAATTAATACTTATACTCCTTATCTCATAAAGCACATTGATGTTGAAAGACAGTGATATTAAGGAGTCATTGTTACTTCAGTGAAAAGTGAACCTCTATTGCAAAAAATGGAGACACATGTAATATATTATACAATCAGTATGTGTCAAAGTCACAGAAATCTTATTTAAGATCCCAGCGTAGACACATATCCTCAACTGTTCTAACTTAAATACATAAATACACCATAGTAGAATGATCTCACAACCCTTTTTATGGTAAGAATCAGATTTTAACAGCATTCCTGCCTAGATTTTCCAAGAAATTTATTTTGCCACCCTAGACCTTTTTTTTTTTTTTAAATTTTTAAAAAAATTTTTACTTCATTTTTCTTCAATAATTCAGAGTTCAATATGCTGAGTTTTTAGGAAATGCTGCTAAGTATGCAGCAGGTTTACAGTTCTGAAACTACTTATTAATGTGACAGTCATAAACCAAGATGAAATCTGAATTAATACAATTCCATTATAGCAGCACCATATATGCATTTAGATATGAATTACAGAAACAGAGACATTGAAATGCCTGCCCCCAATTCCTTTTTATTCCATTTCCTGGGACTCCCAAAGCTACTGAGGTATGCTGATAGCAAAGACCTGGTTGAACTCGGCAGAGAGTATTGTCATGTGAAACTATATGTAACTAAAATATTAGAAAGTGCTTCTTCGGGTAAAATGATACAGAAATGGACTAGATGACAGAAATAAGCAGGACACTCTAGGCTGCGTGCCTGTGCAGTGCAAGCATGCATTTCCATGTTATTTCCCAACACGGAAAAGAGACACACAAATGTGATGTCATGAGCGGACGGCAGATGTGAAATGATGCCTTTTAGCACATTCCTGCTCTGTGGGGACACATAGTATCCCATTTTTCACAGAGGACACTCCTTTGACTTCACCAAGGGTGAGAATAAATTAGCAGGAGTTGCTGACACTGTAAGCCCAGGCCCTGACCCCACTGCAGTGGCTTGCAGTCATGTCTGTGCCACAGCAGTGTTGATGGTCCTACGCCACGAGCTTGCACTGCTGTGTATGACAGAGCCCAAGCACAGACTTGGGTCCATAAACAGGCTAAATTGTGTCTATGGAGGCAACTCACAGCTCACTGATGCCTTTACTGCAGGCTTCCATCCACTGAACTTGTGGGAAATGCTTTTCAAAACTGCCCTCAGGAACAGCTTCCACCTCAGAGCTGAATGCTGCTAGCAAAATGAAGACTATGGCACTGCCTGAGGCAAGGTAACAGACTTAAGAGAAACAGTGTGGTCTTGAAACAAATAATTTCCTAAAATGTAGATATTTCTGGGGAAAAAAACCCCACGCATTAACCATTTTTTAACCTGAAAATGTCTGAAATTAATGTAAATTAATTTTAGAAGTCCGCTACCAAGCATAGTCGGTGTCTCCAAATGTTACTGAGGGGAGCATGTAATGACCTCTGGAAGCAACACGGTGTAACATCAGGGAAGATGAGATGGAATTAGATAGCTGGCTTTGAATGTAGTCTGCAATGTGTCCACAGTCCACATCCAGACAGCCCAAAACTCCCACACCAGAGAAGGTGGCAGGCCAAAAATGCGAAGGAACAGAAGACAGCAATGCAAGGACAAGCACAAGGAAGGGACTTCACACACTGCGTGAGGTGCCCTTGCAGACCCATTTCACTGCACTGCAGACTAAAGACCAATCACATCAGGAGAGATGCTGGGGCTGGGTAAGGCAGCTTGCAGCAAGGTCTGCTTGCTGTATAACCACTAGTAAATCAGCCTGATCTGCCCATCTAACGCCCAGCACAGCTTGGAAAAGGTGGCAGGTGATAGTAGTGGGGACTCCCTTCTGGGAGGAGCAGAGGCACCCATGTGCTGACTTGATGTACTCTCTAGACAGATGAGCTGTTTATTGGGGGATCATGTCAGGGATGGCACCTGGAGACTACTAAGTCTCCTACAGACCACTTATTACTCAGTGCTGTTGTTTCACATGGGTGGTAGAGACACAGCCAGGCAGTCCCAAAAAGGATTACAGAGCCCTGGAAGAGGGCTCATCAGTCCTTCTGGTCAAAGGGTTTAAAGGGGCTGTCTTCCTCATATGAGACATGCAGCAGCTGATCTCCAATGATCTTCCTAGCCCCTTTCTGAATCCTCTCCAGTAGTTCCCTCTCTTTCTTGAACTGTGGCTGGACACACTACTCCAGACATGACCTCACCAGGGTAAAGCAAGAGGGGAAGGATCATTTCCCTTTACTGGCTGGTCACACTCTTTGTAATGCATTCCAGGATACCCATTGGCCTTTCTGGCTACAAGGGCACACCAGGACTCCCAGCCTGTACTGGTTCATGGGTTTATTCTTCCCCAGCTGCAGGACCCTGCATTTGCCTTTGTTGAACTTCATGAGGTTCCTCTCCACTCAACTCTCCAGCCTGTTCAGGTCTCACACAGCCTCCTGTGTATCAACCCCTGCTCCCAGTCCTGGGCCATCTGCCAACTTGTCCCTTCATCCTGATCAATAAGCTGAACAAGACTGGAGCCAGTACTGACCCCAGGGGAACACCACTGACTACAGGCCTCCAACTGCACTCTGCACTGCTGATCACAACCCTCTGAGCTCTGCCAGTCAATTCTCAACCCAGTTAGGTGCCACAATATAAAAAAGATGTTAGAGAGAATCCAAATCAGGGTCACAAGGATGGTAAAGGGTCTGAGGGGGAAGCTGTGTGAGGAGCAGCAGAGGTCACTTGGTCTGTTCATCCTGGGGAAGAGAAGACTGAGGGAAGACCTCACTGCAGTCTACAGCTTCTTCATGGGGGAAAGTGGAGGGGCAGGCACTGGTCTCTTCTCTCTGGTGACCAGTGACAGGACCTGGCTCCCTGAGGTGCTGGTCTATCTTTCAAGGAACAGTGGAGCACTTTGCAGGATCTCATCTTGTCAATGTAATCCTATAACTTATTTACTACACAGTGCTTTTAAAATCCATCAAGAAAAATCTACTATGCTTCAGAGAAAGGCCTCATAAGGGTTTGAACACCACAGCAGCCCGTGTTCCAGTATTGAGGCAGTTACTTGCAACGTGACCAGCTGATTTTTTAAATGGACACAGCTTACTCCATCTCTGCAGGAACAGCATCTCTCATGTCTGCCTCCACCTTGTCATCTCCTCAAACTGAAGGCCGCTCTCAGAGTACTCCCCTTCAGCTCCTCAGAAATGGATAAGCAGAAAAGCATTTGTAAGTCTCAAGAGATCACGGGAAGAATGTAAACACACAGAGAAGTAATCCAGAGGTAAAAAGTTTCACAGCATGTAACCCAAAAAGGATGCTCTGAGTCAGAAAATGGCTGCTACCTGGACATTTTGAAATTAAAAGTTGATGAGAAAAATTGATTTATTGTAAGTTAGGTACAGGCAGAGATATATTTTCTTTCATAGTTGCAACACCAGAGCAACATCTGAAAGGGAACACAGATTTAGTATGTCTGCTCCTGATGAAGTACTCATTCCCAGGTGAGCATAGAAAGATGTCATCTCTGCCCTACAGCTAGGAGAGGAAGCCTGAAGTACCTTTTCCACACCAAAATTACAGACTTACAGAATACCTGAGAGTGGATGGCACCTCTGAAGACCAACTTTTCCATGCCCTTTGCTCAGAGCAGGGTCACCTATGGCAGGTTGTTCAAGCAGTGCCCAGTAACATTTTGAATACCCCCAAGGATGCAAAGTCAACATTCTTCTCTGGACAATCTGATCCAGTGTTTGATCACCATCACAGAAATAAATACACGTCCTTCATAATTCCAAGTGGAAATGAAATTTGTGCTTATTTCTTCTTCTTCTGTCTCTGGGTACCACTTGGAAGGGTATGACTTCATTGTTTTTATTTCCTCCCATCATCAGGCAGTTACAGATTGATAAGATTTCCTCTGAGCTTTCCCTTCTCGGGGATAAACCCTCTCAACTCTGTCAGTCTTTGCCTGATGCTTTAAGCCAAGCCTCAAACACCTTAGTGACCCTTTGTTAGACTCTGTCTAGTATGTCCCTGTTTTTATCGTATTGGGAAAGTAACTCCAGCTGTGTCTCTACCAGTACTGAGCAGAGGGATCAGATACCTTGCACAACCTGCTGCCAACAGTCCTAACACAGCCCAGGATGTTTTTAGCCTTCTTTGACACAAAGGCCTACTGCTGGCTAATGGCCATCTCATCATCTACCAGTATCCCCAGATTCTTCTCTGCAAATCTGCTTTCTAAGCCAGCATTTATTCATGTCAGGGGTTAGGTTTTAGACTGTATCCTAAACATGCCTTGATAGTTGAGAACTATTAAACTTCTAAGACCAAAGAACAGGAGTACTCATCCCAGTATGCCCAAATGTAATACACTCCATGACAAAAGACTGAGAAGGTAAAAGAGGCCACTCAACCCTTTCCCCACACAACCCTTTGGAGGGCTAAACAACAAGTAATTTGCTCTGATATCAACAAATCAATAGGTTGAAATGGCCGGTGAGGCCAAAAGATTGCAAACTCAAAGGTTGCAAAGGTAACTGAGCCCTTCTGCAATCATAACCAAGCTAGGGGATGATCAGGGAAATTGCTTCATAACCACAAATGCTCTGAAACAAAACACTAAAGTAGGCACAGCCTAAAATAGACAGCAGAGACAGAATTTTCTCTATCTCCATGAAGATGCAGTAAAAAAATTAGTCTGAAACGTGAGGAAACAAATATCTTTTTCCTTAATATCTTTAACTCATTTGTCTCTAGGAATAAAGAAATAGCTTCTGAGAGGAAGCAAGGTAAGAGTCTAGAGAAATTGACAAGTGATGGCTACATACATATGTGTGTGTGTGTGTGTGCACATACATGTATGTAAGTCCAAATGCATAATTTTAATCTTTTCCCCAAGCCCATAAAATTTAGGTCATGTAAGCCCTTGTTCTTTCTGTATTGTAAAGAAACACCTCTCGCTTTTTTAGACTCAGTTTAGAATTCTCTAAATTAATCGAGACGAAGCTTTGTCAGTTTAGTAAACACCTGATGGGACCCATATATTATAAGAAAACACAGCATTCAGAGGCCTGGCCTACCTTGCATGAAAAGTCGAGAACACAGCCATCAATAGGTATTTAATATTGCCTTGTACATT
Source organism: Phylloscopus whistleri (assembly GCA_017589585.1). Classification (NCBI taxonomy): domain Eukaryota; kingdom Metazoa; phylum Chordata; class Aves; order Passeriformes; family Phylloscopidae; genus Phylloscopus; species Phylloscopus whistleri. The sequence continues at coordinate 1,472,750 of JADMLD010001394.1, forward strand.
ATTGATTTTTTCCTTAAAAAATCAAGGAAAGAATCTGAAAATAATAAATCATGCTTACAAACTTTAATTGTTTCATAATGTATACAAATGTGTGTACAACAGCACTGAAAACTAGGTTTCTATTAAAATCCCCAGTGGTAATAAAGATCAAATTTACCTCAATGAAAAGCAAATACAAATCAAATTAATGTACTGAATGTCTTTAAAAGCCATTTTTACTTTTCACAAATGTTTCCTTAGACCGTTAAAATTATTTCAATTTAAAATGGGATACTTACATCCTTATCAGCTGCAGATTTGTTACAGTAAGCAATTAAGGAGTTTTGTGTCATCCATCAAGAATATTGAATTTTCTGTCACTGTAACAATTCACATTTAATAAAATTAGTGCAAAAGTAGCAATTGGTTGAATATTGGGCCCAAGAGAGAATAAAAATTTGACCTACCTTTTGTGTTCCAAGACCAGAGTGTAATTAATTAAATAGTATTAACACTCTGAAGTATTGCAAAATAGTCCATTGCAATGATTCTTAGGATGCACCATGCTAGGGACAGGCTGCTGCCCCCGGTGCAGAAATCAGGTGGCAAAGTGAAAAACGAGATGCCTTTTGTCCCTCCACCCATGCTTGCACTGGTTGCAGTGCCACCAGGGAATGAGTGGGTGTCAGTCTGTCAGGCTTTCCTTTTGTTGCATTCAAAGAAGACTGACAGTGACAAACTTCAGCTTTCAAAAATCATGTATTAGAGCTAAATAATAGTGAAACTCTGCTCCTTTTCTTGTTTACCTTACATCCTGAACATATTTTCAGCTTGGGTAGATTTTACTTTGATTTTCTTTTAGTGAAGCTGACATACTGATATGTTCATTATTCTAGTTTTAGGGCTCCTATGAAAACTATGAAGAGTCACAGTAAATTAGTGAGGATTGGGAACACTGTACCATAATAAGATGATGGTAGCTAACACCACTGGGCATTGCTGTTTGCATAAAATTTTTATAAGAACTTCCATTAACTATGTGCTTTACATTCTCTTAGATTGTTTGAATCAAAAAGGGATCCATCAAGATATAAAATCAAGGCACATTCAGTTGGCACTAATTCTCTAGGAAGATTCAAGATAGGAAAAGGTTTTGACTCTGAATAAAAGTTTGTTGGTTATTCAAGGGCTTTTTAAGTAATTACATAACCACTTTCTAAGCAACTATTTACTCTCTTGTTGAACTACCCCATTTTACCCTACTCTCTACCTAAAAGTCTTGCAGAGTGTGACCTAAAACAGGAACTGTAAAACCAAGACATGGAAGTGAAGCAACTTATGCCTGGATGCTGTTGATATTTTTGACATATTTTTGATATATTGGTTTAAACCTATGAGGGAGTATTTCATCTGCACTCTCGGTAGATAGCCTAACACCATGGCAGAGGCACACAGCTGACAAGTGACAGAGCACTGGTGTGAAGTGACACAAGCAGCTGAAAGGCAAGGAAACTTTTCTGTATGCTTTGCTCATATGCTTTCCTTTTATGTTGCAAAATCTTAATTTTAAATGCTGATAAATTATTTGGTTAACAATGAATCTCTGAAAATGGATCTTGATGTTCAAGCGACCAAGCTAATGTCAAAGAAAAGAAAATACTGTCTCCTAGTTACCTGCTTCTTTTGCCTTTTGAGCTGATTTCGACTGGACTCCAGTGTCTAAATTTTGAGTGTGTCTGAGGAGGCTTGTTTTACTGTTCCAGCAGGTCTGCATATTCTGCTAGAACATTAAAAGATATTCCTTCCATTAAACATTGCACCATGTGTTGGGAGGAAAGGGTTAGAACCAGAAGATTTGGTGAGGAGTGAATAATTTCACTCAAAGTCACCTTGCAGTTGGGAATTCTAGGAATATAAGTGTTGGAAAACTCCACTTACTATACCTAGCGTTCATGCCTTGCCTGTTCTGAGCAGCAGAATTCCTGTGTAGAGACACTCTCACAGACATGCTTGAGCGTCCTGCTCAGGGAGAGAGAACATGAAAGGCCAGCCTTGCAATAAAGTGGGTGTGGCAAAGCCCTTTCTTATACTGGGGCAGGCAGTGGGGCCCCTCCACTACCTGTGAGGATGACCTGAGCCTGACAGAGCCTGTGTCCCTCTGTGTCTCTGCCCACTGAGCCTGAAGGAACCCATGCCCTGTGTGCCTCTGCTCACTAGGATGAGCTGAGCCTACCAGAGCCTTGTTGTCCCTGTGCATCTTTGCCCATTAGGATGTCGTGAGCCTGAAGGAGCCTGTACCCCATGTGTCTCTGCTGCCTGCTGTTGTTTGGAAGGTAATGATGAAAATCTATTCTCTATTTTGGCTGTGGTTTGGTGGTCTCCCTGGCTACCTGTATCTGTCAATTCACACACCATGAAACACAGGGCATGAGCTGTAACTCTTGAGTTTTCTTATGTAACCTGCCCAATTACCTGAACCGCAATTTAATAGGTGTGTACAGACACATCCATTAAGACAATTCTTCATTTTTTTCTGCATTTAAGCAGACATGTTATAACGGGCACTGGAAATTTTTTGTACATGCAGGGAGTTATCTTCCCTTGTAGCGTTCCCTGGTTCCTTCATAGTCAAGTGGCTTAAAAAGCTGTTACTTCACTCCTCGAAGGAATTCTCTCTTTGTGAAAGACTCCAGCTTTGTTCTTATTTTGCATCTCTGGGCTTCATGTATCAATACTGCAACAGACAGTAAAATATTCAGACCTACATGACTTGGACTTACTGTGTTTTGAAGAACGGCCTGTCCCTGAGAAGATGTGTGATGATATGGTTTAGAGAGACTGACATTACGAGCTGCATGTATGGGTTAGAGAGACCGACACTCCAAGCTGCAGGTACTGTCTGAGGCAGAGTGAAATTTGGGCCCTCTGAAAAGCAAGGTTTGTTTGACTCTCGACTCTGGCATTGATTTCTAGTCCTGTTCCTCTGTTCCTTATCTGTAAATTCAGGATACAGACATTTCCTTATTTCCCAGGTTATTCAAACCACTGTTCAGAAATTGCTAATATCTTTGTTATGTTGACTAGTCAGGAAAACATGCTGACTAGTCAGGAAAATAAGGCAAAGAAGACGCTAGAAAAATACAAGTTATACAGAAAGAACAATGGTATGATGGATTTGGTTTTTTTAATCACCAGATACATGATGTTGTACAATGTACTTTCAATAGGATAACTTAAGGATGAATTTGCTAAGCAGTAAAGAGATTCAGGAGAAAATAAATCTGAAGGGTAAGGAAGGTAACTTTCAATTCCTTTTTAGTGTTTAAAAAATTTAAATATCTCAAAAATATAAGTATCTTTAGTTTCTAGGGCTGTGTAAAGTACTCCCTTATACTTTACTGCACATTTTAAGAAAAACTTGTTTCAAGATAGCTGATTCTACATTGCTGAAAAGAATCCTGGTTAATTTTAGGATAATTAACTAGTAAAATATTTTCTCAACATAAAGAAATGTTTGTCAGAAATCACAGTGCATGGTTTTGGCACTATTATAAGCTCCCTAAAGCAGCAGTTATATATACTGTGAAAAAGAACTGGCACTGGTATGAATAAAAGAAAATTTGTGCCACTTCCTTGAGTTTTCTTGGGTAAGGAAAATTGGAAATTATATCAGAAGTTATGCATTTTATCCATATCCACCTTAATCATCTTTGTTCTTATGCTACTATTTTGAGGAGAAAAAAACTACTAAGAACTGAAAATAAGTTTATGTTTCTTATTTAAGCTCAGGTCTTTTCAATTTCAGAAACCCTAAATCTAAATGCTGTCTGTCCTATCACTAAAACCCATGCCCATACTGGCTCCTCTAACAAGACTTTAATGAAGCCACAAAAAACTTTGAAGATATAATCCATCTGTAATTGACAGAGAGTGCAATTAAGAGAAAGGACAGCAATCCTTTCTGAGCTAATCACACACAACTTCCCAGATTCCATTGCTCTAACAGGTCTTTGCTGACGCCGCCTTTTCAACACAGGACTATTCTGTCACCGATATGAACTGTGCCTGATACGTAATTAACGTGGCCTGACTTCTATTTCACCTAGAATGAACAAAGACACTATCATAAACACTGTAAGATGGGTTTATATAATTATGTTTCTTTCTTCGCAAAGCAGAATATGATTCTTAAAACAAAGATTTCCAGGCCCGAGAAAAATAAAGCTTGACTTATCTTGGAAACAGACTAAGAACATCTTCAGATCACAGATTAGCTCAGGAAAAGTTTGTCCAAATGGTTAACTCTGTGAATTCTAATGAAGTCACTAAAGTTGCCTGTAACAACTTGTTCCTTGAGCTTGCACTCCAGTGTTCTGCTGACGCAGCTGCAACAAAGATACATGGAGTCCCTGAGCTGCAGGAACCCTCCTGGACAAAAACATTGATCAGCAAAACTCTACTGTTAGCAGAGTTGCTCATTTCATTCACTGGATGAGCACTTTGCAGACTGTATAGATTGAAACTGTACCTTTTCCATTTAGAGCCCTTATCTGGGAAACCACATTTACATTTCAGTCAACAGTTTCAGTACCTACTTCAGTATGTTCCACAGGACTTTCTTTCACCCCATTGCACATGATAGAAACTAGAGAAGCAAAAGTTGCAAGACAGCTCTCACGTCAGAGGAAAAATTGCTTCCTGTACATCATCAGTTAATACAATTGGATTTTATTCTGGAATGAGAGTATAGACACTGCTCATCTCCACACAGGCCAGCAGAGCTATTAAGATGTCTCTGTTTCAGCAACAGTCATTTGGCAATGTATTCAAGGCTAAGTAGCATCAGTAAACCTTATGGCAATAAACAAAATTGCCAGATTGACTTTTCACTTTAATTAATTAGAAGGGCTTGCAAATTATCTTTACATCTTTTAGATGTAAGGCTAGCATTAAGTAAAGTAAATCACCATTAGCTGTTGGAGAAATCGATAAAAAAGCATGGATTTGCAAAAAAATAATTAAAATTAATAAAAGAGGAAATTTTTATAATGGAGACAGAAATGAATGCAAGCATGAGAGGCCAAGTAAGCATGGAAAAGAAATTTTACATAAGAGAGCGGCAATATATTGCTATTTGAGCTTTCAGATTTCCTTATATGTTTTGTTGCAAGGAATAAAGGAAGCTGGCCACTGTGTATTCTACAAAATAAGGAATGTCTATGTGGGGCCACAGAGTGCAATACAGCACTTAGTAGCCTTTTTATGCTGTGTGACAAATACAGGTTCCACACAATCTAAGATGTAACAAACTGGGAGCAAACATAATTCTTGCAAAAGTGACAATAAAAACTCAGCTGTTTAAGGCTCTGCATCTTATGTGTCTCAAAGGCTGTAAATCACATTTGTTCAAAGCACAACTTGGTGTTGTTTTTTTGTTTGTTTTTTTTTTTTCTCATAAATACGGCCAGAAGACTTCCTTTGGGATAAGAATATTCTACTGTGTTCCTTTTGGCTTATGCATCATCCTCAGGAAGATGATTTATTTGAATGTGTGTTTCTGAGTATGATAGGTAAGCCAAAAGGAAAGTAGATGTAATACTGACTGCTTGCAGAAATCTTTACTTCTAGCTTAATGATTCAGAGCTGACTCTGAATGGGAGTGGAGCATCTCACTTGGCTACTTAGATTAAGTGATGAGTGGAGCTAAAATGGTAATATGGTTACCATGGTTATCTGCTCAGTAACTAACACAGGGCACAAAGGTTAGAATTTTGCAACATGCACCTGAGAATGATTAAAACTTCATTTGACATATATAGAGAGCCTACCCCAACTTCGAAATAAATGATAAGTAACTTGCAGAAATATGTTAACATTCGTGCTAACATTTAAAATCCAAATTAAATAAGATACTGTTGACTCCTAACAGTAACTCCTCTCTTGGGCTCAGCTTACTCCTAGATGCAGAGTTTGAGAACTGGAAGGGAATGCTTCAAAATGCTCGGAGTCTGTCACCTGAAATAATAAAACCATCTCAGTAGGCAACTTTGGTTTGTAGAAAACTTTAGAATGTCACTCAGCCAAAAAAAGCCAGAGGCCCCTCTACTGCTCAGATTTCAACTAGAAAGCACCTTTTAACCTCAAAAATGAAACAAAGTTGATAACCATCTTTTTGAAGCCTAATTGAAACCATTTCTTGAATGACAGCAATGGCTGTCACACAATACAAGCACGACTGGAAGAAGCACATGAATTGCTGTCTCCTCACACCAGCTTTTACAGGTACAAGTTCTCCTTCCTACTTCAATTTTTTTTCAGTATTATTCATCCATAAAAATCACTGCACACACACAAAATCAGTTTGATTTGTAGTTGAATAGAATATTTAATTTCTTTCAATACAGAGCGAACATGCAAGGCTATGTTCAGCTTGTGTGTAGAGACAATACATACAAAACAAGTGGTTTCTGTATTACAGTTTTGGATGCTGGGCTATAATCCACACAGGAGCATAAGCACGATGCTTCTATCAGGTTTAGCATTGCCTGTTGCACCTCTGCCACAAATGAAGACTGAGTTTTGGCTGTATCACTACAAGTTTGCTGACAGTTTTTGTTCCGGTTTACAGCAGGAGGCAGAAGGGAATGCAGCCCAGCCTGCTGGCATCATAGCGTTAAGTGTGAGAGATAGTAAAAATACTTGTCAGCTGAGTGAACAGAAGAGGCTTGAGTGCATGCAAAATAACACTGCCGGAGGAAAAATCTGGCAGTTTTACTTAAGAATTTTCCAACAGGAAGGACACTGTATTACCTGGGACATTTCACTGCTTTTCCCTCACTCTTCTGTGTTCCTCTCTTTCTCTCTCACTTTTAACTTGAGGAGTGATTCCAGGGAACTCCACTTCTCCTGTACAACGTCCAGGCCAGAAAAAGGTCTCCATATAAACAACAAAGCAGCAGTGGCTTTGACTGTGTGACATAAGGATGCAAGCTTGTTCAGACAAACTGCCTGGTGCTGAGAGAGCAGGAGTGGTGGGCACAGATGGTGACATTGGAATCACAAAATCATAGAAAAATTTAAGTTGGAAGTGATGTCTGGAGTCTATCCCGTACAACATCCTGTGCAAGACAGGTCTAGTTAGATCAGGTTCCTTGGGGCAGTGCTCAGCTTAGTCTTGTACACCCACAAGGATGGTGATGCAATAGCCTCATTCAGTTTGTTTTCCAGTGTGCTCCATTAGTAAAAAAACCATTTTTCCTTTACATCTATTTGGAACTTCATCTGTTCCAACTTATGTTCATCACCTTTCAGCCTACTGCTTGCATCAGCAAGAAGAGTCCGGCTCCAGCACATGTGTATCCTGTGATTAGGTGTTCACAGACAGGAATGAGGGCTCCCCAAGGCCCACCCACTTCATCTTCAGGCTAAACAAGCTCAGCTTGTTCAACCTTTCCTTGCCCATCACCCTGGATATCTTGTGTATCTTTTGCCGGACTTGCTGCATTGTTCAACGACTTTCTTGCACTGGGCAGCCCTAAAGTGGACACAATACTCCTGGTTTAGTCCCACAAGTGCTGCATTGAGTGAAAAGATCACTTCCTCAGCTGCTGTCTTGCTAATAGCAAGAATGTCAAGGTGCTGCCTTTGCTGCCAGAGCACAACCTTGGCTCAAGCTCATCTTGACATCCACAGGAACCATCACGTCCCCAGCTGTTCTGCAAAATTGTTTTCTACACAAACATCCCTCAGACTGTAATTCTGAATAGCATTATTCCATACCAGTTGCAAGACTTTGCACTTGCTTTGTTGACCTTCATGAGATGTCAGCCTGTTTGTCCAGCCTGTTGAGGACCCATTGAATGCCCTTGCCCTCTGTCATACTAATTGCTTGCCCACCCTGTCCCCTGTCAACTGTGGGGTGCTGGCAAATTTGCAGAAAGTGCACTTTGTCCCACCATCAGAGTTATAAAGACCTAACATTATACTGGCCTGAACAGTGATCCCAGCAGGATGCTGCCAGTTAGTGACTTGTCAGCTGGATGGTGCACCCATCCCACAACCCATGCAAATGGTTGTACACATCATCTGAACTGCCTTAAAACACAGGAAATGGTAGTAAATGACTGTGTTTGCCCTGAAAAAAAAGAATAAAAATTCAAGCTGGAATAGGAAGACTAGGAAAAAAGGCTAGTGAATGAACTGCTAAATGAATAACCCTGAGCAAAAGAGATGCACTGAAGCTGAAGGGCTGGTACTGCCATGAGACTTGGGGAACAGAGCTGAAGAATTTGCTCATAGTGCTTTGTACAGTGTGAGATTTCTTCAGTCTAATGCTTAAAGAAATTCCTCTGTTCAATTCTATTGTGTTAGGGTTTCTTTCTTGTACTCCAACACCATTCTCTAATGTAAACATAAAATATAATAAATTACGTAATAATCAAAACTTATCCCTAGTGACGTAACCTTGAATCTTACTATATGGTAGAAATCTAATATATGATCTAAATGAGGGTTCTTCTTGCTGAAAAAAATGTAAAATAAAATTTCTGAAGTATTATATTTAATATTTTTTATAACTGGTTAACAGTTTAAGATTAGGAAATACTTTCGGCTAAATTTCCCTGCCCCAAAAGTTTAAAAGGAATAGTTTTGAGTACAACATTCTTCTGCTGGCTGAAAAAAAATCTCATCAGCCACTGATGGTATTGCATGCACTTAGCAATGGCTGGAGAATACAGATGGCTGTGAACAACTTAACATCCAAGGTACAGTCTTTGGATTCAAGGTGTAGAATGTTGGGTTGGTATCTGCTATCTGCATAAAAGTCCATGCACAGGATTTAGATATATGTAGATAATTTTTTCAGTCTTGTTCTATTCAATATGATTTGATTTATTTACATATTTATACATTACAGAGTAGCTTTCCATCATTTTGCTGTTAGGGCATATCTTCAAGGTGCTAGTACCAACAAAATTTCAACTAATGTACATGAAGCCTATTGAGATAAGATGTTCCATCACAAAATGCAGTTTGTAAAAGTGTTCTTAGATGTTAATGGTTAAATGAGCAATGTCTCTTTTTGTCTCAAAACTCATTTGTTGTAGGGTGTTAGGTGTAGTCACCGAATATATTTATTTATCCTAGATTTGACGTTATTATCTGTGATGAGCTTCCCCAACTAGAGTGTTAAAACTTAATGTATAAATATATAGAACCCAATCATATTCTAGTTATTTTATTCTTGATGGATTTCAAAATAATGAATGGCTCTCTTTAATATTTGCAGGATATACTATGAAGCAAACAAATAGCCTTTCCTGATTATAGTCTCTGGCTGCCAAAGACAGTTTTATCACAGTTTTCTGGGGTACTGTCATGATTTGTTGACTTTCACCATCAGTACAGTGATGTTCTGGCTTCACTCCCAGAAGCCAACAAATGACTTACAGGATGTGAAGAAAAAAAAAAAAAGAGGGTGACGTGTAGGATCTAAGTTAGAACAAATTTTTGGAAAAAACTTCATTGGAAATCTCACATGCTACTTAATCTGTGTCCCAACCTCCACCAAGCCCTGGTCAGTAGTATTTATTGGGGTTTTCATCTCAGTTATTTGGACTGATTCACACTAAACTTGTTTCAGCCTATCCTGAAGTTTAATTAGCAATGGTGACAAACGTTATGCACATTTCCCAATAATTATAAAAGTAATTGTTAGATACAGAGTGCAATGCTATTGTAACGAGAAAAAAAAAACAAAACCAAAAAAAAAAAACCAAAAAAAACAAAACCAAAACCAAAAACACTACAGCATTTTTCTATGTAGAAAAGGTGCTACAAGGATTCATGAGATCAGTGACATAAAATGCCCAGAATACTCAAGAGTTTTGTGATGTTCTTGACCATCTCTCTTAGAGCAGGCCCATCTCTGATACCAACAGAAGCAACCAGCCAAGTGGGTCTATCAACTTTCGGTACTCAAAATAAACAAAATAAATTACCTAAAAAAGTCCAGTATTTGTGGCAAAAACGAGATTGATTTCTCCTGCTCCTTCTGCTTTATCGCTACCCTCATGACAGAGCCGCCTGGCAGCCTTAAATAGGACATGACATGTTGTCATCTTTCCTCCCCTATCCCTTTCAGGTCCTTGAGGGAATCTCAACACAAATGCCTGATTTCAAGGAAATAATTTTTTACTGCCTCTGGCAATTCTCTTTGCCTTTCATCTACTCATTGTTATTGTCACTTTTGCTCTTTTCATTGTGCTTGGGCAATGACATCAGTATTTCACATTACTACTGAGAACCTTCTCCAAACACATGAGAAAAAAAGGGGGAAAAAACCCTAGAGAACAATTATTCCACTTGATGCAATGAATTTTTTCACCTATCACAGCTGAAATGATGAAAAACCTGTTCTAGAAGACAGAACAATTTGTGTATGTTCCAGATATATGCATGTCTGTCTTGCACAAGAGTATTAGGGATAGAATAAGAGAGCAAAAGGTGACCCAAGCAGAGTGCAGCAATAAACAATATGTGACCTCATTAAAAATCATGGACTTGAAATAGCCAGTGTAACCAGGACCATGACATATGGTGCTCTGTGCTCAGTGTTGTCTGCTGTAATAACACTGCCTACACGATGGAAGTTTACCCCAGATATGTCAGTTTTTGCCACTTATTAACAATGCCAGCTTTCTTTTTCTTACCAAGCTGTTAAAACAATGACAGAAAGACCAGTTAGAAACATGATTCCTCTCACAGAACACTTCACTGCCACAGACCAGAGCAAAAAAACCAACAAATATACAGTACTCAGCTTTTCAGACTCCAAATCTAGGAGGTGACATATGTGAGATACTTTCATTATGATTAATGCAGCTCTCACAGAAAACAGAAAACCAGTTGGAATGCTTATTTATAGAGGATCAAAACCCTAGGGATTTGTAATGTCCTTTTTTTGCTTTTGTTGTGTTTGGATTTGTTATTCTGGGACATTTAAATTCGTACAAACAAAATGGGAGATTAAAAGCCTAAAGACGCAGTTTCTCACTTTTTGGCTTAGAGGATATCTTTGATCTAACCCACAGATAGATTACATAGTGTTTACACAGTGGGACACACACCACCTTAAGTCATGTACGCAGTGGTGAAAAAATGAGGTTTTTTTCATTGTCTAAAAGCTTGTTTTCTGATGTTATGTGCTAAGATTACCATATGCTCTATATGCATTAATTCAGTCAAGATTTTCACTAGCAGCTCTGAATTGTGTCCACATCTTTTTGTCTTGCAAAAAAGACATGAACAAAAGAAGCAGCCTTGAAGTACACCATCTGTATTCTTATTTGTCTGGTGGATCTAATGAACAACTTCCTGCTATAGGAGAAAACAAAGGAGGTGTCAAAACCACTCTCTAAAATCTTTCCATGGCATTCGCCATTTCTGCCAAGAGCACCATTATCTGTGATACAATATGAAAGGTCAAAGTGAGCCAGTGAACATACTTGAGTCCCTCCCTGATGGAGGGCATTAACACAATACAAGTTGGTAAAATGCACACATGCATCTCCTTTATCATGTTGGGTTGTTTTTTGGCTTTTTTTTAAATTTTTTGGGGCTTTTTTTTTTAAACCCTGGATTTCTTAATTTTTTTTGATATTTAACAGCTATCAGCTAAGCTGAAATACAGTTGAATTGCACTGTCTACAAATATTGGTACATATTTCTGTTGCCAAGACGACGTAGCAGAGGATGAAGACAAATTACAGACAGAATGGGTATTGACTAGCAGATTTTAAAAAAGCAAAGTCTGCAATTGCAATATAATCTACTTTATCATAGAAGGTTCAGATGTGAATTGATCGGTCTGGTTCATATTTAGGAATATTTCTGGTTCTTTGTACGACCACTTCTAATACTGCTGTCCACCTTCTTGCTTTAACTAGATTTCCTGTTACAGTGGACAATGACCTGGCAACAGTTACTGCTCACACTACCTCCTGGCTGAACTAGAGGAAGGAATATAATTGGATGTAAATCTTCCAGCACTTAGAAAAAATTAAAAGCTATAAAACACTGCAGGCGACTACTCAAAAATACAGACTGCACATTTAGTGTAACAAACACAGCAAACCCATTATTAATGTTGATTTTGCAGAGAAATAAAAAATCCAGTTCAAGAACAGCCTGGCCTAGGAACCCAAAATGCCTAACTGCCCACGTGAAAATTGAGATCTGCAGTTATTGCTCTCTGATACACTGGAACTTTTTTAACTTCAAAACCAGATGTCTACTTAAAACCTCTGCACTGCAGTGACAAAACAGGAAACAGACTGCACATATTTGGCTTTCTGAAGAAAAGGTGTTCAAGCATGAATAGTGGTCATACTTAATGTACCACCCACAGAACATCTCAGACTTTGTGATGCTAAGATGATCAAGAAGCTGATTCACAGTGCTAAGAATGCAAGCACTGGGTACAGATTACTGGGGAAAAATCTGTAAATTCAAAATTCACAGCATGTATTTCTCTTAGGACATGGTTAGTCTAGGGCAATATTAATGCTCTTTCAGTTCCCTAATTAAAAAAAAAAAAAAAAAAAAAAAAAAAGGAAGGAAAGGCCAAATCACTAAAGAAATAAATTTGCAAACCCAATTCTAGTAGTGTTCAAATAATGCTTGTAGCTCAGACCTATGATTTGTAAAGAAACACTTTCTGTTCCTATATTGTAGCAATTTTTTGTGTGAACTGAAGATTTTTGAACACCAGAAATTACTCTCATTGAGTATTCCCAGAGCAGTTGAATTTCAGATTAATTTAAAAGTTTAACATCTTATTTTTATAATAAAATTCTTTTTTCTTCATTGAAACATGTCACTTATACAGTAGAAAAGAATGCACATGTATAGAAATACTGAAGTCAGTGTGAGAACTCAAATTTTGAAAATAGAAATATTAAGCTTAATGGCATGCATCAAAGCAGTGAAGTTTGCTCTTCAGAATAAAATTACTTTGGTTCCAGTCCAATATAAGGTAGGAAGTAGGCTGAGGTAGATAGAGATATCAGAAATGGAGAGATTCTAAAAATATATAAATTAGTGTGTAATAAATATCAATATCACGTGTAGTGATATGAAACACCACTTAAAAACGACCCTTTGTTTTGTTTGGTTCTGGACCCAAACATGTATGAAATCGTAAGACTGGACCAGACAGCTCTGGGAAGTGGTCAAATGTAGACAGGAGAACTGGATTTTGCAGCTTAACAAAATTCTTCTGGTTCAATGCTAGTATTTTTTAGTACCATTTCATTGCCTACCATTGGAATAGAGCTATATCTTAGCAATGAAAAGTAAAAAAAAAAAAGAAGAAATACTAGGGAATAGGAATTCACAATAAACTTTACAGCGCAAATTTAAAATACAACTACTCATGCTTGCTTAAAATCTGTTTAACAATTTAGGATTCTATTGATCTCACGGAAGGTAATGTAAAACACACAATGTGTTATTGATTTGAACAGACTGTGCTTTTTAATTTACAATGACCTAAAATGCGATTAATGAACATTACTTCCATGTCAATAGTGCCTTGAAATTGCAACTCTTATACACAAGTTCAGAGGTACATCATTTCGGATTGGCACACACAGTAAGATAAAGTGAAAATATGATAGAATACACTTTCCTTAAGTTACTCTAACAACTATTTGCAATTCTCCCCCAGCATATTTAATATATAAAAACAAGCTTAACTTTCAAATATTTGTAGTCATAATGTATTTCTGATAAATGGTTAATAGCTTACATGAGAGTTTTTTGGGGAAATGAGTTTCTCTCATCTGCAGAGGAAACACATCTTAGGAACTGCTTGTGTAAATCAGATAGTATCCTTGAATTTCTAAGCCTTCTTATTTCAGGAATGCACAGAATTACTCGGGCATCTTTTTATCCACCTCCCCATACATAGTGCATATCACTTCTGGGCTCAGAATAAAGAAAAGAGTTAAGCAAACAGTTCTTTTATGGCAAAGCAAAACTTGCTCAGTAACACAGGTATTGGAAGGAAAAAAAAATCATGGTTTTATTTTTTTATATATTTTCTTCAATTTATTAATAATCTTTTATATTTGTTTATTTATGGCTTTGAGCAAAGACAAAAAAAATCTAACTCATCCCTGATCATACAATTATTGTAAGAACCAGATCTATAGTCTTCCCAGCAGCAGTAAGATCCAACCTTTTTCATTAATACATTTCATCTTGTACAGATGTGAGATTTCATACTTATGGGCCTACTTATGTACAGAGAAAATAGGTCACTTCTGAAACTAGCAATGGACCTTTATATTACAGGAATGTGAGTCATTTGTTTCTTAATCTAAGTATATATACATTCATACATACATATATATATACGTATATAATTTTATACCCTGTACCATTTTTTTTAATTAACATACAAATCCTAGATATTGTCCACTCTATTACAAAGTCATTAAAAATTATTTATGGTTTCACTGAAAGACCATGTGAATTAATATTTCTTCATAGTGCTTAAAATAAAATAAAAATATATATAAAAATATTTTGCTACTAACCCCATTTCTCCTATTAAATGTAAACCTTAAACAGTTTTCAAGATCAGTATATGATCTTAATTAACTGACAGAATTTGTTAGCATTAAAATAATATAAGGGGTATTGTACTCATAAATAAATGGTCTTGCAGCGTATCCATAATGTTTGAGACACTTTTTTAAACAATCATTTCCCCATTTCCACTCCAGGTCACTTAAATTAATGGCAGCAGCATGTTAGTGGGTTAATTACATCGATCTTTACTGGTGAATGTGAGTCAGCAAAAAAAAAAAAAAAAAGAAAAAAAAAAAAAGGAAGATTTTTAAAAACTTTATTTGATGTACCACTTTAGTAAAAGGTATAACAGGCAGCATGGGTTCAAGCTCTGTTAGCTTTAGAGTATTTACTTGGCTCTCAAGTACATCTGGATTCACTGCATTACGTAGTTTGTGATGTTATTTAATTTTTCCATGCATCGTTAAACTCAGCATTGATGGGAAGAGAAGAACTCCTTTGCATCCACTTCCTTAACAGAGTCAGCTGGGTTTTAAGGAACAGAATATATGCTTGTATCATATCCATAATGCTGATTCTTCAGTGAGTTAAATTATGACACATTTAGTTTCAATCTCTATTTAATGTGACAAATCAGGCACAAACGATTACGAATTTTTTTTTTCTTTTTTTTGTGGATAAGATAATGTGAAGGTTTGAGCAAACAAAACAAAATGTTCACAAAACAGTATGCTTTAACCCTGCTTTCTGTCACCATTTCCTTTCTGTTTTGAAGACATAAAAAATAATAAACCTCATACCTATGGGCTATGTTTGACACTACATGCCTTAGGATATACTAACCATTTAATTACAATATACACAGAGCAAATCGTGCATTTCCAGACAGACTTGATGCTATATTATATTTATTTTTGTAAATTAACACCACAGTCAACTACAAAACTACAGTGAAGACACAGAAAGCACCTGAAAGTCTAAATCAAGCTGTGGTTTACAAATAATCCTTTAAATGAAAAACCTCACTTCTAGACTTAAACCAGAGATTCAAAGTCAGCATTATAGGAATTTTAAGGTAGACACAATTAATGAATGGTTATTATTTTCTAAGATACCGTAAAGCCTTTTCCTACTGACCAAACCTATTTTTATTGTCTTTTTTTTTTTTTTTTCCAAAGCATGCATGGAATATTCTCAGATGCTATTGAGGGCAAGAAGAAGAAAAGTGATGGTATTGGTGAAGTACAAGCGGTTTGCAGGATCAAGCGTACAATTTTGCATAAAACATTGCATGTAAAAGTAACACTGTAGGTTTTAAGCCATTGCATTACAATTTAACAGTTGTGTTGCACTTAGCTTTAACAAATTTTAAAACTGTAAATTTTGAAGTGAAAAGCGGAACCTAAATTCCTAAACAAAGACCTTGCAATGGTACACCACACAGCAGCTATTTTTGCTTGGGTCTAAAAAGTTATTTACAATGGCAATATTTAGTCTTTGAAAAGTCTTTAGCAGTGTGAAGATCAAAGTCCACCCAAATCTCTTAGACAACAGAAGGACTGACATGCCATGAGGTTATAATCTATCCAGAGGAGTGCTAGTGCCTCCCTTTACACTGCAGGTGTTTGCGATATAATTCTTTTCCAACCTAAATTCCAATGGATGGTGCTAACATGAAATGCAATGTGAAATAACAACTGAATTCTTCACGAGAAATTAACAACGTATACACAAAAAATGAAGTAACAAAGGTTTCAGAATATCACTCAGTCAGTGCTATGTGTTAGATAAATTGATTTTTTTTCTTTTTTTTTTCTTTTTTTTAAATATACTTGTTTGAAGTTTGTTGTTGTGTTGACAATTTCCCCATGAAACAGCCAATCTCATAAACAGAGAAATCTGTTAGGCTGATTTTAAGTCAACACATTAAAAATAAGTAGTATTAGCGCTAAATTTTATCTTCTGTAATGGTCGCGAAAAAGGAAGACATGAACTCAAACAAGTTTAGTTGCTTTCATATATATATATATATTTAGATATATATATATATAAAACTTTTACATTCGTTACATAGGGCAAAGCTGTCTAAATTATCTTTCTCATAGTAGACTGCTGGGGCACATTAGGAAACAGGCTAAAACAGTTCGGGGGATGGTGCTCGGTTTGTTGCAAGTCTGTTGCTCACAGTCACCAGGGATCATAAGTTTGAGGCGAACCGCGGTTTGTCTCCCTCGGGCTCTGTGCTTAAGACTGTGGAAGAATCCCTTTGCAGCGGGGCTGCGGGCGGCGCTGCCCCGCGGTTCGGGGGGATGGCTCCCGAGGACATCTGCCGGAACAGCGAGACCCGCTGGGGCACGGTGGCCCGGCCGGCCGGGGGCACGCCGGGGCCCGGGGCGGGCTGCGGGAGGGAGGCGAGGGACTCCCCCACGGTGGGGTGAGGCCTGGCGATCAGGGTGGAGATCTCGTGGGGCAGGGAGGGCTGCGAGGCGGAGAGCGGCCGCACCTCCCGCGTCAGGTTGGTGTTGTGGAGGGCCTGGGTGCTCTTGTGCACCTCGTTCTTCTGCGCGGCTCCCGGCGGCTGCTGCGCCGCCTGCGGCTGCTGCTGCTGCTGCTGCTGCTGCATGAGGGAGAGCTGCGAGGCGGTCGGCGAGGCGTACTGGAAAGTTCGGCCGGCCAGCGGGCTCTGTACCGGCGGGCTGCAGACGGCCGTGGTGTAGGAGCAGGGCGACAGGATGACAGCCTGCTGGGGCGGCTGCGTGCTGGGCGAGGGCGAGTGCAGGTTGGTGTGCGAGAGGCTGCTGGTGGTGTACACGGGAGGGGACTGCGTCCTGCCGCGAGACGACGAGGCCGAGGTGCTGGAGTTGAGGGCTGGCATCTGCTGCAGGCTCACCGGGGCGATGGTCTGCACCATCTCCCTGTCGTGCTTCACGATCTGCTTCAAGATCTCGTTCTCCTGGTTGTTGAAAACGCCGGTGTTGAGGTCCTTCTGGAACTTCTGCAGCAGGATCGAGTTCTTCTTCCCTTCAGAGAGAAGCAGAAGAGTTAGTGAGACCGAGGTGCAGGGGGAGAACCCCGCTCTGGCTTTGTGTTTTCAGCACCCATCGCTGAGGACTGTCTGTTGCCTCAGCAGGCACCGGGTGTCTGAGCGGGCATCGCCAGCCCACGGCAGGAGGGGGCTGTGCCGTGCTGGCACTGCCGTGCCCCACGGCCGTGCTCCGCATGCAGCCAGCACACCGCCACACTCCCACACCTGGCCTTTCTCTGCCTCTTCACTTGCAGTTTATTGTTTGTACTACAATTACATGTAAGAACTGTGATTTCCTGAATAACTGTCAGAAAAAGTCATCGTGCTCTGCATCATCTTTCTTGTTGCAAAACTGTCTGAATTTCCACTAAACAGTTACATATTTTAAAAGAACACCTGCCATCTAGCATATTCCTGGGAACTAGTTACTAGGCATCAGTGACCAGTGTTTTGAAGTGTTTGTGAGCTAATATGAATTCATGGATAATGTGACACCTGCTTGCATAGTGAAGACTGCTGTACACTGTGACCTGATGTCTGCTTGATGGCTCACAGTGTCTGCAAGATGTAGACGCTATTCTGTCTGAGTCATCAGATGCTTGGGAACACAATGGCACTCGACTGCTCTTTTTTTTATTATTTTCTTTTTCCCGATAAAACACTGCACTTCAGATGGGATTGCTGCTCCAAGAACAGACTGGAGCTTTACTGCTAATAGCTTTCAAACACATATTACTTAAGAGTTGGACTGCATTTCCAGAGAGTCTTTTGAGACAGTTTGTAGGAGTTTAATGCATTGAGTTGATGTGGAGAAATGCTCAGACTGAAATTTTCTTGTGAAGTTGAGGAGACACCACCAAACAGGATAACTGTTTCTTATTTTTTTTTTTTACAGCTGTGTTTAAAATCAGTGTCAGTAATGATGATCAGAGTGCAATTCTTCTGACTGAAGACTTTATGCTTTGCCTAGTATGTCCTGTTGGGAGGTCCCAAACACTGGAATAGCAAGTTTTGATAATCTGCCTTTCACTTGCATATTGTTGGACTGCTTTTCTGATTGCAGGCAGAAAATCTGAGCAGTGCCAGTGTGCAGCCATCAAGGCTAGCAGTACCCATGTTGTGAGGAAAATGAGAGCCCTGCTGCAAAGGATTAATTCATTTCAACAAACAACGGGTTTGTGAGTGCTGAGAGGCTTCAGCTCTTTCCAGCATTATAGATGTCATCTGTAAGCAATTTATTTAGGAAAATGTCATCTACTGCTCGTGACACAGCATAAATCCCATCAAGTGCTGAAGGCAGCAAAAGAAATCTACAGGATTAATAAATAATACTAATGATAATTAAAGTATGAAAAATAATCCTCAGAGGCGTACAAGAGCTTTCTAAAACTCGGTGGTTTATTATTTAAAAGTGAGATTGCAAAATTCTTGTCTGCACATATGTGTTATTTATAGATCAAGAAAACATTTACGGCAGCATAACAGAAAAAAACTTTTAAAGAGGGGTATTTTATTATGCAGCTCAAAGGAAGGAAAATGCAGAAGGATTTTAAGAATTAACCATATGCAAAAAAAAGAAATAAATACCTATCCTGTCAAGTCTATCAATTGCCACCGTTTCGAAGGCTCTTCTCATCATGGGGTACTCTTCCAGGACCTCGTTGAAGTTGTCCACCGAGAGGGAGTACAGGCGGCAGTACGTGTCTGCTCGTACACTGGCAGTTCGACGGCCCTTGGTCAAAAGGCAGATCTCTGGGGACAGAAAAATTCAGCACACACTGAAAACAAAGAAGTTACTGAACCATGTGAAACTTTAAAGTTAGAAATTGACTCCGTGCTAACAAGTAGCAATTTAGTACTCAACAGCAATTTTTCTATTTCTGCTTACATAAGGTTGCAGGGACAATTGTGAAGGTATTTGATTCTGTTTTTGCTACTCTGAAAACGTAATTCATGTCCTTTAAGAGCCCTGCCTATAGGTTTTCTCTGTATGAACTCTGATTTTATCCAGCCTTTTTAAAATAGTGCTTCACATTCTAAGAAATGATCCATCAGCTGTCAAACACAGATTGATGACTTTGATGAACCCAAGTGCTGAATTAATCCAAATGATTCTATTGATTTTCTTTTATATATACAGCTGCCATAGAAGACCAATCCTTTTAATCATTCACCAGATTTACTAAACTAAGGCAATACATTGTATCATGATGTAATGATATTTGAATATAAGAGAGCTGTTCTGAGAAAAAAATAGTTGAAGCATGAACATGCCTTCTGTTTCCTTGGTGTTTATGTCCTAGGTATTTTGGGAAAGAAAACTTAAAACTTTTGACATTTTTTCTCATTAGATTAAAGAATGAAATTCATATGATTAGTCTATTAAACCTTCTCTGCAAGTTCCCCCAACAGAAATTCATTCTGGAACAGAGGAAACTGAAACTATGTGCAGAATCCCAAGAAACAGCCCCAAACTTTTGACTTCTAATTCTCCAACCCACAATATCAGGATGACTATGTAGATGCCCAAATCAGTGTCTGAGGCTTGTAACAGCAAAACACGTGGCATAGAATATTTATGTACATAGATTAAAACACAGGAAGTTAGTAATTTGCAAAAAGTAGTGTTTGAGTTGATCCCATTTTTCAAACCAGGGACTAAGAACACACTTAGAAATATCAAGCATTCTTGATCTCAAGCAGGGTGAGAGATAGTTTCCTATCTCAGTTCCAGCAGTCAAGGGCTGTGAGTTCATACTTTTTATTTAAATACAGATTTTTTTGCCCATTACATGCTCAATTTCAATCAAACTATCATTTTCAAGTGTGGAAAACCAAATAATAAATAATTCTGCAGACTTCAGTTCTGCAAAGTACCAACCTAGTTCTTGATTTGGGTTTTTTTTTTTTGTGGTTTTTTTTTTTTTTTGTTTTTGTTTTTTGTTTTTTTGGTTTTTTTTGGTGGTGAGTTGTGGGTTTTTTTTGGGTTTTTTTTGGTTTTTTTTTTTTGGAGGGGGGTTGGGGTGTTTTTTTTTTTTTTTTTTTTTGTGTATATCTTCAAGAAATATGTATTTTATTAATCTAAAATATGAAGAACCTTGATTTTTTTGGTCTCATACTTCTTGTTGAAGAATTTCAACATGCTACCTAACCCTGAAGGCTTAGGGGATAAGATGCTTAAATTACAGTGGATACATCAAAGTAAATTAACATTGGACCAGTACTAGCACAGAATGTACTTAAACCCCAACAGCTTTGGGGAGAATTTATAAAGACTACTGGGAGAGTAGAGTAGAGAAGAGAATTTATAGAGAATACTGGTAAGAGACTTGACCTAAGTGCCTCACAAAACTTGATGCCCATGAAATAATGACAGTTCACTATAAAGAGCCACCCAGGTATAACAGAAGTCAGTCCTTTCCTTGTCTCACTCCTAGCTCAGCCTGACCTCCTCTTCTTAGATTGAACCCACTGCATTTTAGTTACAAGAGAAAGACATTTTGCCCAAAGGGAGCAGTTAAATGCAGTCAACACCTGTTCCATTTCCTAAGATATTCTTTAGGTCTCACAAAGAATAACGTTTTACAATACATGATTGAATTTAGAGAAGATTCTCTGGAAAGTCTGTATGACTAATGATCACCTCTTGATTTTCAGCTCCCTTCAATTAAAATTGCTGCAAACAATACAAGACACAAAAATAGGTGCCTTCTGCTACTCTCAACGAATTCTTGAGTTTAAAAATCATCAAATGTCCCCCAAAAAACAAGCATCTCCTAAATTCCCATCATTCTGAAGAGTGCCGAAAAAAATTGAGAAAGTACAGTTTTCATCATTAATAATCCTGACCACTGTATTGTAGATTACTTAAACAAGAAAGGTGGGAAGAAACCATAAGAGATAATGTTAAGTTTCATCACAGGACAATGGGAGTGTAGAATTCATGGATATTACTGCAACAAATAGAATTTTTTTCTTCTTCTTTCATCTTCTATTATTTTTGTCAAGTAAGGTGAAGGGAAAAAAATCAATGAAAACTATGATATGCAGATGCTGTCAACCCACAACTTCTGGTTGAAGAGTATATGTCTGGAAGGCATTTAATATCTGTAATCCTACTAGTTAGATAATATAATAAACAATGGGTCAGAAAAGATTTGACAAATATCCCAGTGCCCAGAAAATGGTCAGGCTGCTTTGGAGCCTGTCTGCTCAGTAGTCAAGGACAGCTTTGTGCTCTCAACTCCAGTTGAATGGTCTCAGTTGAATGAACTACAGTTTTCTTACAGGAAAAATACTGCAAATGAATACCCATGTACTGCATTTCCAGTGGTGTTTCTTGAGTGATTAGAACAGTGTTATAGTCACTGGCACATCATCTATATTGCCTTGATATATATATATAAATAGCATAATTTGTAGTCTGTTCATAAGACTAAAATGATTGCTAATTGTATGTGTTAATCTATCAGCTATTTGTTTGGACAGACCTTCAAGCATAATAAGAAATGATATATGAAATCTTTCTTACCTGGACCAAAGACGAGGAACACAGAATATTGAAATGTGTTCCCATTGAACACTTGTGTTCATTTAAATAAGCCAAAGTGTTTGTTTTTCATGAAAAGAATAAAGTAATGAGAATAGCCATGACATATTTAAAATGAGCCTTAGTGGCATCAAGTGCACCAGGTGCCCTTAACTATTATGTTCTTCTTGATGTTCAATTGATTTAAATAGACTAGGAAATACAATAATAGGAATGTGTAGTGAAACACAAAGGCATACACTGTTTTTAAACAGCTTGGATAAACAAGGTTCTCTATTAGCATAAAAATAAAGTGTCAGCATCATATTAGTCACTAATATTACCATGTGCATTTGGTATTGTACATTGCCTTCATGCTGACACTTTCAGTGTGTCAAATACTATCTTTCCTTCCCAAACAAAAGAATGTCTTCAATTCCAATTAAAAATTATGTATTAGGCTACAATGAACCTGTAATCCAATTCTGAATGCAAATTTTACTTTAATTATTTAATCTCTGTGGACAACTGTTACCTAGAACATTATGAAACAAATGTCAATCACCGCCCTAATGAAAAGTGACTGTTTGAAAGCATTGAATGATGCTAAAAAAATCCACTTGTTCTTACAGTCCATGTTTCATGCCAATATAATGAATTCATTTGTGAAAATCATAATTCGTGGTCTGCTAGGATAAGGTCTTTCCCACAAAAAAATACAGCCATCAAAAGGACATGGGCTCAAATATAATGTACCTTCTGCTGTGAAGACTCTTAACTAAAATGTGCAATGATAAAAGTTTAAAGCTAAGCTTGTTTTGAAAATTATAATAATCAAAACCAATGACCAGCATATCAGTTGCACATATGTGGGACGTGGTTGAGTGATGGATTTGTTAGTGCTGGGTTAACAGTCAGACTCAATGATCCCAAGATCTTTTCAATCTAAGTGGTTCTATGAAAGAACCTATGAAATCCTATGGCAGGATTTCTTCCAAAGCTGGATCAGGTTCAATTTTTGGAACATAATGAATTTCTAATGGAGCTTGCCTGTATCAGTTTCTCATAAAACAGGGAATGCATAGGTTGTATTTTACTATTGCATTAATGTGACAGAACACTCTGCATAGCAAGTTCTACATATCTGAAAGACAGCAATAAGGAAGCCTGACTTCAGGAAATGAAGGTTACCTGAATGAGGTAAGATGAGTGACATAGGCCACAGGATGAATTTTAAAGAACAGTATTAATAGGCCTTTTGTAAGGATCAAGTTTTCATCCCAACTGAGACCAGGTTCATTGTTTTTTTGGACTATACTGATATGCTACTGTAGGTGATAATTTTTCCCCTCCTCTGTTGTTAGATGATGCCTAAACACTTTTTTCTTTGAGAAAATAAGTGCTGTTTATGGATGTGGAGGAGATTTTTCACTGGTAGCATGTATGACACTACTCTTCTTTAGTCTTTGCTGGATGGGTATGTATCTACTGGCCATCGTAGCAATAATTTCTGGTTTCCATTTTATACAGAAAATTTTTATATAGGAAAATTCCTTTTTTACTCTGAGAAGCAGTACTGTTTATGGGAGTTTACTGTTTATTAAGTAAACTTGTATATACTTGTCCATTCATCATCTATTCATTTTACATATGAATTATATTCCAGATGAAATTACTCAACCTCGTATGTCACATTAACATTTAACTAGCGATTACACTCTGCAGAAACTCGAATATCAATATAAAGTTTTCTTGCAGATAAAATGTGCTCAGCAACAGTAAACTGTGTTGATAAAGGCAAATTATGAGTCCAGTAGTTAGCAATTTCCCTGAAGGACACGAAACCAGTCCTGTCTCCAGGACCATATTTCTTAGCTTAGGATGTTACATTGTATAAACATAAAATTCATACAATGAATTATTATATGTGCATCTTCGTCTTGCAGGGACACAAGTTCACTTTGCTAGGTGCAGAAATTAAATTTGTGTAGTAATGAATTAATGAATTCAACAGTATTTTAGCTATAGAATGTCTACATTAAAAGCAATTTAAAAAATTAGAAGTTTTTATGCATTTCTGTTGTCTTCCAAAGCTGTGTGATTTCCCATCATCTGTCAGATAAAACATTACAAGACATAGTGAGATGTCCTTCCATCTGAGGACAGCTGACTACTGCTTCAGTTCCTCAGCACGAAACTTGTTCTTGTTGTGGCCATATAGGTTGCTGTGCATGTTGTCAGCTGTTCAGGCTGATTACTTCCAGCAGCAGAAGAAAGGTAGAAAATCAAAGCAATTCAAAAGCTTGGGTCAGTCAGTCTAAGAGACTTGGGAATGTTTTTTGAGAACAGGACAGTAGATTAGAATATTGTTTATTTATAGAGAGGAATGCGTTACTAAACTACCGTAGACAAAACTTAAATGTCCAAGTGCTATTTCCATCCACCCATCTTGTAAGACTTCAGAGTAAGCTTCCCAGAACCACCATGTTTAGGCTATTCTTATTTTCTAATAGCTCTTCATAACAGCAAGTCCTTGGCATGCTACAAAGATTGATAGTTCTTTACTCCTTTCAAGCAGCTGAAATTGTCCACTGAGCAGAAACTAGCTAATGGGGACTTCATTGTATCACTCACAGCAAGGGACATCCAGCACGGGACACTCTGATCCCAGCTTTACAAAACATAGTATGAGTATGGTTGGGTTCTTTTTCCCTTTAGGAAAGGATTATAAATTTCAAGCAATTAAAAAAAATTAAAAATCAGTAGGCTTCTAGAAACTGAGTGCTTTTCCCGTTTCATGTTGACTTAAGCATCTCCAATACAGAAAACAGGGAGAAGCTATTTCATATGATAACATGTTACTTTAACATAAGCATCTGCATTTGTTTCCTTTTTCTTTATTAAACTCTGGAAAACATTAAATGCATTTATCTATATTTTCCCCTCATTTTTAATATGTTCTTTTTATCTTTCAGTATATTATCTCTAGTGTACACAATGGAAAACCCAGATACATGCTGCTTTTTTTTATAGTTACCAAAATAACTACCCCCAGGTCTTATAATTACTCAGAACGTAGTTTGATGCAATGAAATGAATTTCAGTAACCTGTGTTCTAAAGAATTCAGTCCTACATTTAAGAAATCAAGAGGAACATTTCTGGAATAAAGGAGAGAACTTAAGGAGAAAGGAAAATGAAGACAAATCCTGCCTTTTACAGCCAGAGTTGTAATCTGGACTGTCCAAAAGGAAGCTATGCAAAAACTGCAGCTTTTGCCACCATGTTTACACTAAATATGGAATTGCAGACAAGTCATTTGAGTTAGGACATACTGCCTGCATGACCTCTTCATTTAAAATATGACAGCAATAATTGTCTGTTGAGTTGCTTACAGATATCTGGGTTCATCAGTTGGAGAGATGGTTCATAAAGCAACATGGATACGTAACTGAGTAGTTATTGTTTGGAGGAGGGACGGAAAATGGCTGATTAGAATTAAAAAAAAAACTTCTGTAATATCCCATCTCCAGTCTTACAAAACTTTTAAAAATCTCTTTTTAAACTATTTACCTGAACCTATTTTAAATACATCTATTTACAATTTGTGATAGCTGTTGCCCTTATTAGTCATCCTATTAAAAATCCAACCAAACAAATAAAAAAAAAACAACCCAAAACCTCCCAAACAAAAACTACATAAGTTAGTTTAGCTGACATTTTTATTGCCTGTTTGTAGTAATTTGAAATTTCTGTCTCTGAAGACTGACCACCTGAGCTCTCCATATGTTGTTTGTTGTTTAATTTATGGTATTTTATTTAGTTTAATGTAACAATAGTAAAAGAGATTACAAAAATTTACTTGGGGAAAAATTATTCATTTGAAAAGAACTGCCTACATTTAATTGACCCGAACTTTGACGGAATTTATAGACAAATACTTATTAAAAAAAAATTATTTAGGGTTTGCCAACAACCCTGAGAGTATGCTTCTTTCTTTACCTAGCTCCAAATGTGTCTTTTATGCCACTTAGCTAGGAGAAACCAGTTTCTTGTCTTAATAAAAAGTGGCAAGTTATCTGACCAGGGACATTTTATTTTTCATCCTGACCTCTCTTTGCTTTTTCCATGTCTAGGTATTGAAAATAGCTGTGGCCAAGTTCTCATGACTAGAGCAGACAAAAAAGCCAGCAACAGAAACACAGAATCACTGAGGCTGGAAAAGACCTCTGAGATCAAGTCCGACCTTTAACTGGACACCACCACCCTGTCAGCCAGACCCTGGCACTGAGTGCCACATCTAGACTCATGAACATTTCTTACATCCTGACTATTTTCCAGTGTGCAATCAAATTCTTCTAAGAAAGTTCTGTAAGACAGAACAGAAGCTTAGGATAATTTTATAAAATAGAAATAAACGTGCATATTTTATCTTTAATGCTGTTTATAACAGAGCATCCATACATTTTTCTTCTAATTTATTAAAGTGTTCTTTCTACAAAAAAAGTGATTAAGACAGTCTATTTATTATCTTGCAGAAGGTCACAACTTTACTGATGATAATTTCATATGCCTTAAAAAAATAAGTTTAGATTCTAAGATAATATGCCTAAGTACAGATTTAGCTTTCACACTTGCTGTGTCAAAGGCCAAAAGTGATTTTATGTAATTCATTAACTTCTACTTTTATTCAGATGGATGCTTATTGCCTATTGAAAAAAGCCACTTACTTCCTTATGCACTCAGGGGTATGCTCTTGTAATCTTGAGTTTGGCAAACAATAACAGTTACAGATTAAACTATTCAACTTGAATTAAAGTTGGCTATAAAAATATTGTACTTCTTTTCATTAAATTATTTAAAAAATATCAGAGACTGTCAGTTCTAAATTAAATAATTAGATTAAATATTTAATCTAAACTCAATATTTAGTTAAATTTATACTGTGTGAAATTGAAGGTGCTTGGAAAAATCTTCTTCTGCTTTTTCTGTGTTGACCACATTTGATTTCAAAGGCTTTCTGTGTGTTATTTTACTTCTGTCTAGTTACAGAAAGTTTAAATTAAAAATGTATACTGCTAATGAATTAGAGGAATTAGAATTTTAATTTATTTATGCTTTTAGGTTGCAAGACATTACTTCTGTTATTATTATGAACACTGTTAAATTTATGTTTGCTAATTAATAAAACTCCTAAACCCAAATCAACCTCTACCTTGTAGAAAAGTAAGTTATTTTCATTCTATCTTCCTACAAATTCCCCTAATTTTCCCCTAATTTTTTAAAAAAATATTGAGTTTGAATAACAAGAAGTCCTTCTGACTGATCATTATTTTCCATATAAAATGTGGTGTCAAAAGAACAACACAACAATTTCTTGTCAACAAGAAATTTTGCAATATTATGAGGACTACTTCATATTATGTAGCCTCAAAATGGCAGACTAGTCTACACCAAAAAGCCATTTAATTTTTAGGCCCTCTTGCAGACAATATTTTTAGAAAAATGTTCTATACTGTTCAGCTGAAAAATGTTTTACAAACGAGTTGGCATGGAGATGTGGAGATCCTGCTCCCTTAAAGCATTTAATTATGTCCCTGCCATTAAGAATACGAATAATCACACCTCAGTGGGGCTACGTATAATTAACTATCTGGATTATAGTATGAATATTGAAAGACTTAATCCACCACTACCTTGAATAAGGCATAGTCATATGCAGTATTTTTGCAAAATGTAAAATTATATATCATATCATAGTGTCCATATGTAAAGCACTTCAACAGATTTTTTTCTATTTATAATCAGTATTATACTGCAAATCTTTTAAAGTATTCTATCAAAAGGAAGCACCTAGAGTGTAACCAGAAAAAAAGTAAGTGGCAAAATATAATCTAAAGTGACTCAACATTTCCCATGGTATTATTTTCCACTGCACTGGTCTAAAATATACTGACAGTTACTGTTCTGAAAGGGGGAAAAGCTCCATAAATAATAGGTAGGTCAAAGAAGTTCTGTCTAATTGGCCTTCTACAAACTGAAGCAAAGGCAAGATAGAGTTTATTAGAATTTCAAGTGCAGAAGGGTAAATGTTAAAACTGCATTAAATAATTTAAGCAAAATAAAACATTTAAAATTGAAAGTATTCCATGAACTACATGTTACAACAAATAAATCAAAAAAGAAAAGATGCTATAATATGTCTCTGGGACATTGTCTGGGAAGATGGCAATGAGAATCTGGTTTCTAGATAGATTTGCTAAATGAATGATGACATGAAGCACAGATAGTGATATCTGCCTTTGAGAAAGTAAAATAAAACATGAATTTGTCTCTTATGACAATGCAAGAGATAGGCCAATACAGTTTCATATTCACACACAGTAACACTAATATATACACATCATAATTTTTTTTTTAAAATCACATTCATTTCTTCATGTTCAACATACCTAGAAGTTGATAGAAAAAGAAAAATATTAGCAGTAGGAGTTTTAGTTAGTCTAAAAACTGATTTATCTACTGACTCCGGTGGCATACGATTGGGATTTTCAATGGGGAAATGCAATAGATACATCAAAAATTGGGCAGCATGAATTAGTGCAGACTTATCTACTGGAATTTGGAAACTCCTTCAACTAACAAAACCTCCATGGGGCCCCCAGACCTAATTAATAAAAAATATATCTGCACTTCCTAAACACTAAATTTGGATTTCCCTAGCAATATCAGCATTCCTTCTAACACAGTATTTGTTAAAAACAGAAAAAAAGGGGTTAAATTTCCCAGAACATATGTCTAGGCTGCTGCATGAAGGAAAGCCTGTGTAAACACAGGTGGGAAAACAGATGGAGAAAGGAAAAGATAGCAGGGAGATCAGTCTTATCTTGTGTCCTTTGTGGTCGAGAGGAATTTTGCCAGTGACTACAGAAAAGAGCAGGATGAGACCACAGCGAACAATGAGGCCTCTGTCCACCAGCGAGAAAGCAAATGAAGTAACAGCAGAGTCCTGAATGTGTTCCCAGAAATCCTCCTTTGAGTAAGCTGTGCTGAGCCTTACTGGTTGGGCAGTGTGAGATTTATTCCTTCTTCTCCTCTCTTGTAGGCATGTCAGCCCCACTCCAACACACCAGTTCATGGAGGCAGCTCAGCAAGTGCCTATCAGAACCAGGACTGCCTGTCCTGAGTCTCTCCTCCGATTCCACAGGGCTGGAGGCTGGGAGGGGCACAGGACCTCATGAAACCACTCCTGCTCATCAAAGTCCTATGTGCTAGTTTTGGGTCAGCTTAAAACTTATGTTTGCAGGGGTAACAATCTCAGGCAAGTTATCAGTGGTTGAAAGCTGCTTTTCCACTTTGTTCTCCAGGCAGGGATCTGCTGTCTGTAGCTGAGTGCATGGGAACACCATCTGATTGAGTCTGGGGTGAGGGGTGTGCAGAGAAGTGGAGGGTCACAAGGTGTTCAGGGAGCAAAAGGCCTTTCCAGAAGGGAAGGAGAAGTTGCATCTTACTATGGTGACTGAAGTAGCCCTAAGACCCATACATCTGAGTAAGAGGAAGGAGATAATTGGAAAGGATTTATTTTATTATAGCAAGCATCTCTTTAGTTTATTACACTACTGCATATTTGATGTGATTAATTATCAGAGATTTTGAAGTGCCAGCTTATATAATAGTATTATGGAGTGATTCTGAAACAATTTACCACAGCAAAAATCAGAATATGGACACAGCAGTGGTAGTACATCAATTTCTATCAATATGTATTGGTAAAGGTAAATTAGATTAAATTAGGCTCATTATATACATTAATAATTCTGCCCTGTAAAGCCCCAGTAACTGATGAACTAATCTCTTCTATAAGCAAAAGACTTACAGAAGCACATATTCTTGTGCTTCATCTCTAAAGATGTCAAAATCTTCGCATTTTGCTGATTTTTTAGGTATAGTGAAGAATTAATACACAATCTTTTCAGTAATTACTCCTGTCACAAGAAGAGCAATTTCCAATCCAATCACCTGGTACTGAGAGGAAGAGGTTCAATAGGATTAAAACCCAGCAATTTCCTTCCTACCATTTATTACTGGGATTATATCATAAATGTGTTTGAACTGCCAAGATATTAAAGAGAAAGACAAATATACACTGAGACAGAGAAAGTAAAAATGAGGGAGCTGTCATTATCCACTGCTGTGTACTTTGTACTTTCAGTATTGTAAACTCTAGATGCTCAGGACCAGGGACAAGATGACAAAAAAAACACTTCATAATCACAACATCCTCAAAATACAATTGCTTACATTTTTCACCTGCTTCCTGATTCTTATTCTCCATCCCAGGAAGCTTAGTTCAAGTGTGTCAATTTCAAGCTTTCAATTCAGCATAACTGCAAAGACGTGCAGTCAGGTTTTCCAACTCGCTATCTGAAAGGGATAGGCCTAAGCACCTTCCCAGTCTATTCCTTCTGGACGTTGTTCAGATCTGTGCTTGCTGCTAGCGTTTTCCTACCTTTCCCATCAGTCTCATGCCCATGATGTTCCCCTGCAGCTGCTCTGTCTCCCATTTATTTGCACCACTCACAACTTGACTCCTACCCACAGAGTCCTCTTGCTCCCCACACTCTTCCCTGCAGTTTTGTCCTATGTGTTAACATAGTCTACACCATCCATTCATTCTCTCCTGACCTTCATTCACACGCCACTAACCCTACAGAGGCAGCTAGAAGGAGATCATAATTCCTTGGATAAAGAATTAGTTGTATGGTCATATCCAGAGGGTACTAGTCAATGGCTCAGAGTCCTGATGGACATCAGTGACAAGTGGTGTCCCACAGGGATCCATACTGGGACCAGTCTTGTGTAGTGTCTTCATTAATTAAATAAATGAAGGAAGCGAGTGCACCCTCAGCAAATTTGCTGATGAATCCAAACTGAGCAATGTGGTTGACACTTCTGAAGGATGGGATGCCATCCAGAGGGACCTGGACAAGCTGGAGATGTGGCCCTTGGGAATCTGATGAGGTTTAACAAGGCCAAGTGCTGGTGCTGCACCTGGGTAGGAACAACCCCTGGTACCAGCACAGGCTGGGCATGAACAGACCCAGAGCAGCCCTGCCCAGAAGGACCTGGGGGTGCTGGTGGGTGAGAGGCTGGACATGCCCCAGCCATGGCACTCCCAGCCCAAAGAGCCAAACGTGTCCTGGGCTGCAGCCAGAGCCCCGTGGGCAGCAGGGGAGGGAGGGGATTCTGCCCCTCTGCTCTGCTCTGGTGAGACCCACCTGGAGCTCTGCATCCAGAGCTGGGCTCTCCAATATAGGAAGGACTTGGACCTCCTGGAACAAATCCAGAGGAGGCCAATATGGTCAGAAGGCTGGAGCACATCTCCTATAAGGCAAGGATGAGAGATCTGGTTTTTTTCAGCCTGGAAAAGAGAAGGCTTAGAGGTGACCTAACTGAGATCCTCTGGTACCTGAAGGGATTCTCCCAGAAAGAAAGAGACAGACTTTTTACAGGACCATGTGGTGAAAGGACAAGGGGAAATGGCTTCAAACTGAAACAGAAGAGATTTACATTACATACTAGGAAAACATTCTTTACTGCGAGAGTGGTCAGGCACTGGCACAGGTTGCTCAATTCCATCCCTGGAACTGTTCAAGGATTAACACTTGGATGGGGCTCTTAGCAACCTGGTCTAGTGAAAGGTGTCCCTGACCATGGTGGGGAGAGCAGAACTAGATGGTGTCAAACATCCCTTTCAACCCAAGCCATTTTATGTTTCAGTCATTGTATGGTAATTCCTATTGAGGGCAACCTTATTTCCTCCCATATGAAAGCTGTGTCAGTGTCAGTGTGAGAAGTTTCTCTTGTAAAAGAAAAAGATGCATCTACAGCTATGCCTATAGTGGCAGCAATCCCATTTCTAATAATGGGGAATTAGGAGCAAAATTTCTAATAATGGGGAACTATTGGCAAACAGAAAGTAAAAAATGAAGGAGGACATAAAAAAATCCACTGATGTTTCAAAAGAATAAGATATATTTCAATTAAAAATAAATCCAATAGAAGTCGCTATAGAGTATTAAAATCCAAATGATTCTTCCACAATGTAACTGTGGCTTACATAATTTCACTGATGTAGAAATGACTATATAACTGCAGAGTATAGTGAAAATTAGCTTCATATATTCCTTCTTGTCTAATTCCTGTCCCTTTTATAAAAATTCACATGAACGTACCATATGAGGACAAGAATTCTAAGGTGAGACAGTAAAAAGTTATTGTTTTCTACAAATACCAGCAAAATGGTAGGTCTATTGAAAGGCCATATTGAATATGGCCTATAAAAAAGGATAGTACCAGAAACTGCTTTCAAATTCCTACTAGCACTCAGAGGAGATATGTAGGACGATAGTGTCCTTCAACCAGCAGTATGAAGGAAACCCACTTACTGGGATGAAAATCAGCATCCTACACACTGCTTGGTTAAAAAATGCTCCTGCACACAAAGTTTAAGAAGATTACATTTATGAACACACATCAAGGCCAAGGGATAGAATGCTCTTCCACAGAAATACCAAGGAATAAATCTCTGGGGTTACAGTATTGTATTTACTACTTCCCTCTCAAAAGGAGAAACCAGTGAGCGCAGATGAGGAAGGAGGCAGACAGTAGTCAAGCCCAGATCTTTCTATTGTCACCACTTAGCATGTCCCTCAAAAATGAACAGAAAGCGTACAGCAACGGTGTAGTCTGATTCATCTAATCGATTGGTGGTTATCCAGGCATAGTCTTTTTGAGAAGAATAACCAACCAATTGTAAGGTTTATCTAGTTTCCTATTAGATCAGATCAAAGCCTCTTTTTAATTAAAAACAAAGATCAGGCATGAGAATTTAAATGTTCAACATCACTCCTCAAACCTCAGGATACCTCTTCTTTACTGCAACTTTTGGTTTTCCATGCTTTTGTTCTCCCAACAGTCTCCACTCAAGTCACTCCCAAATACTCGTGATTCTACTTTGGTTCCTCCTAAATCTTGGCTTTCACACCAATCTCCAGTTCTCCCACAACTTAAGGATTGCTGATTTTTATTGGTAAGGTTTTTTTACTTATTTTCCTGATATAATGTTGTTAGCACAGAAATATTTTGCATATTAAGTGTTTGGTTTTCCAAATGCAAGGCAGGATGCTGGTGAAACCCTCCACTGTTCTGGAGGTGAGTCCACGAATCTCTTCAGAGCCAAGGTCCCCAAGTAACTCAGCTCTGACACATACTGACAGACAGAAGTTAGCATCTCTGAGCTGGGACAAGGAACTTTCAAAACATAAGATATTTAAACATTGAAAAAGGATCTGTTTAGGTATGGCACCCTGTCACCTGTGTGCCCTCAGGTGTTAATAATGATGTATTGTGTCAAACCTGGGAGCTATTACAGACCTCATGTTACAAGTAGCATCTTAAACATAGTGTCAGCCTCAGATTTCTCATGCCCATTAAGCAAAAAAGGGTTTATTGGTTTTAGGATTTGAATGCAGCCTTGATCTTTCAGTTTATTATTTTATCACTATGCAATATTCCTTGTGCCTGCTTTGGTCAGGAAGCTTTACTCAGATTCTGATACACCCTTCAGGGAAAGCGGGTGTTCTCCAGAGAGATGAGAATTTTAGAACTGTTTTTTGTTTTCTGCTTTGACAATCCAAACCTCTTCAATTCACAGATATCAGATTTGTAGCTTGTTTTCTCTCTTTTCAGCTGCAGTCCCAGCTGAACACCATAGACTGGTTTGAGTTATGAGGGACCTTAAGGATGGTCTAGTCCCAACACTCTTGCCACGGGCTGGGATGCCATTCACTAGATCAGGTTGCTCAGAGCCCAATCCAGACTGGCCCCAAACACTTCCGTGGATAGGGCATTCACAGCTTCTCTGATCCAGATAGTTCTTCCTTCTCCCCAGATGGAAATACACAGAAATTCTGGAAATTCACAGAATGTGGTGTTTTGCTACAACAGATATGAGCCACACCACTTTGGATCTTGGGGCATTTCCTTCTCAGGTTCTCTCTCCCTGTGCACCTGCCTTTTTTCATCTCTCCCCACCCCTCCACACTACAGCACTGGCTATTACCTTCTGTTTGCCCCAGCAGGCTTTGGATGCATTACCACCCATTTTTGAAACACCTGTCTCATCCCAGCTGCAGTTTGGATGAGCAAAAGTGCTTTAGTATGCACTATAGTAAGTTCCTGTAGTGTCTGATATTGCAAGTAGCTTTTTTTTTTTTTTTTTTTTTTTTTTTTTTTTTTTTTTTTGTCTGCATTCCTGTTAAGAAGGGTAGGAGTTGAACAGGATGAGCTAAAGAGTTGTTTGCACTGCAACAACAGGCTGACAGTTATGTAAAATACTTTCATGTGCAATCTCCTCTGATCCTCTGCTGGTTCAGAGTATTATGGCCAGATTCAGCACGCAGGCTCTTGCAAACTCATTTTCATAAACTAGGGCACTGCTAAGCATAGAGGAGACCAAGACCAAGGTTGCTCCGTTTCTTCATCCTCAGCATTTACCTTTCCTTCTGCTTAATCTCCTGTCTTCAGCATCTACAATTTAATCCTGTGGGATAAGCGCAAGACCTCTTTACCAAAGTGCTTCTACAAATGGTGATACAAATCACCTTGCAGAGGCTACTTCAGAGTGACAAGGTCTTCTGGCCAGATCAGTAGGAGTTGCTTTAGCGTATTATTCTAAAATGGGATTAGTTAAGTAACTCTATAGGCCAGTTGAAACACTGAGCCCAATTCACTTTTCCTAGCTTCCCCCTTCTGTATAGTAACTAAATGGCACTGATTAGGCTTTCAATTGAGCATTTTCTGAAAGGTGTTCAGGTCAGTTATGGGATCATTCCTGGAATTCAACAGCAAACTAATACAATGACCAGCTAACTGGAACTCTCATAGGCAGCAGTGGTACACACACAAATATTCAAGCAGCTTCTGAAAACCAGCCTTTCTGCTGCTTATGGAAGCAGACACCTATTCTATTGCACAAAGATAATTTTCAGTCACAGGGAACAACTATTTTATATCATCAATTATTATATGTAAGAAAAGCAATTGCTTTCATCAAAATAGACATATTTAGATGCCTTCACCTTAGCAAATAACTATTTTTCATTATGATTACCAGATTAATTTAATTAGGATTAAAAATAATGCCTGATTTTTATTAATGTACATCCGTTAGAGAGCTACCTAGTGTGGTGGTTTAGCATGGACATGAGGGTTTTTTTTCTCTCTAAGGAAGTTATAGCAGATGTTGACAGCTTGGTTGACCAGTTAAGGAGTTAGCTATGCCTCTGGAAACACCCAGGTTTAAAATCAGCCCGGGCAGTCCTTTTTTTCCGGTCGGTTGAACAGGTAACATCCAGTCGGGCCGTTCTGCTGCCCGGCCAGGCCAGGCCGCTTCCCCTCACTCCTGGGGTGGAGAGCGGCTCGCGGGCCTGGCCGGGCTCCATCGGCTCGGGGCAGGAGAGGCTGCAGCCCAACATCGGCTGATTTTAAATAAAGCCCATCTCAGAACCCGGCGGGGCAGGAGAGGCTGCAGCTCAACATCATCTGATTTTAAATAAAGCCCATCTCAGAACCCGCCCAGCCGGGCCGGCCCCGACTGTCCATTGTCACCGAGGGGTGGGCAGGGTTCCCCCAAGCCCCCCGGGGTGAGAGGAAAGGAGAAGGGGACAGCCCAGCCGCTTTGAGATCTCTCCCCCGGAGAAGCTGCTGCAGAAATTACATGGCCACCGCAGGCCTGGGCAGATTTAACCCTTCCCTGGCAATGTGAAGCTTTCAGGGTTTAACTCTTCCCTGAGAGAGAGAGAGAAAGAATTGACACTGAGTGGTTGAAACGTAGAGACACAGCATGAAGTCAGTGGAGTGAGAGGAAAATGACTGATTGGTAGAAGAGGTTGAGGAAGTGGACATTTTTAGCTGGACTTCTGTAGTGTAAATCATGGAGAAATGGACTATTTCTTGTAATATTATAATGCTGTTTGGAGGAATGCGAATTTCTAGTCAAAGGTTGTGGACTGATATAATTAAGATTCAATTGAGAATTTTGAACAGAGTAAGCCCCCCACTCCTGGGGTAAAAGGAAGTCTCAGTCTTTGAGGTGAAGACGATTAGAGAGTGATTTGAGGCCCTTTAGAGAAGTTTTTAGAGATGGAAGAAGAGAATCTTTGTTCTATACTAGAAAAAACATTCTTAAACGGTACCCCAAATATGCTGAAAGGCCCATGAGTAGCCAGAAGAAAGGCTGCTAATGGGTAAGACTGCACAATCTGCAAAATTCTGGGCGGTTGCAGATTTGTGACACTGGAAGCCACCAGACTGTTTTGTCGTGTGGCAAATGTCTCCATGGGACTCTAGAGAGACTCCTCTCCCAAAGTGATGAAAGATTATGCACGAAGATAATTTACATTCACAGGGAACAACTATTTTATATCATCAATTATTATATGTAAGAAAAGCAATGGCTTTCATCAAAATATACATATTTGGATGCCTTCATCTTAGCAATGATGAATGAATCTTAAATGGTGAAACTGACTGAAAATCACAGATTTTTGTCTCTCTATTGTTGTTTGTAAGAAAGTAAACACTTGGGGGGAAAGAAGGAGTGTTTTGAAGTTTCATTTTTCATTTTTCTTTTTTCCTTTTATTGTGTGTTAATAAATCTACCTGTTTGCCTTAAGCTGGGCCTGTTTTGCCTTTTTCTCCCAATCCTATCTCCCAGAGGGAGAAGAGTAGGCACTCAAACCAGTACACTAAATTTGGCAAACAGAATTTGGCGAATGTGAAACCACTACACCTAGTCAGATAGGAAGTCCAATTTCTCACAGTATATATTGGAAGGATAAACACTGCTGTATGCTAAAATTCAGTGAAAAAGCACTAATAACATCTTGAAATACTAATGGATTACAAAATATCCCATGTAAATGATGCTCTTCTATTCATTGCTAATTTTGCAACTCATAATATGATTTTTACCCTTAGATTTATGACTCTAAAATATTCTTTCTTAAAGATTAATTCTGTCAAATTTACTTTTAAAAGGCTATAAAATGACTATGCAAATTATTATATTTTTATTTAAATATTTCCTGTTAAATAACAATGATCTTAATTCAAACTAACTTCAAAATTCTGGAAGGTCATTCTGCATTTGTAATAGCTGTCCTCACAAGAGTAAGCAGACTCTGAATGTTTTATTCAGAAATATTTTGCACACTCTTCACTGCAGTTTGAATTGTCTAGGCAAGTGACTCTTAGCTAACTTATTTGAAAGTCTTTGTTATCTGTACACGTTTTGTTCTAATGCATTCACTCCAGTGTTACCATTCATTTTTTCCTACTCACCTCCAAAGTAAGAGCCATCTGTTAGCTTCAGCTCCTTGTTGGACTTGGTGATGACACCAGCAACGCCATGCTGAATGAAATACATCTTCTTACCCACAGCCCCTTCTCGGATAATATAATCTCCAGGTTGGAATACCTCAAATCTCAGTTTGCTTAGCATGGCAGTCACAAAATTTGGGTCTGCATTAGCAAAAAGAGGCATTGTAGCCACCAGCTTCCGGCAGTTGAAGTTGACAATCTCCTAAATGGGAAGGAAACATCATGATTATAGTGGTCAATAAATATGTTCAATATGATGGGCATTAAAAAAAGACATTCTGCTTTCTTAACAAAATATTTCTTTATGGTCATATTGACTTTTCTGTGTCTCTGTGCTTACTTTATAACATATTTTTATCTGTTTCTAGTGAAGTGATTGAAACAAAAGTGCAGTCTGACTTGTATTTCTAGGTTTAAAGGTTGTCTTCTTCTGGTGGCTTTTCACATGTTATTTATTATTCCCATTGGAATTTAAGGTGACACTGTGACAGAAAGGTAGAAATTAAATAGGAGTTACACTGCTTGACAACCAGACTGGCTGTTGCAATAACTATATTAAGTGATGAAATTATGCAAGCCCTGTGTTTCCAAATATTAAACCAGTAACATCTTTCTGTTTTGAACATAGCCAGTGGTAATATAAATATATATTACAGCTAGCTAGTGGAAATCAACAGGAAAATTTCCTGTGCAGTTTCTAATTAATTTTATAAACACAGAGACATACATTTCTGCCCTTTAAAGAGATGTGTATAACGTAGACCCCTATATGCAGAAGGCACTACTATTTTCCTAGGGCCTTAAGGATTTCTCCTACCAAGGAGAAATTACATTCATATTTACAGAGCATACTCTGAGCACATCTACATGAAAAGATTAGTACCAAAAAAAGCTGTAAATTTCATAACTGCTTTAAATAAATAAAACCAAACCAAAATCCTATGAACAATTTATGAAATATATTCAAGCTCATTCTTGCAGACCTTACATTGTCTTGGGAAATTAACATAGTCAGTTGCCTTTAAAGATTTAACATTGTATTGAAAAACTGAGACTAATCAGTATTACACATGGAGAGGGGCTCAGGCAGGCAACATCTACTGAGTTAGCAAACCCAACATGATAGGAAGAGCAAATATAACCATCTGTATATAAATACAAACAGAGTAAATAAAAGAAAAATACAGCCAGCAATCACTTCACTGCTTTGCAAAACTAAATATGCCTTTTATTGTCGGTGGAGAACCCCAGCACTCTTGCATTTCTTACACTAATCAAAGGCTTCAAGATTGATATAAAGGAGACATTCCACCTACCAGTGCTCTCATTCCCATGACTACATTCCTGCTGGAAGTGTCTCTTTCAACTTCCCATGCTTCTGCTGTCTCATATATTTCAAATCAGTTCCCTTGCATCTGGGAAAGATGTGGGAATTCCCCTCTGAAGGGAAGCCATTTGCTAATCAAGCAACTAACAGGCAAGTGCATTAAGAGTGAGGAGAGGGAAGAGACAACCACCTTTCCCTGAGAAATCACATCCTTTCCAAATAAATCTAGTGAGGCTTAGAAAAGTAAATTGGAACAAAATGTGTCACCAGGCGCCCTACAGACTAGTCTCCCATGTTAAAAAACATGGTAAATTTGATGCAGATATCTTCTGTTTGCCTGAATTCAAAAATTATCTCAAGTAACAGTATGCAAAATGCCAGATAGGTGACATTCAAATCTGTGAATACTGCTGAGTCAGTAGGTCAAGAGGGGTAATGCCAAGATACTCTTTAAGTATATTCTTCTTTATGAGGCAATAAGTATCATAGTGAGATTCCAACTGTCTGTCTTTCTAAAGGAGGAGAAGCTTGTTTTCCTTTTTGTTAAAATTCTACATTTCTCAGTAAAGTTCCAGCCGTCACCTCCCTCCCAATGGAAAGTTATTTGCTTCTCCCATTGCTGGTGGCATCCCATGAGGAGCCCCAGACTACATCCTCCATTCCCTGAGAGACTGCCTTGCTGCTGTCTCCACTGATGCTGGAAACAACTATTACTTGTCTTGCTTAGGGACTTTTCAGTAGGCTTGCTGCTTGTTTTCTGCTTCTGAAAGTGAATAGCTTGTCTTGCATGCCCAGGAGGCAGAGAAAAGAAATTACTAAAGAAAGCAAAAATTGACTAGGAATTATATAGAAGCTGGTGGGTGAGCACAGAAAAGGCTGGGAGAGTAGAAAGTTCAGCTCCAGTCAAGATTAGGAAGAAAGAGTAAAATAGACTTAGGTGGAGTAGTACTACGAAAGAGAGAATGGGAGGAAAACAAAAAGAAGGAACACAAAGACCTTGAAAAAAAATAAACAGAAAAAAAGAAGGCAGAAAGCTTGAATTTAAAAACAGGTTGAGAATGGAAATTGGTAAAAAGTGAGAACACAGGAACACAAAACCTGGAGAACAGGTGTCTGGAGTGAAAGCTGAGAAGTAGGGCAGTAAGTTTTTTTTAAACAAAAGGGAAATCGGAAAAAAAAAGAGACATTATCCATAACATATATTTAAAAGTATGATAGGAGAGAATATGATATATAGAGAGGGGAGAATTCAGACCTGGATGACTCCTTTGTGCAGACCCAGTCCTACCCACCCAGAAAGGAATTAATCTCATTTTGGGAATCCCAACAAAACATACCCTTGAAAGAGGATTTTCGCCCTTGGAATCTTATGTCCTCTTCTGGCTCAGTATTCTGCCCACTTTTCTTTCACATTATGTAATCTGTATCTGGATATACCCATGTAGACACACACATTATCCTGCTCAGCCTGAGTTGCCTAATGAAGGTACCAACATAGCTACAAAACCACCCTGCTGAGGTAATTTCAGCTGTTATTCCTAGTAATGCATTCATTTTGTTGATTAGTTTTCTGTGAAAGTTTGTGCTAAAGTACAAACTTCCCTTATTTAAGATGTTAGAAGGTGGAAAATTACTGAGGGAGAAAGAAATGTGTCATTTTTAAGTGCTTTGTTTTTCTTTAAAGTGTTCTTTTATTTAAATATGAGATCATTCAGAGCAAGTAAAATACATTTCCCTGAGTCTTAATCACAGGCAGTTCTGCAATTTCAGGTTCTTGTGTATTACTTTAAATATCATCCTGGGGAGAAAGAAACAGTAAAGATTATGAAAGTGTTTTATATAACTCAGAAAGTACTAGGAGAAGAAGTTCTGTGTTTTAAAAGAGAGGCAACAAAAGAACAAACTGACAAATTAGGAGTTGACAGAGAAAAATCTTTCACTCATATTTTTAATTCTTTGGAGCTAGACTGGATCCAGACTATGCTGCCCAGTATGGTATCTTCATTAAATGAGATTTTGTCTCACCTCTACTTGAAGAAAACACCAAATGAAGCCTGAGGAAAAGATCAGGGAAGAAAATACCAAATGAAGCTTGAAGAAGGGATTAGGAGTGCGTTATGTAGCTGAAATGGTTAAAGAGCAAGAATGAATCAGACCTAGATGGAGCAAGTGTTGATCTATTCCAGTTGCTGGTCTCTTACACAAGAATTAAGTCAGAGATGCAATGGTCTGCTTTATATAAGAAATTGGTTAGGTAATTACACTGGCTTCTGCTCTTTTGTAGTATATTGGATTTATTGCTCATCTTGACCTTCCTGGATTTTTTTTCAAACTTGATGTTAAAGCATCAGATATTATCATTTTATGTGGGTTCAATATTTCTTGATGGCTTCTCTGAAGCATCGTAAGATGGTACAGAAACAGTCACAAGGCTGTCCCAGCTGTGATTG
This sequence comes from Phylloscopus whistleri, assembly GCA_017589585.1. NCBI lineage: Eukaryota > Metazoa > Chordata > Aves > Passeriformes > Phylloscopidae > Phylloscopus > Phylloscopus whistleri. Next base: position 1,514,099 of record JADMLD010001394.1, read on the forward strand.
GAATTCTCTTGTGGCATTTCTGAAAGTTTTTAGGCCTCTTTTCCAGAAGATTTTTAGATGGATTGTAGTGCTTTTAGCTAGACTGACTGGAAAATCCTGTTGCCATAAAAAAAGGAAAAGTTCTTGAAAGATTTGTTTGCCTGAAAAGTTCTTTACTTTTTCTCGGTAATCCAGTTGAGCTAATAAAAGGTACTACTTCCATCTATAAACCATGTTTTTCCTATGGGTAGGCCATCTATAAAAGTAGCTTAGCTTTGTTAGGAGACTTTTACATACTATTGCAAAAATCTAGTGTATAACTGTAACAGTGCACTTTTTTTTTCTGGGTGTTCCTTTACATTTTGCTTTCACAGGATGTGAAACTAAATCAGTCTTAGTTTCCTGATCACTGAAAGGAAGAAATAACTTTTTCTTTTAGAAATAATTCGCAAATGAAAAATTACTGACACATCATTAAGCAAGAACTATAGGAAAAGGCATTATATTTAGGGATTTGGGGTTGTTTGAGGAGTTTAGATATATTTAAACCTGGTTTTTAGGAGGTATATTCTGTATGTGTTCATGATTTCCTGTAATTTTTTAACCCATTGGTCAATTATAGTCAAGTTTGGCAGAAAGGAGGCATCTCACTGATACTAAGTTCTCACAGGTTTTATGACAGCAGGCAGTCAGGAGGACTAGGATTAGTACCCCACTGAGGGAATGACTACATCATTATCTAACAACTTGTTAACTGCCAGAATATCTACATGTGGCAATGGGATGCAATATTCTTCATTTCTGGTGCACCTGAAATTGTTCAAATTGCTTTGACACATTCTGTTTAATCATCTCTACAGAATGTATGACTTAAAAGTAAATTTTGCTCAGAGGCCTTTCATGTAAGTACAAAAACTATGTACATTTTTTGTCTTTGAATGGGATTGCCATAATTTTCCATTTTTCAGTTACATTGATCAGTTTCAACATAGAGACTCTGCTTAAATTTTACTTAAAATATGGTAGCTTTTCCACAGTATGTCTAGAATTGTGTCAAGAAACACTATTCTATTTTCTTCAGGACTTGGTATTTTGTCATTTTGTCACTATAACTGGATATTCTGTGTGTCTGTTTTAGAAAAGGCCCCTGTTTAGCCCGTTTGGTTGTATATTTTAAAGCCCAAGTATGCTCTGGTCTGAGGTAGTCAACATATCTATATCTATACGACCTATAGAAAAAGCAGAAAACCTGAAAAAAACCTCTGATCTCTGAGGTGAAGAGAGTCCATGGGCTCTCAATTGCCTTGAAAACCAGTCACCAGCCTGTCTACATTTTCAAAGCCCTACAGTTCCCAAGATCCCCAGTATACCTGGATAAAGCATATCCACATGCAGAAAATTTGCCATCCAGCTGTGAGATAAACTTAGGCAAAATGAAGGAAGGAGTACATAGACCTTGCAGCAAAACAATGAATGAAATTCCGATTCTACCAGGACTGAAAGGACTGAGTTAAAGCAGGGTTGTTGTTTTTTTTTCTGTCTAGCTCTGTTTAACTCAGATTAAGACAAGTCAACCCTAAACAGAGCATATGGTAGCTGGTATTGCTGTCTTCTAAGAGAAAGCAATCTTTTTCATGCATTTGCAATCAGGAGGGATAAAGATTTGACCAATTATATTTTCTTGGCTTAGTTGATTAAATGTTGGCCTTCTGCACACTTTTCTGTCATTCCTTTCTTGATTAGAATTTTCTATTCAACTCCTTATATGCATTTTTTATACTTCAGTATTATTATTGCATTAAATTCAAATGCAGACAAAGTAATCCTTTTGAGGCAATATGGTTCAAACCAAACCTCCAATAAAGGCATCCAGATTAAAGATATCTATCTTTTTCCCAGCTTGTTAATTGATTTAATGGAGCTTAAGACAAAGCAGTTCTGTGCATCTCAAGCTCCTCTTTGAATTTTCCATTATATTTAGAAGATTAAAAAAGAGAAAAAAGAAAAAAAAATACACTATCTATCCACTCTTTCCTTCATCCAACTGCTTTTCCACTTTCTAACTATTTTAAAAAGTAATTTAGCTTTTGTCTTCTTCAATGTTCTGAAATGTTAAATGCTGCTTAAGTTTGTTTTCCAGCTGGAAAGAGGACAAGAGGCTTTAAAATGGTAGCAGCAATACAGCCAATGTTTTAAGGCAGTCTGTAAAAGAGAGATGGCCAGTCTAATTTTGAAACCCTGAGAAGTCCTGATAATTCAGGTTAAGTACTCAAAGTCTGGGCCATCTGACCAGTCTCTACTTCTTGAAGGTTTTACCCTTTGAACTGTTCTGCTGAACAAATTTTATCTATTTATGCTTTTTGGAAAAAACACCCAGAGCTTATTACAGAAGGTAATGTGGAATTAGTGTTGTACCATAACAGCAGTTGCTTAGAGACTGTTCTGTCTTATTAACTGAATAAATAAACTGCAATTTGCAAAAGTATTTAACAATCAGTATTTCAGTTTTCTGCCCCGGAGTAACTACATATCTTCATTCCCATTTGTGTGTGTGTACAGTGGAGTTCTATATTTGTTAATCCTATACAGTATTTAAAAAAATAATATCTTGGGGTGGGGGGAAAATTAAGGCTGAAATCTTTGTTTAGCAGGCATTTTAAATATTGAAGTTGCCCATTATGCCAATGAGAATACAGATTTAAACACAAGCACTTTAAAACTGTAGCAGAAAATGAATCCTGAGACATGTGAAGTTGAAAAAATCCTATCAGCACTGATATCCTATTGGTATATGATAATCCATATTTTGTGTTAGTGCATGGAAAAGTGGCACAAGTTAGACTTCATATTTGCTTAGCAACGAATGAAGCACCTTTCATGTTTTTCTAAACATCACTTTCAGTGATTAAGAAAGAGGAGAAAGTTTTTCTAGTAATCACAAAACTTTGTCCAGTTTGCTTGCTCACAGGTTAATCTCTACTGCAGCGCTGTCTTTGGCTGTCTTTGGTGTCAGTCACCTCCTCCAGCTGGTGATCTGCTGGTTCTGGAAACCATTTTCACTACTGTGCATTTGTACTGAAACTCCACTTGCTATCACCAAATCAATGTATGGTTGACCTTGTATGTCATCTGTGTGGCAGCTACTGTTTTTTAATACTGTATCCTCCCAAAAAACCAGTTCAATTGCTACTTAACAGCTTTGCTCAATGAAGGCTACCTCTTATATCCACTAAAGTCAGTAAGATTTCACCTGATCACTAAAAGAAAAAGGGGTTTGTTTTAGAATAGTGCTGGAAAGAGTGCTGCTCTTCTTAGGACAGTGCTCGATTCACCTGATAGCAAGGCATAGTAACTGTGCTTGAGAGAAAGAAAAAGAGGAGACAGTGGACTTTCACAAAGGCAGTCTGAGTTACATTTCTGTGAATTACTAGGTAAAATATATTGATTGGGATGCTTTATTGTTTAAAACACAAAGTTAGGATGCAGGACAGCCTGAAGAGTTTTACTCACTTGAGAAAGGGAAGGCCATGAATAGAATGTGGATGAAAGCAGGGAGGGAGCAATCTGTGTTTGAAGCTATCAGGGGTGACTGGGGGCTAAAACAAAGTTTGAAGTAAAGAACTTGGTGGTGGAAAAATATAAACATGCCTTAGAAGAAAAGGAAAGCTATGGTTTGGGTACAATTTTTTGTGGCATTTCTGATTTGCACTTGTTTGATCAAGATCAGAAACTGAAGCTGTGAAAGCTTCCATGGAAAGTTTATTGTGTGCTCTGAAACAGGCAAGGAATTCATTCTGCCATTCCAACTCTCCCTCCTTATCCTCTCCTCCCTTCTTCTGTCCTCCATGTACTGCAACCCAAATGGCCAAAACTGGGCAAGGACAAAGTTCTCAAGGGAATGTGCTTTATCTACATGCTATGTGTTTGGTTTAGTTGACACAGTAGCAAAACAACCACCAGGAAAACAGTTATTTAAAAATCAGTGGTGATGTGTTAACTGAGTTATTTTACAGGTCTTGTGCAGTTCTGGATGAGAAACACTATTATCTTGTTAATTGCTGGGTTAACACTTACTTCTTCTAATGAATTAAAAGCCCATTGGTTCAAAGGCTCTCTCTCTAAATTTATTAAGTGGCTTAAATGAAATCTTAGTGATTATACTGGATAATTCCCAGTTAGCTGAACTTGAAACATCCACACTGAAATTATGTTTAGTGTTTTTAAGTACGTTTCAGTTTGCATTACAAAATATGATTTGTAACTATTCAAAGAAGGCCTAGTCTATATTATGTGCAAGAAACATCAAACTCTTAACTCTACCTAACACACAAAATTTAGACATTGTTAAACAATGTATATTCCACATTTTAAAGTGGTAAAAAGGAGCTTTTATAATCAATGAGAATTATTTAGATTTCTTAGGTAAATGTGTGACAGGACCCTGAATGCTGCCTGTATGTGTATGTGCTAGAATATTTACAATGCCAGCTATAGAGGTACACACCTATATATAACAGGAGGATATAAAAAGAAAGATAAGGAGGATGCACGATCCCTTTCTAATTCTGAACTCCACCTTCGTCATAGCTTTGCAATGTGAACTGGGACAAGCTAATTGTAATACCATTTGAATTTGCCTTCTAAGGAAACTACTGACAAGGATGCTGGAGTGGGATCAGGTACAATGGCTCAGTTATCTTATGTTGTGAGTAGCAACTTCTAATACAGGTGTAAGAAGCCCATGACCCACATTCAGGCCACTGCACCAGACCCCAAGCATGCAGAAGTAGAAAAACACCAGAAGTGCTGATTTTAGAGCTGTGGTTTACAGCGAAACATGAGGACAATACTCAGTTGTAAGGGTGAGACATAGAGAGCTGGCTCCAGGAAAGTTATCAGCAGGTCATAAAAATGAAGATGAAGTTTCTGGAAATAATTTAGTAGAGTGTCAGCCAGACAGCCCTCAAGGCTGAATTTGCTTGAGAGAACCACTTTGGCTAATATTGGTAGCTGCAGGGAAAAGAGATGAATAAATGGCAAGGGAGTTGTAAAGAGTGGAAAAAATTCTGAGGAGGGCAAATGGTGACAGCAAAAACAGCCTCAATAGCAAATCATGTGGAGCAAAGAGAAGGCAATCTGGCAGGAGTAGACAATGTGTATTAGTAATAACAGCTAGAGCAAAAGTAATGCATCGGACTTGAAACATCCAGTAGGCAGACACACTAAATAATGGCATGGCATTGGAGTAACAAAGAGTCACTTTACAACTAGGAGCCAAATCACGGTCAAGACTTGAGAGATCAAGGATCCATCAGGACATCCTCAGCATTTTTACGTCCTGAAAACTCTTATTCTATAGAATAAGAAACATGGAGAAGAAGCAGCTATGTAAATAATAAACAAGAAACCAGGGGAGATACCTACAGCCTTCTGCTGTCTGCATTTACTACTGTTGCTCTGTTTACTCTCTGAATGCCACCACTGAGGCCTTAAATACTTATGCTTGTGCTTCTACTCCAGGATTGGACACGAACTAAAAGCAGGGCACTCAGGAACTGCCATTAGCATCTGTGCATGAGCCCAGTCAGCCACAGGATGCAGTGCTTTACATAATTTTAATATTCTTTTTCAAAACAATTTCAGTTCATCTGCTTGCCCAGTTTAAAATTTAACTATTAGTAGCACTTAATTAAATTATATATATATAATTAAATTGCTCACTTAGTGAATTAAACATAGGCTGAGATTTATTTCCATAAAAAAAAATATTCCTATAATTTATTCAGAAAGTTCTTCAAATTATTTTTAGACTATATCTTAATCTCTACCTTTTTGAATAAATTTATATATATTGATTCTATATCATAAGAGGACCCCTATACTCCTCATAACTACAATTCATTTTAAGGTAATATATTATAAATATAGTCTGGTGGCATAGGAAATATGTGCTGAGATATATGGCAAAAGCAGAAAATGAGAGACCATATCAAAGTACCTAATCCAATGTATGCACTTAGTACTTTGCAGAGATATCAACAGAGGTTTACACAGCATTCTTCTCACACAGACATTGTGGACATGTGTTTGTATGTATGTATCAGAATATATGTATATATGTGTGTATGTGTGTAGATATATATATGTATGTGTATATATATATATATGTATATATATGTATATATATATATGCACATATATGTATGTGTATATATATATACACATATATATATGTATATATATATACACGCTTATATACACATATGCATATATATGCTCTCCCACATGTATATTTATAAGTGTACATGGACCTCTCTGTCTACAGATGTAGATATTTGTACATAAAGGAAAAAAAAGATCAAAGTGTAACTAATTAATGTGTCCCATTAGAACTATATTTCAAAGTAGATTTAGTTATCTTATTTAGAGGTTGATACAACTCACATAAGAGTGTGTGCTTGTATAACCCAAGTTATAATCTCCAAGCAAAGAGGTGAGAGGAAAGAAGATTCTGCTCCAAGTCCCAATTATGTTCTTTGGAAATTAAATGTCCTGATGTTCTATATTCTGCAAGGACACATGATCTGTATCTATTTTCAGTGAACATCTTCTCACATGGTGGCCTAAAAATAGGCCAGCCATGAACTTTAAATAATGGCTCAGGAAGGGTATTAACCTCTTTCTCACATTCTAAGTTTGTCCCATTGCTGTAAGTATCAATATTATGAAGAACGTATCTGGTGTTAGAGAATGACAAAGCAAGCTACATATACTCCATTTCTGCTTCTCTACAGAAGTCTTTGTCTCTTAATTCCCTTCAAGGTCTGTTATACAAATTAAGCTGTCCAAATACAATACTGACAGCATTTCTCTCCTGTAAGTAGTGAATCTGTTTTCTGCCAGGTGTTAAAAAGCATGAACTATTTCATTTCCAGCCCTGCAGGGTGGGAGATGTTCTACTCTTGGTGAAATACGGATGATTGTGAAAACTCATATTTTCATAAATACACAAGTGTTTATTCAATGTGTGGCTATGATTGGTACATCGAATTGCTGGATTTTTGTTTTGGGGACTGTGGATATCTGTATTAGCTGCATCTCCCAAGTCATCTGTTACAACTCCCATAGCATACATAATGCAAAATTTTCAAATGTTTCTCAATAATTCTGCTCTTTTCTTACTTTATCAGTAGACATAGATATCTAGTGTTAGATAATCAGTAATATCACTGTTGCTTCCTGATTTTCAGTTTAGTAAAAGAAAAATCCTCACTATGAAGTACACTTAAATTTTTAATACATGTAAGGGATATCCATGAGATCACAAAAATAATAGTTTTCAGTTGCACAGTGACCTATTGATGGCCATACAGGCTAAAGTGAAAACTGCTAATTACAAAGAATGTGGCTTTTCTTTAAATTGATACATTTATTTTATCCACAAAATATTTTAGTCATCTAGCAAGGCATCATCCATTGCTTCAGTGAGTGTACAAACATGCAATGATCAGTTCATAAACTTGCAGCTGTTCATGTTTTAGGGCACATCATTTTGTATCCTTTCAACCAACCACAAAATTTTTTTTTTGCTTTTCACAAGTGAGGGAAAAGAAAAATAGATTTATTGAGAAGAAAATTAACATAGACTCTACAGAACAAGCTAGGAGATTAAAATCCTTTTCAGGAAACTCCTTGCCTGTCAGTGCTCTACTACTACCAAGGCTGGCTTAGGATCCAGTGCTACTACTGAGCCAGGACTGTGCAAAGGTATTGTGAAAGAGGCCTTGAACTTAGTCCAGGAGCTACCAGGAAGTCTGTACCTGTACTTACAGTGTCAGACACCACATTTTGCTCCAGCTTTTAATTTCACTCATCTCTGAGACTCTCATTAATCACTAGAAGTATCACGTATTAAATTCTTTCAGTGTTAGACACTTATCTTTAAATGAAACAAGTGTAATTCAACACCTTGTGCATCCATGTCTATGCTCTATTTCATTATCTGTCCATTTATAATAATTTCAATTTTTTAAATTAAATTTCCATTTCCATTTAATCCCTTATATAAAATTTTTTCATCAAAAGAGCTTAGATCTTCAACAGATTGTTTTAGTGCTGTAGAGGAGACTCCAGGTTTTTAGGTACCAAAAATGTGGAGTATTTCGAATTTGACTTACTGGCAATAAAATTTCTGGAGAAAAGGTTTTAGGTATTTGCTTATTGCATCTTCTAGGTAATACTAAAAACACAAAAGTACAGATTAGGCAGTGTTTTGTGCAGGTTAAAAAGTAGTGTACAATTTTTATTTTTTTTTTCCTCAAGTAGCACTAGGATGAAAGTAAAACAATGATTTAACATTACCTTGAGGTCCAAAATATAACTTGGATTATCTTCCACAGCTTTAACTAGGTTAACCTTCCTAAATCATTGGTGTATCAATGGGAAATAAGGCTCATAAATGTGCATTCAGAACAGATCTTGGGCTCTGTTGTTTTTTGCTCTCCTTGTCTTTGCCTTTGAGATCACATGCTTTTAAAAGGCAACTACAGATTTATGCACGGGAAGTGCTGTGTAGCCTTCTGTATGCTGTTACTACCATAATGTGCAACTGAGTGCATAAAAATAGGCACATGCATTTGCTTCTGCATCAAACAGTTCATGGCATATTTATCTCCTCTTGCTGGAGGTGAGTCATAACTCTAATCTTTATTTGTGGTGACTTTCATGGACAGTGGCACATTTAAAGGGTGCCCCCTCAACACAGAACCTTTTATATTATGTGCCCCCCACAGCGTTTTTACTGGTTCCAAACAAATGTGCTTCAAAAGCCTTTAGCCTGCTTTCTGAATTTAAACTCCACAGTGAAAACTTCAGGAAAAGATGTTCACTCTCACCCACCTCCATTATTGAGATTTACAGGAAAGGGATGTGGGCATGTCTATACTGTGCATCCCTGTCTGAAATATGTTTTCTACTGGAGTCCTGGGTGCATCCTGCCCTCTGCTTTCCCTTTTCCCCTTCCCACGTTTTCATCATGGAATGCCATGACTTTTTATTGCAGACTTTTTATTGATGAAGAAGAAATGGAGAACTCTGGTAGCTACCAGGGTGCCAGATCCTGCATCTCCTAATCTGGATTTAAGATAGAGAATGTAATTTTCAGCTCTGCATCAAGAATTTTAATTTACTTATTTTTCATTTATTTTCAGTTATTCTCTAAAAGGTTCAGAGGAACATATTTTAAATTCTGCCATTTTATTGTAATGGATTCATAGTCACAATTCAGGGATTAGGGCCAAAGATCATTAGGTTTTAGCTAAATAAACCAAAATTTTCCACATGCTACCAAAAAGGACACCTGTCAAGCCAAAGCAAGCATGGCATTAAAAGAATGTGTTTACATAACAAGAACTCACTCAGGAGTTATCTGAAGTATGTTACCATTATTGTTTTGAACCTCCTAAAAATCAGTAATGCTATCTCTAATTGCAATATCATATTCTGATCTGATAGAAATGAACATGTTGTGGTAGGCACTAATTTATAGCAACCTCTCTTGGCTTTCACCAGAAACTACATGGATATTAAAAAAAAAGTGCTTGACTCCATCCACTGCCACCACCTCGGTATCAAGCAGCTGAGCAATTCTTTGGTCTGTTAAAAAATGAGACATGACAGACACTTGGAAGCATGATCTTGGGCAGAGTAAGGCAATGGGTGAATTTTGTCTCTGCAGGACAGCAGCTATTCTCTCACTGTGCTGGACCTGATGCCCACAAAAACCTTTCTGATTCTGCTCTTCAGACGCCTGAACAGCACTTCCAATATGAGCAGGTACAGACTGGATTTACTTTTCTGTGACAGGATTTTACCTCTCTCACAGCATCCAGTTTGCATCTAAATAGTTTGGAACTTTTATCAAACTACTTGCCTTTCTTTATATGAAAGATAACTACTGCACTAAGAATTGGGCATTTATTTGGATTAGTATATTTGAAGAGCTCATGAAAGAACTGTCATGTCTGAAATATTTTTTAAACAATTACAAGAAAGGAATCTCGTAGGTGCAGTAACGTGACTATTCAAAATCATAACTACTGAGAAGTACTGGTGTATTATTATCTGTATTATCAGAAGCAGCTAGATCTGGAACTTGTCAAAGCATATCTCAGCTTGGGATGGATTTGCTAATAAAGCATGTCAAACACAGAAAGGACTGTGATCAAAGTATCTTGAACATGTGCAACAGCAATGGAAGTGGCTGACAATTCTGCCTCAGCATGTACACTGTGAATGTGCATACATCAAAGGGCAAACACGCTCCCCAGAGCTCAGCAAATCAAACCACATTGTCTTAGGTCCCTGGGAAACAGTCTTGAGCGTGCACACTGTTTGTTACCATGTCACACCTGCGGTGGAAAATCATCTTAAAACACAATAATCCAATCACCTGGTGATTGTCTGCCCATTTCCACATTAAAATGGCCATTTTCTACTATTTGCTACTATTTTCAATTTTAAAAAACTTCATTATAGTTCCTTCTGAGAACTTTTCTTTCAGCCTCGTATACTTGGACTGCAGTTTAGATATAAGTTACACAGATATTTGAAAACCACCATTCTTTTTCAGCATTAGTCAAATAAATCATACTATGGTATATCAGCATTTATTCTGCAAGATTGACATGCTGCATAATTACTCATGATTCAGTACTCCAGAATATAACTACAGTTATACTTGATCTGTGCCTCTGAGAAAAACAAACAATCCCTTTAATTCACTAGTTAAAGATAAAGAGATAACTAAGTGACTTCTAATGTGACTACATCTATAATAAGGATACATTTTTCTTAGTTGTTCTCTTTAAGCTTCATACTAAGGATCACTGCATATTAAAATACAGAAAAGTATAGTGGATTGCAATAAACTAGTTACATGTCTTTTGTGAGATAAATTCTTATTTTTGACATAAGTTCTTATGGAATCAAAATCTCCAAACTCAAATATTTCTATGATACTTTATTGTGTTTTTTTAAAAAAATGTATTTTCTACCATTATTTTAATGTTTGAAAGTCCATAGCCCAAAATCATAATGACTACATTATTAAAAAAGATCAAAGCATTCTGTAATCTAATCACACCTCATTTTGGCCTTATATTATTACTCTGGAGATGGTTTATCTTTTGTGCACAGGACTATAGTATAGTCTAAATAAGAATACATTGTTTTGTGATTTCTAAAGATAAATACTAAATAAAAAGAAAGATATTAAAAAGAAGATAAATTTTAATAGGGAAAAAGAAATAGGGAAAAGGTCAACAATTAGGATAGAACACCAAGGTTACCAAATTGACAATTTCAAAATTGACTTTAAACACACAAAATAATTTCTCTACAAAAATACCTTATTTGTCTACAAGTACCAAACCATCTGGTATGGGTCCAATTTCCACTCAGATACAATATAAATTATAAATCCAGTAATGGAAGCTTTCCTTCACTTTATTGTGAAAGTACTTTCCTTACAAGAATGTCACAAAATGCCACTCTTGATGCAACACTAAGTACTGTGCAAGATGCTTCTTGGAACCTTACACCTGAGTCATTAGGCTGTAATAGGTACCACAGTGTATCTACATTCACTATCCCTATGGGAACAACAAAGGTCAAGGACTTCACACAGGTCTGCTCAGTTCCAGAAACAGCACCATGTAAAGGTGGAGAAGCTTGTTAAAAAGAAACTACAAGAAGCTCCTTATGGTCTGGTTGGAAGTTACTGGTGGGGAGCAATATTAAGTGACATACCTAAATAAATACCTGAAATAATGTATTCATTTCCACTTAGAGTTAGTTTTTACCATTACAATTAAAAAAAACCAAAAGTAAACTCAATGGTTGTCAGTGATTAAAAAGCAAATGAATGTAAGGAATTATTTGCATTATTATAGCATCAGTATTCTTGCTGCAGACCTGGTCCTTTCACCTCTAAAAGGCTATAGTAGACCCAGGGGAAAAAACCCTGAAAATGGCAAGAAGAATTATGTAGCTTCCATGCAAGACAGAATTAACTAGAATATGTCTATTTACCATCAAAAAAAAAAAAAATACAGTTTAAGGATGTTATCATGTAACTCTATAATAAATTGCAACTGGTATGCAAAGAGTCAGTAAAAATTGACTATACTATATAATTTTTGCTACAAGAATTAATGGCCAGAGGAACAAAAAAAACCATTTGGAGCCATGTTCAATCCCAAAAGAAGGTGGTAGTTGCTTGTGCAGTAGGGGTCAGGTCTGTGCTCTTTGACAAAGGATGGTGTGGTTACCTCGAAAAAAGAATCCAAATAGGTAATTGGAAGAGATGTGTATTCAGGATTACCCAGTAGACAAACCACATCAGTCTCAGAGCATCCCTTGACCTGAAGATATTGTGAGTCTAGGAGAGTCATTTAGGGACACACCATGCTTTCCCTGTTCTTCCGTGGGCATCCACCCACAGCTACTGCTGGCGAGACTGATGGCTTAGACAAAGGCCAGAGCTGAGTCAGGTGTTCTTTTGGGATGTATTTCTCTTAGGTGCGTGTGTGTTTTGTTGTGTTTGTTTTTTTCTTTTTTTTTTTTTAACTTCTTGTCTGTAGTGTCTCCATTTCATGTCATGATAGTTACAAAGACCACTTTTGGCTTTAAGGCCTTCCGAGGCCAAAGGATATTCAAGCCTTGTAGGTGGTAAGAACTAGAAGTTAAAAAATGTGAAGTTTAATATCCCTGTCTCCTGAAGAACTAGAGATTATATTTATATAAGGGAAACATGCTAATTGTTTCTAATCACTACCTCAAGAAATGTGGGAGAAAACCAGTTAATTGCAGATGCTATTAAAGACAGAATTTATTTCACATGTCAACTGCTGTTAGAAGATGCAGCCCTTTTTTCTAAGCTAGTCAGCTAGGTTTTCTTTACTGTTGAGAGCATGTGTGTGTGGGTGGTGTGTGCAGAGAGCCTGATGATTATCTTAGACTTGTTGCAGAACTTGTATGGAGCTACAGATAGGTTTGATGAATCCAGCCCTGCTTGGTCTGTAAGAAGCAATTTAAAATCTTCCATCTCTACCAAAACTGTAACTGCCAGGAGTCTCTTGATTATCTTGTTCTTGAGAAGACTGGACCCTTAGATAAGTCCAACTGTGAAAAAGGGGATATGCTTTCAGTTCAAGTAAAATTTCAGAATTTATTGAAAAGAAACCCTTATCCTTTATTTTGTCAGAAAGCATGTGTCCTTACAAGCAGTTATGCACATAACATGTTGCAATTTATGGTTAATTCAGTTTGAGTGTGTAGAGGTAAGAGTATCCAATTAACTGCATTACTAGTGGACTAATACACCCAAATTGTGCAATTAACTAAACAGGGAAAATGCAGAGCTTTTCAGTCTCATAAATGTTGCCTTAGTGCCCAGTCATCAAACGCAATCTCTTTGTTAATACCAGATTATCCTTGAAGGATACAGGTCAGGCACTAGTTGCTTTACTCAGCTTTGAAACACTTAGACCAAGCCTTATACAGTTTAAAAAGATTCAGGATTCCTTTTTACCTTTTTTTATGAAGCCTTAGTTAATTTTCCCACAATAAACAGGATTCTATTTCTATTATCCAACCAAGCTAGGCTCTCACACCCCTGCATCAGATCTTTTCTCAGATTTTAATCATCCAATCTGCTATAAATGTTTGATACATAATGTTCAGAAGCTCATTAAAATGAACATCCATCCTCTTTTACAAAGAAAATCTTAACCTCTGCTATCAAGGCAGATGATTGTCCTGCTCTGCACTGGTGTGACCTCACCTTGAGTCCTGTGTGCAGTTTTGAGTGTCACAGTATAAAAAAGAAATTAAACTATTAGAGGGAGGGTCACAAGGATGGTGAAGGGCCTTGAGGGGAAGCTGAATGAGGAGTAGCTGAGGTCACTTGCTCTGTTCAGCCTGGACAAGAGGAGACTGAAGGGAGACCTCACTGCAGTTACAACTTCCCTGTGAAGGGAAGCAGAGGGGCAGGCACTGATCTCTGCTCTGTGTGACCACTGACAGGACCCAAGGGAATGGCCTGAAGCTGTGTCAGGGGAGGGTTAGAAAAAGGTTGGCTATTAGAAAAAAAAATTCACCCAGAGGGTGGTTGGGCACTGGAACAGGCTCCCCAGGGAAGTGGTCACAGCACCAGCCTGACAGAGCTCAAGAAGCATTTGGACAATGCTCTCAGGCACAGGGTGACTCCTGGGGATGGTGCTGTGCAGGGCCAGGAGTTGGACTCAATGACCTCAATGGGTCCCTTCCAACTCAGCAAATCCTGTGATTCTATGATTCTATAAGCATATACAGCTTTATTACTAGTGTTTATCATGTAAGAATTATTTTTACACCAGATTTTTGCTGCTAATTCTATGTACTTTAGCTATTTTTAATGGTTGAATGATCATATTTATATCATGCATAATTACTTTCCTGCTAAAAAAATCCCTGAAATTTTAAAACGTGGACCAAAAAGAAGGTCATCACTCTTAAAGAAAGCATAGCTGTGGAAAATTTCAGCCTATACAGAAAATTTGAATGGCTGAGAACAAGAAGTAGTGAAAACCCTGCAATTTTTTTTTCTAACATTACACGATGCCATAATTACACAGCAGTTAGTATGGTTTCTTTTGTTCTGCTTACTCCAAGTGAGGAAATAATGGTTTCAGATTAATATCTTTGTCAGAAGCTACTTTCATCAAGCTAAGTCAGTCCTGTGGAGACTCTGAAAGTTTACTCTACGCTAAATTCCAAGTATAATCAAATTTAGGATTAATTAAAAACTTAAGAAATGCAATAAATATTTATTCTTCAGTGATGCAGCCAGGGTATCTCTGCTATTACCTATTATAGCCTTGTATAGTTACTGGCATGTAAGATGGTAAAGTCCATCCAATATATGAACAGCTGTGTTCCACCTTTAAAAGGCTCCAATTTATTATCCATTATTTACCTCAAAAAGCCACTACCTGCACTACTAAACTGCACGTGCTGAAGTAGTAGCTAAAACAGAATTTGAAACTATTAACTAAGTAAGATACCTAAGTGATGCTTTCAGGCCACAGTCAAAAGTTTTCAGCTGCCACGAAAATTTGGACAGATTCATTAAGAAACCTGTCCTGGCACTGCCAGTGGCCAGTTCTTACTTTCTCTGTTTTTGACCTTTCTCTGGAACACTATTGTGTTGTCAGCAGGGCAGTATGCAACCTGATTATAGCTAATTTTTTTGTTATGTAATAGAACAAAAAAGACCTGCTAAGTACAGCATAACCATAGCAAAATCAGAAGCCACTCCTTCCATGAAATTCTATTCTTCTTTCATGTTTTTAGGGGCTCATTAATTTTTGAAATTTTCCATGCTTGATCTCTCACCAGAAGTGCTTTTTGTTTTTTACGGTTGACCAAATTTGCCTTTCTGCTTCTAAGCTATAAAAAAAAAAAGGAGGGGAAGGGGACAGGGCTAGGGAAGGGAGGCTGGAAGGAATAAAACAAAAAAGGGAGGCAGGAAAAGGGAAAACACATGTAATTAGGGTGCCACAATTGCAAATTGCTGTTAGTAAAATATTATTTTGCAATGGAAAAAGGCTTTACTTTTGGAGAAATGCTTTCCTTAGAAGTGAAAACAGACAAAACTCTTTCTGATGTCAGTGACTGATGTGTCTGTATATGCTTATGTTCTCTTAACAAAGCACAAGCTCCATACTGGCCAAGATTCATGTTTTGACTGCCACTGTAGTCTAGGGATAATTCCCACACTTTTCCCATCCCACAAGGCAGATTTTTGTAGTACATTTTCCTCCTGACATCTCAAAAGCCACTGAGGGGAGCCACAGTGTAAACAGGCAGTGGCAATGCAGAAGCCAGGGCGCTCTACCTGCATTCCAAAACACAAACTCAAAATATAAAGGAAGGCCTCAGACTACACCTATCTGAGGGAATTAAGTAGGTCCAGGATCTGGAACTCAGTCATGGACTATTAAATTGTTGGAACAATCATGGTTTGGCCTGATTTTGACTTGAAGCATCTAGCAAAGACCCAGCAATTTTGAGCAGCACTCATCAGTACCACTTGGCAGTTTGTAGGAGGGATGCTACTTATTGGGACTTTAACAACAGAGATGTGGATAAACTCTGATGTGGCAAGGCTTTGCTTCTTTATGACTATTTAAAATATGGAACTGAATTGATTTTGGCAATGGATTATATGACTTTTTCCCTTCCCAAAGTGCAGGATTCAGTAGTACAGACAATGCACCACAGACATATTCTCTCTTTATGCCTCAAAACTTGAAAAAGAAACTGACCAACGTTCACCTATCTTTCCAAAAGTACAGATGTCATGCTGTGCTCTGTTGCATGTTATATATACTACACATAGCCATATATATACACATATATGGACACAAAATCAGCACCACTCCTCAGAAAACAGAGGCTATTAAAAGGCATTACTTGGTAGCACTGAAAATTACACAGATTTCATTGCATATCAGACTGCTACACCCTTACTTTTCTTGTTTCTTTTCTCTTTTCCCTGTTTACACTCTGAGTCTTTCAACTTGCTTCTTCTCTGGGTTTTTTTCCTCTCCTTTCAGTAAAGAATATCAGCCAGCATCCTTGAGCAGGTCAGGCATGAGCACAACCCAACAGAAGACAGTCTGATTTATATTCCCATTAAGCAGCTACTTCTGCTACTGCAAGATGAACACCGCCCTCTTCTCACACAAGCAACGAAAATTCCAACTGCTTCCACACATCATATCACATAACATAGCACAGCATAACCCCTAAAACTGGAATATAGATTACAGTTTCAACAAAAGAGATTTTTTTAATGGCTTGTATATATAATATTCCAGCATCCTCATCTCAAGAAAAGACCACCTTTACCAACAATGCTGCTTTACAAAGTGAAACAAAGCAACTCTGCTTTATGGTGACTTTCAGTGGTTTTATCTGTATAGACGTGTGGCTAGCCAGCAGGAAGAGCAGAAAAAGAATTTTACCCAGGAACATTTTAGTCCAGCCACTGTTTTAAAAAGTGGAAGAAAAACAGGAGTTTTAGTTAACAATATGGGGTTTTACTCTTTGACAGGATTTTACCCTTTGACATCCTTGTGTGGTCCTGAATAGAGTGTAGATCTGCTTATTTCTTTGTGTCAACCTAGTATAAATTTAATTATCCTGGTCATCCATTGACTATGGTAACGAAGATGAAATGTTATAGAATGGAAAGAGCATTTCAACACAGAAACGGCAAAGACAAGAATTTTTTGTCGTAGCATGAAGGGCTATTCTAATATTTTAATCTTACCTCCCTGAGAGGATCATTGAGCTCATTCAAAATATTTTCTTCATCAAAGATCTTGCCTTGGTAGCGATGCTCATAGTAATCATGGATCTTCTGGCGCATTTCAGCAGGTAACTTGTGGAATGACATGTACTGTTCCACTTGTTTGTACTGTCAGGATTAAAAAAAAAAAGGAAGAATCAGAAAAAAGCCTCAAATTTTTGCTATCTAAACCCACCTACAAAATACAAATTCATTCATGTGCCCACTTAAGCTTTACATATTTTACAAAGATAACATTTTTTTCACATGTCAGAAAACCCGCACACAAATATTAATTAATATAATATTACTCACATGACAGCATATCTATAAATTACAGAAGCTACCTTTAGCAGCAATGCTAATATCCACATGAATAGATAAGTTTTAGAAGCCAAACCCTCATACTTCTCATACGTTTCCTAAATTTCCAGCTGTACAGGAGCTGCAAAAATACACCAACACAATTTTTAGCTCATGCAGAAGACAGGAAAGCTGTACACACAATGTTTAGTCTGTAGCACTGCATCCGAGGAGAGCTGAAGGTGTGAAATTTCAGAAACTGGCTATGCTCTATTGCTAAGAAACATATTAATGTTCCGTATGCTTGTGAAGTTAAAACCTGTGGAGATAATGAAATAGAAAATATTCCTCAGGAGGGATGAAGAAAAGAGAGGTAAACTAGAAAAATAAGCGTGGGTTCAGGAAATAGACACTGAGGGAAGAAAAAGATACCAGGACCCAGGAGACTAAGAAGACCTCACTTCATTTACCCTGTGCATTTGGTTTCTTTGTTTTTACTAGTCCTCTGTCCTATATTCTGGGGGTTTGGTTCTTTTATTTTTTTTGGTTTTTGTTCCCCCTTTTCAGAAGCTTTTTTGAATAGCATAATTTTTAGAAAATAAAGTCCCAAGTCAACATACTCATAGTTGTATTGGACTAAATTACATGATAATCTGAGACCCACAAAATTGACAAGCTGTCTGAAGTGCAAATGGACAAATCCACCAGAATAATATTTTTGCCCCTCAGAGCCCCCATCCTTGTCCCCCCAGAAAAGGATAAGGCACTGAGGCAGAGAAGGATAAATCCCATCTCAGGCTGAAAGGTGAGTTGAAACTTGGCAGAAACTTGATTCACATGTGTAAACAGTTTAAATTTATTTTTATTAGTTATTTCATGCTTAATTAGGGAATTTAAACAGTTTTCAATGGAAAAGCTAATGAAGTCCTAATTAGGATTGGCACCTCAGTAGAACAATTAAGCAAATGTATAATGTACATGCCCTCTTTGTGAACTGCAGCACATATCCTTTAACTTATATAATTGAAGACTATTCTGTCTTCTGGAATTGAAATTAGCTTTTGCTTTGCAAAGTGACAAAGATTAGACGAGGCTATTTGTACAACATACATTCCAAAAACAAGAGAAAAGTAATTTTGCATGGGACTGTTTAACAATGTATGAGGAACAGGTTAGAGTGATTTAACCCCGGCACAGTCATTTTGCCCCTCTGCAGTAACAATTATTCAACCACATCCTTTAGATGTGTGATTTAAATTTGCATGCTTGC
This sequence comes from Phylloscopus whistleri, assembly GCA_017589585.1. NCBI lineage: Eukaryota > Metazoa > Chordata > Aves > Passeriformes > Phylloscopidae > Phylloscopus > Phylloscopus whistleri. The sequence continues at coordinate 1,533,046 of JADMLD010001394.1, forward strand.
CATTGGTTTCTGTTCTGATATGAAGAAATTTATCCAGATATTGTGGGTTAGAATCAGACATCACTTATGACCCTTAGGACAGAGGCAGCTCCCTCTACATAATCTTATTCACACACAAATGTGCTTAAGTAACACTAATAACAAATAATCCTTGGTAATAAAAGAAATACATTCATTCTGATGTATATTGCAAGCAAGCTGCAAAGGACTTTCATACCAGAATGACCTTGAAATAGAGAAAATTTGAGCTACAAGGAAATTGCTTGGACAGCAATTTCCACCGCTGCCTTTCATTAGTGCTGTTATTTGAATGGGGGCTTTCTCCTGCAACAGCAAGCTCTTTTCTTTAACAAGATTTATGCTTACACATGAGAATTTTAGGCAAAAATAATAAAAAAATCCTAGTAGGAATGTGCTGCTTATCACTGGCGTGTCTCAAAGTTTTTTTCAAATTAGTAACATAGAATAATAGGCACAGCTGAAGGCATCCTTTTCTTTAAAAATCTGTGAAGAAGTTAAAAATCTTCCACAATTTCCAGAAGTTTTTAACCATCTAATATAATATCAAAGTCCTTTCCATATCTAAATATCTGAGCCTCTGTGTGGGTAGTATACTATCCCTAGCTCTTTAATCAGTCTTTTCCTAATATTTCTCAGTGTGTGGTTCTGGCTCATTTTCTATATCATTCACCGTACTACTACTCCCTTCTTGACATTCTGTTCACACTTTTGTTACCTCAAAACTTTTATCTTGCACTCTTGTTCAGCAACTGATATCTTTCATTAACTCAGCACAAGAAATAATTGCTTTTTCAATTCCTCAGAAAAGCAAGTTCATATTGTCAGCCTGGTACACGTTACTGGCAATGCTGGGGGTATTCCAGATTAGTTGCCACTGTGGTGTGTCACATGCCAGTTGCAAAAAAAAGTGCTGAAATGAAGATGCAAAGAGAGCAAGACTAATATGGCCTTGTTAATTTTATGTAATAAACCAGAAATTTTTCTAAATTAATTTTGATGAGTATTGTCTCTGTGGATACCACAGATATCAACTGATTAGAGATAAAGGTATTTTTCACTTTTATGTAATTATACAGGGTTTTATTCCTGGGGCTTTTTTTTTACACATTACTAAAATACAAATAGCTTAAGAAAACTGAAGTATTTTCTGGAAAAGATAGAAGATGTAAAAAGGATTTTAAAATTTTCATTAATGTTTTGAATCCCTTAAAGATATGATAATTCAGTAGCTTCTTGATTTTTCTGAGTATAATTTTAGATCTGAAGAGGATAAAATTATCAGAAAAATTAAATTTTGTTAAAAATTATCTTTTAATCATATTTAAAATGGCTGTAACCAATCCTGAGATACTCACTCTTGAACCTGTATTTTTATAAGTGAGAAAAATAATTTCTTTCTAATAACTCTTCTCAGTACACTGCATCTGTCTTTACCCCTCTAGACTTAAAATTTTAGTTTACTTGGTGTTTTGTTTTGGGGTGGGATTTTTGCCACTTTTTGGGTTTTTTTCCTTGTTTGCTTTGGTTTATTCAGAAAATAGATGTCTTAATCCCCCTTTTATAAAAACACCTCTGTTATTTATTACATTTGAAAAAACATTTAGAGTGACAGTAACTCCCCTCACGATTGACTTTCTTTTTTTTTTTTTTTCCTTTTATTTCTGGGTTTATGTATGTCATATGAGAAGCACCAGACTACAATCAAACAGAAAAGTCTCTGCTAACCCTCTGATTTTTAATTTATAATTGCCTTTCCATCCTTGCTCCTGCAGCTAGCACTTGATTTTCCAGGAAGGACTATTTAGTAAGGGACTCCACGTGTGCACATCTAAAGGGATGTGCTGTAACACTTAAAAATACATATTCCTGATCTTTTCTATACCATTGAATGAATACTGTGCTGCTGACCACTAAACAACTATGTTTTTTTAATGAATATTGAATTGTTTGTCCTAAAGAAAACACATATATTAATGTGATTTATATATTGCACTACCATAATTTCAGTAATTTATATCTGTTCTATATTCATCACTGAAATGAAAATGCCCACATATGCTACAAAATTGCTGAAATATATAACAGCTAAGTGTATTTCAAAGTTTCAAAGTAACATTCCACATATTTTAATGAAAAACACCAGCCAGTAATAACTGAATCTTGTTGTTTCAGACATAATCTTATTCATAACCTCTTTGTATGTAGCAAACTTCTGCTAATGGGCTCCTCCAGCAAAAGGTGAAGAGTTTGACATCAATTATACGGGGTCCGTAATGGAATTGGTTAGGAAAGTACAGTTATCCTTAAAAAAAATAGGTATGGAAAAAGGCAAAGGAGAGGAAGGATGTATTGTGCATAATAATTTGCAACCGAGGCAGTGAAAATATTTTAACATTAATATAATATTAAACCACAATATAGAAAAAATCCCAATGAAACCAGTGAAACAGAAACCTGAATGCTGATCTTTCACAAGATATTTTAGTAGATATGTTGAGCCTACCAGATCCTTTCTTCATAAAGTTTCGTAACTAACTAGTTGACCTTTTTAGCTGAAAAATTTCTTGGAGTCCTAACAATCTTTACAGCTAAGCATTCTGTCCTTGATACAATATGTGATATAAAGATTTGAAAGACATGAATAGTAGCAGTTAAAAAACATGAAACTAATTACCTTCACGGGCCTGGAATTGGTCCCACCTAAACTACCTGAATTCTTTTCAAGCACCAAGTGCCAAAGCCAGATTTTTCCAAAATGTCAACTCTCAACAACTTCCATAGCTGGCTAGTTTTTCAAGGAACCTTGGTCCCTGTACCATGAGTTCAAAGACCAACTTGAAGAATAAGCCTTTTGCACTTCATACAATAATTTTGTCCTCAGCAATAGATCCTCACTTCTAAGTTTCCCCCAAAAAACTAAGCAACTATAAATAGCATTTTATTGAGATTTACAGCCAGTCAAAGTCATATCTTTACAAATACAAAGTTCAATGAAATGTGGGAAAAAATGTGCAGGGGTTGCATCACTCTAACATATTCATCATACACTGTTAAATAGTCCATGCAAAATTACTTTCCTTTTGTTTTTGGAATGTATGTTGTACACATGGCCTGTATACTGACTGCAAATGTAACAGAAAGCAAAGATCATTTGTGAAATCCTTCTACTGAATCAAGGAAGTTCTGTCCCACAATTCAGATACAGCAAATCCATCAGTGCTCTTTAAATGGTTTGAAAATACTTGTGTACCATGTATGAAAGAAGAATCTACACAGCATTAAAATATGCAGAAGATTTAACTCACTGAGAAAGAGTAGAAAGATGAGGGGGAATTTGATCAAGATGAAGCCTTTCTAAGTAACAAACATACTGTTTCAAGAAGTTCAGAGGTCTTATATGTAGTGCTGAACCTTATTTTAAATTTTGATCTAAATATATTCAGAGGCAGTTTAAATCAACTAATGTTAGTACAAAATTATCTAGTAGTTTCAAAAGATTCAGTCTCTTGGTATATCTCTCTGGAGTGTTTATTGTGAATTGTGTCTCTTCCCAGCCTCATGCAGGTAGTCAATTTTGTTTTTTGTTCAGGTCACAGCATTTTTGTTCAGAACTGGCCCTCTTTCATCTGCTCTAGTTTGAGTTCCTTTTTATCCAGCTGCAATTATTAGAATAGCACATAATATTTTAGAGGAAGTATCATCAATTTGTAGTTCACACTGATTTCTTTTCCATCTATTGGAAAACCAAGACACATTGAAAATGTTGTTTGCAGCCATTTTATGAGCAGCTTCAGCACACCAATTTCTCATTTTCTCCTTGCCATTTACAGTTGCTGCACTCTTCATCTCCCAGTTTGTAACAGAGCTTGTACTAGTACCTGAGTCCTTGGATTTTTGAGTTTCTGAATTTCGTATTACTGTTACTTCATCTTATAAAACTCTCGAAAACTCTATTTTCATCTTTCTATAATAATAGCATCTGAAGCTTTATACCATCCTAAACCATTGTTTAGCACAAGCCTAATGGCAATATCTTGCCTTTAGGTATTTTTTCTACCACACAATCACATTTTGGGTTAGGCTGGAAAAGATCTCTGGGATCATGAAGTCCAACCTATGACTGAGCACCACAATGTCAACCAGACCATGGCACTGAGAGCCACATCCTTAAACTCCTCCAGGGACAGTGAATCCACCACCTCCTTGGGCACCAGCCCATTCCAGTGTTTAATCACTTTTTCTAGGAAGAAAGTCCAAATCTGGCACTCTCCTGGCAAAAGTTGAGACTATGTCCTCTGGCAAAGGTTGAGACTATGTCCTCTCACTCCAGCTTGGTGTCTTAAAAACTTGCAATGGGGCCAAAATTACCAAACTGGAGTGTGGACTGGCAGTAGCACATGTGATAGCAGAGAAATTGCTGTCCATCACCAGATTTGCTTCTGAGAGAAGAATGAGGTCTATATAACCCAAAGGAAATCAGTTTTGTGTAGGTGACGTGTTATGATCTACATGGCAGATCTCTACACAGAAGAGATCCCAGAAAAATCCTGTAGATCCTAACACATAAATGATTTTCATATTTGTAAATCTTCATCAACTACTACATTGAAAAAATCAAGCAATTCTAAAAGCAGCAAACTTGACTATCACCAAAACTGGACTTTGAACAGAATCTTGTAGAATGATAAAATGAAGTCTATTCTTTTTCTTTGCTAAACAGTCTTGAAACCTGTGACTGGTAACAAAAATTGGATACCTTAGTTCCGTTTTCTCTGAGTCCCTAATTTAAACCAGTTATCCTGATTGTCTCTAATAAACAAAGAGAGATTACCAAGGGGTTATTAACATCATTCAAAAATTCATTTATTTATATGAATTTTTCTACAGCAATACATGTAAATGGTCCAATAGATCCAACTGAACTTTCAGGCTCCATTATTCACCCTTAGAACAATTTTAGCCTTAAAGGAAGAAATTTAATAAATTTGACTATCAAATGAAGAAAGTGAATGTTACAGGGAGGGAATGTTACAAATGCCAGATGAAGATTTTTATAGACTCACAGAATGGTTTGGGTTGGAAGGGACCCTAAAGATTGTCTACTTTCAACCCCTTCTGCCATGTATCTGAGATTCCTAATGGGAAAAAAAAAGCACGTGGATGCCCTGTATTGAAGGGCAATAAATGAGGCTGTCCCTGGGTTGAAGTATGGGAAAGGCAGTTGGTATGCCAACAGATCAATGAATAGCAGCTGACAAAATGCACCAAACTACAGAATAGTCTGATATATGAAAGACTGCATTCTAATTAAAAAAAAAATATATAAAATTTCTGCCTTTACAAGTTTTTAGTACTGATTAAACCCAAGATTCAGGTGACTGACAGTTATCAAGCATTTCAAAACCCAACTGATCTTAATAGGTTTTCAAGCAAGCATTGAATAAAAAGGACAGCCCAAAATATTTTTATAGTATTTGAATAGCTTTTTAGTGGTGGATTGTTTGTATAAACACATAAAACATTAAAAAAAAATTTTCCAGTATTTTTTTAATCCCTATGACAGCTTTACACCTCAGAAACTATTGATACTTAAGTACTTTTTCTCTGTGCTATTGTGCTGTAAGGCCTTGAAACAAACTGAAGTAACTGAGGGTCTTTGACTTGCCTCTTCCTTTGCTGAGCTCAAGGTTTTGTTTTCTGATTGCAGATTTTTATTTATTTCCCAGTGAAGAAAATGGGAGAAAATCTTTCTGAAGTAGTTCAGAAGGACTGGGGAGAGAATGGGGGGAAAGGCCCAGGGAATTGTTTCAAAGCATATAAACACTCAGTTTAACAATTTGCATATTCATAGAGTTTTAGGCACCTCATTTCTCTGCAGGAGGTACCAGACAGATGAATTTTGAGGAAAAGAGGGAAGGTTCAACAGGGATCCCATGATACAGAACAGGAGGGATGGCATTTGCAACAACTCTGTAGCCAAATACAGTGTAATATTGAAGCTACCCAAAACAAAATGCAAAATGTTATAAGGTAAAATAAGATTATGGTGGGGTGTTCTTGCAGTTTGAGGTGGGTTTTTTTGTTTCTGTGGGGTTTTGGTTTGGTTTGGTTTGGGTTTTTTTTGGGGGGGGGGTTGAGTTTTTTTTTATGGAAAAATGGACTGTAAAAAAGTTAATGGTTTTCATGAAAATTTTGATTTGTGGAAAGTGTTCTTGTTATTAAAAATATCTGCCTCCCTCTCAAGCAGCACAAATGCTCAGCTCTGGAGATAGCATGAGCTGTATGGACAGGGACAGAACTGAACGATGATCACACATTTGCAAATTGCAGAAGGGGAGAAGCTTTGCCATATTAAAGGCATGAGAAGTTTTCTGCCTCCTTCTCAAAATTTTTAAATGCATGGTGGACTTGGAAAGCAAACAATCAGGGAATTACGCAAACTAATAAATATTCAGGAAACTTCAACTTCTAGTTAAACATTAAACATATAAAAAATATTCTGGTTTACAATTGACAGTAATGTCTACTACATTTACATTTGGCATTCAGCTAAGTGTTGACTTTTCACTCAAATTACAGTGAGGAAGAAATTTTTTAAAAACCAAACTGAAGTTTCATCTAACCAAAAATTCACAGGCAATTAATTTTTAAGCATCATATCTATATTTCATTTGTTGAAATTTCTTTCTGCACAGAAGGATAACTGCAAGTGCTATGAATGACTGCTGAAAAATTATAAAGAACAGTTTTTCTCCATATGAAAAAGAAGTAATATCACTTTTTAAAAACAATCTTTCAGCAAAAAATACTTTTTAAGAAAAAAGGAGTAAGATTTGTAATATACTGTACAAAGATCCCATTTAAAGATACAATTTTGAAATAAAACATTGTGCACTTTAAGAGCAGCTACTTTGCTAAAACACTTTATTAGCTGTTTCAATTAAACTCTATTCTATCATGTAATGCTATTAAAATGGTAAATTCAAGTTACATTATTCCCCCCAAAAAGAATGTGTCATTTCTTATAACACATATCCCCCTTTGTATGGTATCTTTCTCTCTCGCATATAAAATAGTGAATTAATTTGCTATTTCACTCAATCATTTGAAAAATTAGATACTAGGCTGTTTACAATCTTTTAAAATTATCTCAACCCAGTATTCAATAGAGCCAGCTCCCTAGCTGAGTGTGCAGTTGGATGTCTGAATATCACATGATATTGTTTCAGTTTGCCAAATGAATAATCAAATCTGTATAAGTAAAAATAATGTCTAGAAAAAAAAAATCCCTGAGGCTTCTCCCAGGAAGATTTTGAGTAATATTAGACAACCACAGACACCAGGCTATACTTTTCTCCGTTTGCAGGAACTTCCAATCTAACATCATAAGGGTTTCTATGTTAAAATAATAATAAAAGACATTAAGTTGCAGATTAACGGGAGAGGAATGAGAATTGTATAGCTTATATTTATTAATGGCTACTTAACAAATTTTCAATTTTTCTTGTCACATTTATTCTGAGAGCCTGGTATTTTTCTCCTCTTTAATTCCTTAACATGTCATCAGCTACAAGCATTACTCCTGACACATAGTGGTGTAAATGAGGTAAAACTGGTATTCCTGCTCAAAAAAGATGAGCAACCCATATTTCCAGCCCTGCCAGTGTTTAACTGTGGGAATCTGGGAAGGGCATGTAGTCACTGCAGCATATTGTTACATGCTTCCTCTCTGTCTGATACTGCAAACCATGCTATTTGATGAGCCCATCATCTGGATGATATAAGGTCTCCGAAGTTGTCAATTCTCTGCAGTCACTGTCAGCCTGACAGCCAAACCAGCAGTTTGTGTTCCTTGATTTGCAGTTAAAGAACCACACAGAACTGGGTCTGCTGCTCTCTATTAGCTGTGCTGATGACTCTAGCCTGGAGCTCAGCTACCAGCAGCCAGAATAAAGTGGAGAACATAATCACTGATCATCTCTCTTCTACCATAAGGGAATCCTGCCTCACTAACGAGAATTCCTTATTACTGCAAGGACCTCATGTTATGTAAACACAAAGACCTACTGCCCTTGGGTTAGGGTCTGAATGGTTTTTAGATTACCAGGGGACAAAAAGGAGAGAAAGGCCAAGAACACCTTCCCGAGCTAGAAAGATTTCTGGATAAATATTCCTAAAGTGTTTAAGCTCAATGTCTGTTCAATTTCACCTGCCATTTAAACACATGATCTTCAGTAGCTGCTAATATGTATGTCCCATTTGGAGTGCTCATTCTCTTCCATAAAACAATTTTCCACTTGTACTGCAGTAGACTTGTTCATTCTGTCCTAATGTTAAAAATAATCTCTTAGGCTACAGCTTTGTATGTGCTAGAGGACTTCAGCCAGTCTTCAGGCACTTGGCCATAGGGGTTCTTGCTCTCCAATGGAAATTCAATCAGGAATCAAGAAACACTGCTGTGCCCCCTGTGCAAGGGTTACTCTAAGTCTGGTGTTTGTATAGTTCATCCTTTTATATTCCTTTTCATCCCTTCTTTGACTGGTATTATTAAGAAAAGAAAGGAAGGTTTTGCATTTTGAAATATCTCCATTATTCAAATAGGGACAAGACTCAAATTCCTGTCCCTCTCTTGCATGTTTCCCCATCCACACTGGAAAAACAAGCTATTTCCAGAAACACCTCTTGTTTGTGCATGCTCCTCTGGCATACAATGGCTGTTTCATGAGCCAGCTGATTTTTTTACCTGATTACTAACCAAATACTTGGTCAGACCTGAAGTTAGCACTAACTTTAACTCACAGGATGATAACCTGTGATAACTCAAAAATGAGTCAGCCCAGATGGCTCTTAAATTAGAGAGATCTGACTGTGTTCAGAAAAGACACCAAGCAGTGCACATGCCAGTCAAAGATTTGGTTATCTTATTTCAGTAGTGGCAAAGTAATATGCTCACATGTCCATCCCACAGTCACTGAAAGCTGAATTTATTATGGCCCAAGAGATATTTCTACAATCTGCTTTCTTTACTGCTACTTTATTTAACATAGAGATATTTGCACATAAAGAAAAAGCAGTTTATAATCAAACACAGATCAAAATAAAATTTAAGTATTCCTACTGAATGGTATGTTAATGGTAAGTTAATTTTTATAGTTCTTTATCATGAGACGGAACTGAAGTGATTTGTTTAGCCTAAAAGCTATCATCTGTTTACCATCTATTTTTCACTAATTACCCCCCAAAGAGCACTGTTGCTTACAAGAATGCTTTAAACTGTCATTTTACTTACAAGCAGTAATTAAACATTTCCTTTCAATTGCCACAAAATACACAATCTCTTATTATTGTTCCTTTCAATTAGTGTAATTGAGAAATTAATTAAGTTATAGGGAGATTTCTGAATAGGATTTGTGTTCTTAGACTGTTCTTTATCTTTCACAAATTTGCTTTTTACTGCTTTAAAAAGGGGAGTGAAAGCAGCATGAAAACCAGGATCAGTTCTTCTCTTCACAGAGGCAATGACAGGACTCTGATTTAATGAAACAACAATTGGAGCCCCAAGGCATGAGAAGGAAAACATCTCTTCTCCGTGCTACTCTTGGTGAAAGAGTATCAAGTCTAAGGAGAGACAATTTTCTTTCCTAATGAGAAAGATACTGTAAAGATGACAACTTATTTAAAAATATCAGATATGCTGTAATGGCCTCCTTAGAGTTGCCAGTTTTGAAGTGAAATTTAATACCTATCCTGTCATCTTGTACAATTTTTCTTATCTTTTAAACAACTTGAATTTCTTTCCTTTTTTTTTTCTTCCCCTTTTTTCAATTTACTGTGTCAGTAAGAATGAATATACATTAAAATAAGTGCCTAGAGGGGAGGATCAGGAGACAAAAGGAGTTGTTCCCTGGATGAGCAGTCTAGTGAAGCAAAAGGGATCAGCTCATCTCTGCTGGGTCACTTCTTCAGTTCAGTTCTGGGCACAAACAACAGTTTTTGTAGCTCCAGAATCCACTTTTGGACCTGGGCACTAAACACACACTTGTTAATCACCTATTTCCATTCCAGGGTAAGTTTTTTGGAGATGTGTGTTAAGTCTGCTTATCAGAAGCTGTGGTTTCCTCTGGCATGGACTTCACCTCAAGCCATTGATCCTGCCCCAAAGAAACACTGCATAATTCTAAATTCTGTGTGTCCCACAATGCCTTTAGCTAAACTGGCATGCTTAATTGTGAGCATTGCACCCACAGGAAATCCACTTATTTCAAGAAGCAAAATGAAGTAGCAATCTAGAAAAGTAATATAGAAAAATGTATAATTAGGTTGGAATTATGTAACTTTGTTCTATTGTTAATTGCAGTGAAAAGAAGAAGAAAGAAAGTTTTATTAACAGTGTAATTGTTACATCTCCTTGGTGTTGTGCCAACAGCTATGCCACTAGCAGCACCAGCACATACAAGACAGGAACACTGGCACAATCTGAGCTGCTGATCGTGGTAATTTTATCTCTGGTAAAAGCTAATTATGGCTTCCCAGTTCCTTTTGTATTAATTAGTGAAAAATGTCAATTCATCAAAAAAGAACTTGCTTTTTTAATGCACCCATTTTCACTTTTTTCAGTTCTCTGCAAAAGATACTTGCATGGCAGTAAGTTTATCATGGATGGGAAGATCTGTTTAAAGCTAAAGGGAGAAACAGATTCAGTAAGTAAAGTTGCTCAGTTAAAGGATGTATTGCTTTTCTTGACCTCTGATCAGAGACCCAAAACTGGCCTTCCTTCATTTCACAGCAGTGTCTTAATAATGAGGAAAGGGTTCCTGTAGGCTGGGCAGGGCATCTCCCAGTGCCTTTTCTACCTGTCTATTGTACGTGTATCACGATAAAGACAGAAAGTTCTCTTGCTCCTCATAAAAATAAAAACCAGTGATTTAGATGACTACATTTCACCTTGGTTTTCCAAGAATACATAATCACCTACATAGAATTAAGGTGGTGGGAAACAGAGAGTCATCCCATGCAGATGCTAGTCTTGGGGAAGAAAAGCCTACACAGGGCCATTGGCTGCAATTCATCCATGTCCCTGCAGGCATTTTGCATATAAGCACCTGAGTCAATGTCAGACAAATGCAGTACCAAGATTTTTAAGACCCATAGGAGCTTAAGGGAGACCTGACAGCCTCTGGTGTGAACAGGAACCTCACTAATACTACTACTATCGTTTAATATCTGCAGTGTGAAACCTTGCATAATTTATTTGAGCGTACAGCTAGATACTGTAGCATGACACAAAGAGCCCTTCTACGTATAAATGAGACTTGAAGACTACAATTTATTTTTTAGACAATCTCAGACTCTTTGTCAAACTGTTCAAGTCTCCAGCTTCACCTAAAAGACTGAGTTTAACACACAGTATCACACAAAATTCATGCATTCTTCACCAATAACTGCAACAGTCTTGACAAACTGCTCTTCATCTTCATCTTCATGTTCACAGGTGTTTTGTCTCATCCCTTCTTCTAAACTATCCATAATCTTCTTTTTCTTACCTTACTTTTTTATAGTCTTGAAGTATATGCACTTCAGAGACATCCTTAGAGAAAAAAATTTATGGCATCTGAAGGCTTCTCTGATAAACGACAGTCATGGCAGGAAAGTCTCCAAGCAACCTTTTGTACTCTACTGAAGAGCATCATTATAGACTTGATGGTTCCAGAGGAATGACTGAGCAACAGGATCTATTCTCTTATATTCCAGAATTATGGATCTTATTCATTAGGTACAGGGAAAAAAACCTTCAATTTTTAATGACTTAAAGATATTTTTTTAATTAGAATAAAAACGAGGTATATTTGACAACTACAGGCTCTATCAGGGATGGAAAAGCCAATGAAACATTCTGCAAAGAACTAAGGCAATTTATAGCTTTCTTCAAAGAAACAGCCTAATGATTCCTGTAATAGTTCTGGTTATGAAGACCAACTCCAATGCATCGACCATTCGATCATCCAAATGCATCAAATCTTACATAAACAGTAGGTCTTATTTTTTATTCTCCAAAACAATGCAAAATTTCTTAGTAATAGTGGATTATTTCCCACATCTCTATGGAGATTTAACTCTCAAATTAATGTTGTTACTGTATTTCTGTACTACTACTGAACATTGCTGCAGAAACATTAGGGGAAGTCTTTTATTCAGTATAGCTGGATTCATTCAAAAGTGGAGTCACAGAGCTGTAACTTAAAGAATGGAGCTTCTGTGAAATAATACCTTTATTTTCTTTTCCCCCTTCTTTCAGAACAAGAAGGAGAAATAAAGAGAGCTTTGAAGAAGTGGGCAAAACACCTCTAAGACGCTATGGAAAAACCATGAAAGGATTAAAAGGCTAATTAGGGGGTTCTTAAACAATTCTACAAACAATTCTAAAGACCTAAGGAATCCTCATAGTTTCTTTCACTTAAAGGAATATGGTTTATAAAGTGAGTATTTATTTCTTCCCATCTTAAGTATTTTAGGACCACTCTGCTCAGCATCTGAAATTTCAGCAAAATTTACCCTAGTTTTAGAGTCAGATAAAGGATCCTTTATTTCCAGGGCAGAAGAAGCAATTTGCACTCCAGTACCACTGGCTGTGAGTATGATAGTCTGCCATGAATACTGTTTTTCAGGTCCAATTGATAATCCACTCCTATTCTGAACTAGTCCCCCTAACACCATTACCAGCACTGACAACAGTGTTTCATGGAAAGGCTGCAGTGCAGGAACCCTGCTGAAGCTGAGGAGGCACCTGCATAGCCCTGCCAAGGAGGGTTCTTCCTGGTAGGTAATGCAAAACACTTGGTTTTGTTTTAAAAAAATGTTTTTGAAAGGAGCCTTTTCATTTTTAAAGCATGCAATAGATAAATAAAAGATCACCATGCCCCTTTTCATTCTTCCAGAGATATTTGGTCTAAACCACAAGGGAAGCCTTGCAAAGAGAACAGCAGTGCACCCCCAATGGAGAAAGCAACACATGGGCTATGTGAGAAACACAGGTAATGAGGTGCTGAGGCAAGAAAAGCCTTTTCATTTGTATTTTGTTTTTAAACTGAATGTGAAAAAGACCTGGAAGAATTCAGAATGTCTTCCCAATAAATCAATATATTTTGAAGCTGTACAGATAGAGAAATTTTGAGTAGTCATAATCAAATATAGCACAGGGGATCTGCAATACTAATTCCTGAGAACTACAGAAACAGAATATTGATTCCATTAAAATTTCAGTGTTACATAAGAACCTCAATATAAATAATAACTACCTAATAATTAGGTGGTAACCTAATGATTTTAAAGGCTAAAGCAGCAACCACTTCAAGTATAAGCTGGCACTTCTTTCACAGCACAAATTGATGGCTAACAGAAGCTCTCTCTGCCACCTAGGAAGAGTATGTTAGAAATAGCATATAATGTAAGTCATAATGTTAAACTTTGGGGTTTTTTTGTTTAAATTTTCTGCCTTTAGCCCTGTTGTGTTCCAGAAATCCAGGCTAACACACTGAGGAATTGCCTTCAGCTGCTGCAGACAGAGACGGCTCATTTTCTCAGCCTGCCTGATTGATCCCTCCTCTGCTCAGAACTGTACTGCAAATTTAAAAGCCACATCCAATGGGGCTTACACCTAGTATTAATGGATATGCCACAGCACAGTGCTTTCATTATTCACTTCCCCCCCCTCCCTTTTTTCTCCTTTTTCACATTATTCAATGTAATTACATCACTGCACCCTCCCCAGGAAGCTCTAACTTTCTTGACATTAAGTGATACTGAATTGTTTGGAAAATGAAAGCTTTCTTTTCCTGCCATGGCATAGGGTTTAGATCATTGTACTGTCTTCTCTAAACCACATTAAATAGACTGTTTTTGTGGAGGGTTTTGAGGAAGAAGAGAACAAATGGTCTCTGCCAGATGAGAGACTGCCTTAGAAAGAGACTTGGGGATTGGATGGGGGGAGTACTGGTAGACTGAGAAACTATAAAAGAAAATAAAGCTGAGGTAAAAACAAAGAAGAGTTAAGGTTTATGTCTGTCCCAAATAATTTCTGGTTTTGGCAATATTTTACAAGGTTATATTGTTCTCAACTTTCTTACATAAATCATAAACTTTCGCAGAGCAAGAGCTTGTTTCTTAAATATTTGGCAAACAAATCTAAACCACAATCTTTCAGCCACAAAAGTATCTTTTCATTTCCTGAGCTACATATACTGTTGGATTTTATTGTGCTATTGCTTTTCATTCAGAGTTACTCTCTTACTGTTATAGCTTTGTTTTGAAATCAATGGACCAATATAGCTCATTAGAGTTTTATATCTCTTTTTTCCCTTTTTATACCAGTCCATTTACTTCCTTTCAGACTTTTTTGCTAGCAACACTGCTTGAAGAGTAAATACTGTTACTTGCCTTACAGCTGCACCTGATGGAGCAGGGATTATCAGATGCTATCTTGTCTCTGCTCATGCAACCCAAAACTTCCTGCCTGGATGAAGTGGGTATTGTGATATAGTAATCCAGGTAATCATTCCATTGATCATCCTCACTTCAGTTCTCTTCTATTATTTTAGTTGCACTGTCCACACATAGAAGCTGCTGTTCAAAGTGAGGGGGCATGCAGGTGGAAATAGAAGGCTCATCTCTATCTTTTTGCCAAAAATCCAGAGTGTGTGTCAAATTACTTCCTAATTTCTTCCAGATAACATCCAGATACTGCCCAATGAGAGGTTCTTGCTTAGCCAACAACAAATCCCTCAATACAAGCTCCCCTGTTGATCACAGTTCTTCCCTACAACAAGTCAACATCCTCTACCCCTGGTGCAGTCCCTGTTGTTTCCTTCACCCTCACTTTTTCACATACTCTTTGGCTTCTGACATTTCAGACTGGTTGTTCCTTGCAGGCATACCATAGGAAAAAGCCAGAGATGCGTTTCCACTACCTCTGTTACACTGACCAGTCATCTTCTGGGGCTCTCTGCCTTGATATTCTTTTGAGTTAGCCTTTTGGGTTGCCTCTGGTGTCAGTGGTACTCCTGGCTGAGGTGAGGCCATGTCCCTCTTCTGATGCTGCCTGATGGTGCCCAAACATGGGCTGAACAACATTTAATGCTATGCAGGAATAAAGCAGCAATAAAGACAGATGGACTCTTTAGCCAGGTGATCACTCCTCTCACTTATATCCCTACACAATCAGGGGAAACAAAGGCCTATGCCTAAAACAATGTTGAAAAATTAAAAAGGATTGGGAAGTATTCTATATAGGGGAATTAACTCCATAAATTTTAGTTACCAGCTCCTTAATATGCCTAATAAGAAACACCCAAAAACTTCACTTCTCATTTGAAAAAAATGCTCAGTGTTTTCCTCAAAACTTTATAAAATTACTTATACATATACAACGAATTCTGAAGTGAAGCTTTGCCTGAAGCATCCAGTACAGTCCATACCAAACCACATCTGACTAACAAATATTTTGTCTAGAAGGAGATTGTATAGATACTTATCTGAAAATTACATGTTCCTAACCCAAACCTGTGAAAACCTCACGGTGTGAATTTTTATTTCTAAAGTCCTTTTATTACGCTTAAGTAGCTAGTGTTCAGAAAAATGTTTTCTGAAGGTTTTTTTCTTTTTTTTTTTCCTTTGGTAGCAGAAGATGTAAAACGTAGGTCTAGAGTATTTTATGAAAACAAATAGAGATAAAAGCATTCTACTTCTGTATTTATTACTGCTTCTCCTTTCTAATAAAGGTTTCTTGAATTAGTATTACAATATTTTTTCAAGATTAGTAACCACTTGGATTAAACTGTTAATTTAGCACACAAAACAATATAAAAGGGGTTTTAAAACATTCATTTGCAGAGAAAATGTTTTGGTCATTCCACTATCATCTGCACTCCAAAGCATTTATAAATATTGCATGACTTATTTATACAAATTACTATGTTCTCAGAGTAAACGTGTTAATTACTTGAATATTGAGAAACAGGGTGAGTTTGGGAAAGAATTACAATTTACAAGTCAATATAAAAATAATCAATCCTTCTTTCTTCTCTTCTTCCCTAACAAGGTAAAGGAAAAAAACCCTAATCTTACACATGAAGGGTTATTTTCTCACTCCTAATGTTATATTAGATGATATTGACTACTATTTCCTTGTACCCATCTATAGGACATAAGCACAGTAATTCTAGTGCAACTTGGATAATTGCTACCTGCTATACCTATCTGGTGTGAATCAGAGTTTTCTCTTGCTAATTTGTAACTTGTGTTGTATTTGAACAGAAAGGTTGAAGTCCAAAAGTTAGTTCTTTGGTTTTTTATTTCTCTCTCTCTCTCTTTTTTTTTTTTTTTTTGTTATCTATTCAATGTGGGAACCTATGGTAATTACTGTGGAAAGCAAGCAGATTGTGTGTAAAATCTGACTCTAGAATAACTTCATGCCTTCACAGCTAATTTTATATAGTCATCATGAACATGGTTGCAATTGTAATGAGCTTGCTCTGCAGTTTCATATGGAAAGCTGCTAGAAACCTAATCCATAATGCAAGACAGCAGAACACTTTATAGGTAAATTACCCACAACACAGCAATAAATCAAAGACAGTCCCATCTGTCATTTTAGAAGCAGTGGGAGTCTATTACAGTTTGGCACAGGTATGGTGCAGCCGGGTGGAGAGCACTTGGCTTGCACAGTACCTGCTGCCGGGAGGGACCAATCACCTTCTCTGAGATGAAAGGCAAAAATCACCAGCCTGATTACAGCAAGGCTGGCTGTAATGAAAAGCTGAAACACAATAATGAAGTATCAGGACAAAAGAGGAGAGTACTCCAGTGAGACTGTTATGACTAATTTACATTTCTCTCCAAAGTCTTGCCCTCAAACTAAACATAATATTCAGTTCAACTTGTAGAGGAAAAAAAAAAAAGTTTATTTTTTTTAATGTTGCATCATTAAAGGTGAGTAACTTCTGATTTTTGATTGGGAGAGGGAATTTTTTTTCTTTACTTTTTGCAGTGCTATATATCATCCTTTCCCATTTCAAAAATTGTGAAGATCAATGTCAATATCACAAGAATGTGCAGCAAAAATCCAGATAATCATTATTTAAAAAAAACTGATAAAAGATGAGAAAGAGAAAGCAACTGATAGCAGTGAAGGCCTTATCATGATACAACAAATATTTTCATGCTCAGTGAATAAGCTTCTTGCTGCACAGCCCACACTGGTTCTCATAGCTGAAAATTTACATATTCATTTATATGTCAGTGGGTTGATTTCATGATGGCCTTAATTATGCATCAAGTTAAAAGACACATATAAATAAAAGAATTAATTTACCTACAAGTTCTACTAGGTGCTTGTTCTATCAAATAACAGGATGCATCCTGTGAAATGAAGTATCTGAAAGGATTTTTCCGAGATGCAGCTCTTTTTTCCCGTTCAGAATGTTTTGCTATTGAGCAATACAAAGTATCTCTAAATAGCTTGCTTTGTTCTAATAAACCTCATTGCTTTCTGCAAGGACCACTAAGACTCAAAGAAGCCAGGAATACTACCTCTATCCATTTAGCAGTCTGTGACCTGATGTATACCAAAACAGCATAAAATGATTCAGAAATAATCCTAAAGGCAACACTTACAAACCCCTTTCCAACTATAAGGCACCCTGGACTTCCAAATAAAATCACAAATCCAGGAACTATAACTACCAGAAACAATTCACAAATACTGTGGTATGCAATGACTCAGTCGTGACTGCATGTTTAGGGAATAGTGAATTTTCTCATTCACAATACAGCAATGACTATATGGCTTTTGATAAAATCAATACTTAGTCCTGAGGTCCTGACACAGTACAAAAAAAATATTGGCAACTCTTGTACTAGATCATTCATAAAACACTTAAGAATTCTTTACTGTTTAAACACTGCACTGTGGCAAAGCTGAGTAGGATATACATCTGCATAAGCTGATGAGAATTTTCTAAAAACCTGCAAAACTTGAGGCTAAGAAAAAGTTTTGCTTTGTTTTCCTGGGGGTTTTTTGTTGTTGTTTGGTTGGTTGGTTTTGGTTTTGGTTTTTTGGGTTTTATTTTGTTTTCCAAGTATAACTCAGGATAAATTAAACTGCTGCTCATTTTCCAAAATAAATAATTCCTTTGGGGTGGCAAGTATACTGTAGCAGTGCTGCCTAGAATATACAAGATTTATCTTCCAAGTGGCTCACCTTCTTTAGCAGTGACATGACATGACTTACTGCTAAAATTATGCTTTATAAATGAAAACAAGCTATTTTTAAGTAAAGAATCACAGAACATTTTTGTGTTATGGTATTGTCAGACTTTCTAAAAACTACTATCAGCACCAGAAAAGCGTGACTTCCATTTTTAAAAACCATGTGTAAACCATGAAAAGCTACTGAACTTAGAAATCAGTATTTAATGAGTACTTTGTGGCTCAGATCAGACTAGATCCAGGAATAACATTCTATAACTCCACTACTGCAAGGTCAGCTGTGTGTCTAAAATTCAGGTTTTGAAATTTGCTGTTTAAACATCTGTTCAATTTAAAACAAACAAACAAAAATATCCATAAAACTAAATTTTCAGATTTTTTATGAATGGCATATAATATGTAGGCAATGGAAACTTCTTTATTGGCTTCCCTCTATTTCATCTGACTCAAGTCCAGCATGGATATTTGTATTTAGTTTAATAATATATATACCACAAGCTGGTATGAGCCTAGTTAAATAGTGATGTGGTCTTGAGTTTGCCATAGCTCTTCCTTTGCTATGAATTTCCATCATGACCAGAACAGCCATTACCCAGACTTATATGGATATACACAAATCCCTGACACTTACAGATGACATAGTTACAAATACCTAAAATTTTCCAGAAATATTTCCTAAGAACTGAAGCAGTTCTAATGAACATGCCAAGAGCTTGGTATCTGCCTTGTTCCACTTTCAGTTTAACCACCAAGTGCTTGAAACACAAGAAAACATGGAAGTGCTGTCTCCCATTCCTCTTTAAGAAAATGCAGAGGCGTTACTGGATGAATGAGTGGCTACCAAGTTTTTATTCTGCTCTGTGTCAGAGCCCCTCCACTGCACCCTGAAGAAACTGCTCAGGGAAAGAACCTCAAAGATCTCTCCAGTTTTGGAAGGGAGAATCTCAGCTGTGTCACTGCCCAAGGGCATGGAGTACACACCACAGCCTCCTGGAGGGGCAGGGAAGTGGGAACATGTTCCATCCACAGCTCCCCCAAAGCACCCCAAGGCACCCATCGCTACCTCTTTCAATGAATATTGAGTATCTCCCCACAGAGACAATTGTGGACAATTTGGATATCCAAACTGCAGCTGTGAGGAATAGACTTGAAAACCTGGGGCAAAGCCTCACGCTGCAAAATCTAAAGCTGCCCTAATTCTGTTACTCCTTTTTAAATGTTTCTTCTGATGCATAAGAAATGAAAAATGGGCAATCTGAGTGACTGGGATTGAGTCAAATCCCAATGCTATCTATATAAAAATGCACAGTATCACATAATTGTGTAGTAGTTGCTTCTTACTTAAAACTTAGTAGTTGCTTTTAAATTAACTTTATATACAGTTATTGCTTTTCTCTGTTAAAAAGCATATTTAAATTCTTTTCTTTTGAACTAGACTGATTTAACTGAAGACATGCTAAAGATCATAAATTAAGAGATAAAATAGAAGCAAAATATGGGGTAAGATGTCCTTTGGGACACTGGAGGCAGTTGTAATTTTTTCAATTTCCATTTAATAACTGAATTAAATATTTTTATGTCTCTCATATCACTTGCAATTGGCAAAACTGCTCTGATTCTTTTTTCTTTTTTCGACACCTTGTGTGGTTTGAGTTGTATTAGAGAATAAACAAAATATACAAAATGATAGCATAAGGAAAATGGATCACTAAAATAGAATTAAATAACCTCCTCAGCTAATACCTGGTATTTTATCAAACCAATTTAAAAATCTTTACGCTATGAGACAATCTGTATGCTACTAAAAATTTTGCCTCTATTAGCTTGTTGTTCCTGGACATTTTATGCCTATGACAGAATGTAACAGAGAAAATATTAACCTATCTTCAACCATGAAGATTCTTTGACATTCACAGCATTAGGCGAACATCTTCCTACTAAGAACTGCCAACATCTAAAGGAAGAAATATTTAACTAATGATCTTCACCTCCTTGTCAAGTGACTGTTCATTTTGCCTTCTTTGTTTCACACTAGATTGTTAACAAGTTCAGCATATGCATTTCTGGTTCTTTCAAATAAAAGTTGCCTTTGCAAATGCAAGAAACTTTGAGATGTACTAACTTCCTAGACATTAGAAAATGTGAAAGGTGTTGTCACTTAGAATATTGCTTTTAGTTATTACTGCATTCCTCTTTGACTTACACCAAAGTCAGGAAGGAGAGTGCTAAGATGACATTGATTGTTGATTTATTCAGTCCTTTTCTAAGATAGAAGGGTCCATCAAACTTTATTACTGTAAAGAGAATATGGATTGAGTATACCTGACTTGGACATCTCTCTCCTTTGTCAGGCATAAGCCCTTCACTAATTGATACCAGGATCTGATATATGTATTGAATCTGAGAGGTATTTTTTTCTGTGGGAACAGTTCCACTACTTCAGCAGAAAAAAGCCTGAACTTCATCAGAGTGACCAGAATGTATCAATGCATTCTTTTTTGTAACCCCTTCTCAGTGTACAAGTTTGCTGTTCATCTCCTACATTTGATGGCTTACAATCACTCTTAATTTTCTCTGATACACTTTGGTTTTAGCCCATAGGAGTAAACCTGTGGAGCAGTGTTTGCTTCCTTACCATATTTTGATTTCTTTCAGCATGCAATGTTTGGCACAGGTCAACTTCTTAGGTGGTGTTTGACATTTGGCTTAATGAAATATCTTTCTTGTCTTCCTGTGCGGAGTTCTTCCATTTTGAACTACGTTTATTCTAGTTTTGGATACTTTGAGCTTTGGAAAGAATCCAAATGAGGGAGATTTCAGCAAATATTTTATTTCTGGCTTCTTTCAAGTGTGAGAAGGGCCAGAATTTTCCTTTAATTACCAGCATTCCACAGATACATATATCATGTTATTCAGAGAAGAACCAAATAACAACCTCTTTCTTACCTCCACTATAATTCTGTGTTGCCTAGCAATTCATGTGGATTTCATTATTTTATATATTTCTTACAAGGAAATAATGGTGCCAATAAATACACAACCCTAGATATATATGTCTAAAAAAAGAAGTCGATCCTAGCCCTTAAGCCCAAAAAATGAAAGAAGTCTCACTCTCCTGATTTTTTAATTTTAGAAGAAAAAGAAAGCAATGCACTATGCAAAAATGGATAATGGAGTATATTAAAACTCTGAAATCTGTACCTGGAATTTCATCTACCTTTTACTCAAGTGTCAGATATATGAAATATAAACAATTTTTATCTGCCAATATTTTAGAAAATATAATGAAAGATGGGTACCACAAAATGGTCTTTGAAATGCTCATTAATCTTAGTTTGCAGAGAGAAGAAAAATATAGAATACTCTTTAAGAATTTCCAGTAATGACTTATCATTCTTATGCTATAATCAAAGATTTATTTTAAAGTATGATTAAATTGTGATAGAGAAATGTAAGAATGTACAGATAAGAATGTACAGACAAGTCTGTATAGTTGTTAGAACTGATAATTTATATCAGGGTCCAGGGTCTCAGAAAAAAAGTATTTTGTTCAAGACGTCCTTAATCCCTAGTCCTTAATAACCAGCATAAGAATACCTTCCGGAAAATAAGAAACATTTTTTCTAAATCATAGAAATATGCAATTTCTGGCTCATTTCTTAAATTCCTGGTTGTCGATGCTATGCTTTTCTTTGCCTCTGAAGTTAGGAAACAAGAAGCAAAAAAACAAAAGGAAAACTGAATGTGTTGAGAATTGTAGGAGCTGAAAAATGCTAGATATGTCTATGCTAATGTTTAATAAAGTGTGTGCATAAAATCAGAGGACAAATGAATAAACAAAAAGTTTTGCTCGGTGTTTTGAGAAAAGATGAGAAATGCAATACTCTGACTGCTGCTGGGTTTTAATTTACAAAACAATTTACAAAAAAATGAGACTGGCTTTACTCAGCACAGTTTAAAATACATAAATATCTTTACATGTGTACTATATTATTACTATATATTGTGATATACTGCTGCAGCCAGCAAGGTCTGACGATAACAATTATGATGAGATTTCAGGTGAATAGTTTCTTCTGATTTCTTAAATTTGTGTATATGCATGCATATATGTCGACCTTAACCTCTAATGAAACTGCAGTCATACTTCATGCCCATGGTTATGATATTTCTGTTTCACAGATTCCTAGATATGTCCCATTTGAATAAAATTACTTTCCTTTCTGTTCACAGAACAGACCCAATGAGCCAGTTGAGTTAGGTAACCTACCTGGATTAGCGCTT
This sequence comes from Phylloscopus whistleri, assembly GCA_017589585.1. Taxonomy (NCBI): domain Eukaryota; kingdom Metazoa; phylum Chordata; class Aves; order Passeriformes; family Phylloscopidae; genus Phylloscopus; species Phylloscopus whistleri. The sequence goes on from JADMLD010001394.1 coordinate 1,555,612, forward strand.
TGACATTATACTGAGATGAGTAAGGGGGTTTCACATGGTCACTGACAGAAATCATTTGGTTTTAATCATCATCTCTACTCTCTTTCTAAACATTTTATTCTCACTCATATTTTATGACACTACAGTGTGTAAAATTTCTTGCTTGCAAACTTGTTTTGAACAGCTGTTTTGTCAGCCACAAGCTAATTTTTCTGTCACTGAACTTACACCTCATCCCATACCTCTTCCTGCTTGCTTTTTTTTTTTTTTTTTTTTTTTTCCTCCCTCACTCTTTCTTGCCCAGCAAATTCAGGTCATTCCCCTTCATCCTCAGCAGATGCCAGGATCACCCTCTCAGCTGTTTAGTCTCTGCCAGGTTTCTCCCTCAGGTTTGTGTTGCATCATACACTGATTTCTGCCCAGTTTGCCTTTCTGGACCTTTAGGGACACATGCCAAATACTATTGCTCAGGCTTTGTTTCTTATTTGCTAATGTGAACTTTGATTTCACACTTTGCTCAGCTGACCTTTCCCCTGGCATGGCTCCTCCAGTTCCCCAATTACTATAATAACACATTTTGTCATCTTTTAGGCACCTCAGTAATTCAGTACATTCTTTTTGTCCCTTCCTGAGGTTCATTCTGATCCTTTTTCTTTCTTATGCTATCATTCCTAGCTGTATCTTCCAGTTTCATACCTTCATCCACACTTGTCTCTGATTTTTACTACACAGCTGGCAGTTTTAATTAGTACTTCAGAAAGATCCAACCCTGTACCCATTCATGTCTTATTAATTCCAATTTTACACAGAATAAAACAACCTTTTACTTCCTGCTTCTCTCTTCCACTAACCTTTCTCTACTTTTCTATCTTTGGCCACAATCCTTTTTGACCTTGGAGAGGACCTTACAGGTCATGGATTCACATGTAAACAATACTATTACTAAGCAAATGAAGACCTCTTCTGAGCATGTCTCTGAGGAAGTTAAAACAAAACTAATTGATTTGGTCTGGTCCTCATTTAAAGGACATTTTTTTGACATATTCAAGGGTGATCCCTGAACTGTACTCCAAAGGAATGACAGGAAATTGTAAAGACGTGCCCAGGCTACCAACGTCAAGGCCCTTGTTCAAGCTGCATAGATCTAATACATACAGAATTTAGCAAAGGGATGCAAAGCAGACTGAAGCAAGGGATAGAGGTTTCACAGAAGAGTTTTAAAGGAAGCTGAACATCAAGACTGGCTGCGCTCTAAGGAAAGTAGGTTCCTGCAAAAATATACTGAACTCATGGAGTGTTCTGAACTCCTTTGTGCTCAAAGACATCCTCCCCAGGATTCACACACTGCTAGATGACTTCATGTAAGTCACACCGCCTTTTCCAGAGCTAAAACATCCCGTTAATCCGTTCCAGAACTTAGGGAGCGAGGAGAACACGAGTTACCTTTTCTTGATATTGCCGCCGCGACGAGTCCAGAGACTGGATGAGGGCAGTGGCGTGCCCGACGAACATGGCATAGCAGGTGGCCCCCACGATCATGCTCAGCATGGTTATCCAGAGGTCGGACATGCTGACGGGGGCGCGGGCTCCGTAACCGATGCAGAGCATGTGGCTCATGGCTTTGAAGAGTGCATATGAGTACTGCTTTCCCCAGGAATCGTTCTGCAAGAAAAGAGACAAGTGACTGAGCCTGCGAGCAGCTGGAGAGGACATTACATTTGTACCTGTTCAGGGGGATCGTAGATTGCTGGCTCTGAAAGAGTAGTGTGGTGATGTATCCTCTATGTTTGAGAAGAGATATAACTTCTAAATTAACTCGATAGATAAAGTGTCAGAGATTCTGACAGATAATACTTATCACAGTGAGATGAAATAAAATTGACTATTTTTTATACGTGATTATATTCTTAAATGTGGGTGCTATCCTAATTACAAGGAGACTAAAGGTCAATTTTATTTTACAGCCCATGGCAGATGGATTAGAAAAAGCTGAGTACTCAGACTTAACAAGCACAATAAGGTGGTATTTTGTTTTGCTATGCATGTACATATTCCTATGGCCCTACTTCTTTCTTTTTGGAATTGTCGATTTTAACACAAAACCGTATTTACCTTTGTAGCTTCCTTTCACTTTTCAAGGACAGAAAAAAAAAAAAAAAGTATTATCTATTGTAATGTCTGCTTATCCTGATTTTTTTTCTTGTTTTTGTAACACTGTGTTTATACTGGAATAATCTCAATTGAAAAGAAGTCTGTTTATTCTGCACCACAGCAGATCTATGTTCATAGTCACAGTCTGTGAAAGTCAGCTCACTAAAAGGTGATGCCTAGGTCCTGCCTTTCTGATGTGAAGCTACCCCTTCCCAGTCTCTCTGGTAGATTAGAAGGACATCATGACTTCTTGCTCATAAGTTTTTAAAATTGCAAGGATGTCAAAGGGGCTGTTCCCAGCAAAAAGCAAACACCTCAACACACCCCAGAAAGCCCTGGGAGTCCTTGTCAGATTTTTCTGTTTCCCAAGCCAAAAGAATGAAACAAAAACAAGGAGACAAACAGCGCTTGCACACATGAGAAATGAGAAATGAGAAATGAGAAAACATGAGGCATGCAGCACACATGAGAAAACAAAGTATTTACCACAAAAAGAACTGAGAACAAATTCAAAAATGAAGAAGGAAGAAGGAGGAACTGGGATGACAGGAGAAAGATTAGTCAGTTATACAGTATGGTGTCTACTATAGAGGACCAAAAGTAATAAACTTGTTAACACAGATCTCCAAATCAGCAGTAGAATTTTTATATAAAGTTTATGTATGACCTAACAATATTTTTGCCTTTCTTCTACCAATACAAGCTGTACTCAAATGCTCTAATTTCTGAAAGACCTGCAAGCTTGCTCTCTTGCCATTTAAATGCCAAGGTTACTAACTATCCTTGTGCTTCACATCTATTAAAATCTTTTTCTAGACCTCCTATTAGCCTAAATAACTGGTAACAGAAAATAAGCTGCCAATTGTTGTATTGCAGATGACATAGTTAGTACTTATTCACTAATGTAGTAATTTAAAAATTAATGGTTTCTCTGTACTTAACACTTGTTTCATGTTTCAAGTCAAATATTTTCAAATTCGTGAGCTGTTGCTTTTTCACAAGTTAAAATTTTGTGTTATAAAAATAGCTAAGGAATAGGTTCTGTGTGTCTACACTTAAAAAAGAAAAAGAAGGAAAATCTTAGATAGCTAGAAGCCAGGTAGATTTCAGTGACTAACAAGGAAGTAAGTTTCCTATTGTTTCAGGCCTTTAAAAATATTCAAAAAATGAATGAATTGAAGAAGCTTCCCCAAAAAGCCTCCAGTTCAGGACTCAACTATCCAGTTTGAGCACAGAGAAACAGCTCCTTGCTGTTGGGGTCACTGCAGATATTCTAATGCAAATTCCCTATTTCTCAGGAAAGCAACTTAAAAAAAAAAAAAAAAAATTAAGACACTGTTTATTTTGAAGACCTTTCCCTCCAGCTGGCATCAAACTCCTTGTACAGAAATAACCAATGAGGAAATTTTGAGAGACCCATATCAAATTCTTCAGCAGTTGTGCTTTATATAGATTATATTGGAAAAAAACCCCAATAAAATGCATGCTCAATGAAATATATGTAGGGTCTTTCAAGACTACAAGTAGTGTTACTAAAGCCACAGTATTCATGAGGCTGTAAGATCAAAAGTTCAGTTCTTGTAGGGCTCCATAAAGTGGATCTTGGTCACAAATGTACTAGCATAACTATTTCAATTATTAAACAAAAATAAAATCTAATCTTGATCCTGTCTATGAATATTTTCTATCATACCCTTGGTGTGATAAATCTCAATTAAAATACTTTCTATAAAATTATATTTTTACACCAAAGTCTCTGAGTTAATTTGAACACTAATGGATTTTATTTCTTGACTGAGATATTTTCCAGGTCTGTGCATCACAGTTTTAAGTAAAATACCATTTTTTTAAGAAAGAATAAGAAAATGGAAATGAGGAGCAGCAATAAGAAACAAAATATAAAGAATGTTTCCTAGTAACAGGGCAACAGGGTGAGTGGAAAAGAAATTAAATACTACTAAAGAGGTAGTAACAGAAGGGAATAAGTGGGAATAAGAGAGCGATAATGACAGAAGAGAAATATCTAAAAATTTACAACAAAATGAACAAACATACATTCAGCTACGTATCTGTCTTTTAGCTATATATAGATAGATATAGATAATATAGATAGATATAGATATAGATGATAAAGATACAGATATATAGATGTAGATTATATAGATGGACAGATATAGATTAGATATAGATATAGATATATAGATATAGATATGGATATAGATATAGATATATAGATATATAGATATAAATATGGATATAGATATAGATATAGATATAGATATAGATATAGATATAGATAGATATAGATATATGCACCGAAGTGTGATCCAACATCTCAGAGAGTCATGACTGCACCTGAATGCAGAGTGGAGGTCACGGCCATCTCAAATGGCCATTTTTCAATACAAACAGCATCAGCTTTTATTGTGTAGCTTATTATAGACTGTGCTACAGGCTAGGCAGATTTCAGCATTTGTGAATGGATGGTCCTGAGCAGCAGGTCCTCAGACAGGAAGAAGGGCTTTAGCAGAAGGAGAAAAAAAAAGAAAGACAGACAAAGCATCTGAATTTGGGGTTTTTTTTTGCCAAAAATAGCTCGCAAATGTGTTTTTGTTTATTTTCTTTAATAATGATGGGTTCTTGTAAAATCAGATACAAAAATTGGTCTTTTTCCTGTGCACAGGGTTTATTTTTTTAAAATAGTGGTGAACAAATACCATTGTGAAGGGTGCAGATTTCAGTACAGTTACTTGTGTTGTTCAATGATTTATTCCATATATAAATCACTTAAAAAGAACATTGATTCTAGTGTCAAGTCCTATACATCATGTATGTTACAACCAATGTTACTAAATGAAATAGTAATTATTTAATTATTTTACTATTAGTGCTGTATAACCTGAGGGTTTGGCAGGAATAATGCTAACTATGTTTCATTGTGAGGGCTTGGAATTTTCCACAACCTTGTTCCAACATACTGCTCTTTGCTGTTCAAAAGTGAGGTGCAACCATTTCTCTGCTAACCCACAGTAGTATTTTTTTTTTTTAATAAGAAGTAATTTTGCACCTGCATCATGAAATTTTTGCATACACATTCATAGATATTATCCCTGAGTTAACAGAAGACCATTCTATGAAACAGAAAATCCTGGTTTTATACAGGAGTCTTTTCTTTCATACAACCTTAAATATTAATATTTATATAATTAAGCATTAAATGTTTCCCAAATGGTCACATTCTGTTTTTAATGTATAGATTAAAAAATACCAACAACAACAGCAAAAAACAAGCTGAAAAAAATCGCCTACCAATTAATAAAAAAGGGCATTTAATTTCTTAGTTGACAATGGGTTGATCAGTGTTTCCAGATTAGCACTAATCGGTTTAAAAAGTTTTAAATTAAATGACATTAATTTGGAAAAACTATTAAAGACTTTAATTGTGAGAAATACCAAAGCTGTTTATCCAAGGATTGATTACATAATCTAGCTTGATGACATTAAGAAATCCTCACATTTGTGACAGGAATGGTCACTGATCATTTTCAATTAGTTCTGTAACTATATACATTAACTGCAGTTATCGTGAAGAATACATTAATTCCAGGGCACTTCTGATCCTTAAAAATCTGCATCCAAGCAGATTTTCCTTTATCAAAGGATGTTATGGTTTGTCCCATAATTTCACATAAGACTGCTACAAATATCTTTTTGTAATATTAACTTTTCACCTCAAAAGAAATAAATCACAGATAGGCCATATGGCACCTTCTAAGGGACAACAATAAAAGGCAAATTATTTTTCTAAGTGGATTAAAAAAGGGTTTCTGTTTTACTATATAATCTATGGAGGTTTTCATCAGGAAATGTTGTTGTCATAAGACAAATCAATTCCACTCCCATATTGCAGTCATTCCCTCAGGCACAGCTTATCTTCCCTCAGCCATATCCTTGCACTGAGATATAAATTGATTTAGAAATCGCGTACCGAGGAAACTATTGCACAGACAGTGATGGTTTCCTCATTTTTGCCTCAGTCCCTTTTTTCTTTCACGTCACAATTACTGCAGGTGTCACAAAAATGGGTCTGTCAGTTTGCAAGGGCATGCTTTGCAATCATGGAGCAAAGACTGGCTTAATAATTAAGAGAAATGGTTTCTACAAGGATTTTGAACTCATCCTCATTCTCCCTTCAAAACGGTAGCAGAAGTGTGGGAAGTAGCTCTCCCTCTCTGAAAGAATTTGCCTTATCACTCACACCCCAGGTGTGACTCATATTGTCTTCAGGTTCTTCTGAAAGTAAGTAGTATCTGAAGGAAGATCTTGACAGGACATAGACATTTAGTCTCTACCTTAGTAAATTTAAAAGTATCAGAAAGCACTTCCAGGCTCTAGAAGTTGGTTCACACAGTTTCACTTTTGGAAATGCCCCACGTTTAATACTGGCCCACAGCACTCTCAGAAACAACAGCAGTTGTACTTTGGAGCTGGTGTAGGTGAGGAACCCTTCCTTCTAGGCTGCTGGCATGAGCTTGTCCTGTGCTGCAACTCAAACAATATTTATTCCATGGACCTAGTAGGTAGCTCCTAAACCAGTCCTACCCCAGAGCCCATCAAAACTGGGGACTTTACATTTATTTATGACCATGGAGGCAGCTAGACAGTCCACAAGTAAGCTCTCCAGTTTTAGCATTGTCACAGGAAGCCATTGCACAAAATGAATGTAAAGTTGGGATTTAAGAGGTTGAAGAAAGCACAAAGCATCCTCTGCATGGTGGCAGAGACTGTAACACAAGTGGCCCTGAGGAAACATCTGCCTAAAATCTCGGGGACAGTAAATTTCACCAGCAATAGCTGGTGAAATTTACTGTAAAAATTAGTCTTTTCCATCAGGAATTCAATTAAACTGTGTTTATGTCTTATATAGCCATGCATGGTTATATAAGTTATAGCTATGTACTTAATTGCAAGTCATTATTTTCAATGGTTTCTAGAAGACTTCTTAAATTGAAGAGTTACTTATATTTTAACTAATCAAAAAGGCATGCTAAGAAAAGGCTATAGATGCATGTTAGCAAAATTTTTACCAGGTATGTCTGACATACCTAGTAAAGAGGCCATGTGATTCTTTCCCTGTGTCAACTAGTTATGTGCACATAATATGACAATAGAACTGGGCCTCTGTATTCAATCTACCATTTCCTCAGTAAACCATATATATATACAGAGAGAGATTTATAGTTTACATGCTTTTCCATCAGGAAGCTGCATAATTTTCTGCCTCATACAGTACCTTAGAATTACACATTACTTAAAATCTCAGACAGGAATTTGGAACAAAATATCATCTCACATTTCATCTTGTAAAGAAGTTGTTTGAATTTGCAATGAATAACCAAGTTGGCCAATGGGAAAAGTGTCCAAAATTTACTGTTTCAAAGCTCATGCAATGGTGAATGCACTACCATGTAAAACCTCTAGTTCCCATCACTACTATGAATTAGCTATTACTACTATGGATATCTTGTTTTCTAGAACTAGTAAACAAAGGCAAGGTGGGATCAGACTTGGAAGACTGAAAGTCCCAGTGTTCTTAAGTAGTGCAAGAAAGAAGAGCCTATTTTAGGAAGTGTGCAAGTAGGTATGATTTAAAACAGAAAAACCCTGAATTGGTAAGCTCAGTGAAATAAGCAGATGTCTTCAGAAACTTCTGAACATTTCTCTCAGCTGATACGTGCACAGATAACAGATGGTGTAAGTGACTCAGCATATACTTTCAAGAGCAGTACTAGCAGGAAAAAAATTAGAAATTGTTTGGCATTGCATTCCACAGGAAAATAAGTTTGACTGGAGGAGCAATGACTAAATATGATATATTTACTGTGTTCAGAGTAGTTACATGACTTTGCTGTCATTACAGCTTGTTCATTTTTTGGCGCTATGTCTTTGGCACTAGCCATCAAACAAAAACAATATATAGCATGGCAGATCTTTCCTTTCATTTCTTTCATTTCTTTCATTTCTTTCTTTCCTTTCATTTTGATTATTTTTCCTGATGCAGAAAATATCAAATATTTACCTGCTAATACACTCCCCCATTAAAAGCAAGTAGCCAGAGTGCCTACTTGTGCTCACCTTTCTGAGGTAAGGATGAATAATTTTCATTGCAGAATAAGTGTGAAAATTCATAAACAGCAGCAGAAGGGCAGATATTTGGTTTATGCACACAGCCTGGTCTTTCACATTTATTTGAGTTATTATGTTCAAAAAACAGGTCCATTGCTTTCAAAGGGATGAGAATATATGCTCACATTTTCATAGGGGAGGATTCCCCATATACTGTTCAGTATTGTCCATTCTTCGTGCATAGTTAAGAGATAAACAGTGAGTTTTTACAGCTGTAAATATAAAGTTACAAAATAATAAATTAAATCTTATGTGAAAAATACTTTTTCTGTTCTTTTGCCTGTGAATCAGCTCACTATGACTCATCCTTTTATCTGGTCATTGTGCTCCCTTAACTGAACCCAGATGACTGAAAAAATAACATTCCATTGCAAAGGATTGTTTTAATAAAATTTTTAAGGGAATTTCAGCTTACAAAGATGTTAGAAAACTTTTATAATGTTTAGAGTAGAAACTATTAGAAGTAAAAACTATGTTTTTCCAATATGAAAATTTAACAGTGCTAGAAAACATTCCCCTATTATGGAATTTGACTGTCTATACAAAATACTTTTTCAGAAAAGTGTGGGTTTGGCTCAAGCCAATTAATATGCCCCATGACAGGTCCTGAGCCAGCCTGAGAATTAGCAGAGGTTTATCTGAGGCCCCTTTGCCTTGGTAACTTGGAAATCCAGTTGCATGGAAGCAGGTTCTGAAGCAATTGACTTCCAGGAGAAAAACCAGACCTAGTTAATCTATGGTATCAGTACAGCCTCCTTGCCAATCAGTCAGCAAAAAACTAAGGGACGAAAACTGGTGAAAGAATTCTACCAAATTGTACCTGTTACTTCATCTCTTTCCCATCTTCTGGACAAGCAAAATCAGAGTGCAGGGAAGAAGACAGGCACTTTTAAAGGATTTGTGTTTCAGTTCCTTAAAGAACTCTCACAGGATGTGAATTGCTCCTATAAGAGGGGTGTCAGGGAGCTCTTTGCCAACCAGTAATGACTTCTTTTTTATACATTTTTTATACGTCAAACTGATCAGAAGGCATCATCTTTAGCAAAATTACTGCTTCTGGAGAGCATTCCTTCTCCCCTGATTTGAAATCAACTTCATTATTATACAAAATATTTACAAAAACAGATTTTACAATTTTTTACCACTGAAACTGCAGGTTAGTTACCATTAGTTATCATTTTTTGGTGCTATGTCTTTGGCACTAGCCATGAAACAAAAACAATGTGTCGTGGTAGATTTTTCCTTTTATTTTGATTATTTTTTCCTGATGCAGAAAATACTGATTTATCTGCTAACACTTCTCCAATGAGAAACATTCCTTACTGAAATTTATCAAATAAATTAAAAATATTATCAAGGCAGTTGGCTTCTGTTTTGCTTTGTCATAATGCACTCAAATTTTGATTATGTTCAAACCACTCTGATTTTTTATCCCAGAATTTTAAGTGCAACTGTTTACAACTGACTGACTGGAACAGATAACTGATTACAAGTGTATCTACAGATTTCTACTGGGCAAACAATGCATCTTAAAGAAACCTCTTCTTACAGGAAAAGAAGAAAGAGAAACCTAATACAATGGCATATCTAGTAAGAGAATATATAAATCCTACAAGGAAGCATTTTTGATGAGCAAATTTTAATGAAATAGCTCTGTTCAGGAGAGGTAAAAATTCAGCCTGCATTAAAGACAACGTATCTCTTTGTTCTGCTCCTTCCATTTGGTGAAAGGAGCTGGATATAATGTAAAACAGTTTACTTAACAAGCCTCAATTATTGAATCAAACCATTTATGAAATGCTTTTACAATGCAATCACCAAGAAAAGCTTTGCATTTTTAACAGCAGCTATCTAGATAGTCAAGAATAGGCAGATGATAATGTGGGCTTAATATAGAGCAGTTCTGGGAAACAGTTGAAGGAGTGAAGTGACATAAACCTGACTTGTGACTCCATCGTGTACTGCTTTACTGAAAACTGTTAGGAAGAACCTACACCACCACAGAGAATATTTGCAACCAATTTAGGAAAGGGAACTCAGTAGAAGGACCTCAATGTCTCTGCTATGTGAACAACTCAGACTAGACAGCAAATTATGTGAAGCATCCAATTGCAAAAAAAAAATGACAAATGGAAATTATATGGTTTTGGGAGTGGACACTGAGCTTTCTGAGTGCTGTCACCATTCTCTGAGTGAAAGGGATTTTGAAACTACATTAAAAAAGGCAGGAAACAACAAACCTCACAAGTGGAAGAAAAAGCTATCAGGAAATATGTAGGCAAACTTGATACATAACTTTGAAAGTACTTAGATATGCAGAAAATAATAGTATCCCAATGATTTCTCACTAAGAATATTTCAAAATATTCAAACATTTTCCAAGACACACTTTCCTCCTTGTTCTATTTATAGGCATACTCTAGTTAAATACATCTCCTTTGTAAATATTTTTAAGAATGTGTACTTAGGGTAAAAAAAATAAAAATAGTGGATTGCAGTACATTAAAATGGTCTAATATGATCTACTCACAAAGAGCCTGAATATGTTTTAATCTGCTTAAAAATGAATCAAGGTGAACCAATGTACTTTGACACAGAGAATTAGCATAAGGGTAGGATTGGGATTTGTGAGTTACTGAATCCAGTGCTTTAAAACCCAGGGTTTTTTTTCTCTAGTAAACTGGTGCTTGGTACCATATAGGCTAATTCAAGTATCCTTCTGCTTAGTCTAAGGATATAATTTTTACCAGGTTTTATTTAAGTAATGTTTTTTTAAGGTAGAGGATCAGTGCTGGTTTTAAGCCTTTTTTTTTTTTTTTTTTTTTTTTTTTTTTTTTTTTTTTTTTCCACTTAGCTGGTACTTTTCTAGTCAGTTTTTCAATAAATTTCCTAACCTGATGCCTTTGAGATGCTAGGTTGCATCTGTTTAGTTTACAGTTCTTCAGAAAATTACCTTACTAAATATCTGAGCCCTCAAGAGGCTGATCTGCATTTTTGGTAAATCACAATCCTTCATCAACTACTACGTCCTACAAAAAGCTGTGCATTATTTTATTAGGCAATAACAGCAGGAAGCAAAATAGTTCTGCAGCTGAAAACCTATTTTGGCTCTATGAAAAGAACAAACCTCAGTGTCAAAGCAAGTAGGCTGAATCTAGGTCAGAGGATTTTTTTTCTGAGAATACATCTGAGTTTCCTGATGACCTTTTCTTAAACTCAGATGCCTTAAAACTGCAGGTGCTTACTAGAGTCTGCAAGACTTTCAGGATAATATAATATAAAGAAAAATTATTTAGCAGCGTAAACACCACCCACAAAATGATGTCTAGCCATTAAAAAACCCCCACAGACTTAGTGACTCACAAAAATTTCATTTCCCTCCTCTAGCAGAGGGAGGTTAATTTAAATCATAGAAGAATATTGTGACCTTGGGGGTATGAACTTTGTACTCTGAGAGGAAGGAAGAGGAACATGCTCCTCTTATCCTTGAGGGAGTTAAAAAAGCACTTGAGTGATCCTGTAGCATTCACCCAAGATGTGTGGAGCACACAGGTCCCAGTTCCAGCTGTAGAGACAGGGATACCACTGTACAGCCATCAGTCCATGCTCATTTGCTCACTGGGCTTTCTCAGGTACAGTCACCCAGTGCAGGGTGCAGTGTCAAGGACAGCCATCAAGGTCAGCTTGACACTGACAATAAGTGACAGCATGTCAGAGTCTTGATCCTCTAACACCATGCCTGTGCTTCTGGACAAATATGAACATGCAGTCAAAAATGACTGGGCAAACTAAAAGAAGAAACACATGGTGACAGTTCCTAAACACCTGGATACCAGCTCAGTCCCTCAGTGGCAAATTTCTGAAAACTGAGGGAAACATCACCCCATGCTTGCTGTGGTTTGATCTTTCCTGGGCATCTTCCCTTGCCATCCTTGGAAAGGGAACAGGCAAACTGCAAGCAGACATTCTGCTGGTGTCCCACCTGAAAGCACTCCCAGTAGCTTAACCATTAACTGGGACACATTCAGTTTGTCTTTATATTACTCTTGTTTCTCTGTCCAACTTTCTACATGCAAGTCCAGAGGAGGCCCACAAAGATGATCAAAGGGATTATGCACCTCTCCTATAAAACCAAGCTGAGACAGTTGAGATTGTTCAGCCTGGAGCAGCTCTGGGAAGACCTTTTAGGAGCCTACCAGTACTAGGCTTATGAAAAAGAGGAAAAGCATATTTTTCAAGGGCATGTAATGATAAGACAAAGAGAAATGGGTTTAAACTGAAAGACAGTAGTTTTAGATTAGATATTAGGTATATAAAGAAATTATTTACTGTGAGGATGGTGAGACACAGGAAGAAAGGTTGCCCAGAGAAGGTGTGGATGTCTCCCCATCTTTTGAAGTGATCAAGGCCAGGTTGAACGAGGCTTCAGGAAAATTGGTTTAGTGAAAGGTTTAACTTTTCTTAACATGCCCTCTCACGGTTCCATAGCAAGCATTTATGTAACAACTGTTCCATCCACAGAACAATGGTAATGCCACATAACTATTTAGAAATGCTTGGAAAGCCCATGGGATACTTTCGTAACAACAACATAAAAAGTAAGAAAGTCTCTTGCTGCAATTAAGAGTTAAACTACATGCTTTGATTACAGGAAGACCTGCAAAATTATCCTGCAGGGCAACTAAAACATCCGCCAGGTGAGTAGTTCACAGGAACCCAGGTTCTTCAGTGTAGGTACTGAGGATAAAATGCTCTGACAGAAATGGGTAAGGCTGAGGCAGATGGCCCAGGCCAGAGGACAAACCCCAGGGAGAGGCCAGACGTGGGATGTCTAGCACTGATGCTTGAGGGAGAGAGGCACAGCAGGAACACCGCAATCCTCACTGACGGACAATGAAGGGGAAAAGTGTATTGTACTTTTTTATTGTTTACACATGGATATCTGCAGTGGCCAGTGGCCCCATTTGTTCTGAGTTTTGTTTGTGAGAATCAGCACTAAGAGAGAAAGGCATCCCAAAATTTCACTTCAGCTGACTTCAGGTACTTCACTTTGACAGCTAAGTGAGTTGGCAGGTCTCCCTAGGCTCCCTACACAGTCAGTAAAAATCAGACTTCTGCAGATGGTGATTCAGAGTAGAATGTTAATGCAGGTGTTCTTTATCACCTCCAGGGGAGAATTTCTCTTTCCATAAGCTGCCCAGGATCCTATTCTGCTAAAGCTGCATCCATTATCTTCCTGAGCTTCCCTACTGGGCATACCTCTGTTTTCGTGGATAGACTTGACACCCCATTTCTTCCTAGCTCAAATCCAGTGGAGAAAATAAAATTCCCTAGAACAGCCTCTTCTTTTAAGCTCTAGTTTTATTTTATGATCTGTGTTTTTTCTCTTGCAATTGAACTTTGCAGTCAGATCAGGAGATGAGTTTGCCCTTGCAAGTCTGACAAAAGTCAGAGGGGCTCTGTAAGAGGTGCTGCAGGTTTGACTCAGTGAATTCTGTTCCAGCACAATGGATTTAATGTAAGCATACTACAGTGAGAGGGTATCATAAACCACAGATAGAAGCAGGTGAGAGACAAAAAAAGATTCCAAATGAGAACAGAGGAATGCTTAGAATGCAAACATCACAATTATTTACTCATACAGATAAAGTTATATAGCAGAGAGCACGCAGTGAGAGTGAGTTCTTGGATTCAGGGCACATATTTGTATATCCATTTATCGAAAGTACGACATTTACTTTGCTTGTAAAAGGTTGGAAAGGATGTTAAACTGGAAACATCTAAAAGGACCCAGATTCTAGGGAAAATAGCATATATTTACCCCAAAATTGCATTATCTAACATGCAAATGGTTGTAAACCTTTCTTAGCTAGAACCTTCATGTTAACTGGGCACCCACTACATTTCAAGATTGGCTTAAAAAAATCTGATAATCCACAGCATATCTACCTAATGTTAAGTAGAAGCAAAAGAATGGCCTTTTTAAAGGGTTTTTTTTTTAGTTCGTTTGTCAAAACAAAGTAATAGAACCCTCACTTCAGACAGGGTCAGGTAAGCTTGTCTTGAAACCAGTACCCCAGCAATGTCTGAATCTTTTAATAAATCTAGCAAGACATGGCACTCCACACATATACGGAACTCCTTCTGAACAGTGACAAACAACAATCATTTGTTTTTATCGCAACCATGATTTGCATCCTACAAGCACATAGATCAGACGATTTAAGCTGAGTTACAGGTAAAAATAGTTTCATAACTCCCTCACAAACATTAGAGTGAACTTTTTGTTTCATTTGAATTAGGTTTAAAATGGTCTTGAATTTAATCTCCGAATCTAATTTCAGATTGCATGGCTGTTTCTTCCTTCTGAAGTTTACATCAAAAATCCCCAAATTTGTGTAAAAAAATAAAATATACTAAATTATTTTTCAAATCCAACCTCTACAGTCAAAACTGTGAAAAGGGACAAAGTCTCTCAATGGAAGGAAGGTCATCAGAGGATATACATCAAGGCAGCTTTCATTCTTCAGAATAGCAAAATGTCATGCTTTTTGCAATTGAGAGTCATTAATGATTAGAAACACACATTATATTGCATTTGTGTGTGTTTTTAATTGATACCATGCATATTTAGTTTCTATTTCTATTCTAATTCAGATTTTGCATTCAGTGTCACCACCGTAAGTGAATAATTTAAATGGCATTTTTTGTCTTTAACATGATTAATGAGAAAAATTTTAAGAGTATTTTCCAGACAGTCTCTGGGCAGATGTCTATGTATTTGCTGTATGGGTAAGCAGTGAACATTTTCTTATACCAAGTCTGAAAGATTTTAAAAACAAAAGAGTAAAAACAACAAGCTTTGTTAAAGCCTAGAAACCCTTCATCTTTTATTTATTTGTACACATGCCAACTTTATGTTTCCTCAAATCATGTTGCAATGGTTGAGTGCACTGGCTCATGCTCAGAAAAAAAATCAACTTCTACCTCAGATGTTCTATTTTTATTTAAAATGTCGCATTCCTTCTTTCTCCTCCCCATGTCACTCTGTGTGTGGGAGGGTTTCCTTCACAAAAATTCAACAAGAGTGGCTTAGGTTTAGGATATTTTATTGATCTGCATAACACATTTACTTAGGAGCAATACACCATTAAGTCTAAAGGCACTTCCCCTCAGCATTTATATGTTTCCACAAACATCTTCTTTGACAAGATACAGACTGCAAAAATGTAAGGAAACCTCATCCTTGGTTATTCATATACAGAAATGAATTCATTTATCTCAAGTTTTATATGCACAAAAGTGTATGTAGCAGCAGTATGGTCTTGCTGCAAGAGTAAAGCCATGGCAATCAGAGTTAGAGAGTAACAATTAGGTAAAAACACATTTAAATATTCTTTATTGCATCTGTGTTTCGTATAGAGAGATGGTGTTACAGGACAGGCAGCATTTAGGTGGAACGCATGGGTTATGAGAGCTCACATAGAGACATCTACATAGATACAAAAAATTCCAGGGTCAAATCTGTCCTTACCTACTGGAAATGTAGCATGCCTACCCATTGCTCTTGAGTGTACATTTCCAGGGTGAGCTCTTGCATTTTCTTATCACACAAATTTAATTTTGCTCCCAGCAAAGGTTTTTATCAAGGATGATAAACTTAATTTCTGAACACCTGGAAAAAGCTATTAAAATAGACAGGAAACCCTTCTGTCAACATCATCCTAGAAATATTTAGCTGAGTTTAAGCTTGCCATAAGTTGTAGTACATAAGAGAAAAATTTTAAGTCTTTTGCTATTAGAGATAAGCGGAGAGGTATTACATATTACTGCAAAGAGTGACAAATGAGTGGTACACTGCCTTTGTTCCTGACCAGTACCCAATTACTCTTTGTGAAACTGAACTAGCAGTCTGAGTGCACTCCACTTGAAAACATCACTACTAAGTAGACAGTTGTTCAAAACCAGACATGTTAATTCCCTGCCTATCTATACCAATGTAGATAATCCTGTTTTGATTATATGCACTATTGTCAAAGTGCTAGGCTACCCTCAACTGCAAGCTAACTTCATTGTCTTCCAAATGTAAAAGATCAAACACAGTGACTAAAACGATGAATGTGATGGATTAGAAAGGGAATATGAGTCATTTGTGAAGAATATGGGTATTATTTTCTTATCTCCTTCAAATGCCAACTGCTGGCTTTCAAAGAGATCGTTTCAAAGCAACTCTCTCATGTTAGCAGTACCCCAAAATACATGGAATATTGTGTTATTAAACAAGGCCTCATATCTCCCTCTGCTCCAATCCACTTCACAGGAGACTGTTATGAACATTTTGTAATAAAGACCAGCAATTCAAAGCAAAGAGAAAAAAATAAGGGAATGTCAATAATGGGGCTTGTTTGTTTGTTTGTTTGTTTGGTTTTTTTTTTTTTTAATTTGCGGGAAAATTATTTTACTTTGCAGCTAAATTAGATAGGTTAGTGCATTACTTATATCAGGGTTTTTTGAGGAATACTAATTTTTAATGATAATATTGCTTTTTCCCTAACACGAGGGGAAGAAACCCAGTGCAAATTATTAAACATGGCATATGGCCAGAGAAAGTCTTACCACAGGGCTTGGTTCTTTTCCTTACATTGTCAATAATATCTCATAAAGCATAAATGTACAAATATAAAAATCCAGATAGCAGAAAGCAAGCAAAATATATTTAAAGGGCATTCAGTAGTTTAAGCTATTGACACTAAAAGCATTCACTGCTTGCTGTTACAATTAATATGTAAAAATCTGTACACACATCTAGAATATATTCAAAATTTACTCATTAGCAACAACAAGAAATAATATACTGCATATTTCAGAGAATATGAAGGTTTTCCTACACCAAATCTTTTTCATCATTTCTATTATGTTCAATTTTCCAAAAGTTCTAGATCGCTAATTGAATTATTTCAAGTTGAGTCTGCTCAAATGAGTGTATGTGCAGAAAGCAGGAAGAGCAGGAAAGCAGATGGACGAGAGCAATCTTAAAGAAAATTATCCTATCTTTTTAAAAGGGGCAAAAGACATGCAGCCTATACCCAAATGAATTGTGTACATCCCTGGCTTATACGTATAAATAGTACAGGCAAAACCATTTCAGACATGAAGGAAAATTAGTAGGTTAAAACAAATGGAAGAAAATATGATGCCATATATTTCCTCTTTTTCTCATGTTTTGTAACCAGAAGTGAATGCAAATTGAGACTTCCAGTTTCACAGGGAAGCTTTTAGCTACATTCAAATTCAAATTAAAGTGAAAATATGAAATGTTAAAATTTCCATGGAGACAAGTTCATAAATAACCAGTTTTTAAAAGAAATATTATAAAACCCTCTTTTCTTCATCTGGGATTTTGGGAATTAAGATTACAGATCCGACAGACTACTGACATATGTCTGGTGGACACAGACCAGTATCTCAAATTTCTCATGTATCAGAGTGACTTGGTTTAGAATTATGTGAACCAGAACAAAGTATCCTGCTTTGATTTTTTTCTAATGTAAAATGTAAGCATTCTAAATGTGCAATTTCAGATGGCTATTTTTTCCTGTCTAATTGCATCCCAGTAGAGACTTCTCTCCAGATGCACTTTAAATATTAGAATGAGTCAGATGTTGAATAAACGTGTGTAGAAAATTCAAGTTTGATACGGCAAAACCCATCAGGTAAAAGCAGTAAATTCAGTGCTCTTGAGAAAATCTGATTGTGATAATGACCCCTTAAAAAAAATATGCACCTTGTGCAAACCACATTTTTGTGTATTCTTAAATCATACGGATTAAGAATTAGGCTGTGCATTTTAATTAAGGTTTGCAATGAAAAAAGGGAAGATTTGCTGAAGAACAGCTGTATATGAATGGTATTCATCTGGATATATCTACACGGGGTTTATTCTGGGAAACCTGGTCTGGCATAAATATTCCAAGAGTTTGATTTTTTGGATACTCCAATCACAAGAGAAAAGGCCACCCATGGAGAGCTACTTCAAAGTAATTTTTTTTCACATTTATGTTCCAGTTCAATCCAGAGTACCACTACCTGCAGATAAACATTTTAAATTTACAGAACAAAGTAGACTGATCCAGCTATCCCCAGAACAAAGGGAACACTCTCTTCTATAATAGAGAATCTGCTTTTGGCCATGTGGTGCTTATAACACCTCCTGAATATTTACTCCAGGGCAAATATGGGATACAAGGTCTTAAAACATGACAGGTCCAATTTATGCTTTTACTTTAGTTCACTTTTTTTTACTAAAGAATTGGCTAAGGGCACACTTTATGAAGTCTTTATTTTTCTCTTGAATGTCTATCAAACACAGCACCAGGCTTTACAATTTTATGTGCAATTTCTTCTGTTCTTTCCAGTGTAAGGCTTACATAAAATATTTTGTAGTTTACAGCTACCAGAAATCCCTTCACAATATACTGCAGCATAAGCATTTATGAGTTGTGTTGATTCTTGAGGGAGAAACGTGGAAGCTAAATTTTGATGACAAATAAGCAAGCTCTTCCTTGCATCTGCTTATTGACATATTTCTACTAGCTCTTTTGAAAACACAGAAAAAGCACGGAAATAAGTTAGTATCTTTTAAGTGTATCGACTTGATTTTGTATGCTCCCTCTAAATAATTGTTTCATTATTCTCAGCCCATATAGGGAAGACCAGATTTTGATCTGAAAGAAACAGAAGCATGCAAGGCAGCCAACTAATTCATTACAGAAGTCATCCTCTTTAGCACCTATTATCACATCAGCAACATAGTGCTACAATCAACACTTACAAACGTGTCCTAATTTAGATCCTTCCTCTTGGTTGCATTAGACACCAGTATCTACTGAAATAACTATCACCAGCAGCATTAAATAATTACATAAATACTGTAACATTAGTTTTAAGCATTTTAGTAAAAATAAGGTAAGGTAGCAGGGCTTATGACTACAGTGTGCATTGGTAAACAATTTTCAGAGTTGGTGTAGTTGTGTGATTACAACTAGGAATACCTTCTCTGAATGATTGTTTTCCCTTTTGAGGCAGTTATAATCCACATATTGAAGTATAACTTTCCCTATTTTTAAACTTTTAGAAAGTTTTAAACCTCCCTGTAATTGATTTTGCACCTTTATTTTTCAATTCTTAAGGTTCTATATCTGAATTAGCTCATGGTGTTAAGATCATAGAGTAAAATTTATAATCTGAGAAGACATTAATGTCAGAAATACTATATATTGAAAAAAGAAATCTCAATAACTGTAAGGCTGGGGAAAATAACTGTTTTTATCTAAGCACGTCAGAAATCTAGTGTCAAAAATACAGCCCAAAGTATATGAGACATCAAAAAATATATAGAATATTACATCAAAGAGATTGGAAGGAATGAGGAGTTTGGGAAGAAAAATTATTAAAATTATTACTACTTCCCATTCTAGGCCTGCAAAAGCAGACTACCTGCTAACCTGTCAGAGAACAGAACAAGGTGTAAGTCAAAACCTACGGGGGGTTCCTAGATCCTCAGCAATTGTGGTAAAAAATGAAACCTGACTTGTTTTCCTCTTCATCGATCATGACACACTGAATTAAATCAAGAGTGTCCTCAGATACCCTATTTCTCCAGCCCCCACTAGCCTGGCACAGAATTTTGGTATTGCAGTTAATGCAAGCCCTCAGTCTGCATTAAGCCTGCTTTGTCTTTTGGCACTGCACAGCCACAAAATTTTCCTCTGCAGTTTCTTTTACTGTTAAATCACACAAATTACTAGATTTTCCTGAGCTAATATATTTTTAGGCCTATCACTTCATGCCAGACCAGTGAAACAGGTCATTACTTCATCATCTTAATGCAGGAGGAAGCAGACTGACCTCAGTGACTAGGTCAGTGCTGAGGGCAGGAGAGACCAGCAACTGAATTCTGAACAGCTGCACAGAAGCAATATTATTACTCACTGTAGATTCAAAAATATGTGTGTCTTAGTCCTAAGAATGTCAGTTACATATTGTTGTTACCAATATTACTGTATTTTCAATTGTGCTGTAAGCAGAGTATTTGACTTGAGCAATTCTAGTAATTTTGATCCCAGTCCATCTCTGATTCGTAATTTCACACTTTTATCTGTTCCAAGAAGCACTGCACTAACTAAACAGACACACATTAATATAAATATATGAGTACAAAATAGATTAGAATACAAGTATACCTCATCAGATCCTCAGTGCCTCTAGGAATCAGATGATTCCCACATGGTCCATACATTTTAAACACACAATATAGAACTGTGAGATTTGATCTGCATAAGCATTTATTGCCCAGCATTGCAAATGAAATCAGAGAATCTAATGCTTTAAATGTGGCTCTATAATATTTTATAATACTAAAAATGTACTCAAAAACATTTGTGAATCTCTAAATGATGACTATCACATAATGATCAAATGCAGAGAAATCTCATGAGAAAATTAGCTTCCCTAATTGCCAACTATAGGGAAGAAGGTGCTAAGATGCATTATCAAAAAGGACAAGGCAGAATAACACATCAAAATGACTGTAATAAAACCCTTGAGCTCCACTAAGAAAAGCAGGGATCCTACCCCCACCCCCCCCCAAAAAAAGTGATTGTGTAATTAAAAATGGTGCTCATTAGTAGGAAGTGCTGAGAATTAAAATCAGTTTTAATGGTATAAAACTATAATTTTATAGTGGTATACTAAATAGCTTTTTTATATATTACATATATGTTAGCATAATTCTTGGGATCATTATAAATCCTAACCATCTCCTGCTTTTCTGAATTTCCCTATCAAATATTCATTTAAGTAATTCATTTTATAATGAGAGAGATTTCCAGATTCTACAGCAGAAATTCCCAAATTCTTTTACTAGCAATGCTGATAACCATCAGAGATGAAGGTGTGACTTCTTTTGCCCCTAAGGAAATTATAAGACACAAATGGGCGACAACACAATGCAAAATCCCAGGCTACTAAATCCATCCTTGAACAACCCACGAGCTGCAAACAATCCAACTGCAAGGACAGAAAGGAAAAGACAAAACAAAATAAATCAGAGTACCTGAAGGGCTCTTGCTGAGCAAACATCGGCTGAATGCCAGGGGAAATGCCAGAAAAGTGAGGCCTTTCCAAAAGCTTTACAAGCACTTTTGGCTTTTAAAAAACACAACATTCAAGTTAAATTCCATACCTCTCCACTACACTTTCATCTCACAAAGGGAACATTATAAATAAAAAGTCTGTAAAGTCCAGGTAAATACCTTGCTTAAGGGACCGTATGCTTTCCTAAGCATATAACTAATTATTGCAAATACAGACAGAAAAATATAGGCTGGGAATCTTCAGATACTGTTAGTAATGATCTGCTGCAAGGTATGCTTTATCACAGGCTGTGATGTTTAGATGGCCAGATGGCATCAGTGGCAAAAGTGTCACTTCTCATCTGTACTTGCCTCGAAACCCTTCCATATAAGACATGACTGGGTGAGCTCATCAGCTGGGACCCACACTTGGTTTTGCAATTACTGCACCTGAAACTGAACGCAGAATCTTGGTTTGCACAGACTGACAGTAGCAGAGGACCACTGTGCTTTTCTGGTCGTGTGTGTACCTGATTTTATCTGCAAGTTTTAATTTTCTAAGGAACTACTGGCTCAAACTCTGAGGCATGACAAAAATGTTTAGTCAATGAGTCATTATGGAAGTAGACTAGTCTAAAGCAATGCAGATCAGAAAGCTGAGGATAAATCACACAGGGAGCTGCAGATAATAGGCTTTCTGAGCCAAGGAGAAATTAGGCTGCATCATTAAGACAGTCTGTGAAACTTCTTCAGAAAAGACCTTTTTTAGGAATTTAAAAATCCTAGTGTTGAAAAAACTAAAACGGTATCAAAGAGCAGTATTCCTTCGTACAAGTAACTGACTCTTATTTTGTCTGGAATGGACGGGCTGGAATGGGGGGGGGGGCAGTGGGGAGGGACACAGCTGCTACTTACTTTCATATTATATTTACCAGTGTTCTTATTTTTAATGACCATACATACTGATATTCTGGAAGATGTCAGCTCTGACAGTCACTTCATTGCAAAATTAGGGTGTATGTTAGGAACTGGCAGGAGGTCTGAGCTGAGAGTACAGATACAATATGGGCTCATAATTATTATCATGGCAGAGTATATTAGTGGAATCTGAACAATTTTGTTGAACTACTTAGGCTGTAGGTTGGTACAGTATTAACCAGTGGTGATCTTATCCCCTTTTAGAGAGAGGGCTTTCCATTTTATAGTCTCCTTTTAGTTGCACTATGAGGTTTCTATTAACTTCTCAAAGACAAAAATCCAACTAATTTCTTTCATTTTAATTGCATTCAATCACACTGTTCAAAGAGGTAGTAGGCAATCTGCAACCTGGGTTCATTTTGCTATTTCTCTCTGAAACTAAATTTAATCTATGTTATTTTCCTTTACAGTATTTATAAATTAAAACCATGAGCATGCCTGATACTTTCATCTACAGTTGAGACAGATGAAACTAGTTTCAAGACGAGGTTTTTAAAAGTTCTTGCACTTGGCAGCCTGAAGCAATTAATGTGCAAGGCAGAATGGAACTATGGACTGGAACAGTAGGCTGACACTGGGCTGTGTCAGTGGAGAAGATGCCATGTCATACTTCTGAATTCCTTACTTCATTAACAGATTATCTGCAAAAGCTTTGACTCACTACTGACTTACATTTTGGAAAAAATGACTTTTTCTGGCTGAGCACACATTGGCTTGAATAAGTCTTCAAGCCAGTGATCACAATTAGTAAGTTTAAAATTTTACTTTGCATCCAAACCCCAGGAACAGATGCAGTCATTTCAGTAACAAAAGTTAAAATTCAGAGTAGAGTAAATTGTTATATGCTACAGTATATGAGCAGTGTAAGGTTTCCATCTTGGCCAAAGGTCTTGTAGTATCAGAAACATGAAACCCTTTCAAACTCCAAAGTCATGTGTCAGACTCTGAATACACCAGAAAGGCAGATAACCACCACCATCATCATTATCAACCTCCTTCTGTTTCTGCTGTCATTTCAGAAGACTGATATTCCATGACAGCTTCCCTGTCTTTTTTTAGTGTTAAGGAATTCATTCCCAGAGCCTGGAAAACAATTAGGAAATGTCTTGTAATACCAGGACACATCTAGAAAGGTCTAGATGTTTTCCCTAACAATGTTCTTAAATATGCCCCTCATTCCAGGCTGGCAGCCCACCACTCCTTCTCTTGCCACTGGCCTACAAGATTGCCTATCCTGTGAACTTTATATTCAAATTTCTCCCCAATCTTCATTCAGCATAAATAATTCAGTTGATGATTAAAAAAAAAATAAAATAATGCTGCAACTTTCAGAAAGGATCTTTACAATATTATGTGGACAGTAGAGAGAGAATATTGTTTCCATTAAAAAAAAAGAACCTGAACATGGGTAGGCAGAAAAAAGGGTCTGAGCATGTGCATAGTGTGTACAGCTTTCTTAAGATTCAATGTAGAAGGGAAGAGGGAATTTAATAGTTTAGTGTTTTCTAAAAGTTAAATACTTCAATTAAGTGTAATCCAAGGCTTCCTTTCATTTGCTAGCATGATTTTCATCCAGATTTTTAAAAAGCTGGTAGAAAATTTACGCTTTGCAAACGTGAACGGAAGATGTTAGAAAGCAGAACACAGAATAGAGCAGAATGGAAAGATGTGCCAGTCAGCACTGCGGTGACCTACTTTCATTGTAGCAATCCCATTTTTGAAGATATGTCAGTATTTTTTTTTAGAAAAGCAGGCACAATGAGGTGTCAGCAAACATGCTGGTTATCATTAAAGATGTTGCCTGATGACTGCAAATACTTGTCTGTATGACTGACAGTCTTAGTCAAGGAGCTCCCACATTAATGTGCAGTATCATGTTCCTAAAGGAACAAATACTGTTATGGTTCTACACATGGTTCTAGTAGGCATATATGACACTGAGCAAGATGCCCATCTACAGTAAAGGTAGGATGGATCCTAAGATCACAAAAATTGGAGAGACACATATTTTCAGATTACGACTGCGAGAGCTGCCTGGGGCTTTTTCTTTTGGCTATAGGCCCATTCCAACAATTTTACTGTATTTCCTATAAAAATGTTCTATATACTGCCACATTATCTGACTTAAAAAAAAAAAAAAAGTATTTTTCACAGCCATCGTCCTTTAAATAGAAAGTCATTACCCGTCCTTATAAATAAAGCAGAGTCACATTCTGTCCTTGAACATTCTGTTCCCACACAGAAAACTATCATACAACTGAGTCTATTTATCTTATATTACCTATAAAAATCTTGATCTCTGTGTTGGAAACAATGGATCATTACATAACTCAGAAGTTTACAAACTGAGGATAACATTACATGAAACTAATCTACCTTCAGTAGCATTCTGAAACTACAACCTAAACTGAAAGCAGCAGTGAACTGAGTGTTTCCATATTTCTTTTGGTGGCCTTTTTTTAGGTAATAAGGGTTAATAACCTAGAATTACTTTAAAACTTGAAATGCTTTCTGACTCATTTACTGACGAGTCAATATATTTTATTGACCATGAGGACTACAAAACAAATTTTAGTTCATTAGCAAGTGAGCCAGCAAAATATGAAAGTAACCTTGAATAAATTGCAGGGCAGCATATTACTAGGCATGTGTTTTTACACTAAATTCTGAAGCTAACTGTTTAGAAAAATAATGTTTAGAAAGCACAATGAAAAATGAACAATACTTACAACCATACCGTTTAGGGACACCCAGCAATCTGGTGGGAAATCCTGGAGTAATGGTACTAAAAACTGTAGACAACCATCCCAGTGGCACAGCAGGAGCATCATTCCAATCAGATTAAAGATTCTCACCACTGCACTGGCCAGATCGTATGTCATGTGGAAAATCTGCAGACAAAAATTACAGGTGATGTACATGTTGCAAATCAGAAATGAAACTCACTTAATTCTGCAAATCAGGCAGGTTAAATAAAAAGAAGTGTCATCCTGAACTTCTAATAAGACTGAGGTTTCTAAGGCAGGATCATTAATCTGAGCACATTAATCTCAGCAGAGAACCATACTAACACACCTGACTTTTGGATGCATGTCTGTGTTATGTAAGCTGCTAAAAAGGGCATATATTGGATAGAAGTCACCCACTAAAGTGTTTTCTTAAAGCCTCCAACTCCTTTCAATTGAACCAAGACTCACAAATTAAAAAATATCTGGTAAAACCAGTGATACCATTAATTGCCTATGAGTTTGGTACTTAAATACTCAAAAGTTGTGCGAGATTTAATGACCCCTTCAGAAGATTCACTTTTGCATTTATTACCTTCTCAAATGCACAAAAATCTGAGAGAACAAACAATATAAGTAAGTGTTACATTTTTTGGTTTCTACTTCTACACTTTTAATACAATTTGCATATACCAGTTCAAAAATGACAAAAAGGTAGTTTATAGCTCTTAATCATTAGCATTTTCCTAAAATACTGATAATTCCGTGGCTACTGCTGTAAATTCATATCGATCTAATACAGTAAGCTGGATTTCAATGCATTCTTTCATTCCTAAGACACAAACCATTTGCATCTGAAAACTGTCTTACAGTAAATCACACATAAAATTCTCAAAAACATCAGAGACATTTTCAGGTTTGTTAGGGGCAAATTTGCAGGACAGAATTTTCATGAGGAACAGCAGTCAGCTGCCAATATAGTACAAAAATCATTTAGCACTTCTCTGCTATATTGGTTTTAATGTACTTCCAATCTATAAATACAGACATACTCCATACTTCTTACAATCAACTAAATTGATTCAATTCAATTAACTAAAGATAAATATTGTAATATGCAGAATTACCACTATGCAGGAGTTATATTTAGAAGCTGAAGAATGTCCAGTTGGTACTTCATGGAATCTGGCTAGACATAGAAACCACACTTAAAACATCAGATTGCTAAAGAGGTATGGACATATTGATACATGATATTTTGCATTTTTAAATAAAAAAGTTCACACACACAAAAGAGGGAATGTTTGTGTCCTAACTTTTATGTATCTAAACTAAAAGCAGACATGAAGTACCCACATTGCAAATGAGTGCAAGTACAAATACGGAGAGCACATTGTGGTGTCTTTAACTTTCCATTCATGGGAGTTGGTCATTGTTTGAAAATGGGAGTCTATATTCTGAGTCCCAAAATGCAAAACCTGCTTATTAAAAACATACTTCAGACACTAACACTATGAACAAAACATGTTTTTCAGTCTAGGGGATTTAAAAAGAATGTATTCCAAATTCCAGTTCAACAGTCATTGGAAATAGAGGCTTGTAAAACAAATCCTATCCAAGTACCATCTAGCTTCTGTAAAAATTGAGGAGATAACACTGATATTTAGGAGATCCTGCAAATGAAATAAAGTTGAAATAAAATGCAAAAAAACCCCCCGCTTTTCTTGCTAAGCAATGTATTTATTTTACAGCAATTTCAATAGCTTCAGCTTCAGTAGATGTTGTGAACCAAAATAGTGGATGTGTGCACTGAAATTATTTTATTTTTAAGAACTGGAAAAAATAGCAAGGATTACTACTGGTTTGGAACACTAGCTCTCATTTAGGCTGTACTTTGTCGACATGGCTCCTATATTTGAACTGCAAAGAGCAGATAATTCCTGATCACATGAAAAGTGTTGGAAGTTTTCCCTCAAGTTTCCCATTAGTCTTTACTGTAAGAGACCCAAGGAAAGACCTGATTGTCAAAACTATCCAGAGTCCAAAACTCAGCAGTTGCATATGCCCAAGGCTCCCAAATCCTCATCCTGCCTCTGAAACTATGGGCCTAGGCACTGTGCTGTTGGGTTTGGCCTTTTCAAGGAGTATTTTATCTTGTCACTGTTTTCCTCAAAACCTTTGCATTATTAGTATGCCTCTGAAAAAATGATAACATGCTGCAAGAATGCTAAAAGGTTAGAAATTTTGCATGAAAGGAAATGACTACCAGCAGTCTGTGTACAACACTGCAAACTTCCATCATTTCTTAATCTGTTTGCTCCAGAAGCAGCTTCTGTGAAGCTTAGTGTTCAATGTTAAAAGTGCTTGAACACATCCAGGATATTATCTAGACTGCATAACATTTTATCAGCATTTCAAACATACCATTTTTTTATCATTTATATTTTGCCTATATAGTCTAATATTTGTGTAGTCTATCCTAATACTGTGATGCCTCTGTGTTAAAGAAGATAACTTCTACAGAAAAATCTTAAGTAAGTGTTGGAAAAACATTTAAAAAATCTTTGCATATCCACTTTCCAGCAAATAATATCTGGTATTTTTCCTTTGATAAGGACCTTATGGAAATGTGTGTTTGTTTTGAAAAAAATTAAATACTGCAAATATACATTGTACAATGTAAACAATAATATCTGCCCATAGTATTGTATTGACATATTTACATTTGGGGGCTGGGAGGGATAGGATGTGCTGATTTTTTTTAAACTAATAGCCAAAATGCCCTGTGGACTGAAGTAATATATTGCATGTTGAATGTTCATCCATTCAGGAATTGATTGTGATACAATGAAACAAGAGTAGTAAAAGAAGCCATTTTTTTTTTTTTTTTTTGGTAATCACAAATTACAATTCCTGTATTAATGAGCTCATAAAAACTACTCATTAAAACTCCTAGGCAATATGTGAAGTGTAATTTTCTTAGAGATAAACTGGAGAACAGGAAAATAATGCCATTTATTTGAGGAAATGGTAGCTTGCTCATCAGCTGGTCCTCCAGTGGGACGGAAAGAAATAAAAGAAGACCAGGAATCAATTTACCTTGATTTTGCAGAATAGATATGTGCTCAAGTCTCTCTTTTTAAACAATTTTTTAACAAGATAGTATTCATAACAAAAATAATTCTAACATTTGCACACAACTAAAGTTAAGCTCCTAAGCTCTTCAGGCATGTAGCTAAATATAAATGCTTGGTCACAATTAAACATTTACCATGAAAAAATGCCAGGCAAATAAGAGGAAATTACAACTGCAAAATACATTTGAAAATCTGGCCACTTTATTTAGATTCCTAATTTCATACTAAATATTCAGTTTAACCAGAAAGAGTGTAGAGTTTGTACAACACATTTCTAAAGAAATTACTAGAATTAAGATTACTGCACATGAGAAAAAATTAAAATTCTCCTGAGAACTAACTCTTCTCACAGTTTTGTTTTATATAATAGGAAAGATTTCAAAAATATTTCTCCTTTTTCATTACTCCTCAACTTCATTTCAATTACACATCATAGTTTTTGTTAAGTTTTTCTGTTTGTGTTTGGCTACAGTACTGCCATTTTTCATTGTTTCCATATACTTGAAATGTTTAATAAAAAATTTAGCCTGTGAACTCCCTTCTAAGAACTCATAATTTTTTTTTTATTAATTTTACAAGCTTTTATCAATAGCCTGGAAACCTTAATTTTTTTTCCTGAATAACTGACAATGCCTCTGACAATGGCTGAAATGGAACCACAGACAAACAGTTCCCAGTGTTTTGGCACAATATTGCTAAGAGAGAATAAGAAATTGCTGAAGAAGTTAGACTTCACATGTTTTATCTCAGTTTTCACTCACAGTTTATTAATGACTCTTTTTATTCCCACGTAAGAAGCAAAAAGCAGACCATTCCTTCCTCACATTTTTAATGGAGTGTATGCATCAAATTGATCCTGCTAACTTCGATTTCTGAGCCTGAGATGGAGAAACTGTTCCAGTCTTACCAGCCCACATGCTTAATTGCATTTGAGGGCTGTCATATTAAATTAATAGCACACATATAGCTTAACCAAGTGAGCACAAAAGCTGTTGAACTGCTGTCATGGAATGCACAGGTTACTTCTGATAATTGGTATGTAATATTTGTTCAGTTGTGATTTTTAGTTCAGTTCAGAATCATACCATCATAGAAACACGAAAAAGATGGAAAAGACCTCCAAGATCAGCAAGTCTAACTTCTGACTGAACACTACTTTGCCAGCTAGTCCATGACACTAAGTGCCACATCCAGCTATTTCTTGAACACTTCCAGGGATGGTCATTCCACTGCCTTTGATTTTTAGGTTCAGTTTATATAAAAATTAATTTATAGAAATCATCAGAATTCAATTCTGATTAAACGAAGAAAAAAACCTGTAAATTCCTAGAAAAATTTATTCAGATCTCGGGTCATTGAGTTCATGCCGACACCTCTTCCACTTCTCAGAAATACTGCAGGTGCTTAGCATCACAAAGCTATGGGTTTAGTCTTCAAAGGGAGATCTGCAACATGCCTTGGGCAAAAGGAAATGGCACTTGCACCAAGTGAGCTGAGTGGAGTCTGGAATGTTAAACAGCCACAGTGGGGGAAAAGGGACAGCCGCAGGTGTGCAGCTCTGTAAAGCACGATGAAAGCTGTACTTAGGGCAGTGAAACTCCAAGCTAGATTGCAAGGCAAAATAACAGTTATAAAAGTGAAGAGGGTTTTTTTGATTCAGTCTCTGGGTCACCCCAAAATTATGAGGTTTATCTCTCAGAGCACCAACTAAACAGGGATTATAAACAATAGGATTTGAATTCTCCTGAGCTGAATGTTTACTTCTAAGATAGTAGTTGGAACAAAGCCCCTCGGAAACAAAATGATATAAAAGGGAGAGCACAATGCCTCTCTTTGAGCATCCATCTCTCCATATTCTTTAAACAATGGAAGGCTTTTTTCTTTATCTATTTCATATTTGATGAATTGACTTCAAAATATATTCTTCAATATCACTTGGGATACCACGGTCTGATTCAACTCCTACCAAAGCCAGTTTCTTTGAGAGTTGCAGGTGATCACACTTTACACTGGAAATACATCTGCACAAGCAGGTGTAAACAGGCATTGATTGAAATGCCTGGCTATGCCCTCAGGGTAATATTTTACACTCAGCTGACTCCTGGTATGTGTGCTTAATTTTATGATAAATAGTTCATCATTGATAATTCAGTAGTGGGAAAAGGTATACAGCATTATCTAATCCAATTGTATTTGTGACCTTAAACTGATGACAAATGCAAAGATCTGCTTCTGCTTTAGTTGGCCCTGGAGGGAAAACACCAGTGATTTAATAAACAGAGCAAACTATTTTTAATCAAACATATTCAGAAAAAAAGAGCTAAGAATGGCCTATTTTATGTGACCTTTAAAATTCGTTACTTTCTAGATGGAGTCAGTCTGACATTAGGTTTTATAATAGAAGTCCCATTTATTCCAATTCAAGGAAATGTACAAATAGAAGCCAGCTTCTGCTGATCAAAAAGAACAGCACAACAAAATAGAAATGTGACAGCTTAAACCTGAAAGCATTAATATAACTACTCTGCTGAAGGACTATTTAGGCATGACTTGAAAAGGTCACATATAACCAGGAAGCAATATTTATTTACCATATATAAATTCTGCAATATTTATTTACCATATATACATTCTACAATAAATTCTACACATACCATATATAAATTCTGCAAATTGGCCAATGCCATACTAAATATTAACTCTCACACAGAGGGCATGACTTCACTCTCAGAATGTATGGTTTTGTTAGCCCCATGTGATAAATGTGTGGGACCTGTCTTGACATCTAAATAGAGTGAAGCAGTCTCTTTATCTCTACAACGAAAAAAAAAAAAAAAGGAAATGACAAAGGATTCAGGATTCTGAAATAAAATCACCAGTGCTAATTCTCATTTGTTTCTAAGGAGGTAGAGGTCTCATTCATCACTTATGCTGAGGACACAAAGTACCTTATTAGACTAAGCATTTACCTTAAGTGAAACAAAGTAGAAACAAACCAAAACCACTTCAGAGCTGTCAGAAAGACACAAACACAGAATACAAACAGCCTGCCTCTGTGATGAAGTTCAGCTGTAACTCTTCTCCTTAAGTCATAGTACCAATCTGAGTGTGACCATATGGCAAGTAACACTGGAACTGTACATGAACATAGAGACTTAGAGTTTTGGAAGCTTGAAGCATAGGTCCATTTCCCACTTCAGCATTATTTCAAGCATAAGCATCACCTGAACTTCAGCTCAAGCTTCTTGATGGGTCAAATATTTCCACTGACAGCATCACTGAACTCAATCTGGAGATCTCTGAGTGTGGAGCTGAGCTAGAAGGAATATTTATTATCTTTCATAATTATTTACATCTTAAAAAGAAGGCAGCTAGGAGATACAGCCAGTCTCTAAATGGTACAAAATTTATTTAAGATTTTTCTTGCTAGCTGAGCAAGAGGAACTGTTTCTTTTATTAATGGGAAGATGTACTTTGGCAGCAACAAGAGAAGAGAAATAAGTTATTCCCTTTTTGTCTTTGCCAAGGCAGGGATTCCCGCTATGCTAAAAAGGCACTTGAACAACCAATGTGAATCCTAAAAAATATCACTGCCTGCAACTTTTCAAATATCAGATACCTGACTGTATTTTTAGAAATTAATATCAGATTCTGAAGTCTATGTTCTCCAATTTTATCACACTTACACAAGCAGTTTTCATCCTCAGTGAATCTGAAACAAGCAACAAATACAAGAAATCTACAAAAAAATATATCTAAATGCCAAGACAATGCAGGGGGAACCTTAGGAAATACCAGTGTCTTCACAAAAAATGCACGTCTGATAAAATTATACTACAACATTTTTGATCACTCAAGTCTTTCAAACCCTAAACCCATTTGTATTTTCATTTTTAAGGCATAACTTTGGTGGCAGTTACACTCAACCCTCAGCACACTAGGTCTTTTCCTCAGAGAGAAGTATTTAGGAGACAGAACAGAGCAGTGCCCTGACTGTACCCTACATTGAAATGGGTGGGAAATGATCCAGTCTGAAGGCCCCTGGATCAAACAGCATCATTCAATTAAAATGAACAAACAAAAAGCAGCTACAATGCTTTCTATGCATTTATAAATATTTTTACAGTCATCATTGTACAAAAGGGACACATGTAACCAACTTCTTTCAATCTCAGTATTTTCCTGACCCTTTCAAAAATTTTTTAAGGTAGTAATATTTTTATCGTCCCATCTCTGTGAACACAAAATGAAATCAGATATCGTTTTATAGTAGATGAAGTACCACTGGCTATGCCCTCAGGGTAACATTTTACACTCAACTGACTCCTGGTACGTGTGCTTAATTTTATGATAAATAATTGGATGTACACAGAAACTTGGAACTTTTCACATTTGCAGAAAATGTATCTGAAATTATTGTTGTAAAACAATTTTTTTCACTAGATCTGTGTGTCACATGTCTCAGCAGATGTAGGTTTGGGAAGCAAAGAAAAGCGTTTGTAGAAAAGCCAAAGAAAGTTTTCTCTTGCATGATCCTAACTCCTCCTAATAGCATCACTTTGAGATTCCAGTGGATGGTTAATTAACCACAGTTCTTTTTACGTGATGCCTTCTCCCCAGCTCACATAGCCACATAGCTGAGCTTGAAATCAATTGTCGTAATTATAATGGGGCAGTGTAATGATCTCATTGAAAACAATAGAAATAATGAAGAATATTTCTTCTGGGGAATCTAAGCTGATGTCTTTCTGAAGCTGATGAGGTTAATCTTCCAAACATGGAAATAACGGGCAAGGAATTGAAAATTAAAGTAATTATGTTAAATTTCCTGTGGAACAAAAGTTCTGAGATGAAACTGGTTCTAAATGCTTTTCTTTTAATAGCATGCAATACCTTCCTTTTAAAAAGCCCAAGAAATGTTGCTTTATGAGGCCCAATTGTTTTAATCTTAATAGATTTGGGTTGGTAAGAATATATTTAAGCTGTGAATAAAATACATAAAACTCCATACCATATCGGGAGCTGAATTTTGCTTTTGATAGTGATTTAATTGAAGACTTCATAGGCCAGTAGTTACAGAAAAAAACCAAACTATCAGTACAATTCAAGGTAGTTGATTAGAGCATAATATTGCGTGAAATTTGGAACTGTTAATCAGCTGAATGCTTAAGGCCCTAAACACATGAAATCCATTTGTTCCTACAAAAAATTTGTAATAGCAAATGCATTTAAGTCACTCACATATCATAATAACACAGAGGCATGAAAATCCAGGAAATAACATCTAAAAGTACGTATGTGAATAAATTATTTTTCCAGTAAGGAATCAGTAATTTGTGATCTAAGTCAATGCTTAATAATATTGACAAATGACTCTAAAAATTATATGGCTAACTGAACAAAATTATAGGGAACCTTTTTTGTGGGAAGTGCAAATTAAGTCTATAGTTAAAATTTAACTGCCACTCAAAATCACATAGAAGACATCTTTTAGAGTTTTAAAGGTTTAATTAAAAAAAAAAATAAAAAAAGATTCCTGGGCAGGTGCAAAGAACAACACCAGAATCATAATCTTAATAACTTGCCTCAAAAATCACCAGCAAAATTTAAGATTTCAGTTTCCTGAATAAAATAAAATAAAATAAAATAAAATAAAACAAAATATTAAGAAATTGTTTTGGAAATTTGCATATGGTGGTCTCTCTTCAAAAATACTGTTTATTTTATTTGGTTTAGTACAGAAAACTACCTTGATCTGAATTATTTGTATGCTGAATTATTCTATTTTTCTGTGTTCAACAACTCATAAATACATGGGCACCATTACTAAAGAAAGTGAGAATATGCATGCATGCACACAAACATGATTTTCTCACAGCCCTTAATATTCAAAGTCTCTAAAGATAGCCTGTGAGCTTAAAAAAGTGAGAGATTGAGAAAAAAAAAAAGACAAAATAGACATACAGGTAGTAGTATCTATTTTCTATCTATTTTAAATTGACACTTGTGTCTGATGGCTACAATTTTTCTGCATTCAATACAGAATCAACTTAGATTTTACATTTTAATACTATGTTTTAACAATGAAGTGCAGATGAGGGGCCATTGTGTCTAGACATTTTCCATTTTTTTAATAAAATAAATTAATACTAAATAATTAAAAATTTTAACATGATTCTTTTATTATGCTAAGGTATTTTGAAAAAGAAAACTGTATGAAAAAGAAAACTGCTAGTTTACAGCAAGCCTAATGTGTAAGTTCCTCTCACAGTGTTTACTACAAGATAGTCACTCAAAGAAAAGTTTACGTTTAGTAACTTTTTTTTTTTTTTTAACTAGTTAACCTCATTAAACACAATGCCTAATGGGAATAATGAAAAAAGGTAGATCCACTAGACTGCACTTTCCAAAAGCTGACTCTGGTTCTCTACCAGAGCTCTTGCTGACACTAGAGTCATCCCAAGTGGCCTGGGGGTCTCTCTTCAGAGATTTTGGTCTGAACATTTCATCATTCCAGTCAGATTTTATGTGACTACCAAATCTTGAGAGATCTGTTGTTGAACATTACACAAATAAACATCTTTTGCACAATTAAGGCTACTTCAATGTATGCTTTCAGTTGTCCATTCATGTTGTAGTAGACCATTGTTTCTCCCAGGAAAACCTCTGCCCTCTCAACTATTTTGATTTCATGTATCAACATTTCTGCTGATCATTTCTAGATGTTATTGCCAGGTCTCCTTCAGACCAGTATTTAAGTTCAGCCTGCACTTGGTAACAGAAACAACCTTTTATGTGCTCATTCCTTGCACTCTTGCGCTGATCTGTTCTCAGGGATTGTCTGTGGGATTGTCTGCAGCCTTTCCCAGTGGATCCTACAGACGTCAGAAAAAGTCAGCTGCATGTTGCTCCATGGAACTACATGCTCCATCCTGTGTTCTGCAAACCTTACAGGTTTAGCAACCAACAGTGAGCTTTTTTTGGTAAAAATCCTATCCAGACCACAATGCTTCAAGCTCAGTAATTCAGGCTGCTTTTCTTACAGCTTATTATTTATAAAAGAGACAAAATTTCATCTGCTTTCAAGAGCAATTTATGCAGCCTTTAACTCTTTGACCCCCACCTCCAGTTCCAACCTGCTACAAGCACACCAGCAATTAAAGCACCCTCACATCAGGATGGTCAGTGCAGGTTGGTGCTTGTATTAGCTCTTCCTTGACATCACAAGCCACGGTTCAATGCTGTGCTAAAATACTGCAACACTGAGCACAGCACAAAGCAAAAACATCTCTCATTTCACACTTCTTCTGAACCCAATGCATTTCACTTTTTGGCT
The DNA here is from genome assembly GCA_017589585.1 of Phylloscopus whistleri. Lineage (NCBI taxonomy): Eukaryota > Metazoa > Chordata > Aves > Passeriformes > Phylloscopidae > Phylloscopus > Phylloscopus whistleri. Next base: position 1,591,238 of record JADMLD010001394.1, read on the forward strand.
TCTGAGGGGGATTAGCATGTTAACCCCTGCACAGCCTTTTTGCAGTGGTCTGCTTCTGCTTTCTCTGCTGTCTCCAAAGTCCAGCTGGAATCAAACAGGCTCATGTGAAACAGCATAACCCAAATGTGACAGTCTGGCAGCCAATGGAGGAGATGTGGTGAAGCAAAACTGCAGACTAAAAACTTGAAATAAACATGTTCTTCTTCTTTGAATTATCCTGTGTATCCCTACTTTTTAAATTCTTCCTCGAACATTTCCTTTGAGATGTTTGATAGTTTTATCTTCGATTTGATTTACATTGCTATTACAAGAACTTTTTTGTTGCTGGCTGAATGTATTCCTCTACAATATAGGCTGCAATCACCTTTTTTCCTTCTCCATCAGTCTGCTTCTGTCTAGTCCTTATATTTTAGAGCTCTAAGTATCCTGATGTTTTCCTTTTCTGGTTTCTCTATATTACTTATATTTAAAAGAAAAGAAAGATTGCTAAAAAAATAGAACATAACTATTTTAAAGAAAATAGTATCCTTACTTTATTTTTGTCAATTCTAAGCAATTCCAAATTAGTGTTGAGATTTTGGCTCACTTTGTATTTTTAAAGGCAGACTCTTCTGTTACTAAACATCTGGAGGGAAAGGATTTACTTAGGATTTACTTCTCTAAGCAGATGAGAATTTCCCCCTGATTTCTGTGCTTTCTCTTATTCTTGTTCCCCAGAGCATCCATGCAGTACAATTTCAGTTCATCTATTTCACGTTCTACTTTTTCTATACACTGTCCCTGTGCCATACCCACTTTTTTTCTTTTATACACTCCAATGGAGAACATGAATATTATATTTTAAAAAATTAATAAAAGGTTCTCCTATTCAGAATAACTCTTCTATTCTATTTTTTTAGAATGACTGTACCCAATGGCTGCCATGGAAAGGTCAGTAGTTCAACTACCACATTGTAGCAATATTCCCAAGTCCAAGCCAGTATTACTGTGATTTAGATGACCCTGCCAAACCTGTATTTCACTTAAAAATATCCTTTGGGTTGTTCATATTTGCATGCCTATCAAACTTCCCTCACAAATTGGTGGCTAAAAATAGCTATTAAAAAAAAAATAGTAATACATCTGAGATACTTGCAAAATCACTCAACTCCAGGAAATGGAACTGAGAAAAAAAAAAAAAAAGGCATTATTTTAAGGCCTACAATAAAAATGTAAGAATTTGCAAGTTTTCAATGATATTTCAATCATCTCCCTTTTACTGACTTCATCCTAAATTACAGAAATCCTTTGTTTCCAGAAGGCTAAATCCTGGAGCCATGTACCCTGTGTGCTCCCTGTCCTGCAGATTACATCTCTGTGAATGCGGTGTGACAGAGACTGGATAGCAAGAACAGTATTTACGCAACTGCAGAGTGGCAGTGGGATGGAGAGGTATTTATATCACTGCCTTTGGCAGCACCAGCACTAGGTGCTTCAAGCGTTTCCAAAGGCCATGGTACAGCTAATAGCCCAGGAAGGGAACAATAGAGAACAGAGAGGTGGCAGGAGGGAGGAGAACCATTGCATGTAAAAACCAACTCATCATGCATGGAAATGGGCTACGACTGTGCACTGCTCTGGTAGTGCCATCAGGAGCACTGTGTGACAGCACCTCACGTGTGGCTGACAAGGATGGAAAAAGCAGCACTGAAGCACATTCCAGAGCAACAGAAGTGGTGAGTGCCAGGAGGAGCACCGGCCTGCTGCCAGCGGGGCTGCCCTCTCCTGACATTGTCTAATGTTGTCATTATGCCAGGAGATTTGGGTTTGATCTTTGGTTTTTTCCAGTTGACTAGGTTTGCACACGTGCCATGATCAAGCGTATACGCTGAACTCTTCATAAAGAGAGTCAGGGTGTCTTGAATAATTTTGTGGGGATGGTGGCAAGCAGTCTTATTTATGAGCCCTTCTTATTTCTAATGAGGTGGTGAAAAAAAAAAAACAAAAGACGCGTTTCAAGCAGCCCCATCCCACAAGACAGATAATGTTTTATCTCCAAATACTTTTCCAGCTGCACAACTGCTGTGGGGTATGCATGTGCGTAGCGTCACTCTAGGAAGGAAACAGAGCAGGAAAAGTCATGGTTTTACAAAGCTACAAAAACTATTTGTCTGCACAGTTCTTGTCCTGTAGAGATGCTCTATAAACAATGAAAACAAGCTGAAGGTTGTTTTCAGAAAGACTGCTGGATGTGGAGTAGCACTTACTCAATTCTTTACCAGGCAGTATTCCCTGAAGTACAATTTTGAAATTACTCTGGACAATTCATCACCTGGCCAAATGATCCTGTCACTTGGTGAGTCCATCTGCATGGAACTTGCACTAATATTTTCAGCCCCAGAAGCAGCAGTAAACAACGACCTTTTTTATTTATAAATCAGCCTGCCAAACATAGTTCTTTCTCCTCCAATGCCCATAAAAACAAAATAATATTCCTTCCTGGGTCACCCACATGTTTTCTAGATGTTAAAATGTCATAGTTTACATTGCTAAATAAAACTGAAAAAAAACCATCCCAACCCACAGTCACGATCGTTCTGGGAAATCCTTTGTGGTTTGACCGGCTACCATCTGACTTCTATTTCTGAAATAAACACATTAAAAATAAATAAAGAAGTTGTCTTACTTTTTTAACATGCCTCATGTTAAATATTCAAACTGTGCTCTGCACAAGTCCTGCACTTACTCTGTTCATTTGTATTCCTTTACAACATGAGCTGCAGAACAGCTCATGGTTGAGAAGCAGGAGACATGGATGCTATGGCTTATCCCTGGCTCTCTAGAGCAATCTGGACAAAAAATGTCAGAAGACAGCGGACTCTTCTGGGGTTGCTACCCTATTTCTTGTGCATCCAGGACATGGAGGTCATATATTTCCCACATATAGTTGCAACAAATAATGCTCATCCCTTGTACACCCCTGGGATTATGGAGCAAGAGTAATCAGGTTCCTTACACGAGGAGAAACAATGATAAATATTATTCATGTTAAGAAACCCTAAATAATTAATCACTTTTTTTTTTAAAAAAAAAAAAAAGGAGTTCATTGCACCATGGTAACAATAAAGCGAACATTATCTCTGGAAGTCAAAACAACTCATGAAAGTACATCATTATGTTCAAAAGATGGAAAAGATTATGTAATCACAGACTAAAACCTCTGTAAATCACAGTCAGGTCTCTCCAACATCTTCTTTTCAAACTTTTTATTTTTCTTTTCAATTGGTCTTCCCTTTCCACTTCAGTGATTATTGATTCCTCCTTTCTGAAGGAGCACAATTCTAAAACAATTATTTGCTCTCTTAGTATTTTCCTCTTAGCTACAAGCAGAATGTTATTCCATTAGTGTACTGTTAGTTCTTTTCTCTTCATTAAAGCACAACTGTTAAAATGGAAAACAGTGTACAATTTGTTTTCTAACAATGGATATAATAATGTACTGACATAGAGAGGATATTATCTACCTTAGCTACACCCCTCAACAGTGTTTCACTACCAAAAGCAAAATTTCTGTGTGTGAAGGCAGCTCCAAACAATGCCAAACTCAACATGCAATTTACTGCTCCATCTCTTCTTTGATTTCAAAAAAACCTTTTCAGGGATGTAAATACATTCAGGTACCCCAGGGGAATCCTTTTCCCCAAAAGTCAGTAGGAGTTTGGTATTGCCTTCAGTGGATGCAGCATTTCACTTGATTTTCTCTGTCCTTGTGTGGCTGAATTCAATTTCATGGCAGTCTGTCCCAACCACAAGAGGAGAAAGGTTTGGGGCAGCATGTCTTTGAGAGAGAGAGAGAGAGACATCTGTTTGGCAAAAATAGCCAGAAGAGAAGAGCTGTAGTTCATATGGATTTTAGTTCATTTCAAGTATTAATCCCTGTTTTATCAGATATTGCACATTTTGATTTTATGCCTGAAAGAGCAAAAAGAGCCATTAATATTTTCTTACATGTCTCTACATAAAAATGTATGTAAATTCAAGTTTTATCTGTGTGTCTATAGTCCTGGCACTGAGAACATGCATGTCTCTTTTATCAACAAACAGCAATGTTGTAACAGTCTGTATTAAATGTTCTTAATTTTTTTCTATCTGTAGCAGTAAAATTTGCTTTGCTGATATACATGCTCTTTTCTGAAATGCAAGCAATTTGTAGATTCTGCATATTTTGAAGTTTACACAGGACTCACATGGGGACCAACTGAAAGAATGTCATGTGGGCATTTACTACTCTTGCATCTTTCTGTGGTGACCTATGAGAAAACAGTCTGATACTGCTTTACATGTTTTGCAGCCTCAAACACTATTTAGCAGGAAGCTGACAGGAAGGAGTCATCACTCTGTGTTAAATCTGGATACATAAATATAAACTCCAGCCCAAGCCATCAAGCACTGAAATCCAAGACAGAGAACATGCACAATCCATATAGTTTCCTTGCTATTCCTATTACCTATTTTATACTAGGTTTAAAAATGGTAAAAAAACCACCCTGTCTTGCTAAGCAACATCACCTAGACATGGCTAATCCTGGCTTAGGATTCAGAAAAAACACCATGCAGTTTAATGCACACAGTGAAACCCAGGATATCTGATCATGGTCCCACTCTACACTGCACTGCTGTGGATCTCAAGTACTACCTGCAGTTTAGGGTGTCTCAATAGAAAAGGGGCATCAAATTATTAGAATGTGTCCAGAAGAGAGGGATGAGAAGGTGAAAAGTCTCAAGGGCAAGACTGAGTGTCTGAGGTTAGTTGGCATGCTCAGCTTGGAGAAGGCTGAGGGGGGACCTCCTGGCAGCAAGGTACTTTCCTCATGGGAGGCAGAGAAGGAGAGGTGCTGACCTCTCCCTGGTGACCAGTGGCAGGACACAAGGAAGTGGAATGAAGTTGCACTGGGGAAGTTCAGGTTTGACATTGGGAAAAAGTTCTTTAGTGAGAAGACAGTCACTGGAACAGGCTTCCTACACACCAAGCCTCTCAGAGTTCAAGGAATATCTGAAGGATGCTCTTGATCCTGCGGTTTATTTTCAATGGTCATGTGACCAAGAGGGAGTGGTACCCTATGATCCTTGTGGATCCTTTCCAATTTGAAATTCTATTACTGTACAATGCTATCATCTTGTTCTTCTCCAGTACATATTTCATTTTAATCCAGTAGGCTTCTAGGTGTCTAACACTTCATTAGTTGTAAAACTGCCCTGTGACTAATATTTATTTAGGACACAATGTAAGGTTCTCTTGTGTTTTTCAGCTTTGCTTACTTCAGTTCTTCTACATCAGGTGTCACAGAAACAGTTGTGCTAAAGCCAACAGGACTGAAGCCATCATCCCCAGTGCTACTTCAGCAGTGGCGTGAATGTTACTGTAAGTGCTGACTGCTGAGAGAAGTCTCATAGATCTTCCTCTTTGGTATTTGTAGCAGCTCAGCTATCATGCTTTACCTTTTGAAGCTTATTAATACAGTTGACATTTGTCATCACACTGAAGTCTACACATAAATAGATACAGACCTACACATATCCATGTAATTAACCAGTTGGAGCCCTGCAATAATGGTGATTCATACAGAGGGCACTTCTGTAAAAAAGGCAAGACAAGAACAAGAGGAAACCCTTCTCATATCACATATGCTGATCAACTCAGACCCTCCTGCCTTTTTCAATAAATGAGCCAAGTGGGTTGAAAAATCCTCCAGTGCTGCTTGAGCAGTTAATCTGGATGAAGGTAAAAGACACCTAGGAAGACTCACATCTTAGTCTCAGCACCCAAATAACCTTTCAGACAGTTTTGTTTGTTGTTTTTCTGCAGTAGTTTGGGTTTTGGTCTCTACTCTCCAAGGGCATTTGCTTCCCATATTAAGAGATCCAAAAGAGGGCTGAACCAACAGGCCAGGGCTTTTCTTCCTGGTTCGGGGAAGGAAGAGGGTAGAAAGTAACAGCTGTAGCTCTTCTGCTCTTTTGACAACCAAGCCCTATGCAACCAAGATGAGAGTAATGAGCCAGCCTGGGTACTCATGCAGTCTGCCCCAGCCCTGCATTGCCCTGTGTTTGTATCACATGAAAAGCTGACCCTGTCTCATGGGGGGTCTTCTGTCTTCACATACACCCATGGGACGGTCGTCTCCAGATTTTGCAGCCAACAGATGAAAAAAAAGAATATAACGGTTAACACGCTACCACATTTGCTGGTGACCAGAATGGATTAATTCACACACACAGGAGAGTCTTTAGTCTTATGAAACAGGTCAGTCACTCAGACCCAGTACACTCCTGTTTGTCCCCTCTGTCCCTGTTGGCATGGCTTTACCAGGCAAGTATTCAAACATGTTAAAATCTAAATAAAAACATAAACATATTTCAGTGAATTTTTTATACCTTTTTAAAGAAAATTATGCATTCAAGTCCTTGTATATATTTTTCACAAAACTCTAAAAAAACTTCAGTAGACTATCACTCAATCCTCAGACAAGAAAAGTTTTATTCCATGAGTTATTGTACTGGTTTCAGATGGGACAGAATGCTTTTTTTCTTACTAGCTGGTACAGTCCTATATTTTGGATGCAGTGTGAGAATCACACTGGTGACTTGGAGATGTTTGGGATGTTGCTCAGTAGTGCTCACCCTAAATCCAGGACATTTCAGTGTCCCGTGCTGTGCAGTGAGCAGGTGCCCAAGGGGCTGGGGGAGCACAGCCAGGAGAGCTGACCCAACCTGGCCAAAGGGATATTCCAGACACAGACTGACATGGCCAGCACACAAACACTGGGGAATTACCTCAAAGACAATAAGGGTTCAAGGACAGGATGTGGCATCTGTCAGTGGGTGGTGAGAAATTTGTTCTGCATCACTAGCCTTGGATTTTATCTCCCTCTCTCCCTCTCTTTTTTATTACAATTATTATTAGTAGTATTAGCATTACTATTATTGTGATGATTATTGCTGTTGCTGCTATTATTAATGTAGCTGTTATTATTACAATCTTTTATTTGTTTCAGTTATTAAACTGTTCTTATGTCAACACATGAGTTCTATTTTCTTTTCTTTCCTTTATCTCCTCCCCATCCCGCTGATGAGAGAAGGGGAAAGAAAAAATGAGAGAGCAGCTCTTAGTTGCTATCTGGGGTTAAACCATGACACTTGTTAAAAACAAAAGTTTGCTAGCCACCTTTTTTGAAGAAAAAATGGAATGTATTCATCATGCATATTAAGCTATTACGATTTTGCTTTTATTTACATATAATAAAGTATTTGATTATTTTTAAGGAAAAAAAGCATGTAGTGCCACCTAGGGGTATTCATAAGCTTACGAATTTGAATTTTTGACATCTCAAATATTTTGGACTAGATTTGTCTTCATAGCTCCATTCCTAGCAATAAAAATATGCAGTAAAGCAGGTAGATAAAATTTTGTTTTGCCAGCCTGACAATAGGGCATATGCTAATTCTAAAAACTTCATGAAATTAATTTTTTTCTCTGTATGAGCCAGTAGCAATAAAATAAACAACTCTCACAGAAAATTGCAAAACAAATAATCCTTATACTAGAAAGAAAGAAATAATAAGGAAGAAAACCCTTCTCCTGACTCAAAACTCCCACACTACCAAAACAGTGGAATACTAAAAATCACATTAATTGGCTGTCTCAGATGCGTGAAACTCTATTTCATATGCTTGAGTTTGCATTTGATTTCCTCCAGTTCAGAATGAGCTGGGCTGGGGGAGGATTCCTCAGCAGCAGCATGAAGCCGAATGCCATGTCAGCCACAGCATCTATTTACTCACTTTGGTCTTGGTGCATTGATTTGTTTTCCTTTGTTTTGTTTTCCCCCTTGCTCGATAGTGTGTGTCAATAAGGGATATATTGGTCTTATTTTGGAGAGATTATTGATAGAAAAATAGATTAATCTACCATAGGCTACTTTCAGACACAGTTCATTGATAAAAAGTGCACTGCTTCCAAAACAAGCCTTTAATGCACCATACTGATTACAGATACAGGCTGCTACATTTGTCAAGAAGATTTTTTATAGAAAATACTACAGCAAGTACAAAATATATTCATAGAGAACTAGTCCTTTCTATTTTACATGGCAAACTCAGAATGACCAAACTGACTACAATCATGAAAACATTTCACCTAGGCTGCCTCAGAAATAGAAATTTCTCACCACCTTCCATCTACATGGTATGGACCTCCCTTACAACCATACCCCAGCATCTGACCAAACAAGAACTTCATACATTAGTTTGTTCAATAACATCTATGCATTTGCAGGTGATGCAGCATAAGCATTTTCTGCCTAACCCAGGAAAGCACTTAACAAGTACTTTATTTTAAGGGCATGAGCAAGTGCTTTGATTCAGTGGGGAAAAAAAACCAACCAGCTGAGCAGGACTTTGTCCATCATTTTACCTTTCTGTAGGAAGGCTGGCATCACTGGAAAGGAAAGCTGTTTGTCTTTCTCTCTGCCCTCCCTCTTTTGACAGACACAAAAGAGAGGAGCACTGCTCTCGATCCAATCTCCCTCTGCCCCTATGAAATATCCTGATATTTTTTTCACAAATACCACAGCAGCAAGAAGACGTGGTTTTATTATTTTGAATTGATTTTTGATCAACTTTCGGTCTGATTTTTGAGATTATTTTATCATACCGTCACAGCAATAATTCTGTTGTACTTGATACAGCCTAAAGAACCCCACATAACTGCAGAAGTGGTAGAGTCTATTCAGTGCAAACTATAAGAAAGCCAGACAAGTCATTTAACAAACAATCTCTGTTCCACATAGCAGGGCTTTTTTTCACAGCTTCCTCCTCTCTATCAAGCCCACCCACTCATCTCCACACTCAAATAATTCAAAGATGTTACCAGAATGTCTGTGAGGTTTGAAGAATCTGTGAAATTTTATGGATTATTTAGAAAGCACTGTTCAGGAACACTGTATTATAATGGATTTTTCCAAATAAATTGTTCAACATTTCCCTTAGAAATCTGAAGAACTAGCAACAGTAGCACAAGAGAAAGGATTTAACTCTAAAAGTACTAATGTCAATGCAAATATGGGCTGTTGAATCTTCATACCCAATTTGTAAACACTTGGGTGATAGCGGATGCACTAACATTAACACAATAAGATTCTATTAATCCCAATAATGATAAAAAGAGAGAAAGGAAAAAATAAAGGATAGTAAACTGATAGTCCCTAGAAATACGGGATTTTTCATAGACTATATGGGAAATCAATCCTGCAAAATGCTGTGTGTATTCCATGGTCCCAATCCAGGAAAGCACTTAGGAAGTACCTTATTTTAAGCATATTACCAGTTGCCTTGATGCAATGGAAAGAAAACCAAACAAACACACAAACAAACAAACAAAAACAAACAAACAAACAAACAAAAAAAAACAAAAAAAAAAACAAACAAACAAACAAAAAAACAACCCACCAAAACCACCCCCACCACCAAGCCCACCACCACCACCAACAACAACAAACCCCAAACAAACAGGACTCTATCCATCATTTTACTGTTGTAAGGTTGGCATCACTAGAAAGTTATCTTTTCACCTGTCTAAATGTAGATTCATTCTGGTTTTAAATAACTCTATTTTATTTGAAGAGTCTGCTTTACATCATCCTGCAGACCAGAGAGCCTCCCCAATTACACTATTTTTGTTCTCCAAAGTTAGTGCTCCTGCATGTAGTTCCTGCAAATCCTACTGCATCACTCTATGAGGGTTTTTGCATAAAATTCACCAGAGTAATAGCATTTTTATAGCTGCATTTCATTGCAATGTAATTTGATTTTCTAGTGCAATGCTCTAGTCATCTGCTTGGAAATAACCCCTCCTTTCCTCTGTGTTCTCTGAGGCTACTGTTCTGCTGCATGGAAGGAGAACAGTTATGGACAATTAAAATTACTCTAAGTTATAAAGGGAAATTATGAAATGTGAAATAAGGTTCAATAACTAAGGGGTTTTTGAGATGATCTCTCTGCATTACAAGAAGGCCTAAAATTACAAAACAAACAAGAACCTCTCCTTGATGTACAGAATATTAGCTTTCACGTTCTTACTTTAAGAAGTGGTTAGAGGTTATTGGGGTTTTTCCCTTATGAATTACTGCCTTCATTTACCCAAAGTTAAATTTTTATGAGTCAAGGACAACCTAGGCCAGTTTATCTCTATCACATTCCCAACCTGTTACATTTTTCACTCTTCAGAGAAACCTTTACAAGGATCCCAGTTAAATCTATGTTCTGTGACAGATCTGCTCAATACACTGTCTGTCCCTTCTTCTGCTCTGTAGATGTGACATGCAAACTAAGGAATGGGTTCTAAAGTGGTGCTTTTAGCCAATTCCCCTTCCTTTCTGATGCTTGTTTGAGACATCTTATGCATTTATTTGTTTAGTTCTTCATCACCTGTACTCTGGGATCACACGGCACTGATCACACAAGAAACTCAAACTGGGATTTACTCCTCTGCATAAAAGCAGAAAAAAACCACTAAGCTTTATTATAAGCTTGGTGAACTCACTAGGTTGAACTTTTATGTCTCTCAAGGGGAACCACACTCAGACCAAAGTGAGAACAAAAGAAGGCAATGCAAAAGAGCATAGTAAAACCAGTTCAGTAGGGCAGGATGGGGTAAAATACGTGAGGAGTCAGGAAAATTCATCCAAATAAGACCTCAAAGGATTGGTGATAGTAGGCAGAGGCATTCAGCCACATACTTTCTGATTGGGAAAGGGAGTATCAGAGGACACTTAATTCTTAATTCTTCCTGCAGAGCTCATGAAGAGTTAGTGAGCATGTGGTATCCCACCTGAACACTATCCAAGACCTCAGATCTAGATTGCTCTGTACCTACACTCCTCCTGAGGTACCTAAAAACCTCCTGAGATACAACGCACAGCAAGCAAAGATATTTGATATTAGATGTTTGATACGTCACTAAATAACTATTTTGCTATATATCAGGAATTAAGCTGTATCAGTTTTAATGTTCTCTCTTCAAAATACCAGCTCTAGCTCTAAGTTTCAGACAAATATTGTTTCTCTACATCTCACATAGGGATTCAGGCTGTCCCTGGCCAGTCACAAGGCAGAACAACTATTTTGTACACTCCTGGCTAGTTACAAGGAGTCCTCTTTACACAGTTCCAGGCACTAGAGCCCAGCTCCTCTCTGGGTGACCAGTTCACCCAGTCTCAGATGGAGAGGAAACAGGACTGCACAACAGCATTTCACCTCCACGTCCCTGCAGAGACAAATCTGAAATACGAAGTGAACTGTAATTCTCAGTTTCATTTTCATAGTCTAAGCAAATATTTTGGGATCAACTGTTCTCAAAGTATCTAATTGTAGCTTTAACATGTGAATTTGGACTCATAGGTCATCTGAGGGTTTTAATGGATCAACTTCATACACACTTATGTGAACATAGAGAGATGAGCCTATTTATGCAGACTCTGGCACATTTTCAGAAAAAATAAAATCAGTTAAACTCACATATTGACCTTGGGATCAGATGGCGGAAAAGGGTACTGAATCCTCCTATTCAGTTCTAAAAATGTTAACAAAGTACAAATCTCAGAATAAAAGTGAAAGGAAAAATAATTGGCTTCTTTTGGGTTTTAGCTCATTACTGCTACAGTTAAATTGGCCTGTCATTACTTATGAAGTTTTCATCACAAATTTATCCTGCCTGTGTCCAAAAATTATTCAGAAATCTAATCCCTACATTTCTTTCTTGCACTCCACATGGACAATTGCAATGCTTTCTCAGCAGGTCTACCAGTAAAGCCGATTAGTAGACTCCAAGCAATTCAAAATCCAGCTGCAAGACACACAGCTAGAAAGAAAAGAGTATTTCTCAACTGTAACCCCAGCACAAATCTTTCAAACAGACTTCTAGTCGGCATTTGGAAACATATCACTTTGCACAGAACCCTAAAAGGTACCTAAATTACCTCACTAAGTTGCTCATCACGTACTTCACTCACTCTGCACTTTCCCTTTGGTAATATGGAAAACAAGACGTCAAACGGTCTGCTTCACCGACACAGTATGCTATTATAACCTGAATTATCACAGAGCCCCACTTCAATACATTACTCAGAATAAACTGATCCAGAAGGTTCACTCTTTGACAGGACAAATAATATCTTTAGAGTAGAGCACAGAGACAAATATAGAACTTCTCTTATCCTGCAAGGAAATAGGCAACAGCAAGAGAATCCCTCAAATTATCCCCATTCAAGTCACGCAAGCAGCGGTGCTGTTCACTGCTCCCTGGCGAGCAGACAGACCAGGGGAGGGAGAGCAGCAGAGGGCCTTGGGGGAGGCATCACAGAGCCCTCCATGCAGCGTTAGGTAACTGGTGCTCACAGCGTGTGCTCCAGCTATGGGTGCAGCTCTGCTGACACTCTGGCTGAGGCACAGCAGGGCTCACAATGCAGGGTTCGTGTGCATGCCTGTGTCTTCCCACACAGTGCATTACGACTGCCAGACAACAGGAAATGCTCCTCAGGCAGGGAGATGCACAAAATTAGCGTTGGACCTATTTCTTACCTTTCCTAACTGTGATGCTATGAAACAGAATAATGGCTAATGGCTTTTAAACAAACTCACACACACTTGACACGACAGAACAAACAAATTTGAGAGGGGATTGGATACGACGTTCCTGTACATCTGCTGTAATTTTTAGACTCTCTAATATTTTCTGCAGCAGAAGTTGTAGTTACAGGGTAAAGTTTATTTCTAAGATAGGAGAATCTGCATTCCAATGTAGAGAAATTAAGACTATCAGGAAAATGAAAATACTTAACATACTAAATTTTGCTATTCCTTATTTGGCATAAAAAATTACATACACCATTACTTTCACTTGAACAATGACTTTCTGATATTTTATGTTCTGCCTTCCTCTAAGTCCCCTTCAAAAGTTGAAAATGATAATTTTTTTGATGTCTCATTATTCTGAACTCAGTCAGCTCATGTTAAGACACAAAATGATTACACTGCTATCATCTTTCTGTATGGAAGAGATATTTTTTATTAAAACTTGACCATAAAGTATTCATGTTTGGCATTGAGGTACTAACTAATGGAGTCCAATTTCTCAGAAAAACAACATGAATAATATTGCAATTAAAAATATTATTTACTAAAATCCAATTTTGAATATATTTACAATATCATTAATTGAATATTCTGGGGGGTGTTTTTCTCTGTGGCTATTTGACATTTTTCAGTTCAGTTACACAACCTCCTGCTTCCTCTTTTCAGTTATTAGAGCAGAGGATAAGAAGATTCCTCCTGACACCCATTCATTACCATCCCTGGTAAAGCTGCAGAGGACACGGTGACAATGAGGACACATGCAGGCACATTTTGCTGACATTTTTGTGTTTGTGAAAAAGTTATCTGTAAGGATAAAGCACAAGAAAGGAAGTATCCTCCTCACATTTTCAGTGACTACCAGGTTAGTGGTATAGATGGGCTAGAGAATGGGCTAGAGAAATCAGTTTAATTTTTGCAGATTCCCAAGAGGCCAACCACAAAAGCAGGTAAAAAACTCTCCCACTACTGCTGGGAATTCCTCAAACATTCCTAAGTCTTCAGATCCCAGCTGCTGGTGGGATCCATGTTCCATACATAGATATTTATTTGTGCACATCTGTGTTTTGCAGTACATGGGAATGGGCTGCTCATTTTTGTGTGAGTGCCATGTTTTCTGCCTGGACTGATCAGTGTGGCTGTGTATGCACGTCTATATAATGCATGCATGTATAAACTGCTGTTAACACATGTTCAACCTCACTACTGGCTGGACCTGGGTACATGGAGCCACAACAGCCTTGACTTTTTTGGGCTACTGTACCTGGCAACTTCTAACAAACATCACTGACACAAACACAGACACTCAAAACACTATCAGGCTCTACTCAAATGGAATTAAATGAGTTTAATATATCTGTAACTGTGCTACAATTTTTGATGATACTAAAATTATAAAGCTTGCAGAGTAACAAACAGCTGGAAAGGGACAAAAGCTTTTGGGCATGTAGTTCTGTCATTATGTAATTCTTAAAAAAATGATAATATCTGTGCAGAAAACCTGTTTCTACAGGTAATATATACCAGAAACACGTAAAGCTGTCAATGTGACACAGAAACTAATTGCATTCGGGGACCAGTATTACTGCTGACGACAACAGCAGCAAAAGAGAAGCTTAGGAAGGCTAAGCACAGAGAACAGATTTTCTGTAGGAAAGCCAAAGGAACCAAGTATCCATGTGGTCTGGAAGCATTTTGTGAAATGACAATAAATCCTCATTAACAATCACTAAATCTAAAAATGGTTACATGTCCTAAGATTAATCGAAACTGCCAGGGTCTTTCAACTGTGCAGGTACTTCCCTTCCTCTCAGTTAACACCACAAAAAAAAATTATTTGGGTCACCAGTATTTTAACTTTGCTTTTAAATGACTAACAACCCAAACTGTATTGCAGCAGGTAAGTGAGCTCACGTGAAAAGTGCAAAAGCTCCTATGCCTCTCTTCCCATGCCATGTCCTTTCATTTCCCAGGCTGCCCACTGCTGCCTTCCCAGGGCAGTGTCCATCGGGAGGCTCCCTCTGGAGCAGGACTTGTGCGGCAGCATTCCACCACCCCAGGAGACCTGCTGAGGGGGTCTGTGCCTCTCGTCACAGAAATGAAAAGGCCATTTGCTGCCTGAACAAGGAAAGGAGCAGTTGCTCTCCACAAGGTCTGGGAAGAAGGTGAGGCAAATTAATGTCAAAACAGCAAAGAGTTAACATTCTTTCTCACATTATTGGGTAAGAACCCACCAACTTCCATTAATACCCATGGGTATTGGGAACACCAGAGTCTTTGGAGATGTTGAGGTCTTTGAATATAGTTCAGGAAGGTTATATGAAATTTATCACCTACCTGTTTCATTATTCATAACTTACATTATAACTATCCGTCTTGGTTTTACTTTCTCCAGAAATTATTCTGTATTTTGCCCATTAAAACATGTAACCCATTAGATATACCTAAAAGACTGCCTGAATACTTCTAAGCTCCAGAGTATATTGAAGTACAATAAACCATGTCTTCAACTTCTAAACTAGTGAATTTCCTTTTACTTCCTTGAAGTTCACAAGTTTATATCAGTCAGAAGAGGGCTGCCATGGTTAAAATGCATTTACATTGCTGAATATGACACAATCGCTGACAAAAGTGAAGTACTCATCACCTTAAACTAAGATGAACCTCACTGCTATCTTCTACACTCTACTTCAAAGGGTTGCTTTGTTTTGTTTCAAATCTGAATACACTTCAGAGACACTGATTAAATGAACCAACATCACTTTTACAGCATGCCCATATTAACCTGACCTATCAGTAATCTCAACTTTAAAGTGAAAGTACCAATTATGCTCAGAAAAGATTTACAATTCGGTCTCAAAATTTGCCTCCAGGTAAAAATTAAAAAGAAAAAGGTCATTTTCCATCCTTGCTCTAAACTC
Organism: Phylloscopus whistleri; assembly: GCA_017589585.1. NCBI lineage: Eukaryota > Metazoa > Chordata > Aves > Passeriformes > Phylloscopidae > Phylloscopus > Phylloscopus whistleri. The sequence continues at coordinate 1,606,822 of JADMLD010001394.1, forward strand.
CATCTAGTTTTAACATTTTTTCTCAAAACATCAGCTCTAGAATTGTGTGATACTATAATAATCAAATTTCACCTTAGCTTGGTTTCTTCAACAACAACAACAGAGAATATTTTCCTCTCTGAATCTCATAGCGCCCTTTTGTCACCACACTTCCAAACATCCAACAGAGGGGAACATAAGGCTAGGTTTTACCACACTCAGGAAAACACACTAGCTGGAAAGAAAAGACAGGTTGATCACCTTTTCCCTCCCATCTCTCTTCCTCATCCAAGAATAACACCACAAAGCTCAAACAAAGTTAGATACTAGCAGATTCATAAGGAGAAATCCTCACCCGAAAAGCAATTTGAAGATTACACCTTATTAAATGTAGGAGGATGAATGTGCAACAAAGCCATAGGAAAGCAGAATGGAAATACCATCACTACCCATTTCAGACAACCTGAACAATACAAGTCACTAATTCTCATGATTGCCCCAAAAAGCTCACAAATTAAGAACCTGGGGCCTTGCAAACCTGACATAGGCCCCAAATGTTTTCTTCCTGTAATCTTACAATGACAACATGAAAAATAATCATTTCTAATGCTTCAGCTTGTATTCAGTTTCTGGAATCAATTATAACGTTTTTCATAGTTGTGTAACCACAAATAAAATCTGTTCAGAAGGCTCTGAATGTTTTCCTTGGGAGGATGCTCATGGCACTGCTGAAATGAGTTCCTCTGGATGCTGTGAGCTTTGTGAAAGCCTCTAATGATATTATCTGGCAGAGCTTTTTTTGTGATAACAGACCATAATTCTTCTCTGCTTCGCGGCATACCAAGTAAAAAATGTAAAACTACTATATATTCTGTAAAATATGGTGGAAAATGGAAATATTTTCTAAGGAAAATTGCCTTCATTATATTGTAGAAAGTAGGAGAGTTGGTGAGTGAATATCTGTCTGCTGATACATTTCAGCATATATTTTTCTGTTGGAAATGAGAAGGAAAAAATAAATCTGTATATATATCTTTTTTTCTGGCATCAAGTGTGGGGGGTTTTTGTGTCTTTATCTTCTATCTGAATTTTGTTTTGTTATAACTTTCATTCCCAGACAGTAACTACATTTGCACATGCACAGGAGTAGCTATCTGCTTTGCTTTATCTTCTTAATACAAAACAGAGTAAATACAGAAGAAATTCTAGTCCAATGGACACTTGACTTAAATGATTTTAATTTTTTTTTATAGTTGCAGGATAACAAGTACTCAGAAATATTTCTGGCTTCTTTTCATTACAATTGTTTCTTCATTACCCTTCTTACCCTTTCTTAGAGCAGGGACCCAGATATCAAAAGGAGGAAGATGGTATATGGTCTTAGAGCCAGGTTTTTCAAAATTGGGTGCCATATTTAGGCACCTATATATAAATGGCCTGGTTTTCAAAAGAACTGAACACTCATCAGTTCCCATTGATTTCAATAGGACCTAGAATTGATCACACCTCTGCAAATCAGGCCACTTCTATTTAGGCCTGGGCATGTGAAAATACCAGAACCACTTTGAGCATCTGGCTGAAAAGCAACAGCCAAACGTTCTACCACAGAGTTTTTAGACAAACATTGTAATCTCTAAATGAACTCACAACAGCACAAGAATTTAAACAGAGGTATCCGAGCTGTGACTCAATCTTTTTGCCTAAATGGAGTTGGTGAGAATTTTGCTGCTGAACAGCTATTCTTCAGAGCTCTTCAAAAAACTTTTCTGTTTGTAAATAAAGTGGATCTGAATAATCTCATATATTCATTTTCTTTTCCAACTAAAATAACCCAGTTCTCAGTTTCCATTTCACTAGCTGCCTGCTGTGACACTAAAAATTATGTTAGTTATGTAACAACATGCTCTTTGTAGCTGCAGAATAAGAGAATAGTGACAGGGACTGGGACAGCGAAGTCCCCATGATATTTCAGCTTTAGCTGCTTAATGACAGCAGGTTGCAAATGCACTTTGCTGAGCTGGAAGGCATTTGCTCCTTTATCTGACAGAACTAGACAGCTTCAAGAAAAAAGGGTTATAAATGGCATAAACAAGAGGCATGAACTTAGTTTTTAAACATTGTATTTGTTGGATATTAAGAGACCACACACAAATTTTATATGCAATTTCAGGGACAGAGAAGCAAAAAGAACAACTTCATAATTTTACAGAAAATGTCAGATTGCCCTTAAAAACCATAAAAATTAAATAGGGTGAAGCAAACTGCTCTCTTTAAACTTTCTGTTTCTTTAAAGGTGTCTTTTTACAGACCCCAATAAATGCACAGGCACAAAGATCTCCACAGCAGCCTTGACTCAGGCCCAACAAATTCACAGAATGCTGAGCAGTACTATGCAAATACAGAAGCTTACATATAGCTATAGAAAGCTACATGTTTGTGATGCTGCACCCAATCTCATACATCCTTGTCAGGATACCTGATAAAAGCTGCACAACCTCAAAGCAGCACAGGCAGACAAGAGCTGGAGGGGGAGGAGGCAGGAAGAGGAGTGGTGGAAAATCCAAATAACTGTAAGAATATCAGGTTGCTCCCAGGGCTGCCCCCAGGAGAGTCTCAGCCCCAATGTCCAGGCATGAAAACCATCAAGTTGAGTCAACACTACCACTGCTTTTGACTGAGGGGGGTGACTGCCAAGGGGGCATGAGACCCATCATGGGCTGCAGAGAAAAAGCCAGCTCAGAAACCTCTGCATCACTGTCCTCAGCAATCCCAACATGACTCTGCGATTTGATAGCCTTGCAATCAGGACAGGTGAGATGGGTATGAAAATAGCTGCCAGTGATGAGCTCACAGCAAGCACTTTTATGTGTAAGTTTGTAAACACAAACCCTCTCAGAACAGAAATTACCAACTACTGCCTTTAGCTCCTAAGGAACCACCTCTAACCTCTAGCAACAGAGCATTCTGCATTCTCACCTCTGCTCTTCAGAGACTCTGATGGAAATCCTTCATCAGTGCTCCCTCCCCCCCTTCAGAGACATGCTTGCACCAAATCTCTTCTTTCTCCCTGACTATAAGGCATTCATGTTTTGGTGCATTCTGTTTTTGACAGTTACATATTTTTATGCTAAAATAATTTTTTTAACATTTGTTTTCTTTATCACAAGCTCACTTAATTTTAATGTCTTTGCAATAAACAAGCCTTATAAACTGAGGAAAAGGACAGGGTTCAGGAATGAGGCTGTTTTGTATCAAGCTGGCAGCTAGCATGGACACTGCAGCTCTTTTATGGGAGTATTCTGGGATGCACACCACTGAGGTGACAGTGACAGGGAAGCAGCAACAGGAAAAACTTGTCTTCTGACCGTGGAACATTGATTTGGAAGAACACAGAAAGGTATTATAGCTCAATGACACATTAAAGAAGCAGCTAAAAGCTGGATGGAGCTTCATTGTGAATGAATGAAAGAGAAAAACAGGCATCTGTGATGGTAAATTGATCTGCTCCTGTTCACTGAATTCATGCTCTAATGGGCACTTCTAAAAAGGGCAAGGGAGATTCTGCAACCTGAGACCCTACTGCTGCTTGTAATGCTGTAATTTCTTATTCTAAGTTAAAGTGTGCCAGGGATACTTTCTCTCTGTTATAGGGAAAGAGATTTCACTGAGAGGCAGAACATGCTGTACATAAGCACAAAAAGCTGAAGTGTAAAAAATTTAAGCAGTAAGAGTGTTGTGGAAGCTGTAGCCTGGTTCCACTTTGAGGCGAGACTGAAATACAAACTGCTGAGACAGCTCGTTGACTTCCACCAGAGCAGAACTAAACGTCCATGAACATACAGAAACCTTTCCAGAAGAGTACAAAACATATATATCCTTGCATTGTGCCACCACAAAAAAAAAAAAAAAAAGATGTACTTCAGAAGCTTGAGACAAAACAGTGAATCCATTCAGACTAACAGCTGTTGGGAGACTGGGGAAAGGCAGGATTTATTTTATTTTTTATGGACAACGTATAGCTCACTTAAATTCCATTTTTCTTTCTTACCTACTTTTAGTTACAAATATTCCCTTGTTAGACCTAATTGACAGCACTTTCACATACTCCTAGAAAAGGGCTGTGGCATCATGTTTCTATTTTGAGGCTCCGTTGCACTTTCGACTCGCACAAATTGCTGCCTTTGTGATTGTTCTACTTATAAATAATTTCTGTGTTATTGCATACATACAGAGAGAAACTCTTGATCATATTATTCTAAACTTCCAAGTCTAATGAGAAAAAATGTAATAATTAAACAAGATGCTGATCCTGACATTCTGAAAGAAATGTGGTTCATAAATAATGGGATAAGAAAAAAATTACAGATGATGCAACTATCTGCAAATGAGGCTGACACCAACAAGATATCCATCTATCAAAACTGATTTCTTTGGACCTTCTTACCAGTTCCCATCTATCTGAAATTTTTATTCAATGCCTGTCGTTTTTTCTCTATCATGTACATATTTACCATTATTATACATGTATCACTGATTTTAAATCTTCTTTTGATGTGAATGTTTTCTGACCAGGATCAGAAAAAAACCCAAAAAAGTCAGAAAGAGATATTACAGATGCATTGAGCCCTGAACATAATGATTTTTACTTAAGCAAAAATTAGAGGGAAGAAATACACAATTGCAGAGATAAACTATTAACCAAAGACTTCTCGATACTCAAAGGGTTTCCCTTTCTTTCCTGCACTGGGCTGGACAATGTAAGTAGAGGGCATTTTACAAAAATTATGCATTGCTTCTGGTTTGTTTTTCTTTCAAGACAACTAGTAGGCATTGTTGGGGTAACGACTGGGTTACAAAAATAAAGATAAAAAGTCTATTTTGGTTTTGAGCTTAGATCTTCTCCCCGATCTGCTTTACAGAGTAGACCTGACAAACACCCACACTTAGTGCAACCAAAGGGGTGAATTCAGATAAAAGAGGTCAAGACAGGCACTTCAGCTTTTCGAACAAAGCGTATTCTCTGAACTACTCTCTGAGCTACAGCTTTTGAGAAAAAAAGTTCTTCCATAATGCAGAGATATAGCCTGTGATCTTTGTCTGCAAGGACTGTTACATTCCTTAATGCTGGATTAAAATGACTGATCAGTTTTATGTCACAACGAAGTTTTATAAGTAAAGGTTTAATGTTTTCATTCAAGTTGCTGATAAATACATGACAGAGCTCTGGACCATGAGCATTATTCTTCCAATAACTTCTGAGTTGTATTATTTTGGGATTTTTTTCTTAATTTACTGTTTGTAGTCAGCATGTTTAGGCCTATTAATCTTGATCTCTTTAGCCCTTCTCATCTGCTTCTAGCTACCTGACTTATTATTATAACTGACTATATTATTCAATACCTTTGGGGTTTTTATTTCCATACTTACTAGAAACATGTATGTTTCATTGATTTTGATGGCCTTTTCATCTGGGTGGTTTCTGATCAGTTCAGGCCTGAATAAATATAGATCTATATATTTTTGTACAATCAGGAGAATGTCCTTGAGCAGTTTTTTTATATTTTAAGACAGTCTAACTTCAATGCGTAGTCCTGTTCAGTATAGTTAAAGCATTTTGGAATGCCAGTCTCAGACAGGTCTAAATTCTGAATATCTCATTTGCATATGGAAAATATAGCTAAATGATAATCACTGCAATCTGCACAGTTACTGAATGGTTTTCAGCTTCCATAATTCACTGTTCTGAACAAAATCCAACTCTGGATTTGAGCTTTTTCACACAGGACTTTCTGGTCTCAAACAAGTTATTCTAATATCTGAAAAGCTCTGAGAATGTTTTCTTTGGTTCTGAATTAATCAGAGATCTGCTGAGGTGGGATGGCACCTCTGGAGATCACCAAGCTCACCCCTTGTTCAAAGCTGAGTCACCTACACAAAGTTGCTCAGGGCTGTTTTTCAGTCAGGTTTTTTGGATTTTCAAGGATGAAAAGGCCCTTTCTGGGCAACCTGATAAACATACTAACAGTCACTAACTAATTACAGGACCTGGGGTTGCTAGCTTCCTGCATTATGAATCTCTGCAGCCAACCACTTTTTTTCTTAAAATGAGATAAATACATTTTTTTTCGTGATCGGTTTTAACTTGGTATTTTGATTAGAGTAGTATAAAGCAGGTCCTCAGGAAAAAAAAAAAAAATTAAAAAAATTTAGTGCTGTGGACCCTTCATTCTTTGCATGGAATTTCAGTCCAGCCAACACCAACCCAAGTGAGATGTATCATAACCAAAGTAAAAGTTTGAGAGAGACTACAAAGGCAAGGTGCTGCTCCTCTGAGTTTTTGAACTGCCGTTCACAACCACAGTTGTGAAAAATAACTCAAAGCTATCTACTCAGTTCAACAGCTGATAATCTTTGGTACATAAAGTGGAACTGCTACTGACATTGTAAGACTAAAGATCTAGATTTTGGTGTTGAACTTGTTTAAGCCAAGGTGTTTGAGTTTAATGTTTTGTACCCTCAATCGCCTGTAACAGATAGTAGTGAAATATGTCTCTCCTACAAGGCTTCAAATATAACTTAGAACAAGAAACTGAAAACCTCTTCTTTAAAAGTGTGACTAGGCTGCCTAACTCTTCTTTGTGGAAAAAAAAATCAAAATTTATAGTTGTATTTTCAAAATGAGGAAACATTAAAACTGATTGCTAAAGGACACTGCTTTTGCTCTGATGGCATAATTCTCTGCCATAATGAACATTATTGACAATTATATTTTCATTCAGTAACTCAAAGATTATTAGGAAAGTTGGCCACTACAGATTTAAGCTGTAACAAAAGTCTCTTCGGGCTTACACTGAAAAGCTTGCTAACAGCTGTTTGTCTTGTAGATTTCAAATGGAAAACAAATCACAAAGCAGCCAATATTTAATGTGGAGGGTTGCTAATTTGTCTTTTCCCTATGCTTTTTCCCAAATCTGACACTATTCAAGTGACAGTGTATAAAACCATAAAGCAGGTGACGTTGCTAGAAGGCAGACCGCAAGGAAAAAAAGTGATTACCAAATCAAATAAGGAGACATTCATTATGAGTTTAATTCCCCTTTCTTTGACATTTCCTCCTCAATTTAATTAGTCTCTCCTGAGGCTCACAGTCTTAGCGGTCTTGCTATGCAAAAGAAAACTTGCTTGCCAAGGAAAATAAGTCCAAAACTGTCCCAACTCTGCGTCAGTGAGACTGAATTCTATAAATAACCCCCACAAAATCTACCACATTCTCAGCCTGCAAAGTCAAATTATTAAACCTGACATCTCCATTACATCCAGCTGTGGCACAATTCCTCTCTTCCTTTTGAAATCTGCTACTGTACCTTGCAGACAGCAGAAGCACTGCAGCTGTAGACAGCTGGTGTTCCCCATGACAGACTTAAAGGTATGGTTGGTTGGTGAGAAGCTCAGTATGAGGTGGCAACGTGCACTTCAATCCCAGGAAGCCAACGTGGATCTGATGGATCCTGGGCTGCATGCAGAGCAGAGTGACCAGGAGGTCAAGGGAGGCAATTTTACACTGCCCTCCTGAGATAGCTCCTGGAGCACTGCATCCAGCTCTGGGGTCCTCAACACAAGGACAGACCTGCTGAAGAAAGCCCAGAAGAGGGCTGTGAAGATGAACAGAGGGCTGGAGCACCTCTGCTATGGAAACAGACTGAGACAGTTGGGGTGCTCAGCCTGGACAAGAGAAGGCTCCTGCAACAACACGGAACCTCCTAGTGCCTAAATCGGGCCTAAAAGAAAGCTGAAGAAGTACTTTTTTAGAAGGTAGAAGAGATTTAGATTAGATACTAGGGATAAATTCTTTGCTGAGGGGTGGGTGGTGAGGTACAGGAACAAGATCCCAGAGTAGTTGTGGAAGTGTCCAAGGCCAGGCTGAATGGGGCTTTGAGCAACCTGGCGTAGTGGAAGGTGTTCCTGCTCAAGGCAGGGGATTGGAACTAGATGACCTTTAGGGTCCCTTCCAACCTCGACCATTCCAAAAGTCTATATTATCAGCTCTGTTTCTAGAAAAACATAGAATTTTTAATTCAAAGTTTAAATATAAATATTAATAATAATTACATGGTACTTCAGTAGCTTACTGCTTGTCAGTAGATGATGAAAAAGAGAAGACTAGTGAAGTTAACCAAGCTTGTTAAAGGCCTGATTCCACAGACCTGCTCATGAAGAACCTTTGCATTACAAGTCAAAAAAATCACTGTTAGTCTCTAATAGTTCCTGACTTTTTAACTCCCATATCCTAACAGGATACCCTGGAAGTGCCTCATTTTCTATAGAGATTAGAAAAACCTTGAAGAATACTAATCCAGATCAAAAAAATTTAAACACAACCATTTTTTATTTTTTTTTTCTCAAGCAAGGTACTGTGATCTCTGAAAGACGTAACTCCTGAATTTTGAACTCCTGGCAATACTTTTGTACACTGAGTCATGCAATCATATTGGCTTTCTTGAGATACTTTCATAATTTATAAAAGGATTTATAAACTCAGCCTTTGATAATATTTTTCTAAAACAGAGATAGAGAACCAGTTATTACTGCCCTGAATGTTCTCAGTTTTACACAAAGTAACCAGATGGAAAATTTTGTTGCTGCTTCTAAAACCAGGATGCTGCTTTGCTTACACTAATATATTCAGCTGTCCTGTCTGTTCAATTTTATCTGCAATATTTTTTCAATGCAATTTTAGTTTTGTTCAGTATTTTATAACTAGTAGCTGTGTTACCAGTTTTTTTTGTAATGCATCATTCTGTGGTCCACACTTAGAAATGCTGTTGCTTTCTTTCTGCTTTCCCTCCATGTTGTATAACAAAACAGTAAGCAGAAACAGCAGTGAACAACTAAGGACTTCTTCTAAAACAGAATTATATTCTCTTTTTGTGTTGAGCTTAAGAGGAACAAGAGGAATACTCAATTTTCTATTTCCTGACTGAAAAAGGACAGACTATTATATCTGATGAAAAACTAGTAATGAAAGAGTCTGCAGAAGTAATTGATCTTTCCACTTTACTTCTCCATATGGCTATGTCCTAAGCATCAAAAAGCTTTCAAGTATTTTGAAAGCAAACCTCTTTTGAAACAACCTCTCAATTGAACAGTTCATTAGTTCTGTAAGCAAGCAAAAAAAAAAAATCAGCTAACTCTCCCTTACTCCAGTCTTTTCAAAGTGCACAGAATACTTGCAGTTACAGTTACACATTCCTCTTAGTATGTTTGTCTATCATGGATGCTAATGCTGCAGGCATTTACAGCAGTTTACTAAGAAAACAGCCCATGACTTCAGGCATTTCCCTAGAACTCCATTATGTCATGACCCAGTTAGCTATTTTTCTCTGGATCTGCTCTTAAGTTGTTCACAGAACTTTCTATTTTGCTTGAATCCTCACTCATGAAGCTTGTCTCTCTGCAGGAAAAGTCTACTAGCTCAAATAAGAGTCTTTTGTCTCACACCAGAGCTTTATGTCTCACACCTAGAGACCACTCAGAACATTAGCACAAGGATGAGTCTACCAACAACAGATCCTTTTGGATTATTTGGATTCATGACAAATATAAAAACAGGGGTGATGTCCACATCACCCCCCTTCTCCAGCCACAAGGCAGAAGACGTTCAGTGGTAGGCAAGGAATTGTGTATTCCCACCAAGTAGTCTCTACCCCACAAGCCCCACAATCATTCTGGAAAGAAACATAGGTTCAACATGTTTTTTTTTTCTTTTACTGCTGTTTTACTATCCAGACAGAGACAGAAGGAGAAGCCATCAATCTTTTTGCTACTTGCCTCTGGTAATAACTCTGATGTGCGATTTTTTTTCATTTCAAGACCAAAATTTCATGCAAACAGTGCTCCATAGCATTGTTCATATTGATTTCCCTTTTAACAGTTTACAAATGTCAGCAGAAAGAACCAAGCACAGATACAGAAATCACTCTCCTTCCTTGGCATCATCCTTAAAGTAGCTGAGCTGGTCCCAAGTACTTGTAAACAAAAATATTTCTCTTTATATACAAACTATATAGAAAATAGTTCAATTAATTTATCAATTGAGAACCCTAAACTGATTTTAGGAGGAATTCCTTTTTCAACAGTATAAACTGAAAAAAATCCTCTGTATTTCCCTATACTGACAAATGCAAGCACTTTGAGAATATGTTCATCCAAATTGTTACCAGTGTATACAGGAAAAAAAAAAAAGAAAAGTGGCTTTAGATACATAATCTTGTATTGAAGGAACAATGACTTGCTTTTTAAGCTGACCTTGACATAATGTCTGCCTTTCTGTGAACAAAGTAGTGTAAAAAAAAGATGTTTACATAATTCTGCTAGCTTTACAAGTAACTGTACTGTTCTATAGCATAAAAAAAAAAGAAACTTCACATTTCTTAAGCAGTCAGATCCTTTTTTCAGTGAACAGATGCTTTAGACTGAAGTTTAAAACGTTGAATGTCCTTTCATTTTCCATGGTTTTATTGTCTGTGTTTCTCACCTTCTCCAGGAGGCAGGCTGACCTAGAATCCCAGGTCTGAAAAGGCTTTACTACAATGTACAGGTCAGCACATAGCTTAACCAGACATAAAACCACACTCCTGGCCTCTGTGTCAGCAAAAAGGTTTGGAGCTTTCTTCTGTTCCACCAACTGCATCTCTTCTGCTCTTCACTGCTCCACAGATATTGGACTAAAATGATAATCTTTGCCTCTTTCTTGCATTTGTCTCCTTTTTTTCTTTGTGCTTTATCCCTTCCTACAGAAGCTGGCTGAAGTATATCACAGGAACAGGAGGCAGCATGGTCAGGCCATGTATCCACGAAGTGAGAAAATCCAGTTACAACTGACTGAATTATTTTTTAGCAGCATTTTCAGCAAAATTTATGATGCTGTTCAGTCTTCAGTAATATTTGTCTTTATCCTCTTTTTCTAGTTTTGATTTGCATATTGCAAAGTCAGATAGACCTAAAGAGTTTTCCAATTTGTCAGTGACATTATTTCTTGAGCTGGTGTAGCTAAGTATTACTGCTGTGATGACAAACTAAATCATCAACAGGAATACACAACAGTGAAAAATTTGTCTGATATGAAGTTCACAACCCCAGGAATATGAATTACAAGCCAGACCCTTGAAACACAATCTTCTGTTGCCCTTACTACTCCCTTCTCCCTTTTAACAACCAAATAACGAGGGGTTTTTTTCAGTTTTGGTATAGATTTCTTTCGCTCTCACTTTTCAACTCCTATCAGTTACAGCCTCATTTAGCTAACTTCATTGTCCTCTACAAGTACTAGTTTTGTTTCAAAGTTAGCCAAAAAAACTTCTGGAGTGGTTAAGAGGCCTTCGCATTTTTCAAACTTCTTATCGAAGTGGCTACGCTGACAGATCATTTTTTGTGTTCTTTCAGATAAAAATAATGTGGTTCAGTCTAGATTAAAGAAGTGATCAGGAAATTTCTGATCTTGAAGTATTTGAAAAACCTAAAAAGAGTTTAGACTCCTCATAATTTTGTTTGTTTGAGGCAGGAGGAAGACAATATAACAAGAAGCCAGAATTCAGCAGTTGAGGGTCTATATATTAAACAATATTGAAGCCAAAAAATTTAAACCAAACAAACTACAACCCCAAATGAAAACCAGACTCTCAGCCAAAAGACACCTATCATTTGTCTACAGCAAATTTCAGCCAAAAGTTACCTGTCATGATACCTCACCAGCACAGATTCAGCGTTTTCTAATAGTAGTGGAATGTATTCCAACAAAATAATTTAAATTACTTATAATTCTGTTATAAAACAGTCTTTATCATCAAAATATTGAATGATTTTATTCTCACCAAAGCACTTACATAATAGAAAGGGTATGCTAGTAATTATTGACTCCTACAATTCTCTTTAAAGATTATTATTTGATATCAATTAAGGTTTTGGAAATGCTTCTCAATTACTTTCCTGTAAATCACCAAACCAATATTTTATTGCCACATGTCTACTGCACTCAGAAAAAAATCTAGATGTGCCATCTTACAACTTGAGAATCTTGAGTGCTAGCTTAAAACATGATTTAAATTGGTCAGCTGGATCAAACCCCATCTTGACTCCTTTTGCTTCAAAACTTCATAGTTTTAGGTAGTCTAAATTAAGGATTTGAACTTGAGTGACAAGGATTATTCCATTTTATTTTTCCAAGGCACGCATAATTTCTAATTTTTGCATAATTTATCTTTATATTAGCAAACTATGAGAATATGAGAATGACAATAAACTTCATGACACCATACAACTGCTCTTCCAGTGCAGAGCAGGAGAAAGTGCTGTTTCCAGTTTCTGTCTTCTGACACAAGTGCCAAGATATCTCCTTCACTTTTCTACTTTCCAGAGAAGAAAGCTAAAAACTATAGATGATTCATGCAAGAATAAAATGGGCAGATATGGGAGGTGGTGATGGTCAGTCATAAAATATATTAGCTACTATTTTTTCAGTCAGAAAATATGTGAGCTATTTCAGCATTTTTGTATGTTGATTTCTTATCTTTGAGCTTCTGAGTAATTTTAGGATAGAAATGTTTCTTAATTTTGTTTGAATAAGTTCTTTATCTCTGAATTTATGTTGTCAAATGCTGCTTGTTTAACTTGACTTTTCAATCTTGAATTATATTCTGACCTCACTGAAATCATTAGCAAAGTCACTTGCAACATCCGTGGAGCTGTGACTTTATTCTTCATGTTTAGTTGCTGCTGCTAAATCAGTACGTTTGTTTGCATATTAAGCTCCATTAAATCCACTAGGAAGCATATGTTTCATTTGTGGGACAATTTCACATCTTCAGCAGTAAGCTGCTGCTCTCATTTTCACTATTGTAACTAAAAAGGTTGGACCTAAACAAAGCCAATTGCACGCTTAAGCTGTACATGTCTCAGCCTGACAGGATCAGGGCCTTAAATCCTGGCAGTCCCAACTATGAAAAATATTCTGCTGTCAAAATTTCCTTGTATTATCTAATTTTGACAGATCTCACAAAATAAATCCAAACAAGTACTTGGCATCAGGAAGAAGCATGAATATTATTTTTGTAAAAACTCATTATAGTATTGCTAGACGATGGAGTTTGACATTAAACAGGCATTTTTTCCATGCACTGTCTGTTCAAGGCGTTTCAATAAATATTGCTTAAAATGAAAATGCATGCATCAATTGATAATTTTTTTTCAATTAATGCTTAGTTATAAAAATCTTTATATGGTTGCATGTTTAGCAACTGGATTTATGTTAACATTGTGTAAATAAATATAAAAATTAATTAACAATAGGTCATTTTGCAGCTTCGTGAGACTGAGCATTTCTGAAGAGTAGCTGAGGAGAAAAGAGTTTGCATCGTTACTTCATCAGTCATTAGCAGAATATCCACTGACTCCAACATGACCAGAATTCACCATAGGAATACAAATTTAAATTTGAAGTGAGAGGTGCAGCAAGGGCATTCAAGTGAGGATTAAAATCGCAATTTTTTCAGTTTAGACTGTAACTATATCACAAAAAAAACCCAAAAACAAACAAACAAAAAAAAAAAACCAAACAACCAAACAAACAAAAAACAAAACAAAAACAAACAAACAAACAAACACAAAAAAACACCCCACCAAAACCAACAACAACAAAAAACAACAAAAAAATGGAAAATGTAAAATGATTCACAGTGCTTGATCTTTACTTAAGGTAGTTAATTATACTCTGTCAGCACTGATGAAGAAATATTCAAGAATTCAGTAACCTACTATGAAGTCTTTATAGAGATTTTTAAATAGAGTGAGTTTCAAGTAAACAGTTGCTTACCACATTTTTTTTTCCTGTGAGTGTGTGTATGCATATATCCTTAACACTGGACAAAAAAAATCTAAAACAACCATTATAATTTAAACAAAAAAGAGTATTTCAAATTAAAAGAAAACATAGCAATTTCTTATCAAATTATACTGATAAGCTTTGTACATGTCAGAAAACAAGAGTCTTCAAGACTGAATGACAATCTAAAAATGAATCTAAATTGTTTGATCATTTTTAGATTTCATAAAATCAGTATGTGCATGGTGTGCTGCAAAAAGCATAAGGGAAAATTAATGTGCATTCTCAAAATCCTGGGAAGTACTAAGGATACAAAAGCCAACTTGCTTTTAAAAGAAGACAAATGAGATATATTTAGTCTGGGGCAAGGAACGAAAGAGAAGAAATAAAGGATGGTCTGTTATCGAATAAACACGGGGCAGGTTTACTTAAAGATGCTATTAGGCTATCTTTGGAAAATAAAGGACAGTGCAGAAAAGGGTATGAATATGTGGGATCTAGGGTACCTTTATAACTGCTTTCATTTTATCTTCGGTTTAAAATAAACTATTCAATACCTTCTACATTATGGCCCTGAGTATTGTTTCTGTCATATGCTTTCTACCCTGGCTGAGACATTGATCAAAGAACAGACCAGCTTGCCCCTTGGAGTCACTACTGAAAACACAAGGGAAGGAAATAGCATAAAAATAGCATATCTAAAGGCAGCTGAATATTAGACACTGGAGCTCCCAGTGCAAATCGAATGATTGTATCAAGGTATAATGCATAGTATAAAAACTTCTTTTAGACATGATCCTATCAAAAAAGTAACTTATATAGTATCTGACTCTCTGTCCTAGTTGTGCTGTCTCATTTCCCAAATATATTTGAGGGTCAGCATAAATGCAAGCTGGGGATGTCTAATATTTTTTTCCATCAGGATTCTCATACAAAGCTAAATTTCATTAAGGCTTAAATCAGTTTATTTTCCAATTCAGGCTACATTATATTTGCTTTCATCTCAAGTAATTTTTCTAGCCATTACGAAGTACTTTAACTCCTGCAATTCTGCTCATTTCCACTCCTGAATGATCTTTGATTTATGCTGGACTGCTTGCTAAAATATCCTCAGTTAGGTCTTCCAAATTTGCATTGTTAGCACTGAAAGAGTTCTGAAGCAGTCACATGAGCCCTTCCCATCATACTGAAGAACTGTAGAATTTCCTCAATGAGGTGAAAGATGTAAGGGTTTTGTATCACTTAACCTGAAAACTGCTCTCCTCAGTCTTCTGGAAGAACAGTTTCAATAGAATCACATGTAATACTTCGTACAGCGTATGTATACAAATACTGTAACTATTAAAGTATTTTAGTTCTTCTGATTTTGAACATGCTTTCTGTTATAAATGAGGGATCAGAGAGGAATTTCTGATAGAACAATCTCAGTTCTGGCATAGCAAGTTGTCACTTTTGTCTGCTCCTGCTTTCACTCTCTCAGATGCAGTCACTTTAATGGTATGTGCAATAGAAGTCTTCTTCAAGTTTACTCTTCAGCAGAGGCCAGTATATAAAAACAAACATATGCACTTACCATAACAACTTTAGAGGAGTTATGACCTACTGCAATCTTAGCTCAATTCTACCACATTTAGATAAGCAGTAAAGGTAAAAAATACAATATCCTAGAATACTTTCTTCTGTTTTTGAAATTATTCAAGTTAAGGAAGCAAGCAGTGATAAAAATTAGCTTTGTTTGTTGAGGTGTTTGTTTCTGAAGACAAAATACATGTACTGCCTTCCATTTTAAGCAGCATACTATAATACAGGTAGACAACTTGATAAAAAATGAAACAAAATTCTCAGTGAGGCAAGAAATTAGGTGAAGCTATCCAAGTATAATCTTTTCTGTGCCATGCACATGCATATCCATGCTCAGTCAAATTACCTGAGAAGAGACGTTATATTAAAAAGAGATTTTTTTTTTTTACCATTGTAAACACAAATATATGAAAACAAATAATTTTTCAGTGTATTTAAATATTGGAACTGCTGAGGTTAAACCTAGCAGATGACCTAGCATGTAAAGCTCTCAAAAATCAGAGGAAGGTTGTTGCCTTTTACAAAACAGTAAACAGTCCTCAAGATGGAGAGGGTTGGGAGGCAAGATTCTCAATAATCAATGACATTATGTGGTTGCAGAATTTTTAAGCTTTTACAGGGCATCCTTCACAGCCAAATAAAAAAAACCCTAAAAATATTTAAAAAAAACCCCACTAAATAAAATCATAACTAGAAGATATTTTTATTTAAAAGGCAGCTCTACTCGTAAAAAAAAAAAAAAAAAAAGTAGCATTCAAACTATAAAGAACCAGTCATTGGCATATGGCTGAAATGCATTTATGAGCACAGCTGTGCTTGCCCACCAAAAAAACCTGAAATTGCATGCTGTTTTCTATGATAGAGATGTGTCATGCCAGCCACAGGAAACAGCATGAGAAAGAAGAGCTGAGGACAAGGCTTTGAAGGCTGCTGGGGAGAAGCAGGCTCTATGCAGAGACAGGAAAGGCAGTACAGAAACCTAAAAAGAAGTAAAGCATTTATCTTGCAACAAACAAACTTGAGAAACATTAATATGAATGAAAAACAGGATTTTTAACAGAACCTGTGAGTGCTGGTGTCAAGGAGGCACGAAGGGTGATGGGCAAAAGACAAAAACAGGAGATCACAGAGGGCAGCTGGCAAGGATGCAGCTAACAAATTAGTGTGCGTTTTATAACAAATAGTGTTTTAAGTCAGCTCTGCTTTCACATATTTCAACATCTGTATCGGATCAGCAAGGATCAGCTACTCTTCCAATCCCATCTTACTTATTTACGATGTATTTTCGAAAGAGGATGCTTTTTAAAGCTTTTTATAAGAAGAGCTTAAATTAATACTCTATATCGGCAAGAAGTAAGTAATTACCAATGGGCTTGAGGTATTTTGTGGCAATATGGGGACAGAAGCTGGTGAAAGGTATTATCCTAACCAGAGACACCTCCATTTCACTAAAATTTGATGTCCTAATTAGCATGAATGTTAGATCATGTACAAATAATAAAGCAGACATAAAAAGGCACTTTAACAGTCATTCTACTGTTTGCTCACTATTTTCTGATAGCTTTGCCTATCCCCAGTTCAGAACCACTTTGCTTATCACCTTTATCCTTCATTTCAAGCAGCTTTTGTATACTGGATTTTTAAGCTTTTTAAGCTTTTTGAGCTTTTTAAGACTCAGATATCCCAAATACATATCTTTTTATACTGCCTAACCTAAGAACTGGATCAATTTTGCATCACCTCTGAGGATTTCAATAGCACCATATATTGCTGTTACTCATGTCTGGTAAACAATGTACAAGCATCAAGAAAATGTGAAATTTTTCTGCTTTGCAACTCTGGAACAGTTCCAAGTGTAAGAGTGATACTCAAGAGAGGATGAAGAAGAAATTTCATGGCATTTTGATGTATGCTCAGTCCTGCCATAAGCATTCACAAACCAAAAAGTTAATTAAGCTGAATTACCATATTTAAAACAAAAACAATGGTGGAAGGGATTAATTGAGAAATCCTTGAGGGAAAAAAAGATCAATAATCCTAATCACCCCGAAGTTTGTACAGGGAGACAAAGTGGGTCTTCCTACTTTGGTGTCAATGATACATAAAAATCCAGATGCAGTCTCAAAGAACTTGCATACTAATTTTTTATAAATAAAAGTAACAGTTTTCCTATACTATAAATATATATTCAGCAGTGTATGACAGGAACAGAAGTTGTGAAGGTCATTATTTCAGATTTGAATTCCCAAAGCTAAACGACACAATAAAATCAAATCAAACTGAGCATTAGGCAGAAGTGGTAACACTGTTCATGCGTTAGTGATAGTGATAACTCTGATCATGCCCAACCCTTTGGTAGGCTGGGAGAATACTGTACTGAGAAGTGAGAGTCATCAACATGACCCTCATTAGACCTTAAGTAACATCTGCTTGATTCCATGTGGGATCTCCAGCCCCACTGGGCTATTGGTCACGACTACCAGCAGCACAGTCACATCTATATTCCCTCTGAGTATGCCATTCAGCCTGCAAGCTGATTCGTGTCCTGTCTCTTGTCTGTAGTCTCAGAGACTGAGGAGGGATCATTCCATATCTCAATTATTCTAATTTCCCAAACTTGCTTATTCTATATCTGATCTAGACAGAAAATATTTAAATAAAAAGGAGGTAGTAGGAGCTCTACTGTCAAGACTAACCAACGATTTTCTGCTCTTATTAACCTGCAGTTAACAATACCGTTTGCTTCTGGGTCAATTAAAATCAACTATTCAGCTTTTATTTTTTTGCATTCTGGTTAGGAGAGATTTTACACGCAATTTTACTTGAAATGCAAGCTTAGAGATCATAAAATCATCAGAAAATTAAGAAAGATGTTTAATCATTTTGTACTGTGTCTAATCTTTCTGTGCTATTCTGCCTTTGTTGAATAAATTACGTTGGTTTTTTTTCATTTTCAGAATTCAGGTAAAGAACATAGTCTAAAACAGCAGTAAGTCAGAATACAAACCATTAAATAACTATATTATAAAAATGTACCAATACATATAACAGTACATATTTGATATTTAAATGGCAATTCCCACATCTTAATGAAATATGTAGGTGTTCTAAGATTCTGAAACTATGCTTTGGAATCCTAACAGCAGTATGATGGCACAGTCTACTGCTTCAGACTTTAGTTCATACACAGGGTACCCTTCCTTCCCTTGAGCAATATTTTACAGAAGTTTTATACTCTGTGATGTGTTGAAGAAGGGAGATGCAGGGAAAGGAAAAAAAAATACACTAATTTATTGACCCATCCTTCAAGCTGAACAAGAAAGAAAAATTGGAGGAACATATAGATCCATGAGTGTTTTGCCCCATGTAAGAGCCCACCTGGGAACATTCCTGACTATTCAAAGGGATATTTTGATCTCATACAAACATATTGCTAAGTTGCATCAGCTAACTCTTTGTGGGTCCTGTCTAAGGTACCCCTCAAGTGCAGAGGAAAATAATGGGGAGCAAGGTATTCTTTAGAAACCTCTAAAGCTGCTACACATCAGAGGCAAGGAAAACAGTTGTGAACAGTTGGGTCCTCTGCTATTTATTCTGTAGGACAGCAGGTAAGGGAAGTGGAATTTCATTATTCTTGAAAATCCTGCTAAAGGTAGTTATTTCTATTTGTTATTTCATTTGGCATTTGTCCTTAACCAAGCATATAATTTCTGTACCTAAGTGAGGCTGGGCACCCAATCCTATCTCATCCTGATACTCAAAAGATATCAGGATATTTCATAGCTTGAAAACACAGGTGTTCTTTTTTCCAAGAGCAAATATGAAATTCTGCTCACTTTTCTGTATTCTTGTAGGAACATCAAAATCAGAAGAAAGCCCTAAAATCCTTCTCAAAGCTTAACTCATATGAGCTAGAACATTTTCTCATAGCATCAAAACTGAAAGAATAACTGTTTAATAATTAATCTTTTCTCCACAAGACTATCATCATTCTCAATTTCTCAGCACAGTTCTTCTATATTTTATGCTTTCATTATGAAATAAACAGATCTTTTCAGAGGAAAAAGTACTGAATGCTTTTAGAGATTATTGTATAGGAATGTATCTATTACAGGTATGAAAAAAGGATTCTGTAAATGCAGCCTCATCTCAGAACTGCACTGCTTTGATGCTTAGACATTCTCTTCAACTTTAACCTGGAAGGGTTATTGCAGATTTCTAATAAATTTCATTTGAAATGGCCAAAGTAGTGTCAGGACTTCTCCTGAAGTTTTTGTACGATAAAAAAAAAAAAAAAAAAAAAAAAAGGAATTCATTTTGGAAAAGCTTGCAATGTATAAACAAAAAAATTCTGAAATAGTGAAATGTAATAAAAACCATGAAAGAATACAGCTGAGTATTAACAGAGAAAATGCAGTAGACATAATGTCTCTGAAACAATTAAGGCTTATTTATCCTCAAAGCATTATTGTGTGAAGAATGAAAATGAAGTAACATTCAAAATCAATTTTTAAAACCACATTATTCACATTAATCAACCATTTAAATAATATTATCTTGATTAGAGATAATTTTTCATTATTATATTCTCCAATTTGCTACATCAGTAAACCAGTACCTCATAGCTGCTATCACAATTAAGCTTAATTTCTATCTTGTTTAAAGTGGCTAGAAATGGCCTTGAAGAATAAAACCCATGTAGAAATACTAGTGTAGCTTAAGCAGGTCTGTATTTTGCTAGGGAAAACCTAAATTCTGCAGGTCTTTCCTTCCCCACGTCACCACAGGTAAGAAATGCTGATCCCTAGGCTGATCCAATGAGGTACTGATGGAAGGAGGGTCCCTTTCCCTGATGAGGAGTGTCCTGCTACAAAAGGGACATGCAGTGGGTATGCACTTCAATGCACTCAGTGAGCACAAAATAATTCCTATTGCTGTGATTTGTGTAAGGCAAGGCAGAAGAGAAATAAAGAACAGGGGATCAGAGACAGAGGGTAGACATACTGGCCAATAAGGGTGACAATGGCACATCTGTTTGAAGAGCAGATCTGAACCAAAAAGTTTAAATATTTTAGAAAAACATTAGTTCAAAATATAACAAATGTGCAAAAATTAAAGAGCAAAGAAAGACACAAACAGATTGGTTTCCTTATTCTGCAACCAACCTTGATAGAGAACTTGTGCCCTTACATAACAAGATCTGTGGCAGCTGAAATTCAAGTAATATATTGCACAATGGTGGTAAAATATGAATGGTAATATAATGCAGTCTAATCAGTTCTGGTTTTAGTCAAAAGCATTGCTGTGGCATCACCACGGTAACAAAGTGCTACTTGTGCAAAAGCTGAGCTCAGGGCAGTACTGACTGTTCTGAATACCAATGCTAAATTGCTGTTGTGGAAATACCTTACAAGTATCACTTTACAATGGTTATCTCTTTGCCATAGTTTAAAATGAAACATAATGAAGGCATCCAAGCCCTGGATGTGCAAAGAAGAACATATCATATGCCATATACACTTTTCTTTGCTACAAATGTTCTGGTCTCAAGTAACTAGTTATTTGTAGTTGTATAGCCATTATTGCAACATGAATCTGACACAAATAAAGTTTTTATCTTGGTCAGAAAAAAAAAAATCTTCTCCTTAAAGCATATGACCGCTTATTAATAACTTTCATCTGAGTTTAAAGCTTGCTTTCTGTCATGATATTAACACCTTCAAACAGGAGTCTGAAATCTGGAAAAATAAAATATATTCAGGTGGCAAAGACCTTTGCTTATGGATTTGATGCATTTAGAGGGGGCTTTTTTGAAGCCTGTTGAAATACTAACAGTACCACAACTATCATTTATCTTCATCATTTATCATTTACCTTCATCTCAAGGAACACTAGTCTGTAACATAACAGAACTAAACTTCAAGAAATAAAAATGTTCAGCTCTTTCAGATTACTAAAACAAACATTTCTACAGCATGATGAACATAAAGAGCACATGAAAAGTTTATCATTCATTAGACACGAACAGGTATATGAACACAGAACTGGTACAACACTCTCATAAATAGAAATGAGGAAAATGTATTGAAAGCTGAAGATTTGATGTGGACAGAAACAATGACCAAGAATATTACACTTAATAGAAAACGCTGAGATCTGAAAAAATGCTGTGATTTTGTACTGCAATTACATCTTGTATAGAAAAACAACAACAAAATATCATAACAAACATAGAAGAGAAAATAAAACCAGATAGAGTAGATGACCAATAATAGGTTATTCAGTTGGTAGGTTGGTTTACAGGTCGGTTCTGAGCTGAACTGGCAAACCAAATTAAGACTAACTTTTTATCATCCTTCCTTTACAGCTCTACTTAAATACACTTTGTTTCTAATACACTGTCCTTCTCTCATGATATCTCATATTTAATTATCCTAGAGTTATCTGTCTTGTACCTGAAATGAAAAAGAAACCAGACTCTGTGCAGCTCAAGAGTCCTACAGGCCAGTAGGTGCTGTGATGGACACTGAATTGGTCAGCCATTTCGAGCTGCATCCATTTTCAACACTGACTTCAGAAAACTATCAAAACAATTTCTCTTTAAAACTACAACTGCAACAGAAACCAGCAGAACATGAGACATACAGAAAAATATTTTCCAGTAGCCACTTCTGATCATAATAGTGCTTCTCATAATTTTAAATTCACTCAGGAAGAGAGGCCAAAATAAAGCTGTACAGAGACAGAGCTAAAGAGACATTTGAAGTACACTGCACTCAGCAAAAATTAAAAAATATGATCAATACACTCCTTTAAAGAGAATGCAAAAGAAATAGGAAGATAAACGACTTCAGGATTAGTTAAAAGGTGAACAAGTCCAGCATATTTTTGAAGGACTAGGGGAGAGGACGCTTGGGATGTGTGGGCAGTGTTCTGGCATAAATAACATTTCAAAGAATCCAAAGGAATTAGAGAGAAAATACTCTGGAATCCAATATTGAATTCTGTCCAAAACTACACAACTGCATACACAGTTGTGATGACCAAAGCAATATAAAAATGATGCTTATCTCACATGAAAAGATGTCAGAAATGGAACAAACAACATTGCTTTGTGAATTTTCTAGGCAGGGACAAGAAGTCCAAATTTCATCATCTGCCATAATGCTGTCTGTTGCATTAGTGAAGATGAATTGCTATTAGTCTGACAGAAAAAAATAATTTTAAATTGGACAAAGATGCATAAGCAAGTCTCTTGCCAGGACAAACTTAACTCGATTTTAAGACTCTAAATAGGTGAAGATCTGAGAATATTCTAAAAGCGTATTCATGAAAAACAAAGTTCATAAAATCACATCGGTTGGAAAGTACTTCTAGAGGCCTTCTGGTCCAACTCTTTCCACAAAGAAAGGTCACCTTTTATCAGGTTGCTTAGGTCCACATCCAGTGAACATCTGAATATCTCCAGGAACTGAGATACTGCAAGCCCACAAGTTGGAACCCTGCTCTAGTATTTCACCAGTCTCATGGTGAAAAACCAAATTTATCTGAGATAAATCACTCACTTCTGAGAAGTATCTTCATTCTGCCATGAATCTTCTTCATATAAATCTTTCTATAGTGCAAGCATTAATATTTTGGAATCTTTCTATTCAAATATAAGGGTACCTAGTTTTCCTTTGGTTTTTTTGGTCTCAGGATACCACACTTCATGCAAGTATTTGTCCTGTACCTTTGAAAGCAACATATTTTCTTTCCCTGGAGAAAAAAAAGAAGTTTTTTATGAAATCGAGCTTCCACATAAAGAAAGGTTTATGGTTTAGTGATGGATTTATCTTTTCCAGCCTAGGGGGTACTATGATTCTGTTATAGATAATCTAAGTTTGTTACTGCAATTTGTGTCCACTAAATGCCCTTTTATTTGGCACCTGAGAAAAGCCTAACACCATCTTCCCAAAGACTGACAGAAGTTAGGCAGCTGTAGACAGAAATCAGGTCCTGCAAAGCCTTAAATAAGCCTTAAATGGCACTTTAGCTGCTCCTTTCACCTCTTCTACCCCAGACCCTCAAGCATCTCACTGGCCATCCTCTGCTCCTTGCTCCAGTATGACGTCTGTTTTGTCTGGTACTGGGGAGCGCAAAGTTAGGCCCAGCAGGCTGGATTTGGCCTCAAAGCGCCCTAGATGTGGTGTCAAACAGAGCGGAGGGGTTGCTTTCCTTTTCCTCCTAGTTGTGCCCTTGCCCCTGCAGCACCAGGTGCTGCTGGCTCTCACTCCTGTACAGCTCAGCCACCTCCACAGAGCTGCGGCCCAAGCAGGCAGTGCCCGGCCTGGCCTCGTCCTGACAACGCCGAGAGACCATTGCACTCACCTGTCTCCTCCAAATGGCAAGATTAAACAGCTGAGGGAGAGGTCTAAGTACATCTTGCAATGCATAAAGACTCTGTCACCACAGGAGCACCACAGTTCAAAATTAACAGATTCAGCAGTTGAAAGATCAGAACTGTATCAACACTGGCAATATCAGAGGTGAAACCACAGCTTATAAACAGCTTCCAACTGAAAAGGAAGATATTTTTGGAGAGAAGTGAAGCAAAGATCAATAAATTTGGCGAGCAAATATTTACTCCTATGAGCCAATTAAGCAAGTTCCAAGAGTAAAACAGAGCAAACATTTGTGCTCGGTTAACCCCTTTTGCAGACAACACTCTTCTTGAAGCTATGACTCCCACCTGAGAGCCTCAGCTGTGGGCTGGGAGCAGAACCTGACCAGCAAGAGGCTCCAAAGAATGGCTAAGGGTTTATTGTTTTCAGGTTTGTTTGCTGCAATGAACACATTGAGTTCATTTTTTATTCCTGGCAACCTTTACTTTTACATTTGTAAACCACTTGTGTGTTAACTATTCAAAATGTACCAGCTGTTAGGAGACCCAGCAGGAAAATGACCCTCTGGAGCTTGCTGTGTGTCTCCAAGATCATGTTCAGAGGCAAACTGCCAGAGAGGAATGGTTTGCCATACATTTACAGTGACACCTTGAATTGGACTGGATACAAAACTTAATTTTAACTTTGAACTGAAAGTATTAAAGCACTACTCTTGACCATACATAAAAAAACCCACAACCACATCCTCCTTTTACTCAGAAAAAAAGTTCTGAAAATATTTTTTCTGCAAAGGATGGCAAAATTACTTTCAAATATGCCTGAAATAATGTTTACTTTCTGCAATTATTTTCTCCATGCTATGGTAGACAGAAGAGAGTTAGGTCAAAAGTCTTAAATATTTCTCTGTCAAGCCTACCACCAACTTTTTTCTAAAAAGAATTAACTGTAAACACCATCTCGAATGTCCTTTAAGTCTTAGTCTGTGGCATCCTTAACATTGCTGAGAAACACATGAGCTCCTACTCAGGATCTTTCTCATGCTTGTTATTACCATAAGTAATTTAGCCAAAACTAAAATAATTTCAATTACATCTTGCACTCATTTTGCATTTGGTGTCCTTTACTTAAGAGATTCAGACCAACAATGAAAAAATTAAAATTTTTATTCTTCCATATGAGTCTCTTTGCATATGCAAATTATTAACAAAATATCTAGCCATGCGATTTGGGAAAGAAGATTTACCTTTTCCTCTTTTTTGTAATTGACTCCTTTTGAGTCTTTATTTTCTATTTAAATCTGCAGTTAGAAAAAAGTGTGTTTGTGTATACTCTGGATAACATTCAGGTTCATGATGACACGTTTTACCAGGTGTTTCCAAGACTAAGAATCTCCAGGATATCTACACTAATTATTAGCAATTTTAGCAATTAATACTAATGTGTTTCAAAAATTACCTAGTTGTCTTGCTGTGCTGACAGGTTAAAAAAGGTTGTTCTGGCCTATCAATAGTCCACAATTTTATTATTGTATTTTATCTTTATGAAATCTATAGCATCTCCTCAAGCTTCAGACAATGTCATAGTATTGTTTTTCACCTTAAAAAAATATTACCAAACAAACTGAATTAGTAACCACAATTTCCACAATTTCTCTAATTCTTTTTTTTCTTTTTTTTTTTTTAAGTCTTAACCCACTTGTGTCATATGCTACCTCATGTTGAGTTCTTTTCCCCTTTTCACTGGAGGGCTACTTTCTACTCAGCCAGTTTTACAGAGACAGTTTTAACAGAAGAATGGCACTCGCACCATACAAGCAGGAGTGTGATCACATTTGCAAGTTTCAAGTTCAGTTTTCATCAGAAGTTTATTTAGACTTGATGAAGATGTGTATTAATGAGACAGTAAATCTGGAAAAATCTTTGGAGCATCTGAGCAACTTTCTAAGCAACTGGAATATGTGCCCAATTTTTTAAACCTTTACTGGTACCTGTCCTGCAAAATATAGCCTGCTCAAAACACCATGGGAAAATGCTTTGGTCTAGTTACTGAAATACTTCTTACAGCTTCACACTAGAAATAAAACACACTGATATGTAGAAAAAAAAAAAATATATATAAAGGGCATCAAGAACAACATTGCTCCAAATCAATCAGTGTGGGGAAAATTGACACTGGAGCAGTTCTAAAAGCTGCAAGGGAGCTGAAGTATTTTCAGTCTTTGAGGAAGGGAAAATGAATGAATGCACAGAGTTAGGGAGAAAAGCAAGTGCTTTTAAATACTTTGCAATCATACATCAAAATGCTAAACCAAGACCTGCTAGTATGTCAGTATGATTATGTCAAAAAAAATTTGACCAGGAAGCCCTTTGGAAATGTCAACCACTTCATGTCAAGGTATTCTCGAATCAAAAATGCTGCAAAGAGCTATATTATTATAGTAACTGAAAAAGAAGAAATGTCACACACATAAAATCACAAATTAAACATCTGCACAATGTTCTCCTTTCACTTAAAGGTCTAACATTTAATTCTGAAATTCTTAAAACAACTCAGTTGTTTTAAGCTTACTGCTTTGTAATGGAGCTAATAAGAAGTATAGGAGGGTAAAAGATGTTCCAGATTCAGTCTTAGTGTAAAAAGACTGACTCAGCTCCCTTGATTTCATTCTATTTCAATTCACTTGTCGCCAAATGAAATAATCCCAATATTCTTAAAAGAAATTATAATTATATCATTAGTCTTTATTCAGCAGATAATTCAACAGTGACTATTTTTTAGAAGATTATGTTTAAGTTTCAGAAGCTCCCTCTTTCCAGGAAGGTTAATTACTCTAATGTGTTTATCTAGTTCTCTATCAGTAATACCCTATGTCACATGGCAATATCACTTTAAAAATAGGGCAGATTAAACAAATCTCTTTACTTGTCCTGTAAAAATATTGGTTGTGGTTTAAAATGCACTTTCGTAAGTACGCCATTAATGGCTTGTCTTCTAGAACATTAAGGCATATGTAACTATAGTATTATGCTCTTCATAAACCCTGAGGCAATGTTGAAAGAAGATAAACAGCGACTTAATTCTAACTGCTATAGGCTAAATCTACATGTGCTCTGAATAGATAAGATCAAAATTAAGCAATACACAAGATCTGCCTATGCAAAACAACATGCACTTGCTAAATTCTGCCACAGATTATGTCTGCAGATTTCAAGTTTAACGTTTTTAAACAGGAAACAAAGTGTACAGGTATGAAAAAGAAAACAATTTGTACCACACTTTAAACATTTAGGTATGTTGTGCAAAGTGCTACATGGTCTTACTGTAACAGAACACAGGTTCTTGCAGGATCAAGCCCAAATCAAATGTCTAAATAACCCACTGCTTAACATGCATGCCCAGCTCTTCCTTCAGTGTCTTGAACCTGAATTGAAATAATTCATGTGCATAATTTTAAACACAGTCCCGGGCTCAGGAGGGGGTTGCCCACCACCAGCACCACCAGCTTCTTGTGAGAATTGCTCAGTTCTGACAGTGGAGAGAGGCCACCACCTCTGCTGGCACTGTGCTTGTCCCCACGATCAACAGTTCAGAAAGGGGGTAAAGAATGTTTGCTGATAATTATTAATTAGGGCAATAAGGACAAGGACCTTAGAAGAACTGCAAAAAGATGTTGAAATGAGCTAGAAAATAAGGGTATCATTTCTATTTCAAACTAAAGTGATATAAAGGTTAAAAAAATTCCTTACCTTTATATCCAAGATGATGAACACTGAGCTAGCTATTGCACAGAGGCAAGATCTTGCGTGACAGTAGTCACAGAATCATAGAATCAACAAGGTTTAAAAAAAAAGACTTTCAGGACCATCCAATCCACCCATCCATCCAGAACTGCTCCTGTAACCCCTAAATCATTAAACCACATCACCCAGTGACAGAACAAGAAACCTCCTGAACACTGCCAGGGATGGTCACCCTACCACCTCCCTGGGTTACCTACTCCAATGCCCGTCCAGCCAGAAAAAAACAGAAATATTTTTTTCTCGGATCTGATCTGAATCTCTTGTCTCAGCTTAAGGGCATTTCTTCTTTTCCTCTCACTGTAGACACAGTACCACCCCTGCACCTCACTACACTCTCCCTTCAGGTAATTGTTGAGAGTGATGAAGTCCCCCCCCCAACCCCCAAGATTCCTCTTGAGACTCAAGCTCCCTTAGCCATTAGCCAAGCTCCCTTAGCTCCTCACAGCTCCCTTAGCCATTCCTCATAAGACGTTTTCCAGGCCCTTCACCAGTCCCACTGCCCTTCTCTGGACAAGGTCCATCACATCAAACTCCTTCTGCAAGTGAGTAGCCCAAAAGTGAGTGCAGTACTCTAGCTGCACCCCACCAGTTCTACGTACAGGGGTGACGATCACTTCCCTACTCCTGCTGGCCACACTACTCCTGCCATTAGCCTTCCTGGGCACACACTGGCTCATGTTCAGCCAACTGCCAACCAGCACCTCCAAGTCACTTTCTGCCAACGAAAAGAACAGCCTAATGCTGAGCTCTGATCAAAAAAAAAAAAAAAAAGAAGTAAAAAGAAAAAAAAGAAAAAAAGAAAAAAAAAAGAAAAAAAGAAAAAAGAAAAAAGAAAAAAGAAAAAAGAAAAAAGAAAAAAGAAAAAAGAAAAAAAGAAAAAAGAAAAAAGTCTACAATATGTTTTACTTTTAAAAGAAAGAAATAGAGACCAAAACAAAGATTGCTGTTCTGTGTTTTCTTGCATCTTAAATATTTTTGCCTGAATTGGAAGACAGAGTGTTCAGGATGCAAAAAGAGTTGGTTTCTAATATCTATTGCCCACTATTATTCATAATCAGGAGAGTTAGTCTTGCAAAACAAAATACTGGACTGCTATTAGCAACACAGGAAAAAAAGTAAAAATTAGAGTCTCCATGAAAAATTGTTTTGAAAATTAGTATCTTTACCTTAAACACGCAGTGATTATACTAGTTACATTTTTCATTTCATATAGCAACTTTCATTAGTTTTCTTTCAGAAATAACTGAATTGAAATAAATGTTCTTATGAAAAGCAGATAGAAGAAGCTTTACAAAAGAAAAGGACCAGTAGATGCAGTACTGATTTTGACAAGGGACAAGCAGCAAAACCTCAAACATTTTACTATGATAATTTTATAGGAGGCTGATGGTTTTCCAGAAGTAAACATCTACGTTTCTTCAGATGAATTTTATTGCATGTGTCCATATAATTTTGATCTTGTCTCAAGTCTCTAGGCACTAAGACAAATAGAAACCAAATAGTAATGACCTTGGAGGTCACAGTGATATCTCAGTGAGTGAGCTATTGGAATGCAGACCAAGTTATTAATAGCAGTTATTAATTATATTATGATAGTCCATGAAAAATCTAGCTGAACTCCACCACACAACTGTTCTGGCATATTACAGGAAGACAAAGGAAACAGTCCCTGTTCTAGAAGAATTCAAGATTGAAAATTTAGGTAAAGCAGAAAAAACAGTCAGTCTAGACTTGTTGAATCAGAAGTGAACCAGAATTATGTCAGCAATAAAACATGAAGTTTAGCAGTGTGTGTGGAAACTCATGCTTCTACCTCCATAAAGAAATTAGAAGAAAAACTGTCAGGGTACTGGAGTCAAAACCAAAAAAAGATGGGAATTACCCTGTTCCTGAAAACCTGGGTGCTCTCCAGTAGTGCCAGTATCCTTCTACACACAGATTGCCTTCATTTTCCCCCAACTGCCTCAAGGCATCCTTGCAATAGCCTCCTCAGCACTACAGCATGTTTTCAGGTTATGATGCTGCTGCAAGAGAAGCACAGATTATGACAGAATCCCCCAAATATCCTCCTCAAAAGGAAAATGGGGAAGGAGGCATCACTGTCGGGATTTGCAACCAGATTTTATGTTTTTATTCATGATTTCAAACACTGAAGTGATTCTGAAAAGATTGGTTAAGTGACTACATTAAAGTGGTATCACAGGGACGAAAAAGACAAGTACAGATGAATGGCTGCAGGAAGAACATTATGCTTTTAAGAACACTGACAAATAATTTCAGGGAGTATTAACCTTGCTTTTCTGTCAAATCCATTGAACTTCTATTCACAGCCATCTCTTTGCATTGCAGGAATAATTTGCCAGAACAGGGCATTTTAAATTCATACTAGAGAACACTAGAAAACAGAATTGTTATTTATAGCTGGGAGTACTTGTACCAGAAATATGACTGATTTTTTCTGGCCAGGAAACATAAAAGCACGTGACACATTTATTCAGTAAAAATCTGCTGAAATTTGAAGACTAGCTTTACTTTCTATTCCAGCAGATTTTTATTTTTCTTTTTCAAAAATGATCCAGCAAACAGTTTCTAGTCAATAAATTTGGAAAAATGCCACATAAATAGTGAACATGGAAAATTAGTTTTGACTAATTTTGACTACTTAATACTAATCTAGAGGAAAAATGGAGTAATCTGTGCATCAGGATCTTTAAGGAAGAAGACAGAGTTACAACAGTAAAACAAGACTGTTCTTCAAATAGCAGCAGGTCCCATTTTGCCTAGTCGTGGATCATGCTAACTCCAAATTTGCACTGCAGCGTAACCAAGCCCAGTCAGGCATTAAATAAGGAAAGTAGCATTTCTGGAATCATTTATAGATGAGGAAATTAGTATTTCTAGAACAAGCTACATTTACTTGAGGAAGCAATAAAGAACCCATGAATTATTCCACGTGAAGAGAGAGCTTCTAATAAAATGCATCTGAGGTAATAACAGTCTATGCTGTAACAACACAACGGTAGGCATGAAAATTTTGTAGAATTATGTAGCTTCTAAATCTATGCTGTTGCTACTAAGACAGTGTAAATCCTTAAGTATGGCTGGATGAGGAGTTTTGGCTTGTCTCAGACAGAGCAAAGCAGATGGACACCTCATGGGGTTCTCTCTACATCTTGCACAGCTTTCTCTCTTGATATGAACAAGGATATTCCTCATTTTTTTTAATGATAAACTCAGCATTATTTAGAAAATTACCTATGCCTACTTTCAAAAACATAAAAAATGTGTTTCCTTTCTCAGAATAGAACAGTGTAGATTTCAGTCGTGTTTGTTGCTCATGTGGTAAGTGCAAAATTGAAAAGTAATACTCTAAGTTCACATGTAATTTGAAATTTTGATTAATAAAAGTATACATAAAAAATGCATACACTACAAAAATTGAAAGTGTTTTTAAGCAATATTCTAATAAAATATATGTATTTATGCATCCTGGATGGAGCCCACACTATTTGAATAGTTACACAAAATAACAACAGCTTAATTTTGTAAATTCAAATGTTCCACAGATTAGGTATGTGTTAGACAGGCTTATTTAATAAAACTTTTGCCTACAGAGTGAAACCTACGTTTTCCTTTTCCTCTGCCTTCTAAGAAAATCACAGCAGTTCCTGGCTTAAAAATAAATGAACAGTTGCAGTCATACTCCTTATGTTTCTTTTGCTGTTAGTCAAGAAAAACAGAAGTCTACATTTTTATGACATGATAGTGTCAGAAATATTGGTGAAAAAAAAATAACTCTGATACAGAGTAAATTACTGGCACTACTCCTTCAAAGATGTTGCCAGAACCTAACCTTGCTTTTCTTATAACTGATTAAAAATGTGCATAATATTAGTACATAATTTCCCTATTTTCACTGAGAGGCTGTAAACCTTATCAGTGCCATTCCATTGACTCTACAAGTAAAATTATTAGGAAGCATGTATTTCAGCTGCGGGTACACTGGGATATGTTTTCTGTTAATTGTTCTGTACTGCTTTATAATTATGCTTGGTTTGCTTAGATTTGCTTGTAATTAGTAATTTTTATCAGGCTGAATTAAATTCTGTCTGGCTTGTAATACTATATAAAAATAGAAATAATTGTATTAGGGAAATGCTTTGGATGTACTGAAGAACCTCTTTAGAGTGAACTGAACAGATGCATAAGGTTACCCTCGATTTGCCTCTCCAGCAGGTAACAACCCTGGGCAGACTCCTGCTGCACCTGGAACAACGTGACTTCGTGTTATCCGATTAGGGAGACATGCCTCCACAGGAATTAAGGTGCAAACAAGGCCACATGCAGAAGTAAAACAATATGGATTTTATTTAACTATGCCTGTGAGGTAGAGAGAGAAATAGAAAGGAAAGAGAAAGGGGGAGAGGGAGCACTTCAACATCAAAGACTAGTCTCAGGTAGGACTATAGTGCAATTAATGAATACAGAACACCACTTGATGCAAGATTTCTCAAGAACTTGTCAACGGACTGTGTAAGAAGTGAATATCTTTGTCCTACTTAGTGGAGACAAGGGCAGAGATTGCATTATCGTCTATAATACAAAAACCAAAGCAAGTCTTTGTTGCCTGCACTAGCAATTTTAATGTCCTGATTGTGATACTGGCTTTTTTCATCTTGCAGTCTTGTGATACTTCTTGTGAAGCCATTATTAGACTAGAATTCATCATCTGAGTTTTAGATTTGTTTAACTATTTGAATCAGACAATACTAAAACTAGATTTGATTATCTCCAACGTCTCTTAATGAGCTAAAGTAACTTTTTTGTTACTTCTATGAAAATACTGATGAGTATGTTCAGTTTATTCATATCCATTTCACTTGCTCCTCCACAAGCTCATTTCACTTGCTCTTTCACAAGATTGATTTACTCCATTTATTGGAAAACTGATGAATGATGAAGCTCACAACTCGAGTAACAAATGTGACAATATTTCACCTTGTAATATTAAGTGTCTAAAATACTGCTTACTGTAAAGAAATCAGGACAACATATTTTCAAAGTTTTCATGTTGCTATCTTCAAGAAGAGATTTTTTTACTGCAGTTCAGGACTAGTTTTGTAGCTTAAAAGAAAAGTGAATGGATCTCAATGTTAAATGAAGATAGAGCTTCAAAAAATCGATTTTACAAAAATTATTTATAGACACAGTCAAAAAAGCTTACCCTCTCTCACTGACTCTTAGCAGTTTTAAGCACAAGATCATATATTTCCACCCATATACTTCCACCCATAGCCTCATGGTAAAAGGCAGCCAAGGAATGAGCCAACAGTAGCTCCTATCCTCCAGTGCAAAGGACATCACAGTGAAAGTGAATGAGGCAGTAGAGAGAACAAAAGAAAATAAAAGGAAAAAACCAGCATCGTACAAAACCACTAGAAGTCTTACTCCTGCAATAATATTGAAACACAGAAATCTAAAACAATTAGAGCATGAAGACTCAAACCCAACCTCGCATTAAAAGCAAACAAGCCAGGAGAGTTAAAGAGATAAAAAGAAAGCTCAGGTTGAGGACACAATTCTCAGTATGTCCCTGGAAGCATGGTCTGGAAACACTCCAGGAGATCAGACTGTCTGAAGGTAGGATTACCTACACCTACAGCATTTACCTGACCTGGATCTTGTGGAATACCTCTGGTTATTTATGTCTGAAGCACTATTTATTCCTTTAAGTCCTTTTTTTTTTTTTTCCCCCCAGACTGTTTAGCTCCTGTGCCACCATACTTTACTTACACAACAGTGTGACCTCAAAAAAAGTGTACTCAAATGCAATCTAAAGGACAACGAAAAAAAATATCAAGATTATGATATCTGGTGTCAAGCAAAACACAGCAAAGTAGAAACCAACTGAATTTGAAGCACGGTGCATTAGTAAATACATCATTTAGCCTTAGCTAGATTACTCTAGCTTTTCAACTTTACGTCATTTTCAGTGTTACTTGACATCAAGTCAAAACTAAAAACTGAGAGCATGCTCCAGCATGCTCCATAAATACCACACAATCATCCCCTGGTGGCAGGGATATTGTCACTTCACATGAAATAAAATTCAGTATGGTTATGAAGATCATATAAAGCCTAAACTGCAAGATTAATTTATAAGGGCTGAAATTCTATTAAAGCTGCTGCCTTTCTCCTTAGGTTCTTTGAATGTTATAACAAAACATCAAGATATGTAAGGTTTTGTGACAGCCCATACAGTTTTATTCTTTCTACTTGAAACAGTTTTAGTATTTTAAAAAAATGCCATCTACCTCTTCTCCCGATTCTCTGAAAACTACTCTGGTAGGTCTTCTCAAAGTAGCCTAATGCAAACCACCAGGAATCCACGTCTCACTGATTTAGAATCACAGATCATTGAATGCCACGAGCTGGAAACGACCATCAATCCCAACTCCTGGCTCTGCACAGGACAACCCCCCAAAATCACACCATGATTAAGAAGGGACTACTAGTGATACCAGCTCTGACAAAAATACCACTAGCTTCTACACAATCATTTAGGAAATTGCTTGCTTCGTGATGATGGAGGGGGACCCCTGTTTCAGACTGTCCCACAGGACATATGCCTGAGTCACCATGGTACAGAGCATGCTGAATAGCCAAACCCTACACATCTCTATGTTTTACATTTTCTACCCAACCACATCTGGCTCAAGGCAAATTGGGGTAAAGCATTTAGAATGATTTTGAATCCAGTTTAAAAAAAAAAAAAACAACCTAGGCACAATTAACAGCGTAAATATTACATACCACAAGTTTTCCTCAAATATTATCTTCATGATAATTTTCATATGATAACTTTTTATTCTTGAAAAAACAGAGAAGGTATGAAGACCTTAAGAAGAGAAAAACTGTTAAATAATGTATGCAGTAATTGAAAAGTAAAAGCCAGACAGCATCAAGAGTGTTCCAGGCAGTATAATGGCTTTATCTGTTCCTGAAAATGAGTCATTCTATTTCAGCAAATGCATGGTCGCCAATCTTAGTCTGCATAAAAATCTGTTATGATTTTATGTAGCTCAGTAGTAGATCTGATATAAATATATATATATTTCAGATTGGGAAGCATATTTCTTTCAAAATGAAAGAACACGATTTCTTCCAACATTTTTTGGAGGAGGTGGAGCAAGGAAGAAAAGTTAAAGACTTGACATTGTAGCAATATCCCATCTCTCAATTAAAACTAAAATTGTAACAGCTGTTTATATAATACTGTAAATGAAAAATAAAGGTGAAATCAAATGTTTTCATTTTGTCATGCTAAAATAGTCCATCTTAATTGAAGAATATTCTTTTTTGGTTTTGTATTCTTTATATTCTTTCCTCCTTTTTGTAAATTTGACATTATTGTATTTTGTTCTTTATTGAAGCAAAGAAAAATTTCAAAATCACAAAATCCTTTACAAAACAGAAATGCTGAACAAGACACTGTCACACAACCCTAGCTGCCTAAGGGTCTCTTAAAGTCACATCCTGAAATGTGTTCCTTCATTGACTGAGATGTCTTTGTCATCATACTCTAAATGATTAAAAAACCCCAAAACCTTCATTTAGAGTGTACTGAAATAATAAATAATCATAAATCTGCATTAAGAAAACTATCACTATAAAATGTCATAAACAAGTTCTTCCTATATTGTCTTTGCTCATGATGAGATTGCACTCTGAATCTAACATGCATGTATGTCTTTTACCTGTGCATGCATAAATATAAATATATTCCACTAATTTATTTTCCCAGACTAACAAATTTACCTTTGAGCTTATAAATGACAAAAACAAGCTCTGAGGCAAAAAAATGACATTGCCTCTTAAAGGGGATGAGGAGTGGGGGGTAATCCAACATTCCATGCAAACATATCAAAAATCATGAGCACTTTACAGAGTTGAATAATAATAGTCAGAAACAGAATTATTACAGTGTATTGGCATTGGCCATTTTCTCAGCAAAGAACAGCTGTTAATAATAACTTTTCCATGAGCTGCCAGCTCATGACATTTTAAAAGCAATTCTGTCACCAATGGCTATAAACACCTTAAAGTAATGTGACAACTGTCAAGGCTCAGGAAGGCACATAGAGAAAAGTTAATTTTCAACAGCTACAAGATTAAAAAAAAAAAAAAGAAAAAAAGAAAAAAAAAAAAAAAAGAAGAGTTAATAAACATATTAGCTTCAATTTGATAGTGAAACTTTGGAAAAATTTATACACAGACATACCATCTGTCTAACTTTAGGAATGAGCCAGAAAGTTGTCCTCATCCCAAAAGCCTCCACAGCTTTGAACAAAACACAGACATTGCTATGTGCACTGTTAACAGGTCCAAGACGTTTCTGCAGTGTAATAAAAAACAAATACAGAGGCATTTCTCCTGTGGAGCCTCAAGGCCAGACCACTTATTTGAGATAAGAAATAGATGAATTATTTCCTAAGAACAAAATGGAACCACTTCAATAGATCAAAAAGGGAGTACGTAGTCATCTGATAATTGGGACCACTCTGTAGGGGGTATAGGAGTATAAAGAGGCAGGGACTTTATCTGATTTTCAAGATGAGCTCTGGTGCTCAAGATGAGTTATCTCATTTACTGAACATTATTCTTTTTGGCATCTCTCTCTCTCTATTTCCCTTTTCCCCCTCACATCGATGAAAAATATTCAGATCTGAGGTTTTTCCACACTAAAGAGCTGTCATTGGTAGCATCACTCTTTCTTTTTTTAAAAATTATTATTATTATTTTTGGCAACATGAATTGGCATCGGCTGTGAAAGCTCACAATTTGCAGAAAATGCCAGCTCTAATTATCCTAGAGCCTTAACTTATTGCCAAAATGAAGGCAAGATTGGCATGCCACTTGGGTGTGTTACAACACAAGGTCAGACATTGCTACTGCTGTTACTGGAATTATCTACAGTGCATAAAAATAGCAGAACAAGAAAAGAAAATCCCTACTAATAGATAAGGCATATTTAATCATCTAACAGTGGAATTTTCCCTTCATTACCTCCCTACCACCTTCTCCCAAAGAAAATAAATATGTAGACACAATAACATCCAAGCCTAAGCAAGTTACACACATGGAACATAAAATTCCCAACAGACAAAAAATATTACTAATTTTTAGTATGTTTTTCCAAGAACTGAAGCTTGTTGGTCTTGTAACTACCCAGCAGAGTTCATATATTTATTTTTTTAATATATTTTTTTATCAATCATGGAATTACAAAGAAAGATCTAATCATGAAGCATCTTCAAGGAAATTAACAGACCCTCTGGGAGTTTCCCAGTGTCCCTTCCCTCCCTATACACCTATTCATGGGATTCCCTGATAATTGTATCTTAAATAGATAGAGCCAATTAATTTAAAACTTTATTAAAAAAAATTACTCAAACCAACAAAACTTAACTTATTTTTGAAACTCTGAGAAAGCTCTTTATGAAATAGTACATGGCAGGTGATATGTCATTTCAGAAATACAGGTTGTTAGAAGGACTTGAAGCCTGTCTTCCATTTAGAATTTGATGTATTCAGATTCAAGCCTTCAAACTATCTTCAAAGCATGCATGACTTTAGCTGTCAACCTAAAAGTCTGTAAAATTCTCCAAAAGGAAAACTGTAGAAAGCAAAGATGCTCCCCAGCAGAACTGAATATTTTACAACTTCATTAAAACTTGCATTTCTTTATAAAGTCTTTAACAAATAATAAGAAACCTCATCCATGAATAAAAGAATTCACATTACATCCTACTCTGAAAGAAAAAAAAATCAAACAAATCAGTTTTAATCAGAGCTTCAGAAATAAGACTTAAGAAACAATATTGACTTGGCTGGCATTAGACAGTGCTCACAGAAACTTAATAGAAAGATGATCTGAGGCACACAGCAGCTCCCTAACAGCTGCAAGCAAAGGCAACAGGGGACAAATCTACTTGCCTAAGAACTGCAGCAGTCTCAAAGCAATATAAATGTGGGGTACATTTAACACTGGGCTTGATGTGGGCACAAGGGAGAAAGACCAGCAGAGCATCAAGAAAGACTTGTCTCTAAGAGCCTATTCAAGTTCTTAAAAACCTGCACCCTGGTAGGTACAGAGGTTGCTGTAACCCCATTGATCTTACAGAAATAAACAGGATAAAAGGATGAAGACGTGAATACTGGTGGATCAGGATCTGTGATAGCTAATCTGCACTACAAAGAGAAAGAACATTTTACTGATCCTTTTTGGCGACTGCTGAGCCTCACAACCTCTTATCAATGGCACACCTGAAAAGGCATAGTACAAAGTGAATTTGTAACACTTTGTTAAGAATGGTGCTATAGCATCAGGGAAACCACTGACAACAATTAAATGTAAGCACTGGTATATATTTAATATGATTCTGAATTGCTGTCAATTATGTCAAGGTTATGAGCCAATCTGTGTTACCCTGAGAAAGCCAAACTCCAACTGGTTCCCAATTTTAAAAGTGATGACTGTCTAGAAATTAGCTGAGACAGGACAATATAACCTTATACCTTACACTGCATTTTTATATGCCAAGGACACTATAGCAAACAAGCAAAAGGGGGAATCTTCAGCTGTCTACTAATTTTAGGAATCTCAGCTTTGGAATTCCACAGATAACTTATACTCTACTCCTTCAAGGAATGAGGAAAAAAATGTGGCAAATCAACAACTCTGAATAGATGTCACTTTGGGGAAAAAATCCTTGAAAGTTGTTGATGTTTCATGGAACAGGCAAAAACACCCCCTGTCACAAGAGAAGTTCACAATCACAATGCTGGCTTAGAAACTGGATTTTAGTTGAAGGAATTGTAAAATTTGAAAGAAACATTAACTTACAAGAGATAGAATAGCAGCTTTTATTGATGCTGGTGCACTTAGCATGACAAAAAGCTAGAGTACAGTATCTTTACATGCCAGCAAAGACAGTACTATGAATTACAAAGGTGTTATTCAGGGTAGAAACACATTTTGAAGAATAGTATAAAAGATATGCCATGTCAGGCATTTATATGAAGGTATGCAGATTTTTTACTCTAGCCTTTTTAATGCCATGCTCCATTTTCCTGAGCCATTTTGGCTCACTGTTTCTTCTTATACTGATTAGATATAAGAGCAGCAGATCTGTGTAAATGTTAGACTACCTTTTATCATCTTTTAAAGCTACCAATAGTTTATCTCATCACAGTTTCAATCAGTAAGATTAAGTCACCAAGCTCCTACAGAAACACTCCTCTTTTATGCATTGTAATAAAACTTCACAATGAGTAGTTAAGGATAAAAGGCACATTAAAATGCCCTTTTTCCATTTGATTTTTTTTTCTAGAACAGTCATCGTAAGTAGAAAACTGAGAGTCTAGTAATGGGCCAAATCATATGATGCTTCTGAAGTACCTCTATCCATTTAAGAGTTACTATAATTTATTTTGTATTACCTACATGGTGGTTTTCATCAACACTTGTGAGCTGAACACTGTTGAGCTGAACTCAACAAATCTATGAGAATTCTTTCAAAAAGTATAACACAGAATTCACAACTCTTTTTCATGTACAAATACTTGATCTGAAATGGGAAACATTGTGAAGAGTTAGAATCAGTCTTTCCCTGCTACTCTAGAAATAGTCTGAAAACATCATTTAAGGCAACTGAATGCTAGCAGTATTCCTGCAAAGCTCTGACACAAGCATGGAACATGTCTACACTTAAACTGAACAGAAACTTCAAAATAAACATTTAAAAAGGTCAGATTTGTTCTTCTGTTCCATATTGAAAAGAGATTTTCATCAGACCTATCTATTTTTCCAATTGCAAGTGAATGAAATGGGTCACAAAACCAAGTCCTAAGGATACTCCATAGCTTCCATCAGTAAAATAGAAAATTCGCAAATTTTCACTGGTGCAACCTCACTGAATTCAGCTGAGCTGAACTCAGAGATGGGATCAATGAATTCAAATATTAAAAGGTAAAACTAAAGGAGCTCCACCTTTCCATTTTCTCCAGGTCATGCACCTTATTTCTCCTGTAGACAAGTAAATGCAATGCTATCGCTGGCCAGGAGTTGGAGAACAGCTCTAATAGCCAAGCCTAAGAAAGTCCTGATTTTGAAGTGTTTGCTTTCCAGTGATTAATGGGTGTTTGTGCTCCCTGCCCAATGTTTGGAAAGAGATGGACACTTCAGATGGTGCTGCTAAGAGATGTAACAGGAAATGCGTATCTGCTGACAGCTAGTCAATGGGAAATGTCAGGGCTGCCCTTTCTCCATGTCATGGAACAGTCATTCCACAAA
This sequence comes from Phylloscopus whistleri, assembly GCA_017589585.1. Lineage (NCBI taxonomy): Eukaryota > Metazoa > Chordata > Aves > Passeriformes > Phylloscopidae > Phylloscopus > Phylloscopus whistleri. Next base: position 1,646,797 of record JADMLD010001394.1, read on the forward strand.
ACCCACATACAGCCTTGCTGCCTCTCCATCAGTATGAGTGCTCCCACCCGCTCCATTAGGTGCTCAGTCTGGCACAAGGAATCAAATCAGGTCAGGTAGGGCAGTGTGCCAGTGCCAATTTCGTCCCATGCCAGCCCTGCCTGAAGCCCTTCAGACCAAGGAAGGAAGGGATTATCTTCAATACATTAGTGGATGATACAGTGGACTTCCTTTAGTTTGTTTCCTTTCATAAATCAAAGCACTGCTACTATAGGGGAATATTTGTAAAAAGGAATAAACTTCACATGTAGAACAGTGCTACATCCTGTAGCTTTCATCTTGAACGGCTTGTAAAAACCCTCATTTAACTCAGCAATGATGGCAAATATGGCAAGTTTAGAAAACCAGTTTTCTCTCTTGTTTCCAAGTGTAAGAAAAAATCTGGAGCCTAAGTTTTCTCAGTATGCTTATTTGTACTAGCCTAAGTAAAAATGGTCACTAAAACCGCTCATGTTTTCCATCGTCAGTTAGACTTGAGGGACACAGAGCTACTAATCCAGTAGCAGGCTCTAATGCTCCAGAGCCACTGCCTGTGAGCACAGAGCACAGGCTCCGTGTCTTCCCAAGACAACAACATAACAGAAGAGGTGTGGGACTGAAAAGATATGGTGGGACAAATGTCTGAAGGCATATTTTTCAGCTGGAGGCAACTCAAGTACATCTGCAGCTCAATTTAAAAATAAAATACAGTTGGATAAACTTTATCCATGTAAAACATCAGAAATGTGAAAATTCTGAAAAAATATTTAACATATTTATACATCAGCATTCCTATATCATACTTTCAAGTAGAAGTCATTGAGTGAAAAGAAAAATGTGAGGGCCCAAAATTGTATCTCCTTGCCCTATCAACCTACTGAATATGCAAAGGGAGAGGGGGAATGGTGCACATACTGCACTTGCAACATTTCAGTCCCAAATGGAGTGATCACAACAGCCCACCTCAGCTGCTGCTTACTCCTGCCTGATGGGGTCTGTGTGTATCTGACCCTACTGACGTCCTCTAGGTGGCTGGAAACCTGCTTCTATACCTGTCCCAAACTGCCCTAAGGAGTCCAGACAACTAAGACTCATGAACACTCAAGAACTAGAACAAGGCAATTGACCAGGCTTCATAAGCAGTGAGAATATTCATTTTTACTAATTATTACTAATTATTGAATTATTACATGATAATAATACTACCAGAAACCTGGAGATGCCTACCAAAACCGGAATCCCAAAACATAAACACAGACTAAAAGATGGTGGCTATTAAGGAAATGAAGAAAAACAAAACAAAACAAAACAAAACAAAACAAAACAAAACAAAAACCCCAGACACACACACACAAAAAACCCTAAAAAAAACCTGAAAACAAAACTAAGGCTAGGTGAAGACTACAAAGCCATCAAGAAGTCATGGCAGAAAATATTGGACATTGTAATTTCCAGTCAAAATTCCTTTAGCGTACTAAACTGCCCAAACTGCCCTGACATAGATAGATTTCTGTAAAAACCTGCCAAAGTTTCCATAATAAAAAAATATAAAAATATAGTCAAAACTATTTACAAATAAAATTAATAAAATCATTATACAACAGATTGAGTAGAAATTACACTGAGCATACTTTCTCTCTTTGAAATTCAGAGAGATATTTTCTTGTGAGGTGCCACGAGCCTTGCTTCTGTCTCACCACACTGATTCTGCTGAGTATTTGCAATGACAAGAACACAGTCAGGAGAGAAACAAATGGAGTATTCAGTTCCCAGTGACAAAATGGGTATCAGAGTAGTGGAAGAAATTTGATCAGGTCTGTTATATCACCAGTCATATCACTTGCATATTTTCACATAGCTTAAAATAAAAGATGATAGTCATGGAAGGTATGACAGATGAGCTTTTTTTATACTGGTTTTCTAGACAGCAGCAGCTAACAAGAAGGACCACTTACAAAGAAAATACGGGCATGAGATGGTTTGCCCTCTCTTGCCAGATTTTTCTGTTTTGCCTGTCCTCATCTTCCCTAGCTCTAAGATGTATAAGGGTTAATACAGTAATAAAATTTTGAAGTATATTTAGCACTGGGGCACAAAGCTAGAACTGCATTGCTGCTTCAAGAACCTTAGGTCAAAAGATCAAAAAAGATGAAGTAAAGGAAAACTCCTCAAGTATGTATAATAACCCTGCAATTCCAACTTTTAAATAACTCTGTTATGACTCAGCAAAAACTTACTGGTTTTTAATTGGTGAGGAATTATATTGTACTACTCAGATGAAAATCCACCACTGGGCTAAATTTTCTAATTCTAAATGAACTGATAATCACTACTTCTAGAGACCATTATCATATTCATTACATCAGGAAAAAAACAACAACAAAATAAACAATAAAAAACCCAAACATTTAAAGAAAGAGGGAAAGAAATCCATGGGACCATGATTGTGAGTCACCAGAACTTTTAAAATGAGAAAACAGATAGAGTTCTGTACTCAAATAATTCACAAAGAAGTAAAAATTTTACAGGCTTCCTTTCGCATTTCAGTGCAGAATTCACAAACCAAATATTGAACTGACCATTTTTCTTTCATTGTCTGTTCAAATCTTTGAGAAAGAAACTGAGTCACTACATAAGGCTGAGAGTTTAAATAAAAATATTATATCCATAATAAATAATGCCCTAATGTACTGTTACAACAATTTTAAATTCTTAGCTCTAACTAGGTTAATACAGACACCTGTAGTTTTAAAATTACAATTTAGCTGCAGACTTCAGGTCTTCAGCTGTTTTTCAGAACTATGTTCACTTTAAACAAAGTGTAAAGGCATCCATAGACACCGTCCATAGAGTAACAATGGGAAAGTAAAATGAAAAGGAAGAAAGCACATGAAGTTCTACTGGAATTTGTTTTGAATTTTTTTTTAATACAATATCTCTTAATGGATTTACTTCAGTGAAAAAGTTTACAGTGTTGATATTAATTCTAGTCATGCAAACCTCTGACACCCTCATTTCTTGTGCCTTGCAGTTACTATACCCATCAAGAATGCCCCCCAAAAGATTGACTTTTTACAATTTTTTTTTAAAGACCAAGAAATATACATATTTGTGATATGCAAGTGCTACCAGAAACATAAACAGATACCCAAAGTGGGCTAAGATGTGTATTAAGTTACCAAAATTGACACACAGGATAAAGGAAAAAGAGAAAAACACCCTTAGCATAGAGGTTGATTTTGCCCTGGGCAAAATTAATAAGTGATAGGAAAAAAATGTTCATATGACTGACACTGGAGACAAAACAGTGTTTTGCTTAATTCATCTGAAAGTCCTTGTAAGAAAAATTCAACTTACTTGCTTGGGCTCAGTATTTTAAAACTTCTTGGTAATCAAAACAAGGCAGAGTTCTAGAAGTTACCTCTTGCCTGTTGAAACTACATTTCAGATGCATTTTTTTTCCATTTCCTTTTTAAAACATATCTGACCTTATATTTCCCCAGCTGGGAAACAATTCTCATGTGGGATGCCTAGCTATTTTTGAGACAGATGAAGATGTAATTCATGTCTTTGGTTAAGGGAAAAATCGATCATTTCAATGAGAACTACTATATGGTTTTCAATAATGTGCTTTGGAAATCCCACAGGAAGGTACTCTTGAAAAGAGATTCATTTTAAATTATGCACAGCAGTATTTGCTCTCCAGGTTCAAGTTTTGGCCATAAATTTTGTATGCCACTATCTTTACACTATGAACAGATGTATCAACTCAACAGTGAAACTTTCGGTTTTTAGTTGAGATAAAGGACTGCCTTTTTGTCATGAATCTTTGAATACTGGCAGTCACTTAAGGTAAACTGAGTACATGATGCATGGAGAATTAATCCAGAGAGATAAAAATTGTAGATAGGTTCATTTTCTTTTCAGAGGTACAGAGTGAAGTGTTTCTACTGAAAGGTGCACTAGTGTCTTCACACTTGAAGACATATTCACAGAAATATGTACATGTACATTTGTCTGAACTACTATTGTTCTCTCATGTTCTGGATTTGTGTTGTTTTTTGAGGTTTTCTCTATTTTGTTCTTGTTTGGTGTGGGGGGTTTGGTTTTGGTTGGGTTTGTTTTGTTTTTGGGGGGGTTGATAGTCACATTTTTCCTCTGTTCTATAGACAGTTCAATTGAACAAGGTCCATGGTTCTGGGAAACATTATAGCAGGTATATCATAATTAGCCTACATTTAGCCTCCCACTTTCATTTTTTTAGGGATGGGTTTCTCTCATGCTTATACAGGGCTCCACTCCCACATTGTGCTCACCTGGCACAATCCAGAGCAGGATTCAAAGCAGGATCTCAGGTATTGCACACCCTTTTGTCACACAGCCCCAAGACTGAAATGACACCAAATGACCTCATGGCAGCAGCTTCTGCCAGGTGAATAACAAGTTGCAACATTTACTGGAAAAAAAGGAAGTGCAACTACAAGACACCATACTAAGTTAAGCAGATGTATAGTTAAGCCCATTGGTTCTGAAAGAGAGGATGGGGGAAAAAAATGTGTTTTGAGATAAAAAGTAACAAAGAAAACGTTATGAGCTTAAATACATGGAAAGATCACAGCAAAACACTTTCCTAGGTTAAGAAAGGAGAAAATGGGGAGAAAGAGAGCGTCTTTTCCAGTAGTGTAGTGAGGAGAGATTAACAGTTCAACCACAGCCTTCATTTCTGCTTGAAAGCAGGGAGCACTGACAAACTCTAAATAAGGTGATTTCCCTGTTTTTCCCAGGTCTCAACTACATTTCAATCATACACATGTGGAATAATACCTGTTATTTGGAATAAACTCCATGAGATTCAGGTTAGAAATAACTCATTTAACACAAGGCGCAAATGGTAGAGCCATTCCTACACTGCCATCTCAGCTCCTCAGCCCTCTCTAAATAGGTTTATACAGTTGCATCTTACTCTCTAAATGGTAAATTCAGGCCATTTTACCCATTTAAAACAGACCCTTTCTCCTAATTAACTCTTACATTACATTCCACCATCCTCAATGGGAGCCAACAACAGAAACCTACTTAAAAGAGAAGTGTCACAGGTATTTTACTGTATTAGAAGGCTGTCAAATCTGATCACAATCTGAACATGATAACTGAACTATTGACATGCAGTGAATTCTGTATAATATCAGTCCTGATTTATTCAACAGAATGCCCATATGAGCTCAGGGACATGACTCACTGTGAGAATAAACAAATAAAAGCAACAGTGTATGGATGGTTTAACAAGCACAGCCCAGCACAAGTTCTCCAGAAATCTCCATTTTCTACCTCTCAGACCCTTCTGAGATAATCAGAGCTCTTCTACAAATTCCCACAAAATTTCACCTGCACAATGTTCTGCACATAAGAGAATCAAGAGAATACAATGGTTGGCTTGGAAATTTTTTTTTTAAAGATGTTCACTTAAACTGACAATTTTCTTCTCAAAGTAGAACCTAGAATTCTATTAAACTGAAATCTAATGCATTATCTTTTCACCTTTTAATAAATGATTACTTAATTTAAAAATTAAAATGCCCCTTTGTAGGCAAATGTTAGGAAAATGTTAAAATTTTTCACATCCACTTTCTACATATACACTTTCCTAATTTTTTTTACTGTATAATTTATTCTACAGCTTTCAAATAGTAATGATACACTGTAAAGACATCTTGTTGCTTTCTTTAATAGACATATCAAGATATACTGTATTAAAAATTATTACAGCAGATTATATATCTCCCATTTCAGCAGTTAGCTGGCCATATTTTACCATGCAGACTAGCAACCTGGCTTCAAACGTGTGTATCAAAACTCTACTTTAAAACTAAGCATTTTTAAAGCAGCGAAAAATTACCATAAAATATCCCTAACTGTTTCTTCCCTAGCAGCTGGATAAAGAGAATGACTGACCTCTTTAGTCACAATGATCTGTAGGTGTTGCCAAAAAAACAAAGAAGGAAAGGGTTCTACCAGGCATTAGTGACAAGGTAGAAATATCTTTTAATTCAAATACCGTTGCTTAATAATCTAAGTTAAACAGTGATTCTGTACTGGTCACTATTAATACCAACTGAAAATGCAGAGATACCTGAATGAATTGTGTTTAGCCTGCAAGGAACAAAACTACAACTGTCTTTCTTGTGAAATCTGTACAATTTTTAAAAACACGTTGGAAAAGAACTGAAAAATCCCATTCACATGTTCCCTTTCTGTCTCATCACTGCAGGAATCAAAGGGAGCTTGTAATCCATGCACTTGCTGTGGGAAGGACCCTGCAGTATCACAGTGTCCAAATGGTGAACCATGATCCAGACCGTGGGCTGCCCAAACAGCTCTTTGGCTGTCAGCACCTCCTCTGACGCCTCTTCAGCTCCAGGGAGGGAGCAGGACTCCGTGGGGAGCAGCCAGCAGCTCTGTCTTGCAAGAGGACTGCACATTCCTGACCTCCCCCCTTGCCTGAAATGGGGTGTATCCAGCAGGCCATTACCCTGTAAAGCTGAGTGGGTTTTCTGCTTCTGCTAAAAGCTTAAGATGGAAGAACAAGGCACTTTTTTTTTATTTTTTTTTTTTTTAACAAACCTGCAGCCATGGATAGTGTGTGCAAGCTCTAGCAAGTGCAAGCTCTAGCAAGTGCAAAAAAAAAAAGCATTATTGCCAGAATGGCTTAAAAATAGTGAGAAATGAATTAGACTTAAAAAACCCCAATCTGCTAAAAACCTGTGTTATACTTAAGTGTCAAAGACATGCTGACACTGCTCTGATAATTTTCAAAACTGATTGACTGGCATTATCTATAAATGTTCCTGCAAGGGTGAATCCACCTTCTTGGGTCTTCAGCCAAGTCCCCCAGGAACATTACCATAGAAGCCAGGAAAACACTTACATAAAGAAGAAAACATTATCATCCAGTTCAGGGAAATTTATCTCGGGCTATGTGCTACATTTCCCTGGTTTATCTCCCAGGGAAAGCATCACCACCACACAATTACTCTCCTGGCGTAGGCACAGAAGAAAGGCAGCTCAGTTTGCACAGTCTTAAAAAGGGGGTAGAACGATGAAGCAAGAAACTTTACCCTCATTACACTTCCTATTTACTCTCTAGGGGAATGGATTATTCTTTCTATGAAAGTGATTATGCCTAGACCATAAAGTAGGAAATTAAAAACCAGAATACTCAGTGTCTTGCTTGCATTTCAGTAATTGCCTTCTCTACAAATGTGCTGATCTTTTTCAACAGTTAGTATTCTATTATTAGGACACCATGGATAATAATGCCTTTTAATTGTCTCTATCCATTATTTGTATTTCCCTACAGCTGCACAGAATTTAGGAGAGTAAAAAATAATAAACTTGAGTTTTTGTCAGTGATGTTTACGGATGTATGCTTTATCTGCAGTGATACATACATTTCTCAAACAAATACTTTAACTTGAAATATTTCCTTAAAAAATATTACACAGCTGAACACATTTTATCCACCTAATGTTAAAATATGCATGATTTCATAGAAACAAAAAGGTTTACATGAAATGAGATCTGTCATAATTTCCCATCTGGAACACTATCACTTTCCTAAAGATTGTATTGGCACTCTGTTCAGCAGAACAAAGACAACAGCTTTGAAAGTTACATGGCAAAGAAAAAAAACATTAACAGCATAGTGGCTGTTATTATATGTATGTATGAGACTGATGAAAATTTTTTTTGAAAGTTACATGGCAAAGAAAAAAAACATTAACAGCATAGTGGCTGTTATTATATGTATGTATGAGACTGATGAAAATTTTTTTTGATTCACACGTTCATTTATATTGTATAACACTTTATGTTAGAATTTAGATACCTTACCTTCTTATTTGTGTAATTTACCTTCAGTTCTATCCACATATGCAAATTCTATTTAGCAAACCAGAACTATGTTATCAAGACATAGCATCATCTGCCTCAACAGTCTCAAAGAAACTGCCTTTGCACTCTTTTATTTTAAGTGGAAAAAAAGGGCTAATTATCCAGGTTCTGGCTCTATGCAGATAAAACACCTCGCTGTCACAGAGACAGACTATCCATGAGCCAACATCCCAACAGAATTAGGGAGGAAAACCAGCACTGCAAGTCTCACCCAGGAACGAGCTGACAGCTAGCACAACATTTCCTCAGCACAACAGGGCTGAGCAGCCCTCTGCTCTGATATAGCTGGAGAGCTCGTCTACTACAACAATGCTGAGCAAGGAGCACTCCTAGATCCTTCAATTCAAAATACAACCAAACAGCATGTTTGGGGTTTTTTTTTCCCCTGTAGACTCAATAGAGATGGTGCTGGTCAGCACGTGCCAAGCCCTTATTGACCACAGCTGGTCATCATGATCTGATACGGAAGACTGCAGAACAAAGAGGAACCCTCAAGCAAACCTGGATGTGACCCCAGCCGTGGGTTTGATGTGGGAGGACACATATTCACTAATTTATACATGAGGCATTTCCCAAGCATAACATTCCAAAAAAGAGGGGGGAAAAAAAAAAAAAAAAAAAAAAAAAAAAAAAAAAAAAAAAAAAAAAGGCAACGCTGGTGTTTGTTTCCCTTCCTCTAGAACTGGAAATTTTCTCCTAGCTCCTACTTCCATCTTCTTAATGGCAGGAGGGCAGAAGACATCAATACAGAGGCTTCGTTGCAGAATTCGGAGCCTTTATGCCAGTAAAAGAAGGTGGACTTTCCTATGTCTTCTTTCCCCTCGAGTTACTTAACAAATATCCTCCCCTCACTCCTTAAGAGACAGACAACTTGTATTTGGTTCATGTATCTCTAAAAGGCAATAAAAAAAGTGTCCTACTTTCAGCTAATTTATTCAAAATTGCCACTCAACCTGTACTGGTGTGCTTATTTGCAGTAACTGACTAATTGACACAACTCTGTAGGGCCTAGAAAATGTATTTTAAAATACCTCCTTGGATGACAGGAGTTAAAATGGAATAAAAAGAAAGCGAAATATGTCTCCTCCCATTTTCACAAGGCTATTAAAAGAAGTTAAACTGTAAGACATCATCATTGATAGGAAAACCCCATGTCTTGTAGGCAGTGTCCTGTTAAAATAAAATAAGATTAAACTAATAATCCAGTCAGTAAAGTGTTTTCATCCAACACTACCGAGTACCCACCTAACTCATCGTCTCTCCCTTCCCACACAACTCCCCAGTCAGTGATCAAGAGAGAGATAAAAACCTTGAATTCTCAGCCACCTTGAGGTGAAAGAAAAAGTTGCTTGGTTTTCTTGTAGGGGACAAAAGTCATCTGTGTACCTGCCACAGAAACAGCAGGCTAGTGAAGTAGGATCTTTCTTCTGTTGTCTGGATAACTCCTTTTTACGATAATTTTCTTCAGGGAATCATGATTCAACATCAGAGAGCCACATGATGTGTGTTTTTGTACCGTTGGCAACAAGCAGAACAACAAGGAGAGGACACCTAGTGGTGGTCTGTGAGAATCAGGGTCGGTCGCCCGCCAGCCACAGCTGAAATCTTCAAAACCTTTGATGCGGCAAAGCCCTCACACATTTGATTTTTAATCACTTCAGCAAGACTTAGCATCCCAGCCAGCTTTTATTTATGCACTTTTCTGAACCTGCATTACTGTGATTATCAGAAGTGAACCAGCCAACTTGGGATGTGGTATGTCGGTGTGATACGCTCAGGAGTCTGTTTCACTAAACACCAGAACTTTATCAACTAGAGTGGATATTGACACTTATGTAGGTTCATGAAACACAAAAAGCTTTGGCAAGTGAAAACCAGATTTCATTACAAGTTAAACCAAAATAAGACATGTCTGCAATTCACAATTTTTGCACATTTTGCCATGTGATTTTTTGCAGAACATAACCTTTATTACATAACTTGCAATAAACATTGATTTTCTTTAAAAATGGTTCTAGTTCTTCATAATTAGACATCTCAGAACAAAAAAAGACTTAGGGCACATTTTTGGAAGAACCACTTTTATTTGGAAGAACCACTCATAGATTTACTAGGTCTTGTATGTGTTTAGAATACCTGTAAGCAAAGCTATTGAAGTCTGGGTTTTATGCAGCCTTTGGAAAATATTGTTATTTTAAAGAACCATTAAACTAATATCATTGGCAAATGTAAAGCAAAGTGGCATATCATTTGGCATAGAACAATGCATTTATTTTAATTGTATTTTTTATTTTAATTGTTCACTGATCTATGAGCGTATTTAACTAAAAATAATCTACTAGTTGCATGAAAGCCTATGTAAAAAAAATTCAAGAGTCAGAAGTTTAGGTAGTCTCATGAAACTTAAAGGAAATAAGAATTAGGTCCAGGACCTCCTGTTCAGTATTTTTAGGAATGTAAATTTAAAAAAAAAAAAAATTCCAAAACAAGACCCCTGTCAGAAATTACTGCAAAATTATAATTTCTGTAATCACAAATTTAAATATCATTTTTTTCTTGCATATCATTTAGTTTAAGTAAATATACAATCTATTGTCAATATCTGAGTCTGGAATATTAGAATTTGTAGCTAAAAAGCAGTTTCAGGGAAGTGTGAATTTGCATATTCAGTAAATTATTTCCTGCCCACACATCTCCTGTCCCTTTCTTGAAGTGTTTCTTCCCATTTCCACTGAGCCATTCATTTGGGTAAGTAATTAACATCAGACTGATATGAATATATCAATCAGTTTTCATATATATTCCACCACAGGCTATAGCTGTTCCATAACACTTAATGAGGAGGAATCTTCTCCAATGCATACATTATTTACCTCAATATTACTTTAGGTGGCTGCTGGCAGCTTGATCTTAATTCAAATGACTTAAATGATGTGGAAATAAACAAAGAAAAGGAACCATGTTTCACCAGTGTCATGTAAGAATCTTTTAAAATTTTGCCTGCTCATCTTAAAGTTCAGGATATCAACCACCTGAATTCCAGATCTGTGATATCTAAAAAAGAAAAGCTCAAACAATATCAGCCCGCCTTTTTTCTTTGAGGCTGTAGAAATACAGGGATAATTGCCTTATCATACAGCTTGGTTTGTTCATACCTCAGTTATCCATAAATAACAGTTATCCTAGTAGTCTCTTGGCACATTATGAAGAATGAGTTTGCTGGCTGTCCTCTCAATATTTTTGACATAATGCTTATTATTCTGCAACCAAATACATATATTTCAGATTTCTCTGTACCACATTTAAAAACACCGTGTCAGCTCATCTGCAAAAAATATTAAACCCTTTTAACCACGAAAAAACAGGCTCCAATTTTCTGTGCCATAAAATTAGTTAACAGTTGTTCCTTGTTGTCCATGTGCAAACACACATAAATAGGGAACATTAATGGCAGCAGCAGCAGTCTCAATGACCATCCCAGAGGATCATCCACTTATTGTTTCCCAGTAATTAAGCAAATGTCATCCCTAACCAGTTGTTTTGTCTGTTTTAAAACTTTAAGATACTGTAACACACAATTTCCATGATGCCATATATGAAAATCCATTACTTTCTGCATTTCTGATCTCTGTAAAACACTAAACAAAAATAAACAACCAAACAAACAAAAAACCCCCTTCATCTTTCACACATTTTATTTGGGGATTTAACAGAGCCTGATTCAGACTATACATTTCTCTCTGCTTTGGTATGTGAGAATTTTTTTCAAAATCAGCCAATGAACTTTTTACTACTTTATTACAGGCTCAAAATAACCCCCAAAAAGGAAAAAAAATCCCTATCTTTAGATCTTCTTTTACCTTCCTGTGAACATATTTCACAAAATTTACTAGTGGAATTAAAGACTAAGTGGCAATCAAGCAGCCATTAGCTAAAGATAAGAAGAATAAGAAGACCAAACAGCAACTACTGCTGATTTGGACCAAGTACTCTGTTCACTTTTAGTTCCACTTAGTGGCCAATTCAGCTGTTCTTATTGAGAATACCTGATTTTTGACAACCAACAGAATGGGGTGGGGGGAAGAATTAATTTCTCTGCCTAGTAGGCCTTTCCAGTGGCAAGCAACTAACTCAAGCTGCCAGGAAATAATGTCATTGAATTCATTTCAGAAGGTTGTCTCTCTGTGAAGCACAGAGGAGACAAAAGCACAGCTTTATGGTAGAATTGCAAAATATGCTTAATCATTTGCCTTAGTTGAATTGAGTACAAAACTACAGTGCTCTATTTCTGTGCAAAAACATCTTTGCAGAGCTTTACAGAGAGGCAAAAAGAAGTAGCTTTACCAAATTGAGTAATAAAAAATAATGGCATATTTCAGAGGCTTTTTGAGAAACTACTATAAATTTTTTAGACTTTTGATATTTAGCATCATCCAGCATCATGACATTTTAAATTATAATCTGACTTTATTCGACATGGCTCTGCTTTTAGGTTTCTCTTAAACCAGAAAGTGCATATTATATTAGAGATAACCAGCAAAAAAGTACCAAAAATGGTACCAAATCATCCTTCAATAGTCATTTAATTAAATAAATCTTTGTCAAATAGAGAAAATTATGCAAATCAATTTTAATAGTGCTTCCATGATAATGCTCTACAAAATAATTCTCCTTATGCTTACTGCAAGAAAGATTTAGAAAACAGGAGTTATTTTTCCTATAGTAGCACTTCTGTTTAAAACACATGATATTCAGAACTACAGAAATGAGGACAGGCAAGAAACAAAATGGTGGTATGTGCCAATGCACTGAACATTTCCTGGCCATGAGTATGCCAAAGTGGTGAATGCCATCATTTCCTGAAAAAGTCACTATGCCAAATTGACAGGCAGCATAACATCATGTCTGGAAACAGTGGAGCTGACAGTTTAGAAGGCAGTGACTCAAAATTTGAACTGCCCATTTTTCATAAAGAAGGCCAGTATTTATGATATTCAGCCTACATACAGCCTTCAAACAATGAGCATTCTAGGAAATCTACTCAATGGTAAATGGTTTCAATTTCTTCTAAAACAGAAAAATACAATCAATTTAAGGTTCTCTGCGACTACAAGAGTATTAATAAATTTAAGTGCTAGTCATCAAACTGTAGTGCAAGTGGTTGTTAAAATTGCTAGTATTTCTTTCTAGAGCCTTATTCTGATATTTTGGACATTTGGTAACATCATTAGGAGTCCATCCATGTGATGGCAGAGACCAAAACATATTTTGGTCTCTGCCATTAGCAGAGATAAGATGGTTACTCTGTGCTGGTTTTTTTTTTTCCAAAAAGGCTTTGCCACAGCACATGTTTGTAATTACACCAGGCAGTAAGGAAAAGCTGTATTACTTTCATGTTCTGGTGTAGCTCTTCACAGGGATTGACTAGTGCTGGGTAGGAATAAGATCTTAGTGAATGATGTTATAGCCATATAAATCTTACCTCTTCCCACTGGTGTATGTATCTAATCAGTCTTGAAAGGCGCAATAAACGTAACAGGCTGAGGATTTTTGTAAATCTCACAATACGAAGTGCTCTTGCTGTCTTGTAAACCTCTGAATCCATTCCTTTTTCTACAATGAGAAAGATATAATCCACTGGTATTGATGAGATGAAGTCAACCACAAACCAGCTTTTTAAGTAATTCATCTTAATGATTTTAGGGTCCAGTATTATTTCAGAGCTGTCTTCATTTACAGTCCCAGTTCTAAAATTCATGATCAAGTCCAATAGAAAAACAGTGTCTGATGCCACATTGAAAATAATCCATGGTGTTGTTGTTTGCTCTGTGAAGAATGTGATTCCGACTGGTATAATGACAAGGTTTCCAACCATCATTATGAGCATGATTAAGTCCCAGTAAAACCTAGGCAAAAAGGAAAAAAGAGAATGGTTGATGTAACGTGGTAAAACATTAAAAAATGGTCTCTATCATGCCACCTACTTCACCACCACATTTTGTTATTACCAGGAAAATTCTTATTGCTTTAACTCATTCAGCATATTATTCATGGTCAGTAAAGACAATGTAATTAACACACTTCATTATGTGCCTTCCTTCTCAAAAATACACATGTAGAATAAAGGCAGCTATGGTTTATCTCTCTATGGTATGTTACACACCAAAAGGTGAGCACGTGTGGCACTGAGTGGACTTATCCAGACTCCTGTCAAAACCTCTGTGCTTTTATAAAAATACCAATATCTTGTGCCAATCAGAAGTGCTTTAGCAGTGCAACAGTTTTCCTAAGATTTCTGTCCAAATGGAAAGCCAAATACCTAATAGATATATTAAATATCAGTATCTCTTTTCAAATGTACTGATATCATTACAGTGCTGGAATAAAATTACAGGAAGAGGAAAAAAGCACCGAAGCAAAAAATAGAAACAATAATTAGACAACATAAAAACCTTCATCCACTTTTACAACCTTAATTGAACTTTCATGCATTTTTACAACCTCACAGTCTATCTTCTTGCAGAGCTAGTTAAGAAATGTTAGAAAAAATAGCTGTGATTTGCATAGTAATAGAAAAGGGTACTGCATTTCACCATTTTGCTCTGGAAGGATCTAAAGGATCCCCTCTAACACTGTTAGAATACTAACCATGCTTAATACAATGTGGTAGAGAGATGGACATAACTCTAGTATCTGTGATGGAAATGCTGAGTAAATGCACCAAATTACATAGAATATGAACCCTGATGGAAGATTTCCAGGGGACAGCAGTATATAGCAGATTTTAAGCAAATTGTGATAAATCATAAATGTTAAATAGTCAAAGAAAGGTATTCTTATGCAGTAAAAGAACTGAAATGGAACTCAAGAAAGCCTGAACCCAACGCATAATCTCTTATTCTGTTCAAGAACATGATCTGGTCAACTAAAATTGATCAGGAGAGGTACAGAAACCAATCATCAACAGTTGCCCATGGATTCATTAGAGTTTCTAGAAGACTAGAGGCAGCAGTGGTTCCACAATTCTCCCTCTGCTCTGTCTCTCTGTCACAATGAGGCCTGGTGCAGGGGATATGTCATGGACACACCACCAGCACATCACTTCAACTCAGACTTCCAGGCCACTTCCATCATACTAACACCCAGCCTCCTGACATGCAGCACACTCTCATATTGGTAAAGGTTCATGGCAACCAGCAAAAATAATACTTTAACTGGCCACAAAACATTTCAGGACCACAAAATGGTTTTGATAGACTTGCACAGAGAATGTGGATTACATTAGATTTCAGAGATCGCTTCTTGGATTACCAAATGATCATAAAATCATAGATTAGTTTGGACTGTAAGGGACGTCCCTTTAAAGATCATCCACTTCCCACTCCTCTGTCATAGGCAGCGACATTTTCCACTGGACCAGTCTCCTCAGAGCTCCACCCAGCCTGGCTTAAACACTTCTAGGAATGGGGCATCCACACAGCTTCTCTGAGCAAACAGTGCAAGAGCCTCACCACCTTCACAATAAAAATCTTTTCGTAATATCTAATCTAAACTCCTTCCAGTTTGAAGCCATTCCACCTTGTCCTGTCACTACTTGCCATTGAAACTAGTCTCTATCCATCTTTCTTGTAGTCTCCCTTCAAGTACTAAAAGGACACAGTTTGATCACACAGAAACCTTTCCCTCTCCAGGCTGAACAATCACAAAGATCTAGCTTTTATAAATTCTCTTTTTTCATGTCTACCTTGGAAGCAAATAATTCTAAGTCTACAGACTGCTCATCAGGGAATATCAATTATTATCTGAAACTGTAAAACATGCTAAAGGAAAAGCAGCATAGGATTGAGAACAGCATGAGAATTCCCAGTTTCAAAATTATTTATTCCAAGAGTCACCTGGAGAGAATAGATTTAACTGTCATTTGAGAGAAGAGAGCAGTTGGCAATGTACCTCTAACTGGTACTCAGAAACTCTATGAAATAGACTATAAAAATTATTCCCTATGTACCACAATGTGATTTGTGTCTTACACATTTTCAGTCTCGCAATAAATGTGAACACAAACTGCTAAAAATGTTCAGTTTTATTCAGGCTGTATGTATTTTTGTTCAGCGTATGATAGTATTCATCATATCTGGCAAAAATTTCCCAATTTCTCCTGTCTTTTTTTAATTCCTGTAATACTTCTCACTGCACTAGATTCCTTTTCAGTAATCTGGAATTACCACAAGGAACACTAAATTCATACATCACTGCCACTGTGATCTACAAGTAAAATGTTATCAGCCAAAGTGCTTCACAGAAGTGCTCTGGGAGAATAAACATCTTCAAGGAATCCTTAAAAACTAGTGGAAAACAAATAGGAAATAATTACAAGAGGTGTCCTTGTATCTGTGCAAGCAAAGCACTGCTAATTTCAGATTGACCTTTACATTTCTCTAGCGCAGAGAGCAGTTATGCAACAAAGGCTGACCGAAGCCATGCAACAAGCAGCCACCCAGCCAACATCAGAGATCATGCAGAGCCAGGTGTTTCTAACCTACGGTAATCCACAGTTCAGAGGATCATCGCCTACCGCGATTATGCAAAACGCCCTGCTGCTCCTGACGCTGAACGTCAGCAAAAGTGGCAGCATCACCACTGAAATTACACTGACTGCTAAGGACTTTTGTATTTTAGTCCACAATATAATATAAGCTGACTAGTTAGTAAGAAAAACCCTTACTATTTTTTTAATTTAAAAATGACCCGGACATTTTCTTTTAGGAAAATGTTTCCAAATGCCATTCTGTTGGCCATGTTTTTTTTTTATTTCAGATGAGGAAAACTAGATGCAACTGCCTGTATTGCCCTTCATTGACCTGTGCAGAGAAAGTAATACAATGCGTTCCTCGCCCACAGTTCAGAACATCCTACTATTCACGTAACAAAGAGGAAGCTGTGAAGCCTCACAAGGCAGTGGAAGGAGCTGCCATTGACACACTAAGATAGCCCTCTGTTTCAAATTACTTTTAGGATTATTTGTTTATTTTTTCTACTTCTCCTACCTCAGTGAGGATGGTTATGAATCTACAATTTACAACCTCAAGAGTTCCACATTTATGTAAGGTACTATAAAATGTTGATGAAGAACAAGGAAGAGGTAGCCTTATGACACAAAATTTTTGAGAATGAGGAAAGAAAGCAAGAGTCTGGGGGTAATGAGATCTTCCAAAGCTCAAAATGAGAAGCAAGAACTGACCTTAGCCCCACAGCAAACAGCTATAGAGCTTATTGCTCAGCTGAAGCTAGCTCAGTGAAGCTACTACTAGATGCCATTAGCAGAGGGTGCAGAGGTCATCACTGCACTGCACTGAACTATTCCTAAAGCTTTTTAAATGCTTCTGAATATCTCAGAGGTATAGCATCTGTAGACAAAAAAAAAAAAAAGTGTTCAAGTATTAAAGCATAATAAAGCATATTAAAGCATAAACCCCAATGCTGAGGCACATGTTTTTCAAATTTTAAGATATTATTAAATATTACAATTATTTTAAAAAAATATTAAAATACATATTAAAAAACAACAAACTAATCACTACTTTGGAATTCTCAAAATAGATTCACAGGCCTCTTTCGGTGATCTTTTCACTCATATTTACTCATATTTCACTAATATTTACTATATATTTAAAAATAACACTAATAATAGTGTTTTTTCAGCTCTGGAATATGGTGCTGAAGTGTTGGTGTTTTATTCACTGCCACGGGCTTTCCTGGATAGGATGAACAGCCTGTTCAAAATAAGTGCCTACCCAAGCAGTGAGAAAGAGTTACTTAGAATTAATTAATCACCGTTTGTATTAGGCTCAATAATGTAAAAACGTTACAAATCCTTACATGCATTTTATTTTCCACCCTATATCCCCAGCCCGGAGAAAACTGAGTCTTAAGGAAGGAAATCTCTGAGTTAAGGAACTTAATCTCTGAGTTAATTCACTGCATAATTTGCTGTACATACAAATTCAGATTTGCTTGCTTATTATTTCCTTTTTCTGCCCATCAACAGCAGAGTTTCAATTTCCTTGAATCAGCATAGTTTGGGATACGATTATCCTTACGGTACACCCAGACTGAACCAGCAGAAGCTGTCAGTGGTCTCACAAACCACACAGCAGAGCGAGCTGCACCTCTCAGGCATTGTGTGGTGTGGATGAAGGCTACAGAGTAGTCGGAGTTTTGCTGAAGTTTACATTCCTCAGTTTCAAAAGAAAGACTGCAGAAGTTCTGATCTTTTATTAAAAAGGAGCAAATTGTCTCAGTAAAAGTTTCAGGAAATTCAGTCAAAACACTAGAAATAAATACTCATCCACATTATAAACTGGAAGGCCATTGAAAAAGATACTAACTCAGATTGCTTGTAAAATACCTCTGAAGCAAAACCTGATGCATCACAGATAAGGTTTTCTAATCTCAGATGCAACCTGATTTCACTCTACGCATTCAGAGAATCAAGAACTGTAAAAAAATTCCACAAGCTTTCCTAGAAAACTTGTTTCCTCTTTAGCTAAACATTGTGATTGACTAGCAGATGCTCAGTGAAATGAACACTAACTTTGCTTTTTGCTTTGTTCTTTTTTTATAATCTCACCTTCAAACGCAGCTTTATTTCCTTTGCTTTCATAGATCACTGTTTCACCTAACAGAGAAATCAATGTCCTATATAAAACAGAACAATCTTAGCAGAAATAACAGTAATTTTAAATTTCATTGTACTGTATGGTAGCAAACACTAAACTTGGTAATATTCATGTCAGAATTTTGTTCTTATAGGATATGTTATCTTTCTCTGTTATTCTAATAAGAGGGAACAAAGCTAGACATGCCTGAAAATACCTGCAAAATGCAGAAAATTAGGGATGTGTTGAAGGGCAGGAGAATGAAGAAGGCAGTGTTTTTTTCAGAGGACCCAGTTCTTTTAATGATTGGACAGGTGTCTATGCCTGAAAACTTTCTGAAAATCATCACTATTTTTTTTTTTTTACAACCTTAAAATGAGGATATCCCCTTCTACCCAGCTACCCATTTTCATCCTGCCCATCTGTTTGTCTCTTACAAATACACACACCTAAAGGAAAACAAGCTTCTTCTGGGAAAAAGGCATACAAATTAAATAAAACTCATTCTATTTTAGCAAGAAATACTGCATTCAGCATCCTCCACAGAGCAAACTCTGTTTATGTTGCCACCCCATACTGGACTGCTTCAGTGATTTTGGGTCAGCAGCGATTTTTTTTTAATTTTAAAATTTCCAAACTTAGAATTTACTGTACTCTATCTTTGTGACCATATTAATACAAAGGCATTAGAATTAGTAGTGGAGTGCCACTGTTTTATGATGGGCTGTTTTGCATGAGCAAACAGGTCACTTCTATAGTTGTGTCATCCTTCTGCATGGATAAAACTTTCCTCACCTGAATGTACCTCATTTTGCAAAGCTTTAGGAAGACACAAAACTTTGGGGTTGGTATTTTGTTTTGCTTTTAAACAAACTGTTCTCCTGAAATTGTCAATTTAGATTTTTTTATGCTACTCTATTTCAATCTTGACAACTTTAAGCTTGTATTAAGTAAACACAACCAAGGAAAGGTTGTGTTTACTTACTCACATCACCTCTTTTGATTGCAAAGTGCATATTATAGTAGAATTCTAACTGTGTATCCTGCACACCCAGTGGTGATGCTGAAGAGCAGAAATATGATTAAGTGACACTTTCTCAGCTGAAAATTTCATCAACAATTGCTATTCCTTTTCAATTTAGAGCATACCACAAGCTTTATGAACATTTATTGACTGAGGTAACCTGCTAGAGCAGCAGAAAGACTTTCTCTACCTGTCTGACACTGGTCAGTCTGGGACAAGGTAGAGGCTGATGTTTTGAAAACTGTGTTTCCCTGGCTGAAATACAAGCAGTGCTGGACTTGGGAATCTTCCAGCTTAATGGTTTTATTCTGATGGAGACTAAAAGTGATTTTAAAAAAATAACCTAATAATGAAGTTTTCAGATCACCAGAAATCTTAATTTGATTTCAGATTACTGGAGTCCATTACTTCAAGGTTAGCCATACATACTTAAGAGATCCAGTGTATGTACCTTGATTTTTTTTTAATATTAATACAATTTCCTACCTCAAAAAGATATTTACTAAAGTTCAGTGATACTGCATCTTCTTTTTTACATAACCATAGAATGTATCTAAAATTACAAACTTCCACAAATTTCAAAAAAGATTTCGTGATTTTTATCTCTTTAAACCCACTTAGCAGTGGCAATTTGCAATTTGTTGCTCAGTTGTGATTCTATGCACAAGGCAGATGATTAGATAAATGCATCTCTCAGGGGACCTGATCAGAGCCCAGTGAAGCCAATGAACAGCAATTTACTGCTTTCAAAAGTCTTTGGTTACATGGTTTGGTTAGGTTTCAAGCTTGAGTGCTTTGAATACTAGAAAAGAAAATCACAGTACTGATCATGGAAGGGGATTACAAAACTAATTAACTTAAATGTATTTATTTGTGTGTATGTATGGATGTATATTTTCAGAATATTTATCAATTAGTATTTAACCAGTGGACATTTCATCAAAAAATAATTGGCTCTTGCTATGCATTCAGCAGCTTCTATCTGCAATTTTCATAGTATTTTACATGCATTAACAAATTCAATCTCAGATTTCTGAGAAATAAAGTTATAGTAAGGACAAGTAAGGTTGCACTTACTGCACACAGGAGGGAAGGACGGAGAGGAAAAGGAGAAATTTATATAATATGGCATTATTATTTAAAAATTAGACTCTTAGTTTTTAGCCAATAATCCCCTAACACAATTGCTTGAATACCACTGATACTTGCAGTTGCTTTTCCTCCACAGAAACTTATTAAACTACAATAAAAAGAATTAAAGCCTGACTTCCACTTAACCTTGGGCAAGAACAGTGCACTACTGTCAGTGGAGCTCTAATAATGCTTTTGCTCTCCCTCATTTTTACAAAACTCCTCCTTTCTGAGAAACTTGATCTAGTTGGCTGCATGCCCACCCGTGGCAGGGAACAACATGAGCTTCAAGGTCCCTTCCAACCCAGGCCATTCTATGATTCTAAGAGTCCTCAGCCCCATTCCTCATTAAAAATTCTGGGTGGTGCCCCTGTTCAGATAGCTACCAGACGGGAAAAAGGTGCTGATGAAGAGTCAGGGCTCACAAACATGTTTTCTCACAGCAAGTGTTAATTCTGTCTTTGCTTATCTGATCAAATGGATATATTTCACATCATCAAGATTCTGCATCAACCCATCACAGCACAAGCACTACAGATTTCTCCAATCCAGCACCTCATTCAAGATGTTAGAGCACTGCTCTTAGAACCAGGCAACATTTTGTGTATGGGCTGTAACTGATTTGTTTCAGTTTGATATTATCAGCCCTTAAACCAACTGAAAAGTGCCACATATTGGTTACGCATTCACATTCTCAAATTAGAAATGACCACTTTAAAGGCATGAAAAGAAGTTTGAAAGAGACAGATCTAAAAATATTTCAGCTGCAAAATAATCTTGTATCTTGTATCTCATGTTGGAACACTTGCATTAATTAAGAATTTTGTAGTGACAGTAATTTTAAGAGTGCCATTTAGAAACATGACATTTAGGATGCTTCCATACTAAAAATTCAGAGGCTTAAATTGGAAGAAGCCTTCTGTAATTCTTCTCAACAAAGAATCAAGTGAAAAGGAAGGTAACTTCCTGACACCTTTCCAAAAATTAGAAAGCAAATCAATATTTTTCTTTAACAGATTTATTTTTAACCAATTTAATCTCTCAATTATCAATATAATCTTTAACTTTCTGATGACAGGGAAAATTCTATTTTCTCTACTCCAGAGAAAGATGATGGGGAAGGCATCATTCAGTAGCTATTGACAGATCTCAGGCATAGGGTTTGGTGAGGTGATGAGACTGGCCATGACCACCAAATGAGGTGGGACAATTCATTTCATTCATTTTTTAACACCTCTGATTAAAAAAAAAAAAAAAAAACCAAAAAAAACAACCAAAACAAGGCTAGGACCATCAACTTAAGATTTGACATATATACTGCTACTAACAATTTTATTCTGATAATCAGAGGTAAAACTGGCTTTGAGTGTAGCTGTAAAATGATACAGTACATTCAGAAGAGCAGCCTCAAAGTACTTGGTGTATCATTTCTTGACAAAGTGCACTGATGGCAAGAATGGGCACTATTTTCAAAACGAAGGGAAAAAAGAGCCAGTCTTCAAATTTCATGAAGGGAAAAATTAGAGATGTGAAAAAGCGTGAAAGAACTATAGATAGATGTGAAACAAGCTGATGTACTCCCACATCATAAATGAAAACAAATATACATGACTGAATATTTACAGTCATCCTATGTATCTACACAGATGTGCAAGATTCTAATGCAAGACTGGGTAATCAAGATTGCATATGTATATCAAGTTTAATTATTATTCCCTTTTACAACTATTTATAGCTGACTTTTGGCTACAAAGCCTATGTTTCCTTGAATATAAAAATAAGTACTGATATTTCAACCCTTTAAAATCAATGAAATTACACTTAAGAATCAGTAAGTTCTTTTATTATAATCCATGAATATCACACTGCAGTAAATAATTTGCTTCAAATTGTAATAAATTTAATTTATAGCTATTAAAAATATATTAATAACTTGTTTGTTCTGAAAATAACATCAGAAAATGATCAATCCATGTCCAAATTAAAGTTATAATTTTATTAATTTTTTACTTACACTTCGATGAAAAAGATTCAAACGTATTTCAGACAATTTTAGAGAATCAAAAGGAAAGATAAAGATCAGGCTCATGGCAGAGAAACATGGTAAGTAATTAGGGTCATGTAACATGCACCCTCTTTTCAAAAAACAACTGAATACCTACAGCTTTCATCAACACCTGTGAACATCCATTGGATTTCCTCACCTATCTGTAGGCAGCCAAGCCCAGGATCTCCCACACCTTAAGGAGTACACTTTCCACAAGCCATACGTGCCTCCTGAAGTGAGGTGTGCTGCTGACATGTTCTCTCTCCCTAAACAAATATAAACTAGAGCAGCAGTGAAATCTTGTTCCCAAGGAAAGCAACGACGAGACAGGAGAGGGATTCTCAGTCCTTTGTTCCACCAAAGCAGAACAAGACTGCAAGGTGATATTGCTACTGGAAGTGTCCAAGAAGTGCTACATAAAGTTAATGCACAGGTTCAAATCCTCTCCAGCAGAGGAAGAAAATAATTCTGCAGTTTCAATATCCATGCTGAACAATTTTAATGCCTAAGCAGATAAAGGAGACATTTAAGTATGCACTCAAATGCACTGAAAATTTTAAGATTATGGAATTGTCATTTTAATAATTTTATTAACTGAATAATGTTTATCTAAAACATAAACTAATTGAAAATATGGTGTGCACAACACATAAGAAATGAAAGGAGTAATCTTTCACAAGCTTGATTATACCTTTCCCCATGTATGTTTATTAACACCTTTTTACAGGGGGCACACCCCACTTTTCTAATTACTCAGCTTGTATTCATATCTCTCTGCTAGCCATTTGCCTTCTGTGGTATTTAAGCAGATACAATGTTAATTTTAACATTTCTTTAAACCCTCCCAATTTGCATACTGCACATCCCAGTGTTACCATCCTTCTGACAGCATAGCGCTCTGCCTGCATTGCCAAAACAAATCAGTACATTATGCAGCCAGACAGAGTAGTGATCAGATAGACCTGATATTCACTTGTTTAAAACAAAAAGGAAAACCCAGAAGAGCAAGCAAAGTAAACAAGGAAGAGCATACATTATGCTCAGAGATGCTGCAGTTACTGGCCCAAGTAGCCGAGACCTTGTCAGCTCTGCCTCTGCTCCCCACCTCGACTTTTCGTGCTGTTCACCCTCTAACGCTCTGGAAAGCTCCACACAAGCTGGGCTGAGCAAAGCCTCATGTGCCGCTGCGAGCAGCTCAGCCAAGGATGGAGATTTGGAATAGAAACCAAGTTTCTGGGGATGTAAAACCCATCTCTGGCATTTATGAAAGTTGGTCAGTGTAATGGAATACAATTGCGGAATGGCCCTTTTGCAGTTTAATCCAATATAAGGAAACAAAGAGGGGTTTTTCTTCCATTAATTACTTCAGTTATTCTTTAAAAAGAAATTCCATTAATTACTTCAGTTATTCTTTAAAAAGAAAACAAACAATTTCCTTCCCAAAAAACCGAACCAGCATGTGTGAACTTAATATTTGAATGGTTTTGTGATTTGCAAAACAGGAGATAGCCCGCAGTATCAAGCATCTCCATGCCTTTACATGAACTGACGCTTTTTCTCCTCCCAGCACACCTTTGCCAGCAGTATAGGACGTTATTTCCATTGCTTGGTTGCAATTAAACATGAGGGTTTATTACATTATTACATTATTGCACACAGGTATACGTAATAATGACACACATGATTGAGATCCTGAAACCAGTATGTTTTAAATTTACAAACTATGTGTAGAAAGTATTTGTTAAATTACAACAGATTATTTGCTTGAAATAAAATTGTTAAGTATTTTAATTTAGTCATAAGAAATGGTTATTGAGCCACTGGAAGATACACTTTATCAAGACCTAAATTAATTTAAAATTCTGTTCTATCTTCATTGAGACAGAATCATCTAAAGTGGAGTTGTTATACAAAATACGTACACTAGAAAAAAGTTTTTTCTTCCACGCTGCCTTTATTCATTTCTTCAAGAGAGCAAGTCATTTTATGCAACAGAATAACATGTCAGGTTTCAGACTGAAAAATGAAAGATTGCTAAACATATTAAGATTTGAAAATTTATTCAAACTTAACTACAGGCTTTGTTATATGCCTCACCTATAAATATTTATCAGAAAAAATATAAAAGGGAATTATTTAATAATCTGCTTCTCCACTTTATATTTTGGTAGTGTGACTTTGACAGATAACTTTGAAGTCTCTTCATGCAAAAATTTTCTCCAGTCTTCGGGTCTTCACACAAAACAGTCTGTATTCCTTAACAGTGGGCTGGTCTTGACATCAGACACCCGCTGCAGGTTAGGGGTTGCAGAGGGAAGTGTTTGCGCCCAAGTAAAGTTGCCTGTAATTGTAGCCACTGATAAGCAGCTCTAAAATAAGCACTCAAAGAAACTTTGGTCAGGGACCCATGACCTGAACTATAAACAACCGCAAAACTACCAAGGAAGCTCTTTACTTCCATACTGATAGATGACTCTTGTTTTGACACAGCAAAACAAAATGAGCTGCCCTTTCTGTGGTGAATAAAACACCAGATGTCCATCTTTATCTTCCACCCATATTCACTCAAAATGCAGTTGTCTAAATATAATAAATAGGTTTCTGCCTTTCAGCAAATGAAAACATTTTACTTTGGAGATCTCATAAGAGGTTTTAGCCACAAGCCAATATTCCTCAGAAAGACAAAATCTAATTTAGCCAAATATTTATGTTTCATTTTTTGGAGGATAGTAAGTTATGGACTAATCAAACGTGTTTAAACTAAAGATGCGTAATAATTAGAACTGCCAAATAGATATTAATAATTTATTGATGGAGAACAGCAAGAAATTAAGAGTGAAAAACTATTAGCAGAGCTTTTCCTCATAATCTTAGAATATACATTGATCTGTAAATTGTAAATCAAAATATATAATACAACAAAAGAGGAAGCTGAAGCGTATTTGCATTATTCTAGTCTGCAACACTAGTTCTGCAAAATGCACAGCACCCATGGGTGACGCTTTTTAAAAATCAGGATTACTATTTTGGGCTCCTTATGACTGGAATTCTGAAAAATGCTCAGGCATGGAGTCCAGATGCTTACAAGTATCTAGGTCCTGAAATCCAAAGATAGATGGGCTCCTGACTTCCATCTCAAATGTTCATCTAACATCCTATAGATTTGCACACTTGCAGAGCACTGGGTAAAACTGACACTTCCAGAGCCGTTCCACTCCAGAAATGGAAAAATTTGTACTGGAAACATGAAACCAAGTTAAATACCGTATTCCATTTGCTCATTTTGCCAGTGGCACAAAAATCAGCATGCACATTCAACGCAGACGAACTGCTATTCAGTGACACTTCACGGAATCACGAGTCAGCAGCCCCAGCAGGAACATCTGCCACCATTTTAGGCAGATCCATGGTACCTGCATTCCCAGGCTACAAAGCTAGCTCTCCTTCCCTGAAGCAAGTCTGAACTCTGTCGTGCTATGAGGAACAAGTGTGGGAGTGGAAGTTCACTGCAGCTCTCCCATCCCTTCCACAGAAAGATAAATTTGGTCTAGCCTGTGGAGAATGTAAAAGTTGGCTGCAGCTTAGAAATTACAGCAACAACCATAGTCACATCGAGCAGTGCTCATACAGTCCTGGGGAATGAGGGGGATGGTGGCGGAAATTGCTGAATAACACTGACTGATTGTATAATCCTGACGGAGTATTCCTCAGACCTGTCTTAATGAGAATCATCTCTTGACAAAAGAAAATTAGTGTGCATGTGAACGTCAGAGCGCAACACACGGGCAGACTAGAGAAAAATCTAACTTTAGGAAACAAGAATAGAGTTTAAAGTGAAAAAAGAAATTTTAAAGTCATAGTTAGGGCCTTTAAATACCAATGTAAAACCAGAGACATTTAATTGGATTCAGTCACAATTTATTTTGTACTTAGTTCACATCTAGCTAAATAATATGTATATGAAATAATAAATTATTACATAGTGGACTTAATTATTTTCAACACAAAAACCTTGAAATTGTTTTTGGACTTCTTTTTCCATTACAGAGAGATGAACCATCATAATAAATTCATTACTTCAATAAATAAACAGTAAGAACATTTACAAATCCTATCGAACTTTTCAACACCCAGCAGTATATCACTGGATTTAATATTCTGTTCCATATTTCAAAACCACATTTAATTTAGCAAAAACAAGTATTTCATATAATACTGACAGAATGCATGCAATTAAAAGCCTGTCTGGTCATGTGGGCACCTCATGCTTGGGTTACTCATCTCTCACTTTTCCCACACATCCAACGTCTACTGCTTAATAAGCCATCGGATTTCAGACATTTTCAATTCTGACCCTTTTTAAACACTCTGATAGATTGCCTACCATCTGGCAGTGCTTACTCTTGGTACCACACTCCCTTTGCATTACAAAACTGTGCTTCTGATAATTATATCTTTAATGTGGTAGATGTATGCAAGACTTGAATTTCCATGCTGGCAATATACAAGCAGAAGGGACAATTTCGGCGAAGCGCCTGTGTAACAGTGTATGGTAAGAGTATGTTCAACTGCACCACACTGCAATTCTCACCAGAAAGCTGCTAACCTGTCCAAGTCAAGGGAATTGGAAAATATACATGAAGGGTTTTTGTTAATTACTACAAGGCAATTTACAAACTGCAAGAGGCTATGAAGAATACCTAAACTGACTTCTCCCTGCTAGTTTGAACAAACAAGCTCAGTATCTTCCAGCTAACTGACTAAGAATGGAAAACTACACAGCAGAATGAACAAATTAAAAAAAAAATAATAAAATCAATGCATTATTTCCATTTATTTAAAGGAATGCATTATATCTTCAGAAAGAGATGTAGGAAGACGAAAAGAAGACAGAATGAAAGGGAAAAAGAAGCTGATTCCAAAAAAATACTCTTTCAGGAACTACACCCATGTGCTCGTATGAACTTTTGAATGTAAGTTGCCTATAGCATGATCTCCACTAACTGAAGATTGGATCACAAGAAATGCTATAAATAAAAGAAAAAGCAGGATTCAGTACTTAGGCAGTCATCTAGATATGAGTTTCCATGAACACTGGACACATAGCTCTGAAAAACAGCTCTTAAGAACCCTCAATAAAGTGAGTATATGAGGAAGTTATCCAATTAACGACTGAAATTTGAGGTATATGCTTGATTTATTTTGCTTCTTTTTTCTAATTCCGAAATTTCAATCTATCACACTAATCCCAAGCTAGAAAAGCAATTCTTTTTGTTGCCACCAGGCTTGTCTGGCACTAAAGACAAGGTGAACCAGAGTGACAGACAAGCTTGGCTCTTGCCTTCACTGAAAAATCAAGTGCAAAGAAGCGCATATGGAGCTATCCCAAGGATCCTGCAGCCCTGGATGTGTTTGGGGAAACATCTACTGCCAGGCAGTAATAAGATGTTTAGGGAGTAGTAGCACCTGCTACAGGTTTCATAGCAATTTCTCTGCCAGACCTAAATAATAAGCCCTCTTGGAATGAAAAACTAGACAGAAATTATTCAAGAGCCTGACGAAAAACCTCTCACTAGCCATGTGAAAGCTTGATTGCATCTCTGTGGTTTTGCAGCCATGCTTTTATTCCATCTCCTGGATAGAGCTGGATAGATCTTACTCTATATATCTTATAAAAGTTCTGTGTATTTTCCACAGCTTTTCCCTAGAAAAAGACAGACCAATTATTTATTATTGGGGTCTCATGATATATTACTCTAAATTTACTACAATCCACATATTTGTATTAAGGTCAGATAATTTCATCACCACACTGTCTATGGCTGCAGTCATGCCATGAAGAGAGGTGCTTCTTGGAGGATCTGATAAATTACTGTAAGATGCAATGGAACCAGCTAAGGAAACATCACTATTTCCACTGCTTAGGCTTTAGTGCAAATGTAGAGCTTTAGTGAAAATGTATGATTGGGAGATTTTCAGACAGAATTGGATGAAAAAGAGTAGTACCACTTAAACCCCCCTGCCCCTCAGTATTAAAAACATTTTTTAATGTATATTGGTTATTTTAAAGTCATTTTAAAAAAATAAACTCACTCAAAAAATTTTTTTTAAAAAAAGAGAACCAACATAGCTTTGACTGTCAGCATAAAGCAACCTCTGCTTTTCCAGTTGGAAACAAAATATCTTAATATGAATTTTTAATAAATATAACATTTTTAGAGATAGAAACTTAATAGCAGTATCACACGAAATTCCAATAGTGTATCAAAATATTTATTAAATTACATGCTTAGTTAGATAATATATACACATAAACAACATCAAAGATAATTAAATAAAAACAAAATCCTATTCTTAGCTATATAATGTAACTTAGGTTTTGGGTACTTCACTGGCAAAAATGCAAATGGCTTTGGAGTAAGTTTTGGGATTTTTCAAATATGTAATGGAAACAGTATGCAGCTCTTTTGTAATTAATAAACATTTTCTGAGCATAAGTTTATTCCAGACTTATTCCAGTTGCATCGCACTACAAGGCAATAAGATTATTGAAAAATACCATGCAGCTTGTCTGAATCTGACTATCATCAGATTAAAAGATATTAGCAGAGATTTTATAGAAGCTAAATGACAGTGTCCTTGAGATAGTACTGACATTGACTCCAGCTGATACAGTTTTTGGTCATTAACATACCTTACTATGTGTCTAGAACAAGCTCTCCAATAATTAGAGCTGAATACACTATGATTTTTAAAATTAAATCATGCCTCTGGGAAAGAATCAGGAAATAGACAGCTAAAGGACTTTCAAGCAATTAACGAGAACTGTACTGTCAGGTTAAAAATTAAATGTTGCAAAGTAGGTTAAAAGTTTCCTCTCTCAAAAAAATGTATATTGACATAGAAAACAGTTCTCAGGCATGCTGCTGAGTGAAAGCAAAGGTGAGAATGGATGCTTCATATTTGTGATCAAATTAATACATTCTTCTCAATTTCTCATATTCTACACTCATCTCTGAAAAGTTTTTTTGCCTTCTTATAGCTTCAAATTGAATCTCTCAAAAAAGCTGAGAGAGTTTAATTAAATATTACAGTGCCACTGATCTTAGATACATAGGAAGAAATGCAGCACTAAAGACTCATACTTTTTAGGTGACCTCTGAATTCATACATCTCTATTTCTGCTACTCCAGGCTGAACAATCAGAAACTGAGCCACTCAAATTTTGACTTCATTACATAAACCACCCCTCCCACAAGAAAGCCTAAGGCAACTTATCAAATCCTATGCATCTTTCAATTAGCTGCTGTAGTCACCAAACACCCAATCAAATCATAAATCTAGACCTTCGTGCATTACTTGATGCTTTTACACAAGTATTCCAACTCACAATTCCCTTCATATACCCAAGTCTGAGAAACCTAAGATGAAGAAGAACCTTCTATTGACTCAATTACAAGCATTGCTTATTTTGATGTGCTAACAAATGAAGTTGCAGAACACATTTAAAAATGCTTAGACATGCTAAAACAATCAACTGAAATACCAGAATCAGTGCATTTTCCCCACAGGCCAAGGCACGATGATGATCTTATTTTTGATATATATATACAAAGATATGGATATAGATCATATTTATCAAGCGCTTTTTTCTCATTGCAGTCAAAACAAAACAAAACAAAAAAATCAGAAAACTGAAGAGGAAGTCTCATGATATTGAATTTCTTGGATTAAATTTTAAAGACTCACATATAACAGCCCCAAAATATCATCTTTGACAGGAATTATTCACAGGAATTCTGTAACATTTGGGGTTTATTTTATTTTGCTGTAATTTCTTTCTA
This sequence comes from Phylloscopus whistleri, assembly GCA_017589585.1. Lineage (NCBI taxonomy): Eukaryota > Metazoa > Chordata > Aves > Passeriformes > Phylloscopidae > Phylloscopus > Phylloscopus whistleri. The sequence continues at coordinate 1,677,469 of JADMLD010001394.1, forward strand.
AACTTATCTCAAAATCATGATGAACATACTTGCATTTACATAGATTGTGTAGAAAGTGAACATTGTAAAAGTAAGCATTTTGCAGAAAAAAAATGTACTTTCGTACTTATTCATAGGTGCTGCCAGTGATCTTCAAAGTGTCCCAAGTTAAATTAAAAGTAACTCAGAGAACTGAGGAATTATTTGAGTTACACTTGTTCAGATCTTTCTCTCCTCTAAACTTTATTCAGTGTTCAAGTAAGTAACACGACAAGAGTGTGAAAGAAAATGCAGTGAATAGACTGTTATTCCAGAACTAGAATGAACATAATGAAAACTGGCAAATGTTCAACATATAAGTGAGCTCAAACTAAGCATTAGTATTCTACATTCTTCTGTCCAGAGACAGAAGGATGTCTTAGTAATAAAATGAATCACTTTGCTTGAACAAACAAGGGCATACGGCTTCCCATATGCCCTAGAGGTCTGGAAGGCAAGTGGCTGCTGCACCAATGTTGGGTGGACTCCACTGCCCTGCTTTAGTAGCTCTTGAAGAAAATCTCAAAGCAGCCAAGAGTACAAGACCCTCATGAGTCCAAAAGCACAAAATGCACCCTCTCTAACCCTATTTTCTCTCACACATCCCTGCTTACAAGTGGTACAAAAGGAAAAGTCAATAGCTAGCTTTAGTCAACTAGATTTCATAACAAATGTATCTGTGATAACCAATGATGAGACATTATTCAGTACAAAAAATAATAGGAACTGGAGATGAAAAACAACCTAATGCATTTCTGGCCTATATTTCACGTCAGAATATTTCCAATAGAATATTTTGTTGCTTATTTTTGGTCCTGCCTCCTCAACATCTAATTTAGCTATTTGTTGCTGCAATTTCACTCCATTACTTCGATGTAATTTCCTTCCTCTTTGTAACATCCGTTTATGCATTGGAGGACCATTACTGTATTTCTCTTCAGCCTGCCTTTATGAGAGTTGCATTTTAACTGGGGAACTTAATACAAAACTTGATGTCAAGAGAGAATTTTCAAACATTATAAATGCATTATTTTAATGTTACAATTCTGTCATTTTATTTTTTTGGGGCATTTCCAGAAGTAAAGAGCAAAAAATTGTTGGAATGCAGCAAATAAAAACCCAAGCACTATTAATAATCTTTTTAATACTAATGGTTCTCCATGTTTAGCCAAATGTAAGGACTGAACATCTAGGAATAGGACTAGTTTACCCGTACCAAGTTTTTCTTTAGTATAACTAAAAATTATAGTCACAACAATAGTATTTGAAAATTATATATGAAAGATAGCCTCAGCTGAATCTGTGCTTCATTCACACAAACATAAATAATTTTTAAAAAACTGTTTGCAAGAAATGTGCATTATATAGTACAACTATAAATCCATGATTATGATTTTATTAGTGAATTCAGAAGTGTCAATTCTGGAATAGAATCTCATGACAAATCCTGAGCAACAAGAAATTACTACCTTGAGAATACAAGACTGTGGCCATTTCGTATTCCTACACTACCAGTGACATAATGTACCCATTAAACGCATGCAAATTTGTATCTGAACTATTTAATATAAACCAATGATTTATGTATTTCATTTTGAATACATATACCTATATCAATTACATTTAAGTCTGATACAATACTTTTTGTCTTCATTGCATATAGTATTACCTTTCAACTCTACTGCTCTATATAAATCTAAGCATGTAAGAGCTCACAAAAACATAAATCTCATTAGCTTCAAGAGAGACATTAAAAACATGTGACAAAAGAGAAGCACAAGGTGCTTACCCTAAGCTTCTTAAGACACAACTTAAGATAGGTATAACACGTAGAGTGAAGACTGGTCCCAAAAAGCAGGTTTTAAACCAATGCATGCATGAGTTTTATAAACATGATCGTGAGCTGCACATATAACATGCACAGTCTATCACGTTAGGGTGACTGCTGGTGGTCAAACACCGGTCCAAAAGATAGGTGAGAATTAAAAAGAAAATCAATTCATAATGCAAATATAAGTTCAAATGTTAAAAAAAAAAGTATGATTAAAAAAAGCCATGGGGCATGCTAAACCATGGCAATTGTGACTTACAGTTTAGCACACACTCACTCGGAAATTGAAGCTGTACATGTGTATGACAACACGGATGGGTTGCATAAAACTGCACAACATAACAGAATGGTTTTTGACAGCAACAGAAGCAAATTCTTCTGTAACTACCCAGACATACATATGCAAATATTGTGTCTTTCATCCTGATTAAAACCTGTTGAAACCTGGCATTAAATTACTTACAAGGTATTACCAATAGGTCCTTCAACGATTTATAAAGATTTCTATGATAAACCTCAAACATTCATATGATGCCTTAAATGTGTATACAAAAAGGTTTTGAAACCGGAACAGCACACAAGCTGAAAAAAAAAAAAAAGTCTGGCAAACCTCTACTATTCACTACACTCTTAAATTTTCCGTTCAAGTTTTAGAAATTATTCTGCTTTTACTTTACTGTTATCATTAAAATAATGCTTTGAGTTCTTGGATACATGAGAAGTTACCCAGAGATAAAAATGCCAATTTTGTTTTTTCCCTAGTGTTGCCAATTAGTTTATACTTTGTATTATTTACACAGGAGAAAAAGATCCTCAGCACTGCCTGCACTACACCTCTTTACCTGCTTCTCTGACAGACAATGCCACATCACAGTCTTACTTCATCTTGAAGCCAGTTAAAATGTTTGTCCCCACCTTCAGACAAAGGCTGTTCCCAAACATCAAGCTGACTGTAACCATCAGAGTGTGAAGGCTACATTTACGCATACACATATTATTTCCACTCAGTCTGTCTCATACATTGCTATTTCTGGTCAAAAGATGCCACTCCGGTAGGAATTCTGTTTTCTTTATAGATTGCTGACTACGGATGCCCTAGCCAATCTGGTAATAAACCCAAGATTTCCTTGACAGCGTGAGTTTCTCTGTGGGGAGGGAGGAGGGAGATGCTACAGGGTTGGATGAGCAGCCCAGGCACGTGCAAGCCAGCCCACTGAACATTAAAGAAGCTCCTGACATGCCAAAGGACACCGAGTAATTAATCATCTAAAAATCAGTCACGTACATTTCCATTAATACCAGAAGGCCATAACATATAAAAGTCATCCAAAGCCCATGTCCACCACAAATCTCCTACGAAATAAATGAAATGTGTGTGGCAGCAGCAGAACCATCTGCAGCTGCTCTCATCTCCTGTCAGCTTTGCCCTGCTCTCATCCAGTGGCTGCAAGGCCACGGGGCTGGACCAGAGATGCTCTCCTGAAGGCTCATTCTTCCACATATGAGAATGGACAGCTGGAGGCACTCAGTATCTCACAGAACGCACACAGGACTCCAGCAAACTCTGACTGATAAACTCACTTTTGTGACTCATGCAATTACACAGAATTGTTGTCCAGCTTTAGAGATACAGTAATCACAGCTGCGAAGTGATAAACAGAGGCCTTGTGCTGGGTTTGATGTGCATTAGGTGCTCGGTTTATATAACAGCTTCCAAATTACACATTAACCTCAGAAGACTTGGAAAAGACAACCAGGATCAAAATGGTCCCCTTGTGGAAAAATTATGTAACACTTATTGAATTTGATCCTCCAAGTGTGTATCTGCCCAACGAAGAGACAATTCTTCCCTGAAACACATGCAGGATGGAGAGCCATAAAACTAAAGACCAAGCCCCACAAGGCTGCAAGCAACCAATTTACACAGCACCGAGTTTAGAGACACAGCTTCCACGCTCTGTTCGTACCAAAACAAGGGGCAGCAGGGCACCGGGATGCTGCCTACTCCTCCAGACGTTCAAACAAAACACTGTTTGGTGGAGATAAATATACTGTTTTATAAAAAAAACATGAGAATTAAATCAAGAAATATAACCAAATACATCAAACTATCCCAAGAAATGCATACAGGCATGCAGACCTAGGAAAAGAATAGAAGAGTCTGCAGAAGCCTATACCAGAATTTTCTCACATTTTACATGGTTAACCCCGTATTTCCCTAGGTATGTCTACATTTAAAGTTTACTAAGATGTCTATTTTCATATGTGCCACAAATACCCTAATAAGAGCTGCATTTACAAATGCATGATACATCTTCTCATTTGGATATCATAAAATACTCAGCTTTTTACTTTTTTCTTGTTATTTTGGTAGAAAATTTAGTTCTTTTCTCTGATGGTATCAACATCATCCCAGCAGCAAGGGAATACCCATGTCTCTTTGGATGCTTTAAGGCTTGTCAACACACAAGCATTACATTGTTACAAATAAGACGCAAAAAAATAAATCAAGGCAACTCCATCCTCACACATGAATTCATTCTGGTACTGAGACACTGTTAGATGGCACTTAAAAGTGTTGTAATTCCCAAATAAGGTGAATACACAGTATAGTACAACTTCACACAGTTTGTACTGCCACCCAAAAAGAGTTGTACCACTACACAGCTGCAATTGTTTCAGGAAAAACAACACGCACACCTCACATTTCTCACTGAAACAGTCCGAACAGCTAAAAATTTGGGTCTGGAGCAGGCCACACCATCCCAATACCAATGAAAGACTATGAACTTTATTTAAAAATGAAACACTCTAATAAAATAAAAACATAAAAAAAATCACCAGAAAATACCAGTTAATTTAAGAATATGCAGACAACAGGCCTGAAGAGGATGCAGTGTTGTTTACTCCTGTTGAAAAGAAAAGGGAAACACGCTACAATCTCTAAACCTTCCCACTCAAAGAACTAGGACAGAATCAGATGATATTTCTGTAATGAAATAGAATGAGCATGCTTATCACCTATTTCACAGAAACGCTTAAAAAGTTACGTGCTGCAAAACATGACAAATAAGTTCCTATTGCCCAAAACATTCTGAGTGCACCTCACTCAGAAACCAAGCTTACAGCAGAACACGGAAAATTAGTCACAAGGATAACCTCATTCATTTCAACAGAATCCTCACGTCAATAAAGTTACTCATGCACACACACAGATAAGGAAGAGGCTATCTGACCCCCCCAATCCCCCACGCATGCTACCACAGCATCAGATGAGACCCTCTCTAGCTGGTAGAAAGGGAAGGTGGGTGCTTGGCTCTCTCTGCCCCCTTAAAGCACCTGCTAATGCAGCTGAGCTGACATGCAAGGGGGGAAAATGTACCCCAGGAAAAGATCGAGAGCAGTTTACTGAGTTCAGGAAACCAGGAAAACAAGCAGGGATTTGAAGCATGATTTTAAGTCATAACCGAGTGCTGCCGAGATCCTCCACTCCTGTAGCTGTACTGCTCTCGGGCTCAGCTGCAAGGTGCTAGCACAGCTCATTGTTAAACACCTCACTCCAAACAGTCCCGCAGAAACTTGGACTTTGAAAGTATTTTCTCCCATTCTCACTGAAAGAATGTTTTGTTTAACACAGTTTTTTCTTAGAAGATCCATCTAACTATTGAACATTCTGGATTTTCTTTTTTTAAACATAGTCTCCAATGCAACACAGGTTGTTCAATTCAAGCTGTTGATTAAATACGCTTAACAACATCGATAGTTCCTCAGAAAATATCATAGAGCGTGTTACATTTATAAAGGCATACAGCCAGCTGGCACAGAGTATGGAATGAAATAATCTTACACTTTAAATGTAATTTTAAAGGGAACCTTTAATGCCTCTTGGGCATTTATTTGCACTGCTTTCTGGATGAATATTCCAATCCTGCACCTATGCAGTTTACTGTGAAAGCAATGCTAATTTGCCATCACATCTACCTGTCTCCCTATGAAAACATAGTTTTGCACACATCACCAGGATAAACTTATTTTACTGTAACTCTGACAGGGACGCACTTCCTTCTCGCAACGCCTGGAACAAGTGTTTACACCGGGTGCTCAGGGAAGGGCAGGCGTGTGCAGACACCGGGATTTTGCCGATGCTGATGCAGCTGTGTAAGCCCCCGGGCGAGCTCTCATCCCCCCGGGGCAGAGTCGTGCCCGACGGCCCGCGGCCCCGCGGCGCAGAGAGCCCGGGACGGCGGGATGGAGAGCGCTAAAGCTCAGCATCCTGCCTCGGGGGCTGCGGGCGGCGCCCCGGCGGGCGCGGGGCCTGCGGGGCCGTCCCGGGTGCAGCACGCTGGAGAGCGCCGGGCCGAGCCCGCGGCAGCCCCGGCCCCGCCGAAGTTTGCGCCGGGCGAGGTGCGAGGCGCCGGGGCCACCCCCCGTCCCGCCCGCCGCGAGCCCCGCGCTAACCTGAAGTCGCTGTAGGGGTGGATGATCCAGAACCCCGCAGTTTTAACCCTTTCCTGCTCCTTCTCCACCGCCTTCTGGCTGCCGAACATGCGGAGGGAGAATTTGTTGACCCCCGGCTGCAGCATGGAGGTGAACTGCCGCTGCATGAAGCCGTACTGCCGCCGGGGTCCCTCGGCATCCTCGAAGCCCACCACGGGCTCCTCGCCCCCGCCGCCGTCCACTTTGAAGCACACCGAGTTGCCATGCTCCTTCACGCCGCCGCTGCCGGGGCTGCTCTGGGCTTTCTCCGCCGAGGCCGCCGGCTTGGCTGGGAAGGAGTTAGCGCTGCCATCGTCCCGGCTGCCGGCGGAGGAGCTGCGCTTCCCAGCCTCCATGCTGCGGGGCGGGCGCACCCCAGCCGCGGGAGAGCGCGGGGAAGCCTCGCCGCCGCCGGTGCCCTTCAGCGGCGCGGCTGGGCTGTGCCGCCCTGGGCTGGGCTGGGCTGGGCAAGGCTGGGCAGGGCTGGGCTGGGCTGGGCTGAGCTCCGCGCCGCCGCGCCGCCCGGCATCACCAGCGCCGCCGGCTCGGAGCGCGCTCCGCGCAGGGCGGGCACCGCCGCCCCTCGCCCGCCCCCTGCCGGCGGCCCCGCGCCGCTGACATTGAGCCCGGAGTCCTTGAGGAGCGCCCGAGGGAGGGCACGGACTGAGGGGACCCCGAGCGCCGGGCCCGCGCCCCCGCCGCGGCGCGGGAACACGCGTGGGTGGGTGGATGTTTCACCCCGGGCAAAGCAAGGGGCAAGGCGTGGGGCGGCAGCGTGCCCGTACAGCCCGAGCGAGGAGCAGTGGCTGGGAGTGATGCGGTGGGGGTGTTTCCACGGGGTCGCCGGTCCCTTGGGAAGCCTCTATTGCTCCTGGAGCAGGCGGGCTAGGAGAGAGTAAGAGGCGGGGGTCTGCCTGGCCGTGGGGTCGTGGGGCGGCACTGGAAGTCGCGGAGACGTTTTGGGTTCGTCCTGCTCAGAGTGTGTGTCCGGCGCAGGGGAACATCGGTGGAGTGTGAGTGAGCAGGGAAGGCCGGCTGTTGAGTGACATTCGTTTCCACGGACGAAACACGTCTCTCCGGCTGGACACCCCAACGAGCGGCTCTTCCTTGTCCCTCAGCCTTCGGCGGACTGAAAACGGGGCTGAGCTCATGAGAGCAGGGACACCGACGTGAGAGATGCTGCCATTCCAATCGGGAGGGCTGTGCTGCCACGGGCACCTGCCTTTTCTCCCTGAAAGGCGTGAAATGGCAGGTGCTCCCGAGTGCGTAGACAACCTTTTCACGTATGCCAAGAGGTGATTTGGCCTTTGTTTGCATGTCAGTAGGAAACTGGAGTCCGCATTTAGTTTGCTCCACTTGACATTTAAGGACATAAATTACAATTTAGAAGCCTCCAAAAGCCAAAAAAAGCTGTCGGACAGAAGGGAAACTGGATATTTCTACCTCCCAGTACTCTACACACACTCAAAGGAAATAGGGTATCTCTTGCCTTCAGTACCTACACACACATTGTCCCAGCCATTGCAGGTTGTACCTGGGGAGCTGTGGGGTGAGGTAGGAGCTGAGAGAGCAAATGATAAGAAGTTGTTTACAAACCATGAGCGAGGAGGAGGGCCTTGGTCTCTGCTCCAAAATATGAAAGATGCTGGTGCTTGCCCCAAAAGCTCTGAGTATTTCTGAATTATAAAACGATAGAGAATCAATATCTGCAGATACTACTACAGAAGCTCTAGCTCTGTATCTGCCTGCAAAAACATACATTACAGCATATACATGTAGGTCATATACAGAATAGGTTTGACATAGGTTTGTTTTTCACACATTCTCAACATGTTTTTCATTTTGCACATTAAAAGTAGAGTAGGAAAGAATTAGCAAAGCCTCACAAGCTTGACTCTGGTGTTTTCAATGGCATTTTCCACTTCATTTTTACACACTTTGTCCTTTACGCAACAGATGCTTAAATCTGGGAGAGAAACAGATGTGCAAATCTGCTCACCACCATTTGCACAGTGCCAAGCCGGTGCATGGCGGGGCTATATTTCAAAGTGGGATCTGAGGGCTTTCTTCAGCAATTGCAGCTCTAACAGTGTTTATGCCTAGTGCACTCACACACACCAGGTTCGGTTGATGTTAATGTCTTTAGTGTGGAAGACGTTAACATCATGCCAGTGTGGAAGAAGATGGCAAGCACAGATGCACCAGGATGGATTGCTGAGGGCTGGGCAGTGACCAGCATAGGAAGGAATATGCTTGGAGAGTGATTGGTTGAGGGCTGGCACACATAAACCTTCCCCATCTGGAGTGATACTTTTCTGTAGGATTTTTTCCTAGAACAGTGAAGAGTGTGTGCACAGCTGCTAATGGTTGACGCACAGCTGCTGATAGACAACAACCTTGTAGTGTTTTATCCCCAAATGATGTCCGCCTCCTTCCCTCATCCAGTGTCTGTCACCAAACGATAATTAAAAAGTAAGAAATTATTACTGTTTTGCAGCTTTGTAAAAGAATTAACTCATATCATATTTGACAGAAACCTTCAAAGGCAAGGGGTGAAAAGTCTAACTCACAGAGTGCTTTTCCACACACTCGGACAGCATACTGTATCACAGAGAGCGGGAATGACAATTTCCATGTCAGTCAAATAAATGTTGCCACCTTAGAATTTTTTCTACATCTTTACAACTTATTCCACAGGACTTTTGCATTCAGTCCTTGACCTGAATGGTCTGTCCTAGCATAACCTAGGAGAGCAACAACTAGTCATGTACAGGACAAAAATAGACTTGTAGTAGAGTAAATCAGAACAGTGAAATGGAGACATTTACAGCTGCAGTAAGCAGATTCTGATGTACATTTTTTTTAATTGGAGAAACAATGAGCACTGGATTAATGGTGATGGTCTTTCATTTATGGATGAGGAAAATTGTGCACAGAAAGAACATTCAATTTCTTCTTTCACAAAACTTGCTTTCACTTGTATTTAATGTCTCATTTGCCAGTACTTATCATTAGTTAACATGGACTGCAGACCTACCAAAATGACCAACCCTGCCTACCTTCCCCTCTTTCTACAACAGAAGAATCTGGAAATATTCTATTTCTCTTGGTGGCATTATATAGATATGACAGGAGCTGGTTACAACAGAATGCCATACAACTTAGGAGAAATTCCTGATGAAAGGAAATAACCTGCATTACTTGTAACATATGATTTATGCATGCTTTTCAAACACAGCATATGTATAAACCGCTCAGGTACATATCTCTTGGTAAAATTGAGATTTAATATTTTCTGCTTCCTGTGATCATATATTAGATTTTTGGGGTTTTGGGGTTTTTTTTTGTGGTGTTTTTGTTTTGGTTTTGTTGTTTTTTTTTTTGGGGGGGGGGGTGGTTTGTTTGGTTTTTTCTTGTATAGAAGAAATGTATACTTATTTGTACACATCTGAGTGATATTTGTCCTAAGTATTTATATGGCCTAATTGACCTTAACAACATCTTGCAATTTTTAATAGCAATCCTGGTATGTTAGGAAAATAAAGCATTTTCATAAAATGTAGTCTTATTTTGGGAGAATGGATTCTTCCAAACAACTTAATGTTGTTTTCACAACTTAATGTTGTGGTCCTGAGGCCCACCATGTTAGCTTACATGAGAGAATTTTGGTTTCACATAAGAAGAAATAATAGAGCATTGTGTGTTTGAATAGTCCTGAAGACTGCACCAGGGCTAAAAATGGTTGTGGACTCACTTTAGCTGAAGGTATAGCTTGTTCTGTCAAGTTTTATTTTGATTTTGTGGCTGTGTTAGGAGAAACACACAGAAAAATGAAATTTACACATGAAATTTCCAAGAAATCAGTGCTAGCAGAACAAAAGGGGCAAATTTTTTATTTTGCTACATCCTAGATTAATCAATCACTACTAAAAATTTAGTAGGCTGTTTTACTTGACTGTATTAAATTATTTTTATCACCTATTCTACTTCATCAAAGTATTGTGACATCATCAGTTTCAGTGCTTTATATGACTCTGTAATACTAATGTATACTAAGATTAATATAAAGAAAATTAATTTTCTTCTCTTCTGCCAAACAGAGTAAATTTTTATATCTGTAGTAAATGCATACCTCCTTCTCTTTATTTTTTTCATTTTGATATAATTTGAACATATGCAGAACACTTCAGATGTAGAAATAAAAAAAAAAAAATAGCAGCCTGTGTTTAGAGGCATATGTATTTGTTCAGTGAAAAAACTGGGGCACAGACAAGTAACAAGACTTCTATGAGATGACCCAGTAAGACACACCTGACTGCAGAACAAAGCTGTTGTCTCTCAAGTTGAAGTTTCATGCCTGTGAGATATTTTTAAGTTTATTTCTCAATAAAAGGTCACCATGAAGTCAAATGACAAACCAGGGTTAGCAAAGAAAGGAAAATAATAGTCATATTTACAATTACATAACTATGCCTGCCAGCTTAATTGGGGATTGATCCAGATTCATAATACTTGCTGTTTTCCATGCCTGTTTGCTTGACGTTTGCAATAAAATAATTTTAATTTGATCCCACTCTACTTATGTTACTTTCCATGCATATTTACTCACACATATTTACTGGCAACAAATGTTTTCCAATAGATTTTATATTAATATTAGCTAGTGTTTATGAAGCAGGAAGAATCTTACTTTTGCAACCATTAGCATCCTTTGAAGAAAACATATCACAAAGCAATTGGAACTTCAAGCGTGAATGTTACATGGCAGCTGTCCATATAGTTACTTGATTTTGTTGCTGGTTGGTTTTTTTTTTTTTTTTTTTTACTCTGTGGTACAGTTTGAGTATTTCCAGTGAGTACTGATAAATATGTAAATATGATCTTGGTATGATTTCTATTCTGGCCTGGTGCTGAGTGCTGTAAGTCCTACTGCAACATCTTAGTGCAGTTCTTCAGAACTAGTAGAGTTCTGGAATAGGAAGGTAAAATTAAATCACAGAATATTCCTACTGGTTTTTACCTGTTCTCTGAAGCGTCTTTTATTTATGCAAATCACTTTCTAAATTTAAGAGAATATTTGTGTGCTTTGAGTGCCTATATTTTTGAAGAAAAATATTTTAATGCTAGTATTTATTATCTGTTTAATAACCTGCCAGATCTTTTTTTCAATCCTTGTGGAGATACCATCACCACAAGAAAAAATTAGAAGTGAAAAACAAATTCTAATTTGACTTTTTTTTAGTTGTATGTGTATTATTGTTTATTATTTTTTGCTGATATCTGCATTGTTGGGTATCTAAAATGCTTTAGAAATTATTAAGAAATTGCTTTCTCTGACGAATGTTCAGCTGACTGACTAAGTGGCTATAAGGCACTTCAAATTTTTGCTATGTTAAAAATATTTTTTTTCTTTTAGTTAAAATGCAAATGTACCACAAATAAATTTTATTTAAAACAGCATTCTTAAAAATAACTATCTTATGACTATTGGTTTGAAGAGCTATGGTTTGACACTACAAAGACGTAGACATTTCTGAGTAATTCTTATATGAAATATGATACTTGTTTCATATAATGCCTAATCCTGTGAACATTTCTAAAATTAGTGCATACAGGTGTGAAAGGTCACATGCTACTGTTCAGAGTGCTATATACTATACTAGGCTCAGGTATTTGCAGGCTTGTATCCCTTATCTGTAGTAAGAGAAAAATATAGTTTCTATTTAGATGGAAATACCATTAATACGTCTGGAGTGCAACTTGATGTTAGCAATAGCTTTTTTCTCCTGCTGCACACAGTGTTCCTACATAATTGCATAATCAGTCCACAAAACTAAGTCCTTGTGATTTAAAAATCTCTCCCTTCTGGAACTTCCAGAAACAAATAAAGAAATTATTTTTAAAACTTATGTGTTTCAATAATGTGTGAATATCAGTGTTAAACAGAATGACCTAATCACGACCTTCCAGTACCTAAAGGCAGTCTACAAGAAAGGTGGAAAGGGAGTTTTTACAGGAGCATGTAGTGATGGGGGAAAATGGCTTCAAACTGGAAGAAAGTGTGTTTAGATTAGATATTAGGAAGAAATTCTTTGAGAGTGGGATTCTTTACTTTGAGAGAGGCACTAGAACAGATTGTCCAGAGAAGCTGTGGATGTCCCATCCCTGGGAATCACTCAAGGCCAGGTTGGATGGGGCTCTGAACAACCTGATCCAGTGAAAGGTGTCCCTGCCCATGACAGGGGGATTGGAACTAACTGATCTTTAAGGTCCCTTTCAACCCAAACCATTGTACGATTCTGTGACAGATCCTGCACTACCTTTTAAACTGTTGTCTTTCCATGGCCCTGATTTTTCATAACTCAACCATCTCATCTCATCATCCTAGCTTTGCTCACGTCATCAGTACTGGTAGGGTACTTTTAGAGATCTCTGGAAAGTGCCATATTGGTGACTTCGTTCATTAGTTAAAGTTTGAATAGCTGTCAGATCTAATCCTGCAAACTGCTCTCTTGTGTTCCTTGACTTAGTTGAAGTACTTAAGACCCCTCACTTCACAATCATATTTTAATGATACTATTAGATACTAACAACAAGCAATTATGCCTGAGTTGTGTCTTCTATTCAGTTCCTCATAGACAGCCAGGTCTTGCAGGACCAATATTTGTCTTTGATATAATATTCATTGAGTGTACTGCTTCAGTGTTCCAGTTATTTCTAAATTATAGGTAGATCAAGTTATTATCAAGGAATTCCACCTATTAAACCAACAATGAGTAAGAAAAACTGAAACTGAAGACTCTTGAAAAAAATTCTTTAAATCTACACCGATTTCCCAAATAGTTTTTTAAAATTTGAAATATGGAAAAGTGTTTATATTTTAATAAGTACTTTTGGAAGAGCAGTGTGAAGGCATAACTTCTTTCAGTGTTGATCTAAACATTCAGTTTCACCACTAAATAAAAAGAGGTCCAGAGGAGTCCAGAGATTGCACAATCAGTATCCAGACCTGTATCTCACTGTCTTTAAGGTACCTACAAGTGTTCTGATTGTTCAGAGGTAGATTTTATTACTTCTAGCTGGCTGTGCTGGCTGTAGGCACATTTCAATTACTAGCATGTATAATGAGAAGAACACACAGCACTATTCCCTGTTGATTGCCCTCAGAGATGACGTCTAGATGGTGACATTGAACACACGACTCCAGAAGGATTGTCCCAGTTTTTGCTGTCAGACTTTCATTCTTCAGTTCACATGGGCAGATTTCTTGCAGCTAAGGAAATCTCTCTTTTAAGGGAGGGGAATAAGCTATCACAGCTGGCAGAGGCAAACAGTACAACATGCACAGCTGAACAAATGTAGCATCCCGAATTGCCATAAATACCTGGAGGCAAGAGCTTCTACAGAAGACAAGACACTAGCTGTTTAAGTTTGAAAGCAGGTTTCCATAGCTTGCTTTCTTCTACTTAGATTGTAGATTAATTTGTGATTACAAAGGAATTCCACCTCTCAGATGATTTTTCCCCTTTTAGTTGTAATACCAATACATGAGGAAATGGTAACTGCCACAATGGAGACATTCCTGTTACAGGCTTAGTGTCCTTTTATTAAAGAGAAGTATGTAAAATAACAAATCATTGGCAAAAAGAATGGAAGACAAAAAGTGGTTTTCTCTTTAGGCCACTGCTGAGTGCAAATACACATGACCTTGGATACACTTCCTTAAATTAGACATTTGGATTGCTGATGGGAATTGGACTATGGCAGATGCTGAGAGATGGCTGTGTGGCTGCTAGATGTAGAGGAGAGGTGACATGGATAGTCTTTGTGGACCTCTGTAGATGAATTGTCAAATGTCTGTTTCCATGCCTATGGTAACCTTACAAGCTGTAAGGGACCTTGTGTGTCTGTGGCAAGTTTATGTTGTCTGAAAAGGCAGGACTGACTGGAACAAACCCTACTTTTATTGACTGAAGGTATTCACTCCCTAGGGCTGTCACAGTGGAAGCATTAGGAACATGGAGCATAAGGAGGCCTTAACCAGTAACATCCAAGCCATCTCAAAGGACTTTGAACTTCAATGCTCACAGTAATTATTAATGTTTGTGAAACTAAAGTATTGCTGAACTAGCAGTGGCAACTTTAGAGAATTAAGGGATTGCAAAGATTCCCTCTAAGTGATATCAGAAAAATATATGAAGGCTTTGTTATTTTAAAACAGAAGTAAGGGGAAAAAATGCATACAAGCTTTAGCTTTTTTGAATGTATATGCATAGTAGGTACCCTCAGCAGTAAAGTAAGGTAAGCATACCTAAACCTTCAGTTAACAAAGGCACTTTCAATATTTATTTCCTATAGCCTTTTTTAATATTTTTTATTTTATTTAAGAATTGTTTTAAATGACTATATTCTTCCATGTGACTTTCAGTTCAGTTACAATTACTGCTAAAGTCTTCTTTGCATAGAAGCTGGATAAACACAAACAGTTACAGATGGAATTGGCATGCAATCATTCATCTTTGCACCTACGCTTTCACAGATACAGAGAAGGTGTTTGACACATAGAACAGTGGAGGTTATTGTATGTTTCTAAGGGTTGTTGTTCATTTTTGTGACTGATGGAAGAACTGGACTCAAAAGGTTAACCAGGAAAAAAAAAACAAAACAACACAGTATATGGCCAATCTTTCTAAATCATTTAATTTTAGCAAAACTCAGACAACATAATTTTTTTTTTTTAGTGGTTTTAGGGAAATGAGTGGTCTTCAGCACCAAACAATCTCTATTTGAAAATAATGTGATGCAAGATAAATAAAATGAGAAAGAAGCCATGTTTGTCTTCAAAACTTACCTGAAAAATTCTGGATCTTACTTAGGAATTAAAAATCAGATAAATTCAAGCATCGGTGGAAGCAAGATATTATAGAAAATATGATATTTTTTCATAAAGATATTTTTTCATAAAAATTATGAAAAATTTTAAATGTCTTCAGAAAAATAGGGATAGCAGTCTGGAAAAAATGCAATCTTTCAAAGTGATTGTAACAACAAGATATTACTTGATATAAAAAGAGCATAAATTGAAGGCAAAGAATATCCTCGAATACTTTCAAAGGTTGTGTGAAAATACATGTGGGCCAATCACAGACAACCAGAGAAAATGAGCATCTGGCATTTTATTAATGGAGTTCTCCCATCTCACTTGATTGTAGTGGCATTCAAAATCACAACAGCCTTCTTTGACAGTAATGCTCAACAGGTGGTAGATGATGTTGATATTAGATGTTAGAAAGTTGTCTCAATTCCTTTTTTAAGAAAGGTTGGAATTTCAGAGTGAAATATGGCAAGCTGGAAAGTCAAATCTGATAAGCAGAAGACTGTAATACAACTGGAAACAGGTAGTGGTAGCAATAGAAAAGAAATCAGAAACTTGTATCTAAAACTTGCTTTTCTGAAACGCTTGAATAATGTTTTTTATACACTAGATGGCAAGTTGCAAAGGGCATGAACGATTTGTGATGACCTGTAATGCCCTAAACTTGAGAAGATTTTGTCTCATCATTTTTCTTGTTTTTGAGAAGTACAGCCTCTCTGAGCAGATTATAATTCTTCTGCAGATTCTTCTGCTGTTCTGATTTTGTGTACATAAAAGTAAGAGGCTTTTATTCCAGTGTAATTACAAAACTGATTATGTTAAATATTTCTAATCAAATGATAATCCAACCACTTTTGCCATCTTACAAGTGATCTTTTAGTAAATTCTCTGAATGTCACTTGTGTGAAGAATCACTTACCAGTTAATGATAGTTAATATTAACTAATAAGTTAGTGATTTCATACATTTTATTCTTGATTTCTGTTTTTCCAGCCTGGATAGATTTATAATCTATCTTCATTTATACTGGCTATTCACCAATTTCACTCGTACTGGCCATTCTTTTAATTCTCTACTGCTAATACTGCTGTATTGGGGCACTTCCTATTTAACATGAATATGTGCGTCCCCAAAGTGCTACTCCTATCTAAAAATTCTCCATCTAAAAAATTATTAGATGTTTGAGATGGATCCTTTCCATGCATTGAAACACTGAAGTGAAAAACATGGAGTAATTTATATTTTGCTGTCTCAGTTTAATTCTTCTAATATGATAAACTTAATAGATTTTTTTAATCAATGTATCTCTGAGATACTTATCCATTCTTGCTTGAGAGAGAGGCTTTCTACAGCATCAGTTTGCCAGAACTGTGGCTTCTGAAAGTCACAATAAGCAGTTTAAAATGCTTTAAAATATGCTATTCCATGATTTATAATCTTTGTATGTTGTGCATTGTGAGATGTGGTTGATGTAGACATGAGCTATGCATGTATATGTTTCAAAAATTGCCTATGATCAAAGTACAGATGAGATAATATCTTAAAACCATGTAAATTTACTACTAGAAATTTGTCAGTGAGGGTCTGTTAGGGAGTGATGGAGTTACGCTCTCTGGACTTTTTCTCTGTATTTTGAAAACTGTGGCATACATCCTGCTAAGAAAAACCACAGGACAATGGGAGGCATCAGGCCTCCCTAATTTTAAAATTCATGAAAAGCCACTGGTTGTATAGTTGTGCTTTTTCTTTACTAGTATTTCCCATAAAATATCTTTTCCTTTCTTTGCCTCTCCATTATGTTCATCTGTAACTCTAAAAGGGCTAGTCCATCACCAAATCTCTGTTAACAGAGGGGAGGGAACTCTCACATAGACTTGGAATCACATAATCACTTAGGTTGGAAAAGTCCTTTAAGATCATTGACTCCAACCTTATACTGGCAAGTCCATTGGCTAGGCCACGTTCCCAAGTGCTATGTCCACATCTGTTAAATACCTCCAGAGATGGTGACTCTGCCACTTCCCTAGGCAGCCTGTTTCTGTGCATGATAGCATTTTCTGTGTAGAAATATTTCCTAATGTCCAATCTAAGTCTCCCCATGGCACAACTTTGGGCTATGTCCTCCCGTCCCGTCACTGGTTGCCTGGGAGAAGAAACCAGCCTCCACCTGGTCAGAACCTCCTTTCAGGCAGGTGTAGGGAGTGATAAGGTCTCACCTGAGCCTCCTTTTCTCCGGGATAAACACCCCCAACTCTCTCAGCTGCTCCTCACAGGATTTGTGTCAGCTTCCACAACTCCACTGCCCTTCTCTGGACTCACTCCAGCACCTCAGTGTCTTTCTTGCACTGAGGGGCCCAGAACTGGACACAGCACTCTAGCTGTGGCCTCACCAGTGCCCAGCACAGGGGGACAATCCCTGCCCTGCTCCTGCTGGCCACACCATTGCTGATCCAGGCCAGGATGCCCTTGGCCTTCTTGGCCACCTGGGCACAGCCTGGCTCATGTTCAGCTGCTGTCAGCAGCACCCCCAGGTCCTTTCCAGCCACTCTGTCCCAGCCTGTGGCCCTGCCTGGGGCTGTTGTGACCCGAGGGCAGGACCCAGCACTGGGCCTTGTTGAACCTCACACCATTGGCCTCAGCCCATTGATCCAGCCTGTCCAGACCCCTCTGCAGAGCCTTCCTGCCCCCTAGCAGATCAATGCTCCCAGATGACAACTCAGTGTCATCTTTTAGAACTGGTGCTAGACAAAGAGGACAGGCATTTTGCTAATGGGCTTAAAAAATATTTCCTGGCAGCAGAACTAGTGGGTTCCATTCCTGGACTCTTTAACTAAAACATTTTGCACGTGCATTTGGAATAATGACCAGGGCTTCTCTCTTGCCAAAGAGCACTTCAGCAAGTGTGATTCTTTTTTTCTTAAAATCTTGGATATTCTGGAAATTATTTTAAAAATTACCCATACTGGATATAAGAGAAATATATTTTGTTTTGTCTAATCCTTTAAAAAATTCTCTTCTGTTTTGTCCATCTGTTAAAATTCAGCCTAAGGCAGATTCCTGGCACAGGCAAAATTAAAATTTAAAATCTGTGGGTTTGTGCAGCTGGCAAAATTTCTTCCCCTTTTTTTTTTTCAGCAATTCAAGTGGATTTCACTGTTAGACAATCTTTTTAAAAGAAAGAGGTTTTAGTCCCATTTACAATATGATTATCTTGTCACTACTCTTGTCTGATAAAAGGCCATCAGCGTGTTTTCTGGTGAGAGAAAAAGTAAGAAAGAACAGAGTAGCAGTGCTGAGTTGGACCTTCACTTTTATTTGCTCAGCCACCTGCCGCTTCAGATCTACATAAGGAATCTGCCTGCCCTGCAGCCAGCAGAGAAGTACAGAGACAGTCAAGCTATCCACACAGTTGGGCTTGTTTATATCAAGCAATCTGGTAGCAGCAGCATGGAGCCCTATGTAAGTCAAGGTATTCGAGAAATGAGAGTTGATTATCTTACACACTGATGCTTTTAGACCTCTTCCAGTGTTTCTGCTATCTCCTTTAAAAGGGATTTGTGCATTCCTGTACTAAACTACAGGCATACTTTGAAAGGAGATGCTATTATACTGGACAAATTAAATTTACAATTTACTAAATTTTCCAGATGTGTTTATTAAAGTATTTTACATTTCTTGCTTTCTGTGTTCAAGTATTCAAGGACTAAAATCTTTACAGTATTTGTGTTTCATGTGCCATAAATAGCTTAGCTGTGCAAGCAGAAAAGATAATATTTATTTACAATGATCATGCATTTTTTTCCATGTTTCTCAGTTTCTAAGTCACTGAAGAGTTTACCCTTTTATACTAATCAACTCTACTTTGTAGAGATACTTTTTCATTAACAGAGAGACAGATTGTCTTTTCCTCAGCACTGCAGCCCACTCCAAGCAGATGACTAAAGAACCATGGAGAGCATATGCTCGGCTATGACAGTGAATGCTACACAAGCATTTTTCCTACTGTTGTGAAATGTGGCTGTTAACATCTCTACATTTTTCTCAGTACACTCAAAGACTTATTCAGTTGCTAATGCTGTTTGAGTCATAGAATATCTTTGCCTACCACACGGAAACAGGAGGAAACACATGGAACATATGCTTTTATAAGGAGGCTCTAAGAGAATATACAAATAGCAATGGTGGAATTCTAGCCATATCCATAGAACTATGGAAAAAATCTTTCACTGGGAAAAAAAAATCACTATACTTTTCCTCTGACTTTTAGAGTTCAAATGTTATACACACAGTTTTAAATTTAGTTTTATGGAAACAATCTAACAGATTAGAAATTCCACTTTTAATTACTGAAGGATTTATATAATCCTGTCTTTAAAATAGGCTGTCTTTAAAAATGTAGGTCCATTCACTTTGCATAGAGACTTGGATATTTGTGCTTACTGGGAGTCATGTATGCTGCTTTTACTTTGAAATATGATGGTGATTTAGGAGTATATATATATAGAAATGCTGAGTGAACAGATAGTATCTCAGAAAACAGTAAGAACTCATCATTTTAAGTTGTGAATATGGATAAACAGAAAGTTGATAATCCTTAAAGATGTGTGTTATTAATATAGAAGTCGTGCACACTATGTAGTGTAAGCACTGAGAGATGACATTGTTCTGTATTACTCACATGATGCAGTGATCCCTGGAAACAAGGCAAAGACATGGCTGACCGTAAAGTTGGAGCAGGTCTGGATGTCATCTGAGGACAGAAAATAACCTGGCAACATTTTAACTATCTTTAAGAATTCTGCTTTGATAAAATTCATTTATTTTCAGTGTTTAAGTGAGATTCCACTAGTTCAGTTCTGTAGGACAGACTAGATCTAAATTCTATATAGGTCTGATAATCTTTCCTAAGAAAATCTGTGTGGTTCCCTGCCCCCAGGTGTCTAACACAACAAAGACATCAGAGGTAAATCACCTTTGTGGGGTGAGAGGGGCATCAAGGCAGCTGTTTGACTGCTGACCTGTTTGGTAGTGCTTTTTGTACTGTAAATGTTCTTCAGCTTTTATCATATGATGCCTTGATCCGAGGTCATTGAGATAAAAGTGATTTTTTGGGGGTGAAACTCTGAAAGAGAGTGCAGTCAGGCAGGTCACTTCACTTTCAGTCATAAATCAAACAAAGTATTCTGTGACAAAAATAAAAAAATCTCATACTGCTCAAGATTTACCCTGCTTATACAAGATAATCAATTCCAACCTCAGAGGGAGGTCACTGCCTGTGGTCATACTTTTAAAGATATTATACTGGCGTCTAGCAGGGGCATGTAACACTGCAGAGCTTGCAGGATTATTTCTGTAACATTTAGAATAAGCAATAGAGCCCATTTTAACCATGTTATTTTAAAACTAATTTTTGCAACCTAATAAATGATTAAAGCCTAATCCATCTGCATCGGTAGGCACTTTCCTGAAACTTTGAGGGGACTATCACATACTTATTTTTGCCTACCTACAGTATTTTACTGTGTGATTCAGCAAAATAATTAAGCTTATGTAGTTGTGTAGATTTCACTGTGATCATGCACATTCTCAGGATTTGATATACACCACATTAACTTGAGGAACTGAGATCCAAATATCAGTCTTACAGGGTTGCACCCATCCCGGTGTCTCTTGGATTCCAGTTACAGACACTTTGGCATAGCTTTCCCCACAGGATCAATCTTAGAAAGATGTCCTAGGGTGACTTTACATGAAAACGTTGCAATTTAAGAATTTCTATTCAGCAAAACAAAGAAAATCAAACCAGAGCCCTTTTTCAGAGAATTACAATCACATCAGGATATGGTGAAATTTAAGCAGGACATTCAGCGCCAGTGAGTTCTTTTTCAGAAGATTCATCTGGACATGCCCGTTCCCCAAATTTTTTTTCTAAAACCTCGAAGGTGCAATGATGGGCAAGAAATATATTCCACTTTACATAGAACTACTTTCCAGTACAAAAGAGCTAGTTTTCTGAGTTTAGTCTGAGTGTTATTTTGGATAAATACACAGTGCTTTGCCTGTTCATCGTAGTAACCCATCTCTGTACACCTTGACACACATTCTATAGACTTTTCTTCAGTCTTGTACTTTCCAAAATTCCTTCAAAAATTTCCTTCAAATTTCATTCAGAGTGTGCTAAATTGTAGTTTTAATGTAAAATAATATTCTACTTTTAAGAGCATTGATAGAAATATTTAAAAAGAAGGACTGCATTTTCCTTTACAGAATGAGGCTACTCATGTAGTTTACATATCTGGTCTCATGCAATCTTATCAAAGGCAGCTAATATCTGCCAAAGTTGTTGATAGCAATCAATTGATGAATTCACTGCTGATAATTTAAACTTTCACTTTTCTCAACTAACTTGGCACATCTCAGTGGCTAATCTGAAAGTTTCATATGATTATGTACTAAACAGTACAATTTTAAGGTTATGCTAAATATACCAATCACAAATCCAGAGTTTCTCTTTCACTGTTTGTAATTTTGAACATGCAATATTTTTTTTCTAAAATGTCTATATATATTAAGAATTTCTGTACTAAAATCAATAGAATTAATGGTTTATTTTTCATACGTGTAGCAGCAGGATCTAATTCTGACATTTTTATGTCTTTTCAATTCTATGTTTTTAATTTTTTCTCTGAGGTTTGTGTCTCACTTAAATTTTGAAAAGTAGAGTCAAACTCAAATGGCTAGTAAGTTCTATGTGCTAAATTCTATAAATAAACTATGAGGGTGAAAATATTTGAGTTTGTAATCTTCCATGCAAATTGAATTCAGTCTGGGCAGAATAACCCTCTCAAAAATTTTATAGAGAAATACTGAAGTATTTAGGTTTCAATCTTTCCTAATAAGATTGAAAGGAGGGGTTTTGTTTCTTTGTTTTACAGGAGATTATTTAAGTGTCACTGAATTTTTGGGGTTATGGATAATATTAACAATTGCATCATTCAGTTGTATTAGCATTAATAAATCTTCCTTTTACAGTTGCCACATAGAAGCCTTCTGTTCTGAAAAAAAAAAAAAAAAACAAAAACCCTACAACTTTTAATCCTACTTGAGTAAAACTGTGCCAAAACATGAAGAAAATCTCCTAAAATCTTTCTTCTGTCTTATCCAATAAGTCTGAAATCACAGTTCAGTGGGTGCCTTGTCCTCTCGTCAGTGATAGCAGAATATGTATGATTATTATAGCAACAAAAAAGGGCTCATTGTATAGAGTTCATAGCCTTATGTATGTTCACAGCTTTTTTTATGTTCTTCGATATAATGAAACTGGATGTAGCTGAGAGCATTGCCTTGAGAATGAACTCCTAAAGGGACTGACCAGGGCTGTGTGGCTGAGGCCTCTCACAGCCTGAATAAATCATTTAACTTTTCCCAGGCCTCTCTGGCAAAGTATTTCCTGGAGGATAAATGGAAGCTGATGTGCCAGTTGGCATTGAGTTTCCAAAATGAATAAAACACTACCTGGTGTTTTTTAATATCTTCTAGGCTGTTTTATCAACTGCCAGCAAACATTTTAAATTAGCATGTCACATTCTATAGACAACTGAGAGATAAATTCTCTCAAACACAGTGTATTAGGCTAAATAATATAACATATTGTTCAAAAAATCAATAGATCAGAGTAAGTGGGTTTGGTGTCTCACAGATCCAAACAAAAAGTACATTATAAATCAAATTAAGCACTAAAACTCTGTGAGGAAAGTCCACCACGTAACAGTAATTACTCATGTACTTGCTTTGTTCTCCCTTGCCAGTGTTTCCTATTTGAAAATTATACTATCAGAAAATAATGCTGATGGTTGTTTTCAAAAGCATTTTGTCATATCTACTTTCTAATCTAAGCAAATCATAAAATTCACAGGAAGTGAACAGCAGCACCTTTCTAAAATCTAAGTATAAAAAGAAATAACTTATAAGTATGCTATTTTTCAATGAAGTGTGCAGTCTTCCTAAGGCAAGAGATATTCAAGATTGATTGCATAATTTTAAAAATTTGCAACATTAAAAATATTTTTAAACATAAGAAAATTGCAGTGTTGTCTGCATTCCACCAGAAATACCACTTGAGAAGGGGTTAAATTCACCATCACAGATGTTCACCAACAGAAGTAAGACTTCCTTTTTCCCAAATTAAAGCTTCTTCCTTTATCATTCTCTAAGTAAGGTTTTTTCCTCAGAACTACCTCACTGATGATTACTTCACCCTGTGATGATATCTTCAATGAGGAAGTGTTTTCTGTGCAGATCTTGGACTACTGTCAAGAAAGCTTTTTGGATTTCTAGGTATGAAATTAATTGATCTGTAAAAATCCAAAGGAAAGCTGGTAATAAAACAATTGAGAATGTGGAAATTAAATTAATTAAAAGAGAGGCTTGAGCTTCCACTCTTTAGTTTCTTCACTTCGATGGAAAATTAGCCAGGTCTTCTTGGTAGTATAATACTAGAAGTTCGGTGTACTACATTTTGTCTCAGTTTTGGAGACAGGCACACGGCTGAACACACCAAAGGTCATGTGACAACAGCCAATGTTTATTCATTATAATGAATAATTATTCATTATTATTTAAACCCCCTTTTATAGGGGGTTCCAAATTCCCACGCTAGAACCCTGATATGTCGGGGTCCCAACACCTCCTAGTTCACTAGCCAGATGTCTGCATTCAGGGTTGAATGGGATTGGCTGGGATCCCCGGTTGGAGTTCAAACCCAGCCTACCATTGTCGCATTCAGGGACTTGTTTACTTCTACTCTTTAACGTACTAGGGTAGCCAAATTGGGGTTCTGCTATGGCCAAATTTATCTGTGCATCTTCAGACCGGCTGTAGCTGTCACAATGTCCTCTTTTCTGTTTAAAAAATGGAAAGTGCTCTTTGTTATCCTCCTGCAAGGGCCCTTTGCAGACAGGATGACAAAGACAGCATGAACCTAGTTCCAGTAAGGCTTTCCACCCAACACAACAAGCCTCCCTCTCCCAGCCAGTGATGTATCCCATGTATCACCAGAGCTGCAGCACTCACATCCAGGAGCAGTCAGGTGAGATCACCAGCAACACAATCTTTCAGGCTAGCATGCCACAGGCCAGCTGCTAAGAAGTTACAAATTACATCTTAACACTACAAACAAGAAACCATTCAGCTTTTAGAACCCTCGGAAAACCCAACTAACAGAAGAAACAATTTGTAGACAAATAAAATCCTTAAATAAATTGTCACTTTAAGAGTCCCAGATTTCCACACAGTAAGTGCACAAGTTGTTTCAATCACTGTTCCACACACTGCTCCACAACATCTGCTGAGGGGCCATCAGGAGGGTGTTGCTTGTGGTCCTGGGCCAGGATGTAGAGCTGGGCGTACACATCTGGCAGGTATCCATCATATTCCAGTATCCATGGAGACACAAGCGTATCCATGTCCCCAAGTAACAAGACCCCAAGGACCTTCCCATCTATTGGTGATAAGGTCTCGCACAATTACCTTGGTTTTGGGCAACTGGGCATCACTGATTGTAATGATAATGATTGTAATGATAAGAAGTGATTTAAAATTATTGGATTCTGGGAATTTCTAATACTGTGAAATGGTTTAGGGTATAGATAGCTTTATCCACTTTACTCCGGGGTCCCACCACACATTCCCCCTTTCTGTTTATCAAGGATATGTTTTAAAGTGCCATGTGCACATTCCACAATGGCTTGTCTGTTGCTGAGCAGGGAATACCAGTGTGGTGTTACACACCCCAGAGCTGGGGTGTACAAGTAGGAATTGTCTTGCATTTTGTGAGGTATATTCTGAGCCATTGTCTGTTTTAATGGTATGGGGAATACCTAAAGCAGCAAAGGCTGATTGCCAGTGTTTGATGCTATCCCAACTCTTTTCTCCTGTGTGTATTGAACCCCATATAGCTGATGAAAAGGTATTGACTGACACATGCACATATTTTAAATGTTCAAATTCAGGGATATATGTGACATCAGTTTGCCAGATTTGCAAAGCACCAAGTCCACGAGAGTTTACCCCCATCTGCAGTGGTGCAGTGTGGCCTTGGCAGTCAGGACAGGTGTTAATTATATTATGAGTCTCTGTGATTGACAGTCAGAATTGTCATTGTAGGGCTTGAACACCTTGATGGAAAAAAATTGTGTGGTGCCTTCGCTTGTGCAAGCATGTCTGGCTGTGGTGCTGTCTAAGCAGGGCTAGGTAGCCAATCTTCTTGAATGTTGCCCTCTGCAAGGAAACCTGGTAAATTTGTATGACTTCTGATGTGTAAGATGTAATAAGTGCAAGTTCTGGCCTGGATGGTATGGCACTGAGTTGTTAGTAAGTCAAATAGAGGTGAACCGTCAATTTCTCTTAATAGTGCTCAGAGTAATCTCTGTGTAATATCATCAACATAGGCAGAGTCAGTCACAACATTTAAAGAAATATGAGGAAAACTTTGGAAAGCCATAGCTACAGCATGTAGCTCCACTAACTGAGGTGATCCACTCTCACAATCTTCCAATGTTTGCCATTCATTTTCATCTCTCCATGTTACAATGGCTTTTCCCATTTTCCCAGAACCATTGGTGAATGCTGCAACACCTCTTAGGGGTGTGTGACTATTTAGTAGTTTTAGAGATAGCACAGTGGCCCCAATTAACTGCAATAATTTATGGCTTGGTAGATGGTAAGTAATTTGTCCTGAGAAATTTTGCAAGGTGATTTGTAAAGCTGTGCTGTTGGCAAAGCACCATTTAAACTGTTTTTGTGTCACAGGTACAATAATTTTGGAGGGATCTCTAGCATTAAATTGTAAACACATCTGATGGCATTTGATAATTAATAGTGCAATCAGCTTGAAGGCAGTAGATGCTGTTTTTTGGGTTGGTGAGGTAGGAACCTCCATTCTAGAATGTGCAATGGGTTAGGCCAGTGAATATCCCACTGTCCAATGGTACCAATAGGGTGAAAATCAACTATGAAAATAAGTACAGTAATGCATACCTCTGGGCACATCCGGTGGACTTGTGTGTTTATGATGGCTTGCTCTGCTGTTTCAAGAGAGGCTTTTGCCTCTGGGGTTAATTTTCTGGGAGAAGTTAACTCATGACCATCTTTTAGGATGTTAAATAAGGGTGCCAATTGTGGGCTGGTTAATCCTAGATAGGGTGTAATCCAGTTTATGATGCCCAAAATATTTTGTGCATCATTTAAAGTTTGAATTTTGGTTGAAAGTTGAATCGTTTGTGGCTGTATTGTCTGATCCATTATTTTGATCCTAGGTATCTCCAGGGTGGTTGCTGCTGCACCTTTTCTGGTGCCACCTGCAGCCCAGATGTTTTTAATGCTTGCATGAGGCTTGGCCGAGTCTGTGAGAGGTCTTTTTTGGGGGGAGTTGCTATCAAGATGTCCTCCATGTAGTGGTAACAGCATGCCCCTGGAAATTGTTTTCTCTACTGAAGAGTGCCTGAGCAACATGCTATTGACAAATTGTGGGGCTGCTTTTCATTCCCTGTGGTAAAACTTTCCATTGGTAACCCTTGTCTGGTGCAGCGTTATTAATGGATGGCACTGTAAAAGCAAACTTTGGGTTATCATCAAAATAGTAAAAAAGCAATCTTCTAAGTCCACAAGCAGAATGCCCCAGGTGGCAGATATCATGGTAGGAGATGGCATACCAGGTTGTAAAGCACCCATGCTTTCCATGACAGCACTGATTTTTCTTAAGTTATAGAACTCCATTTTCTAGATTTCTCTTTTTTTATGAGAAATACTGGAGAGTTCCATGGGCTTATTGAAGGTTCTATGTGCCCTTGAGCTAGTTGATCTTGTATCAGGGATTTTAGGGCATCCAGTTTCTCTTTCTCAAGGGACCGCTCTGGTACCCACACAGGTTGTATAGTGAATCATTTTCGAGCTAATGTGGGATACTTTGTGCCCTTTAATACCATGGCCCCTGTTAAAAATCCATCCCCACCCATACTCCTCATGCTGACAGAACATCCCTCCCCCACAGGTTAGGTGGTGCAGCTGTGATGTATGGATGAATCATGGCTGTCTGACCCTCCAGATTTTTAACCAACACAGGTTTTCTACTCAAGCAGATCGGTGTGGGCCCTCCGAGGCCAGCAAATGCAGATCCCTCAGGTGTGGTAGACCAAGATGGAGGCCAAATGTTGGCAGAAATGATGGTAACGTGTGCCCCTGTGTTGATCATTCCATGGACCTTTACCTGTGAGGGACTCGCCCATCGTAATGGTACAAACCATATTAGGTCTTTGATCATCTACAACCTGAGTTCAGTACACCTGAGGCTCTCCTGTTGATCTGAAGTCTTGGTATTTTTGCACCCTGGAATCTGTTTTGGGGACAGAAGTCTTAAAAGGAATGAGTTGAGCAATTCGGGTTTTAGCAGGGATAGTTGTGGGTGAAGTCAGGGTTGATACCATGGCATGTATTTGTCCTGTAAAATCAGAGCCTATAACACTTGGGTGCACACAAATACCTTGTAGAGTGGCACTGGATCTTCTGATCAGCAGTGCACTCAGTCCTTTCTTTCTCCGGGCCTCTAGGGGGACCTTATGTACCTTTAATATGCTTATAGTTGTTGGGATTGAGGTGGAAACATCCATTCTAGCTGATCCTCTTGTCCTTTCTGTGAGCTGGTCGCACAGGCTTGCACAGGGAGGTGGGAAGATATTTGTGTCGTCGCACACCTTCCTTTTGTGCTCAGTCTCCAGTTTCCCTGGTCCTTGAGGGGTTGTCCATTAATATGGAATTTGGATTTGCATAGTCTGGTTTACATTTACACTCCTCTGTCCTTGAAATGTCCCCAGTGGTATGGACTTGCGTCGTGTGGCCTTGTTGTCCACATCTGTAGCAATGGGGTGTCAGTCTTAAAGCAGCTGTAAGAGAATTGGCTAGCAAGTCCGTGTTATATGATTCAGTTCCAACCTTAGCACATGCAGTAATCGTGTCTTCATTTGCCCATGCCAATTATAATATTAATTGATTCCTTGCTTCACTGTTTGCTATTTGCTTTTCCATAGCATCCTGAAAATGTTCTATGAACTGCATATATAATTCCCTGGGTCCTTGTCTTATGCTTGAGTAGCTTTAGGTTGAAACAGACATGTTTGCAATTTTCATCAGGGTGCACATTCCTAAGTCTCTTGCCTGTGCTAGTATTGAGGGATTTGATCATGCTTGCATTGTGGGCTTTCAATGGGGGAGGCAGTCCCATGAATTGGGAAAGCCCTGCCCCAAAGCATGGGTCCTGCTGTGCAACTTCTGAGTTTCACAGTCCCCATTCCTCTGCATAACATCTCCATGTGGATTTAAACATCATATATTGCACTGGAGTACAGAGTAATTTTATGATTTGCTTCACATCAAAAAGAGTTAATTCACTAGCAGTCAGAAATGGAAGCATATTTGCAACTGCAGGAGACCCCAGTCCATGTTTGTTAGCCATAGCTCAGAGAGATCTTGCCAATTAAAAGGTACGTGTCTATCAAGTGCGCTCCCCTTACCTCACAGAACTGGGAATGTGGCAATTGTCTCAGCCCCCTGCTGCCAGCCCTCTGATGATAGCAAAGGCATGGGCACAGAAATCTATCTGGTGCTTGATAGCTTGATATCCCTTGATATCCCCACTTGCAACTGCCATTCATTTTACCTCCTTCCAGAAGGTCATGTGTGGGGATGGTACCCAATAGGAGCAGTGATGGAGCTGGTACCAGCTGTGTTGTGAAGGCTTCCTCTCAGGGGCTGGCAGTAGGGCAGTGACTCGGGTTCC
This sequence comes from Phylloscopus whistleri, assembly GCA_017589585.1. Lineage (NCBI taxonomy): Eukaryota > Metazoa > Chordata > Aves > Passeriformes > Phylloscopidae > Phylloscopus > Phylloscopus whistleri. Next base: position 1,706,500 of record JADMLD010001394.1, read on the forward strand.
CTCTGTGGGGGTCTCATGTATCCTCCAGCAATCTGGGCCACTCAGGCTGTTCAAGACTCTCTGCAGGTGCAGTGGGGCTGTGGCGGTGGAGGGAGCAGGCTCCAGCAGCCTGCCACTGGCACTTCTGGGTTCTGGCACCCTTCTGGGTATGACGTTGGTTTGTCATCTGGGTGTCTGCGATGATGCAGCTTCAGTGCCTGCCCAAAAGTCCCGGCGGCAAGTGGGTGTGCCCAGCAGAGGCGGGATCACAGGTGTGGTTCCGGAGCCAATCAGCCCCAGGCAGAGGCAGTCCGAGCGTTTCCGTGGTATCTGGGGATGGCTCTGGTGCGAGCGGCCCGGGTAACCACACATGCATGCTCAGTGCAGGCGGCAGCGGGGCAGCACGGCCCAGGGCAGCCGCAGCTCCACCGCCTGCTGCAGCTCCGCCACTGGCTGTGACTGCCCTTCCCGGTGCGGCAGGGCACGGCGCAGCCGCAGGGCGCCCCTTCAGCACAGCACGGCCACGCCAGGCGGCCGTCTCACTCGCCCGCTTCTGCCATAGGTCCAGTATGGAAAAGTCAGGGAACCCCATATTACATGGGAAAGCTGGACAGAGCAACGTAGGTACAACCAATGTGGTCAAACATACGTTCTCCCTTTATTGTCCCAAAATGGCGGGTTAAATACAGCTCCAAATAGTTTACAGTTACAAGTGTTTTCTCACTGGTATTCAGGGTGAAGAAAAATGCAAACAATAGTTAATTATCTCAACCTTAAGGTAGCTACTGTGATCATCTAATACCTAAACACACATTAATCTAAATTTTTGCTGCACCACAGACTTATCAACTTCCACATAGGCCTGAATCTGAGGCCCAGTCTGGGATAGCTCAAATCTCATTCCAGAACACATCATGCCCACATTCTCTAAGAAATTCTGCTACAGTATGGCGCCCATGCTTCCCACTGCCTTGTCCAGCGCCCTGTCTTCACTGCACATCTTGGTTTTTAACTGCCTCAACAAGTCCAAAAAGAGCTTCCAAGGCTTTATAACTTTTATGGTGGCTTTGCAGCCTTTGGCTTCAACACCTTTGGAGGATGCTTCAATTATAAATCTCCCAGTCCACACCCAAGTTTTTATATCAAGGGCAGCTTCTTTAACTGTGTCCAACCCTAGGTTCTTAGACCATGTCAGCAAGACTAATAAAGCCTGCACTTCATATTCTACCCCCAATTCCCATAACAGGAAGGTTTATACCTTCCTAACTGGGCGTTCTTCCACCAAAATCCATCCTCCCATGTTTCCCAGCAAAGTTTTTCTTCTATTTTCAGGGGTATCTTTTTTCAATCCTTTTACAAAGGAGTCCAGACTTAGATGGCTTTTCTCGCTGCAGGCAGGCTCTGCACACTTGCCTTCTGTCTCCCTGCTCTACCTGTGGAAGCTGTTGAATCACATTGGAGGTTACTATTTATTATGTTTTGTCACTGTTTTGGAGACAGGCACACGACTGAGCACACCAAAGGTCAGCATTGAATGGGATTGGCTGGGGTCCCCGGTTTTAGTTCAAACCCAGCCTACCATTGTCTCATCCAGGGACTTGTTTACTTCTACTCTTTAACGTACTAGACTAACCAAATTGGAGTTCTGTCATGGCCAAATTTATCTGTGCAGCTTCAGACTGGGTGTAGCTGTCATATCAGTGGATGAAATAAGGGCCTAATTCTGTGAATAATAATGGGACACAGATATCTTTTTCTCCCTTAAGAATGACAGCTCAAATCAGAGACTGCCAGCTTCCTCCTTTCCAGCTTAATAAATCTTAAATAACTTTATTGGGAAGTAGGAGCTGCTATCCTCCTTTGCAGACAAGGAGTAGATCTAATAGAATCAAACACCTCATCAGGCTGAGAAAATAATTTGACTCAGATTTCATGTTATTGTAAACAGTGGACATCACCTCATTTGCTGACCAGTCACCTAGAAACAAAATTGGTTGATGAACGATGAAAAGTGTTTGTTTTTCAAGAATGAATATACTCTGTTGAAGCTCTTGAATTGAGTAGAATTTTTAAAATCTCGCTGGCCTCTGCAGCCAATCAGGCATGGAGGGGGCATTGCCTGGAGCAGCATGGGAGATGTAAATGTGTGGTGGTGGGTTTTTGATAAGTTTTGATGAGTTATGGTTTGTTCCTGTTATCCCCCTGGTGTTTGGTTTTACTCCAGGTTTTACCCTCCCCTGTCCCTTTGCCCACCTCTCCTGACCCTGTCTTGTATTAACCTGGGGCAAATCACCTACCTGCCCCACCCCCTCTGCCCCCCAGTTTAAAAGTTTGGCATGGGACCCTGTTCACTCTCTCTTGCACTCCCCTCTGAAGAATAAAGACCTCTGTGAGAGAGCCTTCTCTGACTCTTGCTTCAAACCTAGACACCGAGGATATGCAGGACCAAGACAGCAGAAAGCAGCTCTGCTCTCTACCATTACTCAGACTTCTTGCAGTCTGAGGACAGCCACTCCAGAGCCCCTGGCCCCCTGACATCATAAATGACTCCAGGGCGCACAAGGAATTGGAGCTGAGAAATAGGACTTGGTGTGTCAGAGCAATGTGACATGCAGTGTGTAGCAGAATTTCTTAGAGAATGTGAGCATGATGTGTTTTTGGAAGGAGGTTTGAGCTACCCCAGACTGGGCCTCAGGTTCAGGCCTGTGTGGAGGTGCAAAGCCTGTGGCACAGTTAGAAATTATGTTAAAGTGTGGGGCACGGGACGGGGGTGTTTTTGGGTATTAGTTGGTATAGTTATAGTGTGAACACGTTAGCCACCTTAAGACTAAAATAAACAATGTTTGTTTGCATTTTTCTTCATGCTGAATGCCAATGAGAGAATGTCTGTAATTGTAAACTATGTGGAACTGTATATAACCTGCCATCTTAGGGAGAATAAACGGAGAACATATGTTGACCACATTGGTTCTATCCTGCATTGCTCTGTCCAGTGTTCCCATGTTATAAGGGGTTCTCTGCCTCAGCAGTGTGCACAGCAGTTCACACAGGGAGAGGGGCAGTAAAGGCACCCTTCCAACTCCTGAATGGGGTGTTTGGTTTTTTCCTAATTGCCCAACTTGAACTGCCCACAGTTGAAAGCCATTCTAGTAGGAGCATGGCGGCCCAAAGCTCCCTAAGAAGGATGCATATTTCTGGTCTCTGGTGTAGGGAGTGCCTGAGCCTGATGTTAGTACCAGAGGACAGAAGAAAAGACCTGTGGGCAGTGTGAGCAGGTTGATGATCTGCTCTGTCTGGTGGCAGAGCTTAAGGAGGAGGTAGACAGGGGGCTATCATGGAGTGCAAAAGGGAAGTAGGCTGCTCGAGTCACACTCTTCTATCCCTGACAAAACCTCATTGGTTGGAAGACCAGCAGGATGAACCCTACCCCTCAGGCAGAAAAAGGAGACCTAAAAGATGGCAGAGAATGGAAATGGGTCCCTGCTAGGGGAGGTAGAAGAATCCCCTCCCAGCCTCTCTCTCCTTCCCAGGTGCCCTTACAGAACAGGTATGAAGCCCTGTATCTTGAGGGTCAGGCAGATGACAGTGAAGAAGAAGGTATATCTGTAGAGTCCATCAGATCAGGTCAGCAGTGATGAGGTTGATAAGAGAAGCACCAGAGTAATGAAAAAGTACTTCAAGGCACTGGGTCTCCTGGTTGAAGGGTCAGGAGAACATGTGATTTTCTCCTCAATTCCTTCAATAGCAGGGGTTTATCCCTGCAGAATCACAGGAAGCAGAATCACAGAATCATGGAATCACAGAATTTCTAGGTTGGAAAAGACCTTCAAGATCATCAAGTCCAACCCATGCTCTAACACCTCAAGTAGATCATGGCACCAAGTATCACATCCAGTCTTTGTTAAACACATCCAGGGATGGTGACTCAACCACCTCCCCGGGCAGGCCATTCCAATACTTTATCACTCTTTCTGTGAAAAACTTTTTCCTAATATCCAACCTATATTTCCCTTGGCACAGCTTGAGACTTCTGTCTCTCATTCTGTTCATTGTTGCCTGGAGAAAGAGACCAACCCCCAGCTGACTACAACCACCCTTCAGGAAGTTGTGGAGAGTGATAAGATCACCTCTGAGTCTCCCTTTCTCCAGGCTAAACAGCTCTCTCAGTCATTCCTCATAGGGTTTGTGTTCCAAGCCTCCCACCAGCCTCATTGCCCTCCTCTGGACACGCTCAAGCATCTCAACATCCTTCCTAAACTGAGAGGCCCAAAACTGGACACAGCACTCCAGGTGTGGCCTCACCAGTGCGGAGTACAGGGGAAGAACGACCTCCCTGCTCCTGCTGGCCACACCATTCCTGATACAGGCCAGGATGCTCTTGGCCTTCATGGCCACCAGGGCACACTGCTGGCTCATGTTCAGCAGCTGTCACCAGAACCCCGAGGTCCCTTTCTGCCTGGGCACTGTCCAGCCACGCCGTCCCCAGCCCATAACATTGCAGGGAGTTATTGTAGCCAAAGTGCAGGACTGGGCACTTGGACTTATTAAACTTCATCCTACTGGACTTTGCTCATCCATCCAACCAATCCAGGTCTCTTTGCAGAGCCCTCCGTCCTTCCAACAGATCCACACATGCTCCCAGCTTAGTGTCATCTGCAAATTTACTAATGAAAGCCTCAATACCCTCATTCATGTCATCAATAAAAATATTGAACAGAGCTGGCCCCAGCACAGATCCCTGAGGGACACAACTAGTGACAGGCCACCAGCTGGATGCAGCACCGTTCACCACCACTCTCTGGGCTCAGTCATCCAGCCAGTTCCTAACCCAGCACAGAGTGCTCCTGTCCAAGCTGCGGGTTGCCAGCTTATCTAGGAGTGTGCTGTGGGAGAGAGTGTCAAAGGCCTTGCTGAGGTCCAAATAAACAACATCCATGAATGACCTCCAAGTTGGGCAGGTGTTGATCTGCTGGAGGGCAGGAAGGCTCTGCAGAGGGATCTGGACAGGCTGGATCAATGGGCTGAGGCCAATGGTGTGAGGTTCAACAAGGCCCAGTGCTGGGTCCTGCCCTTGGGTCACAACAGCCCCAGGCAGGGCCACAGGCTGGGACAGAATGGCTGGAAAGGACCTGGGGGTGCTGCTGACAGCAGCTGAACATGAGCCAGGCTGTGCCCAGGTGGCCAAGAAGGCCAAGGGCATCCTGGCCTGGATCAGCAATGGTGTGGCCAGCAGGAGCAGGGCAGGGATTGTCCCCCTGTGCTGGGCACTGGTGAGGCCACAGCTGGAGTGCTGTGTCCAGTTCTGGGCCCCTCAGTGCAAGAAAGACACTGAGGTGCTGGAGTGAGCCCAGAGAACTGTGGTCTTTACTACTGAATATCAACATGCAACTACAGAGATTTTAACTAAAAATCATTATTTTGTTTTAAGTCAAAATTACAGACAATAAAAATATAATTTCATATTGTGATATCACTTGCATTATTGACAGTGTAAGTGGTAGTTCAGAGTGCAATGTGAAGCAAACTAAAGGCTTAGAAGAATGAGGAAAACTTCAAAGTATTTTTTTAAAGTAAAACCCACTTTGATTTAAGCTCAGTTTGAAATCATGGAATATGAATAAAAATTGAGCTGAAAGAAATATCCTTCTAAAATTTTGCTGTAAACTATCACTCTACCCTAGCCTTGTTTTGTTTAGGAAGCAATGCATACTGTGAACTAGTTAGGGATAGTAACATATATAATACAATTAACTTTAGATTTATTTAATAAAGACACTGACTATGGAAACTAATTACAGATTTTTAAAGGACAGGAGAATTTATAAAGACAGACTATGTTGCTGTTTTAAGTTGTTAAAAATTAGAATATTGAAGGACACTTGCACATTCTTTTTTGTAACCCTCCCTTACTCCCATACATTAATGTGTAATTCAAGTCTTGGGCATTACCATCTCAGGTGAAACCCTAAAATACTCTCTGGTTGAACCTTAAAATACTCTCTGGTTGTAGCATCTTTTGTTCATCTTTTGTCCATGTTTACCAAATAGAGTAAATTAAGTCAATAGAGCTACTCACAGGATTTTATTCAAGGGACAACAAAATCCAGCTACATTTTTGGTATGACACATTTTTTCCATTCTTATCCATAATTCATTTGTGCAAGTGGGCTTTTTTACATTTTAATAAACAACATGAAAGAAAGAGCTATTCTCATGACATTTGCACAACAACAAAGAAGTGTTGAAATGTGTACAGTAGTCCTTTCTTGTGATATGTTTAGGCTGATTTCTCTGATTAAGGTGTTTAGTCACCCAGTAAATAAATTATTTAATGTTACAGAAATCTTGGGTTTTTATTGTCTAGAAAACCAAAATATGAAGAAAAATATTTTATCAGGATACAATTTGAATTGGGGATTATTTTTAATTGTTTGTGTACATTCCATTAAGCAAAATGACAAGGTCTGTATTGTCCAGGAATTCTTTCCCATCTGATAAGTGTTCATACAAAACAAGAGCAAGAAAAGAGAGCAGCTACTATATTGCAGAAATAAACCTATGTTGAAGCCAAACCATTGAATCATTTTGCAAAAAAAGTTATTGTAAATAAATTTCAAAAACAACTGTTTACTGTTTTCAGAGTAGCTCTCCAAAGCTTTCTTGTAGGAATACTGACCGCCACATCTAAGATTTTTTTTTTTGAGGCTCTTTTTCTATTTGTGCTGCATCTGACGTACCATTTTTAAACAAAACTAAGTAAACATAAAGAGAACAAAAACATTCTTAAGCAGCATGAATCAACAGGGATATATTAGTACACTGGGTGATGCACCAAGCACAGTTCCAGAGACCACTAAATAATGAATGCATAGTACATCTGCTACCTCCCAGTGGTTAGGAATGGGAAGTGTCTCACTTATGAGCATTGGCATGAAAGTATGCTTCAAAATCAAGGGCTAACAAATTATTTGAACTTGATAATATTTATAAAGACACTGCTTTTATTTTTACTGCCGTTGATAGGACTTGAAGATTTGGAGATATTGCAAGACATATCACTAAAAATTTAATATTTCTGTCTGTTCAAATGCAAATAACTAAAGGCAATCTGTCTATTGCCACTTGCTTAATGGAAATTGCCTTCAAATTTAGCAATCATATTTTGCACTCTGTCTCCAGTCCTCACCTGCCCTTCAACCTCTCATGAAAAATGGAAGAGTTCAATGCACAAATGACTCCAGGGTCATGAAAGCAATTAGAGGTATTGAAACCGGTGGCTCTTTTAATCGCTTGGAGCTACTTGATCACCCACCTCTCTTTTTTTTCTTCTCGAAAATGATTGGGAGGTAGGTATTCACTGAACCAAAGAATCACAGAATAAGCTGAGTTGGTGGGGACTCACAGGGATAATCAAATCCAACTCCTGGACCTTCAAAGAACCATCCTCAAGAGTCACACCATGTGCCTGAGTGTTGTACAAATGCTTCTTGAGCTCTCTCAGGCTTGGTGCTGTGACCACTTCCCTGGGGAGCCTGCTCCAGTGCCCAACCACCCTCTCTGGGTGAAGAATCTTTTCCTGATATCCAACCCAAACCTCCCTGACACAGCTTCAGGCCATTCACTGGGGTGCTGTCACTGTTCACACAGAGCAGAGATCCATGTGAGCCCCTCCTCTTCCTCTTGTGAAAAAGCTGAATGTCCTATTTGTGGCAGCCAAAACTGCCCCCAGCACTGGAGGTGGCCGCCCCAGTGCAGAGCAGAGCAGGACAATCCCCTCCCTTGCCTGGCTGGCCCTGCTGTCCCTGATGCTCCCAGGACAGGCTTGGCCCTTCTGGCTGCCAGGGCACTGCTGGCTCATGTTCAACTTGCCATGGACCAGGGCCCCAGGGCCCTTTCCATGGCACTGCTCTCCAGCCCTTCATTCCCAGTCTGTCTGTACATCCAGGGTTGCCCCATCCCAGGTGCAGAATCCAGCCATTGCCCTTGTTAGATTTCATACATTTGGTGATTGCCCACTCCTCTAATTTGTTGAGATTTCTCTCCAAGGCCTCCCTACCTTCGAGGGAGTCAACAGTTCCTTTCAAAAATCAGATGAGACAAGTTTTGTAATTACATCAGCCAGCTCTTTGAGGATTCTCAGATGAATCCCATCCGGCCCCACAGATTTGTAGGGATCCAGCTGCAGCAGCTGATACTGCACAATTTCAGCATCAACTGGGAGTTGATCATTCTCATAGCCATGATCCTCCACCTCAGAGCACTGAGACCCCCTTGTTCTATCATTCATGTTGAAGACAGAAACAAAGAATATGTTAAGAGAAGGACTGGGATGTTTATCAAAATGTGCTTGCCATTTACATTGTCACAGTGGAAACTGAGTATCCAGATGCAGAATAAAAAAGTGTTAGTGATTTATAAATAAACAGAAATGTCCATGTTCAATATAATTTTTTTTTAACTCATAAAGATCCAGATATAGCCATAACATTTTCATGATTCTGTTGAAATTGGTGCTATTAGGTGTTCACCAGTCTTGAAATGCTGTTGCTTGGTACTCAAGCATCAAGTAAATTCCTAGTATTAACATGTAATGTTGCATAAACGAGCCTGTCTCACACAGCTAATCATTTTAGCAAAGGAATAATGCATCAATTGTTACTGTGGATAAACAAAATTCCACTTTGCTTTATGAATACTAAACATACAGGATTTAGCTCAGTTGAAATGAGTCTTTGAGACAGAGCAATAAATTACTTCCATTGTGCACTAGTTCTAGTACCATTCCTCCTTCTGAATGTCCCTTTAATTTCCACCTTTGGCATGAGAAAGTGACTACACAACGTCTTTTATTGTGACTTTGAGTTTTGAGACTATTTAGTTATGGTTAGCTGAGTTCTGTTTGGGCCCAACTTGAGTTTGTTTTGGTGCCCACTCCCACCCCCCACCCCAGTTTGTTCTGTTTAATTTTCTTTTCCTACTTTTGTGTTTTTGGGGGATTTTGTCTGTCAATTTTTTTTTGTACCTATTTGTACCTTTTCCAGAAAGGTACAAATGCATTTCAGATTAAAAGATACAGTTTAAAACTGTCACAGTCAGCTTCAATTTGGTACCTCTATAAAAGCAAGATAACAGAACATAGCTTTTCAGGCTCAATAAACAATAAATTAATAAAAGTAACTTACCAACTAATAACAACCAAATTATTTCTGCTTGAGCTGACCATTGCAGTTACAGTGCTCGCAGTAAATAATTTCTTGGTGGGTCTCTGCGTTATACTCAAGATAATAAACACAAAAAATACAACATTACATAAATGAGAAAAAAACTCCATAGTATTTCCTGATTTTTTTTCGCAGGCCTAGGCTGCAATCTTGAAAACACTGGAGAATTAATCTTTTGGTATGCTCACCTTCTGCAACTTTTCTCTGTACTAGAAGCTGTATGTGAGATTTGTAAATGCCAGTCTCTTTTAATTAAATAATTATTCTTCAAATGAAACATAATATCATGAGCTGAGTATTTATGTTATAATACCTCTTCCCTTTCTACCACCCAGGTTTTTATAATTTGTGAACTTGCTTATCCAAATTTCCAGAGGGAAAATCTTGTCTGCCTTCTGTGCTTGGAACATATTGTGCATGACATTAATATTCTTAAAAGATCGTTAATTAACAGTGAAAAAAGTCTTGAAACACATGCAGGAATAGCATCTGACAAGTCAACATTTCACAGTTTGAGGATAAAAACATATCAAATCACAGAAATTATTATGGTAGACTAAAATAATAAGCAAATTAAGGTCTAGAGCATTGAACCTTAGAACTGAGGAGAATGTTTAATTGTTTGTGTAGCAGTTATCCAAAACTTCACTGAATCAAGCAAATGCTATTAGTGAAATAATGCACAAAAAACAAAATCAACTTATGGAAGAACAAACCAACAGACAGATTTTTTTTACTGTGTGAGCACAGAATGGCAATTTCAGAGAAATTAATATTCTTATGGGAAGGTGTTAGTGAGATAATAATATCCATACAAATTTTTTGCTTTGATATCCTACTCTGCTAATATAGACTTCATGCACTCTTGCTATTCTTATCACTTAAGCTTGAGTGCCTTCAAGTAATGCATTAAGGAAATTGATTACCATCTCTTACATGCTTATCCTTTTATTTTTTCCCCTGAGAGGGAAGCCTATGCAGTTGGAAACTGGCTTCTGTATTTTTATGTATTATTGATTGATGTGCACAAATAGAGATATCAATCTGATTGATCTGTATGTCAGTCCATTTGATTGGAAGCCAGATTGTGGGAGCACATTTTTGCAGTTGGAAAAGAAAATTGAGAGGTTTGTGACAATAAGTAGTTCCCATGGTCCTCTCCTCCGTAGTCATGGGCCAGTCTGTTGGAAGTGCATTATCCTCTGAAAACACAGACAAGCTCTGCCTTTAATTCTAGCATTTCATTGTGCTATCAGAATGAAGTTGTTGGGCATCGTCCTTATGAGGACCTCAGGAGAATAAGTGGAAATCAGTGAAATACCAAAAATTTTGAAGTTGCAATTATGACTTAGAGATCAGTGTCCAAATAGGGATATTTGATAAAACTTAAGACCTTTTTTTGTCTTCTAAATTCTGGGAACTTCATTTAAATGTATTTCTATTAATTTCTAGATCTGTAGTTCTAAATCAGAGTATAGACACACAGCTGGGATTCATGAATTTAAATAGAAGATTTATTCATTTACTATTAGTACTATATTTTGCCATTTGACTGAATTACTAATTATGTAAAATCATTGTAAGTTTTAAATTCTTACACTTTTTGAAAGCAGAGTAAGATGTTTGTATCTTCAGTACCTCTATAATTTTAAAGCCATTTCTATTTCCCCAAGTACATCTCCCCATTTCTATTCTGCCTTGAACTATAAAGCTAGAAATTCCTCATACTCTGGTGTTACTGTCCCAAACATTCTTGCCTAATGAAACTAGTTAAAATAAGTGAAGTTAAAATACAAATCTTTTCTACCTGATTTTTTGTTTCAGTGGAGGAAAAAGGTGCAAGTGATTGATTGTTATTACCCTGTTCTTACACTGGGAATGATGTACAAGGATTTATTCATATTTATTAGACTCTCATCACTATTTCAGTGTACCTACCATGCTGATGGTCACAACAATATAAAAAAAAAAAAGTGAAAATACAAGCCACAAAACTGGTAAAAGCATATGAATTACCTGGAGTAATATGTTGTGTTTAATTTTTGAGGTTCAAATCAATGCCTTCCCATCACATTTATGATTATGTCTTTAAATAATTAAAACATTTTTGTTTGAACTGAAAAATATTGAAATGCTGAAAAATAAAAGTGAGTAGTATCAAATAGCGGACACCTCTTAAGATATGCATTAAATTATAGTTGGAGGCAACCTTTCCCTGAAGTACACCATAACAATAAAGATGAAAGGTGTTAAGCCTGATGGGATTATTTTTTTGCTGAGGAAGAAATTGGCAGAAGATGTAGACCATTTACACCATGCATAGAGATATAACCTACAATCAGATCATGCCCCCAGTACAATCTTCTTTTGTATTTTATTGTGTTTTCCTTTCTGGTGTGTTAGATTTCTACATTTAGGTGACCACTCGCTGGGATTCTTGTTCAGAGTCTCCAGTCAATGGTGATGGTGGCCAGGTGGGACATCCATGCAGTGCTCTCACTGAGTCAAGCTGAATTCACAGAATCACAGCATGGGTCAAGCTGGAAGGGACCACAGTGGGTCATCTGGTCAAACTTTCCTGCTCATTCCAGAGCCCAGCACAGGGCTGTGTCCAGGCTGTTCTTGAATATCTTCCATGAGGAAAACTCCAAACTTTACTGGACAAACTCTTCCAGTTCTTGGTCAGGGCAAAATAAAGAAGTTCTTTGTCACATTCAGGTGGAACTTCCTGTCCATCACTTTCTGTCTGCTGCCTCTTGTCCTGTTGCTCAGGACTAGCTATTTATAGACACTGATGAGGTCCCCTCTCAGTTGTCTGTTCTCAAGGCTGAACAGGCTGAACTCTCTCAGCTTCTCCTTTTAAGACAGATGCTCACTCCCCTAATCATCTTGTTTTGTTCTCTTCTTTTGCCAGTGATGATTTGGTAGACCTCTCATGTCTTCTTTCCTTCTTGTTAGTATGGGTCATAGAGACCTGTTTTGTTTAGTCAGTCCTCTTACGGAAGATTTTTTCTTGTCTTTGATCATCCTTTTTGCCTCTGTCTTAGTTTTTCTGTTCTGCTGTAATATTCTTCAGACAGAAGAGCCAATCCACAGGTACTCTTTGCAGGTGCTATACAGATTTATATCATACCATAATGATGTTTTCTGTTTTATTTCTTTCTTGACTTGTCATAACATTTTGTTTGCTTTTTCACTTCTGCTGCACACTGAGCTGATTTCTTTATGAACTTTTCATAAAATGATTTCTTTAGTAAGCCTTTAATTCTCCAAAAACTTATTTTCTGAGTGGTTTTATCTATCTAATAAACCTGTCACTGGTACCCTAGCTTGCCATTGCCATGGCACATGCATAGATTTTTAAAAACTATGTCCCTGGTGATGCATTTATTTACTAGATGGACTACCTTGCCATGCTGCTAACAGAGATTGTTAGAACTCAACCCCTAAAAAGATTAATGGCAAGGAAAATGGCACAATCATGGTAAATTGGATATTGATCGATGAGGCAGTGGCAGAAGCTCAGAACCCTTTCCTTAATCAGCACTGCCCTCTGATGACACCTTAGCAAGTAACTGCCTGTCAGTCATGATTAGAGAGGGAAGATTTCCTCCCACACCAGCCCAAAGCCCCACCTTGCATGTAATGCTTGGTCTCAATGATTTGCAGCTGCAAATTTCAATGGAGAATAGGTAACTCCAGATGTAAACACAAAACACAGTTATTGCAGGAAAGAAATTTACAAACAAAGGAGCCAGAAATAATGAATCCTTCTTTACAGAGAAGAGGCTTCATGAATCCTCTCTTACTGACTGCTGGATGTCCTATTTTTGAAACCAAACTGTTCCTTGTTTATGATGAAATGAATAACTTGATAGACAGATGACAGCCATGCTGTGTACTAGAACAGCAGCTGTTTGCAATATCATTAAAAATTCTGGCAAATCCAAGGATATTGAAAGCAGCTGCTAGACACTTTCCAAAGTAATGTTCTGATGTTTCTATACTGATTCTTAGGAGTGTAATTCAATTTCTTAAAAGTAAATCTTTGAATTCTATTTTAAGGCAGCTGAATTAAACTACTACTTCTTAACTGACTTGTAAGAAAATCTTTATTTTTCTGTAAATTTAGAAAATTATACCAAGTCCCAAAAAATTATTAGTGACTCAAATATAATATTCCAATGCCTTAGAACAACAACAACCAAACCAAAAGACCCCCTAAAACCTAGTATGAACTTTAGAGCTATTTTAGTACATTTTTTTGTTTGCTTGCTGAAGGTGTTTCTCTTTAATAACAAAATGGACAGATTATTTTGTGTACTTAACTCCTTGAGATGCCTGTGTGATTGGTAGAAAGGTATCTTTAATGCGGTATCTTTAAGGTATCTTTAATTATCTTTAATTGATAGGAAAGCAATTGTGTACTTAAAACCTCACTATAGGACACATGATCAAAGGTTAATGAACAGATTCTAAAGATTCCAAAAGGAAAAGTCACTTAAATATTGCATGTACATGGTAACTGTGTATTGCTAGAAGGATAAATACCAATGGGAAGTCTAGTTTGATACATCTAGAATTATCTTTACATCTTTCTAGAAAAATAAAAGCAGATGCTGAAATACACCTCCTCCAGGTCCCTATTCAAGATACCTTGAACCAATCCTTCAGCTCTGATTGGCTGGTTTTTTCCACATGTTTGGTTGGATATTTTTTCCCCAGAGTTTTATGGTTAGCTGTATTTGGGATGTAGGCCAGTAAGGCTGTGGTAAGTATGCCCTTAATTCAACCTCTACTTGGTTCATTTTACTTTTCAACTTTCACCTTCAGCCAAGCTATTTTCTCTAGCTTGGCACCACATTAGCCACCCTTCATGACTGCCTTGAGTTTGGTTCACTTCTGCATACAGCAGGTTGTACAAGGCTGTCTTAAGAGGTCTGACCTTGAAAAGTTAATTCCTTCCATGGATCTCATGTTGAACTTGCAAATTATTGTATTCATGATTATTCATGGGGCTATACTTGCCAGCTGTCTGTATAGCTTAATAAATCAATGCACCTGTGAAATCTCTGCTACAGCTTGCCTTCTTAAGAGGGCATCTGCAAAGCACAGCTCTGATCTTTATCATCATCTCAAATCCTCATTTTCTTTTTCATTTTCACTTCATGGAATTTTTCCTCCCGTGTTTTACCCTTGAAGTAGATCTCTGGTTTGTCTAGGCTCTCTTAGAGATGTTATGGTTCACATTCCAAAGCAGGTAGAATTACTCTCTGGATGTACCTTTTCCAGTCACTAAAGAGGAAGAGAGTCTAGGTAACCAGCTTACACTACATCTCTACTGTGTAGACAGCAAAGGAAAGGAGAGACAAAGTCCCCACTTCAAATTTATAGTTAAATGTCCTTTCCAATGGATAAACAGTTTGATTTTGAACATCTCTCTCTGCTGGTTCACAGTGTTACTTTTCTGGATTTTTATATCAAGGAGGTATAGTAGTCTGTTTTGCTTGGTGATGACTCAGATTCTACATGAAAAGCTTCCTTCCAAATCCACCTACCTCTGAAGACTTTTTCTAAGGCTCACAGACCTTGTTGCAATGTGAGTGAGATAAGTGAGACCGCTGGAAGTACCCCAATGCAATTTAACAGCTTTTGCTCTGCTGTGAGACTGTAATGGTTCACCTCTACTTAGAAGATAAATTATAATGTAAACCTGTTACCAAGTGAACAAAAACCACAAGTCAAAACCACAATGTCTAGTTATCATATAATCCTTTGCCTATTTAATATGATCTACAGAACGACTTGTGGTGCAGTCCCACAACTAGTGTGGAAGAGAATAGCATAGCCTTTGGTGGTTTTCCTTTTTCCAAAATGCTGGAGTGATTCAAAATTATATTTAGGACTACACCAAGCTGCTCACTAGTATAGATTACAAACTCTGCCTAGACTGTAAACTCATAAATCGATGAAAAGCAGAATTGAAATTCTTAATACACTTTAATGTTCTCATTGTAATTTTTTCATAGAAAACAGTTTTAAAGTTATGAACAGTAGATAAGGAACTGCTCCACAGCAACAGTAAATTCTTTAAATGAGCTGCTATAGAAATACTGTATAAATAAAATTAACCTATTGCGTTCCTGTATTAGATAAATTCTAAGCAGCACATAAGAAATGAGTGAAAGAATGTTTTATTCATTTGATGTATGCAGTGTTTGGCTTTGAGAAACAGTGATGGAAAAAAAAAAGGTAAAACCTTTCTCTGTTTCCAAAGTGAACATGTGGATGTAGACAATTCTTGTGGTAATGAGGGAGTTTAAAAGCTCCTCAGATTACTTAAATCCATGGAAAAAGAAAAACACACGAAAAATCTCCTTTTCACTTTTTTAGCATAAGATCCATGTTTGAAGGAAAATCCTGAATGAGCATCAACCAGAGGTGTTACTAAAGGAGCATCAACCACTCTACAGGCAAGACAAGGAAGTAATAATTTTGCTAAATTTGTTTCTGGATTCAGTGGTTTAAAGTAATTGACTGCTCCATGGCTTCTGGCAAAACACTTTTTTTTTATTGCAACTTCTTTTTGATGCTGTTTTCAAATGAGCAACAGCGTCAAACTGAGTACCAAAAGTTGGCAGAGCTTTTGCATATCTCTCCCTTTTACACTATGACAACAGGCTTTTTTAAATAGTTTCAAGGAAGTCCATTCACATCTTATAGAAAGCAAGAGAAATTCTTCTTTTGCTACTATGCAGATAAATGCTGCTCATGGTCCAAAATATAATCAACAGAGAGATTTTCCTAACTTATCTAGTCAATGTAACTTCTGGTGACCCGGATTTCAGGCAGAGGAAAAGTAGAAGTCGTGCTAACCAAGATAGATAATGTGTAAAAAAACCCACTCCATATACCTCTCATACAACTCCCAACAGGTTGTCTATCTTGGTTGCAGACCTCCAGACATGGCCTTCACATTCTTCACATTTGAAGTGCAAATCTCAACTTCTTTCTTGTTGTACCAGAAAAGGGTAATATGTTCTTCACAGCTTTTTAACCTTCTTGTCCATGCACTGAGAAGCACTTGCAATTTAAACTAAAAGGATTTGTTTGAGGTATTAACCAGACCACTGCGCCTGTTTGACACTGCTAGTGAAAATCGAAGATGCAGCATTTTTGTTTCTACCAGGATTGCTAAAATAAAATAAAATTTGGTTGGAAATGACAAGTGGGGATATTGGACCTTACTTGTCCAAGACAGACTATCTTCAGAGCTGGATCAACTTGCTCAAAGCCTTGCCCATGGGAGATTCGACAATCTCTATGGAACAGAAATTAGAGAAATCTTGGAGTAGACTTTTCTAACTTCTAGGCTACCATCCTAGTGAAAAGCTTGTTTTTTTGATACCCAAACTGAGCCTTCCAAGCAACAACAACAGTTTGTGCCCATCATCCTGCTTTAGCTCATCTGGCATTATCAAGACATTGTCTCTGACGTCTTTGCAAGTGTCTTTAAAATAGTTTCAGGAACCTGTATAATTTATAATAAGCCAAAATCCTAAGGAGTTATATATAATTTCACATCCAATGAGAATTGCAGAAAAAAAAAGAAATTACGAGTGTGGAAAGATGCACCATTACTTTTAAAGATAACTACATTGATGAAATTTTTGTTCAAAGGGATATCTGCAACACCATATAGAGAGCCCTTTGTCTCATGGAATTAAAACTAATTACAGTTATATAACCACAGCTAAAAATAGAGAAATATTATTTCTTAAACTTTGGCTTTCAATATACAGTTTATTTTATTCATGCAATCATGTATTATGAAAGCTAACATATTATAAAGAATATTTTCAGAGTGTACTGTAGCTAATGGCATGTTCCTGAGCAAAGGGGATTAAGGTGTAAAATTGAGGCCAAAGTTAAAAGAAAGTAACTGCTCTGAATGCTATTTAAAGGAATTTAGAGAAATGAAGGCAACTCAACATTTCAGATTGCTGAGTGCTAAGGATGCTATTTTTAGTGTGCTCTGGTGAATTGGTGTGAAACTCTTGGCAGCTGATACTAATTGTAATGAAAAGATACTTGTAAAGTGGTGTGGCATACAGTTTGTATGCCATTCACTGTCTGAATGTATGGAGAAGAGTCACCTCAGGGAAAGTATGAAGCAAATGCTGTTCACGAAGAATAAAAATACTCAGCCCTTGGAAGGCAGATGAATGAGCTCAGTTAAATATATATAACAGCATAGAAAGCAGTTTTTAAAAAAAACCGGTTGTTACTACTTACAGACTACAAAACCTCAAAGTATTATGGCATTAAGCCATTTGAACATACATCCAGATCTAAGATCTTTACTTGATTTTTCTTAAACAGGTTTCTTTTATAGGTTTTGCTTGAATGGAATGAATGGTTATAACTCAGACTTCCTGAACTCTAAAACGTTATTATTTGTTTTATCAGGTTTTGATTGTGATTTTTTTGTGTATTACCTTTGGCACATATTTCAACAAAGTGTTAGTAGGGCCAAACTTCCATGCATTTGAAGCCCCCCCAAAAGAGATTATTTAAATTTTAGTTGGAATTTACATTTGTACTCTGCTGAAAATCTTAAAAGTGAAGTATAAGTTGCCATATTTTTCTAAAAGCCCTACAGTCCTGTAACATCTGCAGCTACAATAATGAAAGTAATGATCAGCTATGATTACAGCTTCCTTTCATTATCTTAAAGATAATGAAAATCTTAAGATTTATCTTAAAATCACGGTATGAAATCTGTGCATAGTTCAAACTGGGTCTCATAAGATCCAAGAACTCTCTCATTCAGGCAAAAAGTGCTTAAACAAGAGGAGGAAAACTTG
The DNA here is from genome assembly GCA_017589585.1 of Phylloscopus whistleri. NCBI lineage: Eukaryota > Metazoa > Chordata > Aves > Passeriformes > Phylloscopidae > Phylloscopus > Phylloscopus whistleri. The sequence goes on from JADMLD010001394.1 coordinate 1,724,567, forward strand.
AAAAGTATGCTCAAGTTGCCTAAAGCTTCCATTTCCAGTTATAAGAAAGCCCACCTGAAAATCAGAGCAAAATTGCCCACTGAAAATGCTTATATTTTGTTCATTTTGCGTTGACTGATTTTCAAGAGTCAAGTATCTTGAGGAATTAAATATGTGTAAGTGCAGTATAGGACTAAAAAGTGACCTCAAAGCAAGGAGCTCTCTTGCTGCACATGAGGCCACATCTTTAAGATCTTTCCAAATATGTGAAAACTGCAATGAAAGCAACACTCCTGACTTATTGCCTTCTCCTGCAAAAGCATTAAAGTTCAAAACCCTGTCATCTGCAGACTCACAGAAGACCCTTCTAGTGCACCAAGAGGCAATCTGATCCTTAGAAAAGAAGGGATGCTCTTACTGTGTATACACATTGCATAAACACAGATATAATGCAAAACAGGACAGAATCATAGTGGATTATCTTCTTGCATTCAGGATGAATAAATCCTGTGAGAGCATGAACTGTAACTTGGGGCTGGAGAATAGTCTTAGTGGAGTAGGACCTGCCTGAGTCTGTCTGAGATGAGGAGTAGGTGGTTTAGTTTTTAATGAGGTAAAGACCTGTTTGGTTAAGTATGGCAAGAAATCTTAGTTTGGATGTTTGGGATGAGGTGGAGCAAATGAAGCTAGTCCTAACTGGTTGAACTAATATATTGAAAATCTCAGTGGTCTCTGTGAGAAGATACTGTTACTTCTCTAGAACATGTAACCCTAGAAGATCCTCCAGGCTCCTGCCCATAGTATTTTAGATACTGATAAAATAAAGCTGAAATACTGCTGGCTATACCAACTGAAGCAATATCTTGTTATCTCACAATCCAGTTGTTGTTTCAGTATGTCACCTGCATGGTTTCCAATTACCCTAGCAGATTTTGTGTGTTAGGATAACTTTGATGCAGAACAATTCAAGAACTTTTAATCATAGGTATTGCTCATGAACAAATTTGTCTGTCTAGGCAGCAAGTCTGACACAACCCAAACTGGGCTGGCTCACATATATGTTCTTCCATGTCGGTCGGGGTTTTTTTGTTTGGTTTGTTGTTTGGAGTTTTTGGGTGCTGGTTGGTAGAGATGGTGGTGTTTTTATTTACTTTAATAGTTTAATCTCTTGAATTATCCTGAAGAAAATTTTCCAACGTAAATCAGTGGTGGTTAGTGCCACATCTGCAATCTGAAAAAAGATGTATTGTACAGATTTTTTTCCCAATAAAGTTCTAAAAAGACAGAAATTGTTAAATCAAATCAAATAATGCACTTAATGAATTATTTGAATTATACTCTTACTATTATAAAACAGGCTGATTCCTGTGCAAATCCCAGAATGGGGTAGATGGGGAAACATAATCAAACTTCTAGCCTGTGAGAAAGAATAATTAATTACAAATGAGGGATCAAAATCTGAGCTTAAGAGTGTTACTGCTGTAGCAAAAATAAGCTTTATTTTTTTGATATTTTTTGGGGAGTTATTTTAATAAACATAAGCAAATGTCATTACAACACTGTTAGAACTTTATTCTTTTCTTTGATTTTTGAATAGAAGTGCTCTATGTATTTGTAACTTGTGACCTAAAAGGACAAGAAGTTCTGAATCACACTGGGACCCTCCTTCCTGGTAGTGCTAACACAGTTGTAGTCCTGTACTGTAAAGGTGGTAAAGGTGAAGCAGCAACAAATGACTAAGCTTAAGGAAGAGGAAGGTAAAAATGCACAGACAAGTTGGGTAAGAATATCTTGCAATTTTCCTCTGGATTATTTCAAGTGTCTACTATAGTTGACTAGGAAAGAGAAAGGCATCTCACATTTGATCACTTTAAAAACATAGTGCTTTTCAGTGTCTGTTCAAAATCATCACAGTAGCTATTTGGATGTATTTAATTTGCCTGGGCTTTGAAGTCTCTTCTTCAAAAGCAGTGAATTGCAGACTTTTAAAATATTGCTACACATTACATAGATTAATAACCTGCTTCATATGGCTTTGACAATGTTGAGAAATCCTGCTGGAAAATGTAACACTTCAGGATCTGTATTCTGTATAACAAGGTGGGGTTTATTACTTGTCATGTCTGATACAGAACACAAAGACAGGCAGAAGGAAAGACAGTAAAAGCAGTGTTTCCTTCAGCAGCAACTGTTCCTGGCTGTAATTCCTTTCCTATGAACGCTGGATATCCTCCTATGTATGACAACATCTCAAACTTGCTGATGGGGGCAGCTTCTGACACTTGGTGCCTCTGTAGGCAGCAGGTCTGTCTGGGCTATAAACTGGGGTATGAGGCATGCTGGATGTGATCAGGATGTAAAAGTGGCTGAAATGCTAAGGCTTCATTAGAGCTGCTACTGAAACCACCAGTGAGTGTGCTCCAAAAAGTGTCTGCTACAGAGAGAAATGCATAAGCTTTGAAGATACAGGTCAGTTTTCCTCTGTTCACTGGAGTTGCCAGATGTCACTGTGTCTTGGGAGTTTTGTTAGTTTTCTCTTAAATTTACAGAACAGTCTTAAAATGCCATACCACCACATTCCAGATTGGTGGCTCTAGAGCAAGAGGCAAGAACACATAATCTTTGCCCATTCCAGTTTTGTTAAAAATAACTAGGGGGTTTATACTGAGAGTTCAGTACAGTATGTTTCAAGATGGATATATTCCCAGTTAACTGGGAATGCATCTCTAGGGGATCTCTGAGATCAGGTGTAGACTAGAAACAGTCAGCAGTCTGTTAGCTCTGTTATTTCAGGTTGAAAGGCTCTCAGAAGGGAATTATACGTTGGTTTCCATGGGCCTGTGGCCAACAAGTCCCCTGATTCTCGCAGGTGTTTGCTCAGTAAAGTGCTGACTTTCTGCCATGCTATCTGCAAGGAAGAAAGTTGTGAGCTGGGGGAACTTCTTTTTTCTGAAATAGGGAAAGTCCATTTTCATGTGATAAGATTCTTAGAAGTTAAAGCAGTTGGATCAGCTTTACAGATTCAGCCTGAGTCATGTAAGTCAATTTAATTTGGCACCTGTGAAATTTTGTTCACAAATCTTGAGCACAATAATTTGGAACAAACCCTGCAAAACAAAATTTATGCCATGCAGCATAAAGTGTGTAATTTTTACTCTGAGAAGAAGTGCTTTAAAGATGAGTAATTTAAATTATGTCTGTCAGTAATTTATAAGATGAAAACATACCATTTTCTAGTAGCATGGATATTCTTCTCATAATTGAAAACTTGGTTGGTGTTTGAGGTCCTTCATGTCCGACATGTCAGAGAGCCTTCCTTTGTCATGATGCAGAATATTCATGCTTCCAGCCAGACCAAACTTTCTCCACAATTTTCATTAAGTATGTGCTGTATGAAATGGAAACTTAACTAAAGCTACACAAATTAAATATAGAATGTGTAGCATGATTATGAAGCTCTCAGATGAGTAATGGTTCTATATTAGCTTGTAGCAGTAAAAATAGATTTTATCCCACAATATTTTATTTAAGTAAATTTTAGAGGTTTAGTCTTGTCTACATTACTTGAGTGCCAATGATTTGATTCCTAGTTGGTTCCTAGTTTTTAAGTTATAGATCATAACTGGGTAAGCACAAAAGGTCATAAGATACAATGGGCTTTGTATGTAAGCAGGTCTGGAATTAATCAGGCTCTGGTCATTTGGAGAGTTTTGCGTATGACACAGTCTCTAGTTGTGTGATTCAATAGAGTCAAATGCTAAAAAGCTAGATAAGAGATGAATGATTTAACACTCCTGTAAAAATAATAGGCTCAGACTCTCCCTAAACTGAAACTTACAAGTAATGATCGACAAATCAATAATATTGTGATTCCTGAGGCCATAACAATGCACTACTCTATTCTTGACTAGAAATATTGACCTTAGTTTTCTAGACACTTGCTAGCCACAACTCTTCTAAACTAAAGCAGATGTCTGAATTTTTAAATTCTTAACTCATTTTCAAATTGTTGACCTTTATGTTTTTCATAATTTTGATATTTCCTGCTTCATATACCCTCAAAAAATGTTACCTAAAGTTTGACTAGCAAACTTTAAATCCCTGACTCAAAGCACTTTCTAGCAGTTCTCAGTGAAATTATTTTCACTTAGTAGAAGCAACTACTTTTTTTCAAAACACCTTCCAGAGACTTTTTCCCCAAAGCAGTCTAACAAATCTCAGTACATACACAGACTTTATGGAAGAAAGTAATACATTGAAATTGGGCTCCTCTAATTTAAATATCATTCGCAACTAGAGACTGCCTTAAAAGTGAGGTCTGAATTTCACATTTGTCAGCATAGCAACATTAACTTATATGTGTTTTGATATATATTATATTAGCTACAGATAACCCTGTACTTCCCTGCACAGTCCATCTAAAACATATTTTAAATTTGGAAAACCTAGATGTAGATGGGTAAACTGTGTGAAGCTGTTTTTTCTACCTCATATTTTTTGCTAAAACTGACCTTGTTGATCTTTCTCATTCTTGTATTGATTGCTGTGGTAGCAGAAAATATTTGTAGCCACAAAAATAGCAGAATTATCTGAATTGAACTTCTCTCCATTTTTCAGAGTCAAAACAGATCATGTAATTGCTTTCTAAGCTTCCTCCTCAGTTGTTTCCTGTCACACTTGATTTTGCAGTGGATTCAGAGACGACCACTGCAGTTTCCTGGAGATGTCCTACAAAGTTGATATGAGGCCATATTCTATCTCTTGTCAGAGTGAATCTTAGTAATGCTTGCTTCATGTTTGCATTTGCCAGATGTGGTGAAACTCCACAGAAGTTTTTTTGCCTTTATGAATAGATGTTTGCAAATATGGTCTTGCATTTAAGATCTCTGAAAGTCAGGTTTTGTCTTTTAATTCCCTAAACAGTGTGTTCAGTCCTCTTTCAGCCTCTGCACTGCAAAAGGTCACAGATAAGACCTGAGAAAAATACTTGATGAGAAAATACTTGATGAGAAAATCTCTTTAGACCCTTTACACTGCCATCAGCATTTAATATTTCTTAATACCTCCCACTTCTCATTTACTTCAAATGCTCAATGAAAATACTTATCATAAAAACTAATGCCACTGCAAGGATTTTGCATATGTACAAAAACCAGTATTTAGCTGTAAAGTAGTCAACTTAATTTTGACAAAACTAAGTTCCCCCCTGTGGTAAACAAGATCTCAAGAAAAGAGTTCATTGCATCCATGATACTTCTGTTTGCCTATTTAAAAGAAATACTTTGGCCCCAACTAAATACATGAAATGAATAATAGACTAAGGTAGTCTCCTCTAAGGCTATGAACATTAAATGTTATGTATCTCTCTATATTTTTAAAATATTCAGGCTGCAAACATTCAAAACACTCTTGACATCCAGTCCATATTAATTCGGACTACTTGTCACATAGTGCTCCAGTTATGAGAATCTTTACATGGTTAGAAGAATATCCACAATAGGATGGGTGGAACATTTGCAGGCCAGCTGATCAGCTTTTAGTTCTTGTTTTGAAATGGGAGTTGCTTTATGTAGACATTATGGAAGCATTATTCTTACTTTTTAAATTATTTGAGAATAAAATGTAGTATTTTTATTCTAAATTCGGGTAATCTCAGTTTTTAGCTTGTCCTATCTCACGTAAAGAGGCTTTACATTGATCTAATGGTAATTTTTCTTTTGTCAGTATGATCAGAGGAAATTGTTCCTAGGAGTTATGAGAAATTATTTAATTTGATCTATTGCCTATGATTTTGTTGTATTCGAGGTGTGTTGAGTGTGATAAAATGGACTAGTGTTTTCCAGATGTATTTAAAAGGCTATTTAAATATAAGAAAAAAAACCAAGAAATTGTCATCTTATTAATCAATAAATCTTGTGCTTCCTAATGTCAAATCATTGTCTTAGAATAATCGCAAACCCTCCCTTGTCAATCTAACAATTTGACAGAGAAGAAATTAAGGATATCTAGATTCCTAGAATTTTTCTTCTGCTGGCAAAAATTCTATTAAAAATATTTCCATAAAATGTTATATGTATATCTCAATTCCCTGTAGCAAGCCCCAAAGGATGAAAAGGGGGTTTTGACATAATTTCCTACAATGCTGCTATTTGTGTTATCATCCAGTTTTGCAGAAAGTCAAGTTGTTCTCTTGAGTGAAATAAAAACAGCTGTGTAGATTATCCAAACACGAATTTGAACATTTTCAAGCAAATACAATGAGCTAGGATTGAGTCTATTGTTCAAACTACAATGCTTTAGCTGATTTCATGACATAAAATCTGTGTGAAAGGTAATCTCTCAGGGTGTCTTGGTGTCCTAGCTTATCAGTTTGGTGTCTTCTAGTGCTTCATGATGATACGTAGTTTTATCATTGTCCTTCTTGATATCCTCTTGCAAAATGAAAAGCCCTGTTCTTCTCTCTTTGTACAGAACATACTCTTTACTCCTGAAGCCATTCTCTGAAGATTCCCACTTACGCTTCTTCTTTCATTTGATGAGAGTTAGAAGTATTACACCTTAATAGTGTGAAAAATATTTATCATTGTTTGATTTTTTTTTTTTCTTATTCAGTGAGGTTGTTTCATTTGTGGGGTTTTTGGGGGGGTTTTTTAGGGTTTGTTTTAAGTGACTCAGTATCAAGATGGTACATGATAATAGCAGAAACCTTGTTTGGCAGACTAAAGCCCATAAAAAGTGTCCTATTCAAACTTCATACATGCTTTCTGGTAGAAAAATGTTCCCTATGGAAATAATTTTCTGTGGAAAACCTGGTTTAATATACGGAATTTGAAGCATGGGCATAATTATGTGACTTTACTCACAAAATTCAAGTATAAACTATACAGATAATTAGGAGACGTGACTCTAATTCTCATTTACAATGCCATCTGTTTTTTCACAATGATATCATGCATCTTCAGACATTTTTGCCTTCTGAGGAGGTCTCATTCTCTTATCTTGCTAGCACTCTACATGCATATACAGAACAACAAATAAATTTTTCTCTTTTGTTTCTTTTTTGTATAATTACCCTCGCTGAATGTATCTGTAATAAAACATAATGCTCCATTTCAGACATTTCATTATCTGAAGTTTTTTTATCATGAAGCTGGAGAACTTAAATATTTCTTTTCTAAAAGAGTTTCTTTTGTTTTCTCTGCTCTTATTTATTTTGTTGTGATTAGGGATGATAGCCACTCATTTTATCATAAAGAAGAGGTAATTTAACTTAAATACTTCAGAGAAACTCGTTAGATTAAATACAGTACAGATCTTGAAATGTCCAGGGCAAATTATATCTCTTGCTGAGGACTAATGTGAAATACTTTGTATTTTTAGTTTTGTATTCATCAATTTCTATAGAATACTTAAGCTCAGAATGACAAATTCTAGAGCAGGATTATTGAATACATTAAAGTAAGTCTTAAATCTTTCTGAGCCTTAGCTGCTGAAGATGGCAGCACAGTCTCTGAAAGTATGGGAATTGATCCAGGATGCTTGGATATATACATAACTTAAGTTCCAGCATTCTTTTGAAAAAAAGGTGTGTTCTATTTTTATTCAGTCTAAGGTCTTAACCCACAATAGCAGTCTTACATGGACTGGGGGTGCTTCTGAAAATATCACATAACTATTTCCTCTGCTTATAAGCCTCATATGGTTCTAAGATTTTTGTTGTGCTTTTTATTTGTTATCTCAACAGGATTTGCTTTATCTTTTCTATTTTTTTAATGCTATTTTGAAATGAGCAGATAATCCTGGCAGAGCATCTCTGACAGGATATCAGCGTGGCAGTAGTGAAACGCTACCTTATGCCTGTGAATTCCTGAATTGCAATAACCCTTTCAGAAAGTCCTCAAGTCTTGAAAGACTTGAGAAGTTGGTAATTTGACTTAGTTGCCTTAAGTGAAAGCTATTTAAGGACCTGGATCCATATAAACTTAGGTTTTGATAAAAGCATTGCATATTTGCCCAACATCTTCATCCCTCTGCCCATTCACTACTCACAATCTTCTTCATGGATAGTGTAGGCACAGTCAGGCAGTTAATATCGTAAAGCCCATTTGTTTGGTTGGGGTTCTTTTCCTTTCTTTTGAGAAGAACAGCACTTTACTGTTTAGGTGAAGTTTATGGATATTGGATCATAGAGTGTAAATTGAAGTCTTCCCCAAAAGATGTGAGTAGGAGGCACTGTTCCTGTCCGGAGAACAGCTAAGCTTACTTGTGGAGTAAGGGAACTTGGCAGGTAACTGCAGTGAAGAGGTGGGAGACTGCAGGGAGCAAACAGACAGGCCTCAGACAGGAAAAGGGGTAGGAAGAACACTCCAGGTCTGAAAAGGACAGAAAAATGTTTCTTACTACTTGTTTACTAATTTAATCTTGGAAAAGCTTGAAATGGAAGCTCTGCCTGGAGGGGCGTAACAGGTACGAAGATTACTTGGCCTCCTGCAAAACTTAGATTTCAGCCCTGTGCAGGCAGGGTAGTCCCTGTAAGCTAAACCTCTTATTTTTCCAGGAGAATGAGCATGGCTACCTTTTTTTTTTTGTGTGCATGCCCTTCAGCAAGGTATTTCTCCATCCTGATTCCTGGAGTCTGGTCATCCCTTTCAGATCACAAGGCCATGTGATGGTTTTGAGCCCAGTAAACACAACTGGAAACTGACTGATACTTCTTCAGTCAGCTGAAGAAGTAAAACAGCTTCTTGGTCACCTGTGGAAAACCACATAGCTTCCTGAGCACTGGGTGTTAAGGTAATCATCTTGAAGTTCTCTTTTTTTTTTTTTTTTTTTTTTTTTTTTGACAGTTGTTTTTGCTGCAACTCATGAACTTCAATCAGTAAGTACCTCATACCATAGTGGCCTACTACTAGCCTTTAGTCTTTTAAACATTGAGAATTGAAGTTGAGGAAAAGAAGTGATAGAACGACAGATGTCCCCTAAAACAAAGACTTTTAGTAACCCCGTAAGTTCACAGTGAGCAGTAGGCTGAGATTCCAGGCTGAGAATTCCACTGAGAATTTCTACCAGTTTTCTAGTAGTGAACTGAGGTATTGTATCCCTTAATCTTTTTAGTGGTGGATGGCTTGGTGTCTATCTGAAATCTACTGTTGAAACACTCCTCTGGCTTATCAAATTTCTCAGATTATTTTTCAGCAATGTGTAGTGACTGTCACTAGATGAATATACATCAAAAACACTAGCATAGACCCAAGAGGGTTCTGTTGATTTCAGAGTGCTCAGTGAAGCCAAATCTTGGAAGAGAAATACAATATGTTGTCTAGTAATTTGAAACATGCTGTATTTTTAAAATAAAAGTCCTAATGTCTTGTTAAATATTAGGAACAAGCTTCCCATTGAGATGAAACATTCCATTAAAATCCAAAGTATGATGTGTTTTTCTTTGTTGAATATAAGTGTTATGAGTTGTCACAGTTCATATTGAAGCCTTTTTTTCTGAAATCAATATGATGCATCTCAGATATATTTTTCTAAATCTATAGTATAGCTATGCTTTTATAGATATAGATACATATTCTCTACATATGTTGAGGTGTAGATATTTAAGTATTTTACACAGATGAATGTATATATATAATACACATGTATATTTAAATAGGTATGTCTAGATATAGATATCTAAATAGAAAAATAAATATCCAATATATTAATTTGTGGATATTTCTACTGCATATTTACTGATAATCTACTTCATATGAGGACACCTCTATATTTATATATCAATATATCTATGTATTTTCTGTTTATATTTACCTATATAGAGATCAAAATGCTATCTAAATGTGAATAGGTATATAGATAGTTTTCAATGTATTTTTTTTTCATCCCATAAAATTGATCTTTCAGTTAGCAATGTGTCACATAGAAACATATGCTGTTATATGAGCTACATTTATCACCAGACAGAATCCAGTGGGAGAAGTCACTCCCCAAACCTATGTTAGCTCTAGCTGGGGCTTTCTACAGCAGGACCACTTTCTGCATGTTCTCAGTGTCTTAGTGCTACAAGCTAACAGGGAGCTACTGGGACACTAGCTAGTACTGGCATGAGTTGTGTTGTCCAAAAATAAAGAATAATGTTGAAGACTTTACTTTGGACAGAGAAAAATGGGGCAGGAATTTATAAAGGGTTAAATATCATGGCTAGGAAAAGTTTATTTTATTTAAAAAAACCTCTTGTTTCTTCCTTCAAAGAGATGATTGATTTAGCTTAGTTTATTCTAGTGATGAAAGCAGTCAAGACCAACCAAGAAAAATACAGCTTCTGATGTTGGGATGCCATATATAGGATTCTTCTGTCACTTACTCGAGAAGGCTTTGTGTAGATTTTCCAGCATGTAGCTCCCCCAAATTGTGACACGTCAAAGATGCAAAAAAAAGAATTGCTAATTTCTTTCCTTGGTTAGGGTGATCTGCTCCATATTCTTAGCCTTTCTGATGAGTTGGGTGTAGATGGGCCTTTTTCTTATTTTCCAGGCCTGACAGAGCAGGCTCTTTCTTATCTCTTAGATTCTTATAGAAGAACGCTGGAAGGATAAAACAATGTGAAAATCAGTGAGTCACAATCTATAATTTAAACATAATTCACCATGACTCATTCATGAAATGCTTTTGCAGTTTCATGTGACAAAACAATAACCATAAGCATAATCATCACTGCCTACTCAATCTCTTTAAAGCTATGCAACTCTCGGATTCAAATGATTTTGGAGAGCCTTAGCAGATATAAATCGTCACAAAACCATCAGAAGCAAAATAACTCAATGACTTAGAGCAGCTGTGTGGTCATATTTTTTAAGGGCTCAGCTGGCACAAACAGCTTCATTTGTTACACAGACCCCTTTCCACTTCTTATGCAAGAAGGTGGTGAGAGTAAATTACCTGGGATGGGCAGCCTAATCCAGACTACTCTCTCAAGACCTGGCTCTGTGCTTCCAGAAGATAACAGACCTCCAGTAGCTACAGCCTCAGTGTTGAAGCCAGGGTTTCCCCTCTTATTCCAGAGGCAGATTTGCCTGGGAATAAGGTCTGTGGTTCTGCCTGCTAATAGATGTTGTGCACTGAGGCTGCACTGAGGTCTGCAGAACAAATAGCAGTTGCACACCTCTTTTAATGAGTGTGTCCCTTGTTATAAGGCCTTGATTTGGTGCTGCATGTTCTCTGTGTTTCTTGCATGACCTAGCTTAAAACACAAAAAGGAAACTTAAAAGCTGGATAAATGGGTGTTCAATACAGGGAGTGTTGGAAGGGATTAAAAGAATTATATCAATGTTCCCATTAATTAAAGGAGCTACAGCAAATTACTGCATTACAAGCTTTCAAGTAAAAAATAATGTAGAAAAGAAATATAGAATATTAATCAAAATCCAGTTTTCCAGAAGAATCCAAGGTAAAGAAGAACTTCTACAACAGTGAAGTGGCTTGTTTTGTTACTGGAGATGGAAGACATAACATTTTTCTCATTACCTACCATAAACTCAAAATGCTAGACACTGGACAGAGCCTTCTCAATAGCTGTTAGCAGTGGTTTTCTTGTAAAGGAGATTTGCATATTGTGTCTTGGATCAGCAATCTGATTTATTCAATCATTGACCCCACTATATAGCAATATATTAAATGGCATATAATCAATCATGGTTCTCAACATCCGTCACATTAAGAACTTCATCAATTATAGAAAGCAGCCTTCTCAGAAGGAGATTTTTCAATTGACACTGAATGATAAAATGAATCTAACTTTAAAGACAGATTTTTTTTCTAGCAGGCTTCGTGTGACCTTTCAAAATCCTTCAGAAGGTCTTTGGCGAGTTAACTTTGCATCTTAAACTTACTCTGTGCAACAAAACCAGAAAATGTGGCTCTCTACTTCTTCTGAATAAAATGTGTTGCTAAATAATATAGTGAGGTCTGGGATTGGTGCCATTGGGTGAGGGCTTTGGTGATATTGCATCTTTCATAATCAAGTTCAAAGCAGAATTTCTTTCAAAATGGCCTGTGAACTTGTAAAGTGCATTTAGACTCATATCTGACTAGCATAACTTAACTCATTAGACTGCATTATTATATATTTATTGTTGCTTATAATATTATTTATTTGGCTAATTGTATAATGAGACATTGACAGGGGACAAATATGTTAAACAAAGTAGTTTCAAAAATTTACTATTTAGACCTTAAAATTTATTCCAGACATTAAACATAATATGTCATCTGAATATAAAAAATCTAATTCTCAGTCATTGACTAAAAGAGATCCTAGAAAATTGTCTACCCCTACCCAACACCAGCACTAATTTATAATTCTCTAATACATGTGAAGTATCTGTGGTATTTAAGATATTATGGCTATTGCACGTCAGACATTCAGGCTGTGCCAGAAGTCTGTCTTGAAAGAAGCATTTCTAATATCTAGCCTGAATATTTTAAACTAAAATCCATTATTAGTTTTTGTCCTTCTGTGATCATGAACTGATTGCTTTCTGTCTTTAGACACATAAAAACATTCTAAAAGAGGCTTATGTAAGCTTTGAATAGCCCAGGATAACTCATCTAAAGAAGGAAACAATCTTAGATGCAGGGCCTGCATTGGTCCCTGATCACTCTTCCTACTTTTTCCCCTGTTCTGTAAAGTTGATCTACACTTTTGAAAATTACAATGGAGGTCTGGCTGTTGCTGGGTAAAGCACATAGGTAAACTTGTATATATTTCAGATAGTGATTATGGTCTTCTCACTTTGGCAATTTTGTTTTTACATAAAAATTAAGAGAGAAAATGCTTTGTGTTTTTGTTTTCTTTTGTTTTCTTTTGTTTTCTTCTTTCTTTTTTTGTGGTTTTTTTTTTGTGTGTGTGTAATATACTTCTTCCAATAAACTTCTCCACCTAAAAAAGATAATGTAAGTGTGCAAGGTATATTGAATTATAAATTATTATCTATTCTTATAAAAATTATACATATCATATATTGTAAAAATTATATATATCATATATTTTATATATTATTATATATCATATTAATACATGTGACCAGCCTAAAATACCAGTTTTCAAACCTTTAATTTCAAATTAAAAATGTAAAAAACCCCTCTTTTTGTGGGTTTTGTTTGGTTTTTTTTTCACTTTTTAAAGAAAATTAAGTTTATGGTAAAGTCTTGGTTATGTCATCTTTACCAGGTTTTTTAATATTTTAGTTCTAAAAGGTTTTATGGAGAGCATGTCACAAGAAATGCAAGCGTAGGTTATGTATTGTCTCTGCAACTTAAGTCATCCTATAACTACTGGACATCTTGATCATGAGCTATATAAATTGTTTTTCCTTGAATCCTTCTTCATTTCCTTTAGTTTATTTGTGTTGCTTCCACCTCAGCAGTTTTGCAGTGTCAGATATGTGGTATCAAATCACTCTCCAGAGGAAACCCAAAGATTAGTCCTGGAAAAGATGACATTCCTGAAGGAAAGAGAAAATAAGCACAAGGTTTTCTGGGGTGCACTAGGTTAATTGGTGTCTCTGAAAATTAGGCTGTAAGTGGATATTGTTTCACTTAGAAAATAGATTGGGTTTATGAGGCAGTTCTTTTTATATGACTGAATTAATGCTAAGCTTCTTTATGAGCTATTTATATTGATGTACAAATCTTCTACTAGCAAAAGGAAAATACTTTCTGAGGATGTAATTAATTTGTTTTAATCTATTCTGTAGTTTAAATTGAAAGAGAGCACAAGCATCCCACTTGAATAGCTTGCTAAGACACCATCTGATTTGATTAATAGTCCTCTGGATCAAATGTCAGCTTTCTTCCTAAATAAAATAAATTTAAATTGCTATCTTAATATAGAAAAACAAAATATATGTAGTGTGCTTCAATATGACCCCTTAGGTGCAGCTAGCAGTAACACGAATGAAAGCTCCCAGCTGTTCTAAGTTCAACCATAAGGCAGTGCCTTAACAGTGCAATCAGTTTGTCCTAGATTCCTTCCAGCATGTTCAGGATGCTCTCTGACAAGCATACGTAATCCTCTGAGAAGATCTGTGTTGTGAAGTCCTCTTTTAGATGAAATTTTAAATAGATTAGGCTCTTTTTTTTTTTTTTAGCTTTAATTTCCAGGACTTCACATGCATAAAACCAGAAATTGCATCAGAAAATATTAATATTCTGTTACTTCCACAAAGTTTGTCTGGCCTTGTTTTCATTTTATGCACCTGTAATATCCACAGCTGTGTATGTTAGAGTTGTGTATGTTAGAGCTGTCATACAGCTTTTCCTGAGGGAAAAAATAAGATCCTGAATAATTCATTTAAACAGCTAAAAGAGTTAGGGTTTGCTAGTCTGTATGAAGCTTTAGAATTTGTATATTATTCCTATATATTACAACAACTGTATGGGGGTGTCTTATCTATTTGAGAGCAGGTTGTCATTTCTTATGGGTTTTGGACTTTTTAGGTTTTTCTTCTCCAGCAAATAATGTTACTGTTACTTGATGTTAGTTATCATATAGTCATTGATTAATTACTTTTCTTATTCCATAAATATCCCTCTTTAAACTTCCCTCCTTAAACATGATATGGTTTTGCTGATTGCACAGCCCTCTACTTTGTCAAGGTCTCTCTGAAGGGCCTCCCTGCCCTCAAGGGAGTCAACAGCTCCTTCCAGATTTATATTGTCTGTGAACTTGCTCCTTTTCCCTTCCAGGCCTGTATCCAAGTCATTTACAAAGCTGAAGGCCACAGGACGTAAGATGGAGCCCTGTGGAACCCCACCAGTGACAGGTCACCAGTCTGATGTCACCCCGGTCACTGCAACTCTCCGTGCCTGACGCATGAGCCAGCTGCTCACCAACCACAGGATGTGTTTATCCAGCTGTGTGCTGGACATTTTGTCCACAAGGATACATTGAGAGACAGTATCAAAAGCTTTACTGAAACCCCAAAAGATTACATCAACTGGATCCCCTTGACCAACTGGGTGGGTTACCTTGTCCTAAAAGGAAATCAGGTTTGATAAGCAGGACTTTCCTCTCATGAAGCTGTGCTGGCTGTGACCAAGGACTGCATTGTCTTTCAGACATTTTTCAATCCCCCCCACAATAATATTCTCCACATGTACCACTCACTGAAGTGAGACTGACACACCTGTATTTCTGTGGTTCTCTTTCTTGCCCTTCTTGAAAATCAGGGCAACATTCACCAGCTTTCAGTCAGCTGGGACCGCTCAGGATTCCCAAGACCGCTCAAAAATCATTAAGAGAGGTTTTGCAATGACATCAGCTAGTTGAGGATTCTTGGACGAATCCCATCAGGCCCCATAAATTTGTAGGGATCCAGCTGCAGCAGCTGATACTGCACAGTTTCAGGGTCAACTGGGAGCTGATGGGTTTTGCACAGTCATGGTCCTCCAGCTCAGGGCATTGAGACCCCCTTGTTCCACTTGTTCCATCATCCACACTGAAGGCAAAGGCAAAGAATGTGTTAATCACCTCTGCCTTGTCCACACCCCTGTTTGTGAGGTGACCATCCTTGTTCTCTAATCGGCTGATGTTATTTTTACATTACCTAGTGCCATTAATATATTTTTTTAAAACTTTCTTTATTCTCCCCCACATTTCTGGCCAGCTTCAACTCCAGTTCAGTTTTGGCCACACAAAATTCTCACAGTAAAAGCAGCATCTCTGTGCTCTTTCCATGTCACACAACTTTGCTTCCACTGGATATACATGTTCCTTTTTTGCCTTTTTTCAAAGAGAAGATTCCTGTTCTGGGCTTCTACCTCCCCTACTTGACTTCCAACATTTGGGAATTGCCTGCTCCCTTAGGAGGTGATTTTTAAAGATGACCAGCACTGATGGACCCCAGCACCTGCAAAAACATTTTCCCAGGGACTCACTAAATTCCTGAAGAGCCTGAACTGAGAAGTCAGTTCTCCTCATGTTCAGAGTTGAGATTTTGCTGGCACATTTTGTCCTGTCAACAGAGATTTTAAACTTGGTCACTTTGTGGTTACTGAGGCCAAGACAGACACCAATCTCCACTCATGAGATCCACTCAGCTGACAAGCAGTAGATAAGAGGGTATCTTTTTGAGTCAGCTTTTCTCTCCCTCATGCTTTCCAGAAACAGCTCTTTGTGATAAAACACCATACTTCAGGGTAAAAAGATTGAAAACTTCAAAGCCTATTTTTTGCATTTAATTGCCTATATAGTGTGCAACATCCAGGGTAGGAACCAGTAGGTTTATAGTGCACTTCCATGCTCTCTGTCTGTGCTTTCCTGCACTGGGAAATGATAGTGAGTCTTGTTTTCTCTTGTAACTTTAGCTGCCAAAAATTTAAGCCATTTGTCTTCTCTCCTGCTGAAGAGACCTGTCCTGGAAATACAATAAATTGGAAGTCAGTGTGATGAATGGATTAATCTTTTAAAATATGTATATAATTGTGCAAATCAGTTACTGTAAAAGTTAGGAATTTTGTATTGACTTTCCTTCCAGATCTTCATAATCATTACAAAGAAACTTCTAAGTAAGCTAAGATTTATGGGCTAAAAATGCTTTGATCTTTTCCAGAATCTGTAGTAACCCTCCTTCCCCTGACTAATTCAACCCATATTTGTGGTATTACAGCCTAAGCCAATGTAATTTACAGAGTTGCTAATCTTGTTTTATTTGCCCTCTACCAGACTCCAATGAAATGATGGTGGTTTTGCATAACATCTTTTTGACTGAAGAGAGAGATTTTTAATACTGGATGTGGTCCACGTTCTTTTAGATCAAGTAAAGCACCAAGGATTTATGAACATGGTAAGTAGGAGAAAAACAACCAACAAAAACCACATCACAGAATCGCAGAATCACAGAATCACAGAATCACAGAATCACAGAATGAACTAGGTTGGAAAAGCCCTTTGAGATCCTTAAGCCCAACCTATGACCTAACACCTAGTCATCAACTATACCGTGGCACTGAGTGTCACGTCCAGTTGTTTTTAAACTCTTCCAGGGACGGCGACTCCATCACCTCCCCAGGCAGATGACTCCAGCTCCCAATCACTCTTTCAGTAAAGAGGTTTTTCCTGATGTCTAACCTAAACTTCCTCTATGCAGCTTAAGACTGTTCGTTCTGTCAGTTGCTGCCTGGAGAAAGAGACCAACCCCCACCTGACTACAGCCACCTTCCAGTTGTAGAGAGTGATAAGGTCACCTCTGAGTCTCCTTTTCTCCAGGCTAAACAGCTCTCTCAGTCATTCCTCACAGGGTTTGTGTTCCAAGCCCCTCACCAGCCTCGTTGCCTCCTCTGGATGTGCTCAAGCGTCTCAATGTCCTTCCTAAACTGAGAGGCCAGAACTGGACACAGCACTCAATGCCCTTCCTAAACTGAGGGGTCCAGGGCTGGACACAGCACTGGAGGTGTGGCCTCACCAGTGCCAAGTACATGAACTGTCCTAGGTCTTAAGAAAAAGAAGACATTCTTAAGAAGACATTCCTAACGGCAAAATAAGCTATGGATTTTTAGCTGTTCAAGAAGATATGTTGCCCAAAAACTTTATTCTGATTCACCTGCAGAAAGACACTTGAAATAAAGCCTGAAAGTTCTGTCCACTGTCTGCTGCTTGTTAGCAACTGATAAACATGAGACGTCATAAAATGTTCAAAACTTAAAAGGAAGCTGAGGACATCAATCTCAGGGCTTTTGGGATAGCATAATAGTGTATTGATAGTAAATGTAGTAGAAGTAAAGATGTTAATATGAAGTCACCTTTTATTGCAACTCATCCATACAATTACCCTCAAAGGTACAGTAGATGAAGAATAAAGACTAAACAGTTCATCAGGGGCTCCATATCAACAAAAGTTCGAGTCACCCAAAAATGCAGGAGGCTTCTGATGTCGTTTGTACATTAAGGCTTGTGACATTTTGGACAGCTATGAATTTTTGTTCAAATTCCCCTATTTTCCAGTATGATCATGGAATGAGTGTCTATTGTTTCTTTTGTTCTAGAACAAAGTGTGATTATCTCTCTTATCTGTTTGAATTTATTTAAAATGTTGGATTTTGTTGCACTTTTTGTTGGGTTTGATTTGGTCTTTTTTTTTTTTTTTTCAAAATAAACTGATCTAGTTTTCTGTACCAGTTCATGACAACCTGAGCAAACCATCACTTATTTTGTGGGCAGGCATACTCATGGCTTAACAAAATCAGTAATTACTTCTGAGAAGTTAATGTGTGTGTGACAAGTTACTCACTGCAGAAATGTAACACCAGTCCCATAATCTTGTGCTGTAAAGACCAAACTCCTGCAGAGCAGTAATGACATGTGGTTGCTCTTGTAGCTGTCAATGCTAACAAAGCTCCCTTCACCAGCCTTGTGCAGCCTCCTCTCTCTCTCATTGTTGCTGTTTGTGACTCTGCCCTACGTTTCTGTAGTGACAGGCTCCATTTATGGATGGATAACTATCACAGTAAACAAGCAGTTGATTATCTTTTTCACTTAATCCTTTTTCTGTAAACAGGGGAGTACAGCCGGTTCATCCCTGACACTCTATGGTGCTCAGAACTAGACAATGATGGCAGTGGAACAAAGCCAAAGTGCCTGGAAGCTTCATTGTTGTTAAACCTCAAGTGAACAGGAAGCTTTATTATCTGAACTAGGGAAAAATATCCAAAATCAGATAGGGCTGTAAAGACCTATTCAGCTATCTGTAGTATTATATTACAATGCAAAAATATGACAATGTATTTCTTCATACTAACCAATTCTATAATTGGAAAAAAAATCAGAAAACATATGTTTATCTCCTCCTCCTCAGAATGTTTCCATAACATTTAGCTCATTTGATTAGATGATCACTTGCGATTATTGGAGAGAGAGAAGACTATGAAAACTGGACAGGCATAACAAAGTTAGGTGCCTGGGAGGCAGAATGACAGAAGAGACTGTCTTTTGTCAGTGCAAGCAAATGCACAATAAAAGGGATAATTGTAACTTGCAAACGTACCTTAAGGGGATGTTCAAAATTAACTGTACCTTTCAGGAAAAAGAATCTGTGCATAAGTGCATGAAATTACTTGCCTAAAACATAGTTGTGCACTAGGAAAGCAAACAAGAAAATCAGGATGGAAGAAGGAGAGATAATAAGGATTCCTGTAATTACCTTAACTCTTATGTAATGAGGATTAGAATGAAATATTAAATAAGTGTATTACCTA
Organism: Phylloscopus whistleri; assembly: GCA_017589585.1. Classification (NCBI taxonomy): domain Eukaryota; kingdom Metazoa; phylum Chordata; class Aves; order Passeriformes; family Phylloscopidae; genus Phylloscopus; species Phylloscopus whistleri. The sequence goes on from JADMLD010001394.1 coordinate 1,743,800, forward strand.
TAAAACTTTATTATTATCCTATATATATGACACCAATTATCCTATTTAGAAAGAGAATATATACGTAGCATAGGAACGTGGTTTTTATTTAGGCTTAAATTTACATATATAATTTATATGAATTAAGTAGAACCTTTTATAGCTGAACAATCATCATTTTTAAAATAGCTGTTTTGTACTGATGAAATAGAACTTATTTGCAGGGAGAAATGTGGTTCCTGGGGAAATATAATGAGGGGAGGTGAAGGAAAAATAAAGGGGAATTATAGCAGAGGAAATTGTTCCACTGTTACCCCATTTCTATAGTGTTACTGGAGAAGCTGAATGGATGAGAATGTATGTAGCAGATCACCTTGAGTGGTATGTACAGGACAAACAGGAGACCAGATGCAGCCAAATGGGTTTACAAAGGGCAGGTGCTGCTGGACCAACCTGATCTCTCTATGACAGGGTGAGCAGCTCAGCATTTGAGGGAGAGGCTGTGGATGTTGTCCGACTGGAGTTTAGTAAAGCCTTTGACACTGTCTTCCACAGCATTCATGCACACAAAACTGGCTGCTCATGGCTTGGACAGGTGTGCTCCTTACTGCCTGGATTGCTGAGCACAGGGAGTGGTAGGAAATGGAGTTACAAGCAGCTGGTGGCCAGTCATGAGTGGGGCTCCTACTCATGGCTCAGCATTGGAGCCAGACATGTTTAATATCTCAATCAATCATCTGGATTGAGTGCACCCTCAGTCAGCTTGCAGATGACTCCAAGCTGGGTGGCAGTGTTGATCTGCTGGAGGGCAGGAAGGCTCTGCAGAGGGGTCTGGACAGGCTGGATCAATGGGCTGAGGCCAATGGTGTGAGGTTCAACAAGGCCCAGTGCTGGGTCCTGCCCTTGGGTCACAACAGCCCCAGGCAGGGCCACAGGCTGGGGCAGAGTGGCTGGAAAGGACCTGGGGGTGCTGCTGACAGCAGCTGAACATGAGCCAGGCTGTGCCCAGGTGGCCAAGAAGGCCAAGGGCATCCTGGCCTGGATCAGCAATGGTGTGGCCAGCAGGAGCAGGGCAGGGATTGTCCCCCTGTGCTGGGCACTGGTGAGGCCACAGCTGGAGTGCTGTGTCCAGTTCTGGGCCCCTCAGTGCAAGAAAGACACTGAGGTGCTGGAGTGAGCCCAGAGAAGAGCAACGGAGCTGGGGAAGGGTCTGGAGCACCAGTCCTGTGAGGAGCAGATGAGGGAGCTGGGATTTTTTAACCTAAAGAAAAGGAGGCTGAGGAGGGACCATATTGCTTTTTACAAATACCAGAAAGGACATTGTATTGAGATTGGGCTCAGTCTTTTCAAAAGGAAATGGCCTCAAATTATGCTAGGAGAGGTTTATATTGGATATTAGGACCTCCTTCATGCATAGGGTTGTCAAGCACTGAAACAAGCTGCCCAGGGAAGTAGTAGATTACCATTTGTCTTGGTTTGAAAGACAGGTATCTGCTAGGGAGGGGCAGGGCCTCCCTAGGAAATGGGGAATTCAAATCCCCTCCCTTCAAACTATTATAATTTAGAAAATTAAAGGGGCTTTCACGCAGAGGTATGGGGATAAGAAAACCAGTTCTTTACTAGTATGTATAACAAGGCAAACAAACAACAACTACAGCATCAATAGTAAACAGAACCAGGGACCTTGAGGGCCTTTGTTTCAGAAGGCCCGGGCCAGTCTGATCTCTGGAGAGCACCAGGCTGGGATGGTGGAAAACCCCGGGCTGGTGGGTGAGATCAGCAGCTCAGTTGGTGGTGGCTGGAACGGCGGGGATGTCCTGGCAGGGCAGGGGGTGCGGGGCCAGAGAGCAGCAAAAGCCTCCAAGCAGGGCCGAAGGAAACAGCGGCAGCGGGACAGGGCCGGCCCGGCTCCAGCAGGGCAGGAGGAGGCAGCTCAGAGTTTCGGGACACACAAGAAGATGATGGTTGATTTTCTCAGATCTGGACCTGGTGGGACAATGAACTCCTCCCGCAGCAAGAGGCAACCTCCCATCCGCTCTGGGATGCTGAGAGTAAGAGAGCAGCTGCCCCCAGCCCTGTCCTTTACCTGCCCCAAAACTCCCCCTCCCGATTTCTGGCCACCTCTTTGTTTTGGTCAAGCACCCACAAGCACCCAGTAGTTAGTCTCCTAGCATCTATAAGTAAAAAAGGAACAAACCTAACCCCCAACAGTATTCCTGAGGGTAGTTAAAAGACGTAGCTATGGTGCTTAAGGACGTGGTTTAGTGGTAGACTTGGCAGTTTTAAGTTTACAGTTTGACCTGATGATTCCAATGGTATTTTCCAACCTAAATGCTGGCAGTGACTGTCACAATCTTTCAGGACAAGTTTTTCAAGGCGTTTGTGACTTTGGCTTTAAGGTTACAGTGTAGATTTTTATAAAACATATGTACCATAAAACCGAATTACATACCATATTTATCGCATCACGCAAACATGAAAACATGAATTATTCCTTATTACAATATGATACTGCAGCGTTTGAATACTGCTATCATTTGAAGCAAAATTCTGCATTGTCTTGACTTTTGAGTGAATGATGGAATCAACAGTGTTTCTAGTTTTAAAATCTAGAACAGGATAATACAGATTCTAAAATAAAGCATAGAACTGTCCACATCTGCTTTGTATAGTGTCCTGGACTTTTTTATTTGCAAAGTATTTAATATGATAAGTTAACGCTGCAGTATCATATTGTAATAAGGAATAATTCATGTTTTCATGTTTGCGTGATGTGATAAATATGGTATGTAATTCGGTTTTATGGTACTATGTTTTATAAAAATCTACACTGTAACCTTAAAGCCAAAGTCACAAACGCCTTGAAAAACTTGTCCTGAAAGATTGTGACAGTCACTGCCAGCACAGAAGAAAACCACATTAGCAGAAGAAAAGAGGGTGCAGCTGGGTGGAGATTGACTTTCACCGTTGATGAGTCTGCCAATGACCCAGCAATTAGCAACTGATACGTATCTTATCAGCATCGTCAAGATGGTGAATCCCAATGCCCATATTCCAGTAAATCTACTCAGGGGCATCTCCCTGCCCGGAAATCTATTCAACAAGGTCAGGCAGCAGGAGAACAAAAATACATGACTATGTATCTCGGACAGGAATGAGATCATGTACTGTGCAGCGAAACACTGTATAAAAACCAGCAGCACAAGGCAGACTTCCCGAAACGCAGTAGAGGTCACGCTCGTGGTTTCACCCAGTGCGCGCACTGTTTCCTTGTCTTGTTGGCTTTGCAGATTTATTGTCCGAAATTTTTGTTGGCAAATAAATCGTTTTTCAATGGAATTGGCTCTCTAAATTTATAACAGTATGATAAATTTAACTTTTTAAACTTAGTAACTAGATGCTGTCATGTGTCAATTTGCTCTGTAGAATTTGAACTACTTTGCAATGTTCAGTTGAAGATTATGGTAGATTTTGTATCCTGCCATGAAAAGCATTTATGACTGCTTTATATTTTTGAGATTTTACTTTGTTCAAAACAAGTCTCAAAACAGTTAGGAAAATCTTTAAGATAATGTTTGAATTTTAACAAGTATTCTGGGAGCCACAACAGCCAGTGAAATCGAGCCTCTGAATATCAATTTCATTTTGATCAAGCATTACATCCTAAGACTGCAATTTATTTCATAACTCTGAAGCAGTTGTGTCAGTGTGATCACCATCTGCACTAGGCACAATTTCAAATCAATGCTATTCTTTTATACTTTTTTTCTTGAATGGGAGAGGCATTTGTTACTCTTATGTCACATTGAAAAAAATAATCTCCCTATGGAGCTCCATCTATTATAAAAGGAAAATAAAATATGAAGCTCTTGGGATATTGCCTCAATTTCTCTATTTATGCATTCATAAAACAAATTGTTACAAGTAGGAGAGATAAAAATGCTAGGATTCTGTCCTACACTCAGCAAGTACCTAGATAACTTATGCAAATGCCTCATAGCAATTCAGACTAAAGAACTCATCTTGAAAGAGTTAACATAATCATTAACTCTCACTATTTCTGTAGGACCTGATTCTGAAATTAGTAATTTTCTGAAGACCTAGGGCTGTACAGTTCTGGAATTCTGTATAAATTGCAAGGGCTAGCACGTCAGAGTGAAAGAGATGCCCTTAATGGTAATAATGTTGATATGTTTTTACTCCAAACAATTTCTGAAGTAAGTTGAACAAAAGTGCATGATATTAAAAGAACTAATTATGTTGTTTCCAAGTCCTACAAACCTGACAACCACATTCCAATTCAATCTGTATTTGAACACTTTGTTCAATTTAGTGAACAAACATAGAGAATTTGTGTAGATGTGACCTCCATTTGTAAGGTTTGGACCCTGATTGAAGGAAATCCCTAGCTGGCCTTAGCCTTTTGGATACAACTACAGAAAGTATGTACTTACATATTTGTAACTGCAGTTTATCTGTTTTAATTTTGTGTCAGCAAAATGAAACAATAAAAACATAGGGGAGGCCACCAATAAACTAGGACAAGCAATCATTCAGCTCAGAACCTTATCTCTGAAAGTGGACAGATGAGAATTGCTAGAGCAGAACAAAAGAACAAGGACTTTTTATACTGCTTTGTCTTCCAGCACTGAAATAAAAATATTTCAAGAGGCTTAGTGTCTGTATGTTTTATCGACTTCTCTTCTGCAGTTTCAGCACCCATGATGTCCTGCCACAACTAATTCCTCCACTTACCTACACTCTATGAAAACAACTTCCCTATGCCTTTCAAATGGAAAAATGGAAAACTGGTAAAAACACTTTTACCCTGTCAAGGACAGTAGCTTCTCTAATTGAGGGAATCAATCTCAAACTTAGTTGGGAGGGGAAGGGGCATGAAGTGAATGGGTAGATAAGTGCAGCTGTTCCCTGCTGTGATGCTTTAGTTTTATTTCGTCACTCATGTGGAAAGCTGATCTGCAAGGGAGCAGTGAGAAAAGAAGACTTAACTATAGTTCTGGTTCACGTTTGGCCTATGTGGAGGGCAGACTTCTTGTTCTATTCTTACAATATTAAAGAGGAAAAAAGTAAAAAAAAAATCTTGTTTTTGTTAATCTCCAGGCTCCTTTGTTCTCAGGGAAAATCCTGTTTAGTCTCTGATGAAAGTTTGAGCTCTACCATATATGTGTGCTGGAGGCCTTCAAAGGGCAATGGTTTCTGTTATCACACACTAGGTTTCAATAAGCTGTGCCTCAGAGGTGCTCAGCCTGAGGCATGAGAGTATTGCCCATAACCCACTGTGACTTGGCTGACCTGTCATGAAGAGCAGGGAAAAGTCAGAATTCTGTGATACTTGAGGAACAGGGGAGCACTTTTACTATAATGTCAACCTTTATTTCTCTGAGCCAGGTGACTGGCTTGGACATCTCTAACATGAATAAATTTAATCTTATATTAAGCAAAAGGACACAGACTTTAAACTTGGGACTTGCATAAGGCTTAACAAAGATAAGTGCAAATATATATATTTACTGGGGATGAAATAATCCCGAGCAGCAATCTAGGTGGGCACTGACTGCCTCAGCAAGGGCTGTGCAGCCCTGGGGTCCTGGGGACAGTGAGATGCAAAAGAGCCACCCTGAGGCTGTCAGCAGCAAGGACCATCCCCATCCAGTGCTTCAGTAGCAGGGGCACAGGGAGGAGATCGAGGGATGTGATGGTTCACCTCCACCTGGCACTTCCTGGGACGCCACAGAGAAAATTGTGCCCATCTTTGGTGCATTCCAGCTGTAGAGATACAACTGGAGTGGGTGGAGTGGAGGGCCACTGAGGTGGAACATAGTTGCAGTCTCACAATACCTACAAGGTGGTGAAGGAGAAGAGGGAGATACTCTCTTCACAAGAATACAGCATGACAGGACAAAAGGCAGCATAGGTTGCTTCAGGGAGAATTCTGTCTCTATATGAGACTTTTTTTCCCTGTGAGAGCAATTAAACACTGAAATAGATCAAACAAAGTGGAATGGGTGGGTTCAGACAATGTGAGAAGTAACCATGCAACAAATTTTTTAGGTTCGATTTGGTTTCTGGTTTTGTTTGCAAGCAAAGGCAGAAACTGAAATGAGGCCTGAAACCTGAAACCATCCAGGAGTTGCTTAAGCAAATCTGTGCTTTTTCTTTAAAATGGTCTTGTGAGATTTTCTTTGTGAAGGAAAGCAGTCAGGACTTCTTATATCAGCTCATATAAACTGGTAAATAGTACAAATAGCTATGTGTAATGTTAAGCATTGACTAGTACAGATTTGTATTACTGGCTAAATTGCTTAATCTACTGTTAAAAATACATGGTTTTGTTGGCTTTGGTGTGTTGTTGTTGTTGTTTTTTGTTGTTGTTAGTTTTGGTTTTGGTTTTTTGTATTTTTGGTTTGTTTTTTTGGATTTTGTTTGTTTAATTTGGTTTTGTCTCTGTCTTTTAATACTCCTTGACTTAATTCTCTTTATCATCACATCTCAAGTGGACTATAAATGGCTACATTAGTGCTTGCCTTGATTATTTATCTACTTTTAATGCTTTTAATTGACTGAGCTATATATTTGTTTGGGTAGAATAGGTATGAACTTTGCGTTTATTTAATTTTAGTGCATTTATGTACTTTCTTCCATACCTAAGGACAAGTTGAGATTTGTTTATAGCACTCCAATTAAAAAATAAGGTGATATAGTTCCCCTTCCCTGTGTGACATTGATTCACATTCAGTTCATGTGAATAGTGATAAATTGCCAACTGTGAAATAAGCAGATACTTCCAATCAGAACATTTTAATATAAAATTTAGCACCACCACTTGACTCAGCAGACTGAGCCTTGAATGTGAGTTACAGTGAATTTACATTTCCATCACTGAGTTCGTCCCCTGGTACCAAGGTTGCATTACTATTTTATTGGCAACACAATTTCAGACTCTTGGGGTATTAATAACACTAGAACTCACTTTAATGTATTTTCAGATAAATATTCATTGCTAAAAGGCCTCATGACTTTGGGCGGGTCACCTGCAAAATATTTGCTGGGTTATTGCAGTGGTACAGTGAACTGTTACAGTTGAACAGGTAAAAAATGTCTTAATCAAGAAATCAGGCACTTTTAAGAGGCCTTTTCCACACTGCAGATTACCTGCAGAGCCTTTTAGTTACACCACCTGAAAAAAGGCTGAAAATGGTCTGGCTGGCAACATGAGATGCCTTAATTGTGAAGTGCTATACCCATATGCCAGCCATGTATTCATCAATTTGATAAATTCATCACCTCATTTGATGTTTCCAGACTTACTCTCTGTTCACTATTGTTATCCTCACCCTTTGAACAGTTGTTGAAAAATTTAACCTGCTTATTTTGGTTTGTCCTTTATCCATGCAAATAGCTATCAGTTTGGTGTTTGGGGAGACCGTGTGTGTCTAACCATTGGAGCAAACTCACCTAGGACACTCTGATGTGTGTGGAGTAGGAATTGAGTCTAAATCTGTGCACTCTCAAGGGTATGTGGCTTTTGTGTTTGAAAGCATGAGTCAACAGGGTAGATATAACCTGTTCCATCCAGGGGGAACAGAGTACTGCTAGCAAAGACAAAAACATGTAGCCAACATAATGGCAGGGTGTATTAATCTACCCCTGGTTCTTTCTCTAGATGCAATTTTGCACTGGAGAAAGAATTCCATTTGATCGAGGTGCATGACAAATCTTATTTTCCCAGGAAGAGCTCTACCCATGTTTCTCGAAGACTAGGCTGAATTCTCCAGGTATCCCAACAGGATTCTGTTGTTCCCTGGTTTTGCTTAAGCATTCTTTCCAATATCAAATCCTTATACCTCTTCTCAGGCTGCCTCCACCACTTATATTTAACCTGCTCTGACATACAGCTTTGTCAAGTAGCCAGAGTGCTGTCTCCAAGAGTGCTGTCTCATTTTCCTTGCCTTATCTGCTCTGAGGGACTGATCCTTCTGTTTTAGTTTGTTGACAAATGTAAAAATTCATTACATGGGTTCCTGATTATGATTTTTCCTTCTAATACCCAAATTATTTGTCCTGATCAGTTTTTGAATTATCTTAAAGATTTTTAATATCTGCTATGGCTTTGACTATTAATTGATCTGCTCTACAGGGTGTTGATAGCATTATTAGGTACTTCTAATCACTCCATTAGCTGTATCTGGGGCAAGACCAAAAAGCTGAGATCTTTTCAAGTTGGGTTGCAAGTCCCTCTAAGAAAAACAAACTGGAATATTCCTCTTCCTTGCCCTATGGCTATCATCCCAAAGGTTTTAAGTAGTGTTATCTTCTATTTTTAGGTTTTGTCTCTTGATTCCTAGAGAGAAGAATTGTGGATTACTGCCACTTTGGATGACATGCTTTAAAAAATGCTGTGATGTGTTAAAGCTTGCTAGCCTTCTTTAGGGCTGATTTTTCTAAATACCCAGTTACAAATGTCACGCCAGTTTGTGGAACAATTCAGGGGTTCAAAATAAATCTTTCACTTTTTCAGTTCTTTGGCTTTCATAAAATAAGGTGTGAAAATACAAAATGTGGATCAAATATCACTCCCGTATTAAGTGAAAACTTAAGTTGTTTTGTTTTGTTTTGTTTTTTAATTTCTCCTCTCTCTTTACTATATTTAGAGAGTTCTACCAAACAGATGGACAAATTTTGAGAGAAGAAATATAAAGGAGATCAACTTAGTTCGGAATCAAGTCATTCTAAGCATTAGAATTAGCTAAATTTGCTGCTGTGTTAGAATGAATTTAATGCCAAATGCTATCTCAACAGATTAGATTGCAATGAACTGCAACTGTCTATGGCTTTCCTAAAAGCAGGGCCCTGATTCTACTGCTGAAAGCCTTGGCAGTACCCATGGGAGCTGTTTCAAGAAGGAACAACCTTCAGGAGTCTCTGGTACTATTGATGCTTCTTGCTTTTTGTGTAAAACTTCTCGGATAACCTCTGCATCTTGCTGACGACCCACTCTTCATTCTGCCATGTAACTCCTAACTGGAGCTGGCCAGGAATCATTCTCCCCCACATTTCTTACTGCAGATACTAAACACTAGATATGCAAATTGTTTCTAGGCCTCCTGGCAGCAGAGGTTAGAGCAAACCCTCTCTCCTGCTCTCACCATCCCTAAGGAACTGGGGTGGAACATGGAGGAGGGGAGGAGAGAGGATGGGGGCTCACAGTTTGTTGCTCTATTCCCTGTTTTCCTGGGAGTAGTGACCATCAAGAGGACAGGTTACTTGTCTCATTAGTACAGTAGGAGCAGTTAGCAGCAAGTTCTGCTTGCCAGTTTCCTCAGGTAGTTGCTGGAGCTGTTACTGCTCTGTTGCTGATTGTGATACAGTCACCTTACTCGTGCTCCAGGCTGGCTTCAGAGACAAGCAGATACATGATTTTTTTAACAGTCACTTTGTTAGGACATCCCACGAGCTGTTAGTGTCAACAACAGCCCCAATTAACCATATTTTCTATGACTGCTGCCCTGAAGGCTGGAGCAGCAGGTGACTTCCCTGCCAGCCCCAGGCTAAGATCATAGCTGTGATACAGCTGCATCCCTGGAATATCCCCAGTTTTCTTTCACAGAACTGAACTTATTCCTATATGGTTTGGTTTTTCAGTTTTTAAAATAGTAATGTGTATACAAGCTTAATAAAACTTGTCTTCAGTATCTAGATAAGACTTGATCTTCTTTCCTGAAGGTAGACTACTACTAAAAAATTGAATCTCACACGAAATGTATTTTGGGCAGTATCACTCTGTGCTTGTCCTCCTTCTAATTTTTCATAAGTGTTTCCTGCTGTCAGACATGAAATATTGAGCTAGATGGACCTTCAGGGTGACCTTGCATTGCTGAACAAAATGTTAGGGAACGGAAAAAAGAACATGAGGTTTGATTGTCAGCCATAAAACACTGAACTCATTGGAAAATTGACAGAATATAATTGATATTCTAAACAGTTTTATGAGTATGCAGTCAGATTGAATATTCTAGTTAAATCTCAGTTTCCACACATGGAAAATTATAGTAGAAAATAATAGTTATAGAAACAGTACTTTTCTTTATTAAACTAAATGAACTGACAACTGCAATGTTGACCTTGATTGTAGTGTCCTATTAAAGGCACCATCTAAATTATAGTCTGGTTCAGAAAGTTCATTCTTTTCAAAGAATAGAAATCTTTAAAGAGATTTTTAAACTAGGTTCTTAAACACTCATTTCTTGTTCTGTATTGTTATGAAATACTAGTATGTAACCTGAAAAGAAAGGACAGATTCAGGTCAAATAAACATAAGGCAAAACTGAGTTGTAAAATATTTAATTCCTAAAAGTGTAGAAACATTTCCTGACTGAACTCCAGATATTACACATACAGCTTGCATTTGCTGTTGCGTCTATATTACACCATATAAATTATATGGTCTGTTAACCTGCATGCACTCTAAGAAAAAAAAAAATTAAATATATTATTCTTTAAGTATAGATCATAAAGAGTATAGTTCCTAAAGGGTATAGTTCATATGATAGTTAATAAATGCAGGGTTTAACTAGTCAGTACTGATTTGTATGCATTTTAATCTGCTCATAAATGCAATCCTGGCTCTGGTAGATAGGCTTTAAATTATTGAGCCTAATAGAGGCAGGTTCAAAAGTATTTTTCAAGTTCTTGACTTCTTGCAGGAACTGTCATGATTTAAATAATATCAGTTTTCTGATACTTACTTGGTGTCTCCATTAAATGACATAAAGGCCAAAATATCTTTAATTCCACTATGAAATCTAATCATCTGGACTTGTTTGATTTCTCACACAGCCACAACAGCTAGATATGTGGTCACTGCTGTTAGGAAATAGATAAAGTGTTAACATCTGTAGGTAGAGCTGCAGTTCATTAAGTGAACGAAAGCAGTTGAAAACTATCAGCATTTAACCATGTAGTTTTCCTGCTTTAGTAAGTAATGTTTGTAAAATTAACTTTATAGATGCTAATATTAAAGCAACCATAGTCATTGTTTACACAGTAGAATTAACAGTTTTTGAGCACAAAGTTATGAATAACATGTCTTTTCCTTTTTTACATATAGCTGAACAAGACTGTGAGTTTTTGGAATTTTTTCCATACTTTTGCTTAACTACTATAAATAGTTTTAATATATACCCCTCAAAGGATGTTGTGAAGTTATCCGAAACTAACAAGAAATCCTAACTCTCTTTTTAAGTCCACCACTAAGCATCCTAGTGACTGCTGCCATAATCTGGTCAAGACCTCTTTTCTATATGTGTCCAAATGGAATTATGTGGGAGCACAGTCTCATGTTAACACACTGGAAGTACAGTTAAGGGAAGGATGCTAGCTACCAAAACAGGAACACCATTTTTTTGTAGCAAAGTATTGATTTTTACTGCATGGAAATAAACAGGATTTTTACTGCATGGAAATAAACAGGATTTCAACTAGAAGGTGTAGACGGTCTACACAAGTGGAAAATGCTTGGTCATGTAGCACAACCTGCTCTCTGCAATTAATGGGCATTTCATGCCAAAAAAAGTGCAGCTTTTTTTCTCTTGGTAGTTTTTTCAAGATACCAACACATCATTCCCCAGTTTCTGGTAAATGTTAATTTCTGCTTGCCACTGAAGAGCAAACATGCTCATGAAGCACACATGCTTCCAGGAAAAACAGCCATACCTCTTCCTTGCAGCTTTCAGAACATTCACTTTTGTCCCTTAATTTGGTGCTCATATGCTTGCTCAAACTTTGTAGCTGGGAACATAGTATCTTGCCAATAACAGATGGTGGTGAATGGAAATACAGAATGTATTTCACTGAATCATTTGTTCATTAGTTACAGTTTGGATACAATTATTCTTGACTCCGGCATATCTCTTGGGAATCCAGTTTTTCATTTACATATTTTTCACAAAATTCTCCTGGATCCCTGTTAAAAACAATATAAAGTACTCTGTAAAAGACATCTACATTCAAGCTTCTGTGACAGGGTTTTTAGATGATTACTGGGAATGCTTACCTTCTGTTTCTCCACAGTATAGACACACTGAATTAATTTTCCCTTATCAAAAGAGAGTTGAGAGTCATTGATCATGCTTGATGATGTTAGGGAAATCCCCAGGAGATAAGTCACATCATATTCAAAATACAGACATTTTGCACAAACAGTGAGTATTTCAATCTCTGAAATTAAGCTTTATTCACACCTTTGGTGTACCATGAATAAAACATTCTGTATCACTGCTTTGTAACTTTAAGAAACAAAAAAGAAAATGAAAAAAACATCAATACTGCATGGTTGCCCAAAATAGCTGATCCCCCCACCTGCTACAGATAGGCTGGAGTAGAGATGTGTGAATCCTGCCAGCTCAGTTTTGATTTGTACTGCAGTTCCTGTAGTAACTGGACAACCCCCAAATTAGGAAACCAGTAAGCACATGAAAAAAAGTCATGGTGGTAATTTCTCCCACTACAGCCAAATCATACAAATACCTTAGTTTTCCCTCCCTTATTTTGGGCAGAATAGAAAGATTTTTAAGGACTGTCATTTTAATCTCCATTTTCTTCTTCCCTCCCCCCCCCCCCGCCATTTTTTCCATCAGTTCTGTTTTCTTCTGTTGTAAAAGAGCAAATTCAGAAAGAGATTCATCTTGCAAATGGCTCTGAGATTAGCAAATTTTTTTTCAATTTTTGCAATTATGTGTTATAATGTTTTGATTTGATTTTTGATATAAAGTGTCTCTTGCTATATCACAAACAGTTTTTAGGCTGAAAAATTACTGCAGCAACTAATGTTGCTAATGGACATCATCATCATCATCATCATCATGGCAATGGTTTGCTATGGTTTCAGGCCATCTTCATAAAGAATCTCGAAAATTTCAAAGGAACTTGTAAGAAATATTTTATATCCTCCCATATGAGGAAACAGCATTATGAGTCACTGAAGTGCTATCATAAATGATGAGAATATACATTACTACGTTTGGTAGTACATGCTGGTGCACAAAACAAACATAGGGATGGAGATAATTATCACATTTATGGTTCCATGAAGACTCTGTGGGATGTGAACAGCTGGCAGCCACTGGGGTTGTCCAGCTCCACATTTTGGCTAATGTGTGCTTTCCTATTACTTGCCTTTCTGTGCTCCTGCATGGTACATAATAAATCAGATTTCTGGGATGAAGGTATGAAGTACCTTTAAATTCTCAGTGCCTCTTTAGGCACACAATTGCAAATTGTGCATAAAGGAACAAAGTGCACTGGAGAGGAAGCTTTGATTCTGCCAGCTCTCTGGATTTTCTCTAATGAATTAAATTAGTCAACTACTCCTTCAGGTATTTTATCATAGATTCACTAAATCATAGGTTGGAAAAGACCTTTAAGATCATCAACACTAACTCTGAATTTAAGACCGTCAACCCCAGCACTAAACCACACCCCTAATGCCATATTTCCATGCCATATTCACATTTAAATACCACGAGGAGTGGTGACTCAACCACTTCCCTACTAAATTTTGGAGTATGTGATTCAGCATGAAAGAGCAAACAAAGATGAGATTTTTAAGGGAGATGTACATGTTAAAGTTCCGGAATTAATCTTTTTCAACAATTCCTTCCAGTTGTTCCAATTTTGCTTCAGAATTTCCATGAGGTCCTTGCCTCTTCTCCATATAAATGAACATCAGGAGAAGACTACATTGTTTTAGAAAGAAAATATAGAATGCCTTAATTAAATCACAGCTTGTAAAAACACATTTTATGAAGACAATATTTTAAATCTTGAACAATGTGTGCTTCTGCAAATAAAGTGGTTGTTAATAGGTAACTACTTACTTGTCATATTTAAGTGCTTGTTTCTTAGTCTGTGACTTTAAATAGTACGCACATATCAGAACTGCTTCAGGTTTCAGTAACTCCTTGGTGAAAATGGCTAAAAGATCCTAACACCTCATATCTTTATTTGTAATATATTATCCTTATTCATTAGACTGACTCAAAAGCTAATCCATTTATATGTAATTCCATTCTATTACTATAAAACAGCTCCAGCTCATCAGAACATACTAAACTCATGGTAGGCTTACTGTTACAGCTCTGCATGACAGAAAGTGTCATAAACACACAAACTGCTTGAATCTTAATACCAGAAATTTCACAGAGCACTAGGTCATGATTTCTCAAAGATGTAAAAATTATGGGATACAAAGTATATTCAGGTAGATAAATGCCATGGAAGTGTTCTTTTATCATACCTTTATCAATAAATTTATCATAGTGAAATTGATGTAAAAGCTTGAGTTCTCTTCAATACTGTCTGAATAGTCACATTGCTGTTACTGCAACTGCTCTGTTGCCAAGCCCTTCACCTGGACAGTGGTCCAGAACGACCTAGAGGTTGTTCCATAGAGTGTTGTTCCATACCATACAGTGCCTGTTCCGTATGTATTTTTGCTGAATTTGCTACTCAGAACAAGTATATGGGTTCATGGTGGTTGTCTCATCACCAAATGAAAACAGCTTGAGAGAACAGAGAGGTAATGGACAGATTCTGGGCATCTCATTGAAATTGTCATACAATTTCACATATAAAAATAAAATATTGTCTAAAATTGTGTGAAAACTCAGTTTTTAGTACAGGTAGAAGTGTAGTAAGACTTTAAACTGAATCTTATCTCATGTAGTCTGGCTTTTGGGAAGCATTTTTGGGGGGATGGGGAAGACAGCAATGTGTAATTGGGGCTTGTATTTAAGTTCAAGAGACAGATCATAAATTCACACCAGAAGTCACATTATGACAAAAGGCCAGCCTGTGGGATACCTTCTGAATGACAAACTCAATCTTATTACTCATTAATGGGTAAAAATTGTCAGGTTACAGTTACATTCAAGTGGTAGCTTGACCCCTTCACTAATGACAGAGTGACTTGTGCTAGCTAATGGTGGATACTCACTGATCTTTATGTGAATGACTGGGAAGAAAGTTTACTCAAAGTTACCTTATCCTGTCAACTGGGGATATCATGCCTCATGTCTCAAGTAGTATTTAACATCTCCCTTGCCACATTAGGCTTCAGAAGGTGTGCTGATTGATCTTAATTGCCATGTGTCCTTTCCCTGTGATGTGCTGAAATGCATAATAATACACTGTTTAAGTACACTAGTGATCCGGTAACATGCAGTCATCTTATCTGAAGTGTCTATTCCCCTAGAAGTCTTCAGCTGGCACAAAGAGCCACCCTTCAGTCTGAATAGTGAGGCTCAGATTGCACAGGAAAAAGATCCTGGCTCAGTAAAATATATTTTTTCATCCGTATGTAAATGCTGTATTTTCAGGACCTGAATATATATGGAATTATTCAGAGCTGTTGGTAGGGGGAATGAATGGATGATTTAATTGGTCTCTTCCATGTCTAATTCTTAAGACTTCATGAATACAGAAGATACTATAAATTAGGAAATAGGAAAAAACGTATTTTTTCACTCTTGTCTTTTGTTAGTTTTATACTTTTCACTAAAGGATATAAAAATTTCCTAATTATTATAACTAAAGATGTTTTAATCAAGATCTTATGCGCAGAGTGAAGGTGAAAAAAATACTGTATTTATTCTTTAGTCTTTTCCCCCACCTCTACTTTTCTCTACTTCAGACATGTATTTTATATTCACTCTAACTTGCAGATATTTTAAAGTACAGTGAAGCTTTTTCATATGAAAAACAGTGCAAAAATATTATTTATTTTTTCTAACTTGGAGACACAACCTCAGGAAGGAATGTAATTATTATTCAGTTTTTAGATGTAAGAATAACTTTCTTGCTCTTAAGGGGATTGCTGACAAGTTTAAGAAGTAGAACAGTTACCCAAGTAATTAATTTTCTTAATAAATTGTCATTATCTGTCTGATGCAGTCATCTACCTTTCAGATTTTTGAGCATATTTGGTCTCTAATTTATCCCAATGACTAAAGCCAGCAGCTATAGATTTGTCATTAAAGTCATCCCTTTTTTGTCTTGAGTGTACCCTCTCCACATAATTCATACACTGGGAGCTACTGGAGGAGCATGCTGTTTGGTATAAGGAGTCTGAAAGAAACTGTCATTCATTTTAAGGAAAACAATTAAGAAGATATGATTTGTTTATTTTTCTTGGTGGTTAGACCACTATGTGTTTATTATGTAGGGGGGGGTTGTCTGCTTTAATTGCATATGTCTGTATCTGGATGACAAGTCAGGGCTGACTGGCTGTCTATGTTCTTTGTACTTCATGGTGAAAAATCTCCCTATGAATTTTTTGAGCACCATTGATACTTCTGGGTATTGTAAAACAGGCTCCATGAATCTTGTTTTCTATTCTCTTGACACTTGCTTACAGTAGAGATGGAATAATACATTCCTCATTTGAAATGGAATGCATTTCCATTACATTTATGTTACTTCAATACTTTTGAACCCATTATATATTATCCTTTGTCTCTTGTGGTTTTGTATATGGAAGATGGAGTCATCATGGATAACAGTGTCCTTTCTCTGACAACATCACAGAGCAGGCAGTCAGCATGTGCACTGTAAAATTTACTTTTCACTATCATTTCCCCAGCAGTATGATATCTCTTTGCTTTATGCTTTATTACATATTCTTCAGAAAGAAAGACATAGCACACTGTAACACTGTAATTTCTATGTAAATGGAAGTTATCTTTGCAAACAAAACCAATGTTTTAATGTTTAAAGGCTGCATAGGGCACCAAAGAGAGAGTGCATTAAGTTGACAGATCCTTCAGTATTTTCCCATGTTAAATATTTTCTTTATTCTTTTCATATGGAATTCCTTCAATGCTTAACTATCCTGCTTTTAATTTTATTGATACTTATATGTGTAACCAATTCTCCTCTTACATTGTCAAAAAGGCCATTACAGTTGTGAGTCCAGTACAGTTGTGAGTCCACTACAGTTGTGAGCATTGTTGAGTTGTGAGTGTTAAATCAAATGGTCACTCTAAGTTTTAATACCTGAAAGCTCTGATAAATATCTGAAATAGGACTTGTTAATATGCGCATTAGTGACATACATCTATATAAAAACATAATATAAACTTAAATTCCTGTCAGTTATATAACAATCACTGTACCAGATTTAAAGCTTTTGAAATAAATCACAGATAACTTCAACTATGGAGCCTCACTACCTAGATTTTTGAGCAGTAATTATTATCATGATCTTTTTCTGCTGCTCAAAAGAGGGGAAAAAAAGAACAGAGGATCTGTCTCCCATTTCACTAAAACAGGACTTGACAGGCTCAGAACTTCTGTCTGGTTAAGATCTTTTTATGTGCTGCTGCTTTCTGTGGCAGGAAGAGTTCATACTCCTTTTCTTTCCTTTTGTATGTCATCTGCATCTCAGAAAAGATTTCTAGCATTTGTTGTCTACATCAGTATCACATTTCATAGGCTATTGCAGAACTGTATTCTCTTATAACTGTGATTTAATATGCCATCAGCTTTTTTTTCCCCATCACCTTTTTTCTTCTTCAATGCAACAAACTATTCACTTACAAGGAAAATGTGGGAGCAGTACATGTATATTGCCTGTCAAAAATGGAAAAGGAAAATAATGCTGCCTTGTTAATCAGGAAAAATATATAGAATTTATTTCCAGGACATAAGAGAGAATCTAAAACTCTACCTTATCTACTCTGTCTTCGCATGACTAGTGAGATAAAGAACAAAATATTCACTCTGGCTCTGCATAAATGGGTGCAGCATTTAAGGTGGTGCTATTCAGAGATCTAGTTCATTAAGCAATACTTAAACACTGATACCTCAGTTTTTCAGCCTAAGAACAAGAGCAACACAATCCTCATGGCTGTGCAAAAAAGATTTTATGTGCGGGTCAAGTGTAGTTGATTTATATAGCCCAACCTAGATACTTCACTTAAGAAAGAGTGAGCACAATCCTTCCTCTCCACCTCCTCAGACATCAGACTGGGACAGTGAGCACAGTTCTGTACTGCTCTGTTTCTCTTCAGCATCATGGGTAAACACCTACTCACGCTCCTAAGTACACAAACAAAAGTACCACAATGAAGTGATGGAAAGAGCCAGCTTTTATAAATGCTTCTCTTAGAGCAGAATGTTCTTGCTGCATCTGAGAATGCAGAGGACAAAGAGGAGCTGTTCTTGTTAGAAACCTGCAGAGCCTACACCCTCTAATGGCCTTAAATAACATGGAAAATGAAATGAGGCCTTTTGCCACAGGGTGTTTTGGGCCCAGACAGATTTATTAAGTACTACATTGCCAGAGGTCTTTAAATTGCTGAAAAAAGCAAAGAGTAATGAGTACAGAGTACTCAGTACCCAGAGAGTTGGTGGATGTCCCATGTGAGCAGCCTGATATAGTCAAAGATGTCCCCTGATGGTTGCAGGAATATTGGACTAGAAGAGCTTTACAGGTCCCTTCCAACACAAACCATTCTAAACCTTCTCAGAAAAACAAGTTGGTGTCTTGTGTTATGGAACCAAAAATGTGTATTCTATTTCATCTGTTGAAAGCAGTTGGGGAGATATTTTTCTTGATCTCTTGTAAGTCTGGGGGGAGGAGGGCGGGTGCCTTGTGATAATGGGCCAGCTGTTAAAACCAGGTGGGGCAGTGTTTCTTATCTCTTTCACCACCCATCCTCCCTCCAGGGGGATATCTTCTGCTGATGGGCCATTAAGGCTCACCAAGGACAGGACACATTCCATCATCCCATTGTGAGATGCTCCACCGAGTGGGGGGGAGCCAACCATTCCTATCTAGATAAAAACTGAGATGTAGGAACACGAGGTATCTGGTTCCACTGGATATGGATTGGATATGAACATGGATTCCTGGAGGAAGACCAGACTCTTCTCACCATCACTGGACGCCTTTCTCTCAGGATCATCTCTGCTCCAACAGCAACACATCTGCCACTCTGGGAGGACTCACTTTTGGACTGCTTCAAACACCCTGACCAACAGGGTGTCAGGTTATAGCTCTGACTCTGTCAGGGTTTCTAGGATTGTTGTTTGTTTGGTTTTGGGTTTTTTTACTACTACATTTGTATTGTTAATATTCCTAGTAAAGAACCGTTATTCCTATTCCCAAATCTTTGCCTGAAAGCCCTTAATTGCAAAATTATAATTTGGAGGGGGTGAGGGGTTTACATTCTCCATTCCAAGGGAAACTCCAGCTTTCCCTGGCAGATACCCATCTTTCCAAACCAAGACAGTTGGAGATGCAGTAGATCCCCAGAATGTTACCTTGCAAGGTACTGACTTGCAATCTGCAGGTTGTTTGGCATTCCCATCCCCCAAGCAGTGCTCTGACCACATTGAGATGTGAAGCCTCATTAAACATGAGAAATTCTTGCTAGGACTGAGACCCCACCAAGTTTGCCTGAAGCTTCCAGTTGTACCAGTTTCAGACTGGCTTAATATGTGAATTACATATTAATGTAATTATTTACAGCTTAATGTAATTAATTACAGCTTAATGTTGTAATTCACTTGAGCTAAATGACTAATTTGCAAGGCTTAGAATGTGCCAGAGCAGCATGATTATGAAGCCTTAAGCTGTTCTGTCATACAAAAAATGCAAACAGGTACAAACAAGTATTAAATGCATTTTACTGTTATGTTCTGTAAATACTTCTGAAAACATTAAGTTGGGAACTGTATGAGTATGTGTAGGCTTCCTATACAACTTGCAGACTGCTGAGTGATAATGAGTCTTTATGTCATGAAAAACGCCTTGTCTTTTCAAGGATCTGAAAATACTCTGCAGTGCACACATACAGAACTTAAAATTTCTTCAGCCCCTCATGGGTTAGCATGTAAGGAAGTTTGTATGAAGATAAAAGCGTGTTTGTCTTTAGGAGTATGCTGTATTCCTAAATACCAAAGTTCTGAGAGATTGTCAAATCTCCTTTGCTTTTTGCTGAAGGAGTTTCAATTGCCTGTCTTGCTGCAAAGCCCCTGTGTCTAAGGTAAAGTGTACATGAAAGGTGAGATCATTCCCTGGCCCTCATTTCAGTGCACCCATTCTCGCCTGAAACATAATAGTCTTACCTTGTCTAGGCTATGTGATAATGTGTTCTGGTATTCACTGATTTTGTGCTGCAGCAATTGCTGCATCAGTTCTCCTAGTCAAAGAAGAGATAATTCCAAATAAATTCAAATGTTTGTTTTTCTTCCTATCTCATTTATGTAGCTGGGGAGTGCAGCTCTGACAGTCTTCTTGAAATCAGAGCATTGTTCCTTAAATCAAAAGAACAAAGCTTTCAGGGAAGAAGACACAACAGACCCACAGCAGGGATTCTCTAACCTGAAGTGTTGGTAGCATTAACATAATTGAGCTGTTTCTGAAGTTCAGATGTCTCAGCAGAGATCTGGCAGGCACAGCTGCCTCTGGGTGTCTTGCAGCACTGCTGCTGAGGGAATACATGCCAGAATGTGTGCTGTCTTGCCCCACTGGACCAAAACCATTTCTTTGGGCTAAGTGAAGGGCTAATGTAATTCTTGTTCTTTAGTTTTGAGTAGGCATGTTTTGATCATTTTTTCAAGTTCTTTCTGAAGTAAACCAGACTAGTCCACCATAAAGACCCTGATAACATTGTCAGCATACAGCATTTATGAATAGTTACCAAGAATGCACAATGATACTTTGTAATACTATGTTCTGTCAGATAGTCAAGAAAAGCTAGTCTTTGGGGTTACCTCATGCAATTAATTACCACTACAGCTATGTGGATCAGAGGCAAAACCTCAGTACTCCTTCATCAAGAGTCTCTGAGGTGAATGTAGAGAGAGAACCATTGAGAATCAGGTACAGCTGATGACCATGTACATAAATTTCTTCTACCAGCTCTCTGCAGCTGCAATTATGATGACCCTTTAAGTAAATGGACCATACTGGCAAGAGGAATTTGGTAAAACCACATAACATCCAGAAGTGGAATACTTGGAATATGAAGAATCAACATTTATTACACTTCATTACAATGCCTGCTTTTTTCCTTTCTGTCTAACAGCAACAAAAAGGAAGAATTACATTAGGAAAATTAAGAAACACTTCAACATGAGAGACACTAGGAAAAAATTCAAAGGCAACCATGTGTGTAATTTCTTAATACTGCAATTGTACATACATATCAGACAGTTACACATGAAGTAATTGGCTGCTTGTGTGTCCCATAAGCAGCTAGCCCCTGTCTGCACGCAATCACTGTAAATCAATACGCAAATTAAATCCAGAACTGAAATCTGTTATTCCAGCATGTGCAATGTGTTGGTCTAAATGTCTTCCTGAAAGCTGGTCTGGTCTGCTGAAGATAACCAACAACTTTGACCAGGCAGTGGAAGCAAATCAGCCATGACCACTTCAGTTCTGTTAGTTTTAAGGATAGTGCTCATACTAATGGTTATCACATCAGCATTGTTACACTTATTATCAGCTTTATTCACTGACTACTTAAATTTGCATGAAAGAATCACCTGTATTCTTTGAAAGTTTCTGGGATACATAAGAAAAAACCTAAGGCTGGATGTAGCCTTTTCCAGTTCTGCCTTTTAAATAAATCTACCATTAACTCACTGTTCTTTAAAAAAAAAAGTCAAGGGGGAGGTTTTTTTTTTCTGAGATGATATTGCTACGACACAAATATACTGATTTCAGAACAAAATGAGCTTGTTGGATCAAGCTACATGTATATATAATTGTCTTCAGGGCAGTCTTGGGTATCACTAAGTCTCAGATCACAAAATACCATTGTTTTTTATTACAAAATGGATGTAGGAAAACTTGCAATTTTTATATCCCTTCCACACTATACAAATAATTTTGGAGCTGGAGAGAGCTGTGGACTCTGAAGATCCTAAAGATTCCTGGAGCATCTAACATATACTGCGGGAAAACCCCTACCTCTAGGTCCTGAAGCATTTACATATGTGATGTGGACTTTGACCTCCTTCTTGTAAAGCAATATGTGGCCCAAACAACTGGCACTATTGCTTTAGGGGGGAGAAAGGACTGAAGTTCATAAAGAAAAAAGTTCTGCTCTGCTCAGCCTAAACAATGGTCTTGCACTAATTTTAACAGTAAAAGCTTTCAATGCTTTCATTTTTATATATGCAAAGTGACATTTTTGTCCTAAAAGGTCTCCTTCTTAGTGCCATTCAAGTAACAAAAAGTATGGAACAAAATATTACTTCCAAGCCCTTACAGCTACAATGCTTGATACAGATGGGAGAAATGCAATTTTCTGCTGATATTTGTGAGATAGCAGGGAGTCCTAGGAAGACCACTCGGTCTGAAATTTTTCACTGGAGCTACAGATAGAAAAGGAGTTTGAAACTTTTAAACTCTTCTGCCTCTGAGTAGCGCCTTTGCCCAACATAGCTGCAGGATTTCAACAGTTCAAATGAGTTTCAACTGTCTTCTAAATGTTTAAATGATATCCCTAAAAGTAGGAAGTTTTTTTTTTTAAACTGTGAACAAGTGTGTGTAAGCAAATATATTTGTTTGCAATGGTGCCGTAGGATCACAGAGTAGCTGAGGTTGGAAGAGACGTCTGGAGGTCAGCAAGTTCAATTCCCCTGCTCAGGGTACAGTCTACTAGTGAGTCACTCAGATTGTATCTCCATTTATTTTGTTGATTCTGGTTTGAGTTTTTCAAGGAAAAAAAAGATTAAAGATTTTAAATAGTAGTACCTCTAATGAAACCAGACCCTTGTAAAAAGGATACATGAATTAGAGGAGAATGAGACCCTAATTAATGAGCTCTGAAACTCTTGCTTTTCATTATATTTGATTATGTTCATTAGGTTATTTAGATATCCTTATTTTGGATTCATGCTGTAATGAATAGTGACAATTCTGTATTAATGGTGTGAATAACAGTATCAATATTTATTGTGGTGAGTAGTTTCAGCTTTGCAATGGCTGAATATACAGCCCAGCAGTTCAAGGACCTGTTTGAGGATAGCTTGAAACCAGGGTGAGGCTGTTAGGGCTCATATTTAAAGTAAACAGAAGTGATCCTGGACATCTGATATTACCTGTTGTTTGTCTTGTAACTCCTGGCATAAAGAAGTGGACTTAGCCACAGGATACCCTTTCACTTCTCTGCTCCTGAGGCTTCTCAGGTCACTGATACTCTTGTCAATAACAATGTGATGACATATTTGGTAAGATGAGGATTTTAAATGCCCTTTATTGTCCTCTTCCCATCATAAATGTGAAGATATCTTATAGATCAATTCTGTCTTTTTTTTATGACTGTATAGGTTGTCTTTGCTTGTACATGGTATTGCTGGAAAAAAACAACAACAACAACACAATCAAAACCAAAAAGAAACAAAACTACCCCCAAAACAAAACAAAAAACCAAACTAAAAAAAAAAAAACCAACCAAACAAAAAAACCCAACAGCAAAAACCCAAACCAATCAAACAAAAAACCAAACAAAAACAAACCAAAGACCACCACCAACAAAAACTTAAACCAAACAAACAACAACAAAACACAACAAGAACAACAACAAAAACAAGAACAACAACAAGAAGAACGGCCAAAAAAGCCCCAAAAAACCCAGCAAGAAACCAAAAGAGATGAATCCTCTTGGTCTCTGGTTTGGCATAACTCTTGTGATAGATCTGAAGGACTATTTTTA
This sequence comes from Phylloscopus whistleri, assembly GCA_017589585.1. Taxonomy (NCBI): domain Eukaryota; kingdom Metazoa; phylum Chordata; class Aves; order Passeriformes; family Phylloscopidae; genus Phylloscopus; species Phylloscopus whistleri. Next base: position 1,767,529 of record JADMLD010001394.1, read on the forward strand.
ATATTTTCCTCAGCTGGATTATGAACTTTAGGCTTAAGTAAAGGACAAAACAATATAAATTTTCAAATACCTAATGAGGATTGAAGTTTTTAATTTTTTTTCACTTTTGAAAGGTGAACAGTATTTCAAACAATTAATAGGGAGTGTGAAACATACAGAAACTATATGGTTTGTAAAAAAATTCAAACACAGTGACAACATCCATAAGCATATTTCCTCAGTATTTTGATTTCACATTCCTATATACCTTATAGGACTATATTAGGTAATCTGAGGGTGAAGTTTGGTTTCAGCACTTTATTTTTCCTTTTTCTAGCTTTTCAGTGTCTTGGTTTATCTGCTCAGTTGATTCAAAAAACGCAGGTTTTATTTACAGCTCTGTTTCTAACATCCTGTCACTTACGGGCTGTTCTTTTAACAGCTATAGGTTGGTACTGTCCAAATTTTTAGGCAATCTCAACATTTACTCTGTTCATGATCCTTTTTAGTATTTTAGTATGTTCAACCAGTGTATGTCCTATTTTTCATAAAGTAGGTGACAAGACTTTTTAAGCAACAGCATCACTGTGAGTTTGCAGAACTTTATTTAAAAGAAGCTTGAGAATTTCATATTGATATGATTATTCTTTTATAAAATCATTGAAAAAAGCAGAAAGAAAAATGGAAAAATATGTTGAGAATTAAGGGGCAGGAAGAAACTCACAGCTTGACCTAGATGGTCTCTAAGGTCTCTTCCAATCCAAACTATTCTATGAATTTATGAACTTGCCCTCCATGGAAGATTTGTCAGGTAGAACCAATCTAGTTTTTAAGCCTACCATGTACTAGTGTGTAGGAAAAACTATCCTCTCAGCTAAAATGGGATAATCCCCACACTGGAGAGCAAGGATTACAGAAAGTGTTTCTAAGTAGTGCAGTTTTAGGTTTCTTGTTGAATGTTATCAGTAGAGTGACATTAGAGATTTCCCAAGAAAATTGTAAAATATTAATGGTTTGTTAACTGAAGAACAAACCTTGTTCACCTTGTTCACAAAACGAGTCTGTTTTGCCAGAGAGGATAAGGTTTAAGTACCAGTATTTTATATTTCAACTTTTTTATCATTACAAGACGAATGAGGCAATCTGAGGGAAAAAAAGCTGCACGTTACTGTAAGATGTAGATGTGGCAAATCCTTTAAGGCTTGAACACTGCACATACATGGATGTCTTGTACAACACTACTGAGGCTGTTCCTTACTTAACAAGACAAAAATGCCTAATATTTGAGAAAAATATCAAGGCACTGGGAGAAAATGTCTTGGGAAATCTTTAAAAGTTCCAGACCATGAATGAAAAAATACTGGAGATAATGTTGAGCCTTTAAATTGAAATCTCTAACACCTTGACAGATACAGCAAGGTAAGTAAATCTTTACTTTGAGCAAATCTACACAACTATGACACGCTTCAAGTAGATGTCACTAATCTATTGTTTTTTACCCTGTCTTCCAAATCAGTAAATAAAACATCCTTCTGCTCTCCACAGAATAGAAAAGGGTGAACTCTGGTCTCAAGAAAGCCCTCTTCCTCAGGGATTAAAGGCTAACAGGTTACAGTGTGAGGGCTGAACAAAGCTTCCTTTTCACTCTAAGGCCTAAGCTCTTCCAGTTAGGTTATCTGGTATTTGATGAGCAACCTATCAGTTTTCCCTCTGTGGGAGTACTGGAAGACTGTTTTTCACACAATTTTTGAGAGTTCAATATTTTTTCCATCAGCTGTGGCTGATCTTGGCCAGCATGTTCAAAGGCTATCACAGGATCTTGGATACACATTTCCACAAAATCAGTTCTCGTAGGAAAACAAAATAGTAACTTCAGTGAGTAAAGAACACACTGTACTAGCCATGACACTCTTAGGTGATGGAAAACACTGAAAGAAAACTCCCCCAAAACCCAAGTGAAAACACAATAGAATCTATCTACACACTAGAATTATTCTAGATGAATTTACACTGATACACTCAGTAGTTTGCTTAAACCAGTTATTAAAGACTCTTATTTGGACTGCTAAACTGAACTAATACTATTGGTTATAACAGATTGCAATTGACCAGAACTCAATCTACACAAAATTAAAATACTTTGTTAAAAGACAATCTATTGGATAATTCATACTGTATTCACAGAATGAAAGTCCTCTATATCTAAGCTGAAAAGTAGTGAATGAAGTAACTGTAAATAAATATATATATATATATCTCATCTTGAATGTGATGTCAAAGGATGAACATAAACAGTGCTTAGAAAAGTTGATGATTTGGGAGTTGTTGCTGTCAAAAGGAAAACTGAAGCCCTGGGAATGATGCCAGATGTAAAGTAAGTGTAAGAGGAGACTGAATTCTGAGTGTCTACACACTGAGATGAAAGAGTTCATATTAACAAACCATGCCTATATCTCTGTAGGACAGCTTTTCCACAATACAAGCATTAGCACCTAATCTTGCAGTGAGGGAGTTGATGATTTAATACTTTATTTCTTGCTGATATTTTGGTTTTTTTCTTTCCTCCTGCTTCCTTTTAAAGGTTCTCTCCATTTGTTAAAGTAGGCTGTTACAAGATCTTTGTAAGATTGTACCAGAGGAAATGTGGGTGTTTCTGAACCTGCAAGGACTGTAGAATGAGAGAAAAGACCCAGTTCATAACCTGCCTGACTCTGGCAGAGTTAAATTTTGAGTGTTCTCTTTCAACAAGAGCCACATGCTAGAGGGGCAAATCTGGAACTGACTGGACATAACTTGACACAAGTCTCTCTGATGGCAGCTAGAAAATAGCCTTTTTTTCTTGCTACAGCTCTCAATGTACAGTTAAGAATTGACTTCCTGCCCATTTGACATGCCTGTGGATCATCTCTGTAGCTTGATGGTTACTGCTATTCCTTTCCTACTTACTGTTTTGCTTAATGACAGTGGAGCAAAGGGAGACAAACTGACCCTAATTAGTATCAGAAGAGTCTGATTATGACAATATTTTAGTTATTTTTCCTTAAATGGTTATATTAAATAGTACATGTGGATTACAAAGTTTTGCAAGACTGAAATCTACCCGTTTGTTGCAATCAATTTTGATGTCTGCCACTTTTAAGGAGCTGGTAGACGCACAATATCATTGAGGGAAATCAGTCTATTGGAGCATTGTGGTCTCAGTCGGTCATCTTGTTTTTTTCAGGCTGCTTCTATCACTATGTCAAAGCCAGGTCCTGATCTTCTTGTCAGAATCATTTTGCTGCTGATCTAATTCAGATTTCCTGAATTGTCTTGAAATATGTAATTAAATTCTGTAGGTATGAAAACTGGATGTATAAAAAAACCCCCCAATGTAGATAAACATGGATACACCAAAACAAACGTAATTCAATAAAAATTTATTTTCTATACTACTATAAAGTACTTCTGGCATTAAACCTAAAATGGGAATGTATTTGCAATTGGCATGATATAATTAGCAGGGCACTTCAATATAAGTGGTGTCCTTATGATTTTTGCTGACTTCATCACAATACTTTACATTTTTACAATCTCCAAGAGTTAATAGAAAAGTAATCCTAAAAATTATGATGAAATGCCTCTTCTTTGCTCTATTCTCGACCTTCAAAATGTTAAAGAGGGAAAAAAAAATTATTAATTATATTAAGGAGGCTCTAGGAGACCATGTATCTGAATACTTACATTATTTTTGCAGAAACCTTTTTAAAACAGGTTCTTTCTCTCTCTTTCTCTGAATACTTGCCTATGTGTTTCTCATACTCAGGGATTATTCAGAATTAATTCTATAGAAAAATTACTGCTCTGGAAACTGGGTTTGTGCAAATCATCTTTCAATTTTAAAGAAACTGAGCAACTAATTGTGACGGTACAGTAGCGTGTGCTTGGGGCTTTACTAAGCCCTCTTGATGACCTTTTGAAAGTACCATGTGATTTTTCCTGAATACATGATGAATTTATCCTAATTATATGAGAAATTACTGAACTACTCAAAATGATTTAAAATATTGTCCTAAAATTGGCTGCAGAGAATGTTGATGGGCCCAATACTCTGACCCAATGTAAAAAAAAAAAAAAACCCAAAATAAAACTTTTGAAGTTGTTTCTTTAAGAGTAGAGAAATTTGGCAGAAAATAAATGCCCTTTAGGCTTGCTTGACCTAATTCTGCTAGAAGTATTTTTCTAGAGATTCTTAAGCAATGAAATAACAAGAGTTCCAAATTAAGATAACTTATTCATTACAAGGAGTTAACACTCCCACTGGAAAACTGAAGGCTAAGAAAACCAAACATTTTTTGAAGAGATGCAGAAATAAAAGTCACCTCTAACTGGAAGTACTAAATACTCAGATACTGCCCAGCCAAGGACTGGGCACTTTGTTGATAAGACATCATACTGGGTTCTAATTTTACAGAAAATCTGTTATTTCTTAAAATTTCTCATTAAACTGAATTTTAAAAGATCATATTAAAACATCTGAGATATTTAAATGCAATTTGTTTACATGATCACTTTTGATGTTTCATAGAAGAATCCGTTTTTTAAAGGAGGCCTGAAATTCAAATAGAGACAGGAATTTTCATATCAAACCAAGAAATTTCAGCTTCATTTAAGAGATCTTGACTTACTTTACCATTTTTAAGCTTTGAAAGGGATAATAATGTGTTTGCAAACAAAGAATTTCAGCCTGAAAACTTTAATCCAGTCCTGCAGTTTTTGTTTACATTTCCCCTTCTACCTGGTCTTAATAATGTTTTGAGATTTACTTTTCACAGCAGCACTGGCTAAAAAGAGAATTTATCTTTTTTCCCAGTAATAAGAAATGAATTAGAAAAAATTCTGTGCTGCTTTGAAATAATATTCCAATATATTTTGCTTTGCTACTAATTGTATCTCATTGTATTGAAAAACAGAAGTAAAACACTTCTTTTTTAATTATCAGTTTTATGTAATTACTCTTATTTGAAGCAAAAAAATGTAAATTAATTAATCTATATTTTGGTCTTCATAGACTACAAAGAGTAGATAATACATGCTTTGTGTTTATATACATGTGCAAATGAGAAAAAGTCTGCAGACATGAGGAAAGGTTACCAATCCTTCCAATGAAATTTGCATTTACTCAGAAATCTTGCCTGTGTGGTATGCAGCTTTGCCTTTCTGATGGCTTTATGGTTCAGACATCCAAGCAATAGTATGGAACCTTTTACACAAATGCACGTATGTAATCTTTTAGTCTGCCTTGTTTCTTTTTACAAAAGAAAAAAAAAATCCTGCAGCTCTGAGAGATTAATTTCTGGGTCTAGAAATAGTCTCACAAAGGACATGTGAAGAAGTGATGTTTTTCCAAGTGAAATAGAATAACTCAGGTTGGAAAAAAACCTTTAAGGTCATTCAGGTCCATAACCAATACTCTGAATTTGGAGAGCAACAGATGTCTTTATAAAAAAAAATTAAAAATTTCTTTAGGTTTGCATTCGAGTCTCATTTTCTTCACTAGATGACTGCATTGGTATCTAATATATTTCTGTGTGTCTCAATGGAAACTGTATCAGAAAACCATGGATCGGAAGAAGAAATCATTCCTAATTTTAATTTGTTAGATTCTGACACCCTACTTTTCTATTCCTTTTCAGATTAACATCCATCTTGTTCATCTTGGGAAGAACAGAAGCCTTGACAAGACATTGTGGAAGGCAGTAGTAACTCTTACTTACATTTATTCACGTGCAGATAATCTGTTCCTCAGCCCCTTAGTTTTTCCATGTTAGACTTGACATTTCTGGATGTAGGGTTCCCCTTTCTTATTGAGAGCTGTCTCCAGAACTGTTTTTCCTCTTAGGAATGCTTATGTTCTGGTAACTTCACTTCTGCTATCTGCCATGCATTTTTTCACAGACATTTTTTAAATGCAGAAAACATGGAAGGATTTTTTTTTTCTAACTATGAGCATATTATACAAATAATACCAGGAATCTCAACAGTGTTTTAAATTATTTCATTATTTCAGCAGATTTAATGTCGATCTTGCTAAATGGTCTGTCACTTCAAAAACAAGTTGTGGATTAACATTGACAAAAGTGTAGCTCATTAATGTACTCCAATGTTATCTCTCTGGTGATGTGAACAGATAGCCACCTTCTTTGTGTTCTGCGTTGCAAGGTAATGGTTTATTATTCACAGGGAAGTGCTCAACAGTTTCTCAACATTCTGATGGAGATTGCAGTTCTGAAGCTGGTGGATTAAACGGCACAAATGCTGCAAACTGCAATGTTTGATGCCTGCTAAGAGGACACAGCACAAAATCTGTGATACTTCTTTACTGTTTAGTTCAAATTTTTGGATATTTCTCTTTCTCTTCTGGGACAATAACATTTGGTTAGTCTATCAGCCAGACTAGCCAATTTTCTTTATATTATCTCTCTGAAAATAATTCCAGATTGTTCCAGGAGATGCCAGAGAAGCTTTGTCTATAAGCACTGGGTAAAAATACATGTGTAGACTGCTAAGACTGTTTTTCAGGCACTTGGGGAAATGCCTGACACAGGGTGTTAAAAGTACTATGTGAAAAAATGCCTTGGTCTTTAAATGTGTATGTACAGCCTTGTTAAACACAACATGGACCTGAAAAGTAAGGAATTCTGTACATTAATGGAGCTAGAAGATTAAATTATCCTATATCAGTGTAGTCATAAAGGAAGACCAATTATGGTGCACAGAGAATGAGGTAAGATTTTGTTAAAAAAGTTCTGTGAAATGGCCTTCAAAAAGTATGAACTTAAAAAAAAAACAACAGAGAGGGAAAAAAAAAAAAGGGTCAAATCTATCCCAACAAAAACAGTGGTGCTATGTAGAATTGGTGCATAATGTCTTCTATTCCCCAAAAATATAATTTAGGTGAGAAAAAGGCTGAAGGAAACAACACATCCTACAAATCTACAGTGCATTCAAGGAAGAAAATTATTTTTTACTTCATTTGGAATATTCTATTTGAAACATCTCCTTAGATAAAATCTGGGTTTGAGTGTAAAAGCTTTTTTTTTAAGATATAAATCATCTTCAGTACTCTCAAGATGCTTTTAAAAAGGATGGAGGCACATCTGTCTCTAAGTTCCAGCTTGGACTTCTGACACTACTGTCATGCCAAAAAAATTTAGTGAAAAACAATAAATGATCCTCTGAGACAAGAGCAGGGGAGAACATATTCTGTTCTTGCTTTCCTGGTATCTCTGTACATTTTCTGTCACTATGAGAAATAGTATAAGAACCACCTCAGACTTTGTAATGCCACTTCCTGAGACAGCATACTGTCTGTTTCATATTAAACTGGTTCTAACCTGAGATAGGGCCTTACATTTATACTTTAAGAACATCTTTTTTCCTTCGAACTTGACAAGATTTCAGGACAACAGTACAGACATTGAGAATCTGGTTCTATATGCCACTCTGTTTGAGAAAATTGATTATCTCTGCTCTTATAGTTAGAGAGGCAATAGGTAGAGGAGGTGGAGTACTCCTAAAAATGAAAGTACCTGCAGAGAGCACAGATGACCTGAAGCTCTCTTCCCCCCCATTAAAAAAAAAAAAACAAAAAAACAAACAAACAAAAAAACCCCACCAACAACAACAAAAAAAACCCCAACAAAACCAACCATATCAAAACAACACTAACAACAAAAAACACCCAAAACCCCCCCCCAACCCCCCCACCTCAAAAAACCCCAAAACAAACAAAAAAGCCCACCATCTTTAGTATATGGTGATGACTTGCATATGTTTGAAACTTGCTTCAGAGTTGTCAGAGGAAGACATGTGCACCGAGGTTCGTATTCCATTTTGTGAAAAAATGCAGTTACTCCAAAGGTGATCCTTTAGAGGAGAAAGCTCCCAGCCTGCTGGGCTGCCAAATTAGAAACAGGGCTTGTTGAATAGTATGCAATAATTAAACAGCATGGGGTTTTATATGAATATCACTGAACTGAAGGTGACACAAACAGTGGTAGCAACACCCACGTGCAAGTAAAGAGCAAAAAGTAAACCATGTCCTAGCAGAAGACTCATGTTCAGCTCATAAAGGTATAGATCAGCTATCACATGGAAGCAACACACAAAAGCTTCAGAAATCCTATTGTTATTAGAAAACAAAAGGAGGATAATGCCAAGAAATCCAGGACTGGGACTGCAAAAAGAAAAGAAAATGGCTTCTATATGGAAACATGGTGCTCATGTCAGTTTGAAGCCCTTGGTGAAAGGGCACTGAGGAAGGAATTCAAGTTTCCTGGAAATATGACAGACGAACAAGTAGATCTATATGCTTTTGCTACATATCAAATTGAAGATTTTTAGATGTTTTCTCTCTCAAAACCCTCCTGGGGTTAAGTTCATAAAAATTTAACAATATAAAAGGAAATAGATCAGCTCCTTGGTCTGTGTGTGTATATATAACATGAAATACTATATTTCTGGCTGTTCTTACTCATGAAGCAATACTGCGTTATGATACCACAAAGAACAGTCCAGTTCACTGGAGGAGACAACTGTTGTCTGACATGCAGCATCAGGACACAATAATTTTGCACCTAAATTGCATTGTAGAAGCAGCATCTTTTCTTTCAGTGTTTCCAAAGGTATTCTTTGACTATTATCTGATTGCCTTACAAAAAACTAATAGATTTTTCTTCTAATCTGCCAACACAATAAGGAAACGTCATTAATTTCCAAACAAAACCAAAGGTTAAAGTGAGTTAATTGCCTGTGACTATGTCACAAGGTATCTATGAAAATCAGCAGACAATTTTCTGAACTGCTGAATCTCAGACCAGTGCCTGAGTCATTTTCCAGGAGAAATTTAAATCTCAGAAAATCTGAGAAATTCTTGTAGATTCTGCAGCCAAGGGAGTTTTCAATGTTACCGAAAAGTCACTTTTCTTTTTCGTGGAAAATAACAAAAAAAAAGGTCAGACTTGTACTTTATAAAAATATTCAGAAAATTCTCACAGAAGCAACTTTAATTCCTAATGTGACTGGATTTGGAGATGCCAGAAAAATCCACAGTTTATCTACAAATTACCAGGTGCTTGAGCTGAGATAGCAACATCTGAGAAAACTGGCCTAAATATATTTGCACATTGTGTCCAATCTCCCACAGTCAACAGTGCTATGAGCTAGATCTGCCTCTGTGTTCTTCTAATGACCTCCCCAAAGAAAATGAACAGGCATAGAAAAGCAGACAGTCTTTATTAGATCATAAATTAAATTCATTAGCTTTTGTTATAGAGATGGCATAAAGAAAATTCAAAGGGAGTAAATGAGAAGAGAAATCAAAAGAGGTTATAAATAACTTCCCCACTGCCCATTCTGTCCTTGCAGGGCAAACACTTGATTTCTGTCAAGGTTTTAAACAACTCAGTGACTTTCTTTTTTTCCAAGTTCACCTCTTTTCTCTCTGGTTGTGGACAACTTCCTCCTTTGAGGTCTGGCCATTTGCACTCTACTCCACAGTCTACAGGCTCTGCACCAGCTGCAGACTCACAGGACTTCACAAATGTTCTTGTTTTACTTCTGTTCTATTACCATCTGAAAAAGACCCATTTCCCTCCATCCTTTAGGAGGCTCCTAAACTGGCCAACACTGTGATAAATGGCCAACATTAGTTCTGTGTAAGAGGAATGAAAATCATTGCTTCCACTCTCTTCTTCATAGTGGTAGCAATGCTGGACATACATTTGAATGAACATTTTCAGAGGAATTTTTTACAGTGATCATAATATCCTGGTCCCTCCTGGTGACACAAACAACATGAGGGCTCATGAGGGCTCATGAGGGCTGCTAATCAAAACTAACCCCTCCACACATTAGGTCTGTGAAAAAAAAGTGCTTTGTTTGAACAGCATCCAGGACAATTGTGGGTCTGAAGCTTTCCCTTTCTTTGACAGGGAACAAACCAAGGTAAGGGGCTCAATGAAAAGGGACTCATTCCCCTATAATAGATTTTAGGAGCCAGTGATGAGACATAGGGTTTGAGGAATCGGGCCTGGTGTTGTAGAGAAGTTTCACAGAAAGGTTCAGAGTGGTGTGTGTGGAGGATGGCAGGGGCTGTTTGAGTGCAAAGGAATCAGCAGGATGATCCAGCAGGGTGAAGGATATCAGCTGGTCAGTGTTGTGGCCTCTGGATAAGCAGGATTTCAGGAGACTGTCAGCCCAGCCGCTGTTCAAAGGGCTTGGATTATATTGCTCTGGTATATAGAAAGGGGAGGATGAAAGAAGAAATGCCTGTTCTCCTTGACCGCTTACTTTGAGGAACATGAAAAAACGCTCTGTGAAGAGCTACAGTGTATTTATTAGGCTCTGCAGAAAGGAGGCCTGGATGCGCAGTGGAGGCAGTGCCAACATCCCAATGTGGATATGTGCTCTGCCCCCAGGGCTGACCACAGGTTCCCCTGTGCTTGGGGGGTTTTGTGCCAGGAAATCCTGGCACAGACACGTGCTGGGCAGTGGTGCCTGAGGGGCCTGCAGTTCTGACACCACTCGATGTTGGTTGCTCCTCCCAGGCCTCCTTCCCCAAGCTGTTGCTGGGGAAGGGATGCTGTTGCTCATGACATACCTGGACAGGATCTAGTGCTGCTGAGGGGATCTGGTCTGGGACCTCTCCCTGACTTCATTTCTCTGGTGACAGGTGGAAAAGCAAGCTTTGACCTCTTTTTCCTTGTCATCTGATGGTTGCACCTGCCAGATACAATTGAAAGACGTCCTGAAGAGAGGGTGCACAGCTCTCATCATGGGTCATCACTGGACACAGCCAAAGCAGAAGTGATGGAAGCATGAGGCCATGAAGGCTGTGTTGGTCCTTTCTTCCAGGCAGATGGGGCATGGGTCACCTTCTGATGCCTCTGACTGCCCTGCCTGCTCCAGCTGACTCCTGCTGGGCGTCATGGCACAGGACACTCCTCCAGAGCTTTCTCAGCAACTTACAGCACCTCTTGCAAGGACAGACTTGCCATATACCAAGCTTACACAATGCTGAAGGGGACAGGAAGAAGCAACAGGTGGGACAGGAGAGTTCCAGGTCTCCTAAAGGCTCCTTCCTTCTTGAGCTGACAAGCAGCCACAGCAGCAGCAGTCCTGTGGGGCTGACAACACCAAGGGCTGCTCCCCTCATCTGGGGACATACTGAAACCAATCCCAGTCCCCAGCCTCATTCCCCAGCTTCCAGACAACCACCATGACTTTAGCTAGCAGGACCCTTCTTGAGGGAAGAGGTGCTCTGTGAAGACAGAGGAATTTGCTGTCTGCCTTCAACAGGGCTTGTAGCCCTGGGACAGCTGCTGTGTGGCACCCACAGCAGGAAGGGGTGGCCTTAACTCAGAACCCAGAGCTGCTGATCTCCTCAAAGCCAAGACTCAAGCCCGAGACCAGGGTCTTGCTCAGGTGTGTACATTGGGTGTGCCCAAAGGAGCCCTGAGGACAATGTGCCAGGACAGTGGTGGGGCCTGCTAAAGATCTGTGAGGTCATGGGCAGTCACAGAGATTCAATGGTGACATCCCACAGGGGCTGCCTCTCAGCTGCTGCCCTTTGCTGGGCACGATGGCTTCCCAGGACTTTTGCCATTGTCGCATGGCACTCATCACCTTGCCTTGTGTGAGAGACTTAGAACCTGAAAGGTTTAATGTAGTCTCAGATACCTGTCAGAGGAGAACAGGAATCTTACTGTACCAGTGAGGGAAAAGTACAATAAGGAAAGATGGTCTTGCAGGATAGTGCTTTTCTGGGGCCAAATTCCTTATCTCTCTCAAAAAACCAAGTTGCACTTGTATATCTGACCAGAGGAAGGAACTGAAACCAAGAGACTCTGCAACCTCCTTTTGAAATGTTACAGAATAACAGAATGTGTGTGTGTAAGGACTCTTCTACAGATAACACAACTGAGAGGGGCTGTGTGCACCCACCCTCTGTGCACCTATCACCCAGACAAACCACCCCAGAGATGACACTGGAACCCTGGGTGGTGGTCTGGCTTTATCTCGATTTTCCTGCCTTTCCTTCTTCTTCTCCTTAGAGTTTAAATCGTTGCTGCCATGGGCTGTTCAGCCTCATTCACATAAAGTTCAAAGTTTGAATTGCTGCTGCTACAGGCTCTTCCAAAATCATTGCTGCCATGTGCTGTTCAGAAAAGTTTAAAGCTCTGCTGCCGCAGGCTGTTCAAAAACGTAAATCACAGCTGCCAGAAGCTGTTCAACCTATCATAAGGTTTAAAAGTTGAAATCATTGTTGCCATAAATAAAACTTTCTATGTGATCGTTTGGCATGCACATGCCATAATTTCACCCAAAGGTATCCTGAAGGTCAGCTATCTCAGAGAATGTGGTCCTGGACTGCCCTCTCCAGACCCAATATTTTAGATTGGCATCAGGGACAGATACCATTTTTTGTGCTAAAAAACAGTCGAGGACACTAGGTTCCTCAGCACAACCCCTTCTCTGAGAAGACCCATATCCCAGGGAGAAAGAGTACTTGTAGGTTTTGCTAGGGCCTCCCTAGGAGGTTCCTACACTGACAGGCTTTGCACTCCTCTCCTGGAGAAATTACAGGCTTACAGTGCCTGGCTTTCTCCCCTTGCTATGACTCTGGCCCATAGCAACAGCCACGATTCACAGGCAGTGGCTAGATTACCATCTTCTGAGCGAAGGCTGAGATGGGGAAAAGGAAAAGCATCAGTCTCTGTCGTACTGGGGACTGCCTTAGTCACTACCCAGCAGAAGAAGCACATGAGCAGGCTGAACAGGCAGAGAAAGAGGAACAACTGAGTCATCACCAGACATGGCTAAGGTTTCACAGGAATTACTAGGAAATGAGACAGCCTTTCCTATTGGCTTGCTGCTGGACCAGTATCTAGGGACTGCAGGCCACCTTGGTGGAATCATTGGACAGGGAAAAAATATGAAGGGAGTAGTTGGAAGAGGGCTCATTTCCTCCTTGAGGAGGAGAGAAGAGGGTGTCTAACTTGGCATATTCATCCAATGACTTGCAAAATATGAAGGAATTAAACTCCATGGTGGAAGAGGGTGTCTAACTTGGCATAGCCATCCCATGACTTACAAAATATGAAGGAATTAAACTCCATGGTGGAAGAGGGGGCCATGATGCAGCCTGATTGAGACAGTGACTGTCGCTAACAGCCTGGGAGGTGTTCAGCAAGCCACTACATGCACCATTCTTATTCCCCTAGAGATGTAGCTAAAATACAGGAAAAAATATTCCCAGGGCCTCCCATGAATCTGAAACCGAATACATGTGGATGATGCCCCTCACGGTAAGGCGATAACATCCTGATGATGCAGGGCTGGGCAGGATGATTAGACCTCGTGGAGAAGGCCTATACAAACACCTACGGCAGGCAATCCCCTGGGAAGTATGCAGGGAGCAGGTGCCTGAGCTGATCATGCCCGAGTGTGCATCCCACCAGAACGCGGTCAGGGAGCACCCTGCGGGCTCACGTCCCGCGGCCAGGCGCTGCCCGGCGCTTCCACGCCGCTCGCAGGGCCAGTTCCAGGCGGGGAGGTTCGGGGAGCTCCGCCTGCCCGCCCCGGCCGCGCCGCGGCGGTGTTGGTGTGGGCAGCCCCCCGAGCAGTGGCAGTGTTGGTGTGGGCAGCCCCTCGGCGGGCTGTCCCGCAGCCCTCGAGCAATGGCGGTGCTGGTGTGGGCAGCCCCCCGAGCAATGGCGGTGTTGGTGTGGGCAGCCCCCCGAGCAGTGACGGTGTTGGTGTGGGCAGCCCCCCGAGCAGTGGCAGTGTCGGTGTGGGCCGCCCCTCGGCGGGCTGTCCGGCAGCCCCCCGAGCAGTGGAAGTGCTGGTGTGGGCAGCTCCCCGAGCCGCGGCGGTGTTGGTGTGGGCAGGCCCTCGGCGGGCTGTCCCGCAGCCCTCGAGCAGTGGCAGTGTTGGTGTGGGCAGCCTCCGAGCAGTGGCGGTGTTGGTGTGGGCAGCCCCTCGGCGGGCTGTCCGGCAGCCCCCCGAGCAGTGGCGGTGTTGGTGTGGGCAGCCCCCCGAGCAGGGGTGGTGTCGGTGTGGGCCGCCCCTCGGCAGGCTGTCCGGCAGCCCCCCGAGCAGTGACAGTGTTGGTGTGGGCAGGCCCCAGAACAGTGGCAGTATTGGTGTGGGCAGCCCCTCGGCGGGCTGTCCGGCAGCCCTCGAGCAGTGACAGTGTTGGTGTGGGCAGCCCCCCGAGCAGTGGCAGTGTTGGTGTGGGCAGCCCCCCGAGCAGTGGCAGTGTTGGTGTGGGCAGCCCCCTGAGCAGTGACAGTGTTGGTGTCGGCAGCCCCCGGAACAGTGGCAGTATTGGTGTGGGCAGGCCCTCGGCGGGCTGTCCGGCAGCCCCCCGAGCAGTGACAGTGTTGGTGTGGGCAGCCCCCCGAGCAGGGGCGGTGTTGGTGTGGGCAGCCCCCCGAGCAGGGGCGGTGTTGGTGTGGGCAGCCCCTCGGCGGGCTGTCCGGCAGCCCTCGAGCAGGGACAGTGTTGGTGTGGGCAGCCCCCCGAGCAGTGGCGGTGTTGGTGTGGGCAGCCCCTCGGCGGGCTGTCCGGCAGCCCTCGAGCAGGGACAGTGTTGGTGTGGGCAGACCCCGGGCAGGGGCGGTGTTGGTGTGGGCAGCCCCTCGGCGGGCTGTCCGGCAGCCCCTCCAGCCGCGGCGGCCGCAGTCCGGGCAGGGGGGTCCGGCCGCGGCTCCCGCCGGCGGGAGAGCGCGGGGACGGGAGGGCACGGCGGGCAGAGCGAAATTAAAAATGCCGAGCTTCCAGTCCAAAGGTCGCCACAGCTTCTTCGGGACCATCTGCTCGATAATTAATTCGTGGAAGAAAGCAGCCTCTGCTTTTAAAGCACCCACAATACCTTTTGCTGATTCACTTCCACAAATCAGAATAAATTGCTATGAAAACCTATTGCTTGATGTGTGTTTCTTTAGTGGTGAAAATCATGTCACGTAGTGTATGTACATTATTTCCCAGAGAAATAGAGACTTTTTCATTCAAATCCATACAAATTAATTTGTATCAAGCATGCACATATTCCTGTGTCTCCCAAGGGATATGTGTAAAATGAAAGAAAAACAGAAAACAAACGCACATTTAATATCTGGATGCAGTATATAACAATATATAACAATATATAACAATATATAACATATACAACAATATATAACAATACCATATTGTTTTAATGATTGAAAATTCAAGTATTTTGATGGAGACTTCGAACACATCTGAGTCAATGTATAAACACCAGGGATCCCAGACCTGGGAATTTTGTGTTGCTAGGATTCAGTACTCTCATCAGGAGCTTCTTCAGCTCTGTGCTGCACTTGCAACTCACCTCAGCCTCCTGTTTTCTGCCCTGGCTGTGACATTCACCTTCCCCATTCCAGTATTCCCCATAATACAAGTTTTAGACACACAGCTCCACAGATTTCTCTCTCAGTATTTATCTTGTAAGTGAATGTGGAAGATAGTCAGAAGGAAGTTAAGTAGGCATACCACAATGCTGAACACTATTAATGAATGCCATCCATCAGCTATTGTCTCTATAAACCTGGTGTCAGAAACAGTTCTCTGTCCCTTGTTGCCCTGATTTTCCAGTGTCTGAAACCATCTCTGAAGTGTGAGAATCAATCAGATGACACATTCAGAAGTCATTACACTGTTCACTATATGTTAGAATTCATTACTCCATTTCATTACTCCAGCCCACAAATGGGACTCTCTGACAGACTCAGGTATAAACTGATCTTTGCTAATGGTCCTTCAAGTAGTCACAGCGCTAACTAAAGCTGCAAGCAAAATGTTAAAGATGGAGCAGCTGTGGGCAAGGAGAGAGCGAGCTTGTCTGGTTCAGACATCTCTGAATAAGGTCAGAGGATGTCTGTGTTTCCTCAAATATAGAATCACAGAATCACAAAATGGTTGAAACTGGTTGAAATGGCTGGGCAGTATATATCTTGTGATGATGGTTTGTAAGGAAGACATGTTTGGATAGTTTGTGGGTTGATTTTTCTGAAACTGCTGTGAGTATTTATACTTAGGGCAACTCAGTACCTCTGCAGCTGTGTGCAAGTTCTGGTGATGACATGACTATCACAGCTGCTTCCTCTGAATTTGCCACTGAATACACCTTCAAAATTGGTTTCTCGCGCTTCCCCTTGAAGACAAGCCTACATGTGCTGTACCTGTGTTTCCTTCACAGCTCCAGCCCATGGCACAAAACTGTTATGCTTCCATGGCAGACTTGATTCCAGTATACAGTCCAATTCCTGGGCTTTGAAGCTTTGTTACACAGAATGGATAAGACAAGGTTGGAAGTCATTAAGTCTCCCTGCTCAAGCAGGATCTCCTAGAGCATGTAATTCATTATTTGATCTAGGCAGATTTCGAATAGCTCCAGTGAGGGAGACTCCATTACTGTTCTAGGAAACCTGTTCCAGTGTGTGTTCATCCACACAGTAAAGAAGTTCCTTGTTGTTCAGGTGGTACTCCCTGTGTTCCAGCATCTGCCTGTTGCCTCTTGTCCCATTGCTTGGCACCACTGAGCAGAGCCTGGCTCCATCCTTCTGACACGATCTTTTCAGATACAGACAGGCATTAATGAGGTTCCCTCTCAGCCATCTCTTCTGGAGGCTGACCAGATGCAAAAACTCAGCCTTTCCTTACAAGGGAAATATTGCAGTGTATTATCAACCTGTGGGGAATCCACAGCACCAGCACACACTCAGCCTGCCAGCTACCCACTTTTGTACACCTCAAACAGTAAGACACCAGCAGTGAATAAGAGGCCACTGCAGCCTACGGACATGCATTTTACTAAGCTAATGACTAAAGGTTTGCACAAAAGTTCAAGCAAAATTCTTCTTTGGCCTTCTCAACCATTTGTTGTTATCTCCTTGTTTGGGGAATTCATGATGTCATTCTCCTCCACTTCTCACTTGTTTGATGGATTTATGATATCATCTTGCTCTCACTTGTCCTCCCTGAGGCCTTCATTCTTAGTTTCTGCCAGCTATCCTGCAGAGTTAGGGTGTATTACACATATAATAGAGGGGCTGGGGCACCTCTCTTGGCACTAACTCCAAGGTCTTCCCAGTTTAGGAATGCTCACAAGAGTACCTTGGCTTAACAGAAGTTCCTCTCAGAGTCTTCCAAGACAGCTTGTTTGGACAGATTTTGAGGACTTTCAAGGATGAGCAACCCGTTTCCATGCTTCTTCATGCTCACAGGGAAAAAAAATATTTCCTTCTGTTCAGGAGAAGCCTCCTATGTTTCAGTTTGTGTCCACTACATCTTAGCGCACAGCAGGGGAAAGAGTCTGGATCTGTTGTCTTTGCAGCCTCCACTCAGTTCCATGGAATTCTTCCAAAACTTCTAGGCTGAGCAGTTTGAGCTCTCTCAGTCTTTTCTATTATGAGAGATTTTCCATTCCCTTTACCATCTTAGTGGCCCTCCTTCAGACTCCATCTCCAAATTGTACATTTCTCTCTTGTACTGAAATTCCCAAAACTGGACATAGTGCCCTCACCAATACCAAGGAGAGGGGAAATATCATCTCCTTCAGTCTGCTGGCAACAATCCTCCTAATCCATTCCAGGATACTGCTGGCCTTGTTTGAGGCAAGAGCACATTGCTCGCTTATGTTCAACTTGGTGTCCACCAGGATCTGAACATCCTTTTTTTCAGAACCAAGATGAGTCAGCCACAAAAATTCTGTGCAGGGCTATTGTAGGCTGACAGGGGTCTCTGCCTCCAGATCTGGGGGAGACCTTGCAGGATGTGGAGCAAGAGTATTTGGAGTTGCACAAGTGTTATGGAGGGATGTTGTGAAAGAGAGTGACACCCATCCACAAAAATGTCTTTGGGGAGGGCCTGAAGGTGAGAAGAATCGGATGGGCCAGTCTGGATGGCAGAGAAAACTGTTGGAAGAGAGGAGTAATGGTAGGTTCACAGAAAATTTCAGACTGGAAATGACACTAGGAGGTTCCCTGTGCAACTAACTGCTCAAAGCAGCATCACTGAGGAGGCCACCATGTGGCTCAGGGATTTTTCAAGTCTGGTGCTGAAAATCTCCAAGGAGGCAAAATTGCACAGCCTCTGGGCAGACTGTGCCTCTCTGGAAAAAATAGTTTTGCTTTATGTCCAATCTGAAGCTGTGTTGTTTCAACATTTGCCCACCTCTCTCTCATGTCGAGAGTTTGGCTTTGCCTTCCCAACTTGCAAGGTTATAGATAGGAGATGGCTAATCTGAATTTCCACTAAAGTCCTTCATCTCCAGGCAGAATGGGCTCCAAAACTTTGCAGAGCAGGTGGTCTAGTTCCCTCAGCACCCTGGTGGGCCTCTGCTGGGCTCCCTTAATCCTGGCACTGTCTTTCCTGAACTGAAGACCCTAGATCAGAGGACACAGTATCTACATCTGCCTTAAGCTGTGTGGAATTGAGGGGGATCATCATGTCCCTCCTGGAGGCTCCTGTTCCTACCGTGTTGGATACTGCTGGCCGTTTCTGCCAGCAGTTTCAGAGTAGTTCTTCTGCTATTCACTGTCTCCAGGGTTCTGGCAACAGTTTCAGAACTGTTATCATGGCTGACAGTGGTCAGTGCCTTACATAGAGTAAGTTTATATTGTTGAAGTGTTTTAGGAGTTATTTCAAGACCTGGCAGTCTTCTTAACAATGTCTTTTATAAAGTTTTGGCCAGAATAATCTTCAGATCTTAACTTTTTTTTATGTGTATCTGTGCTATGATATCATGTTCACATTATAATGATCAGGTAACTGAGGGATCATTCACAGCCATTTAATCCTGCCCTGGCTTACAGCAAGATGTATTTCCTCATCTTTCTATGTATCTTACTAAGGACTTTGTTCAGATGTGTTTCAGCTATCTTCAATGATGAATTGTCTTTAGTCTTTCCTATTTTTTAATTTTTTTTTCCCTAGGTTTCATTTAGCATTGTCTGTTCTGGGCTGCATCAGAAGCAGTGTGGCCAAAAGGTTGAGGGAGACAATTCTGCCCCCCTCCTCTGCTCTCATGAGACATCACCTAGATTAATGCATCCAGTTCTTGGCCCTCCAACACAAGAAGGATGTGGACCTTTAGATGTGGGGTACAGAGGAGGCCAGAAATCACCAGAGGGCTGGAACACCTCTGCTCTGAGGAAAGGATGAGAAATTTGGGATTTTCAGCCTGGAAATACAAGGCTCCAGGGAGACCTCACAGTGGCATTTCAATACTTAAAGGGGGCTGATAAGAAAGATGAGGACACATATCTTATCAGGGTCTGTTTAAATAGGACAAAGAGTAGTGGTTTTAAATTAAAAGGTCACCTCCTTTCAGCTGCTGGCTATCTTCCTTTTGATGTAGCTCAGGCTTTCCAGGCTGCAAGTGCTCATTGCAAGCTCATGTTGAGTTTTTCATCAGCCGTTTCTGCCAAATCTTTCTTTGCAGGACTGCTCTCAATCACCTATCCTTCCAACCTGTTTCTGGGGTTGTTGCAAACTTTTATCTTGTTTGAAAAATGACTATTGGAAACATTAATTTCTTTTTTGAGGTTTTTTATTTGTCTTGCTTTGAGAAAGTAAGTTAGAAAGATGGCTAGTGAGGACTTACTGCCCCCCGGTGTTCACATGGGGATTAATTTGATTAGGAGGCAGAAACATCCCTTAATAAAATATCTTTCTTTTTCTGCCCAAGAAATCAGATTCTCTGCTTTCATCATAGGTGTCCAAAGACTTCCACTTCATTTTAGGATGTGAAGTATCACCACCAGGACTAAAAATAGATAAGATCAGGTTTTGGGCACTGGCCAAATACATAAGCTGACTTTTCTCAGGAAACTTTTACTTTCTGTTTTAATTTGGAACAGCAAACTTTTAATAAATAATTTGCATAAAGCTAATGGTTTTGGACAAATCAAATTAGAATCTTACCTAGCTTACTTACAGTAACTAAGACAAAAAAATTGGGGGTTATTCTCAGAGGAAAGACAGGGTGAGACATAAAAACAGCAATGAAGGAAGCATGGTTTCTATGCCTTGAAGAACCATTAAAAAAAAAAAAAAAGACAAAAACACCCCCCCAAAAAAAACCCAAAAAAACCCCAAACAAACAAAACAAACCAACCAACCAAACAAACAAAACCCCAAAAGAACAAAAAAAAAAAAAAAAAAACTAAAAATCCCCACAGAAAAGAATATATCCTCTAGAGGCTAGAAGGGTAAGTTTCTTAATCTGCATCCATTGACTTAATTCTCTGAACATGACAGCCCACACATTTCCTATGAGATACACTGGTCACTGTGTGAGGAAGTACTACTATATGTGACTGAAGCAGATAGATCCTGGTGGGATCCTGTGATCTTTGGAAAGCTCATAGAAGTTTCATTTTAATGGCAGCTGCCCTTTAATACCTCAAAACTTTCATCTTCCTCCATGTGTTCTCTTACAACTCATTAAGCTGAAGTGCCTTTGTTTGCTCTCATGAAAATTTCAAACATTGCTTGAATATTTATGACTTCTGTTCAACTTTGTGCCCACCAGGATTCCCACGTACTCTCATGAAAAAGTAATTTTCCAGCTGTTAGGTCCCTATCATATAGAAGTATAGGGAAAGAAAATAAAGAGATTTTACTTAGAAGAGAAAGGACCATTCACTCAAGGCAGGAAAGATGTATCAACATTTCTAAAATGTAACAAGTAGCAGAAGCACAGTAGTTTCCAGAAACAAATGTTATGCAAGCACTTGTCTTAGGGAAAAAAAAAAAGCTGATGTTGCTATTAGGGAGTTGATCATATATATTATTGGTTACCAGACCTCTGAATATTTGTACTGTTGGCTACCCAGGCTCATGCTATTTTAACCTGACAGTGAAAATATTATAAAAGATATGTGCACTTTTAATAAATGTTTCGGGATATACCACGTCTGGGGACCGTGCCTCATACGTTGCATTAGCAGTGCCTGGAGTTGTTTTCCCTTGGTTGTAGGACTTGGCACTACATTTTGTTGTATTTGTTGATGTTTCTGTAAGCCCATTTCTCCGGCCTGTCAAGGTCCCTTGGGATGGCACCACAATCCTCTGTAGTATCAGCCACTTCTGATTTTGTATCACCAGAAGCCTTGCTGAGGGTACCCTCTGCTCCTTCATCCAGGTCATTGATGAAGATATGGAATGGCATAAGACCCAGTGTGGACTCCTGAGATACACTTCTAGCTACTGGCCTCCAGCTAAAATTCATGACACTGATCACAGTACTCTGGGCTTATCCACTCAAACCACTCTGTCTGCCCACCTAGCCCATACTTCAGCAGCTTCTCTGTGAGGATTTTACTGCAGGTAGTGTTAGAAACACTGATAAAGTCCAGGGAGTCAAGTAGGAAATATCTGCTGGTCTCCCTATTTCTGCCAAGTCAGTCATCTCATCACGGGTTATTAGGCTGGGCAAGCGGGACTACTTTGTGCATCCGTGCTGATGGGTTGTCCTAGTTTCAGATAGGACAGAGTTAATTCCGTTGCAGTTGCTGTGAGGGGCATGGAGCCTGGAGAAGTATGGGCATGTTTAGGTTGTTATTCAATACCATAATACGAGACATGACTTTGGGTGGAAGAAAAAAGGAATGCAACACAGAGCCATTGACATTTTGCTCCCTTTTTCAAGGGGAGCAAAGCAGTGAACACAGTGGTGGGGTGGCATGGTGTGGGTGATCCAGCTTGGAGGTCTGTCCATCCTTGTTTTTCATTGCCTTGGGTTTGGGGAAAAAATACTTCCACTGTGGTAACATCTGCCATTTTCTCCCTTTGCTTGGGAAGCCACATGTCACTGGCCATGGTAACAATGTCACTTGGGAAGCCACATGTCATTGGCCATGGTAACCCCCAATAGGCTGGACTTCTGTAGCCATTTTTTGCCTGTAACTACCCTACTTTATATATTGTTGTTATTATTGTTATTATTTTCCTCATCTAATTGCTGTTCTAGTAAGTTGTTATCTCAGCCTGTAATCTCTGCCTTTTTGTTCCTTTTTCACTGGAAGGGGTGGTGAGAAGGGAAGAGGTAGCTTGGAGTTTAATTTCCAGGTGGTTTTAAACCACAACACCAGTTCTGATCAGCTTCTTGTTCTGCATGTGCAAGGAATGGTTATTCCATCACCTTCCAAAGCGTTCCCAAGAGCTGTTTTAGTAAACATATTCCCAGTGGTATATGTCTGGTGCAAATACGAAACTTGCATGCAATAATTAATTTACCATAATTTAAATGTCATGAAGTTGCGTTGAAACAAGTCCTTAGCAGATGGCCAAAAGTGCTGTCCCACTTCTTAGTAAAAAAAAAGTTAAACCTCAATTGTTCATGACTAACAAAATTGCTTTACTAGATGAATAACAGTCCCAAAAAGGCTTGCTTCTAAGGATTCTTGCACTGCCTAAGATAGTGCAGAGAGATGTGCTGGTTATGCACAGGAGCAGCCATTTGGAATGTAGTTTGTCAAAGGCTGTAGGTGCTGGCCATCTGGATCAGGTGGGGAATTGCAGATGAAGCATCTCTGGATAGCCTCTCAGGAGTCAGTGACCACTTCCTTGGGTGGAAACCTTGCCAACTGGCCTTCACCCGTGCCTACTCCCCAGTGGGCTCTCCTCTTTGGTTGCTTGTATATGGTGTGAGTTCTGTAGCACAGAGGGAATTAAACCGTGGGATGATACTCGGGATCAGAGGCAGCTCCTCACATGATTCATTACAGACAGTGGAAATATGGTAACATGCTTCCAAAAAGATCTGTGATTCCTCACGAATTGTTCTGTTACTCTGCCCTACATTTTACATAAGAAACTGCATTGAAAGAGTAAAGCAGTCACCCAGCCCTTGTTTTTCCTTCACGTCTGTCTGTACAACAACTTCAGGATATTATACTTCTAAGAATGCATTGGGAATAAACATTATCACAGTATTTAACAAGTTAGATTGAGCCATTTATCCTTGGTGTCTTTCCATCAGGAAGCTTGAAAAATGCCCAGTATGCAGTGCATGTTTGAGGTTTTTGCCCTCTGTACACAGGCAATAAATTTTTATATTAGGCATGTGTCTTCTACATTTTCATTAGTTAAATAAGCATAGTTTTGCTGACTGAATTAGAGATCTGCTGGTGATTTGTATGTGTCTGTGTTTGTGTGTGCACTCATATGTGAAGTTTACATAACCTGTACATGCAAAAGTTAAAAATTATTCTCTGTGCTTTGGCAATTGCTTTGAGATGTTAAGGAATCTTAACATCAGAGCCAGAGTTACATAATCTATTGTTAATTTCCTGAAAGGGTTTAGGAGATAACCTTGTTGCCAGCAAGATAGCTGAGTAGATTACTAAAACCTTATTCCAGTGATCAGAAGAATGTGGATAGATTAAAATACATATTTAATAATGTATTTACACATTAAATATATATTGTCCTTGATTGTAAACAAAAGGCTTAATCAGCTGTGAAAAGAGAGTTAGGGATGAAACACATACATTTACTTCTAAAACAATTCATACACTTATGAAATACATGACTTTAACTCGATCATTTTATTGTTTAACACAATTATGTCTGCAACAAATGCTTGTCTTACTGGATTCCCCTCCTGTAACAGTTGCTTGTTGCAATATGTAATACTTTTAGCATAGTTTTGGAAGATTTTTTTCTTTTACTTCAAAATAATTTTAAAATATCTGTATCCTTAGAAATTATGATTGTGGGATAAAGATGAGTATAGTCTAGAAACAATGTGAATTTGTGACCAAAGCTCTGTTAATATCTAAGGTGAATATTCCAGAATACTCATGAGAATATGTGAGGCCTTTCTTTCTTTTTTTTTTTTTTTTAAAGGCCATACTTCCTTATTTCTCTTGAGTGAATCTAATTTGGATTATTCAGAATTGAGCTTTGGCTTTTCTACAGCTTTTTTTGTCACCTAACCTTACATCTTTCCTCCTCTTTCTTACATCTTTTAGTCCCTATGTGTTCATCTTCACACTTAATATGGTAACATTTATGTTATTTCATTTGTAATGCTCACACAGTTTTTCTGTATTTCAGAAATATTTCTAGTTATGCTATCTTCTAGAGAAAGTCTTCAGCCTTCACAGCCTATTACAGTATTGCTGCTTTTAGCAGAAGCTTCAGCCTGTTTACGTTTGACCATTAATCTGTTCAGTGTAAATCATGCTCATTTTATTTCATTAGTTTTCTGTTAATGGGATTAATTGAAAATTAATTATACTGTAATTATGTTGTCTCCGACCAGACAGACACTTTCAATATAAATGGCATTGTATGTTAATTTTTTTTCTTTGAATAAATAAATAAAGACATTGGTCACACCTAGATTATTTACCTATTTCTGATCACTGAGAAACTATGGGAGGAGAATTATTTACTTGATATGGAATATTTATTTGTCATTTAGCCAAAGTTCTTTCTGAAGTGGCCTTCTCTTTGCATTTTTTTCATGAAGAATATATATGTCTTTGCAAGGACATTTAACCATCAGTAATCCTCTTCTCAGATTTCTTCCCTCATCATCTTATACTTCCCAATAAAAGAGAACATAATAGGAGAGCCTTATTAAAATATTTAGTTCTGCAGAACTACCAGACATGTTTGTAGTACACTCTATCTGCTCCTCAAAAACAAGACAAGAAATATGACTCAGTTTCTATAAATCATCATCCTTTTAACAGGTCTTTCATTTGAAGTAGTTTGCTTCTGCTTTTGAGCTTGAGTCACACAGTAATTCTAAAAGAAAGACAGAATAAATGTCTAGACAATTTGCTGTCCTAGTTGCAGAACTGTAAAGAGAGATAAATTGAAGATTTTGCCCTTTGTTGTTTTTGCAAAGAGCATCAAAATATTGTCTGCCTATCAAAGTGTGTAAATCTAAACTTCATGCTGAAAGGAATTAAAATTGAAAAAAAAATTGAAAAGAGGACTAAGGGGTTATGTTTACAATCCTTTTATACACCTTCTCCACTACCTTTCAATCTGTGGGCACTATCTGGTCACCCAATGCCTCAGTAGAGATATATAAAAAGAAAGCTTTGACATAAACCTTTCTAGGGAGGAAAGATCTCCTCCTCTTGAGATAAACTTGATAAGACACAATGCACACTGTAGATAGAACATATAATTTCCAACTTATTTGCTTTATTATTATTTCAACCTTATTGATGGTTTTGCCTACCATTCTCAAAAATGAGCAAGAAAGTTACGATGCATTCAGCCCTGACCTTTAAGTTAGTCAGTACTTTTTCTCCATGCCTGTCTTGGTTTAGCATACTTTAGTTAAGGAAAATAATCACTATTTACTAAACTCATATGAGTTGTTCAAAATTATTTGAGGGCCCAAAGAGCCCATAACTCTGAAACACAGGTTATCAAAAGGTTTTTATTTCTCTAAAGAAACAACTGTTTGAGAGACTGAGACAGAGAAATAACCACAAAAGACACAAGTATATCTTTCTGTCTTAGCACCTTCTTCATCTTTTGACAAAGAAATAAATCCTGGCAAATACAGAGGAGAGTGAAGGAGAAAGGGAATGAAGACTGTGTATCAATTCTCCAGGCTATACTCCCGATGTTCATAACTAAAGGTCCATCTGTTTCAGATATACCATCTTGATGTATTTTTCTTGGACAAATATTTGTTCACCTCTTACAGATCCTGCACAAGCTTTTAACATCTGCAGTATCCTGAATCAAGAAATTTAAAAGCTCAACTGCAATTGCCTAAAGTGACCCTGCAGGAGACTACAAATAGTTGTTCTGTGTTTGCCTTCTTTTTGCCACTCTAATCCAACTTTCACATATATGTCTCCAGCAAATCCTACTACCAGCCACTTGTGGATTGAAGTGTAAATACTTCTGAAAATACTTTCTTACTGGTAGAAATCCAGAATGCTATACCAGGAACAGCTAAGTAGCCTAAAATTCTCCACCTATGGAGAGCCTATGGTGGGTTTGTGAAATTAGGAGAGAGGGTGAATTGTGTGAGAATGAGTATGTATTTTCCAATGTACGTGCTGAAAACATTGAATGAAACTATTGTGGAAAGGCTGAGAACAAACCAAAGGTGGAGGTCTTTTGCATGATGTTCAATTAAACTTTGGGACTTCGCTGCCAGGAGCTGCTATGGAGAGAGAAAATTTGCATGGATTCAATAAGTTTATGATCAAAGCAATGGGAAGAAAATCCTCTGCAAGCTATTAGTACAAAGGCATTGCATTCAGATAGTAAGCCCTAGACCTGCATGTTTTTGAAGGTAACAAGGGCATTTGAAGAAACTACAGTATGCTCATTCTGCTCTAATTTTCCTACTTAGGCACCCACTCCAGCCAGGTATTAGAGCGTGTATAACGCGTTAGATGGACACAGATCTATGCAGCCCTTGGGATCTGCACTCTCGTGGGCTTGGTTTGTCATGCTAGTTCCTCTGCCTTTACTTTCTGCAAGCTATTGCAAAAGTGAAGAAAACACAAAAACTGAGATTAGCATCATAGTCTTTTATCAGGGACATCTTAGATGATGATTGCCTTCTAAAGACTGCGGAATTTTTCCGACTGTTGACCCCTAAAGTGGGCATATTCCTCTAGCTGATGCAGGAGCTGCCAGCACAGTTAATTTGAGGTCTCTTAACTGAAAAATCCCTTTAGCAACATGAGCTTCTCTCTCTGCTAGGTCACTTGCCTGTGAAGCGTAGATGCTGACAGTAATGTCTTTGATAACAAAACTGCCCTATGGAATTACTGCAGCAAACATTGCTTTTTCTTATAGTAAGAATTTTCCACAGTAGAATGTCTCATCTGGAAAATACAGCTTGCCATTGGTATTATTTCTTCCAAGATTTTGAAGTTAATGGTAACATTTTAACCTATCTGTAAGTCTAGCAAGAACTAGAATATATACAAATCCAAATACAGATGCTGGTTTTTCAATACACAGAAAAATCCCTTTTCTTTCTACCGACCTAATTGCACTATTTCTTAAGTTTTGCTGGATATTTGTGTAGGTATTAATCTTTTTTCAGCTTTGGCTTTCTACAGAATTATTTGCCTATTACTTACAATTCAAGCTGTATTTTTCAAGTAGAAAATTACATTCATAAAATACTATGAAACCATCAAGTAGATTTTAACGTTATTATGTCTTCTGCAGTTTGTATGGTGATTCCTTCAGTTCAAGTATTAAATATAACTCAAGATGATAGCATCTGTAATAATTTTTTCATTGTCCATTTAATATTAGATCCTGCAACTATAGGCACTCTAAGTGTAATAGATCCAGGCCAGGGAGGGGAGAGAATGGTGATGTCTACAAAGGTACATGTGATCTGATGCCTGAAAGGTAGATATGAAACAAACATCATTACTTTAGAAATAAAGGTGCATTTGAAAGCCTAATTGCATAAATACTATTAAAATCTTTGACTCACCTGCTCTAGGCATTTATGCTAGAAAATTTAAGAGACTTTTTCATGCATGTCAGTCGAGCTATTCTGTTAGAGGTTATTGCCTTTGAGAAGTCTGTAATTTCAAAAGTCAGGACCAGAGATATGACTTCTTTTGTTTGTTTTGGTGTTGTTTTTTGTTTGTTTGTTTGGGGTTTTTTTTGTTTAGGTTTTTTTAGGTTTTTCTTTTGTTGTTAATTCTGCTAACCTCACTAATGAGAAGAGGAAGTATTGTGTGACTATCACAACTGAGGACTGATTTTACCAGCTACCGTTAAGAAGGGTGCCAACCCCTCCACATGAGCTACACCCTCATTACCCAGATTTTCATCAGCTGATTCTCTAATGCAGCAGTATTCAAAATTTTTGATCACACACTCCATCGTTAAAAAGATTTGCAGCACACCCCCTATTTATTTTTATTTTTAATAAGTTATGTATATTTACTGTTGTACTATTATGCACACTATAATAAGGCATGCACACAAACAGAGATCAAAAACCGATGAGATTAAGATAAATTTTGAAATGGTGACAATACAAAAAATATTTTTTCTCCAAATCTGAAAACAGGAATTATCCTGTGCAGGCACCCCACAAGGAGACCAGTGCCCTTGTGAATCAGTTCAGACATTTTGGAAAACTAACCCTGCAAAACAAATTGATTGATTGTTGCTGTATGAACTCTCTGAACTATGAGCTTACGGGAGACCTGGAGGATCAGGAAGCGTCACACTAGAAACAGGGAGGTGTGACCATCCCAATTGCAGCAGCTAGGTCATCAGAGCCAGACCATCATTCCCTGCCTAACTGCAGGGGCCCAGAGTCTCAGGCTCCCTACATGTTTATCTCATTTGCAAACTGGTTAACTGTTCTCAGGAAAATTTACCTGTATGGCACCCTATGTTATGATTATTGCAGCCTTAGTCCTTGAACCCTGAAGGAAGCTTGAACTGCAGATTTTCAGGCACTTCAAAAACTGGAATTTACCCTGAGAATAATAAAGGATAGCTTTATGTGCTGAGTTCCTAAGGGAAAAAAAAAAAAAAAAAAGTATGTGTTGCAGACAAGCTTTAAAGGCATAAAATAAACATTTTCTGTCAAGGTAAAGGTTAAGAAGATCATTACTCATTGTAGAACTAGAGTATAGGCAGACTCATTTGACTTGTTTCTATCGTCTTTATTTTCATCTTCAGCACAGAGAAGCAGACAGCTCTATATATCATCGCTGAAGCCAGAGCTCCTCTTTCCCTTCTCCCTGTGCTTGTATGAGCTTTCTGCCCAGCCCCAGCAGTCAGGGACAGAGACACCATAAACTAATGACCAGACATGGCATCTCCTCACAGCAGCATGCCATGTCTCAGCATACCTCCACAACAGCACTACCTGGTGTCACACAGAAGTGAAAGCAGCTTAGACTTACAGGAGGGTTTAGTACTCACAGCACTGGATGTTGCATCGTCTCCTTTTATGTTACATGCCTCAAAGAAATTTACAGAATAATTCATCGTGGTGTGGTGCTGTTGCACACCACAATGACACAGACTCCAACTTCAGAAGGCTGAAAATGACTATATTTATTACTGGGAATGTCTTCCCTTTTATACTGTTCTACACAGAACAACTGGATTGGTGAAACAAGGACAAACATCAATCACATTGGCCAGACCAGAGGGACATCAAGAAAAGTCCCTCCTAGGGAAAGAATGTAAACAAAGGTTACAGTTAGAAAAACATGTCTCTTGTTCACAGAAAACTCTCTGGGAAAAGAGTTGCAGAAAACCAAAACATCTCTCAGGCATGAACCAGGGCTGCAGTGGTGAGTTAGAACATTGCACATGGCACATTAAGATTTCTATTAGGAAATACTGAAGACAGTGATACCTGGAAACTTGCTGCTACCGTGTTCAAAATGCATGACTACAAGAGCTGTCAATGAGATTAACTCAGACATCCATTTTAAACTAAGTTAATCTGTTTAATTTGGGCAAAATCAAACAAGGAAAAAAGGAACGTCTGTCTTTGGGAACTGACACTACCCATAGTCTAATTCTTCTCCCCGACCTGCAATGAGACATATCTGTTCTTACTGCCTATCTAAACTGAAATAATACAACATTTTCGTGGAGACAAAACTCCATTTTTCGTGGACTAGAAAAGATAATGGTGAAATGGAAGCACAAACAGCAAAAACACAGACAGACTACTTGATCTGAACACTTAGAAATATTCTATCTGAACCCTTTTTGATGAAACGGATCTCTGTCAGCTGATCATACTTTGATTCTGCAGCCATAAAACAATATCCTTGTTCTGACATTTCAACTTCCTGTCACAGCTCATCCTTTTCAGATTCATTTGGGTTGAGAAAGCTATCAATCCTGTGGTGTAATCAATGTACACTACTCCTTGCAGCTGTCAGTGCTACCTGAAGTGAGTCTCATGCATATTAATGCTGAAATTTTATTAAAGCTTTTGTACAGATAATATGATACCTGGTGGGGACACCAAGGAAGAGAATACGAGACATCAAGACTTATAAGTGAAAGTGGTGCAAATGATGGAATGATGGTGAAAGTTCTTTATTAATTGTTCAATTTCTGTTTCTTGATGGAGAAACAACAGTACCAAAAACAATCCCAAAAACCTAAAACTCAAAAAACCCCAAAGCCTCAAGCCTGTAAATAATTCCAGCTTCTCTTCAATAAATGATTACCAATTTGATATTTCCCTCTTTAATTGCTAATGAAGCATATAAAATATTAATTACTGCTCTTGTATATTAGGATGGACATCTGTGAGTCCATTACAAACATACTGCTACAACATTTGATACTCCTGTGAGATTAGGGTCATTTTGAAAAGCAGTCTCTGGGGATGAGGAGGAGTTTTTCTGAACTGCTGGTAAATTGGAGAAGACAGTAGAAATTAGAGTGATTTCATTGGTTAGGTCAGCAGAGAGAGGTGGCTTGCAGGCTGCACACTAATGTCTATGCTGCCTTCAGGTCTGTCAGCTAAAATTAATGATTCACTGCAAACTAGAAAGGATTGTTTTTTGTGAGCTGCTGGGGGATAAAACAGCTTTGCAAGGTCACATTCTGTGCACACTGTCCCTCATTAACCTCCGCCTGGCCTAATCACCAGTGAAAACCAAAATCCCCATGTAGACATATGATAAAAGGCAGTAATATCTGATTATATTTGGGAGACCAACAGGAGGTCGGAGAGCTTATTCCATGAACAACGTATTTAGCTAGATAAGACCTGGCAGAGCAAACCTGGGTTTTAGTGGAATTAATGGAAACAAAATATTAACGTGTTTCATATCTAAGAACAGAGTACGGTCCTACAATATTCACTTTATAATATGCATTTCTTCTTAAAAAAATATATCTATTTCCTATGCATTTCAGCTTGCTTTCTTAATTTTCCACTGCTCATCAATATTAGCTACAAGGAAATATTTTCTGTATCTAAAGTGATAGACATCTAAATTATCCAAATCATTAAAACTACTACATTTGATAGACACCTAAATTATCTGAATCATTAAAACTACCTTTTTTTTTTTTCTATTGAGATTGCTACAGGAGAGTTTGTAATAAGAGGGAGGAGAGGAAAAGATGCTGGCAGAGACTTTCAATTCTTTGCCAGAAAAGAGTATGTTTTGCCCTTTAGCCAGGATACTCATCCCAAACCAAAAGCTGTATTCAAAAAAAATAGACATGTTATGTCTTAATTTCTTACAGAAATATAGACACGGTGTTAAAGATCTTCAGATATGAAAGGAATTGTGTCCCCCTCAAGGGACTGAGAAGAAAACACATAAAGCAAACCTTAGAAAAAAATCCATAAATATTTTAGGACTAGAGATGTTGAAGACTTAAAAAAAAAAGCCAACATAAAACTAAAATAATCAAGAATTATTTAAAATAATAACACATGCTTAGTCAACACAGTAGAAAATATACACTGTTTACACTATAAATTGACATAATGATATTTCAAATACCACGTTCTTAGCCAACGAACTAGAAAATGTATGTAGTTCACATGATATACATTGGTATAACGATGTTGCTCAGTTGTCAGCAAATTAAGCCAGGCACTGTACACACAGTAACAGCTCATTTTCCAGTGAACTCAGACAGCTGCAAAGAGGCCATGTTTTGGCAGCCCCGTGGAGTTGCTATCTTTCCCAGAATGGAAGAACCTGCTGAGAGTTCCTCAGGAACTTCTGGCTTTCTCAGTTTACAGCCTCGCTAGTGGGATGCTCTGGGCTCTAAATACATTTTGAGTATGCTGATGGGATTTTTTGATTTGACCCATTGTACCTTATAAAATAGACATCCTCATTCTGTCCAGAAAAGTAATGAGAATCTGGTATTTAGTATGATGCATAAGAGCAATACTTTCCTTTTATTTTTTACACACTTTTTAAGATTTCCATAAAGTGTTGTTTAAGATAAATAGTGAATTAAAAGAGTTCCCTGATATCTTTGTAATATAGATATGAGTTAGAAAAAGAATCTGCCACTCTTTCTATCACAGTAGAAAGGATCAAACATACTCAATTAACTCAATTGAACTAAATTGAAATATAGGGGGCCATTTTGTTGCAATGTATCATAATAAGTGAAAGCATACCAAACAGTGGATTTCTGCATATATTATATATGTTACATATTTATGCTTTTATAGAATTATTGTGATTGCCTAATGCTTCATTAACTCCATTCTGGAAGGTCATGTCTTTTGTACTGGCACAGCACATTATGAACTAACATGGTTGACAACAGTGAGTTATAATGTTGGAATAACACAGTAATGTTATTCACAGTGATTCTAATAGGATCTGACAGGGAGAGTGTGTGAAGGCTGTGCAGAAGGTGATTATCTAAAAACTGCTACTCCACGGAACATTTGCAAGGATGTTTACACAGACCTGCTACTCACAGAGTGCTTCTTTTGAATAAAATCTGTGATGCTTGAAAACAGTTGTGGAAACAAATAGAGCCTTGCCAGGGAAAAAAAGAGATCTATGCCTTTTGCAACTGATAAAAATCAATGTTTCAAGCAGTCCATCCTTGTCTTTTCTTGTTGAGAAAAGTCAGTGAAGAAGAGGTGGTCTGGATTCATCCTGGTGCTCTCTTCCAGCATTTTACTGTGGTGCTGAACCAGGGGAAGTCCTTTAGCTGAGGCTGCTTCACAGACAAATGGCAGCTTTATGGCTACGTTAACTCTTAGTTGCTACCGGACACATTCTCTCTCTCTTCATGAAATCCAGATGGAGTAGGATAAATAGATGTCTAAGCTTGGTGGCTGGCTGAAGTGCCCAGCATTAGGATAGAAAATGTCATGTCTGAGAATCTACTGCTGTTCTTCCCTACCCTCCCACTCGCTTCTCAGTAACATTGCTGCCTTTGCTCGCAGGCTTCCCTATCATCTGTTAGTTGTCAGAAGCAGCCCTGTCTCTTGTAGTTTAAAACAAAACAGTTCAGAATCATTAAGTAACTTAATTCCTTGAACAGAAAGCAGTCCAATCTCCTGTGATGTACATGTTGCCAAATGCTGGCAGAAAGAAAAGTGACGAATAAAATAGGTGCAGAAGTTTGGGAATATTACCTAATTGTCAGATAGAAAACAGTAACATTCCTAAAAAGCTTCAGGAATGAGAATGATGGGCACACTAGCAGTGTGAGTGCCATTTTTTTTCTTTGCTCTCAGGAGGCTCAGCTGAGTGAGATTGTTGGCTGCAGCCACGGTACTCAGGGTATTCATGTGTTCAGGGTATCCCCGTGCTCGGGACATCCTGGTGCTCAGGGTATCCCTGTGTTCAGGACATCCCTGTGTTCAGGGTATCCCGGTGCTCAGGACATGCCGGTGCTCAGGACATCCCTGTGTTTAGGGTATCCCTGTGTTCAGGGCATCTCTCTGCCCAGGGTATCCCGGTGCTCAGGACATCCCTGTGTTTAGGGTATCCCGGTGTTCAGGGTATCCCGGTGTTCAGGGTATCCCTGTGTTCAGGGCATCTCTCTGCCCAGGGTATCCCGGTGCTCAGGACATCCCGGTGCTCAGGACATCCCTGTGTTTAGGGTATCCCGGTGCTCAGGACATCCCTGTGCGGCCGCCGCTCTCGAGTCGCGGGGCTCTGGGCGCTGCGGGGCTCTGCGGACCCACAGCAGTTCGTCCCAAACCCGCAAACAACGGTGACAAAGTGACACCTTCTGGCCAAAGGGAAGATTTGCAAAGCGCCCAAACACTCCTGCAGCTCCGATGGTGCAGGCGTGGAGAGAGAGACCAGTTACTGTTTCCCCTGCATTCTCTGTTTTCTTTTAAAATATTGACAGCTAATAGCTTTCTACCGATACCATTGGACCGCCTGATGCTGGCAATCGTAACACTGCGCTGTGGGTATTTGGCCAGCGATATTTTAGAATTGGACTGAACTATCCCCAACCGTTTTTTAAAAATCCCTTATAAATATTCATTTAAAACCCAATGAATATTCATTACTTCAGGAAACGGAGGATGTGAAGCTCTCCAGAGGTGTGTGGTAATGGTGTCGTCATTGCCTTGTCCCAGTGCTACGTGGAGTGCTCCATGTGACACACACTGAACTTCTCGAGCAACCTGGGGCTGCACAGACTGCGACACAGGTGCCAAACACCAGAACCCAATTTCTTCCACAGTCTGAAAATGGATGGATAGGTAAGGCTGCTGAGTGCCTGAAGCATTCCATGATTAGCTAGTTAACAAAAACTTCATATTATTCTTTCTATGCGCTGAATTTGCTAGAAGTCTTTAGAAAGTCTACCCTTGATTGAAATGCTGCCTATCATAATAGCCATTGATGGATAGAATTGGTGGTGAGAGCAGGGGGAATAGAGCAAGTTGGGGTTTTGGTTGGTTGAGTCAGCTGTGTCAATTTTGTACCTTTACACCAACAGAGAGCTTATGAACTGCTGTAATGGAAAAATACTATTCTTTTAAACATGACCTGGAACTAAGTAAGTCAGCCAAATGGCTTTAACTCGACTTGCAATAAGTCAAGGAGGGAAATTAAATAGACTAGAGCCTCATTTTCTCCTAACTTGTGTGGTTGGGCAAGTCAATGGTTAAAAAAATATTCCCCATAAGAAAGCAATCAATCAATGTTAGTAGTATATTGATAACCAAGTAATAGACCATGATTATGTTCTGATTCAATATGTTGGTGTTTTGCCATTGCCCATAATTTTACCCAGGTATATGTTATAGATCTTTCCCTTTGGGGATCTCCAATTATTCACCAAACCACTGTATGGAAATCTCAATTCCACTTACAGGATTTTTTTCGAACGCTATGTTAATGTTGCCTGCTTGCAGAACTCTCTTCTGTTATTTATATTCTTTTCAGCAACAACCTCTGTCTGTGGTCATTCAGTAAAACCTCTGCACCATGTCTCATCCTAGGCTGCATTTTTGTTTTCTAATCATATTTTTGTGATCCCTTCCATTCAGTGATGATAAGGAGTAAATCTTTATAACTAAGTGATACTGGATGGTTTCAGTAAGAAATTGAATGACAGCATGTGCTATCAGCTATTTCTTCCTTGCCATTAGAGCTACAGCACTGACAAAGAAGCAGCATTTTTACTTCAGCTATCAAGTTTTGATAAACAGGATGTAGAATTTCTTTCATTGGTGCTTTTTGTTTAATTGCCCAGTAGTTTAAATAAATAATTTCCTGACAAATTCACATCAAGTGTGATACAATGGTTCCTGAGTGGCTTCCCACTGTTAAAATATCTTCCCAGCTGCCTCCCAACTTGGTCCCTGTGCTTTGGGGCACAGTTTGTCATATACCCTTCTGTATCTTGTATTTTGCTACAAGAATCTCCTTTTCAGAGGCTGGGAGTCACCTGCTACTCAGGCTCCTGGTGAGCAGGGGAAAGGAATTTTTGTGACCTTTTTACTATTGCAGAAACAATTCTTCCATTTCTCCATAAGAACAACATCAAGATTTTTTTTTTTTCTGGATAAATTGATTTAAATATAGGGTGCCTCGGTCAGTGAAATCATTGGATTGATGAATGAGTCAACAGAATTACACCACCAGATTCAATCCTGAATCAGTTTTTTGATGTCCAGGTTCTAGCCAGCAATGACCAAACACATTTTCCACCAGAGCCTTTAGGTGCCTTTTACTCTGATATAACTAATCAGATTGGGTACAAATATACATCTAGTTACATGGTATGCCTTCAAAGCACTGTGCAATGTGAGGTAATTTGATTTTATGAATAATTTTATTAAAGGAAACTATAATCTTGAATTCCCATTTGTGGAGTACGAAATTATGAGAAGTTTATTTTGCTTGATTTCCTCCCACATATATAGATAATTTTTTAGCTCTTTTTTTGTGCAGCTTTAGCTCTTTTTTGATTAATAGAGAGGTAATTATGAAATTTTACACTATATGACGGACCAAGGACCAATCTCCCAGCTGGATCCTAAAGTAGAAGATTAGATTTCATCTTCTACTAAGATTTGTGGAAGAGAGATGAAAAAGCAAATAAATCTGACTATATTGCTGCTTCACCTTGCATGAAAAATCTTTACTTCCAGAAACACCCCAAATCTTGAAAATGACCAGTAGCAAATAAGGATTATTTTAAAAACTGTAAAATCCCAAAAGAAGCATATTCGCCTTACCTGTTGCCAACTATTGAAGGATATATGCTTTAAAGAATGATATATTCAATGTTTTCAGCAGAAGGGGAGTAATTGTATTGCTTAAGTAGTTTTTCTCATTACTTAGGCCTCTGTCTTTTTGACTCCTGCTAGAAAATTACAGTCAATTAACTCAGTGGGCGAGAAGCTTGATAAGTTTATCACAGTTGTATAGGGAAAAAAAAGATATTTTGTGGCTTGTTTCTGGCCAGTGTTGGAAAGGAGACTCAGCCTTGTAAAATGTTGGTGTACTGGGTCTGGATGGGATGAGTCAATGTCCTTCACTGCAGCCCATACAGTGCTTGCTTCAAAATTGTGGCCGAGTGGTAAAACAATGCTGATAACACAGCAGCATTTTGGGCACAGCTGAACAAAACTTGCACAGTATCAAGGGTTTCTCTTTTGTGCTCTGACTCCCCAGAGAGTAAATCCAGGGTGAGCAGAGCATTAGAAGGCCACCTAGTCAGGACAACCAAGTCCTGACTGATCAAAGGAATTTTCCACCCCATAGAGCATCCTTCTCTGCAATAAAGGCTCAGAGGAAGTATGAGATACGACAAGAATATGATATTTGCCCTCTCAAGCAGCTGTTACACATGCTGAGGCCCTGGTTCCCAGGAAGAATTTGGACATCTGCCCGCCAATGGCAGGTAGCAAATGAATTCCTGTTTTTGCTTTGCTTGCATGCACAGCCTTTGCTTCCCCTATTAAAGTGTCACTGCCTTGATGCCAGAGTGGTTTTGCCTGCCTTCCATTTCCTCCATGCCTCACAGGGAAGCAAGAGAGAGTGAGCAGCTGTGTGGGGTTTTGGGTGTTGGCCAGGGTCAAATCATCCCCACAGCCAGCTACCCAACAGCAGGAAAAGCACACATTTCCAGGGCATGTACCCCTAATACAGCTCTTCCAACACAAAAAAATATAATTCAGGAAAAAATATCAATAGCATTTGAGTTGTCTCTTCTTAAATATTTATTACTTCTCCTCATATGAAAAACCCCAAAGTACACAGCGATATTGGTGAAGAATCATACCTACACTAATAAAAACATTTGTATCTTATTAAGGTATATAAATGTTTTCTAGATGGCATTTTTCACTGGGAAAAAATACAAAATGGACAAACTGTACCTTAGCTTTTCTTGATCTAAAGAGTCTTTTAGTCCTAAGAGGTGACAAAGTCTTGCAAAAAAAAAGAAATCTGTATTATGCAGTTTTTCTATAATTATTGCAGTGTTAACCCTGAAGTAAGGGAACAAGCAAAAATTCAGCATGTTTCTGCTTCCCTTAGCATATCATGAGAAAGGGTATGAGGGTATGGCAGGCACACAGTGATATGCTTCAGGGATATCTGCCACGATTTCACCCATCTTTGGATTAGACTGTCCTTGAGACAAAGGCTCTAATCAGTATAATATTGGCAAGGCTTTTTATTTGTGAATTTACATAATTACTTTTTAAGCCTGTCTAAGCTTTGATATTCATAATGCGCTGCACCAGTTAGTTCTCAGTTTAATGACATCTCGTGGGAAAACTACAACCTAACAATTTGTACATAAACTAGCTATTGTTTTTTTATCAACTTCTGTTATCTGCCACCTAATCTTGCTTAAAATGTTTTTCTTCTACAACTCTGAGAACTCATTTTCAGATTTGTAGTTAACTATTAGTGGTCTATCAGCTCACTAAGGACCCTTTTTGCTTTTACTACTATGTTGAATATCATAGATCTTGGTGCTGATCGCTGGACATTATTCAAATTTTTCTGTTTCTTGTTAAATCAATTGTTGTTCTACAATAGGTCTGTTGTTTTTACCCCTTGTATTTTCAGACATTGCCAGTACAGGACCTTGTAAAAACACACCATTTCACTCTTTTTGTGAGTTTATGGTTTCCTTGGAACAACTCCTATATATTTGTGTGGTGACACTACTCCTATACTGACTTTTCCTCAATGTACCATCTATAATCCTGTCTGCTGATTTTACCTTTTACTGATGTATCAACAAATCTAAGCATGAAGACCTGTTTTAACCTGAAAGATTTCTTTCCAGATGCTTTCCAAACTTTAGTTAATAATGAAGAGGGCAAGCTCTGATCTGAAGGTTTTTCCAGATGCCTTACCTGGTTTATTCATTCTAGCATTTCTGTGATTCTTTGGTAACAGGAAGACACTCTTCTGAAAGAACTGTTCTAAAGTGTGCTTGAATTCACCAGCAGTGCTAGCTTTTGCTATTCATCTCCCTTGAAATCTATCAAACACTTTCAATTTCTTTGGCACACATCTTTGGCCACACCTTTTTTTTTTTTTTTTAAGTCCTATCACTGGCTCTCCTTTATTTGAAGTCCTGTCACTTCTGCCTCTCTGCTTACTCATGATGTTCTGAGACTGACATTAATTTTCCTCACTTTTCCTGCAGGTTATGCTCTCCTGCTTGCCCTACATAGCTGCTGAAACAATGGCCAGCCACACGGCTCGTTCGTAGTGGGGTTTGTCCATGCTGTGATGGATCAGCACCACGGAGTTATTTTAACTTACACAACTTTTTTTGGGAGAGGTCACACTAGGAGGGCAAGATCAAAAGCACATCATCCAGCTTTTGTAGAGGGTATCTGTGACCTTGCAAAGACATACATAAAAGCTCTCTAGATTCAAAGGAAAAGTCAAATGATACACAGTTGTTTTGTTTGGTTTTCTGTCACTCAACATACATATTATGACCATGATCTTAGAAAAGGCCATTATGTTGTGCAAAGATAGCTTTTCCTAGTATATTCTTGTAACTGTCACCTAATGCATATTGTTACTGTATATGTAAGACGGGGCAGAAAAATAAATTGTCCTGTTATTAAAATCTGGTATCTGTTTTATCCAGTAGTAAACGGTCATGTCTTCTGCATTAAAATTTTTCACAGGGAGACTACTGCACAGCACTGGAGACCAAATATCTTTTCTATAAATACCTTCTCTATAAAGCCACAATTCTTCCCCTTATTCCACCATTTACCAGGACCTTTTCCTTTGCATGCAGTAAGGTAAATGCCCTAAGGTAGCCTGCAGGTAACTTGATAACACCGGTGCTCCTGTTGAACAAAGTGAGCATGTCATCCTTAGGATCCTAGATCTGAAGTGCTCCTTTATCATTACCAGCTGAAATAAGCAGCTGATGTCATTCTTTCCAAATGTGAGTTAGGACAAAACCTGTTCTTCTCTTCTGTGCACATTTTTCTTACTAGCAGTGTCAGAAAGCCAGAAGCAATGCAAAGCACTTCCAAAGGCAGGGAACTCTGAAGGGTTACAGGAAACAATACTCAGAATAGTCATTAGTTCGTATGTCTGCACTGTCAAAATCTGAGGCATGGCAGAAGTGAAAATCACCTAACAGTTTTTAAGCATTGTATCTTATTTCCTCATGATATCTCAGAGCATACAGACATGCAGATCCTTGTCCAGCCTGATGTAACCAACTGATCCTGCCGCTCATTTTCCCAAGTTAATGGATCTGACAGAAATGCTTTTATTTACTTCTCCAAAAGCTGGCTGTGCTTTAGCAATGCATTTTCTAGGTGTCTATATATACATGGATGGAAAAAAGCCCAGTAAGAACTTTTTCATACACTCAATGTATGGTTTAAAAGGGCTAAAACCAGAAGATTTGGTGAAGAAGGCATAGTTTTGCTCAAAGTGACCTTGCAGCTGGGAACGCTGAAACTGCCGGTGTGGGAAAATCTCCCATTTCCTATGCCTACTGTTGCTCATCCTTTGAGAAGCAGAAATCACACGGAGAGGTAAGAATCTCAAGATGTGTGCAAAGCCTTTTGCTGTATAGGGGAGGGCAGTAGGGCACCCCTACTGTCCACTAGGATGAGCTGAGCCTGACGGGGCCTGTGTCCCTGCGTGTCTCTGCTGCCTGGCCTTGTTAGCATGGTAACGAAATAAATCTGTTCTCTGATATTTGTCAGCAGTTTAATGATTATCCTTGAGCATTTGCTTCTGCTGATTCACACACTCAGCTTTTCTGAATGGGTGGTTTTATCTTCTGGGATTTGGATTTCTTTCTGACCGCTTCTTTCCTTCATTTCTGAGTCACAGAAGTTAGTGGTCGCAGAGATTTCTGTGAGCTCTGTGAGCAGAACCACTGCACCTGAACCTACAAGTTCTGACGAAACAATTGCGTGCAATGGCTGAGCTCTGTGGCAAATT
The DNA here is from genome assembly GCA_017589585.1 of Phylloscopus whistleri. Lineage (NCBI taxonomy): Eukaryota > Metazoa > Chordata > Aves > Passeriformes > Phylloscopidae > Phylloscopus > Phylloscopus whistleri. The sequence continues at coordinate 1,807,962 of JADMLD010001394.1, forward strand.
GAGATCACTCACCAAGAGAAGTACATCACTATATAAAAAAAAAAAAAATCCTAATTCTCAAGTTTCAAAGGGTAACTGATGACAATCTTAGAGGGAACTGTAAGTAATGTAGAGGTTAATGTATTTTAAAATGTCAGACAGGATTACCAGATCTTTAGCCACAGAAAGAGAATTCAAGTGAGTAAACAACAGTTGTTCTGCAATATGGAAAGGCTACTGCTATTTTACTTGCACTGGGGAGGTGTTTTCTTTCCAATCCATGGTATGTGTTTGAGCTGTCAAATTGTTTGGTGTTTTAAAACAATACTATTCTGCATGTTTTCCTTTATGTTTTTTGGAAGTACTCATGCATTTAGAAGACTCATGACCCTTAACAGCAAAGAATACAAATTCCCTTATTCCCCTCTTTTGGAATAACTCCAAACTTTGTCTCCCTCTGCTATTATTCTCCATTTCCTACATGGTGCCTTTTAAATAGTAGATTTTTTTTAAAAAGACAATATAGAAGAATTTGGTACTAAAACCACATAGATTCACTTTTACTCCATTGCAGTAACTTGTCCACCAAGTGGTCTTGGCTGCACATCCTACATCTGCTTAGAATGTGATCATTTATTGGCAGTGGTTAGCTTTAGTCTTTCCTATTTTTGTAGAGACTCATCCTTCTGTATAGCAAACTCCAAGTGGCAGAAAGTACAGGTCAATTCTTTTCCAAACGTCTGCCTGCCTGGTAACTGTCCTCTGCTAGGGGGGAACAAGCTCACAAGCATTCAAAGCAGGTGCCAAAAGAGGGACCAAACATACACTTCCCGCTGTGCAGTTTATTTAACTCACTTGAACTCTTCTGGCAAAGACAGCAATGAGCAAAGATCTGGTACTTAGCACAGACAGTGTATGTGCTAAGAAAATGTCCTATTATGCCTTTATGATCATAGAAGACAAACCAATGAAATGCCCTTAGGTCTTCCTTCAACTGATAACTGGAAGGAAAAACAGCAGTGTTTACTCCAGTTTCCAAAGCGAGTGCAGAGATTTATCTTTGTGGGAAGACAAACACCATGTAAATGTGTTTTGGTATCTTGTGCTTCATAAAATAATTAGGACTGATACAGAGTGATATTTACCCTGCTTAATCCAGATTCTCTCTAGGCTGCTATTTTCTGCTGGAAGACTCACTGTTAATGGGAGGTGGTGCTAAAGGGTAACACTAGATGCAACTTCCTAACTTGTATGTCCAAGTTTAAAAGGATAAATCTAGGCCAGATGTAGTGTGTGCATTTAAAAAATAATTACTTGGATTTTACTTTATTTTTGGGAGTTTCTATCTAGAAGTTGGGAATTTTACTTTATCTTTGGGAATTTCCATCTTTACTTAGAGATCTAAGTAAAGATAGTTGGGTAATCGTGCAAATGAGCATCTGGGCCTAAAGATCTGAGGGTATGGAGAAATAAAAATAATTAAAAAGAGGGAGTTTGATTTTATGTCTCTAAGACACCAGGCATAAGATCACAATCACTTTATGGTTAAATTTATTAAAATTATTTCTAAGTACACATACCAATTCACACTACTCATAAAAACCATCCTCATTATCTGATATACATAACACACAAACAGAGGCTATTTCCATTTGCTTAAGCAGTACAATGGAACAGCTGAGTGAGCACAGAATATAAAATCAGAATGTAAAATAAGGCAAGCATGAAAAAAAGCATTAGGTTTAGTAATCTTTCACTAGAAAAACAGATTTTGATGTCAAGTTTCAGAGGAAAAATTTTAACAAACATGTTGCAAAAGAGAAAAACAGAATTAATTATGGTACACGAATTTCTTCCTTCAAGGCACTGTTAACTTCTAAGGTCAATCTGAAAATAATTCAGCAAGTCAGCTGATAGAAATATTATAAGTAATAAAAAAATCCCCAAAATCTCTTTGGTTAAATATAAAGCTGAATACAAAACCAAAGCAGATGAAGTTTCTGTAAGGAATTAATTTTGAGCATGACAGAACAAACATACAACTGCAAAAATAAACTCAACTGCCAACAGTAAATTTTGAGAAATCAAGACCTTCAGTTAGAAGTTGTCAAGTTTGGAACTTGCTTTATTTTTCACGAAGAATTATGTATGCATATTCTAGCATACTGAAGTAACAAGACTACAAAACTGTTTAACTAGCGGAAGAGTATTTTATAAACATGTAACTTCTCGTTCTCTTATGAGACATCTCATTTAGCGTTGTGCAAGCATCTGTCAAAGTGTCCAGCAATGGTAGATTGTTTTCAGCTGCTGTACAGAACTTCCTACACAATCTGAGTGGTACAACTGAAAACCTGTTTTCTTCTACAGATTTTCAGTCTTCCCTGCATATGTCTAATTGCAAGTTACCTCAGCTTCTGCTGTCTGTGTCTCAGGACCCCTACAGAACACCAACAGTTCCTTCCCATGTACCTACAACGTTCTCAACTTGTTGCATTCTCACTGTCTGCACCTGCCTGTTTCGAGGGAGCTTCCAGTTCCATATGGCTAATTGTGGTCAGACAACACGTGCTGGGTAGCTCAAAAATTAGGGTACCACTTGCCTCAAAAATCTCCCCTGCCCTTAAGGTACCAATCAGTTTATTTTCAATTTTCATTGCTCAGCAGTTACTGTTTAAAGGTTCTGAGGCACAATTTAAAGGCAGAATACAAACCTCACTTAGAGGCACATGGATACTGATCCTAGTAGCAACATCAGTACTGATGCACCTTCCTCTCTTCCCCAGTGTGTCAAAGGACCTACAGATAATCAAATCTGTTGAACCATGGCAGAGTAATGCTTAGGTCTCCATACTAAAGCAATATTAACGCTCTTCTATTTGAACCCTCAGTTTGGAAGCTCTTTGCATATTTGTCCATCTCACCAGGAATTTGGTCTCACAGCTGCTTGTCTATTTTGGACATAAGGCCAGGAAGAATTTGCAATGAAGCAGTTTGAAGCATTAGGAAACAGCCCTTCAGGATTCTTTTGCGGATTTCAACCTTCTCCTCTAAGAAACTGGTAAGGCTTTTTTTTTTTGCTGGTCTAAAATCCAGTAAAATATCCCCTCTTGCAAGAAAAGGTTTTCATCTTGGAAGACAAGATTTGCTGAACAGTTGTAATTGTTAAGATTGGATCTACCCACGTCACTCAGTTATTACAGATTAACATTTTGTTATTAAAACTAATTTTGTGGATCCATACACTTAGCTCCAACTGCTGTTTGAAGGAAATTTCAAAATTGTTTTGGATCTTATTTAGTTCCTCCTGGCTTGAATGAATTAAAAAAAAAAAAAAATCACTGTAGCGTTTGGGGATTGTTTTTAAAGTTACAAAATTTTTGTTCTATTCAATGCTACGATAATAAAGCAACTGCAAGGGGAATGTTTTGAACATACACAACACATAGTTCTCAAAAGATAAATTCCAAGATTTTCAGGGGTCCTAGTGGTACTTGGACCAAGAAAAGTAGAGTTTATGTGTTGGAGTTGACCATTAATTATACCAATTACTTAATATTTACCATTTAATATTATTTGTTATTCCCCTCCATAGGGCAGGCCAAAAGGGTTTAAATCTAGGAGAACATTCTTAGAATAAAACCACTTACAATGACAAAAACTACTCACTGACCTAAAAATAAACACCAAACCCTTCAGACAAAGCAAGCAGAACATGTAGAGGCAGGTCAAGGCAAAGCTATAGTTTCAGCAGTCAGTCTGACCAAGCTAATACAGTCCTGACAGATCTAAGATGTGCTGCTTCTAAAATCCATGCTTAATGCAGGTTTTCCCAGATAATGCTAAAAAACTATCTATTTGTATGACTTGCCTATGTTAGCCAAGGCTAAGTGAAGGCAGAAAGACTGTTACCATTTCTGATTAAGTGGTGGGCTTTTTCCAGACAGTATCTAACCTCATTTCCATTGCAAAATATATTAATGATGCTTTATTCAGAATATAATTGTTAGATCTCTAAGTAAGACTACCTTTTTTACTATTTAACTGCCTATAAGAAACAAATTACTACAAACTCTGAAATGTGCCAAACAATATACAGAAGTAAATGTTTGAAAACTGTCTGCATTTACTTGCTGCAATAAAAATATCAATTATACCAATGAGAAATTCATATAAAAAACTGTAGATCCATTCTGGTTTTAATAGTGCATAGAAACTCCAAGGCAAAATACAATAAACACAATATCTAAGCAAGGAGAATCTTCATCAGTGTTCAGTCCTTACAGTCAATCACTCAATGCTTTTGTAGTTCTCATTGTGTCCTATTTGGACCTTAACTTGTAGTTCTTCTAACTGGGAAACAAATAATGAGAAAAAAAAAGCATACATCAAAATTATTTTGTCTCCCATTTCCAACAAAACAGCCAATGCTAGGATTTCTGGTATTTTTCAAACACATAAGAACAGTAAATAGAAAACATAAAGGAAGAGAATTAAATCTATTTGGTTTTTTTTACACTCCTTTATGTTCAAAGAAAAAATGACCAGTACAGAGAAGTTCTGTGTAGTTGTTTTTTGGTTTTTTTTTTATTTCTTTCACTTTCTTATGGAGTCTGCAAATGCTGCCCTTCTCCTTACATTTTTATGGAGGAAAAAAAATGTTTTTCTGAAGAATTTACTTCGGCCTCTCAAAATTCAAGTTTTAATTATTTCAAATAAAGGCAACTGATGCAACTGTTTTCTTATTAGCTGAACATTTTTCAATTGCTGAATGCATAATGTAACTAAATGGTACTATGGCAACTCACTCTTCTAAAGCACTACTGTAAGTCATTAACAGCAGTGTTAAAATCTTTGTGAAAGAGAAGTAGTGGTATTTATGCTGCTTTACCCTGTTATCCTGAAAATTTCAGCTACTCAAGGCCCACTCTCTGCTTTGCAAGGAGTTTAAGAAACAACAGGGTGCTGAAAGAAGCAGAAGTACCAACTAGACAGTATGTATGATCAGAAGCATATATAGGTATATTCCTGAAAATTCAGCATACTGTATAAATAACCAAACTGGTTTTGCAGGCCCAGAGAGTGCAGTAATTTTTTCAAGCACAAGGAATTATTGCAGTTATAGTCTGAGAAGGTACTGGATCCCCAATACTTCTTTCATCTACTCTGAAATATCTAAGCTGTACGGTATCTACATGTTTAGCCTACTAAGGACTACAAAACAGTAGAACTGAGAATGAAGCTAAGGAAAGTTAGAACAAAGACATTTTACTATTCGGAGTAAAACGAAACATTAAGGAAGTTGTGATTAAGTCCTGATAAAGATTGCCCTTTCACAATTTCTTTGGTAAAAATGGCTGCATCACATTTACTTCATCAGCTAATAAAAGGTATTTTCTTTGGTGGAAATACTTTTTTGATCTTACATGACCAGTTTTATAACACTCAGATAATACTCCTACTCTATATTAAACATTTATTCAGTGAATACAACACTAGTTCCAGTTTGGCAGATAAAATTGAACAGACTAATCATAAACCAACAGTAAGCCTAATTACGTAAAAAAACACCTGCTAGTAGTAAAATGTTACAGATAGAGGTCTAAATACAATGTATCATATTGTCATCTGTATAAAATGAGTCCTTTCAGAGCTATTTTAAAAGCATCTTATTATGCAAATGTAGAAGACTTTACTGCAAAACACAGTCAATGTTTAAAATGCATAGTTGCATTCATCTTCTGTAGTTTTGTGATGATTTCCACTTTTGTTGGCTTAAACCTCCTGCAATAAAAAAGAATAAACACATTTTATCATAATGTGAATTCTGTTATTTTGCCACTTAGTATTTTCCCGTATTTGTCTGAAAATAAACTTCATTCTAATCAATACATCATTTTTTTTTGTATGGTCCAATCTGCAAATCAAATCATAGAATTATTTAGATTAGAAATGTCTTCTAAGACCAAGTCCAGCTGTTAACTCAGCACTACCACATCCAGCAGTATGCCATAACCCTAAGTGCCATATCCACACACCTCCTGAGCATGCCCAGGGTTGATTCCATCAATTCCCTGGACAACCTGTTCCAATGCCTGACCACCCCATCAGTGAAGAAAGCTTTCCTAATTTCCAATCTAAACGTCTCCTGATAAAACTCCTGCTAAAAGGCCACTTCCTCCTTTTCCACCACTTGTTACTTGGAAGAAGAGACTGATCCCCACCTTGCTACAACATATTTCAGAGAGTTTTAGAGGGCAACTGGCATTTATCATATTAAGACATTAAAACTTTTGACACTGTATATGAAGACAAAGCAGGTGATTCTCAGAGAAGAATTCTTATTTACTGACTGAGTGCTATGTGTCAAAAGAAGTCTTTAAGAATGGAACCTCAGATCCAACGTGAGATAAATCCTGGTTTTGACTGGAATAAAGTTAATTTTTTTCACAGCACATGGTATAGGGCTAGGTTTGGATTTGTGCTGGAAAGAGCATTGATAGCAAAGGAATGTCTTAGGTATTGCTCATCAGTATTTACATAGTCACAAAGCCTTGTCCTCTCCCTCACCAGCAAGGAGGCTGGAGAACACAAGGAGTTGGGAGGTGACACAGCCAGAGCACTTGCCCCCAGTTGATCACGGGGATTCTGCATCCCATAGGGCATCATGCTCAGCATGTAAAGCCAGGGAAGGAGAAATGGGATGGGGACACACATTCAGAGTCACAGCATTTGCTTTCGTGATTAACCCAAGTAGCTATTACACATGTTCAAGCATGATGAAGCCCTTCCTTCCTAGAGACAGCTGAACACCTGCCTGCCCATAAGAAATAGCAAATCAATCCTTTCTTTTGCTTCTGTGTTTAGTTTTTGCTTTTTTCTGTTAAGCTGTCTGTATCTCAGCCCCTTAGCTCACTCATTTTTACTCATCTGACTCTCTCCCCCCCATCCCACCAGAGAGAGAGCAAAAGCAAGTGGCTGCATGGGGCTGAGCTGCCAGCTGGGGTTAAACCTAAGAGAAACAGAAATGGTGTGATCTCGGAAAGTATTTATTCTGGATCATTTTCTGAGTTGTTACTCTCTTTATGTGAACTCTACCTGACATGTTTCCTTCTGTTCTTTAAAACAAAGAGTATGGCAACAATCTTTACTGGGGTAGATGGCTTGTGGTGAGGATGAACCAGCGGTGACATGAATGCAAAGCCATTCACACCTCTCATCTATAGATCAGAGTTTGAGGTGCCAGATGCAGAAGAGAAACAAGTGTGTGTAGGATTGGTCCTCAAGTGACAGACCATCCTCTGACAAGCATTTCCAGATGGCATAAGAAGAAATAGCCTAAAATCAGACTGTAAAGAGGGTAGAGAATCAGGAAGTTGATTATATAGCTTTCAAGGGACTACACACACTCTGGTTCCTTATCCTACGACTAGTCCCCTTTCAATCACCATCTATCAAACCCCGTCTTCTTTCCCACACTCTTCTACATCTCTCCAGTACTGTCATATTCCCTACTTGCTATTACAGAGGATTTTTTCTCCATAAACTCACTTGGCACCCAAAATGTAGCTGGAAAGAGTGGGATTTTGAAGACAGCAGCTCCTCTTATGCATCTCAGCACCTACTCTGGCTTTCACTGGATTCTTTCATGACCAGGAGTCAAGTGGGTTAACCTGGGTCCCATTTTAAAGACTGAATGGGTTAACAGAACTAGTAAATTATAATGACAACACAATTGAATTAAAACAATTTGGACTTGATTTCTTGTTCAACTGTATCTTACTTTACCTAAACAATGATTTAATTACTATGTTGCTCCCACATAAAAAAAATATATTGGGATGGCAAAGTGGACTTCTTCAAAGTGGACTTGTCTTAGTATTATGCTGCTCAAGAGAAAAGTAAACTCTGGTCTCTCATCTCTTTCTTACCTCTCAAGGAACCTCTTACTTACTTTTCAAGGCTTACTTCTCTGCCTAGAACTACTTGCGTCTCTTAGTTACGTTGTCTTCTGGTTTACTACAAGAAAAAAAGGGTAAATTCCAAAACTGAACAGTAATCACAATCATTTCCAGTCTCCTTCTGGAATAACTGCAACTAGATATTATGCTGTGCATCACAAAGAAGACTTGAATTAGAAGTTCTCTTTCTTGTGATTCACTAGGCTCCCACCTAAATACACTGCTGGATGTGACATTTAATTACAGCCTCATCAACCAAATACAGCTGTATTAGTCATCCCGTGGCATAACAGACCAGACGTGTTTCTTTGGAGCCACTCTCTGGTACACAAATCCATCTTCTAAGCAGCCAATAGTTGAAATAACTTCCAGTTCTTGAATCGGGGAAGTACATAGTTAAATAATTTTTCCTCATATATGTTTATCTAAGAATTACACAATGAAGATTAAGCAGCTATACAGAACCACTTCCCTTTAAGGACAAAATCATTATTTTAGTGCACTATTCTGTTACCACCCTGGTATTTTCAGCATGTTTATGAGAAGTGGGCTGTGCAATAAAGACAGTTTTTCAACCCAAGACACATCCTCAAACATTCAGCAGTATAATAGCGTACTATATTCCCAAGACATACTCCCACTTTATTCTGTAATTGAATTAGAGCTTTAAGTCTGTTCAGGTAAGTGGAAACACATCAAAATATATTTTCAGCACTGAAAAAAGGGATGAGAAAGTGAATACAACACAGAAAAATAAAGAAGGTCACTGCAGAAAAAACAATTCAAGGAGGGGGAGAACTGCTCAGAAGAAAAATGGAGGCAAACACAGCAGGAGAGAAGGGATCAAAAGGACAAAAACTAGAGTAGACTAGTTGTTTACTAGTGGACACATCTAAAATGAAGACCTGTTAGGCAACTTTCCTCTTGTTTTAAGAGGTCAACAGGCTAGATAAGGGAACCAGTCTTCAGAGGACAGGCAGAGAGACAAGTATAGCATACTTTAGCAAGCAAGCCTAAAAAAATAGATGATCCTAAGGACAGGGGAGCCACCACAGGAGCACAGACCCTGGAACAGCAGAACAGCAACAGAAGTGCCTACACCTGCTCCTTTGGCTACAGTAGCACAGCCCAGGAAGCCCAAGATACCAGCACAGTGTGAAATCTCCTGAGAGGTTGAAGTGAACCCCCAAAACAGCCAACAATGCCAGCTCCCAACACCCCAACAACTACAGGCTTAGCTACGAGAGTTAGGACTTTGACCACACACAAAGGAGAGAAATGTACGTTAACACAGACAACTATACTTTGAAAAAAACAAAAAAATCAGAGCCACTTCTGTTACACTTTCACCTGGAAGTTATTTCCATGCACTTACAGTCTTCTAGAATGAGCTTATAATGAGAACACATGGTGCTCTCACAAAAAAACCAAAACAATCCCCAAATTAACACAAAACAAACAAACAAACAACACCAAAAAAGAATCCTGATTTTAAAATCAAGTTCCAGGTAGAAAATAGCCTTGTGCTCACTCTGGAATTAGGAAGTCGTAAGGAAAAAAAATAAACTGTTCATTCAACATCAACCATCATCCCTCTTACCGACGGGATCACCAACGAGGTATAATTTTGTACAACACAAATACTCATAAGAACAAATATTGTATTACAGTATAGGAACTTTTTTGCTTACAGTTGCTCAATTTGGTCAAATTCTTTTTCACGTCCTGCAGAACAAAAGAAGTACTATATAGAAGTATCCATTTAATAAACAACAGAAAATTTCTTGTTTAGTACATTTAGTAACTGCTTAATCAGAACAAAGTGTTATTTTTTATTTTGTTAGTTTTCTTAAATATGTATTTCAAATTACCTTATCTATTCAAAGGAATTACCTCCAAGTTGGTGAAAAAGCTGATTTTGATTAAGTTTTATTAGTCTGATTTTAATACAAACCATCTTATATATAGGATTATACATTTCTGTATTTTAAAATATAGATAACATGCATTTATGTCTGTATTAGACACATGCATTTCTCCTTCTTACTAAATATCTTTAAAGAAATTTCTCCCATCAAGGCTACCAAGAATTGCTTCCATTCCTAACTATTCCCCCAAAAATTATAGCCTCAAAATTCCCTTGTATTGTAAGGGAAAAAAAAATAACAAAAAACCAACCCAGGACTACATAAAAACTGTTATGGATAAGTATTGCTTAGTGAAAGCTCTTTTCATTGCAGTGTTTTAGATGAAAGAATTTTATTGAAAACGACCCATCTTCACATATGATGCACTATGGGTCATACTTTTCTATCTTTGTCCGGAATTTCAACAGAAAGCTAGAAATTAATTGAAAAACCCCAAACAGACCAACCAAGAGTCCCCCACCAAAAACTTACCTTTTTGTTTCCTTTTTGAATACACCTCATAGAGGACAATAGCAGTTACAAGAATACCAACTTCAGCCACAATTGCTATGAAGGGTTTGAGAGGTCCTGAGATGGACAGAACTCTAAGTTCAAACCTCGCTTTACTGGGCCCTAAATCAAACTCAGCTTCACACCAATATATACCAGCATCTTCCTTTGTGAGCTTGAGTATCTCCAGACGGCTTGCACTGGCAGATGGACTCGTAATTTGAAACTTGTCTGCATGCAAAATGTTAGCAATAGGGACCTGAAAAAAATACATTTCAAGTCTTAATAATGTAATGAGAAGGTATTTAATCAAACAGTATCATCAACATTCAGTTCTGTACAATGAATTAAGAACAAAAGGCATTCATGAAGAACAATCACCCTACCTTAAAGGGAAGGATTTATTTTAGCTGGACACCCTAGTTCGTTCTAGACCACTGGAGGAAAGACAAAGTTTCAGTGACCAAATTGTCTAACCTGTATTAGTTTATTTGAGAGCAAGTAAGAGGCACCTTTGGCTCTACTGACTCTCCAATGATAAAGGCATCCTTGGCTGCCAGATCTCATGCACAGGTTTCACCACAGCAGGAAACATGCACTTTCAAGGAAGGGGAAGAGGGAGCTTTCCTTCACTGGGAAATAAATATACGATACTCTTAAAAAAGTCAGTGCTAATCTCCAGCTGTATAAAGGAGACAGATCTGTGCACCTCCTCTCAGCTGACAGTGCTGCCCTCAGAAGAGGGCTAAAACAAAGTGTTTTAGGAAGTTGTGATTTCTAGATAGGTCATGAGGCTAAGAAATAGAATTACCTGTACCTGGAGGAAGAAAAGCGTCATACAACATCTTACAGGTGAAAGCACGCCCTACAGTAATATTATTTTTACATGCAGTAGCAAGATTTGAGTAGTATAATCAGTACAAATACAGTAAAACCAGATCTCTCAAGATTCACCTTATTTGGGAATATGGCAGGGCCTTTTTGAAAAAGAAACATACCAACCAGAACAAAAAACTACATCCCTGTAAGAATGAGTACTTGTAAATATTACAGATATTTTTCTCCCCTTTCCATAAAAAGATGTCTGTTAAAATTAATGTAAATGCTATTTGTAGAGCTTGCACTAAAGTACAAAGTTGCTGTACTTATTTTTTGTCATACTGTGTTGCTTGGCCAACAGAGGGAGACCTTACCAGCTCAGTTCCATTGGTCACGTGCCAGGCCCAAGTCTTGGCATTATAGTCAGTATTACAAACCATTACAGCTTTATCTCCCTGATAAGTGATTACGGGTTTTTCTTTTCCTTCAATCTTTGGTACTAAGAACAAGGAGAAAAGAATTAATCAAGTGAGAGATGCAGGTTTTCATTAGTGTCACAAAAAAAACCATACTTAGGTATTCATTTATACTCCATTCACTTTTTCTCTTAAAACCCTCATTCTGCTATCATTCATGACATGACATAAATGAGGAGTCATTTTGGGCTGATATACAATCTGTGCAGAAGACTAGAAGAATCCTGTTTTCAGTTGCTGAGTGATCTTGCAAGTTGCCAATTAATACCAAACATCAAGTGAAAAAAAAATCCAACTGTGATTTCTACCCTTGCCCATTTCCTCTTTCCCTTCCTAGGCAGCTGCAAGCTACATGCTACAGTTCTAGTACACTAGAAACAAACATAATTTTCCTGTTATTTCACTCAATCTGCAGAAACTGCTAGAAGTCTATTTCAGCCACAATGTGACTACATAATGGTATCTGACAAGTTGTACATACAGTGTTTCTGTAACTGACAAAACCCCACAGACTGATAGATTTGAAGCTAGAAATGTTTTCTGACCTGAAACAATGACTTTTGGTTGCATGCCAATAAAAAGGACTTTTGTGCCAATCTTGCTGAGGACAGAATACAGTCAACAAGAAACAAGACATCAGTTTAACTTCAGATGTACTTATTCTAGCCATTGTAACTTCTTGTGCCCCACAAGCTTCCAAAAGCATGTGCCCAGAAAGGCTATTGAAAGCATAGAGACTATCCCACAGATACTGTTAAGAATTTAGCAAATGCATTATGCTGATGTATTTCCTTTCCCTCTTTATTATGATGTTTACCAATATTTTCCTCAGATCCACTAATTTTGAATTTTACTGCAAGTTTGATTGCTCTACTTTGTAAGTATAGATCCAGTAAATTCTTTAGGTTTTATTGATCACACTTGACTAACAGGCCAAGTGTTTGCTTTCAGCAGTTAAGATGAACAATTTTATACAAGCTAAGATTGTTCTTGTCCTCTCCCCTTCTTGACTGGTGAGTGCAAATTATTTTTCCCCAAAAAAGTCTGCCTCTCATGTGTATTCAAACTTAAGTCTCCTACACAGAAATATGTATACAACCAGTTTGTTAATAAGAACATTGTTTTTAGTCTCAGAATTTGCTGCATCATACTTCAAGACTCTTTACTAGTGAAGTGCTCTCACTCCAATGTGTATGTTTTAATCATTAAACCCTATCCTTTTAAAGAGTGCTGGCAGAGTATCCTCTCTGCAGTCATTAAAAGGGATGACCTTACTAACCACTGCTAATATCTCTTGCAATTTAGAGATAAGGACACACAAGCAGGTTGGGATAAAAAACCCCATATACCCAGCACAACAAGCTTATGTGACAAGAAGGTTTAGCCACACTGATGCGTGGCAAAGCTCAGCTATGGGCATGCCAGCAATACATGTGACCACATTAGCAATGATTAAGGATATGAAATCCAAATTCTGGGATCTGGCTCTGTAACAGTTAACCCTTGAATACCTGCAAGGCTTGTCACAGGTATTTTTGCAAGTGGATCACACCAAATTTGGTGACACAATACTTCTGCTGCACAGACAAAGGCAACTTTTGAATAATAAATAGATGTCAGCACCAGCATATACATCAATCAGATTTCCACACTGTTTCAAAAACCAGAGCTATTTCTTGGTGCAGATACCTCAACTGCTGCTTAAGAATCCCTGAACAAAGGGCAAAGAAATTAATCTATTCTACCATTTTAGAAGCTAGCAGCATTCACAACATTTTATAATACCCATGAATGTCCTCTGTGTTTATTAACTTGAACTTCCTGTAAATCCCATTGTTTTCTGCAAACCTGAGTAAAAATGTAACCCTTCAAAATCTGAGGGGTTATGCCAGGCCAGGAATTGGGGGGAAAGAGAAGAGAGGTGACATATCCAATAATCCCAAACTGTCTTGTGGAAAAGCTATTGCAGTTAGTTACAGCAGTGATGACTTAAGCCACCGAGTCTATACCAACATATTACTCATCTTTCAGTTTGAAAATTGTTCTCCCTGCATTATTGACTGGAAGATTCAAGGACTTCTCTTCCCCATTTCCTTCACTATTGCATTAATCTTAAAAAGCATTAAGCCAGTACTTTTTATGGCATCAGAAGTGGCAGCATTCAACCATTGTGCAGCAATTCTCTGATCTTCTTATAATAAATCAACCAGTCCTATGCACTGTTCTGGAAAAGATGACTTTCCTATTGAGTCATTCCTGTCCTTATTGTAATAGTTACTGTGTAGTTACAGAAAAAAAATAAGGTCTCCTTGGGCTTTTTTCCATCTACACCGACTTGGTTAGCCATTAAACTAAACCTTACCTACATGCTGACAAGAAAAGTACATAATTATTTTTCAGAGATTAAAAGGCCTGAATAAACTATAACTTTGTCTTTATTCAGCACTGCAAGCTAGTCTCTCCTGGCTGAAGGTCTGAAAGCAGGCATCTGTATTTGATATTTGAACCCATGCAAGTTTCCTCAAGTCCTATTACTGGATATCCCACAGAACAAAGGCAGCTTGCAGCTGAAGAATTAGGGAGCCCCACTGCTTAATTTAGCCGAGGTCAAGGGTAATCATTTGAATAGTTAGAGTTTCTCAGAGTCTGTGTTTAGGGAAAGTCTCTTCTCTATCAACCTTCGCAGATGAAATGCTTGCCTTGCACTTCGCAAAATTTGGATGGCAGGGAAAGAGAAAGGAGTAACTCACATCAGAGTTATTCATCAGCTCAGCAGTTTGTATTATCATTTCCACACATCTTCAATGCAACTGAATTTCACCTACTACTTCCAGGCTAACATTATTGGAGAAGAGAACACAAAACGGAAGGGCACTCATACTGCTCAATGAAGCACACTAATTCTTCATCTAAATCCTGTTCTGATGCTATTACAGAATAAAAGAAGCACTAAAACAATATGTAATGTTTCAGAAATACAAATGAAATTTTAAAAATCCTGCATCCATTTTACCAATCACTACTTCACTTTTAACACCAAACATCAGATACAACTTGCAAATTATTGGCTCTGCTTTTTGAAGAAGTTTATCTAAGACATCATCCTTTACTCTTATGCCTCAGAAAGTGAAGTGTATTCACATCTACTGTACAGATGGAGAGGGAAGGGGAAATCACTTAGCCAAGAAAGGCAAAAAACAGACTTGTATGCTCTTCTGGTTATTGGAATTTTATTTTTTTTTTGGTTCAATATTCTTCTACCCATGCTACAGAAATTCCTTTGATAGTTAGCCTACTGTATTAGCCATTACTTATCAAATTATGTTGCAATTTACATACTATCCAGAAAGAATAGTAATTCAGCTTTGCAGTGGTCAGCTGAAACAAAAATTTTAAATAAACACAAATTAATTAAGTTACCTTGCACATGAAACACAGCACTGACTTCTTTTTCACCTTTCAGAATACAAGTGTAACTTCCCAGCTGACTCTTGTCTGAGATGGTCAATCTCAAAAAAAGAATCATCACAGATTTGTTGGGTTTTTTTAATATTTTCTTTTTGTACCACTACAAGTGACTGCTAATTAGCACTCTAAATAAAACAGTAACGATTAGTAATGGAGCAGAGAACATACCATCACTGCAACACAAGGATTCAAGTTCAGTGCAATGCAGAAACGGTGCAATGTTTTCAAGAAAATGGAAGCACACTTTGGATCATAAACACCATTTTCACCCCTCATGCTGACAGAAGGCTTACGTGGCATTATCCACAGATTACTGAATTAGAGATGTGAACTACAAAACATATCGTATGTAGGGCTTTAGGAAGAACAAACCATTTAAGTAATCTCTTCAACACAAGAAATAGTTTTAAAGAGCTTTCATCTAATGAAGTCCAGCATCTTCTCCACTGGCAAACTATACATTTTACTGTCATTTTGAAAAATATCTATATGTCTGTATATATGGAGTATCAGGAAAGTGACAGGTATAGTCTCATCATATTTTTCTCCAACAGAATTTTTATACTAGCATTACTGCTCTTAAAGCTATATAGAAATCAACTGGAGACCAATGAGTTAAAATGTGTAAATTGGCCTAATTCTAAAGAACAACAATAAATTGTATAAATTGTAGAAAGGCTTCTACAACATTTTTTAAGTTTCTGTGGAGGTCTGAAAGACTTACGAAAACCTTCAAAATATCTTTTCTGTAAATCTCACTTCTACCTTTCGTTAACCATGAAGGAAAGAAAATGATTACTGATGCCTTCCAGACTCTTGCAAAGCAGCAATGAGGTAGAAAAGAGCATGTGGAAAATGAGGGAGTGGAAAGAGAAATCGCTAAAATATTTTAATCACAGACTATTATTTCACTTACTGAACAGAATTATTGGACTTCAAGGAACTGTTTCCTTATTCTATGTTCTTTTTTAAAAAGTTTGGTTTTTGTGCGCTAGAGGAAAAACAGGAACTCCTCCTCTAGGCTTGAGGTACTGCAACCTTTCTCCTTTCTGGCAGTTTCAGTATGTTGATTAATCTTTGCATTTGTCCCTTTTCCAATACACACATTACTAGTATTGGGCACTGTACATATATAACATGGCAACTCATCAGAATCTGCAAATCACAGTGTAAAGACTGCTACTTACTGGATGGTCCAGCTGTTCGGAGTTTTACTGGTATGAGCAATTGTTTCACTTCCCTTTTTCCAAGTCACTTCAGGATTTTTCAAATTGGAATTCTCATCTAATTTGCATGTAAGATCAACTTTAGTTGGACTGGGCACAGGGACATATTTTTCCACTGACGCACCTGTAAGAAGTTTAAAAATATTTAATGGAAAAATGTATTTCCTCTTTCTGGGAAAAAAAAAACTCCAGAGACTGTGTTTGCATATACAGGATTACAGGTGGACACAGGTGTTCTTTATACTCTCCAGAGCAAAACAGACCCTGCAAATCAGAGTTTCACAGTAATTTTCTTAAGTCATAACTGAGTTAAAATACACATCCCTTTCCAAAAATAACGTACACCCATTTTGTACATAAACTTTCTAGAGGGCTCTAATATAGAAACATAGATACTCATTTCACTGAGAGCAAGACAGACTTAAGAGACAGACTTAAGCTTTTACATTATTTAATCCAAACAAAAAATATTAAGTATTTTATATATATATAAAATTATATTATTAATGTCAAGAAGAGTTAAGACCTAAGTATCTATAACCATCTGGATTTTAGCAAGTTGCAGATTTTTATGATACTGTGAGATCACAGATACATTCTATTGCCAGGGAAGCTATAGATCACACCTTTCATGCTACAGTTACTCAAGCTGACATCAAACACTCTTCAAACCCACTTAGGGCTGCCTTTGCCCTCCTGGCAAGTCAGTTGAATTACAGTGGGAAAATATTCCAATACAGTAGAAAAACTTGTCAGGTTTTTGCTTTTCACGAGCTTAAAATGAGCATATCCAAAAAGCAGATAACAGCAACTATCTTCTCTGATCCATAGAAACAGCCTTTCATAAGAAAACAGATGTTGTACCCATTAGCAGTGACATTTTATTTTACTGGCCTTTTCTTTCATGCCTTCTAGATAGAAGTGTGGGTAGTCATCTAAACATTCCAAGAAAAATTTATCCATGCCTCACTTCAATTCTAGATGTACCTTGCAGCATTTGGTGGTCAAAAAAGTGTAGGTGTATCACACAACTCACATTCTTTCCAAGAGAAAATAAAGTTTTAAAGTACAGCTCACTGAGCAATGCAAGTCATACCTATGCAGCAGCAAAGTCTCACTGGAGTGATAGCACCAGATCCAGAGTAAGTGAACCTTACTGGGTCTGGCAGAGACATTTACAACCTGAAGAACAGCATATCCAGAATTGCAAGTCCCATCTAAAATACTTCAGATCTGTTAAACTGGAAATAAACTTAGAACTGCAAAAGCTTAGTCTTGCATTGCAGAGCAACACCAGTTACTGAGACTCATTTATTAGAGCAATTAGGCTGAATAAATTAGCCAAGCATAATCCAGCCTGTTGAGGTTGTTTATAATCAAAGTAATTTTGCAACTGGAATTGGTTTCACAGCAATCTGAAGTTTTACAGTAAGACTAATTATACCAACTGAAAATAGTATCTGTCCCTTATGAAATTATTTTAAAATTACATCCATCCTTTGAATGAATGAAACATAAAACTGATGATGTTGAAGATTAACCAATAGCAAGACTGATGTCTGGGGCATCCCTGTACTAAGAGTGCAGATACCAAAACAGGAAACAGACAGTACTTAGAAGTTTCCTGCTAGAAGAAAATGCAGCATAAATGCTGCAAAATTACATCCTTAAAATATTGTGCCAGTACTTTGCAAATCTTCCAGAGATACTTCAGTTAGATCAGCTTCTCTAGATATCCAAGAAATTAATTCCAGAATATTATTTGGCAACTAGGAACTTTACATGTACTTTAGAAACAGGTTTACATTTGCTGTTCTCCATGCTTTAACAACGTTGTTAAGCTAACATCTACTGCTAGCAAGTACCCTAGCTTACATGGTCTGTCCAAGTGGAGTCACTAGTGCAAAAAAACTATCATTTCAATTGATTTGAAGGAAGAGAGTTACGAATTAGTTTTAGTTTTAATGAAAGTAGGAATCTAATTCTTCACTGCAAAATAGTTACTATTAGAATAGTGAAGTTAGTAACAGCAAAAATGTACTTACCTTTTACTGGGCTCATCACATGCTCACTGTGAACATCTTCACTTTATCAAGAACTTGCTATTCTAGATGCCTCTACAACTCATATGGAGGTTTGTGTGTACTCACATTCAATATGAAATAACTGGAGGACAAAAAAATAACATACTCACCAAACAGGACTACCTCATACTCTGAGACATTATGTGCATTCTCCTTGCCTGCTGGCTTGAGCTCTTCTGTGGTAGCATCCGGACCTAACAAGGTTTGGGCAGAAACAAAGTTATTCTATATAAGTAATCACACAGTAGTGTCAATATGGTTTGCCAATTATTAATTATAACAATTTTAAAAGGAGAAAACAGACCTTCTTGCCAAATGCTGACTACAGTGGAGAGCCTTTTATAGACCTGTGTTAGCAACCATAATCTTAAAGCAGCAGTGTTGTAGGGTTGCTGTTGTAATTATAGCAATTATCTAACAGTTGTAGCATTACTGTTAAGATAATGGTTTTTAGCTTTATTGTCATGTTGCAATTGTATATGTCAATATCTAAAAATGTTATAGCTACTTTACAGCCTGACTCAAAGTCACCTATAGCTTACATATAGGACTACATCAACGCTTAAATAGTTTTTGAAAAAGTAATAAGCTTTAGAAAAATTTAACAAAAACCAAACCAACCAACCAACCCCACCCAACAAAAAACCCCAGAACAACAGAATGTTGCCATTCCCAAAGCTACTACAATCTAGTAACACAGCCTGGAAGTCAGAGGCAGACAATCTAATCTAAGTGCTGCTTTAATGAATGTAGAGGCAAGAACACCTAGTGGTCCACTACAGAATGGTCCAAGACCCTCACTACTCCTCAAAACTTTTGATATTCAGGAGGCAATGCCCTTCTACAAAGAAAGGATACCAATATCACTCATCATTTGTCATATCAGTTATATCATAGCCTGACCTAAAAATATTCTTTTCCTTTTTTGAGGAAAACCTACAAGGTGCATGGTCATCAAAACTCCTTTTTGGTGGGGCTATGGATCACATACCCTTCAGAGAGTATGAGATCTTTTATAAAGCTCTACTAAGCTTGATACAACAACTCTAAGCACAGTCTGTTTCCATCACTCGTTCTCATGCATGTCAAGAGCAGAGAAAGAAAGCATATTTATAAGCTGCAGCTCTAACAGATGTAGCCCAGCTACAATAATCCTCTCCTAATTAAAGTGATGAAAAGAAAAATAGATTTCACCAGCACTCCGACAGACACATTAAATTTTTTACCCCACACATGCTTTTATATACATGGAAAGTAACTTCATTATCAAATATTTCATAATGCATTGCAAAGATATATGAACAGTAATTAGAGACTAGTCACACAGCATTAAAAGAGAAAATCATTCTGGTTTTTGTAGAAGGAAAGGGGTTTGATTATTCCTGTTCATAGATCGTAAAGACCCCAAATCACAATTGAGAAGACAGAGGAACTAGGCTACAGCTTTAGCCTTCCCACTAAGAGATGCGTTGGGTGGCTGAATTGATCACTGTGCAGTGGAAATAGTACTCCAAAAGCCCAGATCTCATCAGAATTACTTCTTCTCTTCCCTTGCATAAAATTCTGAACTCTCAGGTAAAGCTCTTAAATGCATGACTCTGAGCTACAGTTGAAGAGGATCTGGCTGTGCTGAAGGAGGTTCCTGCTAGGTTTGCAACTAAAGGCATATTCCAGAAGTACACCTGCCTTTTCAAGTTGTTGGCCAGTTTCAGAAAACATACCGTCAAGCTCAGAGCACAAGGAACTCTGTGCCACAGGCAATCAACCTTCTGTCTGGGTCACTCCATTTGCATTTTCATACTTTCCCTCAAGCTTCAATCAGTTTAAGTAAAAATAAACCTATATACTAAGGTGGTTGTAAGAAGAACAGAACTTCAGGCTATTTCTTTTAGTGTTGTTGACAGTAGATTGTTGTCAATCTCAACTGATAGGAAAGAATGGCTTTTTAAGCAGAGAGATCAAAGCTGTCTTTAGCAGTAGACAATAGTCCTGTTGGCTCTAGACAGGAACACAATAAGCCTTGATCTCTGTCCCATGGAGAAGTAAACTAGTCGAAGTTTACCCAGGAAACAATATCAAGGGTGAAAAGTTCTGGCAGATCTTAGCCTGCCTGTGTGCGCAAACACTCAGACAGCATTGCCAGGGTTGTCACGGATCACCCAAGTTCGTCAGTGCAGTTCATGCATCTCCTGCTTTTTTACTGAAATCCCTCATAACAGAAGGCAACAGCGCTAGTTCATTTGGTAGATCCAGCCACAAAAAACTACACAGCCTTTAAAGTGTTTTCCAACAAACAGGATTTTCACACTTTCTTCCTCAATTCACGTATCAAATGAAAATACTCAGATGACGTCACATTATATGAAACACTTCCTATGTTTCATATATGTCTGTGTGTATTTATGCATGTAGAGAGGTATTGAATCTATTAGCTATTGCACTCCTAGTTCTCACACTGTGCTAAAAAGCTCTGAAGATGAACGCCAGATAAATACCATTATCTCAACACCCCCTCCCGCCCCAACTTGTAGGTGAAATAACCTGCTAGAACTCAACTGAGTTCACATAGAAATATAAGTTAGCTCATGTCTGACTTGCACTAATCAACATGAGCTTTGGGACAGTGCTGAAATTCTGATTCTCTCATCTTTATGGAGAAAGGAGAAGTAGAAACAACAATCATTAGTTTATTGTCCTGCCTGCAATTTATTCTCAGCTCCCTGTTAAAAACACAATTGAAGTATAAGGGACAAGAGATGGTTTTGACACAACTAGATGAAACTAGCAGGCACAGTGATGCAAGGGCATTTTTATACCTGTCACACAGGCATAAGGAGCTCTCATATTAAAAAACTGTCATGTCTAAAGGCTAGAACACAACCTCCCTGCAGTGGTACTAGTATGGGCACTGCCCTACCTCCGAGGTCATTGCTTGCTTTTAAGGCATTTACACCTAAGGGCAACAGGTCATGAAACTGGCAGTTGTACAGCTTTTTCCAGTTCTGGAGATACTTACAATACCCAAGCTGTTGCAGTGACTTTAAATGACCTAGGTGCTATATCTACTTCTGTTTCTTCTAAAAAGTCACAATCTTATTTCAAGAGACTTAAGTGTGAAAACATTAACTCTGTATAATAAATGAATATCAGTAGGAAAAAGGACTATAGTTTTAAGTGTACTGAAATAAAACAGTTACCAGATGTTTCATTTCCAGTTTGCATCTTGGTCACCGAATTCACCTCAGTCTGATTTGAATCTTGTGTTGTCATAGCTGGATCTAAAAAAGAACCCAAACAAAACACCAGAAAAAGTTTAAAGAAACTTTGAGATAGAAAAAGCTAGCTCATGAAAATAATTCCAGCAGAACATAGTCACCTCAGCCTTTCTCCCCCATTCTTCCCCAAGTTCTGAGCATACACATTAAAAAATGAGCAAGAATTGTTTTTTGTTAGTTGCTTCATTCACTTTAGGCAAGAGAAGATTAAAGAATGGAGGCAATATTTATTTGATCTCTAATTTGTGTATAGAGTTCTTTTCTTGCAGTTAGCTTATAGCCAGGCAAAGCTATTCCTCAGAATGTTCCAGCAACTTTTTAAGCTGTACTCACATCCTTTTTGTTCATGGGCTTGAAACACCACTTATGCCACCGACTCTGGTCAATTATTTTATCATAGATTAGCAGATTTTCCAATAGAGCTAAGGACTTCATTACAACATTACAGATCTAGTCTAATGAACAAGAAATGAACTCTGCTTCCACTAGGACCTCGGTAAGCAAAAGGAAAAGGCATCTGTATCAACTTCAACATCTAATATAACAATTATTCCCAATTTTCCTCAGTACCACTGCAAACCTGATTCTCCTCCTCCTATAACACAGTTTTTACAAGAACCAGTTAAGACTCTAGTTTTCTTTATGATCTTGACTGGAAAAAGGACAGCAATGGAAAAGGCAAAGGACTTGGTTAGTAGTTGTGTCACTCTTAAGAATTCAAGATATCTAGATGTTTTAGAAGAATGCAAATGTCTCCTCATTCCTTTATTTCCACAATTGGGTGACAGAACTAGTGTTTATTTTGTACTACCTTCACTGACAAAGGTATCCCAGGACATATTCTAGTGCCATAGCATTCAGAGTAAGTGATTCAGCCACATGAGGAAGAGGACATGTATTTTGCATTGGTCATTAAAGTCTTGGGAGGGGGGGTGGAATCGGGATCATGAACTCTTCTGGACATCCAAGACAGGAACAAACATGCACAGATCACAAAATCACAGAATATTCTGAACAGCAAAGGACCCACAAGGATCCAGTCCAACTCTTTAAGTGAACAATGGAAAGCTGTATCATATTTTAAGTGCACTCAGACTTGAGAACCACATACCTTCTGCAGAAAGCGAAGTCAGCAGTCTGCCATTTCCTACAAATGAACATTACTAACACTTCTAACCCCAGTTCAGCACCAACAGGCATAGACAACCCATACACTGTCCACTGGTACCTCCAGCACACACTTACTCCATCACAGCCATGCCTGGCTTACACCATCTGCTGTCTCTATCTGCCCATTATACTTCAAGTTTGGATCAAGAGTAAAACACAGTAGCCAAAAGATATGATTAAAAGAATTAAGCATTAGTGGCTCTTAACAGCAGCCCACTTTTTATCAGTCCACTGGTCTCACAGCCAGCTGTTCCCTCCCAGTCCTTCAGCTAAGAACTTAAAATATCTGCTCTGAAGACATGCTGGCTCATGAGCCAGATGGTAAGAAGACTGAGTCTTATTCTTTGCGTGACAGAGGTATGGAGCAGGGAGAGCTATTAGTTTTCAGATATTCACAGTACAACTGAAGAAAGGCCCATGAATTTTTATACCTGCAGCATCTTGAGGTGTTCTAAGTATGCCATGGATCACCTGCACATTAATTAAAATCCCCAAAGATGATAAATTTAGAAGGTGACAGTGCCAAGCTGTACAGCAGCTCTGTTATCTCTCTGCAATGAAGGCAGATAACCTGCAGTGTGGCTCGCATACTAACAGGGTTCTCATCTTGGCTTTCTTCCTTGATTCATGTATCAAGTGAAAGAAGTCAAGTAGTGTTATTTTTTTGTCACCCCTGCTTCTAGATCTTTCATCTTATCTGTCCACACGTCAAACTACATAGAACAGAGATAACATTGCACCACTTGCTTCCTCTTATATATACTTATATATTCCAGTGAATAGCACTGGAATCAAGATGGGCCAGCACTGCATCATTATTATCATCCAGCCAGGCAATGATGTAAGCAAGTCACGTGGAGTAACTGCCCAAACTATTGAGTCACAGGTGCATGCCTCAGCCTAGAATTGTTTTGTATTAGATTTAATCAATAGTGTGGTAGCTTGCAGAGTTCTCATTTTGCTCATTTCCATGCAGGAAGGAATAGGCAAGAGTATGATATCATATATTTAGTTTTCTACATCACCTCTGCTTCATATGGCAGCCAGTATTTTGGGGAAAAAAAGCATGGATGTACCATGCTTACTATTGTCAGAGTAATTTCAGGCTTAAAAATTTACTTGCTCTCTTTCAGCCAGAAAAGCAGCTAAGTAAGAAAAGGCTGAAATACAATTTGGTTTGATTTAACATCTTTATTTTACTGTTTAATTTAATATCAATCATATACTTTTTAAGCTCACATGCATTCAGCAGCATCCAAAACCAGCCGCCAGAACTTCCTAATGTCCCAGAGACATGAGAGAATCAACATTAAGGCCTTCCAAATACCCTGATAAAAGCCATTCCCTCAGGTCAAACCAGAAAAACCCAACTTGGAAGCAAAGCCTGTAAGGAATGCAGTATGTTCTACACTCACAGCTCCTTGAATTCGTCAGGACCAGAAGGTGAGGGATGAGATGTGGTGGGATTGCTTTTCGTAAATCAATCTGGCAGCACTACTGCAACTCAATTAGACAACCACAAAGGTAACCAAAGCAAGCAGCAAGCTCTGAAACAGTGCTCTGACAGTTAGAAATTACCCTTAACGTATAATAACAGCAATTGCTTAGATTTTTCCAAAACAATTAACTAAACAGTTAGATAAGTTAGGAATAACTAAATATCTTCAAGACATTATCTCAAAATAAAGATCTAATAGGGCTCTTGGGGCATCTGCCTGACCAGCTGCAGACTATGTAGGGAATCCACTATCCACTTTTCTGCAACTCAGTCCTTGTGTAGTAAGTGCTCCCTCTGCTTACTTTTACTGCAAGCATTTCTTTTGGCTGAAGAACCCTCACATCTCCAAAACAAACACTTTCTGGACTTCACTGGAAAACAGCTTTAAGTTCTTCTCCCTTCAGGTGACGTGAACTTCCCTTTGCTGCAGCTGTGTAGATAACCCCTGTACTTGACTAGCTTTACACACATTTAGTTTATAACCAATGAAAGAGTAAACTACCATTTTTTTCATTTAAATCATCACAGAAGTCACAGTATGATGCCTCCCTGTCTAGTTCATAGAGCTACAAAAACACTTAACAGAAGTCTGGAAAACAACAGCTTCACTCTACACAGATGAAAAACATTAAAGTTAGTGGCTTATTTCTGATGTCTGCTCTAAACCACACAATACCCACCACTTTAAGAAGATGGTAGATTTGTGGAATTTTTAGAAACAGAAAGAGGGTTTTGCTGTTTGAATCACTTGTTTGTTTTGTTGTTTTTGTTAGGGGTTTTTTGTTTGTTTGTGGGTGCTTTGTTTTTTTGGGTTTTTCTTTTCCCTCATGAGAGGCTATTATTTCACCAATGGCTTTACATAAACTTGAAATGGCTTCAGCCATCACCAGGTATGATCTTTGGCATTAGCAGCTGTCAAAAATAAGCATCTGATGGCAATTAGCTACATGCTGACTCACACATTCCTACAAATACCAACCATTTGTACTCAAAAAATTTCTTAATTAAGTAAACTGTTGGAAAGGACTTCAAGTTCTGTGTGTACATAAATACATATGCATTTTAAAGAAGACTTAAGAACTACGAAGTAGATTTTCATCTGTGTACATACTTAAAAACACATTTCAAACAAGACTTCAGAAGGGCAAATTATGTTTCCTTCCATATTATGTGAAGTTACTAGAAATTTTACAGAAGGTACCATCACCTAGGGACCAGTACTCCTCCTCTCAGTACTAGGAAGTGCAACGAAGGCAGAAAAAACCATAACTGCTTGTATTTCCCACACTGAAAATGCAGCTAAAACACAATGAATTCAAGTCACAGCACCAATGTTCACATACAAGTTTGTGTATGCACACATATACAGGACAGAAGTCTTGGCCTTCACAAGACCTACTTCAAGAATCTCTCATCCTGCACAGCAAATACCAGCAATCTGGTAATTCCTACTACAACCATTCCCTACTACTCCTGCAGTGCCTCAAAAAAGAAGGAAAAATTAATAGAAATCCACTCGCTTTAGAAAGATTTTCCTGAGAAGCAGCTGGCCTGCTCCTGAACTGCTGAAAGCCTCTAGAGGAGGAACAGAGCCCAGAAGGTTCAAGTCCCCTTCTTCATGGATTTTATATGCTACATTTGAAAACGCAGTACAAAATCCCGAGGAGCACCCCTCATGACCCACTAGGCACACTGGTATCTTAGTAATGTAATCTATCAATCTGTGGGCAGGTTTTGATTACTTTACAGGCTTTTTACAGTATTTAAACGCTTTACTCAGTAAGAACAGGACAGAAACAAGGCACAACACCACATCTTCCCAATCCTGCACCTGTAAGCTAATAAACTCTTCAGTAAGAAAGGGAGAGGTTGCTGAGGCTACGGGACGTCTGATGGCCGACGCGGCTCTGCCCATCTGCCGCCGCCCACCCCCCCGGTGCTGGGGGGACAGCGAGAGTGGATCCCCGCTGTCCCAGGAGAACCCCGAACGCTGAGAGACAAGGGCGCCGGGCAGGGTCGGAGCCACTGAGAAAGAGAAACGCCTCAGCCGCTTCCACAAGCAAGGCCGAAAGGCAGCTGCCGTGATAGCGCAGGGTTACGTCCCCCCGAGGGCCGGGGGGATGCTGTGGAGCAAGGAGGACCTTTGCTCCCAGGCACTGCTCCGATCCACCTCGCTCCGGCCCGCCCGACACAGAGGGAGCCCGGCCCGGGGAGAGTTTACATTTACCTGTAGGGCTCTCGCCCGAGACCCTGGTGCAGAGCAGCAGCAGCAGGCACCCCAGGCACCGCCCGGAGAAGGTGGCAGGCATGGTGCCCCCGCCGCGCTCCCCTGCCTCGGCCCGATCCGCACCCCGCGGGCTGCACCACCTGAGGAAGCCTCAAGCGGGCCGGAGCAGCTCTGCGGGAGAGCCGGCTATTCCAGCAACGACAGGGGCCAAAGGCAGAGCTGCCCCAAATTCACCGGGAGGAAAAAAAAAAAACAAGAGGCCAAAATAACAGCCGAGGAGGCGCTGAGGTCACAGCCGTTTCCCTCTGCGGGAGAATGTGCTCGCCTGAGGGCCCGCCGCGCTTTAAGTGGCGGAGGAAGGGCGGGGGCGCGCACCGGTGGCTAATTGGACCGAGGCCTTGGTGCCTGAGCCGCCCGGGAGATTCCCGGGGCAGGGACAGCCTGACGGGGCACGTAGGGACAGAGGCTCGACAAATTTTTAGCCCAAAGGGGCAATGGCTGCAGGACCACCTGGGCAGGAGCAATCCGCGGCGGCAAGCGGCTCCCTCCGACAGGGTTTGCCCGGAGAGGTAGTCTCGGGCAGAGCCTGTCTGTCCCTGCCCTTTGGCTGGTGATCTCCTGGAGAGCCCAGCTTCGAGGGTCACTGGCTCCAGGACAGCGGGGTTATACTGTATGGGAGCTGCGACTTTTTTGCATCCTTTTTTCTAAATCTCCCAGCTTGCACAGCAGTGCCAAGGGAGCACCATTTCTAGCAGAAGCTACTCAGGCTTTTGATTATGGCTAAGTGAAATTGCTTACATGCCTTTTTTTTTTTTTTTTTTTTTTTTTTTCTGGATACACATGTGCTTACCTAGTAAGCGCACTCGTACGTGTGTGTATATATATTTATATATGTGCATTATATGCATTGCTGTTTGTTGCTTGGCAAATAACTGAATTCTGATAGTGCAAAATGGACTCTAGCAAGGCGGCATTCTCTGAAAGAATAACTTGGTGATGGGGTACTTCCTGCTTCTTCCTTCTTGTCAGCTTCAGCTAGTGCAGAGGTTGAATTGTATAAGAGGTTTGTATCAATGATGCAAAAAGGACACTGATAAAAAGCCTTTACATTATCTTAGTTTACTATGCTGACAGAGCTGTAGGAGTTTATGCAGACTAAATGCCCTGTATGTTGATTTTCCAGCACTAGACATGTTTGTTAAAAATAAGGTCAAACAACTAAGTCTATTTTACGTAACAACGATTTAATTAAATAACAATTTGGTATAAATAAATACAATTTAGTAAAAATATTCAAGTATATATTTGGCAGTAATTAATTAAGTATGATTAAGGTTTGAATAAAGGTTTGGATAAAGCATAAGCAAAACCAGCTGGGGTACAGGGAGGGCTTCTCACCCTACCTCACGTACAAAACAGAGCAATTCAAACTAAACTTATATAATATATGCTAATACTTATTCATCAATGTTTCCCCTAAGTTTCCTCCTATTCCAAATTCTAAAAGTCTACGTCACTTCATGGCTTATGCTTTGCTTGTTACTAGGGGGTCTTCTGTCTTCTTTTGATGGTCTTTTGGATGAAGGCTCCCAGTCTTCCTTGTTGTCCTCTGGATAACCTTACAGGTTGTGCATGCACCCCAAGCCTTGTGTTATGTTAGCCAGCCTCATACTCCAAAAATAAACCTTATTATTTCATAGATAAAAACACAACTTAGATTCTGTACCTGGAACCATCCCAATTGTCCATCTCAAGCCCGATCTTCCAATTATCCCAAGACCTATTCCGTTTTGGGATTTTACTTATCTCAAATTACATCCTGTATCCTGTTTTCTCATAAACATCTGCAAACATCTGTTTTGTGACAGTAATCACATATTGTTTGCCTTTTTCTAAAATATTGATATAGTTACAATTTAGTTAGCATGAAATCATATTCATTTATCACGTTCATGCTTTCATCTGTATTTTTCAATACCAGTACAGTGACCTTCAAAGCAAAATTTTCATTCATAAAAACTCCCAGTAAATACAGCTAATGGCAGAAGAGTGGGAACAGGACTGTTTCCTTAGGCCCTTTGCTGTGTGTTCAGGAGTACTCACAATGCAATGAGCTACGAGGAGAGATTTAAGCCCCCCCATGTTTGTTAATCTGCCAGCCTGCTAAAACTGCACAGAGCAATGGGATTCAGAGAGAGAAACCAATTCAGATAAAGCTGTTTAGGAATGGTAGATGATCTTCAGCTTTTAATAGGAAAAAAATTGGCTGGCACTTGAAAGCTGTTTTATCTGAGTCAGTTAGGGCTGAAGAAACTTATCTCATGGTAGTGGGGGAGGGTGAGGAAAAGGAGAAGAGAGAGGAGGAGAAGGAGAAGCAGAGGAGAGAGGAGTGTTAATGGCCTAAAGATATGAAGGGAATGGTTTATAGTTCCAGTTAGCTTTCATTGGAATGGGTGAAAAGAAAACTTTATATTCACTTTATTTAGCTGTTGGTTATACAGCACCTTTTAGTAAGACAGATTTTATCCACCAGGAATCAACATGGATTGGTTGGTAGAAATGTGTGACTAAACACTGGCAGCTGGCACAAATGGATCTGCTAGGGCAGTCCCATCTGGGACCTAGCTGTAGCTTTGTCAGCTCTTGCTCAGTGGAAACAGTACAGGTTCTGATGGAGACAATTTGTTTTGACTGACTTGGTGTAGTTATAGATGATATTAATGATTTAGGTAATTTGTGTTAAATGTTATAGTTAATAATTATAAATATGTAGGGGCTATTAAGCAAACTGCAGAAATTTTAAATATGTAAAAGCTATTAAGCAATAATTGCTAGTGGCAGAAACCGCAGAAGTAAAGAAATGAGAAAGAGCCTGGCCTTGGTGCAGGATAATGTAATGTAACTTCATATCATAAGACATGAAGAAAGAGAAAACAAGAGATATGGTGAAACCCATGACCACAATGGAAAGTCCCCATGGACATGCTGTGAGGAAGAGGAGAGATTTCATCCACCGACCACCGTGAGAGGGCAGAAGACCCCAGGCTCCCGGAGAGTCCCAGACTCAACTGTGACCAAATATGGAAAAACATGGACTGGGGAGGCACCAAGGGGAGTGTGTAAACCAAAAAGTTATAAAAATGAGAAACTACAGAGAAAACTCTAAAAGCTGTGTGTAGAGTACGAGTTGAGACTTGTGCTTTCCCAGCGCGCTGCTTGCTTCGACTTCTCGCTTTCATAAAGTTTTATCTAATTAGCAATCAATTATTGAGTCCTTATATTTATCAGTCTTTAGTCCTGTATAGGACTGGCTTCTATCTTTTCTACCAAGTTACCTTGGGTGTGCAGTCAGAAAACACGATGAACATCTTAGCAGGATTCCATCTCAGCTCCTGTCATCTGCTAATGGTACATCCACTTAATGGTACACTCACTTAATGCTGAATTGAAAGAAAGCAATTCTTAAACTGCTGCTGAGGGAGAGGGAGCTGTTTTTTTTTCCTGTATTCATGGTATGAGATAGAGAAGCCACAAATGGAACAGAGGCAAACGCAAGAGGAAGGATGGCAGAAGGCAGGGGAGCGGGGGGGAGGCAGAATTTAGAGGAACTGGTCAAGCAAACCAAACAGCCCTTTAAGGGTTTCCATGCTCCAGAGTTCACCTTGCCATTATAATGTGCTAGATTAGATTACTTCCTAAGAACTACAGCTGTATTTGGCAAAATCATTGAAAGAGTGAGAGAAATTATAAGGTTAACAATGATAACAATGATAAAGTAGAATAATTAGAATATTTTTAAAAAATCAACTATTAGGTTGCATTTGGAAACATTGTCTGGCGAGTAATTAGAAGTTTCAGGAAAAGTATTTAAATTTTACATACCAAGTCTCATCCATACCACTCCAGCATATTTCCTCTTCTCCTCTCACTTCCATAGGGAAACTTTGACTTATTCTCACATGGTAGTTGCTTGGCAAATGTGACAATTGTTTTGGAACAAGAATTCATATGCTGCACCATACTCTGGCTTATAAAAAACTGTATATTTAATAAAACATCTGATACAGGGAAATTGCTGGTTTGTTCAGCTGATTCAGGAAGATCTTTGCTGAAATTTTTCATGGCGAAAGGAAAGTAAATAAAACTCTGAATACTGATACATGTTGATTGTTGGCTGGATAAAAATGCGGATTGTAATTTGTACTTTTACAGCTCCATTTCATTAACAACCCAATCCTGTGTTCTCAAAGCCCAGTCTTTGGCATTCAATGATTTCTGTTAAAAACTAATACAGTAAAATAACTAAAGAACATATGTGATCCAGCAGTTTTCTTGGCTGGAGATTTGCTTGCTTTTTATAAATTCACTCAGATTGTGAAAAGGTAACTAATGTGTATGTAAGAAGAACTGTGACAAAGAAGGAAATGAGCAAAATGGACTGAAAACCATTTAAGGTAGAAGTTGACTTCAGGGATGGTGCTTAGTAGCTTTCAATATCTGAAGCTGAATCATCAAGACCTCATCAGGCTCTAGCTAGATTTTACCTTTTTTTATGGGCGTGAAATTTTTAATTGTAAAAGCATAAAAATAAACAGGAGACACAATTTAGAATTACTTTAGAAGTAAGTCTTGCAAGCTGTCCAGGGAATAATTTTGCACGGCTGGGAGATAATGTATTACTAAACTGTGGATCACTATCAAAAGCATGTGCTGAAATAGATGTTATGCAGCACATGCATTGGGGAATGAGTTCTCCATTCTGTGGTAACAGGTTATAATGAAATCTTTAGAAAACAATGCAAAATGTGCATGCTTCCGAGAGCCAAAGTAATATACTGAGTGCTAGTACAAGACTACAAACCAGAATTTTTTTGTCTCCTTCATTTATCTCTTGCTTGCTCTCTTTTAAGGATTTAACTAAACAGAAGTCTTGTCTAGATTTAAAATTACAGGCCAGGTTATGCAATCTGTGTATTCTGCAGTTGCCTTCTCTGCACTGTCTGCATCCTGCTAAGTGGCTGTAAATCAATGTCTCCTTCTACCTCCTTGAAGACCACTTGCAAGATTAAGCATATAATCTCTATTGAGAATTCTGCCACTTATCAAATGTTTAATGTTGTATTCTAAGATCAGAGCTGTATATGAAACAAAAATTTGAGCTATAATGCTTTAGTATCATATTTTTTGAAAATCTTAGGTTACTGACAGTACCAATTATTGAGATTGTTGATACTGATTATCGATACTGTCAATACTCAGTTGTTAGTGTGCAAGGTTGCAGATTATGCAGTAAAGGCTTTGCTCACATGGAAAACACACCATCAAAGGAACTGCCATCCAGAAATTCAAGCAAGATTTTTGGCAAATAATTCTTTCTGCCCACCAGTCCCCTCTTTTCTGATTTCTGAACAAAAATTAATTTTTAAAATGGAAAATATAATGAAAAAAACCAGTACTTTGTTTAAAACACAATTTAAATTGCAGCCTTATGTTCAGACAAGAAATGTCTACAATATGTTAGTTTAATGTAGAATTAAAGTTCACTGTCATACAAATGGATACCAGCTCATCACAGGGTTTGCTTAGCCAGCTGTGCTTCGAAATTTGCAGAATATATTTTAAATGACTCAAACAGGACCAGATTTCAAGGAGGAAGGGAGGCAGTATCCTCCATTGCAGTAATATACCTGTAAAAAGTAAGGCAGCCTCTGATCTGAATACAATTTGAGAACAATTACTCTAAATCTGAATGCAAATTGAGAACAAGTAACTGTAATTATGATGAAAGCACACAGGTGAGTCTCACCTACTGCTTTAATATCAGCATGAAGATCACCTTTGATAAGTCTTCCTTTTTCACAAATTCTCCATTTTCCAGGCTTTCAGATTTTTAAAACAAACAGCCTCTCTTGTGGCAACAATAAAAAAATATGAGAATTTTATATATAATATAAATTATAAATGAATTCTCCTCCATTCTGCTGCAGTACTTGCTCAATTATCACCAATAAACAGGAGCACTGAATTGTCTGAAGAATCAGGCCTTACTTATGTAATTGAATTTGGGCTACTTGGGGCTTCTGCTCTGGGGTAATCAATATGTGAATGCTTTCTGTTTCTTGTGGGTATGATGATAGAGTGTGGGCTTCTTCTCATCCAAATTATGTGGTTTATGGTTCCTGGGGTGGGTTTTTTTTTAGTTTGTTTGGGGTTTTTTCAGGTAGTTGACAGAAACTTAGTTTCAATTTTTTTTAATTTGGAAATATGTTTGTAATTCTGAAAATAAAACTTGAAGACAAGGCAGCATAAAATAAATAACAAGTTAGGTGGCATAAACCTTCCCTGGTGGAAGGAAGTGATCAAGTGAAATGCCACTCCATTTATTTATGAGCAAACTTCAATAAACTTTGAAAAGTCTGACAGCATCTTTTTACTTTGAATTTTTTCTTTAGTCTTTATGTATCACTTTAGAAGAGGAAAAGAGGGCTCCACTTCTTGAAAAAGTGGAGAAAGCTGTGTAACTGCAAGTGTTATTTGTAATTCCAAAACCCTGAGACTTTAAACAGCTTTTATTAGTCTTTTGCCATTTAATTCTTTTGTCTCTTAAATGAAAGCTAAAGGTTTTGGTTTTTTCCCTGATGAAAGGACTTCTACTCCCAGTGAGGGAGCAGAAATAAGAAAGATGAAAAAGGTTGCAAAAGCCATAGCACAATCTTCAGCACTTTTACTGACTACAGAGCCATCATACCAAAAACAAAGAACTGAAGTGGAAGGAACTATGCCATCATTTCATCACATTAAAACTTTGCAGAAGGCAGGTGAGATATGCCCCTGTCCTCATCAGCACAGAGGCACAGACTTCTGTCTGTGTGC
Organism: Phylloscopus whistleri; assembly: GCA_017589585.1. NCBI lineage: Eukaryota > Metazoa > Chordata > Aves > Passeriformes > Phylloscopidae > Phylloscopus > Phylloscopus whistleri. Next base: position 1,841,435 of record JADMLD010001394.1, read on the forward strand.
ATTGGACATACCTAACAGTAGAGAGTCTGAATGAATGTTCATGTTTACTCTCCTAAATTTTAAGAATACATATGTATGTTGGCAGAGCAACACCATCTAATACAGCACAAGCAAATGTACCCTGGAATTTCCACGTTACAGGAATATATCCATGCTTATTGTACCATACTCTTCCTGTTAAAGAGAAAATTCAGTTTTGAGGCTTAATTAGAATGATAATTCAGCTAGTTTTTAATTCACCCAAATTCAACGTTCATGTAACAGATACAGAACAGATACAGACACAGAACTATTTAAATACTCACTGAGATGATGCATACCTAGAACCGAATAGCTTGGTACTTTAATTAAAAAGAAGTCTAAGTATATTGGTTCAGAGAGAGGTGGTCTTGGACAATTGTCTTCATGTGTGAAGGAAAGCACTGTTTTAACACATAACAGTTTGCAAACATTTCTACTTCTTTGCATATGGAAGGGCTGTTTTCCAGTCTGCAAATACTTTGTTTGGAGAAGTGGAAAATATCAGGCGGCAGTGTTCAGACAAAGGAACGAGAGCCATCTGAGCCTTAATATTAAGGAAATTACTTGCCATCTGCCATAAGAGTGATTATTAGGATTCAAGTTTTGCATGCCAAGAATCTCTGGAATACCTATTTTTCCCTTGTTTGCTTTTTCAGGCTGAATGTGCATCACAATCCTGAAGTGATATGGGCTCTGTACTTCTGCATGGGAATCATTTTCATCCAGAGGTATAAACCACTTCATCAGAAGCATCCAGTGGGATCAGTGAGAGGAACTCCTGTGCTATGAGTCATCTCTTGTATCTTTTTAGTCCTGTAAGTACATACATTTTATTTGACACTGGTAATAATAGAGTTAAAATGGCTTTTTCAGCTGAGATTATGTCACACCAGAGGAGTTCAAAGATGAACTTCTGAGTGTGACTTTTTAACAGCAGATTTATTCTGCGAGGTGTTTCCACAAAAGATTCATCAGGGTTATATTACAACTTGGATAATATTTCCAGAGGCAAAACACATTTAGAAGTGAAAGTATCCTAAAATATATTGGTGTATAGAATGTGAATTTCAAAGTGAAAAAGAGAAATCATAAGTAGTTTTTAATTTTAGGTGTGATTCAGCCATTGTTAATATATTTCCAAATACTTCTGGTCTTGGTGAGCTGTTGGGAGGATTATACAAAGATAACTTACTTTAACTGAATTTTACCTTTCAATATAAAAATTAATTTAAAAATATTAATGAAGAGAAGAATGTGCACAGCATATCAGTAGTGAAAAATCTACAAAGCTAATATAAATTTTTTCCAACAGTAACTGATACCGACTTATCCTGGCTGATCTATGAATTTTATTTCCAGTTTTGTAAACCTCAGAAATGCCATGGGAAAAAAAAAAAAGACATATTTTCTTTTTTTCATTGATCTAGTTTCCTCTCTAGTGTATTTTGCCTTCTTTTGGTTGTGAATGTTACTGAAACCAATACTTGAGTGTATTGTAGCATATAAATTGTAGTGTGAGAATTAATTTACTGTAATTATTGAATTTTGATTGATTTAGCTACAAATTAGAGTTAGTACCACTAAGATGGTCTTTTATAAGAAAAAAAAATTCTTTGGTTTTTAAATAACTTGCATAAGAAGAACAATAAATTGTATCTGACAGTGGTAGGGCTTTAGGAAACATGCTGCTAAGGGTTGCTTAGTTATTTACTGGAAAATTATGTTTCAGATAAAAATGTTAAACATTCTACTTTGAGGATATTGGGTCATTCTGACTATTAAGTTTGCTTATATTCCTGAATTTGACTCACAGGGTTTGAAACAAATCTGTCAGAGGGAAATGTGATGTCTCCGTGTGGACCCTGTTCCCATGCTTGACAACATTTAATGTGTTTGTCCTTACATCAGCTTCGTGGGTAGTGTTAAGTCCAGTGAAACACAAAGTGTCTCACCCGAGATAACCCAGGAAAAGGGTTACATTTAACTATTCTTTTCTATTTTTTTTCTGCCCCGGGCCAGATTCTTTTTTGATTCCAAGGATAAAGCTGAGTAGATAGAAAAGGCCACTTGGGGTGCACTGAAAAAGTCAATTCCCTGCTGACCTTTATTACTTTTCATTCTTTTAGGAGGGAGCAAACCATGCCCTTTGTACAGACAGCATGTTTGGACTTGGCTTGGGAAGAATGAGAGTTGCAATCTCTAGCACACAGCACAGATTGCAGATGACCATCTGAGGCAGCAGGCAGCTCTGTGAAGACATTTATTTTGATGAAAACAATGTTTGAGCACTTTTATGCGTTGGCATTGTTGGAAATTAGATTCCAAGTGTAAGTGACCCAAAAACTGCTGTTCAAGTTTTTATCCCCTAGGACTTCTGCAAAGGATTTGATTGTAGATCTCTAGGAGCTTCATGGTTACAGATCTTCTTGATTTGTAGCTAGTGTATCAACTACAAAAATTGCTTTGCTTTTTAGGCAAAGCTTCTTACAGAGGTATCTTTTCTAGGTTTTCAAAAAATATTGTCTAGCTTTACTGTTAAAGTGGTGTGCTCATTTCTACATTTGAGCTGTCTTGGGATTTTCAAACCAGAAATAAGATTTCAGTTCTAGTTTCATATTGATACATACTTCTTTTAAACATGCTTGAAAATTTTATAAAATTATTTCAAGCTTCTCATGAAGTTGTAAAGACAAAGCTTATTAATTCTAAATTGCATTGAATCTTTTTCTTCTCTCAATTATACACTCTTGAGGATGGTGGAGATTCACTAGTATGATGCATCAAGCCAGGGGCAGTGCAGGTGTTAATTACATTTTTAAAAGTAATAATTAAATAGTTTTTACTTCACACAGAGACCATGCAGTAAATTAATTGAATTTAGGAATAGAAAAATAAGAGAATAAATTTGGATTGCAGAAGGCACTGCTAGAAATCTGTGACTAGAGTGGTTGGAAAATAAATTATACTCTTTTCACACACCTTTCTTAGTCCCTGTTTCATTTAATCTTGATAAGGGAGGTTGGACTAGATGTCCTTTTAAAGTTCTCTTCCCACCCAGCCCATTCTGTGATGATTCTATATAGGCATAGACAAGCTCTCTGCATCATCTAGTACATATCAGTTTTATCAGTGCAGTATAATTCATCACTATTTCTTCAGCTCCTCTGCAGCCTCATCCTTGAACAGTGAAAGAGAAAACAGTTCTGTGGCAGTTCTCATGACAGTGCACTAATTTTTCCAGCTGTTGTGTACTGCAGAAGTTGCTCTGCCCACTGAAACTCTGTGAACCATGTATTTTCTTCCAGGTAGGAAAAAAAAAAAGGCCCATCCATTGCCCATGAAAACCTTTGCACTATTTAACAGACCCTCAAAGCATGTTGTGTGATGTCTGAGGTAAGAGTACAGGTGTTACTACTGGAGAAACAGAGAACCTTGCAAGGAAAGGACATATCTATATAGGATTGTGACAAGAATATAATGTGGTCCATAAGACACTTAGTTTTATCCCATTAGTGGAATGAGTGATGAATGTGCTGGTTTTGACTGCAATAAAGTTAAATTTTTCACAGTAGCTGGTATGGGACTGTGGTTCAGATTTTCTGAAAACAGTACTGATAATACACAGATGTTTTACTTATACAGTGCTTATACAGTATCAAGGCCTTTTCTGCACCTCACCCCATCCCACCAGCCATCCTAGGAATGGCTGAACATCTGCCTGCCAATGGAAAGTGGTGAAGGAATCCTTGTTTTGTTGAGCTTGTATGCATGGCTTTTGCTTTCCCTATTAAACTATTTTTACCTTGAGCCATGAGTTTTCTCACTTGTATTCCTCTGATTCACTCCCCCACTCCACTGTTGGGGGAGGAATGAGCGAGCAGCTCTGGAGTGGGGTTGCCAGCTGGGGTTAATCCATGACATGACCTTGCAGCTACCTTATTTCCCTCCTTTTGGGTTTTTTTTTTCCTCATGAATCTCTTTTCAAGTACTTTTTTTTTTTTTTTTTTTACGACATGCTAAGTTGATACCAGAATAAAGGAGGAGGTTTTTACTATCTACATTTTCCTAAAACACATACTGTGTAAAGTTGTGAAGACTCAAAAAATCCACACTTAAGAGATTTTTCAGAAGAGAAACTTTTCAAAAGAGACAGGATCTTGTAATGGCAACCTGAAGTCAACTGAAGCCAGAAGCATCACACTTTCCAATTCTTTGTCTGCCAAGTATGCAGCTTATCTGATTCACAGTATGACTGTCCACATTTACTCCTAAACAGACATCCTCTGTAGTTCAAAAAAAAATTAAAATTCTGGGCATTTAAAAAAGGAAGCAAAGTACGAAAGGGAGATCTCTCACAAAAGGGCTGAATTTCTCTGGGAACTGAGCAAACATTTCTCCAGAAGATTCCTACTGAGAACATCAGGGCTATCAAGTAGCACTTTTATGTCTCTTATTCAGATAAGGCCTTTGTTCAGTGTTTGCTACATTTTCCCTCTTACAACAGAAGCTAGAGAACGATTTCTAAACTGTACATTTGTTGATTCTCTCTTGGTATTACCTATCTGCAATAGCTTTTGCCATTTTTTTGTGTGTGTGCATGTGAATATTATCTGAATGAATAAGTACAGTCATCAGTTGTCGTTCTTGTTGGAAAAAATGAGATGGGGAATGTGAATATCATCCCTAATGCTAAGTTTATACCGTGGGGTTTTTTTTTAAAGAGTCTTCTTCCTTTATAGACCTAGAGGGAAAATACTGTCTGTAGAATGCATTTAGAAAGAGAACTACAGGCACAAAAAAATGTCTTTTTGGAAACAGGCACTGTTTTTCACAGTTTAAGGCAGCAGTTTAACTGTCTGTAGGCACTGATTAGAGAGCAGGCAGGAATGTGCTTGGGGTCATACTGAACAGTGGTGTATGATTTGCTGTCCTAATAGCAATGGTTAAGTCTTGCCCAAAGTCCACGTACTTCTGGCATGGATGAACTTGTGTGCAGGTTTGGGTCTGTATCTGGGTCTGTAACTAGTCATGGTTATATACGTCTGCACTGTTTTTCAGTCACAGACACAACAAATACGCAAATCAGGTTTAAATTGAAAAAACTTTCTATTTAAGCTAGCAACAAATATGCAAATCAGGCTTAAATTAAAACAAAAATCCTTTATCCAATGAAAGATTTTTGAATTATAATGACAAATCATTAGTTTTCTTTCACAGATACCACTAACTGCCCTGGGGCACAACTCTGCAGGAAAGAAAACCTCATTTTTTTCAGGTTCTCCCTCATTATCTCTAGATAACAGTCACTGCTGATGGGATATACTGACATGCAAGCATGCAGGATTCAGTGACAAGAGAGAGTAGATGTGTAGTGGCAGCTATTTTATTTTGGGAAGGAAGGTGATCTCAACTCACCTGGAAGATAAATTGACTTTTATCACAGTCTTCCAGTAAACGTATCTTTAAATCAGTCTCTGTTTTTCAATTCAGTAAGCTCTGTTAAACTAACAAATTTATATATCTGCAGTGAATCAGTGGTGGGTTAAATTTGTGTATAACAGAAATCACTCATACATACTAAGGAAAAGCTTTTTCTTTCAAAGACAACTAAGAATAACATGTATTTTAAAATCATACCAAATCTGCCCTTCTCTGAGTTCCCACCAAATCTTATTACAAATGTTTTTTATTAGAAAATGATACATTGGAAAATAAAATTGGAATTGTTTTGACCATTTTTCCACTTTGTGCTGCACTTTATGCAGGGCACAGTTACGCTTTGTGGCTAAGCAAATGCATTTCTGAACCTTAGTTCTGTCTAATGAGCTAGCAGAATATCCTATTCATGGCATAACAGAATCCTTTAGGTTGGAAAAGACCTCTGAGATCATGATGTCCAATCCTTGACTGGTTGCTGCATTGTCAACTAGGCTATGGCACTAAGTGACACTTCCAGTCATTTGTTGAACACTCCAGGGATGACCACTCCACCACCTCCCTGAGCAGTCCATCCCAATGTCGAACAACCCTCTCCATGAAGAAATTTATTCTAATGTCTCAATTCTTTTGATGTCCAAAACTAGCACACCATCTTGTTTCCTCTATTTATGACACAAATCCATACTGGAAAAGAGTCAGCCCACTTGGGATAACTTGATCTCCCCCTGATATTCCTGAATTGTGTCTCCTGAATTCCAGCTCTGAACAATAGCACAGTGCCTGATTGCAAGCTTCCCTTCAGCCAGGCTGTGTTTGGACACCACATACCAGCAGGTTAGGATCCAAGGCACTCGTAGCTGGTTGGTCCATGGTTAGTAGGCACTGGGAACACACTTCTAAACTGTAGTTCCCTTGTTTGTGTTTGTCTTTGAAACTGAAGAGAAATTCCTGGGTCTACAGTATATGGTCCTGTTTCAACAGGTGAGAATCTGGTGGCATTACAATAAATAATGTATTTTTGTGTGTGGTTTTTGACCAGGTTTAGAATCCTAGTGTGTACATTGGACACTCACATATTTACTTTCTGCATCCTTTCATTCTGAAAGCTATCTTCCTCCAGAAATAGATTTTAAAGGCATCTTTCTTCAAAAACAAATCGGCAGCCCATGCTAGCTTTATTTTTTCTGAGCTATTTCTTCTTTTAGGTGGGACATGACTAAAAGTAAGTATTCCAGTTGTTTTTAAAGTGCTAAAATTATCCCTATAAACTGCCATGTGTTTGTACTCCATATACTGCAATAAAATTTTGGCCAAAAAAAAAGGTCAGAATGCAACAAGAACTTATAGTGCACTGTGTAAAGTACTGAATACTTTCATGAAGGTAACAACATTCACGCATTGCTTAGACAAGCTCATTTGACTGTTGACCTGTGATGAAAGGAGAGGTTCTGATTCTCTGAAGAACGTGTAGTTTCAAATGTAAAAAAGTGTTCTTGATCCTTGCTGGAAGATACTATATGTGTGGGTTTTTTTGAAGATTTGTTTTTTTGAGTGGAAGATTTATCACTGGTTGAGGTAAATTTAGTAAAATGCCATAGTCATAACACAACAGTGTTCCTAGTAACTGAATTTTACTGACAATATTGAATCATAGAATGGTTTGGGTTGGAAGGCACCTTACAGATCACCTAGTTCCAAACCTGCCTTGGGTAGGAACACCTTGCTCTAGACCAAAGCCCGATCCAATCTGGCCTTGAATACTTCCAGAGATAGGGAGTCCACAACTTCTCTACTCAATCAGTTGCAATGCCTTCTTACCCTCACAGTAAAAAAATTCTCCCTAATCTCCAATCTGAACCTGCTCCGTTTCAGTTTGAAGCCATTCACCCTTGTTCTGTCACTGCACACCCTTGTCAAAAGTCCCTCACTAGCTCTCTTGGATACCCTCATCAGGTACTGAAAGACCACAGTGAGGTTTCCCCAGAAGTTTCCCTTCTCCGGGCTGAACAACCCCAACTCTTGGCCTGTCTTCATAGGAGAGGGGCTCCTGCCCACTGATAGATAACCTTGGTGGCTCTCCTCTGCTCTCACTCCAGCATCCTTTGTGTGCTCTGGACCCCAGAGTGGATGCAGTGTTCTGGGTGGGCACTTGCAAGGGCAGAGCAGAAGGGCAGAATCGCCTCTCAGCCTACTGGTCATGCTGCTTTTGATGCAGCCCAGGTTGGTTTTCTGGGCTGTGAATGCACATTTCCTCTTTACAGCAAGATGCAAGATGATCAACAACAGTCGTATGACTAGATCAAGGAGTGTGAATGTTTTAACATGATCTGTGTGATTTTCAGCTGTTATTTCCGATAATGGTTACATCAACTCAACTTTTGAAACCATTATTCATCTCTCATGATTATTATAATTAGGTAGGTTAGATGGTGACAGTGCTAGGTGAATTTAAAACACTTAGAAATCTCAGAGAATGCTGAATACTGAATGTAGCAAGGAGTTCTTTTTGTTGCAGTCAATACAAAATGAAATGTCCTTAGAAACAATGCCTTGATTCTTCCCTGTAAAGATTAAAGTGCATTATTTCAAACACTTGAATGCTACAGTTAATCCTACCATATCTACTTAAATGCTACTACTAATTACCAGATTACAGGACATTCCTGTAATCTGGTAATTAGTAAAGCAAAGCCTTAGTTATCTAATTGTAGTTGATAATTCCAGAGTTCTAGTGATAGTGATAAATACATTGTATTTATGTCAAAAAGCAGGAGCTTTTGAGAGCTTTCATTTCTTTTAAGGAGGAAAAAAATTCAAAAGTCTGTTAAAAGATGTTTAAAGTTTGCTTAACACAGCATCTTGAAGTTCTGGATGCTTCATATTGTATACAGCATCTAACAAAAACAATATAGTGGGAAAGGTAGGGAAACCATTTTTGGGGAAAAATAGCTGTGTATTTCAATATTTCTTGGTGCACCTGATTTTTTTTTCTCCTTTTTTTTTTTTTTTTCTCCTCTTGCTCTGTCTGCCCAAACCACTCTGAATTAAATGTTTTCTTCATGGTAAGAAAAGCTGAGACTTGAGAAAATTGTTCCTTAGCGTCCCTTTGTCCTGTTTTTGCTTTGACTATGTAGTCTCTCTGTTTACAATCCAATTGTTGTTCTAGATTTTGCCTCAATTGTTTATTTCGTGGAAGCAAGGAATTTATATACTCCTGCAGATAAACATATGCTCATCTATTATTATTCCAAATTCAGTACTACAGTCAGCAGTTTGCATTTTTTTATGCTTGTAGTCTCTCATAATTTTTATCTTCTCAGGTGTCATATTCCCTCTCCCAGTAAGGGATTGTCTTTATTCCTCCCTATTCCTCAAGTTTGTCATGAGACTCTTCAGAGTGTTGTTCTTTTAATAGAGTTCATTCTGTCCTAGCTTCAAGGGTACTTTTATTTTTGTACCTATCTGGTTTTGTGAATTTTTTTCATTGTTTTGGTAGTTATGCTTGTACAGACATTTTAGTATATACTGATTTTCTTAAAGAAAAAACTAAAACAAGCCTGCCCTTGTCTCTCTAATACGCTACTTAAAATATGTAACCAGATATTGCACGCTCAAGGTAAGAGTTATTGATACCAACATCACAACTAAATTGCACTTACTGCATTTATAATTAGTGCAGATACAGAGATGTGTCCTCGGGATTGACCCTGACCTGATTTGGTTGATGAGTGAGAAACTGTGAAATGACATCCTGTTGCTGTAGAACACGAAATCAGGACATGGACTCTGTTTCAGAAGGCTATGAGACTCGAAGTCTGGGTTTATTACATAGGACCTGCCCTTTATAGATTTTCACAAGGAGCCCACCTAAGAGGTGGGTCCTTTGGCCCATTGGTCACACCAAGGGACCATCAAGCAAATTCTCTCCTCTGGGAAAGAATGCAGAAAAACAAGATAGCTTACAATAACATGCTCTTGTTTACAACAGGTGTCTCTGGGAAAGGAATTTCCTGAGACCAAAACATGGCAGGCACAAACTGTGGCTACAACATCCCCTCAATGTCCAAAGCAGATAAAATCCCAAAGTTGGATGGCACTGAAATGGTACTGTTTCTTGCACCACGTCAGGCTCCAACTCCATCCCTGTCTCTCCATGCCCTCTGAAGTAGATTTCACGTTTGTTACAGCATAATTAAAGATTAGCTGGGTGAAAGAGGCACACTGAAAAAGGGTATGAATGTGTGGTCATGTGGTCACTGGGGAGTGACTGGAAATACTCTAAATCCCATTTATGTCCTTCGTTCAGTAACAGTTCTTGAAACAACATCAGGTATCAATTTTTTTATTTAATTTCATATTTCAAGTTTTAATTTTAGAGTGCAAGTGATTTCAGTAGCTATCAACTCATGTTTTTCCTGTGGTGTGAAAAATATAAGGACCCAATAATTGATTGCCAATTAGATAAACCTTTATTAAAGTGAGAAGTCGAAGCAAGCAGGGCGCTGGGAAAGCCGGAGAGCACAAGTCTCAGCTTGTGTTCCACGCACAGGTTTTCAGAGTTTTTCCCATAGTTTCCCATTTTTAATTTTTTTTTGGTTTACACAGTCCCCTTGGTCCTTCCCCAGTCCATGTTTTTCCATATTTGGTCATAGTTGAGTCTTCTAACTCCAGGAGTTTGGGGTCTTTTGCCCTCTCACGGTGGTCGGTGGATGAAGTCTCTCCTCTTCCTCACAGCATGTCCCTGGGAACCTTCCACGTGGTCACCATGGTTTCACCATATCTCTCATTTTCTCCCTTTCTTCATGTCTTATGATACAAAGTTACATTACATTATCCTGCACCAAGGCCAGGCTCTTTCTCATTTCTTTACTTCTGTGGTTTCTGCCACTAGCAATTATTGCTTTATAGCTTGTACATATTTACAATTTCTGCAGTTTGCTTAATAGCCCCTACATATTTATAATTATTAACTATAACATTTAACACAAATTACGTAAATCATTAATTTCATCTATAATGGGTGGAAACATCTTTCTCCTTTGATGGGAAGCAGAAGAAGCCCCATTAGAAGGGCAAGATGCTGAGCCTGTGCCCTGAGGTGTTCAAGGCACTCTGGGTAACTGCAACACCTTGGAGTACTCCAGTCATTACATAAACATTTCATATAGTGACAGTTTAATTAATTACAGACCTTGAAACACAGACCAGAAGAAGGGCCTTGTGACTTAAATTAAATTAAATCCCTTTCATGTTCCTGCCAGCTGAATCTCAGCTGTTGAACAGGGCCTTGGCAGTGGTGGGGAGCCCTCACCTGCGAGGTGAGACACCGGCTCAGGACCTTCACTGGGGGAGGAGAAGCTGGAGCAGAGTCTGTGCCTCACAGGAGCCTTCTACCTGCTGATCCTTAACAATTTATTAGAAGTATGAATATCAACCTAATACTGATATCCAACTGAGACGGACAAAAAACTCCCTAACAGTTTAAAGTTAGAAAGTGTATGTTTATTACAGCGCTGGGCAGCATGAGGGGTAGTCCCCAAAAGCATACTGTGCCTTACAGAGAATCACAAAGTCATTTTATTTACAAAACTGTTGAATATTTAAAATACAAATGCATATTCATAACCCTGGTACATCCCATTCCCCATTTCGTATGATAATTAGCAAAAAAGCAATTAAGCGTGCAGTTAGTCCTTTGAATTGGGTCAGTGGTCCCATTCAAGAGGAGTGGGCCTAAAATGAGGAAGTAAAATGACTCTTCATCACTCTGAACTTTCTACCTTTTCAATGCAAATGTGACAAATGAGTGTTGGTAGGACTCCCATTCCCTTAAGTACGTGACTTTCAATGGGTTTCAGAGTATGGGAGTCTCCTGTGTCCCTAAATGTATTTATCAGGTTCTCTATTTCTTGTTGCAAGCACAGCTAAGCAAACATAAAGTTGACAAGCAATCAGTTATTTGGAAAAAGTTAACTCAAGTTTAGTTTTTTTAACTAACTACAAAGCTTTTTAATTAACTCCAACAACAGCAAGGCCTGCCTCTAACTAAAATCTTAGTTTTCCTAAAATCCTATATTCTTTAAAGTCTATGTCTCTTTAACTGGCTCCTGGGACTCACTGCAGGGCTGTCCCCCAGCTGTCCTGCACGGAGCTAGTGCTAGCAGCCTGGCTGCCCTTGGGAAGGGAGCTGGTTCTTGGCAGTGCTAAAAACCCACCCCGGAACACAGAGGCACCTGCAGGAGGATTATGGTGCAGCCTGACTTGGGATGCTGAGCACCTCAGTGCCATCAAAATGAGTGTGTGATGCACAGAGCCCTTTTGAGTGGCACCTATCTAATGCACAGCCCGTGGCACTTTGTGGCATTTGACTGAGTGCAAGGTAAGGTGCCTGCTAAATGGTGTTTTCAGGCTGAGTACATAATTCCTCTCTGAACACCTAGATGAAAGGCCTCTCTCTTCCCTGGATCTGGCCCACGTTTGTACTAGCTGTAGTTTGATTGCTGCTACATACCTCCTAAGGGTTACATATTCTCTAAAGGAGTCACACACTAATTTATTCAGAAAAAGTAATCTTCCATTGCCTCAATACAGGCAAACTCTTTTATTATTGTCACTGAATCTCCTCCAAACTGAAGCACTTTCAGTCTTTAAATATCCTCTTTTATTCTCATTCAAGAGAGTCTGGTTATGATAACAGTCAAGGATTTTAGTTTTTCATTTCAGCTAAAAAAAAATGTCCAAGGAGAAATATGGTAGTTTTTATTCCTTTAATTATGGAGGTATTTTCTGACATAGAGCAGTGAAATCTGGCTAATAACATATAATCAAAGTAAAATAAATTTATCTTTTATTTTACTGTTTTAGTGATTCTTGAAGTAAAAATACACCTCTGTTTATGATTTTGCTCACCCATGACTTTTAAGTTCTTCAGTAAGAACTGCTCACATTGTACAATAGTCAGCATTTTGCCTATATTTTTATGCATGCAATTTTTCATCAGTTTATGCCTCTTTAAGGCTTGGCAGTAATTTCTTAAAAAGTCTCTTCTAGTTGTAGTGTTCAAAAATTACTTTTTCTTCCTGAGGCTCTTTGGTAAAAGACAGAAGAAAGCATAGTGGTAGAAGTATGATGGCATTGAAGTATGATGGCAACTGAAGCAGATGGCATTTTGGTTTTGTAGAATATAATGAAGCTTGCACATTATGTTAATTGTCCCATAACCAAGTACATTTCTTGAACTATGATGAAAATCAACCAGACATTTCCAGGAGAAAGGATTGTCACATACTTTAAAGAAGTGTCAGTAAATAACATGCAAATAAATCAAATCATTCCAAGCTGGGAAGACTTGGGGAGGTTGACAAATAAGCTAATGCAAGGAGTTTGGCTGGCTGATGCTTTTGAAGATGTCTAGTCCTTTCTGATGACCATGTATAAAACTCTCATGTAAGTCAGAAACTTAAGTAATTCCAAATACTGAAACATCAAGATTGAGCGAAGCATTGAATGGACTCATCCGCAGTCACTTCCTTTGGGAGCTGTCAGTAGCAGGATTAAATCAGATTTGACAAATATATCATGGTCATTTGAGAAGAGATTTCTCCATTGAAGGTGAAATAAGTTTTATCAATGCAAAAATGTAAATGCCTTTTCTGATCAAAAGATAGTTTGAGCAGGGTTTTTTTAATGTTCTCTAGCATTCTACCTCTAATGATCTCAAGACTGTTCTATTTGAACAGATAAAACTGCTTATAGTTCACTTTGGAGAAGAAATAAAATATGTGCTACTGTGACAGATTAAACAGTTTTGGTAAACTTATTACGTACCATAATTGGCTGTAATTTAAGGATGAAAAAGATGGTATTAGATCTGAGAACTTCTGAACAGGCATCAGAGAATATTAATATAAACTACAGAGGAAAATTAGTGTCTTTGGTGTAAAACGAAAAGCATGCAAGATCTCCCTTGCATGTTTTTAATTTTTTTTATGTTTTTACTAGTCTCTGGACTGTCTTATCTCTTGCAGTCTTTCCCATTTTTTTTCTGCAAAACCTAGTAATTTTTTTTTCATTCTTTAAGAGTGTGTTACTAAATTGTATGCAACATATACCATGAACTTTATATAAAATACAGAAAGAGTTGCCAGCCACAAATCTTAACTCTTATTATAACCTAGTAGTTTACAGTCTGTATATGCAGATGGCTCTTTATTAGCCACAAAATAATAATTTACAACAAACCCTCCTACTTGGTTTTGCTTGAACCACAAGTGGTCATGTTTATGTTTTCTCAATTACTCAGGAGTGTTTTTTCTTTTCCTCAATACAGAAAATAACACTGAGTAGTAACGATCTAATTCAGAAAGATGAAATCTCTTGTGCATAGGAGATAGTAAAGTAGTATTTGGAAGATATGTACATGATCTAGAACCTGTATGGGGGGAAGAGGGGAGTTATCACAGGGGCTTCCTTAAATTGAGAAATGTAAGCATACTGTTTTTTGAAATATACTCTTACCAAGGAAATGCTATTAACTAGAATATCAAGGCTAAACTATGACACCAACAGAGGAGAGTCACAATCCATCTGGTCCTCCAGTCTCTGTAGGAGGCTTTGCTTCCTTAATCTCAAAGCACAGATTTTGGGTATTTGTAGGTTTTTCTGCAACAATTCATCCAATGTATTTTCTACCAGCCTGGACATTGTGCAATTGCATCATCTAGGCCCTTGTTTTACTGCATACTTCAGCTCTATGAACTTCATGCCTTTCAAAGGAAATCTGTCATTGCTTTCTGTTCCCTCTCCCCTGTCTCTACTCCCACTGTTGAAGGAGATGTGCACGATGGAGTTCGAGTCTTCTGTATGACTGATGCAGAGCTCACAGCCTGGCAGACAGCAGCAACAGAAGAATGCATGGAACTGAAAGTGTGGCAGGCAGAAACAAACAGGTAGTCTGGGGACATCTCCAGCCCACAACGGTGAAGGAAGCTGTGGTAATTCATGACATTTGCAACTAGTCAGAAAGGGGGAATGGGTTTCAGAACATAGACATGCACTTTAGTAGCACAGGCAGCTTGCCTCCAGCTATAGAGACAGTAGCTATGGGAGTCTAGAGAAGCCTTATCTCTACATTTACTTACCCCCAACTCTGAGTGTTGCAACTATTTTTGCCATGTGGCATTACCTATAGAAGTGATCAGCATACTGTTGAAGAGAAGAAGGGAGTGCTTCTTGTCAGTAATTATCTAGAACTCAAGCTTCTGCTATAAAAGCACAGTTGCTTAGGGAAAAAAAAAAATGTGAGGCAACTTTTAAATTAAAACTAAATTATCAGCTTCTGCTGTCCATTTGGCTTATATACCTCCCACATTTCCTTTCTAGTTCACCTGTTGTGTTGAACCCCACAAATATATTTCCTAAAGCCCTCAAGTCCCCCCCAAGTCTTAGAAGACTCCAGGAAAAACAAAATTGTACCAATCAACCTGATGCGCAGTCTTCAAACCGAAAGAATATGTACAGCCCAAAAGCAATTTTTAGCTTTCAAAAATAATGAATATAAAGGGTCTCAGATACCTGACTGAATAGTTCTGATTACATACAATTAAAGAGCTTCTTACTCAAATGTCTATTATTTGCTATGATCTCAGAGACAGATATCAAGATGGGATTTAGCAAATCTTTTTACATTTTAGTAATGGGATGAAGTTATGAAGCACAAACTTTTCTACCAGTTACGTCTGGATGTAAATGAGGAAGTAAACATGTGGAACAATTAGAGAAAGCTGAAAACAGCCACATAAAAAGGTTTATTCTTTGTATTCACAGTGTGAAGCTTGATGCCAATACACTATCTTACCTATTAAAAAATATTTCAGGATGATGTAGATAAATTGACTAAATGCTATATCTGAATACCACAGCAGCCAAAAAATGAATACAAGTGTACAGGTCTCCACACTCATTTATTCCTGAAGAATTAGGAATGCTACATTACTTTCTTAAAACATAATAAGGCCATAGGACAATATGGAATTTTAAAATGTGAAGAATTTAATGGGGCATATATTACTAAAGAAATTTAGTTTCTGACCATGTGATCAAATGCTTGTATGGCAAGTAACTATGCCTCTTTTCTCCTGCAGTATTTCTTCTGAAATATGTTCTTCACATAGGGTGTTTATGGATTTATTTATTGGATAGTGTTGCTACTCTCTAGGTAGGAAGACAAGTGAGGGACGGCCTTAACAATGTTTGCTTCTATGGATCATCCAGTGGGAAGCTCACATAATCAAAACTGCTGGTGCCTATTTAGGAGAGACAGTGATATTTGTTATTCCAGGCTGCAAGGAGGCTTGACCGAGGCTCTGTGCCATCATAAACTGGAACACACAGATCTGTTCCCAGATTATCTGAAAAATAGAGACTGATATTTACATTATGAGGACCATTCCTTCCTGGGTAGCTTGTGTCCTTGCCCACTTGGCAGCCTACCCATCTCCAGGTTCCAGCTCTTCTGATCACCTGTGTGTTAAGGAGGTAACTGAGACAATTGCATTGTGTTTCATGCCCACCAGTTTTCTAAAACCTCACTTTGTGGTGAGTTACTTTGTCATCACATCAAATGTTTCAGCAGTACAGCTCAGCTAGTGTTTTATAGTATTCCTGATGTGAAGTGACATATTCTGTACTTCAGTAGAAGGTTTATATTTTAGATCATAATGTTTATGTTCTTGTGCGAGGGGTAAGATGACATTTGGACTTGGGAAATGCCGTGGTTTGACACTGGCCCAACGCCAGGCACCCGTTAGAGTTGCTCGCTCACCCTCCCCTGCCCCAGCTGGGCAGAGCAGGGAGAAGGGAAAAAAAATTAACAAAGGCTTCGTGAGTGAGACAAGGACTGGGAGAAATATTTCAAGGGCAAAACAGGCTTGACTTTAGTTGCTAAGTGAAATTTATTACTAACAGAATCAGAGGAGGATAATGAGAAATAAAATAGACCCTTAAAACACCTTTTCCCCCCAGCCCCTCACTCCTTCCCACTGACAGTGCAGGGGGCATGGGAGTTTTGGTGAGTTTATCACAGAGATTTTCCTCTGCTGCTCCAGGAGAGGAGTCCTTCCCCTGTGAGGCCATGGGGTCCCTCCCATGGGACACAGCTCTCTCCAGCATGGCTCCACTCTCACAAGCAGCAGCCAAACCACAGCTGCTGCAAACCTGAGTCCCTCCCACAGGCACACAGCTCTCCCAAAACTGCTGCTACATGGCTCTCTTCCCACGGGGTGCAGTGCTCCAGGGACAGGCTGCTCCAGCCTGGCAGCAGGGCCCTCTCTCTCCACGGGTCTCCCATGGGATAACAGCCTCCTCCAGGCATCCACCAGCTCCAGCATGGGCACCTCTCCCATGGGCCATGCATGGATCTCTGCATCCCCCGTGGATCCCCATGGGCTGTGAGTGGATCCCAATGGGCTGTGGGTGGATCTCTGTATCCCCCATAGATCCCCACAGGCTGTGGGTGGATCTCTGCATCCCCTATGGATCCCCATGGGCTGTGAGTGGATCTCCATAGGCTGTGGGTGGGTCTCTGCATTCCCTGTGGATCTCCATGGGCTGTGGGTGGATCCCCATGGGCTGTGGGTGGATCTCTGTATCCCCCATAGATCCCCACAGGCTGTGGTGGATCTCTGCATCCCCTGTGGATCCCCAGGGGCTGTGGGTGGATCTCTGCATCCCCTGTGGATCCCCATGGGCTGTGAGTGGATCTCTGTATCCCCCACAGATCCCCACAGGCTGTGGGTGGATCTCTGCATCCCCTGTGGATCTCCATGGGCTGTGGGTGGATCTCTGTATCCCCCATAGATCCCCACAGGCTGTGGGTGGATCTCTGCATCCCCCATGGATCTCCAGGGGCTGTGGGTGGATCTCTGCATCCCCATGGATTCCCATGGGCTGTGAGTGGATCTCTGCTTCCCTCATGGATTCCCACAGGCTGCAGGGGCACAGCTGCCTCACCATGGTCTCACCATGGCCTGCAGAGGAGTTTTGGCTCTGGCACCTGGAGCACCTCCTGCCCTCCTTCTCCACTGACCTTGGTGTCATCATGTTGTTTTCCCTCACATGTTCTCACCTCCTCCTCTTTGACCAGAAGCAAAACCCTGTGACTTTGTGTGATGGTTTAATCACGTTCTATATTTCATTTGACTGGAAGAATATAAAGCAAAACAGGCTCATCTTTAAATTACAAAGATAGTTTATTAATACACACAAAAACAACAAGAAAAGGGAAAAAAACAACAACAACAACAAATGAAACTTCTAAAACATCTTTCTTTCTCTTTCTAAGTTTTTTACCTTTCTTCACTCAACATAAAAAGACATGACCTGCAACCTCAGCCAGTTTTACCATTTTAAAAATAACCTTTTATCAGTTCTTTTAGGAAAGGAGTCTCTCTGGGTTCTATATAGACATCCCATGCTCTACATCTGCGAGGATTTTAAAGGAACTCCTGCAAACTGCGAAATCCTACCCATTAGCAGCTCTCTCAACACTGCACATAGGCCATATTTGCTTATTGGGGTACTGTTTAAGGATGCCTCCTCTAGTATGACACAAAGATTCTCTTCTTCTATTTCCAAAATCATCTCAAGACCCAAAAACAAATCTCCTCTTTCTTTAGGAGCAAAAAACTTCATATCACTTTTAACTAGAACCTTACATCCCCCCAAAAGCATTTATATGTTACAGGAAAAAAACTAGTTATGTCTCTATAGTTTACCAGAAATGTCCAGCCAAAATTAGGCCACTCCTTGTCCTTTTGCCTTAAAGTCCTTTTCACTCTCCCTTTACCAACTGTAGCTCCATGCTGTGTCTTTCTATTCGCTATATTTGTTCTTCTTCCGGAGAAAGATGATGTTTAGGAAAGTCCATCTGCTAGTAACAAAGGGTTAAACTTTTCGGGCTGCCGGGCTGCCCACGTGGCTCTGCGGCGGGAAACTGAGTCGTTTAGAAGCCGTGCGCTGGTTTCTTCGGCTTGAAAAGAAGAGCAAGGGCGAAGGGGCACTCCGTCCGAGCTCTCCCTCTTCTCCATGCTGCCTGCTTCTCCGCGAGACAGCGGCTCCTAAAGCTCCGGCCCGGCCCGGCCCGGCTCCAGCAGCATCGGGGCCCGGCCCGGCCCGGCCCGGCCCGCCGCAGCCGCCCCGGGGTGGGGGGGGCACCGAGGCCAGCCGGCCCCGCGGCTCCCTGTCCTTAGTCTGCCACCCTAAAAGACAAAGAGATCGCTCCTCCCCCCACCCAGCCTTTTTAAGCATTTCGCCAAAAGTCGCAGCTTGTCTTCTACTGGATAAATTGCTTGTCAATCAAAAAAACTGACCCCGATTGGAACAAAATCAGGCTTTTCCTAGCCTATGACACTTTGTCTTGATTTTCTTCTTAAATATGTCATCACAAAGGCATTACCAACGTCTCTCATTGGCCCAGCCTTGGCCAGCGGCATGTCCATCTTCAGAGCCATCAGGGTTTGACTCTGCTGGATGCGGTGGAAGCTTCCAGCAGCTCCTCACAGGAGCCACCTCTGTGGCCCCCCTGCTACCAAAAACCAGGCTGTGCCAAACCAATACAGGAAATTTCTCAGCTACAACGGACCGGTGCAGTTTGCTCTGGTCCTGTCCCCTCTCTTGAATCAGCATGGTACTTGGTATATATTTTGCAAAAAGCTATTTCAAGAGCTGATCTTGCTGAAAATTGCTTTTGATGTACACCTGTTTTTTGGTTTCATTCCCTGCATTAGCTCACTGTTAGCACAAGCTCAAATGGTATACATAGGCAAAGGCAGAAGATAAGTGGACTGTGGATTGAACATGTGAAATTTCATCATCATTTCAGTGAAGGAACTGGGGAGGGGAAGGAAGAAACTGCCTTCTATAGTATGTTGTCATGGCTGTTGTTGACATTCACATAAAAATTCACATTCAGCCTTCAGTCTGGATTTTTTTCTTTTATCTTTTTATTCTTTTTTTGTGTTTGTTCTCCTGCTTGAGTGTATGCTTAAAAGTTTTGTATTTTACAGAGATTTTGATTGTTCGTATTTGACCTGCTCAATGCTCTAGTTCAAGAACCGTGGCCTTGAGAACACTAATGGCTACGTCAATTAACAAGTTTCTGAAAATTAAGGATTTCCAAACTCCAAAGGTGCTTGAATTATGCTTTATTTTCCTGGACATCCTTCTTATTCCTTCTTACTAGAGTATCAGAGTATATGAACAATTGCTCTTTTTATCAATGTCTTGGGTTATGGAACCAAAAATGTGTATTCTATTTCATCTGTTGAAAGCAGTTGGGGAGATGTTTTTCTTGATCTCTTGTAACTCTAGGGGGAGGGGGGTGGGTGCCTTTTGATAATGGGCCAGCTGTTAAAACCAGGTGGGGCAGTGTTTCTTATCTCTTTCACCACCCATCCTCCCTCCAGGGGGATATTTTCTGCTAATGAGCCATTAAGGCTCACCAAGGACAGGACACATTCCATCATCCCATTGTGAGATGCTCCACCGAGTGGGGGG
Organism: Phylloscopus whistleri; assembly: GCA_017589585.1. Classification (NCBI taxonomy): domain Eukaryota; kingdom Metazoa; phylum Chordata; class Aves; order Passeriformes; family Phylloscopidae; genus Phylloscopus; species Phylloscopus whistleri. Next base: position 1,861,448 of record JADMLD010001394.1, read on the forward strand.
AGCCAACCATTCCTACCTGGATAAAAACTGAGACACAGGAACACAGGTATCTGGTTCCACTGGATCCCCAGAGGAAGGCTGGACCCTTCTCACCATCACTGGACCCTTGTTCTACAGGATCATCTCTACTTCAACAGAACCACATCTGCCACTCCAGGAGGACTCACTTCTGGGCTGCTTCCAACACCCTGACCAGCAGGGTGTCAGGTTGTAGCTCTGACTCTGTCAGGGTTTCTAGGATTGTTGTTTGTTTTGTTTGCTGGCTTGTTTTGGGTTTTTGTACTACTACATTTGTATTGTTAATATTCCTAGTAAAGAACTGTTATTCCTATTCCCAAATCTTTGCCTGAAAGCCCTTAGTTGCAAAATTATTATTTTGAGGGGGTGAGGGGTTTACATTCTCCATTCCAAGGGAAACTCCAGCTTTCCCTGGCGGATACCTGTCTTTCCAAACCAAGACAATCAAGTAATAGAAATGCCTTCTAAGGGCGATTTTGAATTTTTTATTCTGGTTAAATGCATGAATAGGTTATTTTTTTCCCAGCAGAACACAATCTTCTCCTTCATTGAATAATGTGTTTTGTGCATTCACTCCAGATATGGGAAAGTTGAACTCAGTTCCTTCCTCTTCAGGAGACAGATCTTACGGTCCTGAACAGAGTGCCATAAAAACACAGCTCTCAGATGAGTGCTTTTGCTCTTGTGCTTGTAAAGTTGACTCCCTGTGTCTAAACCAAAACATTGAACAAGGGCCTGGGGTCCTCCTGAGGGATTTCAAGCAGTGAAGCTGTTCATTACTTCTCTATTACAATCAAGGCAGAAAGAAAACCAAACCTGGCTTCTACCAAGTATTCTAGCTAGGAGCTGATTGAGTTTTCTAGAGCAGGGATCCTTTGTTGAAACTATTTCACCTTCTGTGAAATATTTACAGAAGTCTTGAATATATGTCAAGAGGCAATTCCATAAATGTGAGGCATTGATATGAGGTCTCCTCAGGCCTTGTAATCCTGAATAAAAGGATGTTTCTTCATAGGGCAGTTTCATGAGCTTGTTTTTCCTCAAATGAGTGTCCCAAAACAAAACATTCTGTTTCAGGCTAAAAGATCAATTTTTTGTTAAATGGACCAGAACTTCTCTATGTCCTATTTCAATCTCAAGAAAAGTTGACAAAAAATGTTTAGCTTGATAAAAAACAAATATGATTTTCCTTTTTTGTTGATTCAATAGCAAAAGTCTCAGATGAAACAACCTCAGAATCCCAAAAACCATTGCCCTGCCATTTTGATGAAAATATGTATCACTTCATTTAAACACCTTCCTGTGCATATCTGTTGAGTACTATATTGCTAGAAAATACTTCACCCTAATATTTTCAATCATTTATTTATGGTATGTTTTGTGATTATGTTACATAATACTGTGTCTTTCTAGACCATGTAAACAGAAAATAATAATTTTCTCACTCAATGTAAATGCTATTACTGGTACCAGAATCATCATGTCTTCCTACTGATATGATCCAGTACAATACTGCTGAATATTTTCTAAGATAAGCAATTATAAGGGGTAGGAATATAGTCAAGGGAGGAATTTGCAAATGTCTCCATGAAGATTTTTTCCTACTATTTACACAGCTCTGCTCTTGTGACCATGTTTAATGAAATGCATAAATCAGATCTGAGTATTTTAGAAGTCTATCCATCTGTACTTCTCTTTTAGCATTCTCTTCTCAATATGAAATACTATGTGAAGAGCTACATCTGTGTAGTTTACAGAATTCAGGTAATTATGTAGGAAGATGAAAAACTAATTGAGTAAGAAAAAAGAGAGCTGATAGTATAGAAATGTGTATAGTGGCATTAAAAAATTACAAAGACAAGAAAACTAAGGTAAATCTCATTTTTTAACTTTTTATCACTGTTTTGCACATCATACCTTATACAGCATATATAAAGAACAAAATAAAGACAATGATGAGCATATTAATTCAGGTGAATGCAAATGCAAAAAAAAAGGAAATTTGCTGACACGTTATCAACTGATTATTTTCACCCCTGAAATATTTTACAAATGCATACATTTTCAAGATTTGAAAGAAAAAAAACCATCAAACATAAAATGCTATATAAAAATATAAAAAACCTGAAGTTTACACCTAGAAATCATTAATAATGACCTAGTCATTGTGGCTGCTTTTCCATGCTACTCCCTGTCTTGGGTTATGGAACCTAAAACGCATATTCTATTTCATCTGCTGAAAGCAGTTGGGTGGTTTTTCTTCTAGTACATTTGTACTGTTAATATTCCTAGTAAAGAACTGTTATTCCTATTCCCAAATCTTTGCCTGAAAGTCCTTAATTGCAAAATTATAATTTGGCGGGGGGTGAGGGGTTTACGTTCTCCATTCCAAGGAAAACTCCAGCTTTCCCTGGCAGATACCTGTCTTTCCAAACCAAGACACTCCCACATAGCAAGAATAGTATAATTGAGTTAGTCTGTTTAGACAAGTGTATATACTTTATGTTGTGAATGTTACAGGAAATTGGTCTTATTCTACACAAGCTTTAATATAAACACACTGTAAGCTTAGTAAAATGACCTTGTAAGTTACAAGACAGCTCATCTACATTTTATAATATATTTAATTAGTGCTTATGGGTTTTAGATGGGACAAAGTAAAGATGAAGTTTGAACCAAAACAGATGGAGCTACAACAGGATTTGTAAAATGGGTTACTTCACTGCTGGCAGCCTAGATCTCATTTCAGTGAAAGAATCAAAGCAGAACTGAGAAAGAAAAGGAAAGCTAAAAAGGTCACATAGAAGATCTGAAAAACACACTTAATCCAGAAACGTTTTTTGCATGTTTTTCCTCAATGTTTTTGTGGTTTTGAATTAATGACACCCCTCTCTCTGAGCTAAGACAGAGGAACTGCCTACAAGAGTTTATCTTTATTTTTAGGATATACCCTAGGTCTTAGTACACATTTTGTGTATCAGGGAAGTAATGGAGAAGGTAGATAGTGATAAATATATTGACTCAATAATTGATTGCCAATTAGATAAATCTTTATTAAAGTGTGAAGCCGAAGCAAGCAGCGCGCTGGGAAAGCCGGAGAGCACAAGTCTCAACTCATGCTCCACACACAGCTTTCAGAGTTTTCCCCACAGTTTCCCATTTTTATAACTTTTGGTCTATACACTCTTCTTGGTGTCTCCGCAGTCCATATTTTTTCATATTTGGTCATAGTTGAGTCTTCTAATTCCAGGAGTCTGGGGTCTTCTGCCCTCTCATGGTAGTCGGTGGATGAAGCACGTCCATGGGGACTTGCCACTGAGGTCACCATGGTTTCACCATATCTCTCATTTTCTCCCTTTCTTCATGTCTTATGATACAAAGTTACATTACATTATCCTGTACCAAGGCCGGGCTCTCTCTAACTTTTCTGTTTCTGCGATTTCTATTTCTGCGGTTTCTGCAACTTACAGTTATTGCTTAATAGCCCCTACATATTTATAATTATTAACTATAACATTTAACACAAATTACCTAAATCATTAATATCATCTATAACAATAGTACTCTGATTGCTACACCCATACACTGCTGTAGGCTTTGCTTCATTAGGGGTCATACTACAGAATCACAGAATCATAGAATGGTTTGGGTTGGAAGAGACCGTTCATCTAGATCCAACCTGCCTGCCTTGGGACACCTTCCACTAGACCAGGTAGCTCAGAGCCCCATCCAGCCTGGCCTTAAACACTTTCAAGGATGAAGCATCCATAGCTTCTCTTGTCAACCTGTGGCAGTGCCTCACCACCCTCACAGTAAACAATTTCTTCTTAAAATCTAACATAAACCTACTCGCTTTTTCCTGTTACTACATGCTCTTTTTAAGTCGTCTCCACCTTTCTTGTAGGCTCCCTTCAGGTACTGGAAGAACACAATTAAGTCACCTTCTCGTCTTCAGGCTGAATATTCTCAGTTCTCTCAGCTCTTCCTCATAGGAAAGGAGCTCTATCTCTTCAACCATCTTTGTGTTCTTCCTCTGGACTTGTTCAAACGGGTCCATGTCCTTCTTATGTTGGGTGCCCCAGCTCTGGATGCAGAGTTCCAGGTGGGTCTCACCAGAGCAGAGCAGAGGGGCAGAATCCCCTCCCTCCCCTGCTGCCCACGGGGCTCTGGCTGCAGCCCAGGACACGTTTGGCTCTCTGGGCTGGGAGTGCCATGGCTGGGGCATGTCCAGCCTCTCACCCACCAGCAGCACCAAGTCCTTCATATCCCAACTTCCTTTCCAAAGATATTGATTAATCTTTATAATAAACACAGTGAATTATATTGGAATACTTTTCAAAGGGTGTTTTACTTATGAAGGCTTGCTTTTAGTACTAATTTTAATTAGATGGATAGATCTATATGTAATATTACTGGAATAGACAAAGCATCACTAGATTTACAAAAAATAACACCTTTTTTTATACACTTTTAAAAAAAAACAACACTGCATGGATATGGCACAACTAAGACTTGTTAAAAACCTAATTAATAATTTAATTTTAATTCATAACTTGTGTTGCTTGTATCAGTGCAACTACTCATACTGAAAGCTTAGATATGCTTTGCAAAAGCAAGGCCTTTATTAATAATTAATACCCATGGACATTATTTTATTTAATGAGAAGCAAAAATACTGATATTATGTCCTTTAAAAAACCCAGCGTACCTAAATACTTCTTCTCTTCCAAGTAGAAGCTGTCTCACTCATTTTCTTCCAGTTATTTCTTCCTTTTTTATTAATTTTGGTTTTTACCTCCCTTTCTTCTCTTTTCCTGGCCACATTGCACATTTCCTTGGGACAGATCTTTTTCTTTTAAATATTGCACACTTTTTTTTTACATTTGATATACTTGTGGCAATCATGAGCATGGCTTGCAAACAAATCTGCATAATTACCAAAAGACATGGTCAATGTGATGAATACTTTACGTGTTTGGTTGTGTTTCCTGACAGCTACAGAAGTAAGTAAAACCACACACAATGCACTCTCTTCCATGATTTTAATGTTAAATAAAATGTCTGAGCTATTATTTATAAAGGAGAAAAAGCTACTCTATCTCCTGCCACGACACAACTGTTCTACCAGATGAGAAACAACCATAAAAGGTGGCCTATAAGCAGTTAAAAAGTTAAAACCCTTAGCTGTTGAGGCACTGGATGGGAGACTGTGGGAAAGTGACCAAGGAAGACACACTTACGGAGTTTGAAAGTTTGGCTGTTGTATATAAGCTTGGGATGCTTTTGGTCGGAGTTAGATGAGACAGTTGCACACGCTCATTAATTATTGTAAATGTCACCTTCTTTTATGTTTAGTTCCTTAAGATTAAAGAGAGCCTTGGTTTTAGAAGACTGACTGAACATTGCATTAACTCCCGGTCCCAATCTTCAGAAGGGAACAAATGCAGGCACCCAAATCTAATTATGTCTGTGAAGTTAAGCACGGTTGTGCAGCAGTGGTTGAGCAAACACTATATGACTTTGCTTGGGTACAGGAAAGAGTATAGCTGCAGCAGCACAGAGGTTAATCTTCCCTTTTCTTCAGCCTCTCATTTAGAGTTTGGTCAAAGATCAGTACCCCACAGCCTGCAGTGTAAATGGGACATGGTCTACTGAATTAGTCCTCACTTTCTAAGGGCTGATCTTGCAAGATGCTGAATGCTTCCCACCCTATCAACTCCATCTAAACTGGAACACTCGACAATCCCTTTTAATTTGGGTTTACGGATTTTTAGTTAAGATTAGGGACAGGTTGGCTGCAATGGAGGTTGTTACAGCAGGAAAGCATTGATACCTGGTAACAGATGGTGACTTGGTGAATGATATTTATTACAGCAGAAAATGGACTGATTATTTTTAGCAAGGTAAGTATTTTATAGTTTGAGTAGTTTCTGGCATGACTATTTGCTATTAAGAAATTGCAATCTGGATAAGAGAACAGAGTAGATTTTTTTAAGGCTTTTTAAGCATGTGTTTGCACAGAAATTGAGAAACCTACCATGTAGTAAGTTCAGCTATGCTTAATGACACCAGAAGTAGTACAAATTTCAGGAATTGTGTGCCCTTGAGCCATTCACTAAGCTTCTGGGACCATGTGTGAACTGGGAGCAGCATTTACATGTCTCAGGGTCATAAAATCAGCTGTTCTGTGTGCATAGCAAAGACATCCAGGTTCCCTGTGAAGTGACTGGGAGCAGTAAAGCTCTTGGGAAGGTTATTTAGAAGAGTTGTAAAGAGGCACAGCCTACGGCCAAGTAAGGAAGGAAGCTGAAATTCCACCTCTCCCTACCCTGGGCTTAGGTACTTATCTGCATTGCTGGAGACAGGTGCCTCAGACTGGTGGGAAGGCTTTGTCATGCTCAGGCAGGAGGGTGGTCCTTCAGCACCCATCACTGCTTGGCCTTAGGCTGTAACTGGTAAGAGGCACAGTAAGCTCACCTTAATGTCAGTCTATTATACATTCAGGACTCTCGAATTTTAGAGAAATATGTTACCTAACCTGCTGCAGAGTAACTGAGAATTGAGGGCCCATCACTTCCATTAGAGAGCATTGCCATTGTGCAGCCAGGAATGCCCACAACTTGTGGAAACAGCAAGGTTACTGGAAAGAGGCAACTCAGTTCAGCAACTGGCAGGTACTCTAGGGTTTCCCTCTGTACTTGTTTGTGACTGACATCACAAAGCTGTGTATATAATGTTTAGAAATATTCTTGCTTGCCTATCTTTTAAAACTCCAGTTTCTGTAGTTCCATTTCAGCCCTCCTAACTCGAGCTACTTAAGAAGTGAGACACCAAGAGTGACCTGCAAGAAGGGTACTGAATGGATGGGATACATGGAAGCTCGGAGTTGAAAAGAGGGAATAATGAGATGCACTAGAAAAAAAAAAAAAAAAGTCCAAATTGTGTAAGAGTTAGTGAGGACAGGAAAAATAAAAAGGGGAAGTGAGGCGAACAGGCAAAGACTGAAAGCTGAGTTGATACTAGTAAAGGAGGAAAAACAAGAACAAGTTAAAACCATCATTACAAAGTATAATACTGAGTTACAATGAACTGTGGTATCATTTGGGACTCTTAACTGCATGCTCTACTGAACATTGCTGGGAGTATTTTTCATGCCAGCAGCCATAGGTTTAGCTACTGTGGGCCTCAGTGCCATCTGGAAGGATGAGCACTCAATCAGTCTTTAATGGAAAGTTAGAGATCATTGACATAACAATTCATAGCAATCCACACAACATCTGTGTGTAGCACCAGTACTTGTTTATGTTGTTTAAAGTTACTATTGCTGCTGTTTAATACATACACGTTTTTAATTTTAAAAAATACAGTTGCTTTGGAAATTTCAACAATGAATTGAAAAAAATAAGGCTTGGTCCTCATCACTTCAATGCTTTTCCCCCCCTATTACTATTAAATTTTTTTAAAAAAGTAATATGAGAGGTTTTATGCTCCCTATGCTATGAGACAGCTTAAAGTAATTCTTAAAAACTTACTGAGGGTTGGACAGCTGATATTTTAAGCTACTATTTCACATTGTAATTGAAAACATTACTTTTTAAAATCAAAAATATTTGAAGTTTTTATTAAGAATTAAACAGTATTTTAGGTCATGTTATTAATTCCATTTTAACTATTTTTTGAAAGCAAAGGACTTTTATCAATGGACCAGTGCTAGCTTACTCCCAAAATCAGTAAAAATGCTTTACTTACAGTGAAATTCAGTCTGAAATCACGTTAAGTTCACCATGTGAGTGTGTTCTAAGCCAGGTAATCACAGACTTGCAGTGGTGACCCAAAGAAGTCAATATATTTATAGCTTCACCAGGAAAACATCACTAAGGATTGTATAGAGTGCCAATGACTACTTGGATGGACAGTGGTAATGACATAGAGCACACGTGACTTTGTACCTCTCTTAAAATTCACACAGCTTAAAGAAAATTACATAAACACTGAGTATTTTTACTTGACTATTACATCAGAATATCAGACTGTAGTTGCTAATAACAGATACCTAGTGAAAATTACTCCAAAGATGTTTTTATGCCATGAGTCACTTCTCTGTTAGCGTGAACAGGTAAATATTGCTCCTACGTCTCTCACACCTTAGTGGTATGTTTTCAGGCTAATCACAGAATCAGAGAATGGGGCAGGCTGGAAGGGCCCACAGCAGGTCATCTGGTCCTCCCTGCCCAAGCAGGGTTGTCCTAGACCACATGGTACAGGATTGCATCCAGATGTCTTTTTAATAACTCCGGTGAGGGAGACTCCGCAACCTCTCTGGGCAATCAGAAAGAATTTCTTCCCCATGTTCAGGTGGAACTTCCTGTCCATCCGTTTCTGCCCATTGCCTCCTGTCCCATTGCTCGGCACCTCCGAGCAGAGCCTGGTCCCTGCTCTGACCCCTCCCTGCAGACACTGACAGACAGTGGTGGGGTCTCAGTTGTCTCTTCCTGAGACTGAACAGGCCCAGTTCCAGCAGCCTGTCCTTGGTAACTCTGTAGCCCTCAGCTGAAATATCCCCCCTCTGCCCCCAGGCTCCTGTGGCTAGCTCAATTCCTTAAGGGGCTTTGGAGGAATATCTCAGGAAATAGGGCAAAAGATTCCAAAAGAGGGTCTCACCCCCTGGGATTAGTCCAAGGCTTTATTCTCAAAGGGTTCCAGGGGAGAAAGAGAAAGAACAAGGAAGAACAGGAACTTATCTAGTCTCTGGTTCAGGAAAGATAGCTGGACCTGAGCCAACAGGGTCAAGATAGGAAGGGAGGGTCAAACTACATGGTCACAGGCTTCAGTGGGTTCTGGGGGAAAAACCATTCCCCGGAGGAATACAACACTGAGCTGGATGTGTTGCAAGAACACCAGGTCCCTCTTGTCCCCAGGTGCCCGGAACTGGACACAGCTCTCCAGATGTGCCTCACCAGGGCTGAGCAGAGGGAGCAGCACCGCCTCCCCCCACCTGCTGGCACAGTTCTTCCTAATGCAGCCCAGGGTATCACTGGCCTTCCTGGCCACAAGGGCACACTGCTGGCCCATGGACGGCTTGCTTTAGAAATTACCCCGTCATTTGAAAGAAGCTTACCGAAGGGTGGCATTGTGCTTTATGACTTAAGAGTGGAATTGTATTGACCCTTTACATGTTCCACCCCCAGAGGTCACTGTCTACAGACACCTCTGAGTTCCACTCTACTGGTGACTGGCTGGATAGTCCTGGATCTTGGAGAAAAATTACAGGTTTGGTTTGGTTTGGTTTGGTTTGGTTTGGTTTGTACTAAAGCTTTATTTGGAGCATATAAAAGTGTAGAAAGATTTTTCTTGCACCTTTGGAGTGTTGATGGCCATTTTGTGGTTTCGGATTATTTTTCTAACCTCTGCCCTTTTGAATGCTCTCCTGCATCAGAGATATAAGACAGATGCCAAATACCATTGCCCTAAATTCTATATATTCCCTACAATGGCAAGCTTTCAGTTGTTGTTGTTTTTTTTTTTTTTTGTTTTTTTTTTTTTTTTTTAGTTTTTCTTAAGACTTCTAGTGTGTGTTTATATGTCACATGAATGTGTTTAGAAAATTATATAAAGGAGAGAGCTGGGGAGAGAACAGGGTGTCCTGATGCTTACTGAAATATTTCTATCAGCTTTACTAATAGGTGGGAAGGGGGGTTATTTCTGGCATAAAATGAAAGCAATCTGCTTAGTCTAAAAAAGGCAGAACCCATTTATGAGCAGAAATTGTCTGACCTATGCATTTCCTCTCAGTCACTGTTCACACATTACTGAAACACATTCACTGTGTTGTTTCTCTTTCATTTTCCCGTTACATTTTGGGCCAGTCTCCTCACATAAATTTTCTAATCATGTACCTCCATTAATTTAATTTCTTTTCACCTCATTTACATCTCTGCAAACATTTTCAGGTTTCCAGGAGCACAAACATAAAAGTTATTTGTGTTTCTTTTTTACTTATCAGTTCAGTATAATGTAACTGAGCTGAGCTGAACTTGGACAAAACTAGAAATTACATTAACCTCTTTTCAGGACTGAAAAGCAACTGGAAAGACATATCCTGAATTCACTTGAGCCATGACAGTTACTTTCAAGGCCAACTGTTCTGTTGTTCATGAAATTATTTGTAAAGCTCTCCAGGAAGTTTCTTCATGGCTATGTGCCTCTGCCCCAGCCAGAACCAGCACAAGGGATACATCCCCTGTAGAGGGATTAGAGCATGCATACAGATACCTTTGCAATAACACTGAAGATACCTGGATGCCAACATCTTGTCAATTTTTACAAATTGAGGGATCAATTCTATGAATTCACTTTGACTTTTCAACACCTTATTTTCAGTATTTTAAGAAATAGAATGACCCCAGAGCTATGATCAAGCTTTTCCTCACTGAAATCAGCAATTCTTGCCATTACTGTACTGAAGTCATCAGGTAAATCAATGGCCAAAGTGACTTAAAAAACCAGGAATTTAAGAGCCACTTACAATAAATGATAATTAATAGATTAAAACCGTATTTGCAGATTTCTTGTTCAATTCAGTTGATGCCGTGAAGCCAAACATATTAACTATCCTGAATGTGGCATTTTTTCTTTGTGAAAGACTTTTCAATTCACTGTTATCAAGCCTATGAAAACAATCTGAGGCTTAAAAAGGCAGTCGAGAATTGTGCTAATTGACATGACACTGAGAATAACCCTGTGGTTAGAATAAGCTATAAGCAGAATTGTCAGCATAAATATCCTGCAACTGGCTAATAACTTCCCCCTTTCCTGATCCACCTGGGAGGGATAACAGAGACCTTTCATGACAAGGTTCAGGACTAAAACCCCACCAGAAAAAATCAAGTTCAGATGAAATCTTTAAACTGTGATAAAGGGGAAGGCAGCAAACATGGCTGCTGATATTCTAGTTGGAAGAGCTCGAAAGACACGTCAAGAAGCACCACTTCTTAACCAACATTTCACCACTTGAGATGACAGTGTCTTAACATATTATACTGTATTTCCAACTATAGTGACAATTTCTGTATGCCTTGAAAAAGTCTTGCTGAGTAAAATTGTAGGACCATAGAGTGGTTTGGCTTAGAAGGGACCTTGAAGATCATCTAGTTCCAAACCTCCCGCCATGGATTGCAGTACAAGTTCCTCATATAAATCTCCTGCTGAAAAACATTAGCGTGGTGCTCCCTGTCACCAAAGCAGAAGGAAAAATGTATAAGCTTTTATGGTAAAAAAAAAAATAAAATCTATTGCTAACTGTTTGTAAGTTTTATCCAAGGACAGACTCACATGAAAAGCAATCTTGTACAGTTTCCACACTGAAAACTCATCTGGAAGTCTCCCTTCAAGATTGTTTTCTTAAGAGGCAGAAAGTCATATCATGTGATGGATTTAAAGTTCCCTTCTATTCCCACCTACAGATAGGAAAAATTGTGGAGTTAATTTTTCATAAAAATACTGTGTTTGTCTTCTGTGTTTGAAATCAATAATACATGATTAACACAGATTTCCTAAATGAAAAAGAAAACCTAAATGAAGAAGAAAACCACCCACTAGAATAACTGAACTCAAGAATGAATAATCCATAGGAGCTGTTTAAAGCAGGGTGAATACATAAAACCTGAACTTTGTGAATATTCTTTCAATATTGTAATCAAACCTGATTTTATTAAACTATTAGCATTGTACTTGGGTGAAAGAATACCTGTTTTTTGCGGACTTTGTGCTTCCTTCCAAGTTATAGTATGGTCATTACTTGTTCTGGACTAGAGCCCCAAGCCTGTAATTTGGATGAGCGCCCACTGCTAGGCACTGGACTGCCCGAGCCCTCTCCCGAAGCCCTTAGGTCTGCGAGAGTTTTGCTGGAGAAAGAGGGGAGAGGAGCGCAATTACCACCGCGGCGGTCACAGAGAGGCTCTAATTTTTTTTTCCTGTTTCCATGGGCACGCACACCCGTCGACAGGTCGGAGGCGGAGGCTGGCAGGGGACGGCAGTCGGCCAAGGGTGGGCCGCCGGGCTGTCCTGCCCGGGAAGGGCCGGGCACCGGCCAGGAGCGGTGCCGCCGCGGGGCCCGGCGGTGGGAGAGCCGCAGCCCCGGCAGCCCAGCTCCGGCAGCCCAACCCCGGCAGCCCAGCCCCGGCAGCAGCCCTGCAGCCCCGGCAGCCAGCCCGCAGCCCCCGGCAGCACAGCCCCGCCGCTCCCTGGAAGGGCGGCACGGGTCGGCGTTCCCGCCGGGGGCACTGAGGGGAGCGGGCCCCGCGCCGGGCCGCAGCCGCCCTTCTCCCCCGCCCCGCCGCCGCCGGCCTTGCGCAACACGGCGCTGCCCGCTCCCTTCCCGGTGCGGCCGGGGAGCCGCCCCGCCGCCCGCACGACTCGCTCTTGGCGTTTCTCCGTTGCTCGGGAGGCGGCGGCTGCCTGGGCCCGGGGCCCGGGCGGGCGGAGGCGAACGCCGGCGGCGGGGCCGGGGCCATCGCGCCCGCCGCCGCCTCCCGGGCCGTCCGCACGGCTCTGTGCATCCGCCTCTTCCTCCCCCCGCGCCGCCTCCGCCGGGGGAGCCGGCGGGGGCCGTACGTGCCGGGCCGGGAGCGAGGGGAGGGTCTGCGGCTCGGCGTCGCTGCAGCAAGCGCCGGCCTCGCCGCGCCGCCAGGGACCGGGTGCGGGTGCCGCCGCCGGCTCTCCGCGCTGTGCTGCTGCTGCGCGGCGATCGCCGCTGCTGGCGGGAGGGGCAGGGATGTGAGCGGCAGCGGCCGGGTCGGCTTGGCCCCCCCGCCCTTTTTTTTTTTTTCTTTTTTTTTTTTTTTCCCTCCTCTTTTTTTTTCTTTTCCTCTCGCCTCCAAAAAAAGACTAAACCAGCCAACCAACCCCAAAAAACCCAGAGGGCGTGGGGGGGTGGGGGGATCCCGTGTCGCCGCCGCCACCCTCCGCTGGATCCATTGTGAGGAAATTGCTATTCGCCGGCAGCGGCGGCACATCTGGGCGGGCGCATCTGGGCAAACAACATCGGCTCCCGCCGCCTGCCTCCAACGTCCTCCAACCGGCCGAACGGATCTCTCTGGGCCGCCGGGGAGGCTCCTGCTCGTCAGCCCCGGGCTCCTTCTTTCGGGCTGAATCTTTGAAAAAACCCTGGCAGCGCGGGGGGTGGGGTGGGGTGGAAATAAAGGCTGCTATTTTTTTCCCCTGGGATTTATTTCATGGGGATGTGTTCAAGACAAGAGAGGATTCAGAAGGATATTGACGTTGTGATCCAAAAGTGCAAGGCGGAGAAGGACTGCCTGTTTGCAGGTGAGTTTGTCCCCGGGCGCCAGGTTGGCGGCGCGGAGCCTCCCGTCGCCGCCGCCGCCGCCGCGCCCGCCCCGGACCGCGCTCCCGCCGTGCCCGTGCCCTTCGCCGCCGTTCCCGGCCGCGGGGCCGCTCTCAGACCCCGTCTTCCTCCTCTCCTTCCGAGGGCATATGAGGGCAGAGGAGACCGGGCGCCGGCCGGGAAAGGGGCGGGCGGGGTAGGGGGGCGGCATCCCGAGGCGGGGAGCGCCGCGGTGGCCGCAGGCAGCACCGGGAGCCTCGGGTGCCAGCCCGCGGCCGGGCGTCGCTCGGGGGGTGCTCGCTGCGCGGCTCTTCCCGGGCGCCCGCGCTCTGCCGCCCTCGGCGCCTGCTCTGATGCCCGGCCCCAGGCCGGTGGCACATCCAGCCGCCGACGGGGCCCTGCCCGTGTCATCAGCCCCTGCCCGTGTCACCAGCCCCTGCCCGTGCCATCAGCCCCTGCCGCCCTCCCCCGGGGATTCGCGGCGCCCCGGCGGTGCCGGTGCGGTGCCGGTCGCGATGAGCCGTCGCCGGAGCCCGGCTGTCGGCTGCCTGTTGCCGTGTGTGACAATGGAATTCCCTGCCGTTGCCATAGCGCCGGGCACTTGTTGCGAGGGGCTGGGGGGAGATGCTGCATTTCCTGTGGCTCGCCCCGGCTCCCCCTCCGCCGCCCCCGTGTCGGGAGCTGAACGCTGCTCCGTAAAACCTCTGCTACTTCAGCCAAAATAAAGACAAGTTGTAATAAAGCAGCTCTTTGTCTTTCAGATTTCAGGTACTCAGACTCCACCTTTACCTTCACCTATATTGGAGGCTCCAAAAGGTACTTTTTTTTACAGTAATGACTCAATTTCCTGGTGGCAGTAAAATGCAGTGGTTCAATAACGTGGCAGTTTTTTTTTTTTTTTTTTTCTTTCTGTTTCCTTATCTTTTGCAAGAAGGATGATTAAATAATCGGCCTTTGTGCAAACGTAAACTGAGGAAGAGGTGTGGAGGGAGGTGATGAGAAAGGTGATCCTAGTCTAGTCGTCAGAGGCTCCTTCCTCAGAGTCCTGCTCTGTGAAGCTTTTTGTCTTTGTTTTTTCTCTCAATTTATGTACAGACGTAGAATTCCTGCCATATGTAAATCTAACAGAAGCATTGCTAGGCATCAGTGTATGGTGTAAAGTTAATTCATGTTAAAAAACTGGGAAAAGTTAAGATTGTAGTAACAAATAGGCCAAATTTCACATCAGAAGCTTATTTCGATGCATGAGAGCCATATTTGGTCCCATGGCAGATGCAAGGCTGGCTGCAGTTGACCAAATTAAATTCCTGAGACATTAAATAAAATGTCAGTATAACTTAGAAGGCTGAAAAAATGTTGTATTGAATGTTTAAATAATATTTTTAAGTGGATCTAAGCTTGTGGTTATGAATTGGATTGTACCTGTACACATTTTCAAAATATATTTCAGCATTTGTTGTGCCTGTCAGTTTTCAAAAGGAAGTATATGTAGAAACTTGAACACATTCTTTTGCTTTCCCTGACTGTTAGTTATCATTTACTTAATAAGGTGCTAAAAGTAAATACTAAGTTGGTGTTTTTTAGCTTGATTTTAAAAATTAGATACAGCGAGAAGTTTTGCATTAATTTTTTTGGTTCCTTTTTTTTAACGATTCAGTTTCTCTGGTATCTTTGTCAGTTATTTTTCTTTCGCAGGGCACGTCACGTTAAAGTACTGCATTCTTTGGTATTCTTTGCAAGTGAACCTGTCAGTGGAGGCAGCACTCCCACAGCCATCGATGCTCCCTCTGTGCATACTTTGGGATCTGGCTGTAGGACCAGACTCCCAGATGGTCCTCAGGCTTCAGGATTGCTCAGAAAAATGTTTTCCCACCTCACTACCCTACCGCTTCCTACTGAAGGAAAGGACAACTTCTGTCATTTTCAGTGAAATAGAATATTTCACCCAGTAGCTGAGAATCAATACATTTTTAGGTTGCTCATAGTATACTTTTGCCTTCAGTATTTTAATAGATGTTTTGTTTTGTTCTGGTTTTAAGACAGTTTTGAAAGGATTGATACTGAAACAAAGGCCTCACTTGACATAAACACCTTAGCATAGGTATGAATTCACAAAACCTTAAAGGTGTGACTGCCATGTTTCACTGTAATCCCTTTTACAAGTAGGGCCTAGCCCTGGTGGGCAAAGGTGGTAAGAAGGGAGAGCCATGTTAACAGTCATGAAGGGCTAGAAAAATGCAAAGTCATAAGTTTTGTTTCAACAGATAGAGAATTGAAGAATGTAATCAATAAAGCACAGTTATAGCAAAGCATGGTACCAGTTGGATAAATGGAATGAATATGATAGGAACTATCTACCATGTTTGTAACCCTAAGATAATGAAACCACAAGTTACGTAAGGTCCCAGCCCTTAAGACTGTACCTTTTAGATAAGCAAGCAAACAAGGGCAGATGCCAGAATTGTAAAAGTATAAAAGCCTGTGTAAAGTGAGCCACAGTCAGACATGCATATGGAGGTAATAACCCCTCCATGTTGTCTTGGCATCAATAAAGGTTTGCTTTTCTTTACAGTACCTGCTGTGGAGTAGATTCCTTTGAATCAATACAGTAAAAACTATTTGACAGAGACACTATTTATCATTTAACACAAAATGATTGAATTTGAAACTTACTTTGAGCTGTTCTCTAAACCAAATATCATAGCAAGAAAACAGGAAGTTAAACCTGTCTATTGTTTCCATTTTCTGAGATGAAGAAAGTAAAAAGCCTAAGGGCACAACTGATGGCAAACAAACTGGTTTATCAATGTTGAAACAAAGTGTTGGCACTTGCTCAATGAGAAACGGAAGAGGGCCTTACGTTCCCCAGCCTTGAATTTTAACAGGGGTCAGCGTTTGCTTAGGAAATTGATGACTGAAAATTGGTCTCAGGGCCTTAATGATTCAAACACAATTGAGAAACAATCATAATGCTTACAGAAATTGGTGGAAGTGGGTTCTTACTTAGAGCACACTCAAATTTCACTTTCCGTATCACATTTTAAGGACATTTAAAAGCGTCCTTTTAGAGAAGGGTTTCATATTCTCTGTGTTCCCTCCAAGTTTGTACTGTGATTTAGGAAGTTGTTTTGTGGTATTCTTGGTGTACAATGGTGTACTGAGTGGCAGGCTTAAGGCAGTAAGCTCTCATACATATGAAATGTGTAAAATGAAAGCTATTCAGAACAAGACTTCAGCTTCTTGCATCAAAGGTGTGTGAGTCGTTTCTCCTTAGAGGAGGTCCTTGTGGAGCAGCAGCTATGCTGCAACGTGTGCAGCATTCAGGCAACTCTCCAGTACAGGGTCAACAGCCGTGACTTATACATGGTAACAGTTCAGGAGAGCACAGGGTCATCCTAGGACCTTCTTTTTGGCCTTTGGGTATGAGTTTTTTTCTTGCTGACACTGCTGCAGCTCTGCACTTCCTGAGCAGTAACACCATTTTTTGATTATTGCACTCAGGAGTTGTCCTGAAATGATACAGCCTCTTTTAGATCATGGTCATCGATTCATCAGCCAACAGGCCTTGTTCAGTTGCTTCAGATAATCAGCCCAATGGCTTCTGTTTTTCCAGTCCACAGGAGCACAGGCATTAGAGTAATGGGCAAAGGAGTGCGTGTTCACTGAATGGGTGTTCAAACCAAGAAAAGATTTGAATGAATAAGAGCAGAAGTGGTGTGTAAGGAAGATTACAGTACTTTAGTACTCATTATTAGCCATGCCTGGAACTAAGAGTTTTTCACGCTTTGTTTCCTTTAAATAATTTTTTTTTTAGGTCAGTGTGTAATACGGCCTTCGTTTAGCCACAGTGGTTACATGGAAGAGCAGAAGCCCTTGAAAGAAGCCAGTCTGTTTGATAAGCAGGATTCTTTGGCAAATAACAATACTAGCAAGTTAAATATCTTTCTGGGTTTCCCTTAGCATACTGTAGTTGCCTCTAGTGCCCATTATGCCCATTTATCAGTGATGTTAATTTATAAACCCAGAGCCAGATTCGCAGTACATTGGGGTAAGTCCATGGAAGTCAGTGTACCAGTATTATTTCAGTTATTATGAGGACCTAAGGTTTATTTGTGTTTTTTTTTTCTTCAAAGTTTTAAGTTTAACTGTGTGAGATTTTTTCTTGGGACCAGCTTCTCAGACTTTATCTGATTTTTCCCTTGTTGCTTGGATTGATTGCACAGCCTCTTCCTGCACTTTTGAATTATTAAGGTGGTACGTAAGCGTGCTGCAGATCCATCCAAATAGATAAGCCTGATACAGAGGACACTTATTCTTGTTTATGTGGAATTAACCTGTAATCCCATAGTAAAGTAGCAGTAGTTCAGACAATCCTTTTTGCCTGTATGCCTTAATGCATTGTGTTCACGCTTCCAAATTGTTAGATGTCTGTCACTGCAGAGATGTGACCTGTTTTGAGAAGGTTGTAATTAGCAATTTATTAGTAAAAGCACGTCTTTTTGCAGAATGTGGGCACTAAATAGAGAGCAGATTGTTTATCAATTTAATATTTTTTATTTCATTGTCAGAAAGCAATAAGTAGGTTGATTTCCTTTAAAAAGAGGTGCTCAGTCAGGTGCTGTGACTGTGCAGGATTTACTCTCCTTTAACTATATCTAGAAGAAAATTTAAAAATTACTATATTTTTAATATTTTTTTTCTGCAGGATCTAAGCCAGATATTAAATTGTGAACATGTGGAGTTCTCCATTTTAAAAGAATCTCTAGTTTCCTTTTTCTGTCCCTGTATGAAACACTGTTCCTCCAGAAACCATGCAGAGCAGACTGAACAGATCTGCTGATCTGTCATCTTTCAGATAAAAATGCACGGTGCCCTGAAGTTGTTTTCACTTTATATGGCATTTGATATGCTTTACGTAGAAGCAGTGCTTGGTTGTCCTGAAAAAAGATATTTTCTCTTTAGTATTTTTCTCACCCTGCCTTTTTTTTTTTTTTCCTTGAGGCTAAACAAGGACATCATATTAGTCCTGGAATACTTCTTCATTCAAATACGTTCATTGCTCTCATTGGCAGTGAAGGACAATGATGATAAGGTTGTGCATGAGTACTAATAATGAGATCTAATACTGCAGCGTATTGCAAATAAACCAGATAACACCTGAACATACAGATTAATTTTGCCAGCAAAGTTCTCATCTCCTGTTCATGCAGTGGACTTAAGTTCTGCCTTCTGTACTTCAGCACCATGATTGTAACAGAGTCAGCTCTGAAAGAGCAAGGAAATTTTTGTCTGAAGTATTTTATTTTTTTTTGCTTAAAATAATGACAGTTTGTTATCTTACATGATTTTAATTTTGAATATTTGGCTTTTTGTGTTTTATTCAGGAGGTTAGTGTAGTATCAGAAGCTCTAATGTAAAATGATAAGTTAATTTCCACTTTGCTGTAGCAGTGAAGCATTTCACAGATAGGGAACTGTGGCACTGAAAGAGACTAAATTGCTTGTAACTTCATAGCTAGAGATGAAACCACTATCTGAAGTTCTAGCACATTATGTCCACTAGGTGTTTAAAACACTTGACAATAAATAGGTACAGATAACCATTTTCTCCCCTTTTATGGTATGCTCTGTTGCTGCTTCTGTGGATTTATAAAACTGCCTACATGAGAGATTCCATTTGGTGAAGAATTTTGAAATTCTGGTGTAACTCTGATAACACTGAAGTCTTTGGTACACAAAGTTGTAAAGAAAAATTTGTTTGGGATAAATGATACATGTTTTAATATTGATGTTCAATTTATGTAAAATACAGGGAAAAAGAGAAAACTGAAAAACAGTTTTTAAGCTAAAACATATGATTGAGTCCATCAGAAAATACCAAAATGAAACACATCTGTTTGGTTGGTTTTCTTTATTTCCAAAATCATGTAGTTTAGGATGGGCATATTTTGGATTGGACTCAGTTCTCTGTCAGTTTTGTTACATGGCAGTGTACTTACTGGCTGTGCAAGGATTGGAAGGGGAAGGCTGCACTGTTCCTTTTGGAAACGGTGGTAACTTATGTAAGATGAAAGTGTTTGTGAAAGTATGACTTATGAGGGTGAGAACTTGGTTTTAATGGAATTCGTTGCCCTGAATGGTTTTAGTTTAGATGTAATCAGTTTTATGCAGAGCCTCAGAAGGGCTGGTGCAGGCACAGTTCATCTCCTGGTGCTGGATGGCTGTGTGTAACTTTGTGTTCAGGTCATTAAGTAGGTAATTACATTCCTAAAATCTACTCTTACAGTAAGAGAGGGGTGAAAACTAGATACACAGCTTTTACCTAGCCATCTGTTTATTGCTGTTTCAAAATACCTGGAAATTTCCACATCTTTCAATTTTAAATTTCCTATCAAATATGGCTTAACATTTTTTGCTGTTACTGTGCCATTTCCTATACTGTTTCCATGAGAGAGAAGTCCATGGTATGAGATAGGAATCTAGCTATAACATGGCAAGAATATAACATCAGCTATAACATGGCAAGAATTGTGATTTTCATTTTTTCACTAAAGATTCTGTAGATAAGGTAGGGTTGAATACAGCCTTGGTACTTGAACAAAAGCAGTTTTGGGTCAGGTGTTACTAAAAATTCAGTTCTAAAATCTCTCTAAGACAAGCATTTTCCATTCTATGAGCTTCTGTTAATGTATCTTCAGTCTAATTTTTTACTACTTCTAATATTGTCTGTGTCCAGTAAGTACATGAAACCTATCCATACATTCCTAGAGATAGTTTTTTGGTAAATACTGCAAGAAATTCAGTAGGTGTGATTTAACAATTTACTCATCCTAGAAAGAGATCTAGTAGAAGACAGTAGTAAAAGTGCATAATTAAGTGCACTGTTAAAGGATTGTGAAAAGCAAAATCACCACCACCATTCTACTCATGGTGTTATTGAGCTTGCCTTATTTTGCTGGGTTTGTGTCTGACAGCTCCTTCTTGCCTTGCTGTTAAAAAGTCTGTCTGAAATTAACTCTGTCCCCATCACCGCATCATGTGAAAAACATGTACTTCAGGGAGAGCATGTTCTTGTGGAGATCCTATATAGGTCTGGTGAAGCAAGTTGCTGTCCTCTTTCAGCTGCCTACTGTACCAATACTAAGAACAACTACTTTAAATTGTGAACCTCTTCCTTTCAGTGAGAAAAAAGTGGTTTTAGGCATTTAAATTAAGGGTCTGGTTTTCAGAAGTGTCAAGCTGCCACACAACATAGCACTTTTTAAAACCATCACAATTTTTATTGCAGGTGTTTCCACCATACAGATGTATACACTATTTTTTGAATGGTTTCCCAGCACAGAATTGGGGAGAGTGCTTGAATGTCTTTACAGAAAACAATTTCAGTAACTTCTTTCTCTACTTTCATCACATATTTTAACGTATTAGCACCTAAAAATAAACCTGTAGGCTGTCACTGTTAAAGTGTTAATGTGGTAAGACAAATAAATTTGAAAGCAGAGTTCAGTCTGCCAAAATTAATTTAGATCATTTTTCTCTATATTGGGACTAATGCCATTTCTGCCTTTTCCTGTTAGTCTCTACTAATTTCCCATATATTTCATTGCTCATAAATAAAGAGCTGAAGATACCTATTAGCATATTTTCCCCATGGATTACTTATGTGTGTAGAATGTGAATTCTCATTTGAGTCAGGGTCTAACCACTCCTGAGTCAAAATAGTTTCAGCACCTAGAGTGAAAGTAAATTTAAACTCGCTGAGAGAGCTCACTTAAAATCAAAACTAAGAAAGGGATGAAATATGAGTAAATCTAAGAAAAGTCCAATGTATAATTCTCTTTGGCAATAAATAAATCCTGTGGAAGAGGACAATTTTTATCCTGCTTGCTACAAGAGGGTGAAGATTTTTACAGGTATGTCTTGGTTTGGAAAGACAGGTATCTGCCAGGGAAAGCTGGAGTTTCCCTTAGAATGGAGAATGTAAACCCCTCACTCCCCACCAAATTATAATTTTGCAATTAAGGGCTTTCAGGCAAAGATTTGAGAATAGGAGTAACAGTTCTTTACTAGGAATATTAACAATACAAATGTAGTAGAAAACAAAACCACCCAACCAAACAAGCAAACAAATAAACAAGCAGTCCTGGAAAACCCTGACAGAGTCAGAGCTACAACCTGACACCCTGTTGGTCAGGGTGTTGGAAGCAGTCCAAAAGTGAGTCCTCCTGGAATGGCAGATGTGGTTCTGTTGGAATAGAGATGATCCTGTAGAACAAGGGTCCAGTGATGGTGAGAAGGGGTCCAGTCCTCTTCTGGTAATCGGGCGAAGCTAGATAGCTTCGTGTTCCTGAGTCCCAGTTTTACCCAGGTAGGAATGGTTGGCTCCCCCCACTGGGTGGAGCATCTCACAATGGGATGATGGAATGTGGATGTACTATCTTGGGGAGGGTAAGTTTGGGGATGTGTGCTTTTAGGGGTGTCTTAATGGCTCTTTAGCAGAAAATATTCCTCTGGAGGGAGGACGGGTGGTGAAAGAGATAAGAAACTGCTGCCCCACTTGGTTTTAACAGCTGGCCCATTATCAAAAGGCACCCGCCCTCCTCCCCCCCAGAGTTACAAGAGATAAAGAAGAACATTACCCCAACTGCTTTCAGCAGATGAAATAGAATACACATTTTTGGTTCCATAACCCAAGACAAGGTATTTCATGGAATATGCCCCATCTGAGTAAAAGGAGCTCCTTTTTAACAACATAAAATTGTCTTAAAAGCGTAAGCCTACTGTCCTGTGTAGTGGTAGCTAGAAAATCTTACTGAAAGAAGAGAGGCTGAACAAGGTACAGAATTAACATCATCTTTCCCGGAGAGCCTTCTGCATACTCACACAAGATAATCATCCCACTTCTGCGTCAGGAAGAGCAAGAAGGAGCCTTGAGTAAGGAACAGGTGCAGTTGTTTCTTTTACAAATCAGAGTTCTCCAGAGAGTTTCACATCAGAAATTGTATTCCTGGACTGCTAGGGCATCCAAGTAAGCCTTGGTATTGCACGTGCTCATGCAAGGCAGCAGGCAGAAAACAGCCTTGGTCCAGTGCTGGTGGGTGAGCACCTTCCTGTAGCTTGCTTGAAGGCAGAGGATCTGTGTGAGCCTTTCTTGTCTTCTCCTGTCTGTCACAGAAAGTGGTGGCATATCCTGGCAATTAAGATGGAACTGAATTGTTCCAAGGGAGATGTTTATTAATGCGCAGTGGGAGCCTGTCTGGAGCGGGGAATTAAGGGCAAAGAGGAAGCTCAAAGAAACTAACTAACCCTTCAGATGTTTCCTTCCAGACTCAAGGCCTTGATCAGAAATAAAAAGGGCAACAGTGTGTCACCTGGATAATGAAATGTACTGTTTGCCTAAACAGAGTCCAAAAAATGGTCACATACCATTTGTAGAAAGTAGTATGTAATTAAAGGATAAGTTCCTTTAAGATTATGTAGGATTCTTCATTTCATCTTGTGGAGGTTGCTAACTTCAACTTTTTTTGCTTTAAATCAGTGTTCCATTTTAAGTTTATAGAGAAGAATTTTTCACATTAAGAGCCAAACTAGATGACAGGATTATTTTGCACCATTAAGCTGTCATGTTTCTACCCAAAAAGGTGTAAGGTGTTTGTGACAGACACTGGTTGCTGTCAAATAGAAAAAAATAGGCTATGGATTAGACACAGTATTTCAGGTCATTAGCTTTTTGGCAAATTACATTTTGTGCGTGTGTATGTGTAATCACTCATTCTTGCTCATTCTTCTCCCTTAATGCTGAAAAAGTCATCTTGGATAGGGAATTCTCACCCCAGAATACTCACACATACAGTAAAATACTAAAATAATTGGGATGTTCTTCTGTCAGTCTGGAGTTGATAAAGGTGTTGAAACCAGGAAGCATCTCATTGTAGCAAAAGTACCTGTTGATAGTCGACTTCTTGATCTGATTTACTGCTCAGAGTCTACAGTGGTTCTGCTGATGTGATGAGGTTCACTTGTACACACAGTGATACCACTGAATACTAGATTTCGTGCTGACTACTCATAGTGAACGACAGTGAGTGACTTGAGTGATTTTTTTCATCTGAGTGGGGGAAGTTCTGAAGACCAGAGTTCTGTTTTCTGTCATCATTGCATATTTTCTCATTTATGAGTACTTTTGTGGATGGTTGGAGAGCTAGTCTATCCGTTGAAAAAAACTTCTGCTTCATGCATGCTTACCAGGTTGCTGATGTTGCTGAGGGCACAGACAGATGGCCAGTTGTCAAACTCATGCTCCTCTTCTGTCTTTTTAGCCTTAACATCTCAAAACCTGGTTGTCACAGAGTCATCTTTTAAGAATATAGTTTGCTGGGCCACATGAAAAGCCTCTTTACTTGTCATTCAGTCAGAATCAGTATCAATTCTTGAGCTGAGTCTGAAAATGATTCAAGATATTT
Organism: Phylloscopus whistleri; assembly: GCA_017589585.1. NCBI lineage: Eukaryota > Metazoa > Chordata > Aves > Passeriformes > Phylloscopidae > Phylloscopus > Phylloscopus whistleri. Next base: position 1,885,270 of record JADMLD010001394.1, read on the forward strand.
TTGTAGATATAACTCATTAATTGAAAGAGAAATTATGATTTCTTCTTAAGGACTATTCAGGGGAAAAACTAAAAGGATGATACTGATTTTGTCTATATTTAAACTGTGTGAAATCTGGCCACTTTAATATATGTTTTTGAAAAACCGTGGAAACATGGGGGAAAAAAAAAGTTTTATGGCATTTCAGACCAAAAAAAATTGACCTTCAGGTATTAAAAATTTCTGGAGAACATACATGCTTTATGCCTTAGTGCAGCAGTTACAAGCACTATCAACAGCCTTCCATTTCAGACAGGGTATTTTTTAAAGTAGTTTACTGTTTTAATGCAGTTCTATGAAAATTACATGAACTCTTTCATACATGGTTGTAGTTGTAGTAGAGTTACAGCTGAAAACTGAATGTACTAATTCTGTTCTTCTAAGAAAGTGTAATGTTAAAGAATTATTTTGCTGTGAAGACTTTTAACCATTTTGTAGAACAAAGCTTTTTAGATTTGGCATAAAATTTCATTACTAGGATTTTGTAGGCTTGTGCTGAAGAAGGACTACTGTTTTATCAGTGGGCAGCAAGAACAGTGAAATTGGATATGTTTAAGTGGCAACAGGAGAATATAACCTTTGCCTTTGGTATACGGTCCTTTCTACGTGGTCTCTGTGCCAGCTTTAGCTGTTGATGGAATTTTTACGGAAAACTTCAGTGTTGATTAAAGCATTCAGTGAAATTACATGGGGTTAGCACCTACCAGTTCAGTTTTTGTTAAACTATTTTGCTGTGTAATCTAAGGACATTTACAATTCCATGTTTTATTTGTTTATTTTGGTATTCTGTTTTTAAATGATGAGTTGTGCGTAGTTCTAATACTTCTTTGGTTTTACCTAGATACAGTGAATTAGAAGAATCACATTCTCCCTGTGAATCACAGATGAGGAGAAAGCAAATACAGGGACACTCTAGACTCTTCTTGTACCTGAATTTATATCTTACTCATAAGCATTTACTTGTTATGGATTGTCCTTGTTGTGGTGAATAATTGCTTATTATGTAGTTTCTATGTTTAAACATCAATGATTAGGTATCAAAAAATATTACTTCACTAAAATGTATGCCCTTATTTAAGGCATGAAGAAACAGATTCATCCTGCAGTTCAGCAGAAAACTGACCTTTGCCAAGGGCAACAAACACAAAGAGATATGTTGGGTAAATACATATCTATATCTAGCTGCTGTCTGGCTTCAAGGCAGACATGGATGTGTGGAAGATGCTGGCATCCCAGTGGGCTCCTAAGGATTAGGCATTTGCTGTCTGTGAAGAGAGCAGGAGTTGTAGTTAAACGAGTCAGGATCAAAATTACAAAAGCTATTTGTTTTATGGAGGACGTAAATCGATCACCATTTGGGGTCAAGAAAAGCTGGCTACAGGCTTTACTTATTTCACTTATTAAAAAGGCATAATCAGCCAGCAGGACAGTGAGTCAAGTCTTTGGCTGGAAGACACTGTCAAAGGTGGCCTGTCTTGTGTGGCATGGCAATTTGTAAAGCATGTTTCCAGCATATCTCAGTGTATCTACGTTGCAGAACTTTTGACATAAGTACTGAGCAGATCATCATAAATTGCTGGTATTAATGAATATTTTGTCCTTCTTGTGGCAGCTTACAGCATATTCCTGTCTTTATTTTGTCCCAAGTTAACTCCTCTGTTGTACTTTTTGTGATGTAACATTATTACCATATTCTCAGCTAATTTAAATTGACAAACTGCCATAGAATTTGGTAAATTCATGCCAACTTACAGCATTGCGGACCTGTCTATAATTATATTCTTCTTGTTAAGGAAGTTTAAATAGAGCAAAGCTAAATATAAATGCTATCTCCTTTGACTTCTAATAGAAAAGTTTAGTATATGCATGATTAGTTACATACCAAAGTGAAATTACACATTATTTTTGTTTGCATTCTAGGTGACAAGAAAGGACAAGTTTCATCGAGGCTGATAAAGTGAGATACAAAGTCTGGTTTTTAGGAATGGCTTGTATTGAAGTGGGGAAGACCAGAATGGTGCAGAGATGCCTGAAGTGATAGGGGCTTGAGATGTTCTCCCACATAGTAAACAGGGATTCTCAGCAGTGTGGCATTTGAGTCTTAGGTTTGTGCGTGGTGCAACTCGTAGGCAAAGGCCAACACACTGCAGTGGTCTTTTTTTTGTTGTTTTCAGTGTTAAGATGAACTTGGCAAAGCACTAACTAGTTTGTTTGTAATGGTGGTGGTCCCACGGGATACCTCTGGCACCAGGAAAACCTTATCCCACAGAAGATATCACCTCTGTGCTCCCCCTTGGGCAATAATGATGACTTCAGTCTGCAGAAGTTAGAGACTATGTTTGACACCAACTCTGGCTATTTTAATTTTGTCTGTGCCACTGGGGATCATAGTCTCCTTGCAACTGTCTTCCTATTTCTTCCCAGCTTGTCATTTTCCACCTTCTTTCTTACAGCCTGTTGTTTTCCAGAGGTGCTGTGCATACTGATTTATTCTGACAAAAACTGCTGGTGGTAATGTTCATATTGTTGAAGTAGACAGATATGAAACAGTTGGCATTGCACAAATGTGCCATGAAGGCTAACAGCATGGGGCAGCTGTAGACCATGTATTTCCCAGTTCTTTTCAGTTTAGATACAGATTCTGAAATGCTTATTTCAGTTCTTTGGGTGTGTGTGTTCATAATAATGGGTGCACGTGTTCACTGCTTTGTGGCTAGGGAAAAAAAAACAACTCATAATCACTGCTGAAATAATTGCAGCTGCTGCCTGAGTTGTTTGCTGGTTTAGGTTTAAAAGTCCTTTTAAGCTCTGGGGTGTTTTTGTGATTTCTGTTGTACCCAAGTAAGTCTAATCAGAGATGTTCCAAAGTGGTATGTATTTCAGATCTTTAACTGTAGATGCTGCACAGGTGTGAGAGTGAATTTAGCTTGAACCAGTAGAAGCTGTATGCTCTTGGCATTATAGAAAATTTAGAATAAAATAAATTTTTAAATTTGCAAATAAATAAACCCAATGTTGCCTCCATGGTTTCCTGTTCTTCATATTACAGGCTTACTCTTTAACAAGCAACCTTTGTGGACCTTTGTGAGGCTCCCTATTTTTAATTCTGTTCCCCTAAATAAAGGAAATCTGATATTTCTATCAGTAACAATGCACGGTTCATTAGGTACATGGTGCTCTTAATTGTCTCTTTGAACACTGAGGGTGTTCAGTACTCACTTTGCTGATCATAATGTTCTTTTCATGTATTTGGTCAGTAATAGGACTGCTTGGTAGTGACTTTTCGCTCTCTGTAATGTTTGAGCTTTTCCTTGATTGGATTCTGCTTTGATTTAATATAGTGTAAGTCAGATGAATTACTTGTCCTGTTAGTGGAGTCCTGATAGTGGAGTTTCACTGCTGTGAACTGGACACCTTGGGTGTGTCTGTGATTTTTTTAAGGGTCAGTCTTGTAAACCAGGTTTGCCTGTTGTGCAGATCACCAGCCCCAAAGGCAGAGGGTGGGTGAGGTGTGGCTGGTTCACACAGGACCTGTGTTGCTCAGGAAACCTTCTGGGGGGATGTAGCAGTGAGTACAGCTGGAGGGGTGAGCCATGGACTGTGCCCTGCACAGCTGTGCAAGTGGGTGAGAGTGTGAAACTCTTGTACATACACCCTCCCCGAAGGCTGCTCTGTCACACCTCCGTTAGTGCACAGGGAGGGATCCCCCTGCAGTGACTGTCTTTTCCAGAGCTGGTCAGAGCTGGAGGGGGAGCTGCCCCAGGTGAGCTCTGCCCCCTGTGGGACAGGGCCTGGCTTCCAGCAGGCTGCTCTCCTCCGCGCCAAGGGCAGGGGGGACTTGAGGACTGGCAGCAAGCTGGCAGGCAGCAGAACCCTGCAGGGCAGCTTGGTGGAAGTCAGGTCAAGTAAAAGAAACAATTAACTTCTAAGAAATAACTTTGGGGCTGGGGAAAGCCTTTTGTTGCCAGCAAAAATCTTGCCAGGGAAATAGAAGGAATTCTCTAAGTTCAGTACCAGTGAAGTCTGGGAAGAAAGGTGTTGAAGAAGGATCACAGACCTTTTTTATTGCCTCTGCTTCCCAGAGGTCAGGGAGGCCTTCAAGTTAAGCATAAAATACTTGGCTACCGAAGAGGAACTACGCAGAAGGTATATCTTTGGCATTGCTAATTTTATGCAATAATCTAGCATGAGCCAACCTGCAGCATATGCAGTCACTCCAGACCATATCCAGTGTGCACACGGACATTGATTTTTGGCAAGTGGTGTCAGCTTTCTTGTCCTTTCTCAGAGGATTTATAGATCTGAATACATCCGAGCTCTTCATAATAAGCTTTTTTTCCCCTTTCATTTTATTCTGGTTCAAACCTGTGTGTTGTTTTAAATATGCATGCAAATGAGTTTTGCCCTTCATTTCCCTATTAAGTTGTCACAGTGGCCCTAAGGCTGGCAGGGGTTCTGCAACATTGCTTAGGGTTTTGCTCATGTGTGCCTGAAGATGGAAGATCATTGCCACAGGAAGAGATTTGCTGTTTCCTTTTTGTTGCTGCTGCTGTTGCATGAAGGACTACAGAAGTGAAATCAGGAGGAAGTAGGGCAAAGAAAGACCACAGGTCGATATTCAGCTCTGTTACATCAGTTAAAGGTGCAAGCCTGCCTGTGTGGGGGAAGGCATTAAAGAGATTGTGTTACACAGCAAAGACACACTTTCCTCTACAATTAATATATGTTAAAAAACATTAAAGACAGTGAAAGTATCTGTTTTCTCATTATCTGTGCACCTCTTATTTTCTTTGAGTTGTTTGTAATTTATTTTTGATGTCAGTAAAAAATTCTGGCAAGAGTTTGAAGCTGGATGTGTTATGTGCTATAGTAGTGTTATTTCCTTAAGAGATGCAATGCCAAGGTTTTGTCGTATTTTGATTTGAAGGGCTGAGTATGACTAATACCACACTTTACTCAAATTTTCCAATCAAAATTCAAAAAGTATTAATTTATGCCTCTGACTGATGTATATTTAAGGCTCAGGTAGATAAAACAGTTGAGCTGTTCTACCCCTAATATCCTTAAGTTCCTTGTTGGGTGCAGCCCATGGCTCTGCAGTGGCACATTATGCCAGTGATTGGAACATTAGCTGCCACTGACTGAGTGAAAATCCTTTACAGCTCTCAAACTTCAGTGATTTCAATCTCTAATGATTGCAATATGCTCATGATTAACTACATAATATACTGAACTGAAAAAATGCTCGGTTGGTGAGGTGGAGTGGCTGGGGTGATGTTGGGACTTTCCTGCCTAGATTGTTTCAATTTTGAAGTCAATTGGTCAGAACTGCTAAGGTTTTTATTATTGTACTTGATAAGTTTCAGGAGATTATCACAGAAACATTTTCATTTTTCTGCTCATCAGTATGTTGACTGAAACAGAATATATAAGAGGTTTCTTCCACCTCTGGACTATGTAAACTGATGAGATGACATAAGCCTAACTTAATGAGAAAGCACAGTTTGGTTTCTTTTATATGGTCATTTTTTACCTTTATTATTGCAGTTTTTCCATTTTTCATTGGAGTAATTGAAGCAAAAAATTTAACTTTTGGCCAAATTTAATTTTGAAATAATCCCATTTATAGGTCAAATTTCTTTGATTCTGTAGCTGCAATCATCGGCAGGAAGTTGAAGCAATGATACTAGCTTTATTTACACTCCAAGAACCTAATCCAGTGCATCTGCTTAGCCATCTATCAAGCTAACACCCCCTTATGTTTAAGCCTATATTTATATATAATATAAATATGTTTATTTAATATAATGTTACTAAATATAATATAAGTAATGTTATTATTAATATAATATATAATGCTATTAATATTTAATAGTAATATTTATTTATTTACAGAGGCTCAAGCTGTTCTGATTCCTTAATATAATTTTCATTAAGATTGACCCTGTCACATGCTATGTCATCAATAGCATTTTGAGAAATTCAGTTTGCATTATTTCATAACCAGCTGCTTCACAGTTACATTTAGTAAAGTGGCAAATGAGCCTGCAGAGGTGTCTTACAAAACAGCATGGTAGAAACATTCCCCTTTTAAAATAAATCTAGAACTTTATTTTCCACTGACAGTGAAGATGGACGAACATGCCAAGCCAGTGCCAGTGTACTAGTAAGAAGGCAGAGGGACATTTGGGTCAGAGAAGCTTACACTTGTTGATCTTTTGAATAATTTGCAAAATAACTGTGGAACTTACTCAGGTCTTACAGCACCTATCTCGTAAGGGGTACTGGCCTTCCTCTGGTTTCCTGTGCACTGGAGCTGGCAGTCTGGGGACCCAGCTGTGAGGATGGGACTGTCAGGGTGCTGAGGAGAGGCTGTGTGAAGAGAGTATCTTGAGGTGTCCAGTAGGAAAAGCTGCCAGGCTTGTGTCAGGACTTGCACTCTCAAGGAATTTAGGTATCTATGCAGGTCCTTTTTGTTTCAAATTATGACTAAATGTTTTGTTCCAATGGTTCCCCTCTATTCAGGGTAGAGGTGTCAGGGTGTCAGGGTGCTCAACAGCTCTATGCACTGGCATGAAAATAGAGCCTAAAAATTTCTTAAAACCTCTGCATTGTCAGGTCCTTTTTCATTTTTTACCTTTTACCTTTTACCTTTTCTAAATTTTAGGATCCCTAAATCCTTCTGTAAGGATTTTCGAGTGTGACTAATTGTGTAGGGCTGCTTGGATGCTGGCAGCTTGGATGAATGCTTTGGAGCAGCAAACATAGGTGCTTGGTGGAGACAGCTGGTTAGGAATGGAGATGTCAAAGACTTTTTAATGAACATTCAGTCTTTTGTCTCCTGGGTCAGCTAAAGAGTTCTGTTGATGAAGTGAAACTCAACTGAGTCAGTTGACATAGGTTCCTGTATTTTTCAATGGAATTTTGCTCTAAATGCGTCTTTTAATACAAAGCAGTTGTTAGATTTGTGCCTTCTTGTGGTGTTGTGAGTAAAATGACAGTGCCTGTCCAGCATGCTCTCTGTGTGAGATTCAGGTGCCATCAAGCCTTTGACAGGTGACATCAGGCCTTTGACATCTAAGATGTATTTCCCACATCACAGATTACAGAATTTTCTGTGTTGAAAGGGACAAGGATTATCAAGTCCAGCTCATAAGTGAATGGCCCATATGGGGATTGAACCCACAACCTTGGTGTATTTAATCATTAAAGAAAAATAACAGTTGATTTTTTGCCCCCCACGCCAGTAAAGTCTGTGCATTGTGATTTCCAAATCTATATATCTCATTCTACAACTTCTCCTCAGGCTGCCTTGGTACAGTATGGTTTATGTTTCTGCTCTTGTGTGTTCTCCTTCTCTGATGGTATGTTTTAAAAAGGTTAGAGATAATGGAGGAGAAGGTCTGGATAAGATTGTCTTTCACAGCTGGACATTGCACTGATGACAGAATGTAGCTTATGAACTCAAGCATCTCTGCTGTATGAATGCATATAGTTGTATTCAGGTATTTGAAATGATGGTTAAAATGGTATCTGATGGAATGGAGAAAAATGACGTACCATTGCATCAGTATGAGCATCTGTGGATCTCAATAAGAAGTGCTGTTCTACCAATTTTAAAACAATATGATTATGCAAGTCTTGTCCTAATGTAGCTTTGGTGAATGTCTGATGACTCAGTGAATGCTGTTGTCTCATTGCATTACGAAATCTACAGATGAAAAAGTTTAGTGACATCAGGGGGTGTCCCTGGCTTTACCGGAGTGCTTTGGGACGTTTCAGGAATAATGATCTTTCATTGCCTCATGTCCAGCCTCACACATTTCGGCAGCTACTCAGATTGGAAATCTGACTTGGGAGCATAGGTCAGACTAGACACACAGAACCAGTGCTCAGGTGGGTGTGCTGGAGCTGCCTTACTGATTGGGAACCAGGGATGGGTGCACAGAGAGGGACAATCAGGAGACAGCCCTGGAGAAACTGAGGGAACTGAAGATGGCTTGGTATTAGTAGAAAGGGCAGAGGGAGCAAGGAGGAGATAAACATGTGATTTGGAAGGGGAAATAGAAAGGTAGGTGTGAGAGCTTGAGTCAGAGAGAAAATGACGACAGTACAAGCGTGTGAGGGAAGATGGTGTCTCAGGGAAAAAGAAAAGTAACACTCTTGAGAAAAAAGGAGAGTAATGTGTTATATTCTACGGAAATGTAGCATTCCATATTGAAATAATTAAAATAGGCTGGGAATAAAGAGAAGAATAAACTTTGATGCTTTAGGGAGAAAATGTACTACACAACAATAAAATAGAGTAAAAATCAGAATCTGTAAGTGCATATGTATTCAGTGCTGCTGTGTAGGATAAGACAGGTTTTATCAGTATGTATTATGGACAGAAGTCTGTATGGACAGATACCTGGAACATCATCTTTCTCTTACCATCAATTTCTTGATGTAAAGCTTGAGGCCTCCAGGTCTGGCAAAAAGTTGTTTTTTTGTTTTTTTTTTTCATGTGGGTAAAAAGATAGTCTTCATTGGTCTCATTCTTAGAAATAATTGACCCATTTTAGATTTTACGTAAAAAAAAAAAGAAAACTGAAGATAGTCCGTTGGAGGAAGTGTCCCCCAAACATTACAGTTTGATAAAATCAAAGGATATTTTTAATGGTGGCCATCATCAGATTCAAAATTGGATTTAAATTAATTTGTGTCTCTATAGCTTGTAAGCGTGATTGCAAACTGTAATATAATTACTAGATCTAACTCCTGGCTGAACTAACATTTTTGTTTCAGGCAAACAAATTAGAATCGAGTTAATTATATAAAACCATTTGGGTGTATATAGCGTAGGTTTCTTATTAAAATACTTTGCTCTCTTGTCTGCAGTCTGAAAACAAAATACTTGCATATTTGCACGCATAAAGTTGCAGCATTTGTAATGTTTGTAACATCTGTCAGTGAGATTTTAAATAAGGATTGTAATCCAGATTCGCATAAATTTACTCATATAACAGGTTACTGCAGGGAATGATCAGATGAGGGTTCACAGCAAGGCCTGCAGTGGATTTTAGGTTTTTCATATATTTGTAGTACTCCAATACTTCAGTGTATAACTCTAAACTCCATATACAGTATTAGCTACAGCTTTCCCATTTTGGTCAGACCAAACAATTCCTCTCTAGCCCTGGGAATCAAGGACACCTTAGTGTCTCAGGCCCTGAGAAATATAAACAAAAGTGAGTTAGGGGGGAGCAAACTTGGGGTAAATGACTCTACTTCGTGAAGCTGGAACCCGTGACCCGTTGTCCATTTTTAGGTGCAGCCCCTGGGTGGGCTCTGTCTGCCCTAAATGTACCTAAAGGCCCTTCAATAAATGTAACTGCTTTTTATTCTCATAATTTTGTCTGGCCTCTGTTTTTAGGTGAGCCCGAAAAGGCATCAGCAGTAGTACATGGGGACTGTGGTGAGCCACAGTAGGGTGTGGGTCTGTTGCTGGTCCTGTTAAGTGTATTTTAAGAGCAGCTGTCACAGTATTCCAAAAGTAACACGTGAAACAAGACTGGTTATCATTGAAAATATGTTATCCTTAATGGTTTTCAAAGTTCCTTCAAAGCCGGAGGTGCACAGTCATTCTGGGACCTGCATGAGTTAAAATGGAGAAGGGAAATAAGAGAAGCACACCTGGATGTATTTGAAGTTTTACATAAATAGTTGACATGCTGCTATATGAAGTACCCCTGTATGAAATCCAAGTTCACAGCATGTACTGTTAGGATCATCCTCCTTTTGCTGTCCCTTGTGAATCCCATGGGGCAGCTCAGCCCCACATGGCACTGCCAGTCACTTGCTGTCCCCAGACAGAGTCACTTGGGCTTGACTGTGCTGGCTATACCCTCTCCCAGACTTTTGCCCACCCCCACTTACTTGGTGCTGTATAAGCTCTGCACAGCAATACCTAGAAGAGCCCTGTCTTACCAACACTGGTTATCATAGAATGGGTTGGAATGGACATTAAAAGACTATCTTGTTTCAAGATGGGCAGGGGCACTTCCCTCTACACTAGGTTGCTCAAAGCCACACCCAGCCTGCTGTTGAACACTACCAGGGATGGGGCAGCCACCACCACTCTAGGCAACCTGTGCCAGTGCCTCACCACCTTCATAGTGAAGAATTTCTTCCCAATACCTAATCTAATCCTATCTTTTAGTTTGAAGCCTTGTCCTGTCCCTATCTCCCATGTAAAAAAATCACTTCCTGTCATTTTTATAGGCCCCCTTCAGGTACTGGAAACCTTACAGTAAGGTCTCCCCAGAGCCTTCTCTTCTCCAGGCTGACCTCTCAACTCCCTCAGCCCATACTCATACGAGAGGTGCTCCTAGCCCTGTGTGGCCTTCTCTGGACCCACTGCAACAGGTCCACATCTTTCTTGTGCAAACGGTTCTTCAACATCTTTCCGAGGAACATGAATTTCTTTTGATATTTTGGCGTCTCCTTGTTGCAGTCTCTTTCAACTCTATGTGAAAGAGTTGGACCGGCCTCTTCTGGTCACATACCCCAAAAATCTGTCTTGGTTTGGAAAGACAGGTATCTGCCAGGGAAAGTTGAAGCTCCCCTTGGAAGGGAGAATGTAAACCTCCTCCCTCCAAATTGTTATAATTTTGCAATTAAGGACTTTCAGACAATGATATGGGAATAGGAATAACAGTTCTTTACTAGGAATATTAACAATACAAATGTAGTAGTACAAAAAACAAGCAAGCAAACAAACAACAATCCTAGAAACCCTGACAGAGTCAGAGCTACAACCTGACCCCCTGCTGGTCAGGGTGTTGGAAGCAGTCCAAAAGTAAATCCACCTGGAGTGGCAGATGTGGTTCTGTTGGAGTAGAGATGATCCTGAGAGAAAAGGATCCAGTGATGGTGAGAAGGGTTCGGTCTTCCTCCAGGAATCTGGTGGAACCAGATACCTCCTGTTCCTATATCTCAGTTTTTATCCAGGTAGGAATGGTTGGCTCCCCCCACTCGGTGGAGCATCTCACAATGGGATGATGCAATGTGTCCTGTCCTTGGTGGGCCTTAATGGCCCATTAGCAGAAAATATCCCCCTGGAGGGAGGAGGGATGGTGAAAGAGATAAGAAACACTGCCCCACCTGGTTTTAACAGCTGGCCCATTATCAAAAGGCACCCGCCCCCCTCCCCCCAGAATAACAAGAGATAAAGAAGAACATTTCCCCAACTGCTTTCAACAGATTAAATAGAATACACGTTTTGGTTCCATAACCCAAGACAACAGCATTGTACAATCTATTGTGAAGAAAATTAGCTTGAGCCCAGCCAGTATCTGTACGGTACCATACTTTCACACGTACAATTCAAGGAATAGGTAGCACATAAACTAGTAGGATCTGCGTCAGTTTGTACTGACACTGGCATTTCTGGGAGTTTTTCTCCCTCCAGGAAGAAGGAAATAAGTTGGTAATTATTCATAGCTCAGCATGTCCCTTTCTGCCCTCACTAACAATATGTGAATTGTGAACAATTTCCTTGGAAATCAATAAAGTTTCAAGGAATTATAACAAAGCAAAAAGAGGAAACTTCTTTCATCTTCTGTGCTTTCTTTCCCACATCTTAGACTGCAGATCAGTGATCCTCAATTGGAACTATTGCTGCACATCTATTTTTGCATGAAGTCTTAAAAATGTTTTAAAGTACAGTTGAGGGGTGTTAAACAATACTTGTATCTGTTCCTAAGATTGCCTTAATTTCTATCCCTCTTGTTTCATATAGGTTTGGCCATTAAATGTGCATGAAATTAAACTCTGGTGAAGTGAGACACCAGGTGCACTTCTCTGGATTCAGGGAAATCGAGTCAGGTCAGGACAGCATTGTACATTTTATTCTTCAGAGGATTTGTTTATGTGACCAAGAGCTATTTTGCTTTATTGAGTCACTTTAAATTAAATGTTAGATCACTTCTGTTCAATAGACATAGGAAAGAATATGTCTGAGAATATTATTTAATTCAGATCTTCTTTCTTACTTCAAGACTTCTGGTAGCAATGGCAACCCTGAGATACACAGTACACCTGAAAGAAGGATGATTGACATTTTAATGTCATGTATTTAATCTGCCAGTGCTGAGACACTTCAGAATTAAAATATATGGTCCCATTATCTGTTCATGTTTTCTGAAAAAAAGAACAGCTTCTGATCTGCATCTGTAGAGCATCCACAGGCTGGAGGTTAGAGACAGCATCCACGTGCTCTCTGAAGGTAGCGTTGGGAATATCAACCCCCCGGCTCTTATTCTCTGAAGAGTTTCCTGTTTTCTGCAGGAGGAATAAGATGTATGTAAATGGCTGCTGCCAGTGCTGTTTCTTAACAGCATCCCTTCCAAATTGTAAAAAATCTGCTGCTGAAATGGCGTGATCAGTGAGGTCTGCAGGCAGTCACATTTGCAGGCAGAGCAGCAGCTTTGTGTTCCAGCTGTGCAGAATGCTGTATCTGAGGGTAGGGAGGGCATAGTGGTCATGCTCTTAGCCTGCTCTTTGCTTGCATAGGAATCCCAGATGGATGTTTTCTGTACCAAATCTTAGACTCCTAACCTTGCTCCCATTTAACTGTAAGTGCTCAAATTCTACTGGGAACGTGGCCTCTCTCTATCTGTAGATAGATATATGTTACCAAGTCTTTGGGTTTATAAAATATTTGTAGATATTTGACTACTTTTCCTGTGGAAGCTGAGGCTCCTCTTTGCAAAGAGCTTTTACAAATTTACAAATATTGAGAGCTCCTCAATATTGAATGCTTTTCCTTCATGAAAACTGTTGCTACTGCCACGTTTTCTGTGTGGAAGGTGTTTCATGTTGTAAATGTTGTTTTGGATAGAAATAGAAAATTGTGTTAGAAATACTTTGACAGGAATGGATTATTGTGTATCCTAGAGATGTTCAGAATGCTGGTCTTCCTGAAAGAAGTGAAATGTTTCCAAGTTATTATTTTGTCCTCGTCTTTCATAAAAAGGTCTACCTGGTCACCTGTGGTGCTTTTGAAGTGCACCATTGTCTCCCCTTTGACCCAGCACTGTCTGACATGTCTCCCTAGCTGGATCAGGATCTTCTAGACAAACTGTTTCTCGGCCATGTGCTTCAATTCAGAAGAGGCCTTTTAGAAACAGGCCAGATGTAGTACCAGCTTGAGCTCTTGGCTAGTGTGAGTCCTCTTCCAAGAGCAAAGTGGTGGGGGTGGCAGTGAGAAAATGGTAAACCAGGACAGTGAGTTGGATTCCAGGACACAACAAGGAAAGCTGCAGGGCTGCTGTTACCTCTGCTTGGTACTGTACAGACAGTAGGAGATGGTGTTTGGGTCATATAATAGTAGCTTCTGCCTTTCTTTGGGTTTTGTAGAGGCTGCCACCCTTTTTTTTATTTCCTGTGTTCCCTGGGCATGGCCACTCTGTTGTTACCCTTTGGAACCAGGTAGCCTACAGGTCATGGAGCACCTGCTGATGCCTCAGACTCTGCACTGCTGATTAACATTTGTTTCCAGACCTTCATCACTAGGGAATTTTTATGCTTTAATAAGTAGCTGTCAATTGAGAGGTAAAGAAAGCAAGTAGAAGGTAGGTTCAGCATGGGTTTCTTGTCTCAGTTTTGCTTAATTTAGCCCATATTATACACAGGGGCTGACTGGCTTGTTTTCTTTGCTGCTGTGAACATCCTGTGGCCTTGAATCAGGGTCAGGTTCTTTGCTGGTGCATAAACCACCTTCCCAGAGTCCAGGCTGATCTCAAAACTTGGGACTTGCTGGCCTGCTAGAGAAGCCCTACTTCAGCATGTCTTTGGCTTGGCACTTCTGTCCATGTGTCCTTCCCCTCAGCCCCCCAGAGATCACAGAATTACAACATTGAAGCCTGGAGTCTGTATGCTGTTTGCAAGTTATTTATTTCCAGACTTAACACCTTTTCCAGAGAAATCAGAAAAGCCATTTTGTGTTGAAGTAACCATGATCATTACTTACTAGCTCTTAATTACTCTGTTGGCTATTTTTTTCTCCCTGACAAAATGTTATTTCTCTTCTTTTAGTGGAACAGTTCACTATGTTGTGAGAGTGAAAAGCAGCTGCTAGACATAAAAATAGAGGCAATTCATAAAGGCAGAACAGAATTGTTATGTTTTATGCACACAGATTCACCCACAGCACTGCAGACAGCATTTTCAGTTTTCGCTTTTGCCATCTCCTTCTTTCTTTACAATTTTTGCCATGCTTTCAGTTTTTCATGCTTTTTTTTTAAATCTGTAAAACTACAGGTTTAAGATGCCCAGTGCAGATACTCTTTTTTTTCCTCATGCTATCGCTCTTGCATGTTGCCTCTGCTGTCTTGTCCTCCTTTGGATTTTATGTGCCTGCGTGGAAAGTGCAAATTTGGAGAGGGTGTACTCCTAATACTGTGCAGCGCTCATTTCCTCTAGCTGCAGTCACTGCCATCCCACACAGCAAACCCCACACAGAATCACAAAGGTCCTGTGTCTGTGGGCTGAAAGGAAGGCTGAAACACTTGTTGGGGAAGATGATACCTCTGTGCAGCAGTTTTGAGGAAGGAAGCTATCAGTTTCAAAGGCATATATGGGCAAGACCTCATAGTGTGTTGCCAGAATTAATGTGATGAGCACAGATAATGTGTAGCTGTTTACATGGTGACTTCACAACTGAGATTTGGCGGAAAGATTAGTATGTTCTAAGCAGCAGAGTTCCTGTTTTGTAGTGTGTGGTATTCAACTGTGTTGAATATTATTTCTCTTTTTTTTTGAGAAAAAATTATTTCTCATTATTCTCTCTCTGCCTCTCAGCTGTCATATCCTTAATCTTTGTGTGGTCACAGAAGAAATTATCAGTCTGGTGAGTTCAGTTTGTTGCAGAAAATATTTGTTCTCACAAAAGACAGACTAGAGTATATACCTGATGGCCAGAAAAGAGGGTTTAAATATCAATTAGTACCTCAATTTCTCCAGTATTGCATGGGAATAATTTGATTTTACTTCATAGTAGTATTCTGAGATTAATTAGTTTATTTGCCTTGTTAATACAAAACCATGACTTGCCAGACCTTGTCATTGTTGTGATATCTGAGGTTCAGGCAGCAAGAGCAGTTGTAGTTTCAGCAAAGGATGACCACTGCTTCTCCACCTGAACTCTGTACTCGCCTGCTGTGGCTATTGTGAGAATTGCAAGGTAGTCCATTTACCTGTCTAGCAAACATAATTTTATTTCCTTTTTTTTTTTTTTTTTTTTTTTTTTTTTTTTTTTTTTTTTTTTTGTTGTCTTTCCTTGAGCAACATTTAAATTTCTTTTTTTCTTTGGGAACATCTATGAACTACATATGCAGTTGGCACTTTAAATCTCTGTGGATATATACCTTAGGACCTGTTATTTCAGGGCTTAGCTTTTCGATGACTTATAAGAAGAAAATTTCACAGTTCATGCTCGTGGCCATACAAGTTATTCTCTCAGGGGTTCTGATATACCTTGATACATCTGAAAGCTTTTTGTTGCAGTTTTGATACCAGATAGAGAAAACATCTTCATAACCAGGTCGGTCTGTCTAGCGTACAGCTCCCCACCTTGGAAAATTTAAGGCAAATAATGCAAATGCAAGGTTGAAATGAATGAAGTATTTAGGAAAATGTGGGTGCAGAGGCTGTGTAGTTCCAGAGAGTGGTTTCTCATTGTGTGTAATCCCGCCTAGCCCCTGACTGCTGCCCGAAGGCAGCTTTTTCATTACCTCCTGGTAAAGAGAGGTATAGGGCTATATTCATGCACTTTCACTTCCATCAGTGCCTTGATTTGCTAGAGAACTGGTGATCATGGCTACACAGTTGTTAGATGCAGTACAAGGGAGAGATTAAATAGGTTGCTGGTTCTTGGGAGCAGTGAGAGTGACGAGGGGAGAGAAGGGGGAGTCTCTCGTTGGTGGCAGCCCAGTGTTTACGTCAAATTAACCACAGTACAAACTGCTCGCTTGGGTGTCTAATGTTTAGTCATCTATGAGATCTTTCAGTAGCACTGTAACTCATTGCCCTTGCTCACTCATCTCCCCTGTCAGTCAGAACACTTCATTCTCCCTTGGTTTTAGCTTGCCTTGCCTGATCCGTTATATTTATATATTTGTCATTGCAGACATAGCTGTATGCCATACACATTCTGATAGAGAAAGCCATAAGCATCTTGCCTTGCTCCCCTGTGGTCTGGTTTGGATTTCATTAGGCATGCACCTTCTGGTTCCTCTGATGGCTGAGATGTGATGCCTGCTGTAACATCTGCTCCTTCAGACTCGTGTCTTTATGCAGAGAGCACGTTCAGACAATCTCTCACTGTCATGCTGCAGCAGCAGGACCAGGCGTGTCCTTGCTGCACATAGACCAGTTAAGGATTCAGGAGCAGTGCTCCCACTAGGCTCTGGTTACAGATGTTAGGGTGAGAATTAGCTATCAGAAAATACTCGTAGCCTTAATATTAATCACTGTAGGCAGCAGTGCTGGCAATATGACTTCCAGCTACTTGTGTTTGTAAAGCAGGTAATTGTGATAACTAGACAGGCATGTGAAAAGAGAACTGGGAAAGGAGAAGGCATGTGTTATTGACATGCTTTGGATTTGCCTGCCTATAACTCTGCTGAGAATGAGATGGACTTCCTGAAGATAATGTGTACTGGCGAGAGATCTGTCTGGAGCTTTGAATGTAAGATTGAATAGATTCTGTAACCAACTGAATCCAACCTATTTCTAAGCAGCTCTTTTGTGGTAATCCACTTGGTAAATGTATAAATCTCCACAGAGAAATTGATGATATTGGGAGATAGTTTTAGACACCTCCCTTTTAATTATTAGATGCTTTTCCAATTTGTGACCACACTATAGATAGTGAACCAGCATCTCTCCACTTGTTCTTGCAAAAACATATTCCTTTACATTAAACAGTTGCTCTTCCTTTTGCAATTTTGTCAGACACAAGCTACACTTAGCACTGCTTTGTTTTTGCTTGGCCTCCCTGGTTTGATCCTTCTATCTCATTGTTCAGTTAAGAAATGACTGCAAAAAGGCTGGTACTTGACATCTCATTTCAGGCTGAAAAATAAACTCAGATCTTCGTCTTTGTACTTTGGATTAGTGTGGTTTTTTGCTTTGGATTATTTTGCTAGGACCTGTTAAATTGGTAGTAAGTGTTTGTTAACTGTACCTTTGACGAGTGTATATGATTAAAAGAAAGAGACTTCTAAATGAGAGGGTTGTAACTGAAAGACATAGCTTCTCGTTCATGGCTGCATTTAATTTATTCTGCTCAGTTTGAAAGAATTCAGCGGTTTAAAAAGCAGCAGCCATTAATGTGGCATCTTAGTGTTTGCATTTTTGTTGAACCATCCATTCCTAGTATAAGCAAACAGTATAAATGCAAGAACTCAGTGTTCCCTAACATTGTGTAACGGTCTTGTTTGTTGGACCTGGTTCTTCCATTGTAAGGGCTAATTTATAATACCGTATGTGTAGATTCACATACGGTAGAGGTGGGAGCAATGGCCTGTGAGAGAAGTTTCTCAGTACTTTAAAGAAAGTATGTCTTGCACAGGGTTCTGCAAATAAAAATTGGATTAAAAAAATCTATTGTGGTGATTAAGGGCATGGCTGTCCTTTTATATAAAAACTGGAAATGTTAGGATAAAATTAAAACAAGTGTAAGTATGTAAGAATACTTGATAATCTATGTAGTTCATTTTGTGAGATTGGTAGAGAGTCTCAATACATGGAGTGTAAGCACAGCTCCAAAATGGCTGAGGAAGTCCTTCCTTTTCTCACAGGGCTAAAAAAAACCAAGTTAAAAAAATTCTGCACTGGCATATTTTTTCTTTTGGAGTGTATTTTGTACTTGCCTCTAATACACTATGCCTGATAGGCCTATACTTGAATTTGTATTTACAGGTTACCAGCTTCTACTTTGCATATTAAAGCGTGCAGTGTACCCAGCTGCAGACTGGGCCCTCAGCCAAGACTCATTTCACGTGTGTGTATGTCTTTCTGCAAGGGAGTGCCTTCATTTCTCAGGGCATGTCTTCAGATGAGAGTTTCTATGTGACACAGATGTATTCTTTCTAATTTCAGCTACTTGCTTATACAGATGGTCCAATGAGTGGAATTGATTGGAAGGTGTATTATTTAATACAACTCTCTAAATTTCTTGAATTATTACAGCATTTTATTCTTTCCTGTGTTTTCTGTCTCATATTTGATGCTGTGATGTTTGATTATGTGAACAGTGACTGTTCAAAATAATCTGTTTTTCTCCATGCATTCTCTTTTCAACTGTTCTGTTTTCCTCATGGGAAAATAATCTGTTTTCCCATCTCTCTGTATTTTAGAGAAAGCAAAGAGTTGCAAATCTCCTTTTGTGTCTTTCAGATTCCTGCATTAAATCAATAGGTGTTCTTGCCTTTGAAATCCATGATTTCTAGATTGTTTATTGAAGTAGGACCATTTAGACTGTCATGCTGTATCATATGGTGCAGTGCTGTAGTTTTTCTTTCAGTTCTGCATTGCTGTAATGAAGATAATTTAGCATTGTTGACACAGTGCATACTTCTGTTTGAGTTTTGTCAATAATATATTGCCATGTGTAGAAAGATTCATTAAGAAAGAAATTTTAATAATGCATGGAGAAGGTAGGGGTTCTTCTAATGAACAGACTCCAAAGTAACAAAACCAATTATTTAGCTAGGATCCATTTTAATGTATCTGTAAATAGGCAAAATGTTGAAGTTGTTTGGAACTCTGGGATGATCATATTAAATAGCCTTAATAGCTTTGTATACTAATATAATTCAGTTATTATGGAGACAGAGGGATTTGAGTTTTGTGCTTGATTTCCTTACTTGAGCAATACAGCCTATGTGGAAAGTCTTAGGGGATGTATCTCCTGTATCCTCAGGTTGTGGTGAGCTTCCTCTTCTTGCACTAGCATTATTCTTATTCTTATTCTTATTCTTATTCTTATTCTTATTCTTATTCTTATTCTTATTCTTATTCTTATTCTTATTCTTATTCTTATTCTTATTCTTTCTTATTCTTTTTCTTATTCTTATTCTTTTCTTATTCGTATGTAGTCAGGTGGGGGTTTGGCCTCGAGGCAGCAACTGACAGAACAAGAGGACAGTCTCAAGGTGAACAAGGGGAAATATAGGTTGGATATTAGGAAAATGTTTTTCATGGGAAAAATAATGAAGTACGGGAATGGTCTCCCCAGGGAGGTGGTGGAGTCACCATCCCTGAATGCGTTTAAAAAAAGACTGATGTGGCACTCAGTGCCGTGGTTCAGTTGAGGTGTTAGGGTTGGGTTGGACTTGATGATCTTGGAGGTCTCTTCCAACCTAGTCATTCTATGTGAATCTGTGTGATTTAGTTTGATACAGAAGTCTATGTGTTCTCTAATGAGGCTCATGCATCTCATCCCTATTAGTGCTTGTGTGTAAAGACTCTTGAGTACTTGGAAGTATAACCCAGGGAGGATTTTAATTGTCAAATGCAGTTTTCAGCCAAATTTTGGCTTTTTCTCCCATGAGGAGGCAAAAAGATCCCCTGTTACAGTGGTGCTGAGGTAAATCTTAGATGAACTGACTAAACTGAGGGGATGGAGCAGTACTAGGCCTCCCTCACAACTTAGGTCAGCCCTGCTTTGCCAAATACCTACCTTGTTTTGTTTTTCAGTCATTGACATTGACTGACAACTCATGGAGGACTGCTCCTACTTGCCTGGCAGTTTTTATTGTACAGAAAAAGTCATGCAAAACCTTTACACTTCTTTTCACTGTTTAGTCTCCGATGGTATTAGCTACTGTAGTGAAGTTTTATCTGTGATTATCTGCAGGAGTTTGAAAAGATTGTCTTAGTGCCTCCTACCAGGGCACAGAATCTGATTGCTGAATTTTATGGCTGTCACCTCACCTCTAGGTCGTGCATCCTAGCAGGATGGAAAATAATTGAAAGGTCTGGATAAGTTACCTGTCCAATATATGTAGGTGAACCTACATTAAAGTCAGAAAAGGCACATCATTATAAGTCTTGTGTATTTGCCAAGTCCTGGTATGGCCATTCTCTTCCTGTTTGCCTTCAGTAACTCACATCTAAATCCACAAATTTTCATCCAGTTTTGCTGTGTATTTGTGTGTTCATGTCGTAAGAGACCATGATTGAATGAGGTTGTAGCTTTGGATAGGTAGTCTTGAAATATATACCTATGCAAGACACAGGGAGCCCCATTTTTGCCCGAGTTAATGCTATTGCAAAAGTGTTTATTTTAGACTCTTCATAATAAAATTCACTTAAAGTGATTTTTAATAATAAATTGTCTAATTATAAAAGTTTGTAAACATTTCAGTTCAGTTACTGGCCTAATATTATGTTTTGTCTTCCTTACTGTGCTGTTGGCAAGGAAATGATGAAGCAAACAAACGATAACTGTTCTGGTGACCCTTGGACTTTTACTGCTGCACCCTTTGTGCTTGGTCTGCCTGGCAGGTGAAGGCAGCAAAGTGTAAAGGCACTCTGCCTCCTGTGAGACTTCTGTGCATGTTGTCCCTCTAGAGTTCCTTTTGTTACTTCTTTACAATGAAATTTGGGGTTGGTTGGTTGGTTGGTTGGTTGGCTGGTTGGTTGGTTGGTTGGTTGGTTGGTTGGTTGGTTGGTTGGTTGGTTCATTGTTTGATTGTTTGGTTGGTTGGTTGGTTGGCTGGTTGGTTGGTTGGTTGGTTGGTTGGCTGGTTGGTTGGTTGGTTGGTTGGTTGGCTCATTGTTTGGTTGTTTGGTTATTTGGTTGATTGGTTGGTTGGTTGGCTGGTTTTGGCTGGTTGATTGGTTGGTTGGTTGGTTGGCTGGTTGGCTGGCTAGTTGGTTGGTTGGTTGGCTGGTTGGTTGGCTGGTTGGTTGGTTGGCTGACTGGCTGGTTGGTTGGTTGGTTGGTTGGTTGGTTGGTTGGCTGGTTGGTTGGTTGGTTGGTTGGCTGGCTGGCTGGCTGGCTGGCTGATTGGCTGGGGTGATGAATCATGTGCTAGAGCGTCTGACACTGTGTTAAATATGGGATGCTTGCTCTGTTCAGGCCACAAAGGACATCAGATTTCTCAGCTCCTGTTTCCAGGATTCACTAAGGCTATATAAATACTTTTCAGCTGTAAGGTATTTACCATTTTGATTTAAAACTCATCTGCATAAAGGGTATGTTTCTCATGGAATTTTTTGTTCTTCTGGAGACATGATTTTCTGTGGTTAAATACATGATGGGGAGTTTTAAAATGCATTCCATTTTGCATAATAAACAGCAGCCTTTTTACAGCTCTGTGCAGATCATGAGAGAAGAAATGGATGTAAAGAGAAGGTGAGAAAATAAAATGCAGAAGAAAATTGGAAAGAGGGAAAGAATCTGATATGCAAATCAGTAAGAAAGACTTCACGGTAGTGAGGGAAAGGAAATTTGACAGTCTCACTATAGTAGAATGAAATTAAGTTTTTCTATGTATTACTAAGCGATTAAAATAACAAAGAAAAAATTACTAAAGTAATATTAAAGCAATGCAATTTTAAATGCAGGAATCCTCAGCAAAAATAATTTTTATAATTTAATAAGTAAATGTGTACTTTAAAATCATAATTGTGAACTATTAAAAATGCTTTGGAAATCTTCTCTTTCTGCAGAACCTTTAGACTTCTATTTGGATGGCCAGCAGTGGTTTTGTAATGTTATTTTGTATTTGAAATTCAGACTTTAGAAACTGTCAAATTAATGCCACCAGATTTTACTTTTATGCTGAAAATACAGTAACTTACACATTTTTAAGTTAAAAGTATTCCTGAATTTATTGCCATTTTATGGGTATTTTTTACATGATAGAAAAGCAAATTGGCATGGAATATGAATAGTATTTTTTCAGGGTTCTCAGTCCCGAGAATTAACTTGGTAGGGGGCGGGAAAAACAAGTGTTCTTCTGTTTGCTGGCTGAAGGTGACAGAGGCCCCAGGTTGCTCAGGCAGGCTCAACTGGAACTCTTCTCACCAAACCAAATGTTGCACTTCATCTAAACATCCTGCTTTAACTGGGGGAGAGGGACAAGAATGTTTTTTCTTTTAATCTTAGAAATAATCTCCAACACCCTGACAGGATTGTGTGCCATGTTTGCCATTGGGTTCTTCTGGTTTTCTTTCCAATGACTTCCCCCCTACATACACCTTTTCTTCCTATTAATCATTGTGAAAGACACATCAGCAAAGATGTTTCTGCCAGACTTCTGACCTCACCATATCTGAATGGGCTGTCAAGGGTGAAAAGTTTATCTCTCTGCAAAGGAGGTAACTAGCTATCACTGAAAGGACAGGATTGTCATCCTGATCAGTTTGAAATTGAAGAGATGAGAAATAAGCCTTTCTCCATTCTTGTTTGTGCTAGGGCGTAGGGCATGAAGGGATTAAAAAACCCTCTGAGACAAGGACGTGCAGATCTTTCATATTCAGCAGGAGGGTTCTGTTCTGACCTGCCCTTAAAAGAAATAAAGTACAATACAATACCTTGAAAGAATGATAAATCTTTAAACCCTGTGCAGACGAACAGTGTTCTTCAGTGATATATTGTTTTGGAAGTTCTCAACTAAGGAGAGATTTGTTATGCCTGCAAGTATTTCAGATGAGTTATGACTACTCATGACTAATACGAAATCTGAATCCCAAATGAGGAGATAGTTGGAGAGTGGTCCACCAAGCTCTACTGATCTTCAGAAAATAGGTGTCTCTTGTTTAGCAGAGGATAAGTGTCTAATTATTATTTCTATACTACAAACTCAAAACAGATATGGACAGTGTATGGTCTGTTTATAACTACAGATTTACATGGTAGATGTGTTCCATTTATTGTGGCTTTATTCCTGATCCTAGGAGATACAGAAAGGGTAGTTTCTTCTGTAAGGTCAATGTAGGATAGTAAGTCATACTAGATTTTCTTGGCTTAGGACCTGCATTCGTCAAGATGTCAGAAATGAAAAGTTTCACTAGGAGTAGTAAGCCTCCATTATATGACAGCTGTCAGTGCTTTGACTGTGTCAGGAGTTTCAAGAACATCATGGATATGTTGGAAATGCAGTGAACAGAAAACCTTAGTACTTCTGATGCGCTGTTTTGCAGTTTGGAACCTCTCAAGTGCCTCTGTTTCTTTTTTTGTTATTTTGTTTAGTTTTGTTTAGTTCCTTCATTATACCACACAAGGACGTCAGTCAGTCTGTTTGGTGTTACTCACTTTTAGGACTGCATAGAGTAAGAAGTCTCTAGGTTATTTTCATGTTGAGAAGTCTGGGAAGTAATCTATGGATATGTATTTGGTAGTGACTTGAAAGAGGAAGAGTATGAAAAGGCATCTTCAGATCTGTGCTCAGATCAGCAGTCAATGGGCTGAGGAGTTTATGCACACAGGAGACTGATTATTCTGTCTACATCTTTAGGGCTGCTCACACAAGTGCTCTCTGAAAGCACTGCTCTTTTGGGTGTACCTGTGGTTGCTTCTGAACATTTTTGTCTCTGCCTGAAAGCACCTGTCCTCTCTCTTTGTATGATCAGACTTTGATCTTTCCCCCTTGTAAGTGTAAAATCACAGGCTGAAGGACTGTATTATCTCAGATAGAGAGCTATGAACCATGTCAAATATTTGTTATTGAACAGGTTTAGCTGGATGCTTGTGTTTTCAGTGGTTCTAACAGAGAATGGACTTGGTGCTGTGTAATGTTTAAACTTGAATAAATAAGTAAGTTTGTCTAGTAAGTAAAGGGGGAACATGGGAAGGAATTCCTGAGTTGACACAGACAGCCTTATAAAGTAGTGACTTTGCAACATAGCAAAGTACTATAGAAAATTGTTTCAAAGTAACAAGAGGCATTTCAGTTAAATAATGTATATTCGTATTTCATTGAAAATGAGAATATATGGCTTCCCTCTTAAGCTAAGAATAAGGCAGATCTTGATTTATGTTTACTTACAAGGCATAGGATAGGACCTCTTGGGGTAATCTGAATTTGGATAGCCTGCTCTATGGAGAGAGTAACATTGCCTCTTGCCATGCCCAGAAGTATTTATTTTTTACACTTGCTCCTTCCATGGTGGCAAAGAACGAAGTGTACAACACCTGAAAGGTGGTTGTGGTCAGGTGGGGGTTGGTCTCTTTCTCCAGGCAGCAATTGACAGAAGGAGAGGACACGGTCTCAGGCTGCGTCAAGGGAAATACAGGTTGGATATTAGGAAGAAGTTTTTCATGGAAAGAGTGATTAAATACTGGAATAGTCTGCCTGGGGAGGTGGTGGACTCACCATCCCTGGGCGTGTTTAAGGGGAGACTGGATGTGGCACTTGATGCCATGATGTAGTTGAGGTGTTAGGGCTGGGTTGGACTCGATGATCTCGAAGGTCTCTTCCAACCTACACATTCTGTGATTCTGTGATTCTGTGATTCTGTGATTCTGTGATTCTGTGATTCTGTGATTGATTCTGTGATTCTGTGATTCTGTGATTCTGTACTGGCCCACCCCTCCTCAGGCCTTGTCCTCTCCTGTCTGTGGCAGCAGGGAGGCACCCAGGGGTGAGGGCAGAAGGGATGCTCAGAGTGCAGGATGCAGTGTGGCTCCCCAGGTTCTGCTGCAGGGATCCTGCACGCTGGAGCTGTGTAATAACAGAGGTGCTGGAGAGAGAGCAGTGCCCAGTCCCTCTTACCATCCGGTGGGAGTTTTCTGATCCGCCTTGGAATGAGCTTCTGCTAGACCCCAACCTTTCACAAAACCTCTGTTTTTCTGTCACCCCTTACAACTCACTAGAATTTCATTACAGTCACTGCAGGATGAATGCTTTGCCATTGCTGGGAAAGACTCTGTGCCTGTGCTGCTGAGAAACCATGAGTCAGCTTGCTCAAGGGAAGGAGGAGGAGGCGAGGAAATCTCCTTTTATGATGAATCTTCCCACACTTCCTGCTGTTTCTGTTTTGGGCACACTGGTTCAGAAGCTGTGGGCTGTTTTCTGCCTGGCTCTCAGTGTGTGAAAATGGTTTCTTCCCTAAGAGGGATCACCTACTTGTCCTGATATGAGGTGACAGTATCCCACGCCTTTCCCCATCTAGAACAAAAGGGATAATCTCTCATCTCCACTCAAAGCGAAGAGTGTCATGGGGGGACTAGGACAGGAGAAAGCCCTTGCTGAGCTCTGTAGAATTTCAGAGTCCAGCAATGTTAGAGAGGTTTTCTGAGTCACTCTTTACTCTGAGAG
Source organism: Phylloscopus whistleri (assembly GCA_017589585.1). NCBI lineage: Eukaryota > Metazoa > Chordata > Aves > Passeriformes > Phylloscopidae > Phylloscopus > Phylloscopus whistleri. The sequence continues at coordinate 1,910,628 of JADMLD010001394.1, forward strand.
GCTGCTGTTTAGTCTAATCCTGTGGGATAAATATATTCTCATTAAATTCACAGGGACTCACATCCTAACTTAACTAAGGCATGACTGGACTCACAACACTAACAGCAAAGAGTTTTTTGCAAATAACTTACCATACATTTGTGGAGGTTATGCAGTAAAAAACCCCACCTCTGCCTCTGCTTGGAAGGTCATATTCTGAGGGTGAGCACAACAGTGCTGAAATGGTTTTAATATAATATGATTCTGGATAAAAATGATGACAAAGAGGTAACAAAACAGTGCAGTTCACTTGCTGGAGACATCTTGCAAGTGCTTCAATTATATTTCATGCTCGAGTTGAAAGCTGCTACAATAGTGACAGAAGGAGAAAAATAGAATTGCTTCATTTCTTTTCTCCCACCCACGGATGTTTCTCAGTGTGGAAAATGAGTCATCAAGAAGAGGTATTTTTACTTTGCAACAGACATTAGAGAAATGTTGATCTTCAGGCAAACTGTATGTCAATTGATCTACTAGGCAAGAGGTCTGATCCCGCTTGCACAGATTTTATTTCCTTTGGAACCACTGTGAAGTCACAGCAAGAAGCAGCCAACACAAGCACCCCAGAATTCACAATCAGCTCAGGTGTGGCTGCCACTGTGGCAGCTGTATGACCTAAGGACTGTGCCAGGTTGCTGGGGTATGAGTCTGCTTTGATGAAGTGGGGTGGATCCTCAGCAGAGGCTGATGGTCCCAGGCCCTCTGCAAGCACTGCCCCAGCCCATTGGCAGTGACACGATGGGCCTGCCTGGACAGGGCCTGCTTGCCAGCTCAGCCTCAGCTCTGTCGGATATGGCCAGGGACATCTGTTACTTTTGGAGATGTAGGCTGACATATTGCAGCTTTCAAGAAGTTTTTTAGAAGTCTCCTGTCACAAGTGAAAAGCTAGCATCGGCTAAATCATGAGGTGGCCTCCTGGTTTGAGAATATAATCAGCTGGGATGTCTGGGGATGCTGCCATTTGCCATCTGAAAATTTGAGCACTAACCTACTTTTAGTTTGTATCTTATTTTGGAGTGTAAGACTTCAATATAATGTGTAACGAATGTAGGGATTTTATCTGTCATTGTCAAAGCATTTTGCAGAAGGGGAAGAGTAAACTTGAGGCTCAAAGCCATGTAAAGGAGTTAATCAAATCGATCTGCAAAGCACAGACCTCATCCTCATTGTTTCTCACTAGATCACACTTTTATTCCTCTAAACACTTCAAAGGTGCTGATGGCCCAGAGGAATGTAAAGCAAGAAACCTGCAACCACAAACCAGTATTTCTCACCCATAAACTAGTATTTATCACCCAAAACATGTTTTTCTGGCAAGCCAGTGTGACTATTGAATTAATGTTTTTCCCTTTTACTACCTTGTACTTTTTTTAGCATTAACTCTCAAATACGAAGTTTGCACACATCTGGAGAGCTTTCTATGTTGTTCTGCATAGGGTTTGCATGGCCAGGTTTTGGTAGCAGGTGGGCTAATAGGGGTGACTTCTGTGAGAAGCTGGCAGCAGCTTCATCCATGTCCAGCAGAGCCACTGCCAAGTGGCTGCCAGATGAACGTGTGCTGCTCAAAGGTGGGCCTGTAAGAAAAGGTGTTAACACCTTTGTGCTATTTAAGAAGGGGGGGGCGGGGGGGGAAGTTATTGCACAGATGTAATTGCAGCTAGAAAACAGAGGAGTTAGAATATGTGAGAAGAACAGCTCTGCAGACACCAAGTTCAGTGGAGAAGGAGGGGCAGGAGCTGCTCCAGGCTCCAGAGCTGAGATTCCCCTGCAGCTCGTGGTACAGACCATGGTGAGGCTGCTGTGCCCCTGCAGCACAGGGGGGACCACAGGGATTCAGAGATCCACCTGCAGCCTGTGAAAAAGACCTGCAGTGAGGCAAGTGGGTGCCTGGGAGGAAGCTGTGATCCCATGGGAAAACTCTACAGGAGCAGGGTCCTTGCAGGGACCTGCAGACCCATGGAGAGACGGGCCCACACTGGAGCAGGTTTCCTGGTGGAACTTGAGACCCTGTGGTGATCACACACTGGAGCAGCCTGCCTTTGAAGGACTGCACCCCATGGAAGAGTGATTCATGTTGCAGCAGTTTGTGGAGAACTGTTGCCCATGGGATGGACTCATGGCAAAGAAGTTCATGGACAATTATCTCCCATGGGAGGGACCCATGCTGGACCAGGGGAAGGACTCCTCTCCCTGAGCAGTGGCAGGAGCAATGTGTGATGAACTGACTGTAATCCCCATTTCCTGTGTCCCTGCACCACTGGGGGGGGGGAGGAGGTAGAACCCAGGAAGGAGGGAGAGGTGGAGGGAAGGTGGTATTAATTTTATTGCTCTGATTTTGATTAGTAATAGAATTCAGTTAATTTCCGCAGTGCGAGTCTGTTTGGCCTGTGATGGTATTTGGCGAGTGATCTCTCTCCCAGTACTTATCTCGTGAGCCTTTTGTTACATTTTCTCTCCCCTCTGCACTTGTGGAGGGGAGCGATGGAGAGGTGTTGGTGGGTACCTGACATCCAGCCGGGGCTAACTCATCATGGTAACTGATCTTTGGAAGTTTGTGAGCTTTGAGGATTATACTTAGGATATCCTTAACCATGCCTTGGTGGCTACATGCTTTACAATTTTTGGATATCACACAGGGAGATGACACTTGTGTAAATCCAGCGCAAAGACTGTGTCTGACAGTAGTTGCCAGTTGTGGTAGCCTTCCAAAGGTGAGGCCCACACAGCTCAATGTCACTAAGTCCTCCTGGTACTGAGGTTGGGCATGTATTCCCAACAGGCAGGATATTCATCTACATCTCTCTGTATGAGCGTCCCCCCATTCTGCTCACCAGCTAGGCCAGCTTGCTGCTCGTGAGGGGCTTGCTGCTCATGTTTACCCAGTGCAGGGCAAGGAAACAACAGTTCTGGTGACACAGACCAGCCTTTTTATTCCCTTGTGTCTCTCTGTTCCCGTGCTTGTTGCTCTTATCTTGTCCCTCTGTTTTGTTGCCTTCCAGACCACCTTTGGTCTTTACCATTGCTAGACTTCAGGAGTGCCCAAGTGCATTTCCCAGGAGCCTTGTAAAGTGTCCCCTACCCTGGCAGTAACCTTGCACTTGGGAAGATACTGCAGGAAACACCTCCCACTGACCCCCCCACCCTGTGTTGGGTGTCAGCCCCCAGCCTGGAGCCTCCTTGGCTCAGCCGTGGCTCCCCTGGGACTCCCATGGTCAGACCAGGCCGTGCCCTGCCTTCATTGACTGGGGTCACTGTGAATGGAGATCACCACACAACTTACCAGCAGCCCGAGGGCAGTGCACAGAGTCCCCATTTCCAACACATCTTGTAAGAACTTCCCCACCCCCAGGGAGCTGCATGTTGCCACCAGTAGCTTCTGCTCTAGATCTTGTCATAGGTGTCCGTGGTGTGTGAAAGCTGTGGAGATCTCCCTCAGCTGCTGAGTTGTACTGACTCAGGCTGTTTCCATATGTTTTTATCTATTAATAACTTCTACTTGCATTTTTTTCGTAGGCAGAACTGAACTTCTTGAAGTCTTGTGTCAGTTTGTTTAAATTAAATGTGATTTGAGTGCAAAGTGATTTGGAAAATCATAATTTTTTTTTCTTTTTCTTTAGCAAGATCTCTTAATGGATCGTAGAGCAGACAGCTCACTTGCATTTCTCATGCTGGATTTTCACTTACTGAAGCATCCCCTTGCCTGATCCTCTGTGAAGATTTGTAACCACATGGAAGCAGTTTTTCCCTTTGGAATATGGATATCAGGGCTCCCATTGGGTTAAGGAAGAGCTCTATTTAGAAACGTAATTGCTAGGCATTCCCAGTTCATAATACTCTCCAGGCCTTTTCAGTCCCACATGTTCTTTGGGTTAAAGCATACCCTCTCCTTGCCCCTCTGTTGCAGAAGTGGGGCTGGCATGTTGATCTTAGCTCTTTCTTTAAGAAAGGAGGTTCATTTGTGTTTATGGATTTGAAAGAAGAGGTGCAAACAGGGAGACAAAACAACTTTTGCCTTAGAATTCTGTTTTTCTGAGAGCAGGAGATCCACTGAGGTCACTGAAGTGATTGCATGACACTGAAGAGAAGAATGGTGACCTGTGTTAAATACTTCATATGCCTAGACCTTCAGGTACACCTGAATCAGCTGCACCCTTTTTTTTCCATATTCAGATTTAGGTTAGACTGTAGTTTCTGCTGGTACAAATACAGCTCAGTGGAAATACATTGTGAGAGTTGCCTATGTTGCCTGTGCTTGCCTACTTTATTAGGCACATTTACAGTATGCTGCATTTTTGTTTCTCTTCTGATCTAATATAGTAAAAATAGTACATCAAATTAAATTAGCTTCATTTTATACTTACTCAGTAGTGGATGTAGTGTCTTGCAGGATCTGCTTTTTATTTTTAAAACAAATCAAACAAATGAAACAGAGTTATTTCCCAGTAATTTCATTTCTTTCTAATTATAATTTTCAGAGGCAAGTGGTTTTGATATTAGAAAGATGTAGTATGCATTATGCTGATGTTCATTAGGTTAGAATGACATGGTGAATTCACAGAAGGGGAGGGACAACAAATTGTTTGAGAGATTGAATTTGAATTACCGTAATTTCTCATTAAAGCCTGGATTCATTAGTGAAGTATATCAAACAAGAGCAATTTTCTTTCTCACATTTCAGTGTGATCTCTGTTGCAAAGAATGTTTTCAAAAGAAACTGAAGAAATTCTATAAAGCAAAGGATTTGTTTGTCTGTAGATTAAAGTCACATAGCTAGCTCTGTATGACCTTTTTCTTTCAATTTTGCTTACCAATTTTCTACAGCATTGCTACATCTGTGAGCTCTGCATTGGCTTTGCTGCTGCTGTAGAGCTTTTGGCCATGTTGGGATGGTGGCTGTGGAAGTGTGATCAGGTTCAGTAAAGTCTTGTATGATTGCATTGTCCCAATTATAAGAGGTATAGCTAGCTATACCTCTTCTCCCAAAGGAAAGACTTCTTGCACCCATTGTCTCTTAGGCTACTTACAGACATAACATTAGTAAAATTTAAGGCTTTGAAAAAAATCAAACTGGTTACTACAGATCTGGTTCTCTTTGCAGACAGTTTAGCAAACGTGAGGACAGTAAAATCCCTTTGCTTTGAGAAGCAATGGCAGTTGCATGATCAGCTGCCATGACCTGATGTCTAGTGGAAGTTTGGTAAAAACGTATAGGGAGTGTTCCAAAGGTAAAGCTCAAAGTCTTTATTTTATTGAAAATGCAGTCGCTTTCATGTGAGGCTTTTTACTCTTTTGAAAAGTGGAAGTGGCAGGGCTTTGCAGTGTGCAGAGAAGCAAAGCTGTGTTGTCTTTATTACGTGGATTTTCATTGCACAACGTATTCATAGTTGAATATACCTAGCCAAAGTAGGCGCATGGTAGATGTAATATTCTGCTTGTGTATCTGGTGACTTGAAAAACTGTAGCAAAAACTCACTCAACCTACCTATTGGGAAACAGGTAGTAAATCACCTCTTGGGATTGAAAGTAGCTATATTTGGCAGGAGACAATCCATGTGAAAGACTGATAACCTGTGGATAACAAGTCTTGCTGTCGTTGAAGAATGTCCTGTGAGGAAGGACGGTTTCTGTCTTGTACCTGTGATAGAAGAGATCTTTTGTTATCTACCACAGGCTACCTGTGGAGCTTACACGATTCAGTGTCATTGCTGAGTATTTGTTTTCCACTCATAAAACAGAACCATCCAGGAAAATACCTGCAATATCAAGCCCAACCAACAACACAGTGCTGCGAAGTTTACAACCAGACCACATTCCCATGTGCCACATCCATGGGCACCCTACACTCCCCCAGAGGTGGCAGCCCCACCATCCCACAGGGCAGCCGTGGCTTTCCCACCAAGGCATTGTCCTGGCACCTTTGACAGTGTTTTCTCAAGCGCAGAGGTCCAGAGAGAATGCAGCTGAGAGCAAGAGCAGGAGGTGTGTCCTGTGGTGGTCCAGTGGTCCACCAGCTACAAAAGTTGGGAGGAGGAAAGGAAATATTTATTTCTTTCCCTTTGACTCAGAGTTTTGAATCTGAGTAACTCGGGGTGAAATAGTGATTTGTGTTGTGGTGGTTGTAGTTTGGGTTTTGGGGGTTTTTTGTAAAGCTTGAAATTTATTTGCTTTTACTACTAATTCCATTGATATGAAATGTTGTTCTTTAAAGTTTTTGATCTGATTGAGTCATTTAGGATAAATTCTGTTTGAATTTTCCTTTGAGCACTGAGGATCTTACCCTGTAAAGTGCTAAATAACCTTATGCTCCCACAGTCTTCTCAGTAGGAGCTGAGAACTGCTCCTGCACTGCCCCAGGAGGTGGCTGGATCTTCATGAGGCCAGGTCACGCATAGTCTGGCATATTTTAAAAATAGGACGAAGGTTTTCAGGTGTGTTTTGGTTAAGACATCATGGCCTCTCCTATAGTTCCCGTGGCTCAATACATCACTGTAGGTATTTTGTTAAACAGTAAAATCTTGCTATATTTTTCAGGCCCTCTGTTACTCATGTCCTGTTTTGAAAGAAGGCTGCTATTTTTCCTTTTAATTTTGCTGATGCAAATAAGTGGTACTGCTTTACTGTTCCATATCACCACAGGCAGTAATTTCAAATGGTTATACCACTTCTTTTGGGCTTAATGAAGCTATCAGATGATGGAGAGAGACTGACCTTTCAAACACAGAGCAAACTATAATCACTCTGCACCTGAGTTCCTGGTTCTCAGTTCTGGAAGGAGCAGCCCCCACAGTAACCTGCTGCACCCGAGGGGGCTGTGAGAGAGCTGGGGGTGTTTACTGATCAGGTGCTGGCATGACTCACATCACCAGTGCCTCTGTAATAAACAGTCCTGGGAGCAGGTGGGCAGTTTGACCCGTGCATGTCTGCAGAGTTTTCCAGGGGAATTCTTTTGAGATGAAATGTGGCGTACCACCCTACTTGTGCCAGTGTTACCTGAAGGTTTTTCTGTGTGAATTCTCTTCCCTCAAGACCCTGAGCCTCAAATTTGAAAAACAATCTTCACATGTGCTGATACTTATGTTATTTGGGCTCCTCCTGCTTGTAACTATTTGCAGTTTGGTGTTTGTTTGTTTTGTGTGTCCTGACATGCCTAAGGTGACACTCTGTATCTTGGTAAAACTGACCCAGATTTTAAAATGTAGATGTCGGAATCTAAATGTAGATTAGATTTTAAAATGTAGGTGTCTAAATACAGAGATTTTTTAAACCTCTATGTTTAGGTTCCTCTGTACAATGGCCTTAGTAAACAGGATGACAAGCACTTGCAGCTGCATTACTATTTCCACTGATGCTTTCTGTGGAGTCTGGACCACTGCTAGCAGAGCAGTCCTTCAAGTCCCTGCAAGTGCATGTAGTGTCAGTGAGATATCCAGAGGGAGGAGTTACTCTTCAGTGCCTGATCCTTTTTTCTTTCGTTCTGTAGGTTAATTGGTTTTGTTCTCTTCAAGCCATCTAATTTTTCTCTACATTAAGTCTTCATAGCTCTGTCTTTATTAAAGGCTCTGAGGAGATCTTCAGATTAAGAGCTCTGTGTTTGTGAAAGGCTTACTGGTCTTAACCTCACATTAGTGGAAGACTGAAGTTTTCTGGCCGTGTTTGCTTTCATTCTCTAAACTTACTAGAAATGCTTAATAATGGAATGCCTGATTACAAAACTTACGCTTTACAGGTTATTTCTCATCTTCTGGATGCTTTCCAAATTTTGGTGGTAATTTTGGTGGGTGAACGTGCTAAATAGTGCAGTCAGAGCAAAGAGTAAGGAGGAGGTGAGGGGAGTACATCATGTTTGACAAATTTTAGTTGCAAATTTGCTCATGAAGAAGCTGACAGAAGGATAAACCTTCACTTTTTTTTCCCTGGGAGTTTTGCCTATGAAGTTTCATGGGACCAGGATTTCATTGTGTGTTTTGAAAAGCATGTACCAGTTTTGAGTACCTTAGCATGAGTCCTGTTTTGCCATTTCATAAAGGTATTTAAATGCTGGCCTCATAAAAGGTGCTTAGGTAGCCAGATCCCTTTTAAGATACCCAAATTTCTACCAAAATCTGCATCAGAATGGAAATTTCTATACCTTAGTGAGTACATTGCATTATCTAAAATAGAGGATATATACTGATGGTATTTTCAAGGTAATATAAACAGTTTTGTTTTCTAAATGCCATTTCTGCACAATCATTGTTGGCTAATTATTTTTAAAATCTTGACTCTAAGCCCTTTTTTTCAATGGTTCCTGCTGATTTCTCTTAGAGATGTAGTGGTTCAGCACACATGAAAGGTAAATCAGTGACTATGAAGCTTTGTAGTTATGGATTGCTTTTGAGAAAGTGTGCATTTTTTCTTGCTGGGAGGCATATAACAAGACACAGCTGGGAATAGAACTGTCTCTGCCTTTGCAAGAATACAGGGGCTTCCTAAACCATTGCTTCGTCTGACATGTAATTAGTTTTTTGAGAAGACAGGGATCTAATTAAGACTGGTAGAAGGGGTTTTTTTAATTTTATCTTTACAAATTAAAATGGTATTTAAAATCTTAACTACAGGTTGGGGTAGGATACTATTGTTATCTGTTGTTTTTTGTTCAATAGTTTGCTTAGCATTTTCTCTAGGAATATCTGCCAGGAAGTGTTCAAATATGGTGTGTTTGGGTATAATATAAAATTAATTTTCTATGAACAGTCATGCATCTTGAAGCAATCTTTGGCTCCAGAACAGCCCATATAATTAAAATTATTCTTTATTAGATGAGCTACTACTAAATATACCTAAATGAAAAAAAAAAAAAAAAGTTCTGTATGCTTCCTATTGCTTTCTGTCATGAGGAAGAAACAGATTGTGTGATATTCAGAATTAGCTAAAATTCGTGAGAAGGTGGAAGAACTGTTTCGGATCCTCGCCAATGCTGCCACTTCAAATGTATAAAAAGCTCTTGAACTGAAATTCCCTGCTGCTGTTATTCTGCACCCTATTGAAGTACAGTACTGGGTTATGCTTTGAATTTTTTCCCTGAGTCACATTGAGAGTTGTCAATGTCGTATTTAACCTACAACTTTGCTCTCTGAGCTACTAGTGAGAAAGGGAGGTAACATTTTGCTCATTAACATTTTACTCATTAACATTTTACTCATTAACATTTTACTCACAGAAATTAGCAATAGGAAACACAGTTTGTTAATAACCTTGCCAATGCAAAATTTTTCCATTAATTTTACTTAAATTCCTTCTCCATTTTGGCTTTAAATGATTATGTGATTAGCCCTCTACCCATTCCCTGGAAGACTAACTCAAAGTTTTAATGGGGTTCTCCATTTCTGAGACACAGTCAAGTTATACCTTCTCCTCTAATTTCACATGGATATGGCTTGCCATTTTCCCCTGGGCCATTGTGTAAGAATTACACCCATCTTCATGCTGGCACTCTGCAAAACATGTTGCAGCCGTCATCACACTTCCTACCATGCGTGCTCATTGATTTGCCATACTCTGTATACCTGGCTGTCTGGACCCACATAAATATTTTTGATCGCTGGCCATTCCTCCAGATTTGTGATTGTTTCTTGATAATTGCTGTATTCCTGTCAATTTTCTGACATCTTCCTAATTTTAAGGACACCAGGACCAAATATTGTGTTAGAAGTGTACCTGTGCCCTTAGACTAAAACTCTCATACCTGAAAAGAAAGGAATAAAAAAAAGTTTTCTTGTCATCTCCTACTGAATTTTCCATTTTATTTGCTGTTTGTGAGTGCATGCTCTTCCATGACCATGGTGTAGTGGCAGAGATAGGTATCCCAGTGAGGCTCCAGGTGTAAGGAATGACCTACTCTGATTTTCACATTGCACCTTTCACCTCTGTAGTTCTTGGGTCTTTTGGGCAGAGGAGACAAACCCCACTGGCACTGTGCCCCAGCCATGTAGCATGTCCTTTTGAGTCTCTAATCACAAAAAACAGAATGGTTTTGACCATTTTAGTGTAATGGGACAGGAGGATGAGCCAGCTCTTCAGGTTTGCAAGCAGGCCTTGCATCTGTGTGCAGGAACAGCAGCTCTTGCCTTGGATTTAAATGTGTGCAGGATATGGGTCAGTGCTATACAATCTAGTCATTTTCAGAGCTGCTGGACTTCACCTTAATAATTTGAAGATGGGACTCTGTGTACCTGTAAGCAATAGATAAATAACTTGCTGTAGGTATGCCAGTGGTCCTGAATTATGTGAATGGATTATATTGGCATAAATAAACTGCTATGGGCAATTTCACAGGTAACACGTATTAAAAATCTTGCTCTGTGGGATTTTGTCACGTTTAATATGTGCACTTTTGGTTTAGAATAGTTATAAAAGCAATAGTTTGGCATTCAAATAATATATTTGGGAGCTATATATTAAATTTGTACTAATGATAATGGAAGCTATGAGTATGGAAAATAGAGGAAAAGAATAATTTTAGTTTATAAATACAGTATTTCAGCTGTACCAAGAAGTATTCAGAGCTGACTTTAGGGGAAGGGGAAAAAATGAATTCTGTTTTTGAGATATATCAAAGAATGTATGAGAAAGAGTATTTAAATTTGTTACTTTTCTCCCGCACAGCAGTGCATTATTAGTTAAACAAGCAAAATGCCAACTAATTAATGAATGTGTAGAGAGGTCAAAGAACAATGCCTAAGACTTCCCTCCTTTTCTGAGCACTGCGTGCAAAGGAAAGGAGCTCTTCCTCTTGTTAGGGATATAATGCAGTTAAACAGTGAGTATCTCCAGGGATTTACGTGGGCTTAATTTTTGGTTTTCATAACTGCCAAGGTGCTAAAATTATAAAATTATCAGGTAAAATTTCTTATGTCAAGCTTCTCTCCTCTTGGATTGCTGTTCAGTTTGCAGTTTACCTTGTGTCTCTGCTTTGGGTTTGTGGTTGTTTCTTTTTGTGTCCTTTTATTTTAGTTTTGAAAAATAGCAACATGAAGGCTTTGTACAGGGGCTGGACAAGGTGTTACTCTTCAGTCGATCTGAATTGAAAATCCAATTACTTGAATTAGAACCAGAGGAGGCTCAAAAGAGCCTTCTAGTAGGAACAATGTGGATCAGACCCTCATGGCTTTAAGATAATTCTTAACTGGCCTCAAAAAGAGCATATTTTTCTGTGAAAATATCATAGTATCTTCTAACAGCAGTGCTCCAAAACTGAAAGATGGAAGCTGAAGAGAGAAAAACTTTCTTCTCTAAACCCAGCCCCCCAAAAAACACCCACAAAACCATGAACAGCACCAAAAAAAAAAAAAACCAAACCCCAAAACACCCCCAAAACCCAAACTAAAACAAAATCAACCACTAGAAAGCACATGGTGGGAAAAAATTGTTTACCCCATCATGTAAATAAGGTGGCCAAAGGCACATGATACTACATCCTGCTCTGGCTGCTGCTGAACTGGGCTGAGAGGTTACTGTCCTGAGGTTTTTTTAGTGCTCTGTTTCCTGGGGAAGATAGAAATTGGATGAAGAGCTAATGGGGAGTACACGGGGAGAATTCAAACCCACAGGATCAGTGGAAAGAAAGAAGAATACAGATTGGAAGTACAAAATGTATCCATGTTGACAGAAGGGAGCTGCACCTGGTCAAACAGGGCAACTTGACAAACAGGAGGCTTTAGTAGTTCTCAATGAAATAGTCAGATTCTGGTACAGTCTGGTTGTGGGGAACCTGGTTTTGCACATGTAGAAATACTTTCTACATGTAACAATACATTCTAACTCTTTCCAGAGTGACGCACTGCACATATATTTCACCCTCCTCCCAAGTGTTCCTGATTTGCTAATTTTACTTTTAGAAATCCCCTCATGTTTGCTAGAGTAATGACCAATCCTGCAGACTTTGATGTATTTAGTAGAAGGTTTTGTGCCTTTTTAATTGGCAGCTTTGCTGAAGGGAAATGTTTGAGCTGCAGTTTTCCGTGTCCCCTTTATTTGAATGCCATGCTGAATCGAGCAGGGCTTTATGAGTAACGCTCCCCATTTGATTCGGGTGCACTTCAGTTTCATGAGAGGACCAGTAAGCTCAATTATTCCTAGTGACAAATGCAAGCAATAATAATTTTGAGTCAGCGCCTCTGTACCCCCAGGTAATGTCAAGAAATGAAAGCAGTGCCGTTTTTGACGCACGGACACTGCTCATCTCTCTTTGGAGTAGTTCTGATCTGCCATCAATAGATGTGCCTGGGACTTTTCATATGTCATCACACACGCACATTCTCCATCATCCAGAGGAAAAGATTACTCAGAATCACTTGTTATTCTTTTCTGTATAATTGCTGGTGCACCATGGGAAGTTACGGTGTATGGAGAAAGGGGCTTGTGCACAAATTTCAATTTTTTGCAGGCATCCGTCTATAGCTGGCAGCAAAAAATAGCTGTGACTAATGCTGGGTCATCAGTTGTCGGATCACAAGGAATACAGAAACTCACTGAACTAAGGTGCTTCAGGAGATCTAAAGTGGTCTGGATATCTGTAAAAAAGTTAGCTGAGATGCAGACATGTACATTCAAAACATTTTAAAGGGCACTTCAAAAGTTGTTTAGAAATCCTCGAAGATTGTTTTAATAGGGAATCTAGAAAATGGTATGGATGTGAAATGATTGGCAGTCCAGTTGTGTAGCAAAATGCAAATATTAAAAAAAAATAAAAAGAAAAAATTGCTCAAAAAGATTTGCATCCTTTGGAATACATACTGAAATTTTTAGCAAAGCAATGAAGTACTTGTTTCTAGAAAATAACAGAAGTGTGGTAGGGGGCTAGAGGTCTTTTATTTTCTGTTCAACTTGCCTGTAATCTTCTTTGACAAGTACTAAAGTCTCCCTTGGACATCAGGGGGATTTAGTTCAAGTTCTAAATTATGTAAAAGAAAATCAATCTTTAATATTGTGAGATTATTCTTGTTGCACTTGACTGACAGTCAGTTTTTCCATAGCTGTATAAATATATGCGTGAAAACCCAAGTCCACTTCCTTTTAATTTTTGTCTCATTTGCAGCTTCTGATGCTTTTTCCCAGAAGACAGAGTTGTTTTTCACTAATTATTATTCTGTTTAATGGCATCAGTTTTAAAAACACTGCTTAAAAAAAAGGTGTAAGTCCTGTATTTCAGTAGTTATTTACCTGTGTGAAAGAGCAAAAGCCTGTATAATTATTTGTATTTTAAATAACATTATGCAAATTCCAGAAGCATGTTATGAGATAGGCTCTCTTCTGTATTTCTAACTGTTATGATTCTAACACTGTTTGTCTGTCATTGTATTTGGAGATACACATCACTTTGTGGTTAGTGTTTTATGCAACTGAAACATTTACTTCTGTTTATGGTTATGTCACATTACTGAGACTACTGTATCGTGAGTGAATGGAGTGCAGCACATACTGAATTGTATTGGCTAATAGTATTCATGGATTCGCTAAGTTTTGTGAACTTTTTGTGTTGTTTCCCTCAATTTTAGCAAGGCTGTGGTCACTGTCTCTCATGATACTCTCGTATCAGGAAGTGTGGACTTGATGAGAGAACAGCAAGGCTGATTGAGAGCTGGTTGAACAGCTGGTCCCAGAGGATTGTAATCAGTGGCACAGTGTCTTGTCACTAGTGGTGCCCCCCAAGGATCAATACTTGGCCCAGTACTATTTAACTCTTTCATCAATGGTGTGGAGGTAGCACAGATGCCTCCTCAGCACGTTCACTGATGACACAAAGCTGGGAGGAGTGCCCAATACCCCAGAGGGCTGTGCAGCCCTTCAGAGGGACCTTGGCAGGCTGGAGAGATGGGCAGAGAAGAACAATCTGAGATTCAGCAAGGGAAAATCCAGGGTCCTGCAGCTGAGGAGGAATGATCCCATGCACCTGTACAGGACAGGCACTGACCTGCTGGGAAGCAGCTCAGTGGGGAAGGACCTGGGGGTCCTGGTGTCCATGAGCCAGCAATGTGTCCTTGTAGCCAAGAAGGACAATGGTAGCCTGGGGTGTATTAGGAAGAGCATTGCCAGCAGGGAGAGGGAGGTGATCCTGCCCCTCTACTCAGCCCTGGTGAGGCACATCTGGAGAGCTGTGCCAAGTTCTGTGCTCTTCAGTACAGCAGAGACATGGAACTCCTCAAGTCGGTCCAGTGGAAGGTGACAAAGATGACCAAGGGACTGGGGCATCTCTGTTATGAGGACAGGCTGCAGGAGCTGGGCCTGTTCAGTCTCAGGGAGAGACAACTGGGACCCCATCACTGTCTGTCAGTGTCTGCAGGGAGGGGTCAGAGCAGGGACCAGGCTTTGCTCGGAGGTGCCGAGCAATGGGACAGGAGGCAATGGGCAGAAACGGATGGACAGGAAGTTCCACCTGAACATGAGAAAAATCTTCTTTTCTGTGCAGGTGACCAGGTACTGGAACAGATTGCCCAGAGAGGCTGTGTAGTCTCCTATAAAGGAGATATTCAAGAACTATCTGGACGCAATCCTGTGCTATGTACTTTGGGGTGATCCTGCTTGGCCAGCGAGGTTGGACCAGATGACCCATTGTGGTCCCCTCTAGTCTGACCCACTCCGTGATTTTGTGACAGGTAATAGAATAATAGTATAGCTGAGGTTTAAAAAGGCCGCTAAGATCATCAAGCTCAACTCTGAACACATCACCACCACATTCACCACTAAACCATATTCCCAAGTGCCACATCCATGTGCCTTTTGAATACTTCCAAGGATGGCAATTCCACTACTTGCCTGGGAAGTCTGTTCCAGTGCTTAATCACCCTTTTAGTGAAGAAACAGAATAAAATCTGTGTTATATAATTGTAAATGTACATTTGTAAATACATTCTAAAAGTCTCCATTTTTTTTTTTTTTTGCCAAAGACAAAAGTGAATGCTATCAATAGTTGTTTACAAAATCTGCCAGGTAAGAAAATGCAGAATGCTGCCACAGTTCTGTGTTTTTCTGAATATGAGCTTCAGTGAACCACTTCCTCAGCTGATGTGTGCTAAGTGGGATACAATCTTGGAAAAGCTCCAGACTAGAAATCAAAATTATTTTTCCCATACTTCTATTGTTTTTTTAAGAGCCCCACTGAAATATAATGAAATGTTTCTCAGCACAGCACTCATACATACCAGCTGGTGGAGTATCTTGCTAATTTACTTGTTCATCATCTGTTGAAAAACCTAACATTTATCATTCACTCATACTTGTGGCAGTTGAGCACCAAATGGAGAGTTTTTATTCAGCTTCTTTGTCATAACTGTAGTATTTTTTGCTTACTTTACAGTTGTTGTTGAAGTTATTTTATATGTTCTGTTTTCAGCATAAAATGAAATGGTTGTCTCCAGGCTGAGGCTTCATAAGACTTGTTTTTTTGGTGGTGCCCATTAAACAGGAGATACCTTTTTGCCATAGAAAACTGCTGCTTCTGGCTTCTAACTCTCTTCTGATGTTATTGTCATGCATGTGATCTATGTACAAATTGGAAGATTTGACATTGGAGTCTTTTGCAGTGTGTTTAAATATTAGTTTTGAATTGTACTTCTCTTCACATAGTCTAATTCACATGAGGTCAGTTACAAAAAAAAAATCTGTTACTAATCCATTTTTTTGTGTAAATAGTGTACCTAGTTTTTCATCTGGTCAATACCTAAATACCCTCATCTTCTACCAGTTCTCAAGGCACTTTCTCAAAAGTCATCTATTCCAGAAATGCAATTTGAAAGTTTTGTTTGGGTGCAATCCCACAGTATGTCTTCTGAAAATCATAATTTCTACCCTGTATTTGTGATATAATTTATTGTCAAGTTATAAGGTTTCAAAGTGGATCTCAGAACAGAGAGTGTTGAGAGTGGCTTGTGTTCATGGTGAAAGGCTTTTTGGAACCAATTCTGTTTTGTTTGAGGAAGAGGGCTGGTCAGAAGTAAAGCAATACAAATGGTCTGGTTCCAGGATCAAATGCTCATACTGAAATAGAAAAGGAGACTAAAGGCTGTGTCAATAATAGGAATCCACTGAAGAATTCGTAAGCATTTTCAAAAATAAGAAAACAAAAACTTGAAGACGGAAGTATTTACTGTATAATTATAGAACAGTCGTGAAATGTTGATCTTCTGTGGCATGTTGTGTGCAGCTACTGAAAACGTATGAATTTTGTGAGTTTACAGCTGGTAAGTGGTGAAAGAATACAATTCCATTTGCATCTTTTCATGTGGATCTTATTCCTTTCTACTGTTTCACCTAGAAAAGAGTAAAAGCATCATGTCTGTATCATGTTGTACTTTCAGAAATATTATGTAGATCACTAAAAAGGTCCTTTGGGCCAAAGTTGTCACCAGCATACTTTTTTTTTTTTTTTTTTTTAATCAAAGTTTCAGTAATATTTTTTCATCTCACCAACTTGTTCAAAAGCTGACCCAGGGATATAATCAATACCACAGTAGCATTTCATATTTCAAGTTTATCCATCACTTGCTTTGCTGAGTTTTAGTGTTCTTCTTGAGGTATAAAATTTTTTTGCTGGTTGCATTACATCATTGATAAGCTAGATCTGAGATTTTGGCATATTGTAAACAAAATCTCTTGTGAATTCTGTAGCTGTAGATGTACTATGATTAAGTACTATTTACTCTTCCCTAGTGTTTTGTTATAGATTGGCATTACCATCAGATTCCACATGACAGAAAATGTTGTTTTCTTTCTTCAGCAAGTTTGCAAGAGACAATGTTAGGACATAAAGCTCTGGCTCTAATAGAGATGACTAAAACTGGAACAGAAACTAGATCACAATTTCCACGCTTAATAAGGCAGTAAGTCAGTTGTTACCATGAGACAGAGCTGGTTGAATTGTCATAACTATTCCATTGGCATAAATCTTAGACTTGCGCCAGATGCTTCACACTGTTCCTGCTGTGCAAAACAGCTGGAAGTTCAGCTTAAAGGATTTCTTTCTTAGAGAGAAACAATGGGTGGTGTAGAGCTGAGATAACCTGAAATTGATGGGAAGCTACATCCCAGATACAGCATCACTGTTGTGTCTTTAGGATGAGTATTTGATCCTGGGGTTTGTACCATGATAGGTAAAACTGCAGTTCAAGGCTTGGGAAGCAATCTTACAAATGGATATAAGGAGGTGAAGCTGGTTGATTTGCTTTTTGTGAAGTGTGCTTTGCTGCAGTAACTTTTGCTTTGCTCTCTTTTTCAGTTTTTGTCATTTTTTTTTTTTTTTTTTCTTTTTCCCTGGAGATGTGGTTTTAAGATAACATTTTGCCTGGTAGTATAATCAGTTAAGACTTTCCCCTCCATTTTAACTAGCTTTGAGAAATTGTGGTAATGTCAAATGCAGATGAATCTGCTTATTTTGTATTCAGTTGGGAAAGATTAATTTGAAAAATAGCAATTGCAGGGTGCATAGCCATCTAGTTGATTAATTAGTTCTCCAATGGAGATGAACTCATGCAGAATAATTTTTCTGTAGAAGGATTATATATGGTTAAAACACATTGGAAAATTCTTGCAATGAGATCCCTGTGAGTAAAAGGCTGTTGATGTTAATATTATTTCAAGCAACAAGAATTTCACATTAAAAACACGACAGTTCCCACTAATTTGTCATGTAGTACTTTGCTATTTGTTAAATAACAAAAATTTTACTAGGCCGCTTCGAGTGTGAAGCTTGTTCTAAGCGTAAGGGTTGAGAAACATATGTACTGCAGGATGTCTTCTGCAGAGGGTCTGAGCTGAGTAAAACAGAAATAGCACCATCATGGAGGCTTTGTTTACACCCAAGAGTTTAACCCTTCCTGTAGCCAAAGCAGTGTAACTGAGCGAGCAATGGTGAATGCGTTTATGGGAAGGGGAATGGATTATACTGCTGTGAGCTGTGTTTAGTAACTGCAGTAGGGTTGTACAGAGGAACTGCATTGCCAGAAGGAAAAATCACTTCCCTCACTGGAATAATCACGTACTTGTATGTGAGGGCCAGGCCTAAATTAATTCCAGTTGCATTTCTGAGTTCTTAAATGAGAAAGCTGCTTCAATAAAAGCTTTCTTTGGCTCTGGGAGGATTTGACACTGAGAGGTATTGAACATCTGCATCTTCACTGGCGTCTGTGCTGTTTAAGGTGCTGTAAGTCATCACGGTCTCGTCTTTGTGGCTTGGCTCTAAACCCTAAAGTTAAAGTCAGTGGGAAAATGCTTGGGTGGCTGGAGGACAAGGAGCCCTTGGAGACCCTTGTTTGCCTGGTATATCTTGTTCTCTGACAAATCAGGTGTGCAGGCAGTAGGAAGCAGTTTAACCTGAGAGCAGAAGAATGTGCCGAAGGGTGACCATGTGTGACAATCACAGAGGCGAGCTGAGATAAAAATCCAAGTTTTGTTTTGTTCAGTAGTTTTATTTCCACTTTTTGCTTCCATGGTCCACACATAACTAACACCAGGTGACAAGCTGAAGCAAAGCACTACCACCTCTCTCTGGGGGAGGTGGGCGGGGGGATTTATTTTCCCTGTTGCTGGATTCACTGGGCCCTGGATCAGATCCTGAGTTGAACAGCCAGGTTTGAGACTATTTCTAACTTGTATTTTCTTTTAATTTATTCCATCTCGCAATACAAACAGTATGTTGTTTGGTTTCTAGTTTCTGTTTGGCAGCGCCACAGCTGCTGCTGGCAGAGATAAAACCACATGATGAAGAAAGAGGAAGAGAAAACTCAGTTCCATTGGGTTTCTTCACATGTACACATCGACTAAGCAGAAGTTAACTTTGAATTCGAATCCAGCTTCAAAGTTATGTTAGGTTGCTGAGGTCCTTACCCGGCTGAGTTTTGAGTATCTGCCCTCATGGAAGTTGCAAAACCGTTCAGCCCCTGTTCTCATTCTCAATATTTGAACAAACCCATACACAGAAATTCTGGAGGCAGCAAAAAGGTGTGCAAGCAGCCAGTCTAAAAGAGTAATGCAGAAGTACCTCTTTAGTAGAAGGAAGAAGTCATGGTTACAAACATGTCATGGTTACATTTCTAGAAGATGGGGTTTGATGAAAACAGGCATGCAGTTAAGTTCTCAGGAATCTTTTGGGGTATTCATTTTTTTTTTTTTTCTCCATCACAGAGCAAAATTCTCTTTAAATGACTGCAATGAGATATAACATTTCCTTATTTTGGAATATTTCCTTACTTAAAATAACGATATTTTACATGATGACAGCTTAATTAGATTTAAATAACGTAGTCCTTAGGGAAAATACTCTAAGATGAGGGGATACAGATGCTGCCTATTCAAAATACCTGAAATACAATTAAAACAGAAAAGTCATAAAATGTTGAATTTGTACGGTGATGGGATTTTAATCAGCATTTGTGTGGCAAAATCCATGGTCAGCCGTAATAAATGCTCCTTCTGCTTCAATTTATGAGAACATTTGCAGCTGTTGAAGAAACAGGCATCTCCGTGTCTTAGTCAAACAATACATAGAACATTTTAGAAGAGATGGTGTGCAAAAGCAGGTGACAGAGCTGAGTGTTGTTAATAGATGGACTTGCAGAAGCAAGTGTGAGGAACCTACTCTTTCATACTGACTGCCTCTTACGGTCACTGGATTGTGGAAGTGGAACTCATTTAATGGAAACCCTTGAGGGAGAAACATTAAAAATAATACCTGGCTTCAGTTTCTTGTCTACATGGAAACTGTATTCATGTCATTTAGGAAGATCGTCCGAACCAATTTTCAACAATTTTTCAGCAAGTGCAAAACCCACCAAAATTTCTTAAGAGGACTGTACTAGCCTGCTTTGGCTTAACTCACTGCTGACATGAATCCACACCATATATTATTTAAATGTGTAAGTTGACACAATATATAGGATTTAGGCTTGGAAAGAATATGAATTATACAATAGAGACCTCTCAGTGTGCTTCATAGTTGAATGTTTTTAATGCAAGATTAAGATGTACACTACACTTAAAACCACAAGGACTTGGTGGGTAGTTAGGTAACTGAGCACACCATCACATCCATTTGTCGTGCTCTCAGCAGTGAGTTTAGTGAAGATTTCACTGGAAAGTAGGGAGAGCAGATGTGAACTGGGTTGCAGAACCAGGATGGTGCTTCTGAGTGCCTGTTTTCTGATGAAACAGATTCAGGGAATCCACATAGTGAAGCTGCTCTTCAGTGTGACTGTGGCTCTCTCAAATTTTAATTTGAACACAACTTGACAAAAAAGTACAGATACTACGTAAAATACAGGGTTTTGATGGAAGGAAGGAGCCCAAGACATCCAGAGCCTTTGCTGAAACTAACAGAAATGTGTAACAATTAGAAAGGCCTCCTGCTGAGTCTTGAGTCAAATACAAAACCCAGACAGAGGAAAAATCGGGCTTTACTAGTTCTCTAGTTCTGGTGTTCAAAGAGTGACCTTTTTTTAATCAGATATACACATATTGTTAAATGTTACTCTAAAGGGAATATAATGCAGCCTTGATACTCCTTTTAAGAACACTGAAATCAGGATGTGCCAATTTAGCAAAGTAATCTTTCAAAACGAGCATGATGCTCTTTATTTTCAGCAGAGCACTTCAAAAGCCATCAAAATAGATGTTACCTTCTGTTCTGGAAACTGTCAGGAAGCTATAAATAAGCATAAAATAATAAAGGAGCAGGAAAAAATGTTGTGCCAGCAGTTAATGTTGTTGTTTCTAATTTTGTTGTTGTTGTTTTTTCTTTTTTACAGTGTGTCCTATTCAGTGCATGTCTCTGAGGATTACCCAGGTACAGTGCAATATTCTTGCCCATGACACATGTATACATGTTACCAGAATTTGCTATATTCAAATGAGAGTATCTGAAAGGGTGTTGATGTCTTCCAGGTGCATCTTGTACTAATCACTTTCCATTAGTTAAGGTTATTTTCACAGTCACTTCTCCTCTTCAGGCATCACTTGTCAGCTGGGTCAGGGTGAGAACACAGGTTCACGAGTTCAGATAGACTGTGGCTTGGGGTGCAGGAGCCACCAGGGATAGGAGTGAGAAAGTGCCCAGCTTCTCTTTGGCATGGTAGACAAAGCTTGATCTTTCAAGGGCCTGAGCAGGCTGGCGCAGGGCCAGCAGAGCACTTGTGCTTGAGGCCTTAATGAGGCTGCTGGTGTTCTCCAAGCTCAGCCTGCAGATCCTGCTCTGGTGCCTCTCGGGGTCAGTGGGAGCCGTGCGCTGGTGTGCAGGCTCTTTGGTGGTGTTGGCTCGCAGGGGTTCCCAGCTCTCAGCCCAGCCTCCCTTTCCTGCTTTGATCTGGGCTGGCAGGGCTGTTTGCCTAACCATGTGGTCAGTCTTGTCAAGGGGTGTTATTCATAGGAAACAGAAGCAGGTAAGAACAAAAGCAAGTTTGCAGGGAGCCTATTTCCCTAATTCCCTTCACAAAGACACCGCACAGGTACTTCAGGCTGCACAGGCTATCAGAAGCAGAAGAGGGAAGCAGGGATGACAGGTACTGTGCAAATAGAGGTTTATGGCAGTAGTGTTGGACTGCACCACATCATGCACATGTTGATTATTTAACACTGTAAGTACCGTGAATTATGTGAAACCCTCTGTCCTTTTTTGATCTTTATCTGCAACTTTTCTGAAATGTTTCTCAAAGAAATACTGTTTATTTTAGAAGCTCTAAAGAAGCGTGACTTTGATCTTCTTCACTGATAAGCAGCAGATTCTGATCAAAACACCAGTGTTTGAAGCAGATAGAGAAGAAAATCCACAGTAGTGCTGAAAACAGTGGATTCCATGAAAGAATTCTAACAACTTTTATTAGATTTATTTTTGACCCATAAAAACTGTAGAGGAGAATTATATTGGTCTATTCAACATTTAGAAATAGGAGAAACTGAGATTCATAAAATGCACAGTCATACCAGTGATAAATGGATTTACTGAATATGAATGCTACATTGAGCTGACAATGAACGGAGGGACAAATAGTTTAAAAAATCTTCATTATGGGTTATTAACAGTTTCTTCCATTAAATATCACAAAATTTGGCCTGTGGGAACCTCTAAAGGGAGTATAATGCAACCTTAGTAAATGGTAAGCTGAAGCACTGAACCAGCAGCAGTTACTCGCACAGCACATGAGAGCTCATTTCCTGGCAAACTCATCTGTCTGACAGACCTCAGAATTTCTTTGTGGGTGTTATTTGCAGCATGTCCTGATAGCCTACAAGCCTGAGTGACTTTAGTGTCCCCAAAGCCTGATGAATATTCTGTGCCATCAGGCCCTATATTTTAAAGGCAGATAACATTTGAACATTTCACACTGCAGTTAACTTGATGCAGAGAGTAAACCAGTACACGTTTACTGATTCAAATCCAGCCCTTCAGGGCTTTAGAAGAGCTGATTTCATTCACATCTCAAGCTTTTGCAAGATATATGTGTGCTTTATGACGAAGAGATGTTCAGTGTGTTGAGCATGATAAGGACTTTCTTCCATTTTGCAGCTTTGATCATGAAACACTAATTTTGATTCGGTGAGCCTGATGCTTTGTCGCCTGTTTTTGTCCTAAATTTCTAACCTAATGTTACTGCTGACTGTGTCTCCCTTCTCTGACATGTATCTTAAGGAAGATTTCAGGGACATGTCAGGCTGTGATGGTGTCAAGTGTGGGAAGCTCTGTGCTGGTGTCCTCAGCTGGAAGGTGTTCTTCAAGTAGTGCTGCAAGTTGATAGAGTTCAGAGCAGCACATGCACTCATATTGAATTTATCACAGTATAAACCTTTGCAAATTAAGATTAGAGTTCATTAGCACATAGCTACAGCAAACTTTTATCCTGTGTAGATTAAGACTGTGATATAGAGTGGATCAGATTTGTAAATCCAAGACAAGGCTGTCAGAGTTGATCATCAGATAACTTGCCAATGCATGCAATAAATATATGAAAATAGATTAGGCCACTATACAAGTCATGTAATTCAGCTAAAATGATACCACCAAAAGTAAATTTTGAATACTAAAGGAAGAGCATAGGGTAGTATACATACTCCCACAGCCTGCTTTGCTGTCATGTAGGCAGCATCACCACTTTGGTACTGACAAGAGTGTGTAGCTGTTGCTGGATTACTTCTTGAAGCATCATATACAAGAAGCTGAGTTTTAAATCCTGCCTATGGAAACTTTAATGTGACATGACAACTTTCAATAATGGAAGGTGTTTGAAAGTTTAATATTTGAGAGTGAAAGCTAAAAATGTGCTCACAAAGGCACAGTGAGGACTTAACAGGAATAGTGTTGAGACAGTAATGTCTGAAAGTTCCATATCCATTGCTGAGTTGTGAAAACATAACTGGAAAGTTTAGAGTCAGGTAATAACATTTTCAGCAAAGTATTGCTGTAACAATTTTTTCATAACGTTGACACAACTGGGGAAAATAATGCTTCTAAGGAGCAGTTATAGAATATAATGTCAATGAGTAGACCAAAGTCCCACTGATATGAGTTTATCATGACTCCTGTGGGAACCAGCAGAGCAGCAGGAGTTTTGCTAATGAATTTGTGTTCAGAATGATTTGTGTTGGCTGACAGAAACTTACAGAACTGCTGTAGTCTTTTATCCCAGTGATTTGTAGGTTACACACCTGTCTTAGACCTCAACAGATGGCAGCAGACCTGGAGAGAACCAGTTTGGCAACAAGTAGTTTGCTGCATCCTCTGTTAGGTCCAGGCACTATGTCCTCCAGTGAAGAGGATAGGTATTCCTAGGTGTCAAATGTTAGAAATGGGTCACTGAAGAAAACAAATCAGAACCATTATCTTAATTTCAAGTCTCATCATGTCGATGGAAGGAAAAAACAACACCCTAATAGCTGCCAAATAGCAAAGGAAAAAAAAAAAAACCATCTTGGCAGTGAAAGTCATATCCAGCTGCCAAGAAAGAATGACAATGGACATAAAAATATAATTAAAATCTATCAAATCCCTAGCTGAGCAGTCCTTTTTCCATATATGTATGTCTATTCTGTACAGAATGTACTCTATTCCTAGTTTTCTGTACACAATAAGCTATAGCACAAGGATTTCGTCTCTCCCTTCCATTTATGTGTTAGGTATATTTAGAGCCCAGTGATGGCCTCAATTATCTCAGCTCATTAGACTATAGCAGCAACTTACACTCCCAAAACTGGGAAACAGATATGCTTGTGTTGTATGTGCAAGGTGGACACAGAAATGATGGTGACAACAAGGTGGAGAATGTAAACAGAGGCAAGGCTGGGCTTCTTGCAGAGAGCAAGGTGCAGCTGTCCTGTGGCTACAGCTCACAGCCCCTCCTGCCAACAGACAAAAGTGGGAGAAGGAATGAATGCTGACAGAAGGCACCCTGCTTAGTTCACACAATGCCAGGGCTGTAAAACATGGCCCTGTGCCCAGCGTGCAGCTGAGCAGCCACAGATTGATGTTTTGCTGTGCCCACAGGAGTGCAGGGCTTGGGCATCAGTGGTGCTGGCCTCATGCAGCATTGCCCACACACAGCCTGTGCGTGTGGAGCCAGCCACAGATCCCTCGGATTGCCTCACAGGACAGCACAGGAGTGGGAGTAGGCGAAGGTGTGGGAGAGAGTCAGACCTGGCAGGTGTGTGTGAACGTGGCAGAAAGGCTGTTTCCTCAGGTGGCAGCCAGGAAAACCTGTCTGTGTGTGCAGTGTAGCTGCTGCCCTGCCCAGCCTGGCACACTGTGCAAGGAACAGCCATAGCCCTATGCTCCCTCCTGATAAAGGTGGCTGTGATACAGAGGACAGTATTACTGAGCTTTCCTCCCAGTTAACACCTGTAACGTTTCACTGGGAGCACTCAAAAGCTTTGAGGCTGCAGCAGCATGCTTAAAATTGCACGTGATTTTTCATGCACATTGCTGATGTAGGATCAAAGTGTTCAAAACTGTAATACATAAGTTCTTCTTTCAGTTCTCTGATGTGTCACTTTATCTGTGATTATCTTAATTGTCAGCCTTTCTGCTCTAGAGCATAGGTTTCAATTCAGCCCAGATTATTAGAAAACCAAGTATCATTACTTTCATAAGCAGTTCAGCAATACATGCAAAATTAGCTCCTGCAGATAGTACAGAAAACCATGCTGCTTCTTGGTTTTTTGTTAGTAAACATTTAGTTGGAAAGCAAAAAAAGAAACCAAACCAAAAAAAACCCCAACAGACACACTCCTCAGTCTAATCCTAACATTTTAAAAGAAATTTTGGTGAAATAGAGTTATAATACTCATACATACCGTTGTTTTTGTTAAGTGGGAAGGATTTCTTTTCTCCCTGAATCAGGTAGAAGAAAGGTTATCCACTGATTAGGAGACTCTTCAAATAACATTTATGTGACTAGGCAAAATGATGCACAGGTATTTTGTGTAATTGGCTGTTAACACCCAGCTCTCAGTGCAGCTTTCACTCTGCATATCATATCTAGCTTGAGTTTTGGTATCAGACATAGCAAAAAACATAAAACAAGTATTAATTTTGGAAAAGCTTGGACACTCTAAGCTTTGTGGGTTGGTTCAGAACAGTGCTTGGTGTGATTCACAGAAGCCCTGACATCAAAGTCCATGGTTTTGCCTTACAAAGATTGGGTCTGAATCTCCCATACTCACAATATTTTTCTTTCTGCTAACAATTTTCAAGGGAAAATAGCCAAACACCAGGAAGGTGATAGTGCTCAGCTTCCCTAAGCACCTGGGGAGTGATTCCTTTTGGTACAAGTCTTGGATAGGAAACATTGGAAGGGGCTGACAAAGCACAATGGAACTTCACCATGCAAAGTGTTTTTCTTTCGTAGATAACACTTACGTTTCCAGTTCTGATAACGATGAAGATGTGTTAGTTACAACAGAGCCAATTCCAGTAATTTTCCACCAAATTGCTACAGGTAATCCTACATCCGGAGAGTTTTATCATGTTCATAATTTTGGACTGAAAGATAAGACGTTGTCTGCATTTAAAGGGAGATATTATGTTAAAGTGTTCAGCTGTACAGTTTGCTATTTTCTCTGGTCTTGTTGGTCTCTGGTCTAGTAAATTGTCCTACATTTCAGAATAGAAGAAATTAAAATATTTCTTTTGGGGATCACCACAATTGTGTGCAGAATGTATTTATTGCTTTTAATGTCTTGCAGCCTGTGCTAGAGCAATTCCCCTTGAATACAGCTAGAGATGCTTAATACTTTCCAATTATGAGTTTTCATGATCACTTGCTCAAAACTTCACTAAATTGTGGGTGAAACAGTCTATAACTTCCACTGCTTAGGGTGAATTATTTAAGGAAATGGTTCAGCTGTTTCACTGAATTCAACTATAGAAAAATGATTTTTTTTTCCCAAGGATTTTGGGGCCCTCTCATTATAAATTATTTCCTTATTTTCAAAAAGTACTCAAAATATGAAAGGGTATGCTTGTCAGACATACAGGCACTTTTATACAGTATTTAATAAAGATTTGTGCACACTCCATGGAGACATTTTAGATTCAAGCAGAAAAATTCTCTGATTATTTCAGGCTGCAGAAGAAACTGCACAGAGCACTCTTAATTCTGGCAGTTCTTCAGACAGGAACACTTGATTTTGTAATTTTTTATTATTATTATAATTCTTTAGGGCATTTTTTGCATAACATAGAATTATTCCACTGGGGGACCAGTATGATCTTCAGCCTCTATCTCATTTATACAGATGTAAATAATGAGTAATGTTACTGAAGTTATTGCAGTGACACCCAAACAAAATCTTGCTGTTATCATCAGAAGTTTGTGATAAATTTTACTTGCAAATATTTCTCTACTTTGAAAAGAAATAAGTCTGTAATTTACAATAGAGTAAAAACCTATCTTTTATATATGAGATTTTATTTTCCTGAGGGGTTTGATTTTTCATTCTTTAATATATTATATGGAATTAGTGAATGACAATAAATTGTAAATCACAAATTGGGAAAAAAAAATGTCCTAGATGGATCAGCTGAGTTTCAATTCACACTTAAAAAAAATCTTCTGGGAAGTAGGAGCTTCCTAATTTTAGACTGTTGCATTGTAAATTCTTTGTTGCATTTTATATCTGTAACTTTTTGTTTCTTATTTGCTCTACTGCTGCAGCTAAGATTTCCAAGTCTGCCTATGCAAAACTATTTCGCTTTTTTTTTCCACACATATGTTCCCTATTTTCCTTTTTTTTTTTTTTTTAAGAATTAAGAAAAACCAGTGATGTCAACTATTGCTTATCCATAAAGTCAAAATTACAGAGGGAGAATGGAGAGGTATGTATTTCTTGTATGCATATTTTTACAGAAATTATGTTAAGAAGCAGAATAAAATAATAGAATATGAATGTTTACGATAGACTTCGTATCAAAGTGTGCTTATTCAATCTGTGCATGTTTACATCTTTTAAAAGGTGTCCATATTTCTCTGGGTTTTATAAATGGATTAACCAGTGATTCACTTAGTTGGGATAGAGATTATTCTCCTATCCTAGGAAATATGTTTTTGGTGTTTCATTTTTTGTTCAACAGTGTTACAGACCCTGTTGGTCCTAAATATACAGCTCTCCTGGAAAAGTAGATAGTGATTCCATTACCTTTTAACCTACTCTGGCACATAAGACTTCATCTCAATTACTTCCTACTCACTGCTTCTTCATATAGCCTGCAGCAATCCCAGTGCAGATTCCAGACCTCTGCAGGAATCTACTCACCATAAGCAGGGTCTCGAGTATCAGGGTCTCCCAGGCACGGTGGTGTTTGCCCTGTGCCTCTGGGACAGCTCTCTGGACAGTCTCGCTCAGATGTTAAGAAAGAAGTGGCAATAAGGTGAAATCTACACCTGGGGCTTGACACTGTCATGGCCTCAAAGAAGGTGCCACACAGCTCCTGCCTCAAGCAAGAGATTGAGCATTGTCAGGACTTCAGGGGCTTGACTTAAAGTCTTCCTTTGGTAAGGGTGGGCACTGAGTTTCTTATCTTGGAAAGGGGGACGTGGGCATGCCTAGATGCTATGGGTATCCTTTTTTTTAAGTAAATGAAATGTCATTTGGTGTGAAAAACTGCACTGAAAATAATTCCTTTCTACTGCCTCACCATTGTATTCAGTGCTCTGTGAACATAAGAGAAACAAGTGTGGGAAGAATTTACCCACTTTCTTAAGAGCCTAAAATATAGTTAGCTTCTGTTGAACTGAGTTTGAGCTTCTATTTTGTTTCTAGTTGAATCAGGTACTTAAACATGAAAGTACTGAAAAAAAACCTTTTATAAAAAGTCTCTTAACACTGATGATTTCTGTTGGCTAGACAGTTCAAGTCTTGGTTAGGATACAATGGGTTTGTCACTACTCTAATGTGAGTTTTGTGTGGAATTTTTGTTCAGTTGATTTCGATTTTGAAACAGACTTCCCTCTGAAGTAATTTTATTATAAAACAAAGAAGAAGTAGAAACAGAAATTATTTTTATGCCTTGCCAGAAATTGCCATGAGATTGGATAAATATGTTTTTGCACTGTATGTATACATACAGTGAGTAGAGCAGGAATTTAGAGGCAGAGGTAGAAAATTTGGATTATGATGTCTGACCATAGGAATTGGTGCTAAGTGTACTGACATTTATGGTTGTGGTATTTAGGGGTAACTGCTACTTTTTTGATTCATATTTCTGATTTTATTATGACATGTCTGTGTAGGACACCAATAAGGAAAAAGGGGTTAATCCGTTATGTTCAGGTTGAAGTGAAAAATTATGGTTTTTACCAGGTGTTCTTTAGGGGCTGCTAGTCAGCACAGGGCATAGAAATAGCACATGCATTGTGTGAAACAAGAAGTACTCTCTCAAGCAGTTATATAATTATAAGTAAAGGTTCCAGTGGTGGGAAACAGAATATAACATTTTGTCTCATGCTGAGTTGCAGTCAGTACCAGGATCAGTTCAGTTTACTTGATGATATTATTCACCAAGCAGCCTGTTTGGAGCAGGTTTTACTTAGGTAAGCATAGGACTTTCTAATCCTTTCTTTTCACTGTCTCAGAGCAGAGCTACTCAGAAAATTAAGTTTGAAACTTTCCTGGCACCAGGGTGGAATTTCTGTTAAAAATAATAATTAAGCAGCAGAGTGTCTGGTTTTCACAGAACATAACATTAGATATTCCATGTATGGTCTTGGATTATTTGCTGGAACTATTAGAGTTTACTCATGAGAATAAAGTAAAATAAAATTGTTGTAGGTTGCTGACACACCAAAAGATCTATGTCCAGAACCAGTCTTGATGGGAAAGTTATGCTTTGTTTAGCAAAAGTACAGAGTGAAGTATCCCCACAAAGTCTGATGAATTATCCAGTTCTTTAAAATACCATGCTGTGTCTGTAACCACACAAGTATTATTTCTCCAACATGTATTCAAGGTATTTTTATGTACCCTGTATTAGGTGCTTTTTTCATGTGGCATTTCATTCTTAAAATGGGTCCTCTGGAAAAATTATACTAAAAGGTCTCTTAAGAAAGGATGCTATGAGCTTATTTGTAAAAGCATCATTCCTGTAGTTACATTTACAGCTACACATGCAAGGTCAACATGTTACTTTTATCATTGTTAACTTTCCTTTTCCATTAAGGAGTCACGGCACAGCAGCACAGTTGAAGAGGACTCTGAAGGAGATAATGACTCTGAGGAATTTTATTATGGAGGACAGGTAATGCAGGAAATATTTTGCACAAGTTCAAGAAAGTAGTATTTGAAAGTTCTCATGTTCATTCTATTATAAATTTATAATAATATTTAATTTCTTTGGGTTTTTTTCAGTGTTGAGTAGAGTGGCATGTGTATATATATACATAGCATTTATGGAGTAAATATTGAATGTGCTCAAAGTTATAATGATAACATGTTCAAAATAAGATTACTTTGCTTACTTTTGCAAAGCTATGAAAATGGAAAAAGCAAATAGCCTCCAGAAAGCTTGACAGTAGAAGCTAGTTGCTTACTTCCAGGAAACAGATAACTGACTCTGTAAAGCTTACCCCATTATTAATACAAATGGGAAGTCAGGCTGGATCCAAATCTGTTTCCTTCTGGAGAATTGCCATTTTTTAAAGTAAAGAGCACTGCATTTTTGTAGTGAAAATCGTTATTACAAAACAATTTTGGTCTAGACAATAGCCCATTCTTTTTCTGAGCTCTAGAGTAAAATTCACCTTGAAAAATGCTGCATATTTTAGATGATTGTACTGCTCTGTGTCTTTCCTTCTTGTTCTCTCAGCAGAATTAATTATTACATTCTCTTGTGTATTGGGAAATAAAATCTTTTCATGCCTTTTTCTTTTGCAATGTGCTTCACACTGCTAGTCTGTTTATTCAGATTTCTCTTATTTTTTCAGCCTCAGTGATGCCCCAAGGAATCATTCCTCACTTATGTTATTAGAACTGTTTGTTTCGATGAACATTTTAGCGAATTACGGTTGCTGTTTTGTGAGGGTTGTCCCTTGCCTCAGCCTTGAGGCTGAAGCCATCCGTGCCCTGGGTGCAGAGCCAAGGCTGCAGGAGCAGGCCAGCAGTGCCAGCAGGGTGGGTCGGTGCAGAGAGCGTGGGATGCTGATGAGCAGGACATCGCTGAGCCTCTTCCCTTGCAGAGCCAACTGTGCGGTGGGGCAAGCACACAAAATTCATGTTGAGGTGCTTTACAGTAAAAAAAAAATAAAACCCAAGCCAGCAAAAATCCACAGACAAACAAACAACCCCATGCCCCTGAAAAGCTATTAAAAGTTACATTGAAACTGGAACTGAAATAATGTCTTTTCATTGTCTGACATAACTCACATGGGGAATTGACTCATGTTCGCTTTAGAAATAACTGCAGGCATTGCCTCCCTTCAGCTGCCGACTCCTACAGCCCCATGCTGGGGATGCTGGGGAGGACCATACACATAATTCACTGCAAAGAGCAGTGTTTTATTTTAATCTGCCTGAGAGGAAAAAGCTTCTGATCTTGTCCTGTAGTGATGAGTCGCATGTACTTGCTTCATTTTTCAACTCTGAAGAAAGGGCAGCAACCTCAAGGTGAAGGAAAAGGCAGAAACAGCTTGGGAGTGTTTATTTCTTGAACGAGGGCAGATACATTTGGTAAAGGATGCTTGGCAGTGTCCAAATGAACTAATAAATATTAGCACTGCCTGTGAGATACAAACACAGATAGCAGTACATCATTTTGCAAGGCGTAAAAGAGCTGTGCAACAGGCAAGACTGGTTAGAATTGAAGTGCCTTATATTAAAATGGAAACTAGATTACATTGCATTGTCTTCTCTATGGGGTAATACATTTAACTGGAGGAATAGTAACTGGCAAAAGAAAAATCAGGTCTGCAATAAAAATAAAATATCAGTTGATTATTATTGTCCTGAATGTAGAATATCCAAAAAAAAAAAATACGCTGAACAGGAAAAGAAAAGAAGACATCACAGAAAGTGTATTTAAAAAGAGGGGAAAAGGACATGACTAATTTAGAATTTCATGGTCAAAAAGACAGAAGTCTAACAAAGACATTTAGAGTTAAAAAATAAAACTGAGGACTCAGAAAACAAATAAGAAATCAGGTAATGAGCGAAGTCCTTCGAAAGACAAAAAAGAACAATCCTTTTTCAAGGAGAGTGTTTGTAGGAGTTGTCGAGAGCACCAGGTGTACTGGGGAGACAAAAGATTTGACCATATATGTGGGGAACAAGCAAGGTGGGCTCCTTCATTTGAGACAAGTGTCTACTGTGCCCACAGAGAGAGGGGGCAGAAATACTGACCTTAACAAATAAAGGGAAGAGATGCCACTGTAATTGTGTGCAGTACAGCTGGGAAGGATGGAGGTCAAGGATAATTCTTAGTATTTCTAAGTGGCTGCAACTGGAAAGACAAGAGAGCTGCTGCTGATGAAACAAGGCCCATGGAAGATGGGAAGTGGCATTTGATGGGCAGTGTAAAGAAGATGCAACCTTTTGCTTGTAAATTAAATGTTTGTGTTCACTCCCTAGGCACCTGCTTGTAATCCTCCCTAAGGATTTAATGGATAAATACTTTAAAGTAGCTAAGTGGTTCAATAGTCTAAGACCTATTGATTTTCAATGGGATTTAGGTTTGTAAATCGCCTAATCTCCTTTTAAAAAGCAACCTTTTGTCAATCTGAATAAGGTCTCAGATTAAAAACAGAGACTTTCTAAACATAGACCTTTCAGTCACAGCAAAGTTACCAGATTTTTTAGCTTTTATATTCATTTTTTCTGCAACTCTGTTAATTCTTGCTTTGAATCTCTATCTTCTACATTTGCAAATAAGAACAGGAGATGAAAACAGAAATGCTACTGCCTTTGGCTCTCTCTCTGCATGTCTCTTGTGCTTCAGCTACAAGACACTTGAAAATGCAGAAATAAAAAAAACTCTGACAGTCTCCTCTGTGTACATCAATATGTCTGTGGCACTAATTCAGGGGTGGGAAGTACCATACTGTGGTCTTAAAATTTGCCAGAGCACTGCTTTATTTCCTTTTTGAGTTCATAGCCTCTTACCATGAGAAAATAGATTAGAAAAAACATGTTGAGCAGTGTAGTGTTCTGCATAATGTTCCTTTTGTATTTTACTATTATTGAAACATAAGACTAATTTAAAAATCTGGTTTAGGACCAACAAAGGTGGCAAGTGCACCACAGCTACAATTTGTGAAGTGATTGCTGTGCTTTCTTTGGAAGCAGGACAGCAATTATTTACGCATCTTTAAAGAATTCTTCTTTGAGTAATGAGCATGTAAAAAGGATTGGTTTCCCCCTACCTAAAGTGAAAAAGAACTACAATAATGATTTTCTTCCTGTGCTCTTCTACTTGGAAAATTGTTCTGACATGTCTGCCCAAACAAAGGAAGGATCCTTTTTTTATGACCTTCTGGCCATGAATATCATTGGTATCTCTGAAAAATACATGTCCATGACATGCTGTACCTTATACTTACAGAATTCTAGATCTAAGTCTAATCAAATTACTCTCTGCTGATTTTCAAATATAAAAAGGTGATCATCTGATTATTATTTTAATACTACTGAAATTCAATTAAATTGAAAAGCACATCTCCTAAGTACAGAGCTGAAAGTGTCATAGCACTGGTTTCCTAGAGATTTGAGTGTACAGATAGAAGAAACAGTACTGCAGTTGGATGTGGCTCTGCAATAACAAGAATTCTCTGCAGGTTTCCTGTAAAAGGTTATATAGATGTGTGGGTCTAAAGGGATAAATAATGTTCTGCTGCTTTGCTCTCTTGTCAAAGCTACGCACCAGATCCTACAATCATTTCTGAATCTGTTCAAATTAGAGAGTTCATTGACTTCAGTGGAATTACTATCGTTCTAATCGTTGTAAAAACATAGATTTAGGTTCACACAATCAGGATCATTTTGCTTGAGAAGAAGGTAATAATAGACAGATGGTGAATAGATTTTTGTCTATGCTTCTTTATGCCCAAAGAGGTATTTTGGACCTTATAGAAGATAGGGGGATATTAATTATTTTGACTTCATACAGTCCAACCAAACTAGCTCTCAAGTTTTGCTTTTTAGTCTAAGTACAAGCATAACTTTTTCCATTTTTCTTGTAGAGTTTGAAAAAAACAAGGGGGTTGGTGTCTAGATGTGTACTTCTTTATGCCTTCTCTGGTGTAATGCTTAACATGGGAAAGTGTTATTTTATTTTTTTTTTCATCTCATATTATTGCACTGGTGGGTAGAATGCAGCCAGTGAATAAGCTGAAAATGTAATTTAGATACTGAGGTGCTGGGTATAGAGAATAGTTTCATGCTTTTCTTCTGCCCAATCCATTCTGTGTCTAGTATATATGAGAGTGTGACAACAAGCAAGAGCGAGCAAACCTTTGTGCTGAGTGGTTGGACTAGGATGACAGGACTGGGAACATCTGGTTCTTATCCTATTTAAGATTTTTAAAATACACAAGTGTCTCAGAAAAAACCCTGGGACAAAATAGGACAGATGGATGAGTCCTTTGCAGCTTCTCTTCCCACAAACAGGAGGAGAACCCTCAGAACACTTCAAGGCAGAGGTGCCTGCTTTGATAATCTTACTACCTTAGCAGATGAGGTGGCCTCATGGCTTCAACTTGTCCCTTCTAAGTGTGGCATTGAGGAATCTTAATGCAATATATTTTACTGAGAGAACTTTTAAGAGTCTAAACCAGGTTCCAGAAAGGAAATACAGAACTCTCAAGATACTTTTCTTTCCCTAACAGGTTAGCTATGATGGAGAACTTCACAAGCACCCACAGCTGGAGGCTGATTTAACAGCAGTAAGAGAGATCTATGGACCTAATGCAGTATCTCTCAGGTATGGCACTGGCCTCTCTGTTTTGTGGAACCTTTAATGTTTTGGGTTTTGAATTCTACATGGACCTTCCCTGGCTGCCAAAGCACAAGTGGTGATTTCTGGTGATTTCTGCATGGTGTGTGACAAAAGGAAGGAGCACTGCAAACCAGCATCAGTGCTGGGTTTTTGGGGGTTCTTTTGTGGTTCAGCATGGTTACAAATAGCTGTGCTGAGAACAGCCCTGTTCTAAAACATTATTGTCTTTTGCAGTTCTAGTCAGGCAGTTGTGTTTTGTTGTAAATTACTATTCAACATTTCTTTAAACCCTTGTTAAACTCTTCTTCTGTTATATTCTGTATTTTGCCCTGGAGGTGAACAAGTGGAATGATACGAGATTTAATAAATACTTTCCCTAGGGAACAACTGAAGGAATTGATTTGTCTAGTCTAGGAGAAAAACAGAGGAGGAAGACACAATAATAGTTTTTCTTCTTCAGTAAGGTTGTTTGTAGGTAAAATGAGTGATCAAATACTCTGTACTGTCATAATGAGAAAGACAGTAAGAAGCTAGGGTTTGATCAGAGATTAGGGAAGTTTTCAAACTTCAGATTGTGGGAATCTAAAGTGTCTTACTCAGGGAAGTAGTGGAACCTTGGTCAGAGGTGAATTGCTAAGAGTAATTACACACAAATTCTC
This sequence comes from Phylloscopus whistleri, assembly GCA_017589585.1. Taxonomy (NCBI): domain Eukaryota; kingdom Metazoa; phylum Chordata; class Aves; order Passeriformes; family Phylloscopidae; genus Phylloscopus; species Phylloscopus whistleri. The sequence continues at coordinate 1,945,758 of JADMLD010001394.1, forward strand.
TTGGGCATATATGAATGCGCATGATGCTGCCACGGTGCATATCAGTGTAGTATATATATTTCAATATGCCTCAGGTATTTTATAACTTCATTTTTCATCTTAACAATTCCATAAAAATAACAGGTAGGTAAGATGTAGTAGACCTGCCAGATGCATTGCAAGGAAAATATCAAAGTTGTCATGCAAACCAAGTAAGAAGAAGAGAGAGCATACCTACAGCTATGGTGTACTATACCTTTTCCAATTAAATGGAATCTTATTACACTTCAAGAGTCTGGGGAATTGAAATCTGAATAGCTGTATATAGGTTTAGGAAATGAATAAATGTTTATTTGCTAAACTGATAACTACGAAATTCCTTCAAGCTCCTAAAATGGAAACATTATATGTAACCTTTCGAAAACTTAAATGCATGTAGTTTATTGAATCAGCTGTTTCACTGGAAACACTGTGATCCCCTTGAGTTCACTATAGTAGAAACTGGCACTTGTGGCTGCTTTTGGCATATGTAAAACTTCAATGCTTTATCCTGTTGCAGCTGAAAATATTTACAAATTCTTGGAAATACACCCCACAGCTTTAAGGATTCATTTTCATCCTTCTTGTGCACCTCCACTTCTCTAAGAAGAGAGAAGTTTGTCTGACAGGGGTATCTATCCACTGAGAGGCTTATTTCCTAGACAGTTGACCCTGCTTTCACTAATCTTTTGCTGTCAAGAGTGAGTTTTACATGTAAAAGTGAAGTTTGAGTACCTGCATGCCTTGCACCACTGCCCTTAGAAATCTGGCCACAAAAGCCCAGAGAACATGATCCATCCAGCTGATCCAAACTCTTCCCTATCTCTTTACATTGTTTATCCATTTATGGGCAGAGGACCTCTGGAAGCTTCAAAATCAATATGTGTTGATGAAGCCATTGTAGACAGCAGACCGTAAGATGCAAGTGTTGGAATAAAAACATGATTTCCTCCTCATGTCAGCTTGGGAAATTAAAACTAGAGTTAGCATCATGTGTCTAAAATCCATCTTCTAGGATAGTGGTGGGGTGGAGGCAAAGGGATTTCAGTGATTATGAAAATGTCACAGTTAGAACTAATTTTCATCTTATTCATTCTTCACTAATATTTCTATTCCATTAGTTTAACCATTCCTCTGTTTAATTTACAAAATTATTCTTGTCTACAGCCTTTTGAATTTAAATTATGTGAGTAACACCAGCCTGCATTCATAAAAATGACTTAAGATAGCACAACAATGTTTGGATCTTCTAGAAAGTGAACAAAAAAACTTGATGCCACTGTTTTGTAGGGTACTGGCTAAGCCAGTCAGTAGGTGGAGGGCTTCCCTGTTTCAAAGCCTGGTTTTCAGTGAGCTGTAGGAGGTCAGGGAGTGCCTGTACAGCTCTAGGTGAGGTGACACTGGAGCAGCTCTAAAGGTGGCTGGGAAGGCCCCTGTAATACAGGCTTGTCCTGTTGCTCACCTGCCCTGTGTGTGCCATGTGTGGACACACCTGATTGTCTTGGTTTGGAAAGATAAGTATCTGCCAGAGAAAGCTGGAGTTTCTCTTAGAATGGAGAATGTAAACCCCTCACCCCCTCCAAATTATAATTTTGCAATTAAGGGCTTTCAGGCGAAGATTTGGGAATAGGAATAACAGCCCTTTACTAGGAATATTAACAATACAAATGTAGTAGAAAACAAAACCACCCAACCAAACAAGCAAACAAACAAACAACAATCCTGGAAAACCCTGACAGAGTCAGAGCTACAACCTGACACCCTGTTGGTCAGGGTGCTGGAAGCAATCTAAAAGTGAGTCCTCCTGGAGTGGCAGATGTGGTTCTGTTGGAGTAGAGATGATCCTGAGAGAAAGGGGTCCAGTGATGGTGAGAAGGGTCCAGTGATGGTGAGAAGGGTCCAGTCTTCTTCTGGGAATCGGATGAAGCCAGAGAGCTTTGTGTTCCTGAGTCTCAGTTTCTATCCAGGTAGGAATGGTTGGCTCCCCCCACTGGGTGGAGCATCTCACAATGGGATGATGGAATGTGTCCTGTCCTTGGTGAGTCTTAATGGCCCATTAGCAGAAAATATCCCCCTGGAGGGAGGAGGGGTGGTGAAAGAGATAAGAAACACTGCCCCACCTGGTTTTAACAGCTGGCCCATTATCAGAAGGCATCTGCTCCCCTCCCCCAGAATAAAAAGAGATAAAGAAAAAAAAAAAACAAATCTCCCCAACTGCTTCCAACAGATGAAATAGAATAGACATTTTTGGTTCCATAACCCAAGACACTGATCTAGAGAGAGAACTTGGGTTTTCCCTGACCAGAGAGAACCACTAAGTTGCTGAGTTTTGGTGGACGGGGCTGCCTTCACCAATTCACAAGAGCTCAAGCAATTTCCAGTACAAACTCAGCCCTACCACAGCTGAGAGGTCACTTTGGTAGGAAACAATTGCATTTTAGTTTTTCTAAACTGCCTTATCGATTGATTTGTGCACAACTGCTGCTGTGCACTTAGTCAGGTTTAATAGAAAAGCATGGAAGCACAGAAATGCAGTTTTAAAGTTAAAAACAGCCTTGTGACTGGAAGCTAATCTGTGAAAATTTGAGAGATAGTACTTTCACAGCATTGTCCACTTAAGTAATGTAAATGAAATGAAAAGGAAAACAGCTTGGTTTTTTTAGGTGTGTGAATAAGTATTTTTTTAGCTCTGTTTTTCAGAAGTTTTCAAGTACATTAAGGGAAGGCCATCAGAGTGAGTCAGAAAATAAAGAGGCAGAAAAGTCGTAGTTTAAATGTAAGATTTCAGATGGCAATGTTAAATCCGAAGCTTGAAATACTACACATAACAGATAAAAAAGGTAACTATTTCCTTGAGCACATTACAGGGCAGGCTTTATTTTTGACAAACAAATGCTTGAATGGATGATACAATCCTCCAGGTATAACATGCCATCCTCTAGGCTATGTTGTATTTGTCTTCAGTGGTTTATCTGAAGTCTATTCTTAGGTTACTGGCTGTTAATCAGAAATGCTTTTGAAAATTAACAAGGGTTTTCTTGTGTCATAAATGGGAGCAGCATGTGACTATTAATTTTTCTTTGTTTATCTGTGCAATATGTGAGACAGAAATACACGGCAGCAATGGAGAGATTTTGGGGGAATTAGTGGAAAAGATTTAGCCTGCTTAAGCAAGGTCCTCTGAAAAAAGCTTTTAAGTGCAGCAGATGGTCACCCACTGGGAATATTGATCCAATCTATGTAAATGTGTATTTTATAACTATTCTGATTTAGCAGATAAGATAATCCTTCATAAAATCTTCCATATTGTAAGTACTCCTGGATTGAGGAGTATCTTAAAGAGCTCTAATGTAATGTAATTATTTCCTTTCAGGGAATATGGAGCCATTGATGATGTAGATATTGATCTACATATTGATGTTAGCTTTCTTGATGTAAGTAATCTAATCAAATAATTACATAATGAACATTAATACCCATTTAATTTTGCTACACATCAGACTCTCTAGACAACCACTGATACTTTCCTTTTTTTGGAGGCTTGATCTTCACAAGTGGGTGCCACATTATTGATTGTTACACAGTAGAAAGGTTTTCTTTCCTTTTGTGGCCACATTGTTAAAATGATGTGTTAGGCTTTTATTTGCCACACGTGTTATTTCCTTCCAAACATTTTTTGTGAGTAGTAAATATATAAAAAATGTAAATGAAACACTGTTATTTTTATGTTAACCTAGATATGAGTCAGGTGAAGGCACTTCTTACAGTCCTGAAGGAAGAGGACTTTGTCAGGAGTGCTCCTGTAGACTGATTAGAGAAAGGCTTGACAGGCAAAGGGACAATGGTGCTGTGTGTTGACTGGCACTTCTCTAGCTGTTGTGCTGTCATCCAGCTTCACACCTCCTAACCTCATCTGTGCAGCAACTTCCTGGCCTCTATATAAAGAACAAAAATGAGAACTTTTAAGGGCATGATTAGCTTCTGCACAGATGCGTTGTATTTTCAGGTCCACACAGCACATTAGGAGCTTTTTGAGCTTTACAAAAATTTTAAGAAAATCTGATCATAGCTTGAATTATTTAGACCAGTTTTAAGGAGCAAAATTTCCTCAGCCCTTAGTTATGGGGCTAATTTCTATCCTGGTTTTTTTGTTCCTTTGCTTCTCAGCTTTGAAGCAGTAGCTGTTGGTAGATGAGAATGTGTCTGCCTGTACTGTACGTGCACTGTTGTGTATAAACCTCTGCTTGGTTTAAATGAGCTTGCCCAAGAACTGGAGGCACTCTGACACTGCTCTTCAGGGAGCGTTGATGAGCCATAATTTGTCCTGAGTCTGAAGTGTAATGCTGGAGTAGATGCCAAACAACTGGGTAAATGACGGATGGTGTTTTTAGCAGCCCTTATGTAAACTGACAAAAAGCTGTGGTTCCTCACCATGATGAGGAACATCATTCCTAATGATGTCTGTTGTTTTCTTTTTGTCTTAAACTAGGAGGAGATTGCTGTGGCTTGGGATGTAATTCGCACAGAGCCTATAATAGTGCGACTGCACTGTTCACTCACACAGTACCTAAATGGTCCAGGTTGGTCAATTGTGTATTCTTCTTGTGCCTTGTGTGGTGTCCAGTCTGAGCCATGGGGTAGACACTTACTCACTACCAAATCTTTGACCCTGGATGTGCTCAGTTCTACTGCTGAGAGGAGTCCTATTGATTTGAAATTAGGCTTACATGTATTTGCATGGCTAGGCCCTTCCTAGTGACACAGCCATATAATTTAAACTTTCATAGGTTGATTTTGGGAGCTTGTTTTCCTAATATCCTTTGAGATTCAATTGCTTTCCCTAGGAACCAGGGTTAAGGAGTAAAGATCAGGAGTTTCTAATATGTGATTTCCTCATTTTTGAAATCAAGCATCATCTGCACAGATGAGATATGACTGATAATGAAGACGTACACGGACCTGTGCAGCACATTAACATGCCCTTCTTCATTCAGCTTTAAAGAGTCAGGCCATGGTGATTGCCCTTTCAGCTTCTGGTTTCTATATGAGTATGTGAATTCTGGAAATCTTTAGATTTGAAAGAATTTTTAGGTGAGTAAAATTTCCTCGAGAGAAAAATGGTCAAGCTCATGAAGAATCAACTGATTTTGAAGATTTGGAAGTGTTCATATGCGAAAGTCAATTTCTGATGTATTTTTACAGTGCAAGTCAGACTCAATTTGGATAATAACTTGCCCAGCCTCGGAGACTTGCCCTACAGGCTGTCATTTCAGCCTTTATCTGTGGGAGAATTCTGCCTCTGGAAAATGAGGAGATATTTCCAGTCCTGTTTAGCAAATTCTGTCCTAATGAGCTATTTCTATAGGATATGTTGTCTGACAATTCTAACTATAAGCTATATTCTGTTCATTCAAATAAGCATTTCATTATATCTTTATACCAATCTTTTTTCCCCCTTGGCTTTGGTCTTTTTGCCTGTGGTTTATTACTTCAGTTGTTTTTGTTAATATACAAATCTTAAAGTACGCATTTGTGATAGCAGGAAGCAACATTGGCATTCAGAACACTTCTATCAAAATGTAATTTAAAAAATAAGGAAGTGAAGCACATAAGAGAAGGTGAAGTGTGTACAGCAGTGCACAGTCAGAAATGAGAAGTAACAAGAATATGTATTCTGCATTGCTGGCAAGGTTAAGGTGGGAAACATAGTTCCCAGTGCTGCAGCTGGCTGCTTGTGGGAGTGCCCGAGTTCTGAGAAAGGCAGGAGCAGGGCCACAGGCAAGAGCTGTGCTGACGGTGGTTTTATGAGCTCAGCTGCTGTTGCAGCCATGCCTCTTTACTTACTAGCAAAGCACAGTGAGATCCACCATCTTCTGTGTTAATTCTGTGAATTCCTCTTCGGTTTTCTTGAGAATACTGGGGCAGAGTTTTGTGCTGTATCTTTCTCTCCTATACTGCATTCTGTTGATTGAGAGACAGGAACACAGTACATTCCAAGGGACAGCGGGGGATATGAGTACCACCCTGTAGCTGTGCACTGATTTTAGATAGTTCTCCTAGTTAATAGCTTGTCTCAGCAGTGTCTGTGCACAGTCTGTCCCTCGTGACTTAGAAACCTGTCTCAGAGAGGATGAATCAGCCAGTGGAGGTATTGGCATGTCTCCTCTGAATGTAGAGTCTAGACAAACATTTTGTTCTAGATGTCAGATTTTAAGATTGCTGGTTGTAGGTATGATGGTATTTAAAATATTCCCCATCCCACCAGCCCGCTGCAGTGTGTCTGAAATTTGACAATCCAAAGATATTGCTGTACTTAATGAAATCATTCATCCCTTTTGAAAAAAATCATCAGTTTGTATTTTGTATTTAAAAGCTGAGTTTATGTTTGATGTTATTTGAATAATAACATTAGAGAAGAGGTAACTACTGACCTTTGGACTAAGTTAAATTGCATGGCCAGATCTATTTTATTATCAAAATTAATCTATTAAAGCAAAATTAAAGTACAAACTTTGATATTCTGAATAAAATCTGTCTTTCTGAGTGGTCAGAATAACATCAAAATACTGATTTGCCGTTTCTAATAAAATTTGAACAAACCCCAGATTTTTTGTTTTCATTTCCTTTTGATTTTACTTTAGTCATTATCACCTTATGCAATACAAAGTATGCAGTCTGTTCGTGCTTGTAATGTGCTTTGGCTGTTGTCCTGCCTTGAGGACCTGCAGCTCTCTCAACAAGTACTGGCTTCCATCTGCCACTTCTATCTAGCAAATGTTATTGAAGGATTTTAGTAATGCCACTAGCTAATTTCTATCCTTTACCCGGCATGTTTGCAATTTCTGACATGAATATGGATATATCAGTGTTAGGACAGGCCTTGAGGAAATTTCAGGGTAAGCCATGGCTGCTGAAATTTACATATCAGGGACTTAGATGATGGGTTTGGATCTTGTCTTAAAACACCCTCAGAAGCAAAATCCAGATACTAAGGAATTCAGTTTCAGTCTGGGCTTTCTTCATAGCCACAGGAACTCTGTATGTATTTACTTGAGAAAAAAGATTAAAATGTTAGGTGAGATGAACTGCCAGTCCAGATACATTTAACCTGATGTTGCTGGCTACTTGCGTAGTGTGTATATATAAAAAGATACATTTTTATAAATAAAATGGGTGGGAAGAGATACATTTGGGAGAATTCCATGTGTAAAACTATAAGTTATATTGGCTGATATTCCAAAAAAAGATCATTCCTTTCTTAATAAGCTCAGATGACATGTCCACTCCTGCTGTTGCTTCAATTTAATTGTCTGTAGTCAAGCTCCACATAGATGAGGGTCCTTAAATAAGACTTATGTGGTCACGAGTTTGTCATTACTGCTGTAAGTTCATATATCAACAAAATATCCTTTTTCCCTAGTGCCAACTGTGGATGTATTTCAGATCTCTACTAAGGAAAGATTTGGGCTGGGACATCAGCTGAAAAAGTAAGTCTAGAAAAGTACAATCCCCTGTTTTTAGGCAAATAGTACACTCTTTACTTTTCGGACCATGTCAAGTAGAATAAAAATCATGTTGTCATGTTGGTTGTTGGATCAAAGTATCTTGAAGCTGTTTTTCTTTAAATAAAAGTCAATATTTGCCATTTTAAGTTTAAGCTGGGTTTGACAGCTGTTGATGAGAGCTTGATTTGTGTTACTTGCCAGGGTTTTCTGTCACTTTGGTGCCTTTTAAGAAGTAAGCTATGAAAGTGTTAAAGACCATATCTAAGAATGTTCAATTTCGTGTTTCTGCTTAGATGGTGAAGCCTCTGAAATGGGAGACTTTTTGAGCTTCATGCATACCCTGAGTGGGCTATGCTTTCATGGGTGCCTCTAGGATATACCGCAGTAATTAGGCCATCCGTGTTTTGAGGACAAGATGGAAGAATAGTCAAAAAAATTGGCAGTTTCATGTGGTCATAGTATAACTCATTTTAATACAATGTTGCTGAGTCATCTCTTTGCATATGCTTTTGTATATGCAGTGAATTTTTAAGTATATAGGCTTTAGTATCTCACCATTACAACATTAAGAAACCCCTGAGGAAAAAAACCCATCCTGTTTAGTGTTTAAGAAATTCAGTGCAACATTTGCATAATCTTACAACTGAAGCAAGTTATTAAAATCTCATGACCTTGAAGAAAAAAAAAATGCTCCCCCCAATGAATAGTCTCTTAAGATTTTTGCTATTTACCCTGTCTGTGATTTTTGCACAGGTAATTGCTAAAGGTTCCCATATGACATTTTAAAGAACATAGCTGCACAGTTCACAACTGAGCAGGAATAAAAATGCCTGTGGAGCCCAGTGGTCCTTCATGGCTGTGGCAATGGGATATTTCTTCTTCACAGGAAATTCAGCTTTGACTTTTTTCACTATTAAGACCCCCACTGCCAGATTAGAGTCAGAGAACAAGGTTCTGCTTAGCCATGCAGATGCAGTAGCCTCTGGTCATGTGAGAGGTAGACCCCTGTAGCTGGCTTTGATGCCCTTGACTCAGTTTTTCTCTAGATATCCATGCAAGGTATAATCTGCATAAGTTTTGCAGTTGCAGTGCAACTTTACAGTTGCAGTTGCAATCTTTACACAGACTGTATTCTTGTTAAGAGTCCCATGTTAAATTAGTTCTGTGTGGAATAAAAGAAAAGGGTTTTGAGGACCTGGAGCACCCAATCATTAATCCACATATGTGACAGTAAAACAGCTGTAGAGTGAGAACATTGCATTGTCACCTGCATGGTGACCACTGAGACCATAGTATGAAAATGAGTATGTCCTGGCTGGGATAACAAAACCTTTCTTTTCTGTCTTGATTTGCAGAATCATGCAGACATTTGTTACACAACAGTGGAAGAACAGTAAAGAAAAATCTAACTGTACGCACAATAAAAAGGTGTCTGACAAGAAGGTGAAATCCCCTCTGCACATCTTTTCTACATTGCGCAGGTAATAGCAAGGAAAATGAGCTGTTATCACCATAAACTGTTCAAAATCCACAGCAGACTTCACAAGGTGAAATCTGGACTTATCTCCACAGAGAAGTTCTCTATTTATATCTTACCTCATGGGCTTTCAGTCCTTGCATTGTATGACATCAGGAGTGAAGCAGGTACTGCTGCAGCTCCTAAGATTATTAGAAGCCAGAGCATTTCATTGCCCTGCTCTCTGAAACAGCCACGTCTCATCTAGAACTGGAAATAATTAATTTTATTTTAACTTGTGTTTGTATTTTTATTTTATCTTTACTTGGATAGCAATAAAAATACAAGTAATACATATACAAGTAGTACATATGTATAGCAGATGTTATGTATATTTAAAAAACTGTGTTTGTCCAACTCTTCTTTATACAGCAGTTTGTATATATAGTTTTCTAAAACTGGAATGGTCATTAATGAAAGATTGATTTTTGAAGATGCTGAGCACTCTCCCCTCTCCAGTATTTGACTACATTAATGTTTTCCACTTCTGAAATGCAGGCACAGAATTTCAAAGAGAAAAGGCATTAGAAAGCGTAAGAAAGAGTTTATGAATAGTTTGAATGAATTTGAATGTAATACGATTTCTGCCAGTTGCTCATACTCGTAAGTATATGTAGAATCAGGCTCTGATTTTACCTCTTTCAGGGATGTGACTATTTACTCTAGTGTCTTTTCCTGATTATTAAGAGTTGACAGACCACCCCTTCAGTTCAGTTACTGAATTTGAATCAAATGCTTCTTTGAATATTCCTTCTTTTTGACAAATTTTGCCATTCGACATTCAGGGTATGAAAAAGAGATAGAATACAGAAATCACTCAGATTGAAAAAGGAGGGAATGTCAAAGATGACAAAAGATTATCTATTCAAAGGTAGAGGAGGAAAGATGGTGTTTTAAGTAGAAGTCTTATCCATTCCCTACCACACAACACGCCACTGCCAAGCACAGGCTGTAGCTTGGGGATTGTTTTTACTCAGAAAGGGCATACAAAACCAGACATTCTTTTTCCTCTTGGTTTGGGAGCTTAAGTCCAGAGATGGCTTGGCCCAAATGCAGGGACCCTCTCTGTCCCCAGGGCACCATTCCTACCTCCCATCTGCAGGAGGGTGATAGTGAGCCAGGTGCTTGCAGTGAATCAGCAGCCTCCACCTGCATCCTCCACTGTCAACACTTGCTAACAGAGTGGGGAAACCTGCCAGCCTGCTCAGCTTGGAGTTTTACTTCTCTATTCAATGCAAAAAAAAACCCAAACCCAAAAACACACCCCACCAGCTCCAAAGATTGGTGTTGCTTATAAAACAGGGAAAAATGATTCAGCATACCTTGTTACATGTTCTTTGCATGGACAGGCGAATGTGAACCTTACAGGAATGTGACAGTTTGTGTGAATGTTGTTTCATAAAAAGCTTTTGTTCTTTACTTTATGCATTAGTAATTTAGGTCTTTCACACTCTCAGTTTTGGTGTTACAGAATTAGAATTTGTCTATAACCAGAAAGAAGAGTATAAATTAGTCTTTCACAAAGTGCCCGAGTTATTATGATCTTTTTAAAATAATGTCCTTTTCATCTGAATTAAATTTGATTTAATGTCTCCAAGTTTCACTGCTCACTGTATCTTCCATTGGATCTGAACATAGAATTTATTATGCTGTGGCCAGAATACAATAACTTTCATGGTATCATGCCATGATCATTACATAGAAAAGATAGATTTTGATAAGGAAAATGTGTTATAAGAGATGGATTTCATTTCAAAGATGATTTCCTGAATAATTGATTTGTTTTGAGACATAGAGACCTTTACAAAAAGCTCTAAAGGTCACAGCTCTAACTTCTACTTAAGTAGTCAATTGTCTTTCTGATTGATAACTTTCTGTGTAAATAAGAGTAAGTTGTTCGTTTTGGTATTGGAAAGTGTTTTATATACAGTTGTTCATGCTTTGAAAGTTTGGGTTATATGTATCACTAGTGAAAAACATAAAGACAGGTGACACTTAGAAGTTGTTACATCTGTGTGATCTTGCTTGATTTGCCCAGGAGTTTGATTATTCTCCAACTTTGCCATCTTCTTTATTCTAAGGTCGCCAAGTTATCCTCCACCTGGCTGTGGTAAAAATAAATCGAAACTGAAGTCAGAACAGGATGGCATCTCCAAGACTCACAAACTACTGAGAAGGACTTGCTCTAGCACAGTGAAGGCTGAGGATGTGTGTGCCACAAAATCTCACAGAACCTTTGGCCGCTCGTTGTCGAGTGACCCTAGGGCTGAACAGACAATGGCTCTTAGATCGCACAAACTGCTGAGTCGTGCTTGCTCTGCAGCTGTCAAGCAGGAGGAGTGCATCTCTTTAAAGCCCCATAAGGTGTTAAACAGGTCGTGCTCTGGGGATCCTCGATGTGAGCACAACAGCACCTTGAAGCCCCACAAACTTTTAAGCAGATCCTACTCCAGTAACCTTAGGATGGAAGAATTGGATGGATTGAAGAATCACAAGTTGCTCAGCAAGACTTACTCCAATGCCCCTAAATCATCCAAAATGGAGCCTTTCAAGGAGTCCACCATGGCAGAGAGCAGGAGGCTCTCTCTTACCTCAGGGCTTATTGGTATCTTAACACCATCCTCATCATCACCTTCACAAGCTGCTGTGCGTAATATTTTTTTTTTTTTTATTCTGCTCATTTTCCTCCTATTATTTTCCAAATGTACTATTATGCTTTTTGTGTGAAGGCATTAATACTTAGGATGTATGTTAGTGACAATATTGGATATACTGGAAGACAAGAGCAATGAAGTCAACTTTTGAAGGAGGATTCAAATAGCTGTGCATACACATATACTTCAGTTATAAAATCAGAATTTGCTGGAGTCAGGACAGAGATTTTATGTGACGTGTCGAAATGTATCTCCATGCACAGCTGCTGGCCATGGGGAAAATGCAGTCACCCACTTCTTCCCTGCATACTTCCTGCAGGGAACAGGGAGAGTGTGCACTTCTGTGCTGCAGAGTTAGGTTGGTTGCAGAGGACTTTTCTCATTTCCCTGCTTGCTTCATGGGGGAAACAACTGTCCATTAGATGGTTCGAGTGCCACTTCACCTCTCCTTCTGGTCTTCGCATCTGCCACTGTCATCCTCATCATCCTCATCATCATACTGGAATGAACTCAGTCATGGTTCCATTCACCTCTTGCACATTTGTGATTTGTGAAGGGTTAAACCTTCAAGTGTGCTGGGGGACATCAGAGGCCATGCAAGGAACTGGGCCCACACTGGCCCTCTTACTTTCCTCAGAGACATGATCAATTGGGAGAACAAAGGATAGCATATACTCTTGCATTTAAGAAAGAGCTCTCAAAATCAATTCTTCTGCCTATGCCTCTTAAAAGATGGCTTTTTTACTTTAGAAGGAAGAGTGGACTTGTTTGCAGTCTTTCAAGGTAACAGCCTGTTTTTTGTGTTTGATCTGGGGAGAAATGCTTAGGAAATAATTCTCTCCACTCCCTTTGCCTGGTGGTACCTTGGAAGCTGATTATTCGTTCAGATGCCATACATATGTTTAAAATAGTGCATTCTAAATAATGAAATTACATTGAGTGCTCTATGTTTCGTGGTAATTTAGTTTAATAAGCTTTAAGCTATACTCTTCAGATCTAAAGGCAGGGATACACTATCATAAAATCATTTATATGTATGCTGTATGGTTGATTTATGTGATGTGCACAGCAAAATTAATTTAGGATAAGCCATCAGGCTTTCGACTTGTTGCAGTTTAGAGATGCAGTTTTTCTGATTCAGCAGAGGATGTATTAACATAGCAAGACTTTTCTCTTCTGACATTAATAAGAAAAGTCCCTCTTGTTTTTATAAGATAATGAAGAGCTGACTAGGTTTTATTACTGATGTTATCAGCTGACAGGGAAGAAAGGCAAGCCCTGTTTGGCAGCCTATAAAAACTACCCATAATTTATTGCTTCAATGCACTTACTTTGAGGGAAGCTCATCACATACATGGTCAGATATAGTTTGACTGATGTTAGTGGAAGGGCATCAAGCCTATTTCACATTTTAGATGCAGTCACCAGATATATGGGTAGCCTGGGTGCCTAACTGCAATTTGAGGTCAGTGGAATGTAGAAGGGATGAATCAAGATACTGAGTTCTCTTCAATTCTCAGCTAAAATATTAGAGTCTCATATATGAATACAAGTACGATTGTTGCCCAGAAGAAAAATGGAAAAGCAGTTAAGCAATTAAACAATAGAGAAATGAAAGGAAATACCACTATAAAAAAAACCTGCCAAAACCCTGTAAGTGGAGCTGATCTAACTCCATTCAAAACAAGGTTTGATTTAAATAGATGTCAATCTGAGGGAAGTCTGAACCTTCCTGACTCTTGTAACAGATATTGCTTCAATTTATGTTGTCGTGTGCTGAAAGAAAAAGGATTTAGGTGGTATCTGAGCATAAAGATCTGTTAGTGCAGTGTTTGCAGAAGTGAGACCTTAGTTCATATAAAACAGGAAGGTTTTCAGCCTTAGTAAGAGTTACCATAGTCTTTCAAGCCTTAACATACAGCCCGTATTTGGATAGGCAATACACAGTGAAAACGTAATGGAAGTTACCAAACATCAGTTTATTAGGATGGACTGAAGGCAGTGGTGTTTTCATTTGAGATTAAAGTTTCTCGGATGGTGAGATGCAAGCCTTCATAAGATTTAAGAACTAGAAAGAAATACAAAAAACTTACCCCATACTCAGTGAACAGTAAAAGCATTGATTATTTGTAATACCTGGTTCACGCAAATGAGAGATCTCTTTAGATGCAAATTGTTTATGTATTTACATGCAAAAACTTGCAAATGCTTTACCATTTCTTTATAATTAGTCTACCAGCACTGAAGTTGCCTCAACTTTTCCCTTGCAGCAAAATTATGGTGCAAAATGCATTCCGGTGCGAGACCGTGGCTTTCTTGTGCAGGTAGGATGGCATATCCCATTCATTTATGAAACACTGTGGAGCATGAGCTGACTGTTAATTATTTTTAAGCAGATGTTTTTATTCTCATTTTCATTGTTCTTAGACTATTGAATTTGCTGAGCAGCGGATACCAGTATTGAATGAATACTGTGTAGTTTGTGATGAACCTCATGTGTTCCAGAATGGCCCTATGCTGAGGGTAAGTGGTGTGCTGGTAAACAGTGCATTTTACAGTGCCTTGAATAGCCCTGGACCATACAAACCTGTTGGAAAACTGTTGAATTATTTCAGATGGGTTTCATCCTAATACTTTTTTGAGATGCAAAAATACAGGGCATATTAACTAGATTTTGCAGTAAATTTTTTTGGGGAAAAAAGTCTTACAAGGAAGGGAGGGAGAAATCAGGCTTGTATCCTACCACAGAAATGTAAAGGGGCATGTGTTTGACTGAACACTATTGTGCTGCAGTAGTCACAGTCAGATAACACAGAGAAAGAAGTGCATTAGAGTGCTTTCCCAGGCTTCTGAAAGCTCAGGACACTTCATCCCTAAGCTTTTATCAAGCCATGACCACATTATTTACATACACTGGTGTTAATGCTAGCACTCTGCAAAATTCTTCTGACCTTGTTCTGCTCACAGGCTGCTGGAATGAGGAGCCATTCTCAAATGTGATAAAAAAGGCAGTAGAAGGAGATGCTCTGTGAAGTGCCTCGTCTAGCAGTGACCCAGTCTAGGGGCACCGTTGTGGCTCAGTATTCCCAAAGTCTGTCCAATTAGGTATTTCATTCCTGTAAGACTGGGGACAGAATTTTGCCTGCTGATCATTGTAGCCTCTCTCATGCTGTTGGTGAATGTGTACAGTGGAGAAGAGTAAGTGGTCATGAGAGACATGAGATTGGTCATGAGAGACATGTTGTTTTTCTCTTGCTTTTCTCCCTCCTGCCCGGCTAGCTCCTGCAGGAGAGCTGGCAACAAGTCTTTCTGGGTCTTGGAAGGGAGGTGAGGTACAGGAGCCTTACCAGCGCTTTCAGGGAGGATTCTCTTGGCAACATGTAGCAGCTAATAGCAGCACACAGGCAGGAAAGACACCACATGGCTTTCGAGGGTGTTGATCAGACAGGGTTTATTTGGGGGTCCCACACCGGGGGGGAGCGGCATGGCTCCCACAGGAGAGAGGGGGAGGGGGAGAAGGGGGAAAGGAGAGAGGGGGAGAGACCAAGAGACTAAGAGACCAAGAGACTAAGAGGCCTGCCCCCAAATCTCTTCAGCTTAAAAGGCTTTTCCAGCCGGGGGCAGACCCAAGGCTTGGACCAATGGGATACTGAGGGTAGGAGGGGTCAGGTAACAATGGGGTTACAATGAATGACAACTTAGGGGGAGGTTTACAACAACTTGGTAATGAACCATACATGTTGGGGGAGAACAGAACCATTTAGGAAAAATGAATTACCACAAGACACACTGCCTAGAGCTGCTGGATCACTTTGTGAAAGAGTATATTAACAGAATATTCTTAGCTTTAGGACTGGTCTTGCAGTTTAGAGTCCTCTTGTTTCACCTGCCCTTCATCTGGTAATGAAACATGAGTAACCTTAAAAGATTAAAGAAAAATGGAAAACTAATCCCAGTGAGTGAGTGGTCTGATACCAGGCAATTTTTCCACAGTGTGGCCAGCAACTACACATTCAGTGTAGATGCAGCAGATCTTGTTGATGATAGTTCCATGGAATAAATTCGGGAGGATTATTGTTCTACCTGGTAGCAGTAGTCACCTCAGTGTCATTCCCCATGACAATGACTGGCACCAGGGTCAGGTGTGTTGACTGCATGCAGGGTGTACAAATGGGCTGCTGGTAGGATTTGAAACAGCACATACAGACACAGTTAACACTGGTTTAAGTCATGGTTAAACCCCTGTAGTTTTGGATATCCAATCAGTGTTATTTTTACCTCTTCGAACTCATATCTATCTTTTTAAAGTAATGTTTTCTGACAGATTAATCAGTTGCCAGAACTGATTAGAAGCCTGTAAAAAAGTCATCAATTCCTTACTGTTTGTCTTTGAATCCACTGCTGTGCGTATTACCTGTGACAGTAAGAGATAAGACAAAGTCAGTAATGTTTGAAGAGTGATTAAAGTTTGAAAAACATAATTATTTAAGTTATTGGGGTTTATGTATTATCCATACGTCAAAGAAAACAGTAGGATTTATTCTATTAAAAAAAAACCAGAATAGAAAGTTATGTGCTCTAAATGAAAAAAAATCTTAATTCCTTCTTTCCCACCACAAAGATTAAAATCTCTCAGAATTACTCTTTTGTATCTTCAATTTAAAGATGGGTCATTTTATAGCTATCTGTTTAAGAGTTTGTCAGCATTTCACAAAATAAGAACCTGCAACCATATTTGCCCCTGAACATATATATATATTCATCGGTGCCTTTGAAGTAGCTTAACCTGACAAGCTTGGCAAAAATGAAAGAGTGTCATTATATAACCCAGGAAGAATTAGATACCAGGAAGAAATCCAGCATGCTCTGTGTATGCTTGAATGACTCAAGAAGCAATATAGAGCCATTAATGAGTTTGCAGTTCTGTAGAAGGTGAGAAAGGATCTCAGTTTGAATTGGGCATTAGCTTGCCCTAGAGTGTGTTAAGAAAATTTATGCTTCACTCTACTGAGAACTCTGGCCAGGGGCAGCTTAAAGTTAACCCCCAGTTTGTGGGGTTTCACTTGTATGCTTCAGCTGCACATGTACACACACATACATGCATACATATATATGTGTGTGTATATATAATGTATGTGAAGAGAAAGAGCATTTTCTCTTTAGCACTGCTGCAGGAGCAGATCTCAGAAATTGAGTACTTTTGTTACAAGAATGCAGCAAGCTTTCATTTAAGGCAAGGCTACATGCAGCATAGCCTTATTGAGGATGCCTGGCCTTTGTAAAGAGCTCTCTCTTTGAGTACCACAGTAACCTCAGCAGGTTTTGTAATGATGGGTGCCTTGCCTTGGTATGCTTAGCAAGAGTGTCCAGATCTTGTTTTCTAGAGATGCCTGCATCCCAAAGGCATTACATGCAGAGGCTCTCTCTGTAGCAGGCTGTGTCACAAGAGGTGCCACAGACTAAATAGCTCTGGGTCTTTCACCAGTTTCTCCCTTTAAAGTTTAGCTCCTCCACATGGATGCACGCAGGTTCACGTCTAGATGTGGGTACTCTTAATGGTGAGTTTCCCTCCTACATTTTTTTTCAACAGCAAAGAAGACTTATGAATTTATAAAAGCACAATAAAGTTACTGCTTGAAAAGTTAATTTATAGGCTTGGTTTTCTGATTTTTTATGGAGTTTTATGCATTTATAAAGAAGCCAAAGAGAAATTTGATTCTCTAATCCTCCCTTATGTCTGGTGCCTTTCCTGAACTATAGTGTAGTATATTAATTGTCTTAAATGCAGTTAAAAATTTCAACAATTGCCATCACACAACAATTACAGTCTTTTAATACTGTGCTATAACTACTTACAAACTCTTATGCTGTACATAGTTTTCCATGCTGCTTATTACTGACTTGAGAAATTCAGTTGTCTCATCCTCACAATAGCTGAAGAAGCCATCTGAAACTGAGAGATAAAGCTTTTCCTTTCTGCAGGCTATCATTTTATCTTAGTTACAAAGTATCTTTAAATCAATCTATCAGCAAGCTTTCTTCTCAGTATTGTGTTTCCTTTTCCTAAATAAATTTTTCTGGGGGAGTAGTCTGGCTTTAATATCTATTTCAATTTAAGTTACTTTTTAAAAATTCTGATATCTTTTTTCCCCAAAGATAACAACCACTTGACGACAACAAGATGTCTCATTTTGTATGGCTCTATTTAGGCACTAGATCCATATGGCAGATGTATCACTGTATGGAAGATTCTGTTGCAGAACAGCTGCATGACACGATTGCCTATGTTTGACTTGATTTTACAGTGGACATCTCTCTTGCTCCAGAGCCCTCAATAATTATCTAGTCATGCAAATGTTCCCTGCTGGTTTAGGGATCCCGTTGTGCATTGAAATCTTTGGGTGTTGTTAGGCCTTCTTGGTCTTTTATAAATAAAGGGGCTGCTTTATTGGCTTACTGAAGATTAATAATTAAGAAATTCTTATCTTTTTCTTAGAATTTCTTTACAGAGCAAAGTGAATATCTTTGAGAAAAACTGGTTTTCTTTTGAGCTCCAAAATCCCCTGAAATACAGAAGACAGAGTTAAATACTCAGTTTCTCTGTGTACTCCACAAGTCTGTGTGTGTAGAAAACAATAGAGATTAGGTATATGGGGTGACCTTAGAACATGCCCAAACCTAATGCCCTTACCAGGAACTGCACCTGTGTTATAGTGAAGGGGAAGAGCAAAGGTTCTCTTGAACGGTAGAAGGAGTCTTGGAGAAGTACTATAACACATCATGAAGTCGTAACACTCTTCTTTATAAAGGCCCATGGTCCACTGCTTCATTCCATCCACTTTTTTTAAAAAAACCTCAATAGTAAAGTAGGCAATATTTTCCTGTAAGTATTCACACCTTTCCCAGATAAGATGGGGGTGAATGAAATTTCTCACCATAGCAAGTTTCTTTTGTATTTATTTCAAAAGCACAGTGAGATCCAAGGATTATTTGCAGTGCACCAGAAGTTATAAAAGGCAAATTGGATGCTTAGATATATACACACTTATGTAGAGTACCACCGCAATTGTTCTGCAAAGCAGAGAAAAAATGCAGTGATTACATGGATCGTGAGAATAAAAAAATATTATTTAAGCTCTTACATAACAGGGACCAATCATTTCTAATGATGATCGGAATCCCGCATGTTTCACTTTCCACAGAAAGATTAAGAAACAGCTTTGAAGTAATTAGCAAGTGTTGGACTGCAGCCTGTAGATCCAAACAGCTCCCTTAACCCATATAAACAATGGCAGTGCATCCTCCTGCAAGGCAACCTGTGCTACACAGCTCTCAGGAGCTCTGCCATCTTCTGAAGTAGCTCCTTGCTCTGTTTTGAAAAAGGGGAAAGTGGAAGGTCAAACACAAGCTTTATGGAGGAGAAACACAGAAAGCAGACATGATAAATCTACTGAAAAAAGTAAGGGTCTGGTCATTTGAATTATTAGCCTCATGTTCCTGTCTTAGAATTTGTTTTCAACAGAGAAGTTGTTTAGATGAGTGAGAACTACTATTTGTTTGTAATTAATGGCTAGATTTGGATTCTTCCAATAACATATTGTGCAATGCTTTTTTTTTTTTCCCCTAACATTTTCAACCATTTGGTATTTCATTCACATCTGTGTTGTTGAAGTAGTTACATAGATTATCCTGATTTCTGACAAACTACAGTATTAGATTAAATATTAGAAATTAACTTAGGAAAGTTGAATGACTTCCACAAAACCCATTCTGAAGTACTGACACATTCTTGCATGCAGCATGTGTCCCTAGTGAAAAATTCCTGAAACTGGAATTTGTTTCATCCACTGCCTTTCACTGGCTTTTGGAGATCTCCAAGGATGGAGACTGCACAGCCTCTCTGAGCAACATGTTACAATGCTTGATAAAGCTTTAGGAAAAACTTATTTTAGCTATATCTAAAATTTTGGATAAAGTTTAGATAAAGTTAGTCCTGTGTGAGAGAATAAAAGTACTGACTGACCTCTAAAGGTCCTTTTCAACCAACTGTTTTGGCTCATCTAGCTAAAAAATGTATTTTCCAAAGCATATCTAAGAGTATAATAAAGAAACCAAAGCATTATTTGGTTCAATGTTAAAAGACTATTAACTTTGTTTTAATGCTGTTTGAAAGTCTTGCTTTTATTATTACTAGAATATTCTAGGGAAGGACTAAGTTGCATTTTAATAATGCAACAGTTTTACCACTGTAACAGTAGACAAATAAGTTGTTTTAGGAATTCAACATGGATTTTTATTACAAACATTTAATGTAATGAGACCACGAGTCATTAACAAAAGTGATTATTATATTTAAGGATCTGATTTAAAAAAGTGTAAAAAAAATGTGATGTCGTATATGAAGACTGGAATAAAGAAAATGTCAGTCCTCTCTTGAAGAAGGGCAAGAAGGAGAGGATCCAGAGAACTCCATCCTGGTCACCCTCACCTTGTTCTGTAGGAAGGTGATGAAGCAGCTATGCCTCAAAACCATTTCCAGGCACATTAAGAACAAGAAAATCCTCATGAAGAGTCAGCATGGTTTCACCAGTGGGAATTCATACTTGACTGACTTGATTAAACTTCTTTGAGGAAGTGACTGGTCTGGTAGGTGAGGGGAGAGCAGTGGATATTGTCTGCCTGGACCTAAGGCTTTTGACAGTGTCTGCCATAAGATCCTTTTAGTCAAGTTGTTGATGCATGAGCTGATTGAGGAGATGGGGAGGTAGTCTGAAAACTCACCTAGATGATGGTGCAGAGTGTATCCTCAGAGAGTTTGCAGATGATGAAAAAATGGGAGGGGTGTGTGGTACTCTGGAGCGATGGGCACCATTCAGAACGACCTTGACAGGCTGGAGCAGTGTGCTGCCAGGAACATCATGCACTTCAGCAAGGAAAAGTGCAAAGTCCTACAGCTGGGAGGAACAAACCCAGGCACCAGTGTATGCTGGGGGCTACCCAGCCGGAAACTTGCTTGGCTTGGGCAGAGAAGGACACCACACCAGCTTGGATGTGAGGAAGCAGTGTGCACTTGTGGTATGGAAGGCTAATGGTGTTCTGGGCTACACTGAACAGTATCATTGTCTGTGTGTGTGGAGAGATGTGATCCTGTCCCTGTACACAGGGACAGGCCCCACTGTGCCCGTTCTGAGCTCCTCAGCAGAGGAAAGGGATGGCACTAGTGGAGAAAGTCCATTGAAGGGTCACTAAGATGATCAAAGGGGCTAGAGAGGAAAGGCTGAGAGCCTGGAAAAAAGAAGGGACAGGTGGGATCTTACTAGTGTCTGTAAAGATTTGAAGGAATGGTGCAAAAAGAATGGGTCCAGGCCCTTTATGATGGTTTCAGTGACATGACAAGAGGCAGAGGGTACCTGAAACACAGGAGGTTTCAGCGAACAACAGGAAACACTTTTTATCTTTTTCACCTTTTCTGAAGGTGACTGAGCATGGAGATACATTGCCCGGAGAGGTCATGGAGTTCAAATTCATGGAGAAATTTAAAAGCTGTCTGTTCAGGGTAGCTGGCTCCAGGTGACCGTGCTGGAGCAGGGATATTGGACTAGATGACCTGTGAAGCTCCCTGCCACCCTCAATCTTGCTGTTCTGTGCCTTTCTAAATTCCTCATTTGCAAATAACTAAGGCCATTGACAGAACAGCATGACTGAATGGGTTTTAAAGACCTGTGATACAATTATACAGGACAAAATAATCTCAGAATATATTCAATAAGGTAATTAAAAGACCATCTGTGTATCAGTATTTTTTTTTGGTAAAGTCTCTATAGAGTGCCATCTTGTGTTGAAACCTCAGACTAAGACCTCCTTAGAACAAAGAAGGAATTAGTAAAAAATCAACAAAATTAAATATTACAGCTAGTTTCTTTGAACTTTGTACTCTGGTGCATACATTTCTGGTGTTTAATATTTTTCCCATAAAACATGAACAGTAAAGGATCATAAAGTAATATTTGAAATACCTGTTCTTATTATTTAGCTGTAAAAATAAGCACAGTCTTGTAACTCTGATACATTTCTTACATTAGTAAACTTCCAGTTTTTTAAATGTTTTTCCTCCCAAAGTGCTCTCACTTATGTTTTATATACTACAGGTGAGATCTTGCCCTCAGTGGGTTCTTGTTGACTTGGAGAAGTCTTGGATTTCTGTGTGCTTTGAATACAAGTGTCTTAGACACCACTGAAAACACAGAAGCGCTGGGTATGCTGCTTAGTCCTGGGAAATTTCTTGAGCAGAATAAACATCACTGAACTGTGGAGAAAGGCATAGATGTACAAATATGTTTAGTCAGATGGAGTTAAGCCAAGATGTAAATTATAAGATTTTTGTGGAATAACACTGTGGTCTTTCTAATCCTTATGCCACAATATAGGCTGGTTTTATCCCTTCTTATGAAAAAAAGCCTTTCCAGCTACAACCTGTGTTTTAAAATAATAAATTTCAAATAATTTATATTTTACTGACAGAGTAAAATGGCTGCAGTATAGTTTTTCCTGTTGCAAAAAAGTTACCAAGTGCACCATGCCCATCCAGCATTCTGTAAAGCTTGTTTGTTCACCATTTTTTTCTAGATCTGTGAAGTAAAAATATATTTTAAAAGTGTGTAAGATGCAGAAGAAACCCCCAAAAAACCCAGAAAATAAAATTTGAATCAGGCAAAACAAAGCCAAACTAAAAAAGTGACATTTCTTACTCAGCTACGGTCTACTCTCATCTTTCTTCAGATCACAACTGTGGTATGTCCCATGTCTTTGAGCAGCACGTTCCATGTAACACATGAATATTGAGAGACTGTTCAGAAAGTTTACAGTAAAACTAAGAGTTGACATGGTGGAAAGTAGGAAACAGAACAGAGACTTGAAGTTCCATTTGTTTTCCTTGTCTTTTGCTTTCATTAAGAAAAGTTGGATGGTCACTAATGGTTTTACCTTCACCGTTTGTTACATTTGCTCTGTGTCAGGCAGTGAGCCTTCTCTGAAGCATGTCCTGTCAGATCAATAGTTTTTAGGTTACAGCCTCACTGGTGTCTGTGATATCCCTCAGAATGCAGGAGAGCGTGACACGTCGCTCTGAGCACAGCTGCAGCCCACATTAGGAAGTTGCTAGATCGATATAGACCATGAAAGTTTCAGCTTTTTCAAATCGAAAGAATGTCTAGAAAATAGTTTAGGTAGTGTATTAGTCCAAGAACCAGGATATGTCATAGTGTGTGGGTGGCTCGTGTGTCTGCCAGTCTCAGTCACTGCAGAAAGAAATGACATTTGCATTGTAACACATGGGAACTCTGTGCTTTTTTCACCACAGCAGCAGTTGGGTGGGAGCTACTGATCATGCAAAGAATGGGGGTGGCTAAAGGAAAAGTCTGAAAACTTCAAACATTCAGAAGATGCTCTCTGGTTGTGTCATTGCCTTCTGCCTCCAAGCATTTTTAGTCTCAGGTTAATTGCCCATGTCTTATTTTTACCCCACTGGAATAACGATCCTCCTAATAGTGTTTCAGCACCGATGACCTCCACTTAGCTAATAGTTCTGTGAAGACCAATAGATTTATGTTAATTTTCTATTTTCAAGAGGAAAAATAAAGTCTTTGTGAGACCCTGGTAGCTGCTGTTTCTGTGAGGAATTAGAGTTGCCTTCTTCAGGCAGTGAGCAACAAAGCCCCCCAACCAGTCAGCTCATATCCTCAAGGTGGTGGTTGTAATCTGTGGAACTGTGTGCACTTAAGACGAAATTTATATTGAGAAATAACTGTTTAAAGGTCCAAGCCCTATTTTGTCATGCATTTTCTCCTTGAAAACAATGAAAGATAGTGATCCAAGAAAAGGTAATTAATCTGTACATTTGTGGTTGTGAGTTCCACATCAATAAGAATGTATCTATATTTTATGTACAGACACAAAAATTCTTAGAAAGTTTAGCGTGTTGAATATTACATATAAATGAACCAAAGAAAGAGTATCCAAAGATGACATTGGAACAACATAGCTTTTATAACTGTGTCAGTGATGTTCTTGTTTCTTTAGTGTGGCTAGGGACATTTCTCATGTTTATGATCTGAAGTCAGAACAATACTGTTCCCGTCCCAAGGTCTCACATCCTATGACAAGAGAAGAGTGGACACCATAAAGGGAAACACACTATCAATATGCAAAACTAGCAGCAGAGTAGGAGCAGCCTTGAATCCCAGTTTCCCTGCAAAGCTTGTGCTTTTCTTTAAACTCTGCCTTCTAGAATTGATTTATTTACCTTAGTTTTCATATGTTTTCATTGGTTCTAGCATGCACAATTGCAGGAAAAACATGAGTAAGGAAATGTAACACTGTATAGGTAGGTCACAGAGTGTGACAAACAAAAGCCCTTCAAACATTTGCTTCCTAATTGCCAGCTAGTATTTTCATTTTGTAGGCATTTAAACAATATAAATGGTTGATCTTAACTAGTGACTGGAGTAGAGGATACTGAAATGGCCGCACCAACATTTCTTGGGATACATTGGTAACACCTGTGGGGCATTTAAGTTAAAAACATCTTATTTTGTTAAATTGAGACAAATTCCAGAAACAGAATTCAAAAGTACTTTTAAAATGCCTGTAGTGTGGGCTAAAGGGCATCCAGGCTAGATACATGAAGACAGACTGTTGAAATGTCCCTTTAGCTGCAAGGTTGGGATTATTTTCTCTATTGTATTGTATTGACAAAATATGTAGTTGGACAGAAAGCTTCATCAAATACACGAAATGAGAAGGATTGTATAGACCCTAACAGAAGTATTTTTTCCACTTCAGGGCTGAAATTCTGCTGTATTGGTTGTCCTTAAATGTAGAGGTCTCCAATGCCAGCCTGAGGAAAAAAAAAAAAAAACAACTTTCAAAAGTGAAGCATAAGTGCAATGACTGTTTTCCTAACTTCCTTCTCCAGGTGCTCAGACACTTCTAGCATCATAACAGAGGGGCAGGAAGAAGAGAAAGGTGACAAATTGTGTGTTCCCTTTGTCATCATTAAGTCTCAGGATAACTTAATTTGCTGAGACTGCAAACAAAATATTAAAAATAAGTATTTTCTTACAAGTTTTCTTCATGAGAGGTGTGGCCAAACATAGATTGCTTTGCTATTTCAGACTTATTCCTTGCTCTGAAATAAAGGAATTCTGTGTATACTGTTGATTATGATAGTTACCTCAACTAATCAAACAATTTAACCATCTCCTAAATGTGGAAAACCCAAGAATAATGACAATAGATACTTCTTGTCCAAGTTGCTACGGCAGAATGAATTTGATCTGTTTGGCTTCATCTCCTGCCTAATGCAATGTAACCTGGCAGATAAACTAAATCAAATGCATGACACTATCAGACTTGAAAGATGATAGCTCTTGTAAAGCAAATGAAGTGAGACTGTATCATTCCAGAAGATTTCAGATGTTTATTGAGGTCTTGAATCTTTGAAACCCAGCAAATGAATGTTTTAAGTGCTGCAAAGCAAGTGACTGCAAGTACAGCAGTATGCTTATTACTGGCAAAGCTGTTGCCTGAAACAGAATTCAGCTAAATTTTGGGTTATCTTTGTGTGTTTAATTTTTTTTTTTTTCATTTCTGCAAGTGCTTTGTAGAGGCAGTAGCCTGAACTTCAAAGCATATTGCTACAAATGCTTTGTACTCATTAGAGTTGTGATCACTAGGCTCAGTACTCTTAGTTACAAAGATAAATGTAAGTTTCAATGAGCTAGGATTTCGTACTATTCAAATAAATAGTATCCAGGAAGTTTTTTTCATTGTTTTCAACATAGTCATAAAAGGTTGTGTTTATTGGGTAGTTTTAAGGAAGGTTTTAATGCAGATTTCTTTCAACAATTTGTTAATTTTGAATACTTGTAACAATTCACTGTGTGATATTACTTGAGCCTTTAAAAAGTTGGTCTGCTAATTATCTTTCAGTAAATAAGATGGGGTTTCTGTAGGGGTTGTAAACAGTTAGGGAGCCCATGAAGACATGCCTGTTTTCATTACCTAAAGCTGTATTCCTTTTTGTTTCTGCTTTGTTTGCTTTATGAAGGCAAAATGTTCAGTTCTCACTCAATATGCAGTTTAGATAACCTTTTTTTTTTTTTATTTGTGATGACATTGTGAATTATGTTTTAATAGGCAAAAGCTGGTTCAATGACAAGGAGTTTTTATTTTTTGTTTAACACCTGAAAAAAGGCTTGAAGTACTTTTATTTATTAAATTAAATAGGCTTCAAAATACAGTGTTCCTGTTGTAAAAATGTAATGAATCTTCTTACAGTCTTTCAATAATTTGTTAAATTGTCAAAAATTAAAAATAGCCTCTTCAAGAGATTTGTCTTCCAGATTTTTATGTGTGTTCTGAACAGCAGTGTAAAAAGCTATGAAGAGTAAACCTGCTTCCATTAGCTTCAGAATTTTTTCTCCATTAAGTTTAATTATGTAGGAAGTTTTTAGGTAGATAGCCGTAAGAACATTTGAGTACTATGCCTGTAATTTTGGTTTTGTAACTGCGCTGGGATTTCTTTTAAATTTAGCCTCTCTAAGTACTTATGAGTTTTAGAGTTCTTCACTCTTACTCTTCAGGTTATTAAAATGTTTCTCTAATGTATCTTCCTCAATAATTGATAAGTATTAATTATTTAAAATTAATGTTGCAGTTAAAATATGAAGAATTAGCATTAATTGTGTTTGGGTCTTTTTTCTAGGTATGACATGCTAGAAGCAAGAACTCAAATTAGAACAAAAATAAAATTAACTTTCTTTCTTTGTATAGCCCACTGTTTGTGAACGGGAACTCTGTGTATTTGCTTTCCAAACATTAGGAGTGATGAACGAAGCTGCTGATGAAATTGCAACTGGGGCACAGGTAGGATTATCTAATGTTTTCTTTAGTTTACTCAGTCCTCTCAGTCTCTTCCAGTATGTGTTTTGATTTCTATGCACCGTTTGAGTACTGTTTGGTAATTATTATTTATTTGCCTGCTGTTATAGTTGTAAATGCACTGGTTTATGCGTGGTATATTCAAACAGTATTAATGAGGTGTTTCCATTGTTTTGCTTCCATGCAATTAGAGTAACTGTGTTTTCATGCCCTGTTGTATTCAATTAGGTCACCTGGGTTGTTAATAAAGGCAGCCATTGTAATTTGGAGATAATTCACATTTATTTTCACCTAATGAGCTATTATTACTCTCATGCAATTAATAAGTTACTTCCTGTTCGTGGTCTTAGGATGCAGGGATCCACTGAGCATCTGTTGTTTTGATCATTATATAGCAGTGGGAAAGTTCTTACTGATATTGCTACATAGGGTTCTTTCTTCTCTTAAGAATCATGAATTTAATATGAGCCTGCTTCCTGATTCTAAATTCAGTTATTGATGTAGTTATAACCCTATCATTGTTTTCTTAAAGTATTTTGAATTACACTTCCAAATCACTAACCTAATGTTTCATTAAAAATGAAAGTTAAAAGATCTTACATTTAAGGTCCCTTTAAGATCTTCTGGTAAAAGTTTGCACATCTTAAGGAAAAGTGCACTGGTGTCCAATTTTCTGGTTACTGTGTTTCTATATAGTAAGCAGCCTGGATTTTTTGGAAGACTAAGCCTTCACTTTATTTAACTAGCACTAGTGAGTATAAAATAGCAGAAATAAACTATTCAGGTGGGTGCCTGAATACAACCATGAGCATATCCTCAAAGGAAGAAAGTTGAAACAGTGTACATCAGCTTCCTCACTTGAGAATATGACTGTGGAATCAGAACAGCAGCTCTTCATCTGATGTCAGAGACCATTGGATGGCTATATTTGTAACATCTAGATACTAAATATTGGGATAACAGTTTAGGCTTGTAAGAAATGGAAGGAGGCATGCAGATGAAGCCCCAGCTCTTCCTCACTCTGAAATTCTGTGAGAATTTAATTTTTTTTTAATTCGGGTACATGTTACATGTACATTTAGAATCGTCGAATCATAGAATAGTTGGAGTTGGAAGGGACCTGTGAAGGTCATGTAGTCTTATGCCCTGCCATAAGCCAGGACTACTTCAACTAGAAAAGGTTGCTCAGAGCCCTGTCCAACTTGACCTTGAATGTTTCCAAGGATGGGGCATCTCATGTGTTAGTGTTTCATCACCCTCACTGTAAAAATCTTCTTTATATCTAGTCTGTATCTCCCTCCTTTAGTATAAAACCTTTACCCCTGGTCCTATCACAGCAGGTTCTGCTAAAATATTTTCACCATCTTATCATCCCTCTTTAAGTACTGAAAGGCTGCAATAAGGTCTCCCAAAAGCCTTCTCATCTACAGGCTGAACAACCCCACCTGTCTCAGCCTGTCTTCATCAGGAGGGCATTCCAGCCTTCTGATCATTTTTGTGGCCCTCCTCTGGACTTGCTTCAACAGGTGTAGGTCTTTCTTATGTTGGGGACCCCAGAGTCCCTGGGCACAGGTGCTCAGGTGGACTCTCATGCGGGCAGAGGGGCAGAATCCCCTCCCTCCCCTGCTGCCCACGGGGCTCTGGGTGCAGCCCAGGACACGTTTGGCTCTCTGGGCTGGGAGTGCCATGGCTGGGGCATGTCCAGCCTCTCACCCACCAGCACCCCCAGGTCCTTCTGAGCAGGGCTGCTCTGGATCTGTTCTTCCCCAGCTTGTGCTGATACCAGGGGTTACCATGATCCAGGTGAAGCACCTTGCCCTTGGCTTTGTTGAACTTCATGAGATTCCCATGGGGTCACTCCTCCAGTTTATACAGGTCCCTCTGGATGGTTTCCCATCCTCCAGGTACATCAGCTGCACCACTCAGCTTGTGTCATGTGCAAATTTGCTGAGAGAGCACTGGAACTCTCTATGTTATTAAATACCTCTGGTCCCAGTATTGCCCCCTGAGGGACACCACTCATCACCAGTGGCCATCAAGACACGGAGACATTGACCTGTACCATCTGGATGCAACCACGCAACCAATTCCATATCCACGGAACTGTCCATCCATCTAATTGATCTCTCTCCAATTTAGCGAGAAGATGTTCAAGGGACTGTTTTAAAGACTTTACAGAATAAAAATTACATCTGTAGCCCTTCCTTTGTCCACTGATGTGGTCACTCCATCACAGAAGGCCACTGGGTTGGTCAGGCAGGACTTGCCTGCAGTAATGCTGTGCTGGCTGTCCTGAATCTCCTCCCTGTCCTCCATGTCCCTTAGCACAGCTTCTAGGAGTAGCTGTTCTATGATCTTCCCAGGCACAGAGGTGAAGCTGACAGGTTGATAATTTTCAGGACCCTCCTTTCTACCCTTTTTAAAAATAGGTGCAATATTTCCGTTTTTCCAGTCATTTGTGATTTCACCTGACTGCCATGCCTTTTGAGTTAGTGTGGAAAGGTACCTTGGCAACTCTATCAGCCAATTCCCTCAGGATTCTGGGATGCATCTTATTGGGTCCCATAAACTTCTCTATGTTCATATTCCTCAGGGGCTCTCAAATCTAATCTTCACTGACCATGGGAAGCACGTTGCTTCCCTACTTTCTGTCTTGAGCTTCATCCACTCTGGAGGTGTATGAAGGGGAGACTGCCAGAGAAGACAGGTAAAGAGCTGTCGAGTTCCTAGGCCTTCTCATTGTCTGCCATTACCATTTTGCCAGTCGTGTTCAGAGAGGGGTGCACTTTCTTTGGCCTTCCTTTTCTGGCTCACATGCCTTCAAAAGCCTCTTCATTATTCTTTGCAGCTCTTGCCAAGTTGACCTCCAGTTGCACCTTTGCTTCCTTCGCCCCATCCTGACGCAAGCAGGCTATGTCCGTGTATTCTTCCTAGAATATCTATCCCTTCATCCACTGCCTGTGCATTTCCTTCTTTACTTTTAGTCTTTCCAGCATGTCTGGAGTCATCCATGCTGACATCTTGTCTTCCTTTCCTGATTTCCAACACATGGCCATTGAGAGCTCTTGCACTCTATGGAAGGCATTTTGAAAGATCTGCCAGCTCTGATCTGCTCCCTCGTCAATGAAAACAGTTTTCCAGGGGTCATATTAAATAACTTGTTGAACAGGTTTCCTAAAATTAGTGAAGAATTAGGTATAAGCTTTTTAAAGTAGAGCTAACTAAGTAGAGGAGAGGTGGCCCTGGTTAGCTCTCACTCAGTGTTTTATGTAAGCATCAGTGTTGAAGGTATATGCAGAGCTTGCTCTAGATCTCTGGAGTACCTGTAGATTTACAGAGCTTTACTGTAGAGTTCTGAAATGATTACAACCTTAAGAGTGCTTAAAAGAGTTACATAAGGGGTTTTGTCTGCTGTCCCACTAGACCTAGGTGGCTAAATTCTATTGTCGCTTTAGTGATAGCATTGCAGCCAGCTTACTGTATTGGATCTGGCTGAGCCCCCCATTCCTGTTTGAAGAAAGAATTTATCAATTCTAGAGTTTGATCCATCTGAGCTATTTTTGCCATTAGTTTAGGACAGTCTGAATCATGCATTGCCTGTCAGCAGCCTGGTATGCTTAGGCTGACTAGTAAAAGGTAGGTGTTCACATTTTGTCTGACTAATCCTCCTCCAAATCATTGTGTCTAGTGAAGAAGCCTAAATACAGGTTCCCATCATTAGAAATCATATCCTGTTTTGTCTTTTGTGCTCTCAGCTAGTTTCCTAAGGTGCACAACCCTACTTTGTCACTCCAAATAATCCAATGGCTTCTCCTTAATAATAAGTGATTGTACTGTCTAAAACTCTCCAGCCTGAACTCAGGTTGCCTTGTATTAGTCATGTAGGCAAAATGCTTGAAAATTAGATGACTGATTACTTGATAGTTCCTACTCCCTGTAAAGAGTCTCTTGAGAGTGAGAGGCACTGTCTGAGGGACTGATGTCATAAGAGGCATTGTCATCAGCAAGTGCTGTCTTGTCCTTCATGCAACTACTTTAATCCTTACTTAGGTAAGGTACTTACTTCAGTACCTCCAATTGAGGAGTTCATGCCCAGTTTTAAGGACATCTGCTAGATCCACAGCACTTCCTATTCCCTTGGAGTGCATATGCAAGGCTGTATTATAAGGCTTCTATTAGATTTACCTCCCAGTTTGTTTTGCATTGCATCAGCTCAAAACAATGACCTTAGGGGAAATCAGGTGTAAAAAAAAATGCAGAATTGGAAACAATCTAGGAGTCAACAGTTTGTTTAAACAGGGCTTAGGGGTGGTGTCTGAGTAGAACTGTGCCAGTTTTAAGACAGTATCCCATCATGCAAATCATAAAGCAAGGCAACTTTGAGTCTCTGCATTAAAAGATCTGGGGACTCAAACAGCTCTTCCCCAGTAGTGTTTTGCAAGAGCAGACTAAGAAGTACTTCTCAGAAGCAGGGTGAACTCATGCTCAATTTCACAGCAGTACATTTACACGGGGGCAGGCCTGCTGCCTGATCTGATTGCTGATTTCCTTTGTAAATGCTAGTGCATATGCCCTATTTTGAAACATTCATCACACATACAGATATTATAAACTGGAAAGTAATTAGAGAACCATTGGGGAAGGGATCATTATTTAAGTAATTTCATTTTTCAATATATGTGAGATACTTAGTCACTGGAACTAACAGAATATATTAAAACTGATGGAGAAAATTGTCCATTCATGCTGAAGGAACAGAGGAGGAGAATGGCAGCTATATGACTCACCACAGCACAGTTCCTTTTCATCACTATTCTTATTTTCATTCTGGTTCTTTAAAGGGCCATCATTTCTTTTCCATCCAAATGATCAGATACAATGACAGATGTAGAAAATCTTCTAGATGAGTGTGAGCTGTGAGATGAGATCTGATCTGTGTGGAGTTGTGGGGGGAACCAGGGATATCTACTAACTCCAGCTTGTCTCAGCTTTTCCTTTCTTTTGTGGAAAAATCTATTGACACACAGGAATGTTTTCAGAAGGCACACCAAAAACACAGGGAAATGAGTAAATTTTCAGCTACTTTTTAATGTAGCAATTTTGTATTTCATTATGAGCTGCCAGAAAGCTGCATTCTCTCATGTTTGTTATTGCTGTATTCTGTTTTTAACCTCTGAATTACATATTTTGAAACAATTACATGAGAATCTGTGTCTAAGTGGTGTATGTGCTTACGTGCACACATGTCTATGTGCACATTACATGCACAGTCCTGTGGAGAAATGGTGAAAATCGTAGATATTCAAAGAAGCGTTGTAATTTTGTACAACAGGACGGAAAGGAGAGGATGTCCAAGTGTGAGCTGTGCAGATGACTGTTAAATCATTGCAGTATTCTGGCTTTAGCAGAAGCAATGTTTTCAAGTGTTTCTGTGATTATAGTCTTCAGAAGAGAGCAGAAAGTGGTACAAATTTGACAGAGTATTCCTTGTTCTTGAGCAAGACTTTTACTGGCATGTCTATGCAGAGATACACAGATCAAGCACAATTTCATTTCCTTTGTGAATAAATTTGATACAGGAATTCACATGTGCACAAGATAAGGCAATACTTCAAGCAATATATTTGATATTATAATACTTTTTGGACCAGATAATAGTCCTACTTATATGCACATGAATTAATATGCCATGGTTGAACTCAAACTCTGTTGAGGTCAGTAGAAAAAATTTAGCCCTGAACTATCTCCTGTGGATAACATGGTTTGGTCAATATAAGTAACAATGAAATATAATATATCTATAATGTGTGAAAAAGGGAAGACTGTAAGATTCAACATAAAAGTATATATTTTGAATAAACATAGAATAAATGTGTCTGTCTTTTATTCCCAGGTGGTTGATCTGTTAGTATCTATGTGTCGGTCTGCATTAGAATCACCTAGGAAAGTTGTCATTTTTGAGCCATATCCTTCTGTAGTTGATCCTAATGATCCTCAGATGCTGGCCTTTAACCCCAGGGTAAGTAGTTACCTTTAATTATGTCATCGCTTGGTTTTAGTCATACATGAGATTTCAAAGCAAGGACTCCTCATGAAGGAGTCTCCCTTATTATGTGATACAGCTCTGGAATATAGCACAAGTGTGTTTTCAAAATTCTGCAGATGTTATTTATTGTCTCTGAGAAAGTATTTGAATATAGACTTGTCCTGGTTCTGGCCAGGACAGGGTTGATTTTTGCAGTAGCCAGAATGAGGCATGGCTAAGACCCAGAGGTTATTCCATACCACCTCACATTATTGGTGGGAGCAGGGGGAATGGAATCTCTTCCAGGGAAAAGAGGAAAAAGAATTCCCGTTTTACTTGGCAGAGGGAGCAGCTGGATAATGTTTGTTGCTGGTTTTCTTATCTCATTGCTGTTTCAGCTGATTGATCTTTTCTTGCCCCATGACCTTTACCTTTGTGCCTCCCAGTTCTCTTCTCCATCCCACAGCAGGGGAAAAGTGGAAGAAGGAGAGGGAAATGAACAGTGAGCAGTGCTTTGTTTCAGTAGGAACACTAAATTGGAGAATACCATACCTAAACCATGACAAAACTGGAGGTTATGTTAAAGCCAGGAAACTCTTCTAAGGGACAAATTCTAGATGGAAAAATTTATATTCTGAGGGTCTTTCACTCAGTGTGCACATTGGACACAAAAAGAAAGATGGCCTTTGAGAGATACAGGTTATGTAAGCCGGGGGATTTCCAGTCCATCTTTTCATTCTTAGAGGTGTCATTGCTGTCATTTCATTTTCTCACTGCAAGTAGTTATTTCCTTGTATGTAATTTTATCAGATGTTGATAGTTGAGTTTTGTACAAGCATCAATTTTGAAGTAAAGAATTGTGCTTACATGAACCACTCCTTGGGCTCCAAATGCTGCCTTTCAGGAAAGCCCTCAAGCCATGAATATTCCATCTCCCTAAAGCCATCTCCCCAAAGGCATAGAGGAGAACTTGGCATGTCCTGCAGTGGGATGCATTTCACTCTTTCTGAACAAAGGCAAACTAGGAGGAGTTCTTCCTCAGGAGAGGCTGAGGTGTTCTGTGTGTTGGCAAGACCCAAAGATGGGGTGCAGTGGAGCTGCTGAGGGTGACATGTCATGCGGAGAGGTGAAGCATGGACTGTTAAGCCTGTTCACTCAGTACAGGTGGAGCTGTCTAGTAGGGGCTCCCAAGCAGTAGGTCAGCAAAGATCAGGGTGAGGCAGAGGGGACCACGGAAGAATCTATGAAGTTTTATAGACCTGCTAGCAAAGAAAACACATCTGTTTATACGCATTTTATTTAAAATCTGTTTGGATCACTGCATTATCTACCTCAAGAGCATGTTGTCCAAATAACTGTGCTGATTTTTGGAGTGTTTTGGAGATCCTAGTGAAATCAAAGAAGAAAGATCATAATATTTTTTTAAGGAATTTTTCTGGACGATGAATGAGAGTCTGCATATGAGGTGGAAGAAAGCTAATGGTTAGAAATGTTTGAAAGAATTGATTTGCCCAACATTTCTCCTAGCTTTGGTTTTATACACACTCAAAGAATTCAGTTTTTTTCAGAGCCAAAGACTAATACTCTTTGAACTTATTTGTGTATTTCATGTCACATTAGAAGAAGAACTATGACCGAGTCATGAAAGCATTGGACAGTATCACTTCCATCAGAGAGATGACACAGGTAAATTTAAAAATATTTACCTAACTTAATCACTGTTTCTAGAACTCTAAAGATGTTTGTATTTCCTGCCTATGGTGGGTTGGGAAGTCAATAGTATCAACTCTCTTCTATATAACTGTAATAATATTGAAATGTTTACTCAAAATAACAAACCTATCCCTAATGCCAGTTAAATAAAAGTAATGAAGTAGAACTCAGAACTTTTGAAGTTTCAATAAGAGATAATAATAGCAGAATGAGACATTGTAATGAGGTAATCACCAGCTGCTGCATTTCTGGAAATGAAGCCAGAGACCTTTACTTCCAAGGCACAAGAAATTGATCTTGTGTCAATGTTCTGAATAGCATTCACAATAACATGATATTTATTTCTATTATGGCAAAATTCTCGATCAACTAAGTATAGCTGGGGACTTGGATCTCTTGGGTTTACTTTCATATTATTTCTCATGGCATATATGATGGTCACATTTCTGTTTATTTTTATGCTCCTTTCCCAAACAACCCAGGTGATTATAATTTGTTGTTTAAATCTCTTCCATATATCTTGCTTTTCCAGCTGCTATATAAATGTATCCTCACAACGGTTTTCAATCTCGCTCTGTGTATTCATTCACAAAATACTTTGGGATTCTTGAGTGAAGAATGTATAGAGAGGAATAAAAAAAATTGAAAATTAAAATTTACATTTATTTTTTAATTTGTGTAACATCTTGTAAAATTTTTTAAAATCAGGTGTTTCTGTGATTTCTTATGATGTCTTTTAGAAATAAAAAAATAATTACCATTCTGGGTTTTTGAATGTTAAAACAATTCTGGACTTAGTTTTAAAAGGATGTTTTGCATTGTGATCAAAATCAAGAATGGTTTTCAAAGAAATTATATGACATGGTGTTTATACCTTGAAACAGTTAAAAATACTGAAGCAGATTATTTTGGGTTTCTTTGAGAGACTTAATTTTGTGAAGTTCTAGTCCAATTTTTTAATCAAGAGCCCCACAAAAATAGATGTATTCTGCTGTGCTCCCTGAGATCACCAATGTTTGTTATAATATAGTCATTTTGATGCTAATTATATGCTTATTATCTTACTCCAGGGAAAATAATTGCTATATTAATTCTTGTTGTCAAAACACATTTAAAGCTCTACTGTGCTGTATATCAGTAAAGCTGTGATTTATGCCTAATAATGAGTCCCATGTATTCATTTCAATAGATGAAATCATGGGCAATGTAACATATAAAATTCAACCTAGAAATAACATAATTACTCTTTTCTAGGCACCTTACTTGGAAATAAAGAAGCAGATGGATAAACAAGACCCGCTTGCACATCCTCTTCTACAATGGTATAAAGTTGATTCACATGAGAAAATAATTATTAAAGTATCATTTGTAATGAATAATCACTTGACCAGTGTAATGTGGTATAAGGTCAGCCTAATAATTAACGTTGATATTTTCAACTGCAGCTATTCTGGACTCTTTCTGGACCTCATCTGGGTCCTCTGACCTAATTTTCTAGCTACGATTTGGCCTACTTCCATCTGATGGGTTTAGAGGCCTGCAGCTGGGTGCTTTATGATGGCCATTCAGAACACATTTTTAAAAAGTTATGTTTGGTAACCACGTCTAATACATCTGTTTCTTATTTTAGGGTTATTTCTAGTAATAGATCACATATTGTGAAGCTACCGGTGAATAGGGTAAGTGTCTGTGGGTTTTCTTATTATTTTCTGATTTTTTATGGCTTGTATTAGCATTTTAGGTGGGAGTTAACTAGCAAAACTGATTCATTCAGTTAGAAAACATTCAGTTAGAAAACATTCAAACTGATTGCATGGACTCCTTTAATAGATAAGGCAATTTCAGGTCATGATTTTTAAAAACATGTGAATATCTGAAATAGGTCAAGGGAATAATGTTCATTAAAAAAAACCTATTTGAGGTCAGTAGCTCAAACTCAGGTGTCTACTTCGTAATCATCTGAGATTAGGTAACAAAAACATCAGTTTTTGTTTTGTTATGGTATCGAATATTAGATGCAGAATTGTGCAGAAAGCACAAAAGTTTCCATATGTTTCATAAACTGAAAGTAATTTTTACTGTTTGATTTTGGCTTGAAACTGTGGAAGTGAGACAACTTTCAACTTAGTTCATGTAGTTATTTCGATGCAGTCATATATTGTGTGAGAAAAAGCATGCTATCTTAAGGATTGCCATCAGAGAATGACAGTACTTTCATATTAATCAACTTCTCTTCACATGTGCACTCTTACATTTTGCAGCAATTAAAGTTTATGCACACTCCCCACCAGTTCCTTCTTCTCAGCAGTCCACCAGCCAAAGAATCCAATTTCCGAGCTGCTAAAAATCTCTACGGAAGTACCTTTGCATTTCAGTGAGTACATATAATAACCAAAGTTATTGAAATGCCATGCTATTTTTTGCTTGTGGCATTTGAGGTTTGCAGCTGTGTGAATGTACTGTTTTAAAGGATTTCTGATGTCATTTTGCATTTTACACTGTGAATTTTACTGCTTTCTTTTTCATTTTATTCAGTGGTTCACACATTGAAAATTGGCATTCCATCCTGAGGAACGGCTTAGTTGTTGCTTCCAATACGAGGCTGCAGGTAAATAGACAAAAGAGATTTCAGCTAACCTCTGCATGCTTGTTACATGCTAGCTTTGGCAGGTTTTTAGGGGGTTTCATTCTGGAAAAAGGGATGATTTAAAATATCATCTTGTTTCCTGGAAAAAGTACTTTTCTGATGAAATTAAGATGAAGTCATGTGTCTGCTAAAACGTCTAGAAAATCCCTTTCTGGGAATCGGTGTTTCAGTTTTACGTTGCAGAGCAGCACCTCCAGGAGGCTTCACTCGGTACTGCTTAAAAGCAGTCACAAATGAAAGAGCTGCCTAAATTGTCTCTCCGTGTCACAGCATCCAGAAACACACTAGAATTACGGGAACTGGGCTTGCAGCACTTTCTCTGCCTCTTTGATTTCTTTGGGAATGGAAGCATGAAGTGCTGGCCAGAAGGGATCTAGTGCAAACTTCTCAGGCTGAATCATCAGGAGACCACTATTGCAGAGCAAAGTAGGCACTACAGAGGGACTGGCGAGCTCTAATGCAGAGTATTTTAGCATTGTGGCCTTGGCAGCTCTCCCCAGAGCTGTGTCCATGTACCTTGGAAAAGCATCCCAAGGCGTATTTGGTCATGTACAGAAACACTCTTTGTAGGCATACTCCATAGTAATGTTAGATTTAAAAACAGAAACCACAATTTTATACATAAGTAAAATTATGTTTGGGCATCTGGTTTTTTGTTTGGACATGGGTTCCAGGAGGTAGATATAGCTATAGCTATAGCTATAGCTATAGCTATAGCTATAGATGATATAGATATAGATATAGATGATATAGCTATAGCTATAGCTATAGCTATAGCTATAGATGATATAGATATAGATATATAGATATAGATGTAGATATAGATAGATATATGTATACGTATACGTATATGTATATGTTTTATACTCAGGGCATGATTTTTTAAAAGACTTCTTTGCACACTGTTAATTACCCAGCAATAAATTAGTAGGTTGGGCAAATATGTTAAGACCTGTTCTGTAATTATTATTATTTTGTCCAGGTAGCCAAATTAATGCTAAGTAATCACTCTGCTCTTTTTCAGCTCCATGGTGCAATGTTTGGGAGTGGAATCTACCTAAGTCCATTGTCAAGCATATCATTTGGTTACTCAGGTGATATTTATAAATCACTCTAAAGTTGGAGAAATATAGGGGTGTATCTTATTCTACTGCTTTTCTTACAGCTTTGCTGTTTAAAACATTATATTCAATTTAATATTTTTGACTGTGATTTAATTTATTCAAAGAAGAGAAAATATTTTTAATACCAATAATAAGAAATTACAAAATTCCCTTGTTAAATACTGTCTTTATTTTCAAGGTGCTTAGAATTCTTAAACTGTGCTTGAAGTAAATATTAGCTAATACTGAACATTATATGTAGTAGAGCAGGTCTTGATGATTCAGCTGAAATTCAGCATCGTGAT
This sequence comes from Phylloscopus whistleri, assembly GCA_017589585.1. Classification (NCBI taxonomy): domain Eukaryota; kingdom Metazoa; phylum Chordata; class Aves; order Passeriformes; family Phylloscopidae; genus Phylloscopus; species Phylloscopus whistleri. Next base: position 1,984,184 of record JADMLD010001394.1, read on the forward strand.
TTTTCTGAATACCTGCCTAAGTCTATCTAACTTCACCTATGAATTCATGGTCTTTTATGACTTAATCTGACAGAACAAGTTTGATCAACAGACATATTCCACCCTGTATATTTAAGACTATTCCCAAGTATCACCGTGTCAGGATTGCATAGAAAGTACAGTTCAGCGTGTTTATTTTAGCTTAAGGAGAAGGAACATAGTTTGTCCCACTAGTGAATCCTACAGTGCAGATCTTTCCATGTCAGAATGAAATAATAGTCAAAAGCACATTAAAAACAAGTGTACATTGAGAAATCAAAGGGATTTTAAAATATGGCGACTTTCTTTAGGTATGTGGTATTTACTGTTTCCTCACATATGAAAGAGTGTTTGTGTGCATGTAGATGATTCTGAGAGTTCTATTTATGCTTTCTGATACTCAGTGTTTCTAGATCATGTTTTAGGAGCTTAACTTTTTGAGCTACTATTTGAGGAACTTCAACATCAGTTATCTCTAGATGCACTTTTAGCTTTTCATACATGAGTATGAAGGCTTCTTAGGTCTCACTAAATGTGCTGGTTGAAGCATCATCTATATCTAACAAAATGTCTTTCTTTTTGGACAATACTGCTTTGTCAACTGCTTCTCTCTCTGCCTGTCTTGGCCCCTTCCATCCTGTATCCTCCAGAAGGGAGGCTTGTGTTCCACTGAAGTGTGTAATCCTTGATGCCGAATAAAACCATGAGGGAGTCTTACACATTCCATTCCTTCAAGGAGTTAGACTTCCCCATAATTTAATTGTATTTGCAAAGTGCAAATAATGGAAATGTTCAAGGTCAGGTTAGATGGGTCTCAGAGCAACAAGGTCTAGTGGAAGGTGTCATGTCACTACCCATGGCAGTAGGGTTGGAACATGATGATCTTTAAAGTCCCTTCCAACCCAAACCATTCCATGATTCTGTGAAATACAGGATGCTGGAAACTCAAGGAAGTCCATAGTATAATGCAAAACAGAAATTTTATATAAACCAACATGAGGGATATGAATGAGATCTAAGGCACAAATGTTTCAGTTTCTGAGATGGAATTGGATCAAATGTGACTGACAATTTAATACTTTATGTGTAGATAAAGACATCAAACCAAGGTAGATTTCAAAACTTAAATTGCCTACTCATACAAGTTAATTAGACTTTTAATAAAATTCCATGAAGTGCTAAAGAGGAATATCTAAAGTTCTTTCTCTCGTGATTTTTGCCTTCCCATCCACAGTAAATAAGATTTTTATTTCAGCTTGAATAGGGTCAAGTAGACTGAGGACATGCTGACATGTTAAGCTGCCACATCAGAATATTCCTGATCTAAATTCAATGGCATTTAAGCTCAGTTTTATCTGCTTTTGCACTACTTAATGCTAACTTGACTTTGCTAAATTCTTTGCAATACATGCAGAGGTACCTGTAATTTACAGGACTTACATTGTGATATTCTGTGACAGAGTTAACTAGCTTTTTTGAGTGCCATGCAAAAGACTGTGATTCCCACTGTGCCACCTCTTCCACTGTCATACTTAACTCTGCTTTTTGTGGTATTTATATGCCAGGGTATCTTACATGATTTTAATATTCCTAGGGATGAACAAGAAGCAGCAGAAGGTGTCAGCTAAAGATGAACCAGCTTCAGGCAGTAAGGGCAGTAATACATCACAGGTATGATACATCAACAGTCTCTGAAGATTTGTGGGATTTATTATTGGGAACTCAGTAGCTGAAAGAGAGGTAATAATTTCCTTTGTGCAAGTTACTGGTGTTATTGCATTGAATGAAATCAACAACTTTAGAGACTGCAAATATCAAATACAGCCCAACTGCTCTAGTAAAAATTTATGGACCATATTGCAGATTTGTGTCATTCTTTTCCAAGCAGAACAATTTAGGAAGAGAATGAAGATGAAATAGAGGTTGCATTATGACCCCTAGCAACTCCTTGCCTTCTGAGTTTTAGACTTCCAGAACAATGATGCAAAAGAAATTGAGAATGGTTATTGCTGGGAAATGAGCAGCATTTAATTTATAGCAAGTGATTTTTTTCCTTTTCACAAATTTTACATGTTGAACCATTATAATTCTGCTGTATCTAAAGCAAATTCAAAGCATCTATGCATAGGGCTAAATTTCAAGAAAGAAATCTTATATCTGTCTCCATGATTTGCACATAGAAATTACAGAACAATCTGGCTTTGAAGATAGATTGGCATGTCCCAGTAGAAGATCTCAGAAGTAGGAAAGCAAATAAAATATCAGGGTAATGAACAAAGATTCAGTGACTAAATTCACCTTTCTTTTCCTTTTCTTTTTCCTGATAGCAATTTGTTTATTAGTAACACTGGTATTTCTGATAATATTTTTAGTTTTGTAATAAATAGGGACTTTTGGATATTATTTTTCTGGATAAAGGAGTTCAACTCTCTCCTACAATAATGCAAATAAGTAATACGTGTTTTTTAATAAATTTTATTACATTTAGAAATAAAATAGTCAATATAGAAAGACTGCCTCTACCTTTATTCATTAATAAACCACTAAAAATAGCAGCTGTTTCCTTTGTTGCTTTTTGACTCTGTTTGTTTTACTGCACTAATTCTATTTTCTCACTTTTTTACATCTCAGTCACAGAAGAAAGGACAGCAGTCGCAATTTTTGCAAAGCCGTAACTTAAAATGCATAGCCTTATGTGAAGGTAAGCTGAAAGCCCTTGTGAAGCTGTTTTAGTTGTGGTCACAGGATGCACAGATTACAGGGTGCAAATCAGTGGGAGCTTTAGTTGGTTGTATAGGTAAGAAACTTCTGGTAGGTGTAGGAGTGCCTGCTCAACAGCTGACCTTTATGCTTCAGTAAGAACGTTTTCCCTCTTTGAACAGAACCTGTAACAAATGCTGAATTGTCATGGAGTATCATATACATAGAGTGACTGATCATCTTGTCTGTGTTTCAAATGTGATCCTCTTCCTAAGAAGAAAACCAAAGTCATGTCCTTTATTTGAAGCACTGACTTCTTGCAAGTTCTTGACAAATGCTTTAAACACACAAAAGTCAGGAAAAAACACCTTTCATATAGAATTTCCAAATAATTTTTCACTGTTCAAACAAGCATACTGGTCATCTGGCAACTAGTATGTTCTCTTTGTTTGCTTCAGAAATTTTGGGAAGTAAAAATCTAATGCTTGAGTACAGTCACTCTTGAAAGAATTGGCTATTCTTTCAACAACTAATGAAACCTCAGCAGGTTTTGAGAACAAATTGTGACATTTGAATAAGAAGTGCCTCTGTAGTTAGGCACTAATCGTAGAAATTATGTTTACCCAATTTGCCCATCATTTGGAGCATTTCTTTGTTTTAAAAAGTGAAAATTAAGACAGAAGGTGGAAAATGTGTCATTTCAAAATAGAAGCTTTCAGCTGTACATGAGTAAGGATCTGTCAGTCAACATAAAAAATGCAATTTGAACTGTACAGAAAAATACAGAAATTTAGTTCTGAAACTTCCATAAGGAACAAAATTAATTACTTGGCCTTTAATGCCTGAGTTTTTAAATGTAAACTACATCTTTCACAAGGACTTTTTCATCCATTGTTCTTTCCTTGCACTTATTAATGGATTCCCAATTTTGTAGGAGTGAATTTTAAGTATTTGGTAAAATACATTTTGCAGCTTTCATATTCACTTCATTTCTCTGTGTAGAGAAGGTGGTTTAGGGGAGAAGATTAATAAAGATTTTAAGTAAAATTAATTACAAGAAACTTTTGTTAAAAATTGCAATTCATGAAAGAAATAGTATCAAAATTGAATATGCATGCAGTTACAATAAGGTTAGGATAAAATAAACGAGGCTATTTCAGTTGTACGGGACCTACAACTGTCACCCAAGTCCAATCCTGACCAATTCAGGACTGCCCAAACATTAAGGTATGTCATTAAGAGCATTGTTTAAATTCTCTTGAACACTGACAGATTGGGCACAGCAAGGGCTCTGCAGGAAGTCCATTCCAGGGTTTGACCAGCTGTTATGGCTCAACCCCAGCCAGCAGCCAAGCCCCACACAGCCATTCACTCACTTTCCCCCAGCAGGGCTGGGGAGAGATCCAAAAGGTAGAAGCCAGAAAGTTCAGGGGTTGAGATAAAGACAGCTTAATAGCAAAAGCAAGAGCCCTGCACGCAAGCAAAGCAAAACAAGAAATTAATTCACTGCTTCCAATGGGCAGGCAGCTGTTCAGCCATCTCCAGGAGAGCCCAGCCCCATCACAGGTAGAGGTTAGTTGGGAAGTCCCACACCATCACTCCAAATGTACCTCCCTTTCCTCCTTCTTTCCCCCACTTTATATACTGCCCATGATGTCACATGGTCTGGAATATCCCTTTGGTCAGCTGGGGTCACCTGTCCTGCCTGTCTCCTCCCAACCTCCCATGAATCCCCAGCTTTCTTGGAGCGTGGCGGTCCAAGAACGAGAAAAGGCTTTAGCTGGCTCTGTGTGAGTCCTGCTCAGCAGTAACAAAAACATTTCTATGCTATCAACCCTATGTTCAGGACAATCCAAAAACTGCCCCATGCCAGCCACTGGGAGGAAAATTAACTGGCTAGCCCAGTCTAACCCTCTTAGTAAAGAAATGCTTCAAAATGTCCAGTCTAAACCTCCTCCAGCAGAGCTTTGAATCCTTCCCACACATCCTGTCACTGCATACCAGGGAGAGGTGCTCAGCACCTCCCTGCACCCTTCCCCTCCTCAGGAAGCTGCAGAGTGGTGAGGTCACCCCTCAGCCTCCTTTTCTCCAAACTAGACAACCCAAATTCCTCCATTAATCTCCAGGACCTGTTTTCCAGCCCTCCCACCAGCTGTGTTTCCCTCCTCAGGATGCACTGAAGGCCCCTCCCATCCCTCAGCTGCAGGGCCCAGCAGGGCCCACGATGAGGCTGCCCCAGGCTGAGCCCAGCGGGGCCGTTCCCTGTCCGGGCTGTGCCGTGCTCGGTGCCCTGGGATGGGCTTTGTCCCCTGTCCGGGCTGTGCCGTGCTCGGTGCTCTGGGATGGGCTTTGTCCCCTGTCCGTGCTCGGTGCTCTGGGATGGGCTTTGTCCCCTGTCTGGGCTGTGCCGTGCTCGGTGCTCTGGGATGGGCTTTGTCCCCTGTCCGGGCTGTGCCGTGCTCGGTGCTCTGGGATGGGCTTTGTCCCCTGTCCGGGCTGTGCCGTGCTCGGTGCTCTGGGATGGGCTTTGTCCCCTGTCCGGGCTGTGCCGTGCTCGGTGCTCTGGGATGGGCTTTGTCCCCTGTCTGGCTGTGCCGTGCTCGGTGCTCTGGGATGGGCTTTGTCCCCTGTCTGGCTGTGCCGTGCTCGGTGCTCTGGGATGGGCTTTGTCCCCTGTCTGGGCTGTGCCGTGCTCAGTGCTCTGGGATGGGCTTTGTCCCCTGTCTGGCTGTGCCGTGCTCGGTGCTCTGGGATGGGCTTTGTCCCCTGTCCGGGCTGTGCCGTGCTCAGTGCTCTGGGATGGGCTTTGTCCCCTGTCTGGCTGTGCCGTGCTCGGTGCTCTGGGATGGGCTTTGTCCCCTGTCTGGGCTGTGCTGTGCTCGGTGCTCTGGGCTTTGTCCTCGGGGCTGCCCTGCCCCGCTGACCCACACGGAGCCCAGCACCAGCCAGCCCCACCTGCCCCTACAGCTGTCCAGCCACTCCTCTCCCCCTTTATCCCTGTGCCCGCTGGTACTCCATCCCAGGTGCAGAATTCAGCATTTGGACTTGTCAAATTTCACCCCATTTAAGATTGCTCAGTGCTCCAATCTATCTAGATCCCTCTGCAAAGGCCTCTTGTCCCTCAAAAGAATCCACAGCACCTCCAAGTCTGGATCATCAAAACTTGCTGCTGGTGCATTCACCTGCTGCACACGGGTGGTGGATAAATCCACAGAACAGAACTGGCCCTGGAATGGAGCCCTGAGGAGCACCACTGGTGTGACCAAGCACCAGGCAGATGTTGCCCCATTCACTACAACCCATTGGGTTCAGTCCCTCAGGCAGTGCTTCACCCATCACACCGTGACCCTGCTCATCCCACAGCTCGACAACTTGTCCAGAAGGGTGTTCTTCAAACGCATTTAGATATTTTCAAATGCAGATTGATGGCATAGCTTCTAGTTAGCAATAAAAAGCTTTCTTTCCTGTATTGTTCTCATTCTGCTGGTAAACAACCTATCATCAAATACATAGAGCAAGTTTTGGCAAGCTTTTTATACGTATTGAGTCATGATTGCTACTTGATTTAAATATTTGGTAGTATTGCACATCCCCAATTCACCATATAGCAGTTTCAGGCTTTGTCTTAAGCATCTTGGTTTTGGATCAGCCATCACCAAACACAAATCTGTTCCAAATGCTGATGGAATGTCTCGACCCTCATTAATATCCCTATGGCTTTTTCAATTTAGTTTTTAAATGCGTTTTTAAGCTTTCATTCTGTTTGACAACTTGCTCCCATACATCATGCATCTGTGTTTTCAGAAAAGTGTATTTTAGAAACAAGAATCAAGTTCACCTCCCTTTTTGTACTAGCAGCCAACTCAAAAATCTGCTCTGCAGCACAGACACGTGGAGTAAAGCTGCACATTCCCAAAAGACTATTTAAAATGTATAAAACCCAAAGTCTTTTAGAAAGGTGTTTTCCAGGCATGTTTTCATCACTATGAAATTTATTCTTTCTCTGATAGTGATAACCTCACCTGATCTGCACAAACATGGGGAGATATGGGTAGTTCCCAACACGGATCACGTGTGTACAAGATTTTTCTTTGTGTGAGTACAGAGCTTCTCTTACCATTCACCTTCATACTAGACCTTTTTCTTATGTTTCCTCCAACAGTTGTAATTAAGTAGATAAAAGACATTTCTTCCTAATTCTGTTCAGTATTCCTTCAGTTTTAATCTTCCACTGTACTTAATTGTGCTAGAAATGTATGGATAAGCTAGTGTCAAAGGTTTAGTAGATGTCTTGTTTTAGTACAAATGAACAGAGAGTTCATGAATTTTCCTATTCAGTGGCATTACTTCATGTTATAGTAGGTCTGTCCATGTATTGTGAAACGTAATTTCTATTTGGCTGTGTGTATTTAAGCTGAGAAATTCATTGAAGGCTTCCTGTCTGTGCTGTGAGCATTTCCCCCTTTCACCAAAACACTTGTCCCTTTTGGGTTTTAGTGGCTTATTCAGCCTCGTGGTTTCAGTGACAATGGCAACCTTACCACCTCCCACTCCAGAGTTCAGGATCTCTATATAAAGATGAAGCACAGCAGAGCACTTCAGTAGAAACATGTTAACTTATGGAATAAGCACTTATAGAATGAGAGTTTTTGATGTTTTTACGTAGATTAATAAAACACTAATATGTTATTATTTACTGTACCTTTTCTTTTTTTAGTTATGAAGATGGTCAAGTGGGTGATACAAGTATAAATACACAGGAACCAAACATTCATAAAGAGATTCTTCGAGTCATTGGCAATCAAACTGCTACTGGTTAAAAGGACCACTCTTATTTAATTGATGTGAAGCCTTCCTCAGTCTCAAAGCTGGATTTTGAACTGAAGAAGATGCAAAAAACTAATTTATTATTACTACACTAAGCAAATTAACCATTTGAATACTTACTGTTTTCTTACTTAGTATTTCGTATCTCATCAAAATACCTGAGATGGTATCAATTAGCAACTGTAGGGGTGCAAAGTCTATTATTATACTAAAACAATTAATAATTAAACAGGCATTTGAGTTGCTCACAATAAACAGACATTAAAAAGGACTTTTGTGCTGATATTTTTATACTAAACTTCAATTGGAAGTTTTAGTACTGTATACTGGTATTTTAAATTTAGAATGACTGAATTACAAGTAAGAGAGAAGATTTTATAGCGGAGCACCTGTATTATGCAGGATACTTTGCAATAAGTAAAATATTCTCGTATTAAAACACAATAAAAGGTTGTCTGAAACATGTAAAATTCAAGAGATTGGTTATCTGCAGCTATCTTTGATTCTTTTTATTTTACACAAATGCAGTTAGCATTTAGACTCAAAGGTGAAAACAACAATGCATTTTTTATTTACTGGGTGAAACAAAGCAAAATGAATGTGATGGTATATGTTCAGCTTTCTTTATCTTCTCTGGAACACTGTCTTACCCATTAAGCAGCTCAGTTGCATTTTTTAATTATACAAGCCTAGGAATACCTAAAAAACCTAAAGCTGTTAATTTCCTTTTTAGAAATTTTGTTTTTATATACCAGATTTTACAATTTCATTAGATCAACAAAGTTTTTTAATGTCTGCATCTTAACTTCAGTGAAACTGCTCTGTGATGAAATTTATCCACATATTTTAAAGTATGTGCTGAGTTAAGGCTTTTACATGGTTGAGTTGATTGTTGGTGCATCAGAAAATATATACAAATGCAAAATTCTACTGATTTTGTCTTGGTAAAATAGTTTTGTTAATTAATTTCTAAGCGATAAGAAATCCATTTAGATATCTCTGTCTTTTAAATTAATAACTGTTTTTTCCAAGTGAGTAGGATGGCAACACAGATAGAGAAGGGTCCAGTCTCCAAGACAAAAAGCATACCCTGTGCCCTGATGAATGCCCTTGGCAGGCCTCATGGTGGCTATCCTGAAGCATCAATCACACCCTTGAATATGGAGAGCAGTTCAACTTACCCATCTGCAACTACTACAAGCCACCTCAGAAAGCAAAAATAGACTGAAACTTCTCTTATGTTACTTTCATAATAAAGATACTAAAGCACTGAATAACAGCACAACAGAGCACAGGTGTGTTTGTTTCTTTTAAACAGAACTGAATTAGATATGCTGTAATGGGTGACTCCTTTCTAATTCATGCTACACTCCTGTATTACTTGCTGCAGTTGAAGTGCCCTACAGGTAAAATAGTGGTATTTGGCCTAGGAGCATATACCTGGGGATGTATTTTAGCATTCTACACTTTTGCTTCAGTTTTAGTTTTTCTGGGTTCATATCCAAACTCATAAAGCAAATTCTGTTTGCATATCCCCGTTTTGCTGTTAGTTCTATTGACTTGCACCCTCATTTGGTGGACCTCTAAATTAGAGAAGCACTACTCTAATTGTTGTCTTTCATGCTGGGACACAGGTTAACTTATTGAAACAAAGAGATTTCCTGAAACTTGTCTGTCTACATAAGGACTGCCATAGGTTGTGTGACTGCAAAATGTCCACAATAATTCAGAAGTGGAGTTGAAACCCTGGCATGACCACCTCTGTGTAATGGTTCTGCCATATGTGTCTAAATCACTCTGTTTTGCCTAACAAAAGGAAACTGGGAAGCAAGTCCACAAAGATGTTCTGTGATTGTTTGCTGAGCTGATAGTCCACCACTCTATGATGCCTCTTCCAAAAAAACTAGGAGAAAAGAGTGAACTGGAGAAGCCAAGTAAACAGTCATCTTCCCCGTCCCCTCAAGCTTACAGCAGGGTCAGAAATGAAATGCCTGAAGGAAGGAATCTGAAATGTAGCTAATGAGTTGACCTCTGTTTGCCTTGTGAAGTTGTAATACTGGTCATGCATGGTGCTATCATAAGGAAAGGGAAGGGAAAAAGACATCGCTGCCAAATTTTAAGACTGCTCAGAGGTTTGTTTTAAATGGATGAGCCACAGTAAAGGACAGTGTGGGGGAAAGCAGGATTCCAAGTTGTATGGAGGCCTTGCTGTTGTAAGGTGCCTGTCTCAGGGAGTGCTGAGGTGATTGATTTAAGGGGGCAGAAGTACGGTGAACAAGAGTAAAAGGTAGAATGTGAGAAGCACAGGGGTTACAAACCAGTGGAAGAGGGCAAAGCCTTTCAGGGAGAAAGGTAGTTCTGAAGGGAGATGATGGCATTAGCAGCTCAGGCCCCACGTGGTACCTGGCAGGAAAAGGGACTGGCAGAACCAAGCTGCAGCATGGGGATGCACAGCCCATGGCAGTGTGGGGCAGCACCATGCTTGGTGCAACAGGGCCAATTGAAAAGATGTCTCTAGGCTACAGTGCAGACACACTAGCCTGGTGCACTACATAAACAGCAACCGAGCTAGAACAAAATTCTTTGGCCGGAAACTCGGTCACATTTTACTTCAGCCAGTATATTAATGAGAAACTTCCAAGGCTTTGTATTATTTGCAGGTGAATTTGATTCTTCAGATCATTTAACAAAGTACTAGTTCTCATTATTTTTAAAAGACGAGGGGAAGGAGGGATTTGGCATCTGTTAGTTGAAATTAAATAATCCTTATATAGGAAACGTCAAAGATGAAACAAAGACTTTTATCACCAAGAACTGGAATGAGAAAGCCTGAAGATAGGATTTTTTTTGAAGGACTTTTCCTTTGGGGTTTTATTCAAAGGTGGCAGTTGCATGTTGCCAAACGCTTCCAAATAACTTACATTAGCATGGATTCCAGGGGATGAAAAATAAAGATCCCAGGGTCATTTGAGCAAGACCCTGTGTTATGCCCAAAGCCCTTGCATTTCCCTTCATCTGTTACCATGCACACATATTGGTGATGGACCAATCATTGTAACTCCTGCTGTAAAAGATGCAGGCTTTCCACAGATGGCTTTTAATCAAAGCAAGTAGAGCCCCAGGCTCTGCCATCTCTCTCGGTAGAAATTTCCAAGAAGTTATTGCTGTCGCCATACCCAGTGTGGAGCAACCAAGGGAGTTCTTGGTAAATAACTTTCTAATTTCTTGCTACATCCTACAACAAAATTCAAGCCCTCCTTATGGTGGAAAAGTTTGACAGAAAAATTACGTTAGTCCTTTAATGTTGAACCCTAATTATGAATTGCCGTATTTATACTGCTGAGTATCTTAAACTTTTAGAAAGGAATCCAGAAAGATGCGTTTAAATTTTCCTTGAGATTCGGGCAAGTATTTTTCATTTAAGGGCTAAATTACGCAGTTTGAGGTATCTTTTTCTATGATATGAATTGACATGGCCCTGTTTTCTTCAACAGTGCTACACTGTTTCGATAACCTGAATCTTTGTGTTCCTGTTTCTTACCATAAAGTGGCCAGGTTGTGTAATATTTTGGTTAATGTTTTACAGGAACTAGTCAATGACACTTGAATTTTTAGGCTTAAATTTTTGCTCTACAGCCCTTGAGAAAAATTTTAATGAAGCTGTATGATTTTAACATAATAGCTGTTGGTACTAAAACCGCATCTGATGAATTATGCTAAGATTTCCTTTTGTTAATACAAACATAAAGTCACTCCAGATTAAGACTTTGTGCATAGATCAATTAAACTTTGCTTATAAATCACTTACTAATGTGAAAACAATTAGCATAATTCCTACAAGGATAAATACAAAGTAGAAAAAAAAAAAACTAAAAGGGAGCAACTGAATTAAGAGATTCATGGTTTAGAAGGAGATACAAAAAAACCACAAGCCCTAAGTAAATGCAAAAGTAGTATTTAGTTACTTAAGAATTATATTAATTTAGATAGATTGTTTTCTTAGCTCTGGGAAATGAAAGGGAGATACAAAGAATATGAGCCATGACTCACTACATGCAGCCTCTGCTGGCAGTGCTGCTGCAGCTGGAACGGCCCTGGCCATCCATTCTCTTCTCTCCTGTGGCACACAGCATCCTGTGGTGGTTTATTTGCAAAATTGAGGTGTTAATCTGGTGTCCATGCAATTTGTTCATTACAAACACCACCTCAAGGTGAAGGATGAGCCTGTTGAGTAAACAGAGCAAGGTCTGTTGCTTGTAGAGCAGTTACAATTCTGTGAGGCGCCGGAAGTTGTTCAGAAAGGATCTTGAGTCCAGTCAGATGAATTTATTCCTTAAATAAATTCCACTCAGGAGTGGAGTGACACATGCTTCAGAAGGGGATAAATAAAAGGGGATAAATAAAAGGGGATAAATAAAAATGGGAAAATTTGCTCCAAGCAGAGCGGCATTCTATGTGCACTGTGCTGTGTGAAATGCACAAGGATGTCGCCAGGAGTTTCAATTTCCCAACTTGTGTTTGGAAACAGGTCTGAAAGCACTGACCTCCTCTGTCTGTCCTGGCATGTCAGTGTTGTACTCCTGCTCACTGGCTGAAGCAACAGCCCCTGACAAGAGCCGAAGGAATGAGACAGCTTGAACTGCTGTTCCATAACATTTTGTTTGCATGCTCCTTGCTAAGTTTCAGTCTGCCACACAACAGCTTTGATGTAAATTACTGCCCGTTACACTTTGCATTGGGATTTTGTATATGTATTAGACATAAGGCTTTTGTAAAGGGAAAAAAAAATTAGTTTTTAGATGAACATATCTACTGTGTTGAAAACCTGTTGAGAAGATTGCATTAAACATTTATCAAAAAGTCAGTAAAAATAGTCCTTATACATAGACAGTTAATTTAATGTTCTAAAAATAATTTTCGAACTTACCCAGTATATATTGTATCTTTGAATTTTAACAAATAGCCACTCCTTTATGTAAACATAAAATATGCCAATGTTTCTTTTAACTCCATAGCCTTTTTTTCTCCAGATAAATTTATTAAATTCCGTGCACAAAATCATACTGCAGCCTGCTATTTAGCCTATGGTGCCTTAGAGTTACTCAAATATTTAACAAAATGGAGATAATGTAAATACTGCCAGAAGATCACTAAGGCCAAATATTTTCTCTATTCACTTTTTACTGCACTTGCTTTCTATTGCTATTTAAGCCTCTTTTATTCAGCTTTGTAACAGCTATAGCATTGTAGCCAATGTAAATGTTTACCTTCAATAAATCAGAATTTGTTCAACAAGCACTGGGCATTTGGGCACTATTTTGAGAATTCTGTTCGAAGTTAAAACAGCCATCTAAGAATTAAACTGCATCTGAAGCAGTTTCTTGACTTTTGCTAATCTCAATGACATCTAAAAGTTATGTCATGCTTTTACACATGTTTTTGAAGTAATTTTTTTTTTCAGTGATCTTTTTAAAAACACTTAGATGAACAGTAAAACCAGCTTTTCATGCTGTGTTTATCTGAATGGGTGACCCAAGTATAATAAAAGCATTATTTTGCATGTACAGTATCATAAAATGCATAAAGATGTCTCAAGATGCTTTTTATAATTGCTTTTAAAGAAATCCTCTGTTTTTCTCTAGAGCTGTTTTTGTCATGAAAACACAGCAAATATATGACAAACGGTGTCATACTTTAATGTGGCTACATTTAAAGCATAAATACACATCTGCAACTCATAAAATATGCAGACATTTGTGGGACTGGTTATTAATTCAGTGAATGTACTGTTTTTTCACTGCCTGTGAACTCATTTTAATTATATGGGTGGATGTAGCTTGCAACTTTTGAAAATTTTACCCATTGTTTGTTAAATTCATTATTTTGTGATTGCTGATTTTGGATTGAAAGAGTCAAAGTGGTACTGACTATTATTTGACTGCTGTGAAGTGTATTACACAAATATGACTATCAGACAAAAAGATGCATCATTGCCACTCTAAATGACTGATAATTTGCCTTCAATTTAACTGTAAAGGCTGGAGCTTGAATTCTCTAATATCTCTAAAAGATAGTCTAAATTTGGGGGATCTTAAATTTGGAAGCAGTAACTTCCAAACTCATAAAAGAAGAGCTGAATCAGTGGGGAAATCTTAGACTTCTGTAGAATTGGTACCCACAGAGAGCAGGAGGGACAGAATTTATATTTGCTTTGGTTTAACTTACTTCATTTCCAAGTGGCTACATCAAAAGTTCTCTCAATATGCACCAATACTATGTTTTCTGTCGAGAAGGTCTTTGGTTCATTGTATTCACCTGTTGAAAAGTTCCATGTGGGACCCAAGAGATTAGTAATCCAAACAGCAATTGACAGCACTAAAAAAACTACTGCAATGTACAAGAGCTACTTTTAAATGCACACATTGCAATTTTGACAGGAGGAAGGGCAGAGTATCTTCTAAGGAAATACCACCATTGCAAAAAGAGCATACTCTTTTCATTAAGCCACATTTGCAAACACTTTAAGAGAAGAAGACTTAAGGAATGAAGCAAAGGGCTCAGTGCCTTGCAAAAACCTAGTGTCAAAACAGATGAAAAAAGGGAGCAGCACTTAGAAAAAATATTAAATTGTCATTTTTATTAGACAACATTGTATATCCCTCAGACTGATTTTCTTAAATGTTGCTAACATTTTCCATTCACAGTTAAGGAGAGAAGTGCAATTCAACACATAGAAATTGAAGCCTCTGAACAAGGCATAAGACCCTTTTTAGCATCAGCACTGTCTCTAGCAAATCCAAGTGTGAGGCGTCAGCTATTGGATTCCAGCCAGTTCCTGAAAACTGGCATTTTGCAGGATGCTGAAGCTGTGGGAATTACACTAGCAGCAGGAACAGTGACTGCTGCAGAAGCAAGAACAGCACAAGTCTCAAGGGATTATGTCTGGAACAAAATACAGGAACTCCTGGCTTATGGTTTGCTCAACAAAAGCCAGAGCTTATCATCAGCAAAGCAACTCTAATTTGTAACTTTTAAAGAGAAAGCTTTCCATTGTTCGGGAGAAAAAAGAAAAAGAAAAAGAAAAAAGATTAGTTTTCTTCAACCTGTTGGCCTGTAGCTGGATAGTTCAGTCTAGTTGTGTGTCTGGGGCAGTGTCCCAATGTACTTGCATGTAGCAGGTTTACCTACAGCAGTCATTAGCAACTTTCTTAGAGATCTCAAGCAGAATGAGGAACGTCTCAATTAGCTGACAGTTCCTTGGAGCCAGTTGTATATTTTATATATATTTCACATATATAAGGTCTGTGTAGGTAACATATTCCAGAAAGGGAATAGGTGGCTGATACTGTCCTTGCTGGTTTTAAAGTCTGATCAGACTGTTCTTCCCATGTGAGCTGCTGAGCAAACAATTTTGCTGATTTTTTTTTAAAAAAAAAACAACTTCATCTCTCCTGATCTTTCCATCTCTCCTAGACAACAGCTTGAAAATTTAATTCAGTATGAAGAAGCTCAAGGATGAGAGTAGTCAGAGGCTAAACTAATTGGAATAAGTATAAATGTAATTTGAATGTATATAGATGAAAATATGTAAGTATATATTTAAAATTTTGCATATAATTGCAGGAACGTAAGCTGAAATGGAACTTTTGACTCAAAACTAAGGATCACAATATCACTGTTTACAACACTTCTGACAGATGCAATGTATTACAAACAAGTTTTAACTACCCTAATGTGATAGGTCAGCAATTTTGCTGGCATTTTGTCAATGACATGTTTTGCTAGCAGCTTTTAAATTTTTGCCTGTGGGTAATTCAGTCACTCCTCCTCTCTGTGTGCTATCACATAGCTGGCATGTTGTGCTTCATGTGGTATTCCATATGTGTGAAATTGTATTATTCCTCTCTTCAGCTTTTTATTGTCTTATGTAAACTTTGATTTCATGCTTGCCATTCTAATCAGTAGTACATGAATATCAAAAATCTCAAGATCTTCCAGCACCAGTCTCATTTCAGATTCCTGCAGATACTTTATGCTTTGGAACTTTGCAGCTTTTTTTCAGCTGCATCTCTTGACAGTACCAATAACATTCAGTCCATTTTATGCCCTGGTTACAGAGGTCTTTGGGTGATTACTAAACACTTCGTTAAACCTAAGAGGTGGCACTTCTGTCTTTCTGAGAGTTGATTTATCTTTTTTGTCTTTTATCTTATCTTGAGAAAAGATCTATTTTCTTTTTATTTTTTTTTTAAGTCTCCAGTGGTCTCATCCACTACCAAAAAGTTTCAAAAAAATTAGAGGACTTGTTGGGGAGATGATAATTTTACTGTTTGTTATGTTGTTCGATGACTTCATATTCTGTATATCTGTGCTAATGTGACCTGAATTCCTGATCCATTGCAGATCTCTTTCCTATAGCTCTTATTGCTCACAGAGATAGCCTTTAGAAAAAGCATTAGAAATGAACATTAAAGTACAATACTGAGTATGTTTCAGTTAAAATGCAAAAATATGCAGCCATGAATAGTAAAAAAAAATGTATTGAAATTACAGTCCTTCAATATGAAAAGCATGTGTAGAAACTATTAACTTACACATGAGAACAAGAATGTGTGGCCAAATAGGTATGCCAAAAAGGCTGCTGTTAAAAGCTAAAGAGTTTTGTAAACACTGTTTCCTGTCATAATTTTCTTTCATCTAAGCAAATTTGGCAATCTAAGTTCAAAATACTCTCTACCTGTAGTTCTGGCTCTGTTTTTAAACAGGATTCAAATTGAATTGCTGGTCTTTCCTTCACAGATTCTTCTTTTCCTGAGTTTTTATGAGGAAAGTTTACTGGGGTCTTAATTAGTTTAAAGAGTGTTACTGATCTCCTAAATTAATCTGCTTGAACAATTTCCATAAATTGATTTAAATTGTGTTTTTTCATCAATAAGCTACCATAGTCATTTGCTTCTTTTCCATGGAGATTTTTTATGTTTGTAAACCTCAAGTCTTGAGTTTTTTTTACTTGAACAAATCTTTTCTTAAGGGGATTGAAAGACTTGATGGTATGTGTGCATGAGATTTATTAATGAAAATTTTACTTTTGTCTTTGTAAGTGGTGTCTCAGTGGCCTGGGCAGCAGATGCTTGGTGTAATGCAACAATTTATGAATTGGTCCCAATGAGGACTGATTTGGATTTTGGCTTTTAGGGTATCATTGACCCACTGGATAAAGCTAAAAATTCTGACTATTCTGATCAAATTATGTTGTCTGTAAATTATGTTACTTTGTGTAAACTGTTCCTTTACATTACCTGCTCTGTGAATCTCTATTCATATATATTCCTGCCAACTCTACTATGCATGAATGCAAAGAAAGAAACAAAGGTACAATAAAGATGTGGTTCATGGTCCCTGCTGACTGGAAATTGTGTGTGGGTTCGTGTAGGGTATATTTGTGCAAGAGGTCACTCTAGCAATTTTGTGAGCTGAACAGTTGCCTTTCATGCCCAGCAATGTTTTTGGGCCTGTTCATTTTGCTTGTATAGGCAGAGCCATCCTGGTCAGACTTTGTTTGTCTAGATCAAAATCTTTGCTCTGAAGTGACAAAGGTCTTCCTTGGTGGAAGATTACATTCCTTTGAGCGCTGCTGTGCTTGCTTTTCACTTTGTACAGTTTCCTGTGACTAAATGCAAAATGGGTGAAGGATACAATTATTTTGATTTGTAGCATTATTCCTACATCATGAGTAAGTAAAAGTGAGTCCACAGCATTCAGGCCTCTATATAAGCTTCAGTATCCACAATAGACTTCAATTTTCTCTGATTGGATATATATACACATGCATGTATCCTTTAATTTTGATATTTTGATTGCCAAGTAGGTATTTGAATACAAAAAAATTGAAGAACATTGTTTTATATACATGGAGATAATCTAGACTTACTGAGAAAGCTGAGTAAGTAGAGCTCAGTTATGAATAACGTTTTATTTCAGTGCTTTGCTAAACAGAGACTGCTGAATCCTGTGGGTGGTTTTATAAAAAGATATGAGCAAACATCTACTGGAAAGTTAATTCTCTCTGATCAGAACAGATTCTTGAGGTGCAGGGCTTGTTGTTCAACATATTCCATCCCACCAGCCCCAAAACAAGGATTTGATTAAATGCTTGTACTTGCTCTTTTTTTTTTTTTCTTCCTTTTTTTTTTTTTTTCCTCCCCACCAGAAACTTTCTCTGGGCAAATAACTGTATCCAAAACCTTTTCTAACTGTAAAAGCCATTGCCAGTTAATCACAGCTATGTCAGTTTAAGGATGTGATTTCCACAAGTTAGTCCCTTAGATTTATGGTGCTCTCTATGATTTTTATTTTCCCCCCACATTATGAATGCCTCATTTCTCTTGAGGGTCATAAAAACTTGAAAGGTATAGTAGCAATATACAATGCAGACTTCCTTGCACCCTCTTGCTGGTCGGCATAAAACCTGAATTGAGGTACTCATTTCCTGCAGTGATTAATCAACATAATGTGATCACTTGATGAAAATCAGGCTATAGTAGTTAGATATTTTGAAGAGGAATGTTGGGCTTGAGGTTTTTGTTTCACAGAGCCCTTTCTGCATTCAGTGAAATTTCTTCTTGTGATTTGAGCTCATCTCCTGTATCTTTAATTTTGATTTCATTTCTTTAGGTCAGGATATTGGGCCAACCAGCTGAGGGCTACTTAACTGAGGAAGCAATTTTCCTTACAGTATTGTTCCTTCAGTGTCCATACTAAACCAAACTGCTGGTATGAAATGCCTTTCCAGTGTGTTTTTTGGTGGGCAGGGTTTGCCTTCTGCAGGATGCACCAGGTAGTGTGCCTTACAATGTGTCCATTCATGCAAGTTCCATCTGAACTGAGTGCTATCTTCAGTTACACGTGAGCCATGGGGTCCTTCACCTCCTCCAACTAAGCAGATGCATTTTACTTGTCTCATGGAGCTTCAGACTGAACCATTTGTTTTAATTCAGCTCCAGCAGCTCCAAAGACTCAGAGTAGAACACATATTATTGCTCAAGAAAATACTTAGTTCTGTGCTCACATTTTAAGCCTTTCCATAAATGCTGTCTTGGAACTGTACTCTGTTATTGCCACAAAAAGTATCAGACTGCCTGAGGACCCCTCCCAAAAGGACAAACCAAGAGAGCAGGGGCTGTTCTGTCTGGAAAAGAGAAGGGTCTAGGGAGACCTTATTGCAGGTTTCCCATACCTGTAGGAGACTTAAAAGGAGAACAGGGAAAAAACTTTTTACCTGGGCCTGTTGCAATAGGGCAAGGAGTAATGATTTTAAAATAAAAGAGGATTGATTATATATATTCAAACAAGATATAAAGAAATTATTTACAATGAGGACATTGAAACATTGGATCAGTTTGCCCAGAGAGGTAGTGGGTGCCCCATCCCTGGAAATATTCAACGCTGAATGGAACTCTGAGCAACCTGATCTAGCTGAGGATGCCAAGACTGGTTACATGGAATTGGACTAGACAGCCTTTACAGATCCCCTCCAACCCAAACCATTCTATGATTGTGGGGAGAACATTTACCAGAATGTGATCCCCTGGCTATTTCCTGGCAAATCCCTGAGGGCTGGAAGCCGGTTTCCTCTCTTTACCCAGTACTGGCTCGTCAGATTTGCCTCTGTCTTTTCTTATATACACTTAAAGGAGTTTCACGGGAAAAGTGGCCGTGCCGCTGGAGCACAAGCCCTAGCCCAGCGTCAGAAAACCTGGATTTCCTACTGGCTGGGTTTGCCACCTTACCACAGAAGTCACCAAACACATGCTTTTGTTCAAATAATTCTTCTCCTCTGTAAACAAGGTCAGCTGGTAGAAGAATAAAATGTGTGAAGTCCTTCATGGACCTAGGGAGTGATGCTTTTGAGATCTAACATCAATGCTGCAGTAGCAAAAATATAACAGCCTGAGCTTTCAAACACTTGTCAAACTCTGCTCACTTTAGTATAATCAGATTTGGATTCTCATCAATGCTATGTGAGATGAATGCACTACACCCTTTCCTCCACAATCCCATTAAATATGGGTGTGCATGCTAAATTCAAGTCAGAGCCTGTCTTCTACACAGCAGTCCTGAGAGAGATCAGCCTCAAAAACTACAGAAATGCATAGAGTGTATCATACCTAAGGGGAAATAGTGCTAAGAATCTGTAGCTGAAAAAACTTTCTGAACAGGAAAAAAAAAAAGCCTTGTGTCAAAGGCATAGGAACAGATGGTAGCAATTTATCCTAAGTAGGATGTGGGACTGGGGTTCTTCCCTCTGTTCCAAGAACCCCTTTTCCATTATCCTCCTTGTGGTGCAGGGCAGCAGCTGTCAGTTCATAATCCACGGAAAACCAGACACACCCAACACACAACGCCAAAAGAAGATGAGGACAGTGGCATAAAGCCACACGTGTAACATACACCAAAAAGAACTGAAAGCAGAAAGAGTGCATCTTTTACAAAATTCAAAGTGTTCTTCTAGCTTATAAAACTAGTACAGTAAAAGCAAATATTTTCTGAATTATGTCATTGGTTTCATGGGCAGAGAGAGGAAAGTTCTTCCTCAGCAACACTGACAATTGCAAGCACTCCCTGAGGAAATCTGGCTCAAGCACCACGCTGACGACCCATTCCTTCAGCCCCTCACGGTGGACTCAGGACTGACCATCTCAGCCAACACCAGCTGTCAGTAGAAGAGTCCAGGAGAGAGGGAGGTTAATCTGTGAAAGCTAAAACCATAACTCAATAGAACAAGGTCTGCAGAAAAGTGGGTGTGTGGGCAATGTGTTTTCTACCAGGAATCACAGTGAACAAATGGATTCTGGGTAGAGTTCTGCGGGTAATGAGAAATGTGTGTGTCATGTTATATTCCCACTCATTTTCCATATATGGGCAAAACAGACTCATCTTCAGGATGTTAATTGAATTTATTATTAAAAAAATGAAGCAGGGCAATTAGAAATAAAATAAACCTTAAAACACCTTTCCCCCACCCCTCCATCTTTCTCAGCTTTGCAGCCTCCCCTGCAGTGGTGCAGGGACACAGTAAATGGGAATTTACAGTCAGTTCATCACACATTGCTCCTGCCACTGCTCAGGGAGAGAAGTCCTTCCCCTGATCCAGCATGGGTCCCTCCCATGGGAGATAATTGTCCATGAACTTCTTTGCCATGAGTCCATCCCATGGGCAACAGTTCTCCACAAACTGCTGCAACATGAATCACTCTTCCATGGGGTACAGTCCTTCAAAGGTAGGCTGCTCCAGTGTGTGATCACCACAGGGTCTCAAGTTCCACCAGGAAACCTGCTCCAGTGTGGGCTCATCTCTTCATGGGTCTGCAGGTCCCTGCAAGGACCCTGCTCCTGTAGAGTTTTCCCATGGGGTCACAGGCTTCTCTCAGGCATCCTCCTGCTCTGGCCTGGGTCTCCTCCAGGGGCTGGAGGTGGATCTTTGCTCCTCCATGGACCTCCCTGTGCTGCAGGGGCACAGCAGCCTCACCATGGTCTGTACCACGGGCTGCAGGGGAATCTCAGCTCTGGAGCCTGGAGAAGCTCCTGCCCCTCCTTCTCCACTGAACTTGGTGTCTGCAGAGCTGTTCCTCTCCCATATTCTCATCCTGCTCTTCTCTGGCCACAGTCACAACTGTGCAATAACTTTTTTACCTTCTCTAAGTACATTATCACAGAGGCATTACTATAGTTCCTGATGTGCTTGGCCTTGGCCAGCATCAAGTCCATCTTGGAATTATCCAGGATTGGCTCTGTTGGACATGGAGTAAGCTTCTGGCAGCTTCTCACAGGAGCCACCCTTGTAGACTACTCACTACCAAGACCTGGCCAGGCACACCCAATACATCAATACATCTTCTTGACTGGGGTTGGATAAAATAATTTATCTCTGTGAATAGCTGAATATTTACTCTTTTGCCTGTGAAGCGTGCAGTCCAAAAATGTGTAATGTTTTTATATATTCCTTCAGCATGAGACCTGGGAGATTTGATTCTCTTGGAATATGACATGGTTTTCTTTCCATGTTTTTTTGTGTGAGAATAAGGGTTGTATTTTCATGGAGATGTTGCCTGAAGTAGGACTGCAGAAATATACCAGTTAAGGTTCACAACATGGCCTATAATTTGCACATTTGTACTTTATATTATTTACACTTTAGAGGAAGGATTATTTCATAAAATTTTTTAAAATTTTATTTTACTTGGAAAGAACACTTGGAAAGAAAACAATGATCTTTTTAAAAATAAAGATGTATATCGGCATGCCAGCAACTACTAAATGAGTACACATTTGTATATATTAAATCCTGGCAAAGAAGAGCAAGGTTTTTGCCATGGAAAGATTGGCCCTGACGTCAGCATGAGAAGTAACTATGAGCAAACTTGACTTGCCAAAATGTACTAGCATCTCATGGGGTAACTAAAAAGTAGTGATATAAAAGACAGCCACTCCCAAGTACTCTCTGGATGGTTCTACCCCTGTGTTTCCTCTGATTTATTGTTTTTTCTCTTCGCATGTACATAGATGAAATGATACATATACAAAAGGATAGGAAAGCTAGACTGGCAGCAAAAGTGATTAAAAGTGACTAGAACCGAAAATGGTCTTTAGCTGCTGGGAACTGACATCCAAGGTGTAAGAGTAGATATATCTGTTCATTTTAAACATTTGCTTGTCTGGAGCTTTTGCAGAGATGATGTACTTCCTTCTGCATATTTCCAACGACACGATTTAGCCAGGTGTTCTAGTTGGATTGGTGGTAATAAAAATTATTTCCAAACACAATGACTGTGGTATGTTAAATACTTTGTATAAATAGGTGAGGAAAATCCCTACCATATATTTAACTCTCATCTATTTTAATTAGAAATGGTTGCTGCCTTCTAGGATGCCCTCATTGTGGCAATGCTTTGATTGACTATGTCTTGTTCATGAGTGGATATTTCTTTAACTTAAATCTCATAGCTACAAATTGTATCGACTACATTAAAATTTTCTTAAAGTACTTCTGAGGCAACTATAATTGTGTCTTTCAGAAAGGGCAACTGAGGCAGAGAGGAGTAAAATTTCCTCTGGTGTAAAGGCTCCAGGTATATGCTGTTCCACAGAAAGACAGTAGGTTCAGGAAAAAGATGATTAGTGCAAAGGTGGAGGTAGCAGTAGGCTGATAGAAGGGACACAAAATGAATGTGCAGTGACCAGCTTGTGGTTCAGGGCATCTGCATGTCTGACACAATAATATTTCCTTTGTGGCAGAGATTTCTGTGTGCTGGCACCAGACAATTAAATGACATAATTATGCAGCCTAGGAAAATTCCAGTTTGTTCTCCTGCCTCCAGACTGAGCAGCAAGGCAATTTCAGAGTTATCTATAGGGGCTCAGGCATTTGGGCCTAAGCTCCTTACCATTTATGAAAAGATACGATGCAGGTTCATGCAGCAGTACAGACTTTTCTGGCACATCACAGCAAATTTGTCCTTCACTAAAACCTGTATTTAAATAACCTTTGAAATAACACTAAGGTCATCAGTTATAATTTATTACTTTATTCCTAAATTAGGTATTGAATTCACAGAAATAGAAAAACCAGTAAGGTTTGTCCTTCCCCTCTTGTTTTCCGATAATGACTGAAAGGAACCATTTCCTCAGAAAAAGAGCCAAAATGTCAGGGTTTGCCATGCACAGTGGGTACGTGCTGCCATCCTGGGAGCTGGCTTAGCTGCCTAGCAGTTGGCTTTGTGGGAGGGGCAATCAATGGCATTGTATCACACTATTAGGAGTCCTTGCAAAAGACATTTTCTGGTTATGCAGATAGAATGAAATGGAGGCGGCAACATTTCATCTTGAAAATTGTGCTGAGAAGCAGCAGGACACCCTGTTGGAAGCTGTGCAAGCACAGGACGAGGGTATTTCTCAGACTTGTTTTTCAGCTTAGTTTAGATATCAAAAGGGTGTCCTGTCGTTGGCACAGCAAGCTCCATGCACTGCCTGAGTATCCATGCCCAGGGTTAGACTGCTTCTGTTGCCTTGGATTTTCTCTGTTCTCCTCTGTTTTTTAAAAGTTTTTCTAAAGTTCTACTTCAGCCTTCTGTATTTACCTTTTTGTAATGGAGTCTCATGATTTTCACATAAACAACCTATTGTTGTTGTAACTGTCTGTCTTGGTTTGAGACAGATGTCTGCCAGGGAAACTGGGGTTTCCCTTAGAATGGAGAATGTAAACCCCTCACCCCCACCAAATTATAATTTTGCAATTAAGGGCTCTCAGGCAAAGATTTGGGAATAGCAATAACAGTTCTTTACTAGGAATATCAATAACACAAATGTGGTAGAAAAACAAAACCACCCCACCAAACCAGCAAACAAACAAACAACAATTTTGGAAAACCCTGACAGAGTCAGCTACAACCTGACACCCTGTTGGTCAGGGTGTTGGAAGCAATCCAAAAGTGAGTCCTCCTGGAGTGGCAGATGTGGTTCTGTTGAAGTGGAGATGATCCTGTAGCCAAAAAGGGTCCAGGGGTGGTGAGAAGGGGTCTGGTGATGATGACATGAGGTCTGGTGATGGTGAGATGAGGTCTGGTCTTCCTCCCAGGAATCGGGGTGAAGCAAGAGAGCTCCTGTTCCCCCAGTCTCAGTTTTTTCCAGGCAGGAATTGTTGACTCCCCCCAGTGGGTGGGGCATCTCACAATAGGATGATAGAATGCAGATGCACTGCTCTGGGGGCTCTGGGAAGGGTATAGTCCGGGGAGGTGTTAATGGCCCATTATCAAAAGGTACCCGCCCCTTCCCCCCTCCCCCCCCCCCCCCCCACCCTTCCAGAGTTACAAGAGATAAAGAGGAAAAAAAGAACATCTCCCCAACTGGTTTCAGCAGATGAAAATAGAATACGCAATTTAGGTTCCATAACCCAAGACACTGTCCTTTCATGTTTACATTCTTCTCATAAGGAGGAGACTGTTGATGGACTGTTGGGCTGACCAGTGTGGTTGGAGAGGAAGATTTTCTTCCTTCAATCCATGGTCACTGCTGGAATTCTATAAATGTCAAGGTCTGTAAATAAATTTCCCCGTTTTTGCCTTGGACATCTCAGTGTGTGTCGTTTCTTTGTGTCATACTGCGACATGCTTCCCACTACTTCTTTAGCAAGAAAAGATGTGCAGTCTGTCCAATGATCAAGGGTGAAGCTTTCATAAGCATTTGATGTGTGGGAACCTTAAATTCCATTTTAAACCCCTTTTTGCTTACAGTGCTTCTGTAACCTCTTTAATACTTCAGCATGTTGATTTGCAACAGAACTGGATTTCTAAATTTTTATCATTTCTGGGCACAAACATGGACAGCTGTAGCCACTTAGGTGCTGATGTACACCATGATATCTGATTTCTTATTGCCCCCGAAACAAGACTGCAGAGGAATACTTGGTAGAAAAAGCAGTTTTATTGAGAAGAAGCAATTCAGTAAAGTTTAAGAATGCTTTTTGGATGCCCCATCCATGGAAGTGTGCAACGCCATGTTGGCAGGGCTTTGGGCAACCTGGTCTAGTGGAAGGTGTCCCTGCCTATGACAATTTAATTCTATGAGTCTATGTTTCTACATATTGTCTTCTGTGAATTAATATTAAATAGAGACAAGGAGAAGCACTGCCAGCGCACAGCTGAGGAGGCTATGTTCCCAAATTTCTGTCTGCTGGACAGTCAGCCAGCCTCCAGCAGTGTTAAGGATCTCTGCTTCCAAGGATACTCAAGGATTCCTGGGACTCTGTCAGGGCATTCGGAGAATAGGAACTGGAGAAGATTTCAGGATGCAGATGGTCAGTGTCCTAGAATCATACCACAGTATGTTGAGCTACCTTTGAGAGTCATTGAAATGTTCACCGCTAATGTTTTATTTTAGAGGTTTTGTGTCCGATTTTCCACTCTGGTAGCAGTTTTGTAATGCTTTTATTTCACTCTAGGAAACAAGACTTCTCCTCAAAGAACTTAGTGCTGAGTGCAAACTTGGCCTTTGAACCAAAAACTATTCTTGAGATTGGTAGGTGCCAGTAAAAATGTTGGTGCAAACTTGACCATCTACAGTGCAGCTCAGAGCTCAGTGAGAAGGACATCCAAGTACTGTAGTAGGTTTGTTACTGCCACTTGTACAGCCAATACTCATGTAATGTAAACTTATGCCTCCTGACATATATTATATATATGTATATAACCTGACAAATATATATATATAACCTCCTACCTGACAAATATTGCATTCAGAGTGTTTTATTTTCCCTTCCTGCACTGCTCAGGTCTTCTGAGGATCAATTATACCAGTCTTCATAAACCAATTCATATACCATGCCACCTAGAATCACCTTTTCTTTGTTATTCTACCCCAAATACTAGTGTAAGTTAATACCACCATGTATGTACCACCACCAAACCCTTTAGGGGGCTAATCTAATTTGTGTTGCATTCATTTGTAAGCATATTTTCAGCCTACACAAAACACATTTCTTTTCCTACTTATTTTACAGATATTTTGGTTTTCTGGAAAAATAAAACAAAACCACTTTCAGTTTACAGCTGGTTTTTTCAGTACAGGTTATTTCAATACCCATTAAAAGAAAAATGTCTCCAAGCTTAGTGTCTTGAGATCTGAGTCTTGGTTACCTCACCTTTCATAGCTGTTCATGTACTGTTTTGCATTCTACCTTCTGTCCTGTACCTGGTCTGCATGTGACAGCATGAAAAATATGTGGTATAGGTGAGAGCGATTTTTTAAAAATCAATTTGGAATCACTTGTTGGACAAATTTTTTTCAGATAGATTGGAGAGAGAGGCCAATTCTATTTTACAGAGTTGACTAAACTAGTTAGGAGATGAATTACCGTGACATGGAGCTGGTTTTGTAAATTTCTGTAGGAACAAAACTGGTAATTCTTGTAATAGGTTTTAAAGCCTGGTCCCTTTTCTTCCTCTAGACATGCTTACCACTGTTTCCTGCATGGTTCCATTTTGAAATCTATGCTGATTTTTAAAGGCTTTTGTAATATATAGTTGCTAACTCCACATGGTTCCATAACTTCAGCTGCAGCATGTTTGAAAGCAGTAATGGGACAAATAATCCTTCCAGGGAAAAACAAATCATGTCTGGTTGCAATGGTCTGAATAGCTCTTATTTCCCATTTTGTGTAGTGTTTGTGATATTTTGGTGGAAACAGGGAAGAATATCTGCTAAAAAAACAACTGAGAAATCCGGCAGAGGAAGATCAAGACAATTTTACGCCTAGAAGATGAGCAGGATACAAAATTACACTCAATTTTTTAGCAGATGTAACAATGGCAATGGGGTGTAGTTATCTGTAGTTTTCATCCAAAAAATATATGCTTTCCTAAAAGACATCTATAAGGCTTACAAGATTTACAAGGGGAAACATAATGAGTTGTGCTGTGCAGGAGATAGGATGGGTATGTCTATTTTTCACAGTATTAATTATATAAAACTATTCATTAGCCTTTCTCTCTTCTTGTCATCTGGTTAGACAAGTGGTTAAATCACTATCTCACAAATTTACTACCACAGACATCTGCCTAGAAGTAATTGATAGCTGTTCAAATGTACAAGAACTTGCCCACTAGGGCCACTCCCAGTTCATTGACTATAAAGCAGAATCTTTAGGAGGACTTTAGTACTTTGGTAGTACCAAAATTAATGAAAATATTCTCATATGTATTCCCATACGAGGCTAATTCCCATAGGTAACAAATTCTATAAAAGTAACTTAATTTGTTTTTCACAGGAGAATTTGCTCTTAATGAGACAAGGTTTTCCCCAAAGATGAATAAAAATGTAAGAAAATAAGCCACTATTTGCAAATTATTTTTAACAAGAAAGAAACTGTGGGGTAATTGTGGATGGTCCTTTGAGAATATGAGGTCCATATTCAGGGTCCAGAAGACAAATTAAATTTTAGGAATTACTAGGAAGGAATTTCAGAGTGAAACCTGTGGTCTGTATACAGTTTAGGTACTGAGTTCTATATGTTTTACAATATAAAAATATAATTATATATCATTATAATTAGATACTGCAGAAGGGTGGATATGAGGCTGGATGCACAAAAAACAGGCTTTAAGTCTTCAGTGTGTGGAAGAAGTGTCCTTAAGGACAAAAGCTATGTGAAGTTGGCACCATAGAGAAGGTGGATAGAAATGATTCATCATTATTATAAAACAAGCACCACAAGGCACACAATAAAGTATACAAAATCAAACATAAAAAATGAGGTGCTTTCCTCATGACTCACAATGATATTATGAAATGCATTGCCACAAGATGTTGTAGAGGCTAAAAAAATAAATAGGATTAGATAAGTTAAGAGAGGGTGAATCCATCAAATGATATGATCCTACTTCACTCTGTAGTTCATCAGATTATTGTCATTCTAGCCAGAAGTCAATGGGGGTAAATCAGGAAAGAATCAAAAATCTCTTTTCTGTGTAGGTACTAACAGCCTTTTCTGTAGACAGTCTTCTGAGAAAAACACAGACTTGTGTCAGGTCACACTTTTCTTACCAAGGTATATATCTGCTTTGAAATGCATCTAACTCTTTCTGGTGATACCAGTCTTTACAATTATTTTCCTTTCATATTTGAGTTGTGGCAGGAAAAAATATTTTTAATACCCACTATATACCAAAGTTTTTATGTTCAGTGTAAAATAGGAATAATTTAATAGTTGTGCTTGTAAATGTATTTATAAATCTATATCTTAATTGTTACATAGTTTTTTAATGGAATGCAGAGAGGGAAACCTGACAGGTAAATGAAGGAAGCAGGTAGTTGCTGCCCTGGTAAACTGATCTGGCTTTACTAGAAATGCAAAGTCCTGTGCACACTTTGAAAACAAGTATTTTATATGTTGGTTCAAATTTTCATTTGGTTTTAAATTGTGAAATAAAAATAAAACAGATAGTATATCTGCATCCTTCCATCTACTCTAATTCACCCTTTTCCCTTTATTTTCTCTGTCCCTCTCTTCCCTGCTCTCCTCAATCTCAAAACAAAATACAACTTGTCAAGTAAAGACACCATCATGGTATACTTAAGGAAGCTGTAAATATAGAAGTGTACACAAACCTTGGGGCTGCATATTTAATAAAGTTCCAGTCCTTCTGCTCAGGCACATGAGCCCTGGCACTTGTGTTCAGCATTGTGTTAAATTTAAGCAGGCTTTGATATGCCTTATCAAATAATTGTTTTGAAAGGGCAAACTCGCATGTCTTCTAAAGATACTAATCCCACATTCACATTGAATCACGGGATGAGAGAGGCAAATACAGACTGTAATTTAATATCAATTATATAGAGTATGTCTCAGTTGCACTTGAAGATAAGAATATAGATGGAGGAAGAGTTTGCAAATGATCAGGAAAGTGGTTCAGGATTTTAAGCCAATATTAGACGAAAACTGAAAATCCCTGTTTTAAAAGAACAGAAAACATGAAACAGACATCATTATAAATTGAAAAAAAATATGACTCTAAATCTCAGCATGAGCATACACAAACTGGATCCCAGTAGACCAAAATGAAATGTCTAAATCAGCAGTGTGCTTCTGGGTTTTCATAATACATACACTGAGAGAATATGAAACAGCAGGGCAATTTCACAATTCTGTCCAGTCAAAACAATGGAAAATATTGTGAATGCTCCTAAGCAGCTGTTGCTCAGCTACTGCCAAACACCTGAGACACATTGCAAAAAGGACTAGACATTCTCTGTTAAAACATGGAAAATATGAATGATTGAGATGGCAGAGTGCATTTGATCTCTGTAGCCTCAGCTGAAGTGCCCCAAGCCCTGCCTAAGGTTTTGCATGGCAGGAAGAACTGCAGTGTGCTGGTAGCTGCCAAGTCCTTGCCTTTGCAAAGGAGTTTGGTGATGACTTGAATTGTTTTTACAGTAGCTACCACAATAAGTTAGTTGTTGAGAGATGAAACAGTAAGAATAATAACAGCAACAACAATAAAATAATTGTAATGCACTTTCATTTCAGAAGTAGATCTTAAAGACAGGAACATAAATACTTACAGTTAGTATCAAATAATGCCTGTAGTAGTACAAATATTACCATCCCTTCCCGATTCTCCTCAGAACACACTTCAGCCTTGAGGATTTTAAAAAAAGCCCATCAAAACACACAGTGACAAAATAATAAACAGCTCTGATAACCTAGAACAGAAATTGGGAGCTCTAACACTAGAGTATATGTCTTCCTTTGCATTTGTAAGGGACAATCACTTAAAGGATTGGTGTAATGATACTATTAACTTCAGCTCACATAAGACAGATCCCGAATAGTGTCCAATAAACAATGAAGTATTACACTACAAATTTCTTACTAGACCACGGGAATTCTAGAACAATAAGCTTTGCAGTTTGTAATGACTTCAGTAGTGGTGCTGGATTTACCCATGAAGCCCCAAGCAGTTGCCCTAAGTACTACCATGACTGCTAGCACTTTACCTACTAAACTGCTGCACAGTCTTAAATCCTGGAAAATGCCTGTATCAGTGTCATTTCTAGGTCTTTTCAAAACAGTTGAATTTTCTTTAGAGAAAAGTAGATAATTCTGATCATAATCCCAGAAAATCTCACATTTTAGGAACATTGTTTCAAATTGTTTTTTCTTGATTAGATGCACTGATTAGCTGCATTCATATCTACACTACCTGGATATTTTTCAATTGTCAAAATAGTTTGCTTGTATAAAGACTGTAGCATTTCTTCTTTATTTATATTTTTGTATTTCAATCTAGCTGGGACACTTCAAGATCTTCTGGAAAAGACCAATGCAACATTTCTGCAGGAAAATTGACAGTAGAAGGGAAGTGCTGGTAATAATGTCGCAGTGTTGACTGAATTCTGTAATGCTGTTTCCTGTGTGGACCTCAGCTGCAAATACTACAGATTTATTTTTTCTTCCATGTGGCCCACCAAATCCTCATGCATTATGTTCTTAGTCTCTTAGGGTAAGAAAGAAATCTCTTCATAAAACTAAACAACCCAACCCTGTAGGATCTCTTTCCTCCTCTATTATTCCTATCTGGCAGTTTACATCTGTGTATTTAACATACATCTAAGGAAAGCAAGCATAATTCTGCCAACATGAACAGCTGCTGATATATTGTGATTCATTGTTATGATATGAGTCATTGTAAAACGTCCCATTTCTTCAGAAATCATCAAATTCTACCACCAAAGACAATATGATCTGCTTTTGTATTTATATATACACTCTTTGATAAAGCATTTACAAAACATCTTATCTCAGGCTCTGCTCACTTACCTTTGCAGAGTAGCCCATGCTCTATAAATCAGGTTTCTCATTCTTATGTTCTGTCAACACCACTCACGCAACAAATCTGCATGTGTCTGTAGTGACCTCCAGATTCTTATTTTCAGCTGCTCTGGTTCCATAGGCCTGTAATGGGTAAGTGCCAAACGTCAGTAGTGTTTATCTGGCACACGGATGTTCTGAAGTCTGTAACTGATAGAACTTTTATTTTTTTTACAGATGCTTTTGTCACAATATTTTTTGTTAACACATGCTCTGTTACTGTCTACCAACCCTGACACAATGTTCTGAGATGATTTGATATGGCTGTTCAGGTACAGTTTATTCTCTGCCTAAAACTTTTTGTACTATCATTTCTGTAATACAGATCATCACATTTTGTCTGCTTTGTCTCCTGTCTTCCATGAGATTTAGTGCTGCTTTGGCACTACTGATATTTTGCCATTAACTTTGGGTGAGGGGTACGTTATGTGCAGCTTGGAAAGGAAGCTAATGCTGTCCATTTTGCATTTTAGATTTTCCCAGTGTGGGAGACCTGCAGCTTTCTGGGGCCTATTTCACAATAAGAGAAATGTTACAAGGCAATATTTTAATTAGCAGGTATGGAAAATGTGTGAGCAAAGAAGGTTTTTTACCAGATGCAGGAGTCAAAGACTTCTCAGGTATTGAAGGTTGTGTGCATTGTCTTAATTGTATTTTCAAATCTGTACTTGGAACATATTAACTAGCTAATTGGCTAATATAATAATATGATTTGCTGTACTTTTAGACCTAAAATCTCTAATTATGGCATTAATAGTCCTGCCTAAAGGATTCTGCACAAATTTCTATCCTTTTTAACTACTATTATAACAGGAACATAAAATATCGTGGAATGCTGGAATGGCTCAGGTTGGAAGGGACCTTATAAATCCATTAAAGATCTAATAGTGAATAATTGCACAAAACATTAGTTTTGGAACATTTGCAACAGTTAAATTACTTCAACTCTTTCAAGCTGTTTGCTAAAAAAGCGGACCACTTGAAAAATTAATTCTGTTCTCTCTGTCAATACCAGCTAAACTAAAACTTACCAAGCATGTGCTTGTTGGCATGGAGAACGGGAAGTCAATTTCCCTATTCTGCTATGTGAAATGTTGCTTCTGTCATTTCTTGAGCACCTAAACATTTTGGAAGGTGGCAGTGCTCTGAATGGTCACCTGACAGTGTTCAAGTGTGACAGAACTGGAACTCGACCAAAGTTGCAGGGAACTGTTGCTACCAGAAAATATCTACTTCCCCATTTTATGGGGACTTAACCAAGAAGGTTTCTGGATCACTGAAAGCAGGTCATGCCAACAGAAACTTTGCTGGCTGAGGCAAGTCAGGACTTGCTGATTATGATCATGTTCACAGTGTGCCCTCTTTGGCATATCCCATGTTGGCAAGTCTCTGAGTAATAAAATATCAATCACTTCTGCAGGAAACTGGCAAAATCTAACACTGTGGGCTACTTCAAATGTTGATGATATTCATGGCATTTATTTTGGACCTCCTGTGTAACAAGCTCTGAAAATCTCTGCCAAGGGGGTCTTTTTGGTTTGCTCGTTTTCATAAACCTACCA
The DNA here is from genome assembly GCA_017589585.1 of Phylloscopus whistleri. Taxonomy (NCBI): domain Eukaryota; kingdom Metazoa; phylum Chordata; class Aves; order Passeriformes; family Phylloscopidae; genus Phylloscopus; species Phylloscopus whistleri. The sequence continues at coordinate 2,016,713 of JADMLD010001394.1, forward strand.
CTGAGATTTTGTGAGATTGATTCTTAGAAACTCAGCACCAAAGTTAAAATGCGATAAAAAAATCCTGACATTACTCTGTGATATTTCATTTACTCAAGCCAGCAGTCACATATCTGTCATCCTCTCAGAGAGTGTTTTCTACATTGCAAATGCATTGTCTAAAGTTACTCTGATGTCATGATGTCCCTTCATTGCTCACAAAGAGAAATTTCCATAGATTGATCTCTGTTCTTGTCAAGAAAATCAATTTCTGTGATTATGCAATGTAGTTTACTATCGTCAGAGAGACTTTAGTGAAGCTATTGATGGCCCTGATAGATAAATATAAACTATTAAGTTCTGTGAACTGAAAAGTGACCCAATTCTTTCCTCTTTTACCATGAATTACCCTTCCCAAATGAAACTGGTTGTGGAAACCATTGTTTTTTGACAACCATATTCAGAAAAGCATGTTCATTTCTTTTGCTTGTGTTTCTGGATGTTACACGTCTGTTGTTAAAACCCTAGCAATCTAGTGTGTGGGAGTGGTTTTGGCTCCTTGCAAGATGTCACACTGCTGCAAATTGTCTTTTTCACCCTTATCACTTATGATGCTGGAGACATTACAGTTATAGCAGTTTGGAAGATGGCATCCACCACTCCTAAATATTCCTCACTTCATAGTGGTGCCATCAGTAACTTTAAAAGGCATTCCCAAAGCTGCCAGTGACAAAAGTACTGAGAGTCTCAGGGGGGATATTAAGAGTATCTTCTGAGGAAAAAGCTGGTGCAAACCAGACAAGAAATCAGACTCTCCTTCTTGCATAAAAAATAACATTGTACTTGGTCATGGGGTTGTTTGTTCATTTTGGAGCACACAGGAAATGGTGACTTGTTCCCACGGAGTAGAGAAACTGAATTATGATTAGTGCCATCAAAACCAGAGGATTCTAAGAGCAAGGATGGAAAGATTTTCCTATAAATTGAGCAATCATTTTAAGAGGCAGTAAAGAGTGAGACAATGTGGTGCCATTTGATGCCTCTAGAGGCTGCATTTAAATCTTTTATTTCAGTTTTAATTGCATTATTTCATGCATAATTTGCCTCTAAGAGCCTAGGACATTTCTAGAATAAATACTAAAATTTAGATTGCTTTGTGACAGGAAGGAAAAAAATACTCCTATAGCTGGTTATTTATTTCTTTGTTTAGTACTTCACATAATACATCACTTTCCATCTGCATCTGCAATATATTATAAAGTAAAAGCTTCCCCCCTCCCCCCCCCCCAAAATGCCCTTAGTAGATGTCCCAAGTCATAAGAGACCTCCTTAAATAACAAAGATGTTGTCATCTGTCAGGTGCTCTGACTACTCACAACATTATTGATCGAGATAAAAGTGTAAGACAGTTACCAGAAAGTGGGAAACTGAATCAGATGATGGAGGGAAAAGGGAAAATTAATTTACAATTATTAAACTGAATCATTAAGATCTTGCCATAACATGTCAGTCTAGGAAACTGTGACCTATTCAAGGTTATTCCTAGTGTCAGCTATGAAAATAACTGAACTGATTAATGGCACCAGGTGCTGTCCTGTAGTCTAGATTAGGTCTGAGGAATAGTTATTTTCAGATACATTTTTAAAAGCAATGTGTCAATGTACATATCAACTTGTTATTCTGCTCTGCTAAAATTTTAACATAAATTGGACCAAATTTTCCGTGTTCTACTCCTCTTTGTCCAGCAGTCAGAACAAAACCCTTGCCTGTCACTCCTGCTCTTTGCCTCTCTTTGCCTCAGCATGGGAGACGAGCCTGAAGACTGAGCCTGTGCAGAGCCATGCACAGAGATCCACTCTGTGGTGATCACAGAATTTTTAATTTTTTGTGACAATAAAATCTAAGTCATTTATACAATTTTCTCTTCTTGTCTTTTGCATTTGGATCTGTTCTGCCTTTTCAGAAGAGTATCTTCCTGAAGACATTTTTTTCTTAGGGTCTGTCGTAATTTCTGTACCTCCTGAGGACATCCAGGAAATCATCTAATACAAGAATTCCTCTTCTGGTAATGAGTAATCAGATTAATTTTTAGGTTAGTATGATTCCTGAGGCAATTTTTGGGGGTGGGGGGTGGTTATATAAGGTCATTTAATGTGAGTGGCATGTTAAGAGTTTAAGTAATTACCTACTTTCTTCTGTCAGGGTAAAAAGGTAAGAACCTCTGTGAAATAATTTAGCCCATCCTAAGCTACACACATTTAAGGGAATGAGTCAGCATCTGGAGGTGCTGTTTGCAGGTAAGAATTATGTTGAATTCCAGGTGAGAGTTGGATGCTCAGCTAAGTAATCAAGAAGGTAAAGCATTCAACTGTATCTAGGCACCTTAATAACAAAAATAAAAACAATTAAAATATATTCAAAAGAAGTTAGGATCCAAGTATGGCTTTCCTCTCTTGAACATACTGTGTACTTTGGTGTGCCTGGAGGCTTTTTAAGTTCCACCTTTGACTTTGCAAATTTTATCTTACAGTTTAATTTTAGAAGTGAGCTAGACATTTTGACCTAAACTTGTTAACACATTTGAGCATCTTTCTACTGAAGGCATGACAGAGAATTAGCAGCATTTTCCAAACACCCAGTTAAGTTCAAGTAGCTTCACTGATACTTTAAATCCAGTATATGGTGTTTCTGCTTAGCTAGTTCTAGGTCTCCAGCCAGTGGAGAGCACTTGGGTCAGGGAGAGTCCAGAACAAGCTTAGAACCATAGATGCATTAAGGCTGAAAAAGACCCTCAAGGTCAGTGAGTCCCACCTTTGAATTATCATCAGCTTGTCAACTAAAACATAGCACTTAGTGCCACATCTACTCTTTTCTCAAATATATCCAGGTATGGTGACTTCACCACTTCCATGGGCAGTCCATTCCAATGCTTTACAAGACTTCCAGAAAAGAACATCTTCCTGAAGACCAAGCTGAAACTCCCCTTGCAGCTTGAGACCACGTTCTGTTGTCTTGTCACTGGTTGCCTGGGAGAAAGGGCCAACTCCCACCTGGCCACATCCTCCCTTCAGGCAGTGTGGAGAGAGATAAGGTCTCCCCTGAGCCCCCTTTTCTCCAGGCTAAACAACCCCAGCTCCCTCAGCTGCTCCTTATTTGACTTAATCTCTAGACCCCAAGGCCTAGGGACCCCATAAGGTCACTGTATCCTCTAGCTCTTTGAGTCACAGGTGTCAGTAGCTTTTATGCAGACTGAAAGAAACATTTTTATTGTTGTTCATTTGTCGGGTTGTTTTTTTTTTTTGTTTTGTTTTTAATTACAAGTTGGAAGTCCTGTTTAGTTTGGAAGTTCCTTGTGATAAACCCTGAAATTACTATAAAATGTCACTTTCTACATAAAGAACTCACACCCACACTTTGCGATGTCCAAGGCAGAAAAAAGAGAAAACTTTATTTACAGAATCAACATTTATCGAACTCCAGCAGTGATCATGGATTGGAGGAAGAAAATTTTCTTCTCCAACCACACTGCACCATGCAACAGTCTATCAACAGTCTACTCCTGTCCTGGTTTAGGGCAAATTTGGGAGGAATCCTCCGAAGGGGTTCCTCTGGAAAAGCAAACCCAAACGGCCCCTCCCCCCAGCCGGTCCGGGAAAAGAACTTCCTCGGAGAAAAGTGGAAAAAAAATATTTATTTAACAAACAAAATGCCCATAAATACAAAGAATGAATAATATGAAACAATAAAACCTCTGCCCACTCCGAAGAGAGATGGCAAACAGAGACAATCCTTGCTGTGGGTGTAGCTCAGCTCACTCAGTCTCTCACCAGCCCCACTCCCTCCGCAGGGCCAGGCCCCGGCGGCCGCAGGTGCCAGCCCTCGCTGCTCCTCTGGGTTTGTCAGTCCTGAGCAGATTTAAACAGTCCCAAGGAAAAGGAAAAAAAACAGTCCAGGGAGCCTTCTCTGCCCTAGCTAGCTAAAACTGACTAAAAGCACAGGAGATCTCTGTCCCACCGCTGTCCGTGCCTCAGACGAATGCCGCAGCCAGGCCTGTGGGAGTCAGGCAGTTTTCTCAAAACAAACTGCGTGCTGCTTCTTTGTCTCCCTTCACTCCCAGAATGAGTTTTAAAGGTACAGAACTGAATATACAGCACAAACAGAACAGACGATTGGGGATACAAGCAGCTTAAAGTCACCCTACCACACCTCCTTATAAAAAAAAATACGTAAACATTGCTAGATTTTACAATAACAAGTGGCCTGTTTATACGAAAGAGTATCTGACTCCAAAACACAGAAGACTAAAAATAGGACTTTTACAAACTCCTTAAAGGAGATAGAGGAGAACAGCAAAAACCCAGACAACATAAGTCCCTCAGTATGGGTGTACAGTCTGCCTGGGAAATACTCGCTGGTTCAGAAGGGACAGCGAAGAAAGGGTTCGGGGAAGAGGGAAGAGCAGTGTCAGTTTCCGGGAGCAGCCTTTCCGGCGGCGCTGGGCTGCAGGGCTCCCTCGCTCAGCGCACGGTAGGTGTCAGGCTCGCACCGCCGTGCGGCAGCGCAGCCTCTGCCGGGCTGGCACCGCCCCTGCCGCAGCTCTGCCCTACCTGAAGGTAAGGTTATCTCCGGGGGGAAAGGCGGCTGAGATGATCTGTTGTTTACTCTTATAACCGTCTTTCCAAACTCGCTCACTTTTTCCCATGGTTGGTTCGTGTGCTGTGCTTATTCTGTCAGACTTGCTCTGGCTTTACAGTGCAGCAACAGTTCACTGACACCTCTTTTCAAATAACAATAATAACAACAACAACAACAATAACAATAACAATAACAATAACAACAAGTTGTTGTTGTTGTTGTTGTTGTTGTTTTTACGGGGCATGTCCCATACACCAAGGGTGAAAAACGTGCAGACACGTGCCTTGATTTCATTTTCGATTCCAAATACAGTAAATGAGTGTAATACACCTCTCATCTAGCTTTCTATTTGCAGGCAACCCCCCTTCCTCAAAATTCCTTTTTTTTTTTTTTTTTTGAGTCCTAGGCCATCAACCTCCCTCATTCTCTTGACTGTCATACACCTTCTCAAACAAGAATAGCAAAAGTTTGGAAAGATCCTGTTGAGGGCTCTTAACTGTGTCCAGCTCTAGGACCTCAATGAATCTATTTGCATAGCCACAATTAAGTACATACATATGTGCTTTGCTTGCTCATGAGTGTAACATGATTTCAGTGATCAGACTGGACCCATGAATATAGTTGTTTGAGAAAGCCTATTTTAAAATCAGCCAACAGATAACACTGCAGATATAAAGAAATTATATATGGAGTGGAGCTAAATATTTAAAACTAGGATGCCTTAAAGCATTTAAGCCAGTGCTCTGTATAAATGCCCTATATATTATGTCAGGCAGTGTACAAATGCATTTATTTTGGTGAATATTTAGTATTATGCGTATCTCTGGGTTAAACAGCCATGTTAGAAGACACCCTGTATACACATATTTTGTTTATGAAATAGCAAGGCCTTTCAAAGTTTATTTCAATTTTTCATGTTACTTTCAGAACTGATGCAGTAAAACAGAGTCTATACTTGACCAGGGTTTAAATAAGATTTTAATTTTTTAAAATACTGCATTTTAAATTAACTTCAACTTCCCCTTGTCTTTGTGCTCATTTGGTGAAGCTCACACTGTCATGACAGTGGTTGACAATAATAGATAAAGTGCTGTAGATAAAAATGAGGTTGATACATTTTACATGAAAGCCCTAAAGCAACTGGGTTTTTAAATCAACTATCTAGCTGGGATTGCTTTCACTTTCCTTTTTAGCACCTCATTAGGCTTACTGCAATTTTCCTGCAGTACTGAACTGCTGCCCCAGTCACAGTTCATTTTCCTCCTCTAATGTCCAATTATTCTGTTTACTGAAAATTATCATATTTTAATTTCACAATAATTTAATTAAAATATTTCATTCTAGAATATAAATCAGCAACACAGAGCAGCATCATTTTGCATTCTTCTGTTACAGCTCTGTGGCATCCTGGGAAACAGCACAGCTGCCACAGATTGAAGGGAATACCAGGAGAGTTTTGTGCCATCCCCTTTTTGTTTTTAAATATCACTGAGGGCCCTACAACATTTTTAGGCTTCTAATGTCCCAGAGCAGTAGCAGCAGCTCTGAAATGTGCCCTGAACATCCAGTTTCTTCTCACTGACACTGCTTTTGTGCTGGGCTTCCTTTAGGCTTAGAATTGTGGTGCCTCTCTTGAGCACAGCTCCTCCGGGTTCCCCTTCCTACCTGTCTTCCCCAGCTTCAGACACCAAGGAAAAAGGAGTTTTAGCAATCTTCAGTATAAATACCTGGGTTTTGCAAACACCTGCTAGCACACTGAGATGGAAAAAGACGTGAAATTACTTAACAGTTGAGAGCTACCTTATAAAAAGTAGTGGAAGTTCTTGTGTCAAGATTTCAGCACCCTAATATTTGTGGAATGAGGAGAGCTACCACATTTTTTTCTTCCTCAAAGAGGAATATAATTATTCCTGTTTGGAACACTTTTCCTTAAGTTTAAAGATGGTTCTTTTTGACTCCTGTCCCTTGGGAAAAAGAACTATTTAAAAACTAAGATAAGCTACCAAGCCAAGGAGAGAGGTTGCAGACTCTGGCTGATGATGAGGTAGAATGTGTGGTCAGTTCACAGACTTCTACACCACTAAGTTTCATAGACACAAAATGAACAGCTTACATCTGTGAGGCCTCTGAAGCAAATCTAAAATGAAAGCTTTTGAAAAAAAGTACTTAGGAAAAGCTCAATACCAGAGCATTTCAGTGAATATTTTTTTACATGGAAAAAGAAAACATGAACTAGAGCGTTGAGTCCCTCATAGGAATCTCCACCCATGAAGAGCTTCACTACTTGGATGTACAAGGTCCTGAGGAATCTCATTGTACTTTCAAGTTATCCCAGCCTCAGCCAAGACATGAACTATCACATCTAGACATCCCTTTCAAACTAGACTTGTAGTATGATTTAGTGAATGGGATAAAATATTTTATGTTTCATAATACCACTAGGCCTGACCAGGTTGTGTTCTGATTTTTTTTTCCTTTTATTTTCTTCAGTAAGATAATTGTCTCCCTTTTGCCATACTTTTGAACTAAATATGGGACAAAAATCCACCCCCCTTCACAACAGATATGTTTTCATTTGTGAATTTGCCCTAATTCATTTAAAATATGGAATTTACCTTACTCAAAAGGATGTTGTCCTGCAGGACAGTATTCTTGACTTTATAGACATTAACTTTGGCTTGGGCAGACTCACCCTCAGGCTGCTAAGACAGTTAACTCAGGACTACACTTGGGATGTACAGGATACACTTGGGCTATGAACAAAGATGCCAAAAAATGACCTGCATAGTGACATGACAAATATTTTTCTCAGAAGTGAGCAAATACTTTGAAATCTCTATTTCTTCTTGGAATCCAATCAAGTTGTTTTGTCGTTTTTTTTTCCATCAAATAAGGCTGGGATGTAAAGGTCAGTAAGAATGAACCAATTTACTGGCAGCAATCCATTGGGGAGGAAAATGCCCCTGTTTCCAGGTGCCTCTGGTAATCATGACAAAGTCTGAAATGATAGAACAAGATTCACTAAAGAATGGGAAAGTCTTCCCATGTGACACGAACATCAGATCTCCTCAGGGCAGCTACGAAACCAAAGTTAACTAGGGAAAATGATACATTGTGGGAGGTTTTAACTATGGAGAAATGGGGTGGAATGCAGTTTCTGAGTCTGTGGTCTCCTTACAAACACTTTATACATATATATGGCTCTATATATTCTCGCTGGATATATATTTATTTATTAAGCACACTTATTATTTCTTATCAAAAGTAGGTGAGATATTCACAAAAGAATGTGAGAGCATTAGTGTATCAGTCTCAAAGCTTTTGTTGAATATATTTATAAAATTGTTTTTTATAATATGAGTAGGCGTTCTTTGACACTGGCAATAACTTAAGCTATAATCAGAGTAACTCTGCTGGTTCTTAATCACAGTAACAATGAGTACGGATGAGAACTAAAGTTCTGTATCCAAAATTCATTTCTCTACAGGATGTCAATAAATAAAGTACAAATTTTCTATCCATTAATGTCTTCAAAGAAAGAAAGCCATTCTTTCTAAATAGGGACTTTCAGAAAAAAAAAATCTTATATTTTATAAAATCAGATTATATAATTTATTCATACTATATTTTTATTCATAATCTAGATGATGTTTTTGGGGGGAACGTGTGCTCTTTATGTAGGTTATTTTCTGCATTCACTAAATTCAGATTGTGGAGAATACTTTTCATTAAAGAAAGAAATTTTGATGACTTTTGTCCTCTTTCCCTTTACTTTTAATCTAGGTGGCCATGAGGGAAACAAGTCCATAAGAATAGGTAGATGATGAATAGAACTGCTCAGTGATTGACCAAGGCAGTGGTCAAAATCCAGAGTACCAAATCAGCACACTGCAGTGATGATTAGCACGCTATAAAAATGTTGTCTGATGAGCACCTTCTATTCTTGGGCTCCAACACGACATGACATTTCCCTTAAACTGGGATAATTGGAATACGGGACTGTAGAGTGAACCAGGCACGCAGGGGAAGGTGCATGCCGGAAAGAACGGAGAAGAAAGAAGTAACAAGGAGTGTTGTGGTTAGGTGCATGAGAACTACAGTGCAGGATACAGGGAGTGGTTATTTTCGGGTACCCAGAACTGAAGTTAACTGCATGTAATCTGAACCTTAGTAGCTGCTAAATTTCCAGTTCCATACGTAACAGAAGATCTCCATGCGAAAAAGTGCCTGTAGCCCTCTCCAAAATAGCATTTTAAGTGCCCCCAAATACCCAAACTCACAAAAGCCATGGTTTCATAACAGATTTTTCAAAGGATTTTGAAGTTCCACTGTACCAAGCAGCTCAGCTTTAGTCTTGAATTGCACGCTAGCAGTCCCAAGAGTACAAGACTGGCAGCTGGTTCCCTTTTGGAAGGTAAAACCCATGTCACTAGCAATCCTGCACCTTGCTACCATTTCACTTGACTTGGTGTATTTGTATGACCACCAAAAACACCTCAGAAAACAATTACAGCTCTGCAAAATTATCATGAATCACGTTACCTATTCAGTTATTTTCAGGTTAAATAACATTATTAGTATTTGGGCAGAATTACAGGAACCCCATGACTCTGATATTGGTAATAAGGCAGAGACCACAGAGTCTCTTTAGTAAGCTACACACAAATCTGTCAGGAGCTAGACCTTTCTAGTGTTACTGAGCTGGAAATCTCATTCATGACTGTAAGCATTGCTGCATCTTGAATTGACATTAAATTAAATAATATCGCAGATGCAATATGTCTGAGGAAGTTATTCATAATACAGAAGTTATGGGTTCAATGTTTAATGCAGTCTCTCCAGCACTCTGGTCCTTTCTCTTACTTTTGGCACATAAACCTAGCCTAAAAGCAAAACTTTTTTGATTAACCAGTGTGTCTATTTCCTTTCATGTTGTTTTGCCGAAAGGGTACATGAGTGGAAACCAAGAAACTTACACAAAAGTTGTTGCAAAGAGAAAGACCTGTATTTTTTAGCTTTTGAGAGAGGGCAAAGGCTTCTTCAAATACACCAATAACCAAAGGAATACTGTGGAAAATAGGGGCCTGCTGCTGAAAGGAGCAGAGGTTGCAGAGAAGACTGAACACACATTTTGCTTCAGTCTTCACTGATGTGGCCAGCCCTCAGGAATCCCTGGCTCAGGAAGCCATTGAGAAGGTCTGGAGAAAAGTTGACCTCACCTATGGATTGCATTTATTGTAATTTTTCTGTTAAATTGTAACTCTGACCTGAAATCTCTCACAAAGTAATTGAGTGGGATTCATTTCTCCCACTGGTTTACTTTCAAACCAGCACAATTACTGTTCCATCAGGCTATTCCATCTGTTCCTTTGGGTCAAGGTACCAGTCCTCTTGCAGTTCAGTAGTTTTTCTGATTGTTACCTATCCTGTAATCTTCAATTATTTATGTAAAGTGAAGCTATACCATCTAATATTACTAAAAGATGAATTAGGATGAGGGAGGTCCATGTATAACTTTTTTGTATGTCAAAGGAGATAATTCAGTTTTTTAACTTCTGAAGTGTAAATCAGTCTTTAGGTCACAGATTTTAGACTATGTAATTGCATTCTAGACACACAGCTGCAGCTGTTAAGCTCAAGAGGCAGATATACACATGAAAGTCAAACATTACAAGAGCAAATATGTCTCCTGTAAAACTCCAATCCAGTAAAAATTTGTTTCCAGGCCTTTGCTAGGCAAAATTTCTCCTGCTATCCTTTGATTTATCCACAGAAAGCATTTGAAATTATGGTACAGAGAAGGCAAGATTAGAAGCTTTTCACAAATCCTTTACCATTTGGAGAGAAAAGGTATTTTCTGAGCCAAGATGGCTCTCAAGAAGAAAAAAATTATAGTTCTGTACTTGATTTGCTTTCTGTGAAGTATCATCCAAGCACACACACTTAGGTACAATAATCTGCAATGTAATGTACTGTTTTGTTTAGCAGCAAATAAAATGTGACCTCTTCACTTTAATGAAGAGACATCTGGAAAACTTCCCATAAATGCATCTTTTCTTGTAGACAAATGTAAGGAGACTACAGTACCTAGGTAATCAAGAATCTTAAGCAATAATTCAACGCTCCTGGCTTTTAAATCATTACTACTGCTCTTCTAATGACATAAAAAGAAAATGCTGCCAACATCACTCCTTAGCAGATAATAAAAAACTGTTAGCAGTGGAAAATTTTGGACACAGTGGATGTAACCAGCATCTCTTAAGCAGGTGCCTATCCCACTTGTGAAAATTACTCTCTAAGGAAGGTTTGGAGGTTCCGCTGCTTTGAACAGCCTCAAGAATATTGTAATTGGATGACCCAAAACCTAGAACCAAACATCCTGAATGGAGTTCCTCATGGCTCATATCCAGAGAAGAATCTTGTTGTGAGATTTATAGCTTGGTCTTCAAAAATGCAAAGGATAAAACCCTCCCAAAACAAAACAAAAATTGTTCAAAGTTTTCTACAATGTGTTGGGATAGGAAAAGTTTCAATGCTTAGATCAATTTCTGACTCTACCTAGGTCACTTTTTTGCCTTCTTCACATTTATTAAAATCCCAGTGATGCATGAAAGGTTGTCAGCTGTTCAACAGGTGGTGTGGTTTACCCCATCCAGCAACCAAGGCCCAAACAGCCGCTCACTCACTCCCCCACCAGTGGGGTGGAGGAGAGAATCAGCAGGGTAAAAGCTGGAAAACTCATGGTTACAGCTAAAGACAGTTTAATGTAGCAGGCAAAAGCTGCACACACAAAGAAAGCAAAGCAAGGAATTGATTCACCACTTCCCGTGTTTGGGTGGGCATTCCACCATTTTCAGGAGAGTTGGGCCCCATCACACCTAACTCAGGAAGATGAACTCTGACACTCCAAATGTCACCTCCTTTCTCCTTCTTCTCTCCACTTTGAATACTGAGCATGATGCCATCTCTTTAGAATATCCCTTTGGTCAGTTGGGGTCACCTGTTCTGGCTGTGTCTCCTCCCAACCTCCCAAGCACTCCCAGTCCCCTCACCACCATGGCAGTACGAGCAGCAGAACAGGCCTTGGCTCTGTGTGAGCCCTGCTCAGCAGTAACAAAAACATCTCTGTATTACCAACCCTCTGTTCAGCACAAATCCAAAACACAGCCCCATGCTAGCCACTGGGAAGGGAACTAACTCCATCCCAGCTGAAACCAGCACAAGTAATTGCCTTATTGCAGGTGGCCCATTGGTGCTTCAAAGGCTGAAACTCAGCCACCTCTTTTACCATCCATAGCACACAAAAATATTATGAAAGAGAAAATCTAATACCAAAAAGATGGAAGATGGCAGAATTTTGATGAGAAATAGAGAAAGTATCTGTTACTAACGAAGAATTTATAGCTTTTAACAGATAATAACTATAAGCTTTTTTTTATGGCAAATATATGTTATGGATGAGCTGTTGATCTTTTTGAATTACACAGTCCAGTGTTTACAAACCATTCTGAGAATAATATGATATAGGAAACTGTAGAATTTTAGACATAATTGCTATTTTGCTAATGTTGGTGTACTTCACAAAAAGATGGAGAAAGACTTGGGACAGGAATTCACTGCCTGGATCAGGTCTGCAAAGTTCCTATGCAGGCAAGTTATGTGTCACTCAGAATTAAGATTCTGTTCAGGGGCAAGCAGACAGGAAAATGAATTTCAGTTGATCCCAGTGACCAGGCAAGGTGGATCAGAGATGGAGGGGATAGGGTGGTGCAACCCTATTGAGAGATTTAATAGGGTACAACCCTGTTAAAGAGATTTGGTATACAGGATGGGGACTTCCAGAGTAGCACCAAGGAACAAGGAAAAGAGAAATATGGTTCTGCTTCCAGCCAAACCCTGGCACTCTCCCTGACTGTTATTGACTTAATTCCAGATTCTTGTGTACTTTGCCTTCAGGAGAGGCACAGGTTTAATTTTCTCCCCACAGTCCCTGCAGGCTGCTTGTTTCCATGTTCGCCCCCTCAGCTGATCAGGGCTGTGCTGCCAGGGCTCAGTTCCCTTTTTCCTCACCTGCCTCCTTTTTAACTTTGGAAAAGTCACAAGGAAAAGTGATCCTGATCCTCAGGTTTAGGAGACTAATTCTCACTCTCTCTGTTTCTTTACATGTCCTAAAGTCTGTCAGTCTTGTCAGTGCAGACCAGCTTGGTCTCATGCCAAAGCCAGGAACACTAGGTGCCTTGTAACCAGCCTCACACATGCCAAGTGGATGGGTGGAGGATCAAAGTGGAGTGCTGATGTCAGGGGTGTTTTATGTCTGACTCAAAGGCTTCAGCACTCAGCTCTGGGATGGTCACAAGCTAAAACACTAACCCACACATTATTTATTCTGCAATTTCTCAGAACACCACTTTGTGTGAGAACATCCCTTTTGTACTTCAAACAGGACAAAAGAAATATTAAAGAAGATGTCCTCAGGATTCTCATTGGTGAAACAGATTCTTAAAAGAAGGTAACTAGAATTCAATTATGTTTCAATGGTGGCTGTTTGTCTGGAGAAGATAATGTTGATATGGTCTGTATGAAGTCTTAAGGTATAAGGGAAACTGAGTTGGCTTTTAGGCTGAGTTAGAATGTAGACATCTAGGAAAGCAGAAGGAAAGCACTATAACTGTTTATATTTCTATTAATGGAAGAAATGGTGATGGAGTTTTCAGCTCTTTCAGATATTCTGGAGGTTGCCCAAGGTACATCAGTTCCAAACAGAGCTTATTAGCCATTTATCACTCACAGCTGGTTTGATCCTTTTGGAAAAATTTTACAACAATCTTCTGTTTGTATTCATAAAAACTTTTTATCTGGGGTATATATGGTACCTCACAGTCTTAGAATATTTTAACATGTTGCTGTTAAAGATGTTGCTTGGTCTCAGTGTTCTCCATAGTCCAAATTGTGTTTGGGTACCATGATCCCAGAGCACTGCCTTCTCCTGTTGGTGCTTTTTTATGTCCTGCTTAGACTTTGACTTGAATTGATACTGTTCAAGGGTACGGGGGAGTTTTACACTCAGATATCCCATGTTGCAGCCCTTTTAGTTACTTTCTTCAAGGATTCAGTAGTAATTTACCTTGAAATGCACGTTTAGTGACTTGACTCAAAGGAACAGCTCTTTTGCTTCCAGGAAAATGGTTACTTGGAAATACAACATATGGAATCAATTTGAGTTAGTTGGAAGAGTTACTAAGAAATTGTGAGGGTTTTGTTTTTTTTTTTTTTACACTGTAACCATTCTGCCCTAAACAGCTTTAACAGGCACTCTTAATGATTACCCCACATTTAAGGCTGATGAATAGAAAACAATTTAGGCATAGTTTTTTACACTTTGTGGGAGTTTCACTAGGTCTGCTGTTTTTATGTACTTCTTGTGAGGTGAGGACTTACCTGGCCTTAAAGCAGCTCTCTGCAAATGTTGGAGTGCTGAGAAATTCAGCACAAGATGAAAAACCTCCTGTGGACAAACACTAGGACATTCAGAGTGTCCTGTGCAATTTTAGCCACTGGTCTGTCTGTAATTGTGACCAAGGCACACACATTACTTACTCACTCAGCAGTGATGCTGTCAGCTCTCTCCTGTCTTCCGCCCCAGAGACAAATTTGCAGTAATTGAATTTTCTCTTGGGTTTCACAAGATTCTGCTCATATATGCATAAAACAAACCAAGACTTACCTCAGAGGTAATCCAGTGTTAAGACAGTCTGTGAATAAGCTACAGTCAGTGGAGGTACTACAGGCTTCCTTCTTTGCACAGCTACTCTTTTTGTACAGCAGCAATCTCCATGACAAGCATGTGCAGCTATTAAGGATTTAACCTATATACAAATTTAAAGGTACATAATTGATTCTGTTCTGCATGGAAAATACCCAGACAACAAAATGTTAAAGTTATTGTTGTTTTTTCTCTTTTTATTCTATCTGTGTCTCACTTATCCTGTTGGTTGAGAAATATGTCACTGGGCTTACAGTAATAAAGTAGGAATATTTAGACTTTTTTAATAAGACTGTAATCTTCTGATTATTTTTTGTTTTATTTTTGTTTTGCTTTGGCTTTTTATTTATTCATATGGACAATGCACTGATTTTGTTTTGGCCTATCTAAACTCCATAAGGAAGCTAAAAGTAGAGTTTTTATGACATAATTATTATATCTCTAGAAATACTCTACCTGAGCAAAAGCCCCATGACAGGAATCCCTATTATCTTCTGTAACTCCTCACTTCACGTTTCTCCTTAGTTACCGACTCTAGATTTGTAATTGCAAGAAATGCTGAGATCTGGCCCAACACTGTCACAAAGGGAAAGCACAAAAAAGCCTGTGAAGATGCAAGAGACTTCATATGTTAATTATGAGAACCAATTACAGGTAATCAAGTGATTCTCAAGGAAGAACTCATGTAGTTGTGATGCTATTCATAAGGCCTAAGACTTTCACAGCTTTCTGGGATATTAAGTCTTGTGTCCTGAATCCTGAAGATAGGCACTTGTTGTGTTACCTCCTACAGTCCCCAGGCAGGCTCCAAGCCTGCACAAACACGGGTGGTACTTGCCCCAGAAACTTTACCATGTAACGAAATGTCCATAGTGCTGTCCCTACCTACAAATGTAGACGCTGGCATGTGTTAAAACTGAGGATTTATATTTTATGTGGAATAGCTTTGCTTCTTGTTAAAGGAAGTCTTTTCCTTTTCTCCTCGTCTTTGCATATTTCATGGAGAGCAGATACTCTGGGCTTGCGTGCAAACTGCTTCTTTCTAACTGGCCTGACCCCAAGCACTCTTGATTTTTATGAAACCACATCCTTCTCAGTCTCTCCATTATGAGAGTGCTCTTGTCACTTCCTCCCTGCTCAGCCCTGGTTAGCCTGCTGCACTTAGCTCCTGCCCCCACCTGTGGAAAGGTTGTCTCCTCATGATCTGCTCTCTCTAAATCTTGTTCAGGGAATTCAGGAGCAGGACTGACGAGGCAGCAATGGAAAGGGGGTAGGAACCCCTGTGAGGATCCTCCCACAACTCTCTTTCCCAGGATAAAAAAAGAGCATGGATAAAAGTAAATGATGTAATAGCCTTTTCTGCCACGGAGCACAAGGTGTAACTAAGCCCTAGGGACACAGAGGTAATGTTGAAAATGCTAATGCCTCAGTGGATTTTTGAGACATCTTGATAAAAATTAGTGGCTAAAAGACAAATGTTGCAGAGTGGAAATGTCAGTGATACAGGGCAAACAAAGTGTAAAGAGAGCAGGTGAGGCACAAGCTTGCACTTGAATTAAGCAGGTGTGTTGGCTGAATTAATTTCTGCTGTAATAGCATATAAAACATCAGCCTTTTATCTGCTGAATTTGTGGGGTATTTCAGATTACAATAGATATGAAAGCAAAGAGACATATTAATGGTTATAACTGATATGTTAGTGTACATGTAAGAGTTTTTTTAGGGATTTTGTCAATATTTAATTTGTGAATTAATGAATAAACCAAAGTTATATAATGCAAAGCATAGAAAAAAGTGTTACTTCTATTGTAGTTGTGGTAGATGTGGCACCAATAGCTTTTACTGTAAATATTATTAATTTTGTCTCTATTATTGTATCTAATATTTAATAATCAGGCCACTTTAATTAACTATCTTCCACATAGCCTAAATTCATTAATACACTATATAACTTTTATACATTTACACAGAGATTTTATATAGACAAAATATATATATATGTGCATGTATGTGTGATAGGCATATATGTATTATATGTACTTTTATTTTTTTCTTTTTCTCCTAGGGAACTGATGAAATGATCATACAAATAGTTTCATAGTTTAATTTCTTTTCCAGCAGTTTCAATAGAAGGAAAAGAAGAAGTAGTGATGGAAAGAAAAAAAAAATAGGGGTCTGTTTTACATTTCATTTGATTGCTGGGAAATGACAAGTGAAATTTCTGTAGCTAATTAATTTTGTTACAGTTGTTTCCAGTTCATATAGCCACATTCTGAGCGGGGGCAATTGCCCTAGTGCCATTGACTTCCCAGTTCCTAGTCCCCAATGAGTCTAATAAATGACTCCAATTTAAACGTGATTAGGAGCAATTTCTGCAGTGATACATTCTACGAATCAAGGAACACATTCAAGATTTCCTAGACTTCTGCAGTAATAATGAAGAAAACATTCACCTCATTGTTTGGTCAGCTGGGATCCTTGTCTTGCCTGTGGAAAGAATCTGTGTGGGATTTCTGGGGTCAATAAAATTCTTTATTTAAAAAGGGATGATGAGGGATGTAACAGAATGGATACAAGATCTATCAGCCTTTGAAGCACAGAATGTCATTTGCGTTCATCTTGATCACCTATTGGCAGGCAGTATGGCTCTGCATGCAATTTACACGTCAGTCACAAATGTTGCAGTACTTTAATGTAAGAATATTTGATAAGTCCCTGTGACCCATGGATTTCTAATAGTATCTGGAAATAAATATAAATGTTATGAGCATGCTTTGTCCCTATTTATGTATGAATCCCTCATCTAAGATTTTAGCAAAGAGTTAATGAAAGGACACAAATATATCTACCTAGCAGAGGAAAGCATGGACTAAACTTAAAGTCCACTGGATATGTAAAATGGATTTGTGGCTAGTGAGTACTTCAAACATATCATCAGTTAGAACTGGTTGTGTCATTTGCTTGCGGAAAATGGAATGGAAGTAAGAATTATGGCTTTTTGTTCTGCCATAGAAAAAAAACCTTCTCAGAGTGGATTATACCAAGCTAATGATAATTAACCATATCAAACTAATAATTGGGCAAGACAATCACAAGCTTGTGCTGCAAACATCCTTAGGAAACCAGTTGTGATCTGAGATCCAGAGACCTGGTTGCCATCAGGATCTGCAGAAATGCATGACAATGTGTCTGGTAGGTGAGCTGTAGTAAACACAGTGATTTACCAGATACCCATCTTGGGCCCTGCTAGAAGTGACCAGTGTCTCCTTATTACCTTAAATGGCTCATAAAGTACGCTTGTGTTCAGGTTCTGGATTGTTAATTGCTGAGGAATCCTATCCTGGCACTCATTCCACACAATAGTGTGGGATGAGCTCGTCCACAGATAGGCTCCTGGCTTGGCTATGGTCTTCAAGTGGTTCTTTTGAAAGTGCCAGCTCAGGGAAAGAGGTAAGAGCAGATTTAACTAATCTCAGAGAAGCACAAATACTGAAGGTATGCAAAAGATTGTTTCTTCAAGAGGAAAACTGTATTTTGTCATTTTAGATACTAGTAACACTGAAGATAATCTCAACTCATTCAGCACTAGACTTAAGAAAAAAATCTAAAGGAAGGACTTTTCTACTAATAATTCATGTCTTTTAAGTCCTCTTACTCTACAATTGTCATACGTCAGATTACTCAAGAGAGAACTGTATGGCTGCTGAGGCAGTAGGGGTGATGCTTCCTCTACTCTTGTCCCTCTCCTGATCTCTGGCCCTCATCACAGTCGTATTTCATAGATGCTGTGCGTTCCACCAAAACCATGAAGGAGAAAATGCAGCCTTGGATAAAGGCCCCGCTTGGTAGTAAGCATGGTGTGGCAAATCTGGTCACCGAAACGGAGGCAGAAGAAAACAGCGCGCATTACACCTCCTGAAACAGAGGCTGTCGCGCCATCCCTCCGTCCCTCTCTTTTGTTTACAGGGCCTCCTGGAATGAACCTTCTCTAAAGAGCCAGGCTGACCCCAAGAGCCCTGCCACCGCACGGCAGAATCACGGCCCGGTTTGGGGCCGGGCCGAGGGCGGCAGCAGTAGCGCCCGTCACCCACCGCCGTGCCGGCCGTGGGGAGCGGGAGGGGCGCTGCCCGCCAGGTGGCAGCAGGACCCCGCGGGACGGGCGGTGCCGGGCCGGGCCGGGCCGGGCCGAGCCGCGGGCTGTGCCCGCCGCCGCCGCGGGGCCGCGCTGCTGCTCCGCCGGTGCCGCTGCCCGCCCCGGGCACGGCGCTCCGCCCGCGGGCACGGTCTGGCTGCGGGGGGCTCCGCGGCCCGGAGCTGTCTGGGGAAGCCGGGCTCAGGAGCGCGGCGGAGGCCGAGGCGCTCGGTAGTTTGGTGCAATTAGCGGTGCGACCCGCGCCAGCGCGACCCGCGGTAAAGACAAAGCTGTATGCAAATCGCCCTCCCCTTCCCCATCCCCCGCTCCCGGGGTCTGACGCCGCTCCCCAGACTGTTTTTAATGATACGGCACGCGGAGTAACTTGAAATTAATTACAAGGTTCTTGACTGAAAGGCAGGGGGAGGCGGTGTCATCCGGTGGGTTCGGTGCTCGGAGCTTTGGCCACCTGCGCCCGGCAGCGGCGGCCGGGCTGTGGAGGCTCCCGCAGCCCCGTTTTTCGGGCAGCCCCGGGGCCGGAGAGCCCGGCCGCCGCCGCGGACAGCGGCAGCACAGCCCGGCGAAGGTACGGCCCGGGGCGGGCGAGGCGACGCGGGGACGGAGGGCGAGGGGATGGAGGGTTGCGGGGTGGGGAGAACCGGGGCGGGGGCGGTCTCTGCCTCTTTCCAGGTGGAGAAGTGCTTTTTTTTAATGTGGAGCGCGTGTGTGTGTCTGTGTGTGTGTCTGTGTGTGTCTGTGTGTCTGTGTGTGTGTCTGTGTGTGTCTGTGTCTGTGGGGGGTTTGTAGGTGTTCTGGCTGGGGCTCCAAATTTTCGTCTGCAGGCTCTGCTTTATCTGAAGACCTACATGATTTCTTCCCCTAGAAGGTGGCTTGCTTTCTGGCATGTACTTATCTAACTCCCACCCCCGAAGATAAATGTTTCAAAATACTGAGAGGACATGACTACAAAAACCGCTGTGCTGTGGGGAGGACTGGAGCATATGAGGGCTAGTGAAATTCTTAAAATACGGTAACTGACATGAATGTTAGTTTCTGTAAATATATATGTTATATACGTATATAATATGGAGTTTTGTGTAAGCTAGTAACAGGAAAAATAATAAGGGGTCTTTCTGACAGGACTTTCATTTGCATCTCTCCTCTCTCTCTCTCTCACACATCTTTCTGTTTGTCTCCTCTATATTCTGGTTTTATTACAAGAGGTTTGTTAATACGACATGTCAACGTTGCTGGCTTCAGACTGCAGCACTTTTTTACAAAACCGAAATAATTTCCCCAAACCTCCACTTAATGGCACAACTGGTATGTATAAATAAAATCTTCATTATTTAAAGTGACGTGGATGTGGTTTACTCTATAGCCTCAGTAATTTAAACAGCACCTATCTGCTGAAGATAGAGTTGCTATGCACCTCTCTACCAGTGAGTTTGAAAATTCGAACCCGGCTTTGATTTATTTCCTCTCTATCAGTGATTAATGCGCCATAATTAGCTAATCTCAAAGCCATTATTTACAACCCGGGCAGACAAAGGGAAAAACTGATGATCCAGCACTTAACTCGGTTTGAAATTATGAAACTGAAAAAAATGTTTAGGTCTCGTCTCGAAACGGGGCAGCCACTCCGATAGCAACAAACAACAACAACAACAACAATAACAACTGCGACAACTTAATCCATTAATTACAGCTGATTCTTGTTTTCTGCCGAGAATGTACTAGTGCCATCTCTGAGTTTTAAAAAAAAAAAAAAAAAAAAAAAAAAAAAAAAAAAAAAAAAAGTAAACATCTGCTGTCCGTCTTCTGCCTCCCCCTTTGTTGCTGTGCTGAGGAGAGGACCTAAATCCGCGCTGCCCAAAGGCAGGGGCGGTGGGCACGGGCACGTAGGAGGAAGCCCACGGCCACAGGCGCGGGGAGTGCTCGGCGTTCCGAGTGCCGAGCCGGGTGCGCGGTCACCCCGTGGCAGAGGGGCTGGTGGAGGCTGCGAGCGGCGGCCGGGACCGAGGTGGCCGTGCGCCGGCCGGGGATGCCCGCCGGTGCCCACCGATTTCCCCGATGTTTTGCGTTAAATCCTGAGATTCTTCCCTTTCTCGTCCTTTTTTGGACTGTGGGAATATAGGTTTCTAATAATATCCTAGTCCCCCGACCCCAGCCGGCCCGGTAAGATAGGCAGGCTTCGTTTGATCTGGAAATGAGGGGGAAGACGGGAAGTCGAACATACATGAAAGTAGCGAGGAGGGAATGAAGAAATTTGATTAGGAGATTTAAATTAAAAAAAAAAAATAGAAGAGAAGAAAAACAAAACCCGAGGGGCGTTGGGGTAGGGGCAGAGCAAAGGTGCTTGGCGTGAGCAGGCGCTGATTGTCCAAGAGAAGAGGTGCAAACGTTCTTTGTTCCGAGATGCCTTGTCAGGGCACACAAGTCATCCTTATAGCGAAAAAATATTAGCACTTTGAGAAAGAATAAATGAAAAGGAAGAAAAAGAAGGGAAAAGAGAATCCATTAAACCCTTCCCGCCCTCTTTATTATTCCTGGGGTATAAAAACTCAAAAAACCAAAACAACACAAACCAGCATAATCTGTAACCTTTCCAGTTGCTACTCGCTCTCCCCCTCGCTCTCTGCTCTTCCTCCCAAACAATGATTTAGAGATGATCGCCCCGTGCCCGCTGTAATACGGCGACATGGAAAAAACCGGGAGGGACCGGGCTGGGGAGGGAAGTGAAGAGCTGCAAGGATGGACACCCAGGGCAGTGCGGGACTAGCCCCCTCCCTCAGGGCCAAAATCTCCTCCTCGCTTTTCTTTTTCGTCTTCCTCCTCTTCTTGTATAATGAAGGATTGATCGAGACATATGAGAAATGCCTGATGCTACTTAGCCCTAGAAAAAAAAGAATCCAGGCTCTGAACTCCGAAGAATTTTGCATGGGATTTTGGTTCTGAGAAATGCCCCTGTTTGTCCTAAATCCAACCACAAGGGAGGGGGTTGGGTGAGGGGACATCTGTTTAATTTGAAGCAATAAATACGCCGGATCTGTGACTGTTTGGGTGTTTCCATTTTTAAAGATGATTAATCCCACCTCCACCCCCCTTTCCAATTCGACTGTAAAGAAATGGATTAGGAATGGTATCAAGAAGGATTATTCATTTATATCAGGCAGATGGAGCTGTACAGTAGGGTTTCAAAGAAACAAAGAAAATGGTTTCTAAATGGTTGTTTGGCATGAATTATTTGGTGGATTTGCAAACAAGCAAGGCGAAGCACTGTACAGCAAGATGTAGAGGAAACCCATCTGGCACCTTTCCCATCCTTGTCTGGGGCTGGAGGGGTTTCCAGACAGGTAGCGGAGGAGTCGCTGAGCAGACCTGGCCCGAAGGGAGCGGGCCAGGGAGCGTGAGGCTGCTGTTCCCTCTGGCAGCCCAGAGCCTCCCGCCTGCCCGGGCTGCCCGGGGCTGGAGGCTGGCCTGGGGATTGCCGGCCACTGCACCTGCGGGGCGCGCCGCAGACCCGGCTCGGCACGGCCAGACCCCTGCAGGCTCCGGGGCACCACGGGACACCAACCCGGTGGGTCCTGCCTGCCCTCCCTGCTTCCCCACCCACCTCTCCTCCTCCCCACCTGGCCCTCTCGGCTCAGCCGGTCCCAAAGCTCAGGGCTGAGGTAGGAGGGGGGGGGGGGAAAGGGAGGAGGGCAAACAATAAAGAAGCGACAAACTTTCGGAAGTGTTTTCATCGCGATCCGCCCCTCCGCGCACTTCTGTTTCTCCCGGAATTTTTCAGTCAGCCCCGCGCTGAAATCTCCGGCCGTTTCAAACAGTTAAAAATGTGATTGACACGTATGTTAATAGTTTGTTTTTGTGCAAAGCGGATCTGCAAATTTCCAACACAAACACACTGTGTAGATCAGATGTTAGGTATAAAAATGGTTTATTGATTGAAATAATAGAAGCATTATTTTGATTTGTCCTGACATGCTAACTGATTTATAGATTCCTACCCCATTGATTTCTTCTTGTCCGGGCAGAGGGAAATGATCAAATCTCATGAAAATGCCCTGTTGTGCTAATTAAGAACCTGAGGTTCTTTCTTTCTTTCTTTCTTTCTTTCTTTCTTTCTTTCTTTCTTTCTTTCTTTCTTTCTTTCTTTCTTTCTTTCTTTCTTTCTTTCTTTCTTTCTTTCTTTCTTTCTTTCTTTCTTTCTTTCTTTCTTTCTTTCTTTCTTTCTTTCTTTCTTTCTTTCTTTCTTTCTTTCTTTCTTTCTTTCTTTCTTTCTTTCTTTCTTTCTTTCTTTCTTTCTTTCTTTCTTTCTTTCTTTCTTTCTTTCTTTCTTTCTTTCTTTCTTTCTTTCTTTCTTTCTTTCTTTCTTTCTTTCTTTCTTTCTTTCTTTCTTTCTTTCTTTCTTTCTTTCTTTCTTTCTTTCTTTCTTTCTTTCTTTCTTTCTTTCTTTCTTTTCTCCCTCTTTTTTTTTCTGCTGCGATTTACCAGATTTATTCTCTGCTCCATGGACTTGGTGCGTGTATGCATATATTTTTTATCTTTTATACATCTGTTTTCACTTTGCACTTTCAATGAGCTGTAGTAGACAACAGTGAGAGAAACATCTGAAAATGCAAGGAGACAGAGTTGCATATGTGTTTCATTTCTGCGGGTTAGTCGGAGAAAACAACAAAAGGACACCTGGAGGGGGTGTGTGTGGAATAAACACAAGTTACAAAGGGGATTGTGACCCTCTAAGAGGGAAAGGCGAGTACAACGAAAAAGGACTGCAAAAAGTAAGGAAGAGCAGTAGAAGTGAAGCAGGAAAGAGAGTCAAGGAACAGTGATCTAGAGCAAGAAAAAGACGTTAAAAGCCCGTTCGGCTGGATGTTCCCTAACTCTTTTTAAAAGAAGAGTAAGAGGAAAGACATGTCGATCCGGATAAACATACTGGGAAGACGCACCTGCCGAAAATATGTGTCTGATCTATCTAAACAAATGTGTATCCATCTATACATTTATATAGGGAGATCTAGAGCATCCCAACAATAATTACAATCCTGCATGGAAGAGGTAAGTCTCACAATTATCTCTTTTATGAACGTGGAATCAAATCCTCCGAGTAGCCAGCAGTAGTGACATCCCAGGCAGTATTAGTTTGGCTGGACTGTGTGTTTGCTTGGTTTTGGTGGGTGTTTTTTTGTTGTGTTGGGTTTTTCTTGTTGGTTTTTTTTTTTGGTTGTGGAGGAAAGAGGGTTCAGTGGGAGACAACCATATGGGGAGGGAGGGCAATCCCATTGTCTGTTCGCCAGAGGATCTCGTTTTGCCCTGGAAAAGACGATCAAACGGAGCCAGGGTCCACTCAGGAAAGTAAAAGGGATGACGGGGTTGGGGAGAGGAGGGGTGGCGGGGGGAGGGAATGCATGTGGGTGCATGTGGATTTAATACCAGTGAAAGTATTACAGGGGGATCAGATTTAGCGAGCGAGCGAGAGGGAGCTTTTGAACATCTGTCTAATGCAGCTAATAGAAGTGACATTAGTGATATTGGAGAGAGAGAGACACCACCGCCGATCGGGCTGGGATTACGGGAGTCCACCCAATCCGATTAAGCCGCTGCCCCTCTCCTGCCAGCCGCCCAGCCCCGGCCCCAGCCCCGGCCCCGGCGCTGCGCTCCCTCTTCCCGGCAGCCGCGGCTCAGACCCTTGGCAAAGAGACTCCTCGAGGGGCAGAGCCGCAGCCCGGCCGCGGCGATCAAGACGCTCGGGTTTAATATTCATCGATACACCGCGATGAAATTCCACCCCGCTCCCGAGGAAACCTTTATTCTCCGGCTAATTGTAATTTACAATTACGCTTTACACCTCATCACGTAGGAGGTTAGGAAACAAGATTCTTCCATATAATTATTGTCCTCCTTAATCCTATTCCACTGCATATCACCCCGCACCGCGAAGTCCTATTGTTCCCTCCTACCCATCGTACCAGTCATTTAAACTAGTATAAAAAATAAGTCTGCGTAATTTTAGACATCACATCCACGCACGCCTCTGAGCCCGCAGCAAAACGCATCAATGGGTTATAACTTCGGTAGAAGGGGCGGCGGGCTGAGCCGGGCAGGGTCATGCAGCGCCGGGTTCCCCTCGCTGCGCGGGTGGGCAGCTACCGGGGCCGCCGTGCCAGGACGCGCTCTGCTTTTGGGTGGCTTGATTTCCCCTCTAGTTTGCTTATCAAGTCGGCTAATTTAAAAGCTTTCCTTGATTAATGGCAGGCAAGTTACACAGAGACATACACTCACGAACTCCTTTCACCTAAGCAAATATCTCCTGCCCACACGCACCGTATGCCTTACAATCCTTGCTTAACTGTGACTGTAGCCTTCAAAAGTAAAGAGCATCTCTCTCTAGTTCTCCGGTGCAGGGAGAATGCCTGCAGTTTGTACCTCCAGGCATTACAACACGCCTCAGCCCAGCTGAAAACAACACTGCAGCTGGAGTTCAGCCGGCCGCAGAGGAGTGTCACTGCCGGCAGCTCTGCCAGGGACGCTGCCAGGGGCTGCCGTGGGGCTCTCGAGTACTATCAGGTTCAGCCTTGTGCCTGACTCTTCACAAGCTGTTTAACCACCCGGTAGGAGCTACCCGAAGCACGACTCAAAGGCTGACTAGCATCCAACTCATGAATTACAGAAAATTGATGCCCTGCTTAAAATTCACAGCAGTGAATTTGTAACGTTCACATTTCTACGTGACAGTCATCTTGCAGGGAGATAACATCTAACAGCTCCTGAGTTTCCCCCTTGTAACACTGTGGGAATAACATGGCAAAGGCCAAAAAGTCTCTCTGTCGCTCATTCACACACAGTGCACACATCAGAGTATTGTGCAGCAGTTTCATGATTTGTAGCACATCAGTATAATATCTATCTCTGAGAAACTGCACTGGTGGGTTGCTTTTTTTTTTTAAATTTATTTTATTTGTTAGACTGGCTGGGATTTTCTTGACTGGACATTAAAGCCTTTCTTCTTATAAACCTTTCTTGCCCAGGTGAGCAAATTTACTAGTTTTTCGTGTCTACGTATCAGGTACCAAATTAAGAAATTCCAAATTTTAGTGGTAACAATCTAGTCTCCATCAGCTTCTTAATTAAGCATAGTTGAGGCAAAGAGCTGATATTAGAGCTAGGAAATATCACCATTGAGGAAGGTATATCATGAGGCCTGTATGAAGTCTTGTTTTGTCACCCATTCATCTCTGAACCTTTGTCATTTAAACAAGAAACCAAAAAATGTTCCCCAGCTCCTAACAATCCTTATTTCCCATAATCTTCACCAATTATTTTCAGAACGAAAGTTCTTAAAATTAATGTGGGAATCCAAATAGTCTTAGAAGAGCAAATTCTATCCCACCCTCAGGCCCTGTGTTAATTTTGTTCTTATATTTCTGTTGATTGCAAAGTTGTGCTTCTTTTAAGTGACGCACTCTTGAGTTACTTATTTCTGAGTAACTCTCTGATGTTCCTAATAAAACAAATAGCTTGCATCATCCAGGTCACTCTTTGTTCTGAAACAGAGGGTTTTATGCCAGGTGGATGTCAGATATATTCAAAGGCTGGCCAGTAGGAGACAGCGACAGTTTGAGGATCATAGCATCTCTCTAATATGTGCACGTGCAGTTCAAAACACTAGAGAATTTTGGCACAAATTTGTGCCTCTGTAGTGAAAAAGATAATCTTGAATCCTGTTTTCTAGATCCCCCCAACTTCATAGGAGTGATGTTCCCAGATTAACATGAGGTGCCCTAAGTAGATTTCCTCCATTTTAGCATTTCTTAATATTTTGTTGAAGTTTTTTAACCATATATATTTCTAAATATTAAGACATACTTAAATAAAAATATTGAAATAAAATTAATTTTGTAACAGAGTAAATTGATAGAAAGAAAATTGTAAAAACAGACACATCTACTATTTAATACAATGCTGGATTTTACTCTGCAGTGCAAGCATTTTTTTCCTAGTATTTTTCATTATTTTTAGTAGGTTTTATTTATACAGTGCAGTTTTTGAAAAATAAATCTAAAACATTCCATATGAGCATGCAGTGGATTCCAAAGTGCACCCACTCTGATGAGGAAAAATACCCATTTTAAAGCCCCTTTGTGAGGTGCTCAAATTCCTCCTTACATCCCTGACACTTCAGAATAGCATGTGTCTTATACTGGAAACTCTGGGGCTGAATGAACTCTGGGAAAATGAATATGATATTGAATATCAAAATATCAAGAGCAGAAACCACTACTCTATAAGGAAAATTTTAAGTTACCAACACAGAGAATATTTACATGCAATTGTCTGCAGATGGGACCAAGCCAGGTGGCAGGATCCTCTACTAAGATGAATTTTCTCATCTTGAAAGGAGAGGTCTTTTTGCTCCTGTTAGCTGAAGACCAGCATGATACAGTACACAAATTCCAGAGTAGTCATGGACAAGTGGAGTGGCTTTTAGAGAATAATTAATTGGCAGATTGTCTTTTGGATATTATTACAGCTGTTCCTGCTGATTATGTCAGATGCCAAACCTTGGAGGGCCACACACTATTCAAACCAGGAGCCAGAATGCTTGTCCCTGCTTGGTGTTTCTTTTGTGAGCAGGAGACCCTATCTCCTGTTTTGGTTTGTTTGCTTGTGACTCTGGTACTAAGAACACCACTGCACCTGAGCTTTAAGTGCAGTAGTAGCAGCTAAAATGTCATAGATTAGAAAAAATGTCTGAGTTAAACCTTTGGAAAAAATATAGAGAAATGTAAGAGAAAAGACGGAGAGAAAAATATGTCTTACAGGAAAAAAAAGGATATGATGAAAAATACGGATCAGAAAGAAGGCAGGGGAATTTGACATATTTTTGTTTTACCAAGCAATATTTTACAGTAGTTCTTTGGAAAAGGTAATTCTTTGTCACGCCATTCCCTCTTGTCCCTTAAATATTTATTATTCCCCAGGCTACCATGGCCAGCTATGCCAATGAACAAAGGGACTGGGAGATCCAAGAAAATCTCAACATAGAAAAGGAAGAGTACAGACTCAAGAAGAAGTGATGTGGTCCATATTCTTACCCCTGCAGGATCATCTTTCAGTCTCATCTGTGTATCCATGCTTGCACACACAGGCACACCACATACGCCCTTTGAACTGCTTCTCAGCAAATATTGCTTGAACAGCCAATTGTGCCAACATGTCATATCAGTAACTCTACTAGTGCCAGAAGGGAAAAGTGAAGGACTGAGATGGAGGGGTATTATCAACACCTACATTTGATTGCCTATAAACCAACCAAGTAAACCTCAACAGTGCTGTCCTTATACCCCACAAGATGTAATGTGCTGGTAATCATGACCAGAGTGTGCTAGTATGGGACTGGCCAGCTAATGGAGATGGATTCTTAATGGCACTTTTTAATATCCTTTTTAAAATATGATTTGAAGACTTGGGAAGAATACAAAGCAGATGACAGGGGTAGTGTTTAGCATTGCTGTGGGCAAGGAACTCTCAGGTAGTTGATGCACCCTTACTCATACTGATCTGCCAGAGCAAATCCCTAGCTTGGAAAGTAACTGAGTAAAGTTGCTTCCTGCTTACACTGGAGTGAATTGAATGTACTTCAGTAAAATTCCATGCGGTTCTACTGGTACAAGCCTGCTGTGTAAGTGATGTGAGAATCAAGCCCTATTTCACCAGCCATTGCAAAGGGATAATTTATGATTTGGGCTGTTCAGCTGCTGCCGCAATGTTTGAGCCTGGGATCAATGGTGCTTAGGAATTAGTGCATCTTGTGCCACACACAGAGGTGAGAAGAGGGCTTGGCTGGGTTTGTATTCCTGTTAAAATCAGGGAGTGAGTGGGTATTTCTAACAGAGTCTGGCATGGTGCAATTGGAGGACAGCTCTGAGCCTACAGGAGTTGTCCAGGATGCTGGGCAATGTTTCTCCACCCCCTGTTAAGCAGGCCATGTAGAATGCTATGAAAGCCAAGATTTTTATTATTTACTTAGTGAAAAGGTGTAGCAATACTTTGTGATGGTCATATTAGCTGAAAACATGATCTTTGCTGTCTTGTCTGAACCCTCTTACCTGCTTACTATTACTTGGCACCAGGGGCAGCTTTTCAGTTCTGTTTCCTGGCTCCTGGTTTCACTGTTTGGATATATTCTTTTGAATGCTTGCAGGAGATTGTATCTTCATCAGCTAAAAGGAGAAATAAATGAGTGAGAAGCTTGCTTTGCCAAGCAATTAAACTCTTAATTTTTGCAGTGTAATTCTGGAAGTAGGTCTGGTTTTGTATGGATTGGTCTAAATGCAATTTTAATTTCACTGTGTGTGTAAATGGGGAAAGAATGACTAGGGGATGTGACATCATACTTAGCAGTAGGGCACAGCCATTCATTTGGAACATCATGAGCTGTGCTAAAAGGAAGAACTTGTTTTAAAATAAATTGTGTTTTAGGTATTCCTGAGTTTTGGCAGGAGAATGAGGGGCACCCAAGTGAGATCATTGCAAGTTTCCCATGCCTCCCTTGGTTTGGAATTCACTCATCAGCAAATAGAAACCAAGTCTTGATTGTTGCAGCACTGCATATAGGTGACTGCTTGGCCACGCATTGCAAAAATCATGTCCTACAATTTCTGCTGGTCTCATTCCCACAAATTTCGACCCACAGAATTGAAGGGAATTATCTAACAAAAGCCCAGGCATTTGGCAAAACAAAAAGTCCCATTTAATCAGGTATGTTTTTAATCTCACTACATTTTTGTTCTCTAAAATTGTTCTCTGTTCAGCACTAGTGCTTTTATTTGACTGTAGAAATAGCAGGGCTTTGTTTGTTATTTCCTGCAAATGTTTATATCTTGAATGCTTGTGTCTCAGATGTATTCAGGGGTTGATTTTGCCTGTTGTGCTTTCAAAATTCAGGAGATTAGCATTAAGCTTTGGCAAAGATTTATGCTGTTACCAAAGATCTTCGGACAAACGTGGACTTAAAAAAATGAACCTGATGCTAATGACATTTGTAGGCCGAATTCAACTATGTCATAAATCACAGAAAAGGTTGCATGCAGTGTTAATCAGAGACAGAATGATGAGGCATATGTGCTTACAACAGGGTAACTTGTCTAAGGCTGGCCTTGAATCTGTAAAAAGAGGGTAACTCAAGCTGGTGTGTGCATATGTGGTGCGTGAGCGTATGCATATCGGGGAAAGAAAAGCTTTATCCCACACTGGCTGTAGGAAAAACCCTTAATCTGGATTTATTTGTATTTCATTCCCAGAATGACGTAAAAGAGCCAATCCGTACTGCACGAGGGAGTCAGGTGCAGAGATGTATGTGCTGAGAGCCAGAGAGCTCAGAAAGGGAGCCAGCCCTGTGGCAGGAACAGCAGCACTGTACAAGGTGAGCCTCTTGGCTCCAGAACAGCAGAGCTTGGCTGCTTGGCCCCAGGCCGTGGGGAGAGGCTTCAGTGTCACCCACACATCAGTCCCTCTACCACCTGCCTTCACATGGCCTTCACTTCTTCCTTTTGCTGTCCCTGCTCCACTGTTTTAACTTCTTGACCAGTTTCAGTTTTTCACTTCCAAGCTCCAATTGTAGCCTTTGGATGCTTAATTGCTTTCTTTTCTTCCTGGGTTGCTGTAACCCTCCTAACCCATCTGTGCTACAAGACTGACCTACTACCTTCTATCTGCCTCAGATACCTGCTGTTTCCAGGGCTTCACTGTTCCTACCTGTGCAGTTCTGGTGTGTAGAATGCACAGTTCCCATTTTGTGACTTCAGCCTTGACTTAGAAAGCAGAAGAGGGATATGTTCAATGTTATCTCCTGATAAAAAAACCTTCAGATTGGATGAGGCAATCAAATACTTATTTCTTTAATTAAAAACAACTTCTCTATTCACTTTAGAGCTTTCCCATTTCTGCCCTAGCAATGATTAAGGCAGACACCACATGAACCTTTGAACTGTGGGTAAACTGCAGAACATGTTAAGACCAACAGATGTGTTAAAACTCTTTCCTTCTGGTGAAACGAAGGCACAATTAAGTGTCTAGTTATGAAATAGCTGTAGACAATAGAAGCCACAGCTGGAGTTATACAGACCTGAGCAAAACACTGAGGAAGATTGAGTGAGCCTGTAATGGGATGCAAACTGAAGCTGCTGCTGTCATGAAAAGTTCTTGGCCATCCATTCTTCCAGCCTTTTATTCCCACCCTTGCACCTCTGCTCTGCTCTGTTTTAACCTGTGTGTTAGTGTAACGCACTGGCAGATGAAACAGGGAACAGCATGGCTAAAAATCACCTAGTGAAACAATACCCTACATTAATGACATTGGTTCAGTTATATAAAGTCACTGAATAGCCACCACTGTGAGGACATAGCTAGCAAGATCCCTGGCCCTAGTCTAAAATCCAAGGGAATAAGTAGTCATTTGGTATTCCAAATGCAGATGGGAGAATGAGAGAGGAGTATGACTCTGGGTAGAGGCAAGGGAAAGACATTTTCGGATACAGGGTTGACTAAGAAAGCACACAGGTGAGGAAATGAAACAGCTTTATTCTTCTGAGCTGTGTGATGCACTGGCACCTCACACTGATGCATGAACTTGATTGCAGCAATGAAATTTTTGTTTTGTAGAATACACTTCCTCAGCTAGCACAAACTATTTTATAAGAACTTGATATGTATAATTGCTTGTGTCCTAGCATTCAAGCCAGGCTAGGCGTTTTTAAAACACACAGTCTTTTAACGTGTGTTCCCACAGAGGCTGTCCTCAAAGCTAGTATCAGAGTAGAGACCTTTATATGACCCCTGTGACATCTGCCTTTGTATGACTTGAGAAGTGGTCTGACACTCAGAATAGAAATGCCTCCAAGACTCTCCTTCCTTCTGCATACAGTGCTTAATGTAAGATGAGATTGATTCTGTTTCAGTGTAAATTTAAATATAAATTTCTTCCTGCTAATATACAAAAATACACTGAAAAGTAAATATGCATGCTTTGACAAATATCAGTTACATATAGGTATACCAGGACACTTTTCTTAATTTTTCCAGGAGCAATAAAATTCTAGCATTCCATATAGATTGTGG
This sequence comes from Phylloscopus whistleri, assembly GCA_017589585.1. Taxonomy (NCBI): domain Eukaryota; kingdom Metazoa; phylum Chordata; class Aves; order Passeriformes; family Phylloscopidae; genus Phylloscopus; species Phylloscopus whistleri. The sequence continues at coordinate 2,048,344 of JADMLD010001394.1, forward strand.
AATGAGATAAAGCAAGTATTACTATGAAATCATGAAGGTGATGTTGTTTTCTAAGGAACTATAGCCAAGATCATCTGGCTATTCTTATTTTTAATCACATCCTACTCTGGGTTGTTTCCATGAGATTTCTGGAAGATGTTTTTCCCTTTAATAAAATAAATTCATATTAATTTACCATAATGAAATTCAAAGTAACTTTCAATTTAGAGTTTTAGCTTCTGATAACAATTTCTTATGTAAAGTAGCTGCTATTTTAAGTCTTTCTCTCTAGCTTGCTCAAGGAAGAGTGTCATGGGCTTTGGCTGGCTATCTATAGCAACTCCAGAATGTTTGGCGTTTTTATTTTAGCATGTTGCTATTTAATTAATTCATAATATTTAAGATATTAACACCAAAATCCATTTGATAAAATGAATTTTATGTGTTATTTGTGGGGCAGACACTTAAGGATTTTAGTAATTCTTAAAAACATTTATATTTTTTTTCTTCTGATTTTTTGTTTTGTACTCTATTTTATAGGTCTTCATTTGTATTTGATGTAGGTTTTAAACTTCAGATTTATGTCTCAACACCTCGCAACAAATTTTGTAAATATTCTGTGGGGGCTTGGTCCTGAAACATAAACACTTCTTCTTATTGAGGCACTGAAGAAAAACAGACCCCCTCATTTATTATGTGATATCCAGGAGGCTAAGGAGATTTTGATCTTTTTTTTTTTTTCAGGAACATCTTCTTCAGTAAGAATAATGAAACGTCATTATGATAAGGTGAATCATAATAAATGTTATGTCTTGGTTGACACTGAAAAATAAATCAAAGAAAGTTGTGAGAAATATTGGTGACTTTTTTTTCCACAGAGATTTGGACCAGCTCTATAAATTAAACAGTACGCGATGACAGCTTTGAGGCGGTAAGTAAACCATTCAGTAGATAATCTCCATAGTAACAAAAAAAGTTTAACCATCTCAAACCAAAATAGCACATCTGGACCTGGCTGTGGCATATGGCAATAGGGGACATTTTATTGCTGTCAAAAGTCACAACACGCAAGAAAACTGCACAGCTTAATCCTCGTTAGTAGAAATCAGTGAAGTACAAGCGACGTGTTTGGAAGGATTCTGATCTTATAAGACATTATATATTTGCTCACCTTTATGCTGTGTACGGGTCTTGTTGTGATCCATCTGCTGTTTACAAGTTAGCAGTAAAAACAGGCTCTCCCTTAATGAGTATGGAGTCCAGTCCTAAAAATTCTTGCTCATGAGAGTAGTCCTAAATCATTAACAGAATGCATTTGAGTAATAACTGATTCACTGCATTCCTAATTAGCAGTATTCGATTTTAATTGCACTAAACTTCAAAGTTGAAGACCTATTTTACAAAACAAATTCTTTAGTGCTGAAGATGGAATAATTTAATTGGTGTGGGCACAGAAACTTGTAGATAAAGGCTGAACTGCTGAAGGGAATGCAAAATTTTCTTCAGTAAAGACAAGGTTGTGTGCGACATTCATATCTCTTCCTGAGAACAAAAAGGAGCAGGTGCTCCACTTTTCATCTTGTTCAAGCTGCATAAACTTTGGGTCAAGCCTTGCTAAACTAGTGCGTAGCTTGATGGTAGGAGGCATCCACAGGGTGGTTTTTTAGGAGCCATGTGGGGTTCAGCTGCTCCCTAATCAAACCCCTCACTTCTGGCTTCAATATGGGGTGTAAATTTTCTCCTTTCTAAGCCTGCAAGTAATCAGGGAAGGAAACAAGTATAACCTTCATTCTGTTTTTTTGGTGAAATTGCCATTTCAGCAAGTAGAATGGCATGGGTGTTTGTAGCAATTTGTAGGTATGGGCTATAGCACAAATTGTGCCTCTGAGCTGAGCTCTTCCAGAGCTTGTGCTTCTTCCTGAGGCTTTTCCTGGGCTGGAGTGTTTGTGTATCTCCTTTTGCTCAGGCCCAGGCTGTTCTCAAAGGCACATTTTGAGTCTCCAAAGCAATGAAAAACTCTGTCACTAATCGTCTCTCTGGGACTCTGTGAGAGCTCTGCATCTGGCCTTGACCTCCTGAAGGCAGTCAGCTCTGACAGACTTCCTTATGCTTTCAGCTCATCCTCATCCATACCTCAGTACAGAAGAGCTAAAAAGGGCCAACATGGGCTCCCAAAGCAGGAGTAGAGAGATTTCTAGATTTGTGCCAATAACCATAATGTGCAGCAATTTTCACTCATTTCTGGTACCGTCTCTCCTTCCTCATGGTGCCACAGCATGGTTTATCTTTCTGTCTTTCTGTCCTAACTTATTCGTCCTAAGTTCTACCAGTTCACTTTTAGCTCTGGGACAGGTCCCAGGACCTAGCACCAGAAAGTCCTGTGGATGGGGATGTCTCTGTGTGAAAGGATTCTTCTTCCCCTTGCTTAAAAAGGACAGAGTCTGCCCATAGCACAGCCTCCCTGTGTAGTAATCTTTAAGTACGATTCAGACCTCTCTAGAGAAGAGTTTAATTTGAATCATGTCTGTTTCCACTGTATGTACCATGAAATGTCTGTTTCCACTGCATGTACCAGAAATATTCCCTAATCCTGACCTAAAATGATAGCTGCAGTCACAAGCCAGGATTTGCAAAGCCTTGGCACAACAATGCACATGATAACAAATGATTTGACATAAATCCTTCCAAGACAAAAAAGAGACGCAGCATAGAGACAGGTTTATAAAGCTGAGTGATGAAGCAAGGTCAGTACCTGTAATCTAAATGCAACAATACTAGTTTTGTATCACAAGAAGTCTCCTAAGATACCTTTCCACAGCTCACTGAAAGCATGTACTTAACTGTTTTCCCTTTTATGTTCCTTTGTGAAATGATTTAGTAGAGATATTTTGGGTGGGATTCTCATCTGCGCATGTTTATCTTTTAATGCAAAAGTTTCCATCATCTACACCCTCTCCTTTTGGCTGTGTGAGCATGCTGGGCATTGTTTTAGGTTGGAGGGTATCTGGGTAATTATTGCATTGCACAACAGTGTCTTTTACAATTTAAGGTTGCCAGTGCTTCAGCAGCTCTGAGATCCCAACTCAGACTTTAACAATGTGTTGCTAAAAAGAGGGGTTAAATGTTGTTTATACATTGCATTTCTGGACAAAGCTAATTTCATTTGCACCTGCCAATGGCCAACTGATAAATATACACTGGTAGAAGTTCAACAGCAGTGGGCCAGTGAGTTAGATAAATACCAGCAGATACTATAAGCATCAAAGGTTAGTGTTTTCCCAGCTCTCACACTCCAGTAGATATAAACCCTTTTCTTAAAAAAGATTAAAAATAGATAAATCCTCTTTGCAAGGTAAAAAAAAAAAAAAAAAATAAAATGCATATTTAAAACACAAAATAAATTCCTCTCAGAGTCTATTGCAGTTATCTGTTAGGTTTCCTGCCTCTCAGATGTTAATTATGGTTTAATCAAAATTTGTGGTCAATTTTTAAGTATAAAAACATTTCATATGACTGGTTGCCAATTCTGAAGTCTAAAGGCCTTGCTTTATATTGCTGTAGTAGAACAGAAAATATAATCAAAGTTTGACCTTCAACTTTAATCCTATAAACAGAGAATTTGCTTACTTTACCTTGGAAACGGATGTGATTCATCACAGTAGCCCATAAATAACATGTCAAACTGTTAGACCGATCAATGAAAATAAGTTATTGAAAAATAATGTGATTGTAAAGTCTCTATGTAAACTAGCTTAGTGTTATTTTAAAATGAGGAGGGCTTTCAGATAGAGGTAAATATTTTTTTAAGGAGAATAGTTACTATGTAATAAATGCAGTAAACATTAAACATATTTGCCCTACGCAAGATATTCTTTTTCACGAAAAGTACCTTAATGTAAATAAGCATTAAAGCTCCAGAGGAAGAATTGGGCTCCACTTAGATCAAGACTGCAAATGGCAGGTTACCTAAACTGTCTGTTGCTTATCACCATGCCTGAAACAAAAACAGAGGGTGAACTCTTGTCCACATGGGAGCCCACAGGAATGGTTCAGTCATGAAGAACCTGCATTTGAGACCTCAAAGCTGAAAGCAGAAGTTCTGGGATGTGAACTGGATTAATTATCCAGAACTCCACTATTTATTTGTGGATACTGACTCTGAAGTCTGACAACAGCAATTTAAATAGGAAGCTATTTCATGGTTTATGTTTCCAACAGGAATATGCAGAAAATGAAGTATTTTTAAAAAAATATCTTTTTGGATGCAAAAACTCTGATTTTAAATTTTTTTGATGTAGTAGCATAGCACACATTTAAAAAATATGACTATATAGGGATATTGAATTGTACTGAATAACAAAATGAATAACCTAAATTTGCTGCATTTGTATCATCAAGTTTTACTGTCCAGGTAACCAGAAAGTTGTTTTACTAAATATTAGGTTGAAGCTGATTAGCCTGCTGTATCAGAATCAGACCTTGTCTGGCATTTAGTTCTACAAGCTGAAGTTTGTTTGCACTCCTTGTGTCACTAATAGTGGAGATGGGCAAGCTCTTGTGATGCCAAAATATCAATAATATTTTTTGTCCTACTTTATTACAAAGCATTTGTTTGCACACACTGGAGTCTTTCAATATAAATAATTAATGTATGAATAGATTGCCTTGCTTTTCAATGAGACTGGGAGGTGATGGAGTGTATCTGCTGACAGGTATGTACCTTCCTTTTTACCTTTCATTGGTGCCATAAAAAATATTGAAAAATCCTCTTTTTATCTTATAAGGGAATCACTATGCTGAGCTTATACTGTAAATATATAAAGAAAGAATGTACCATAAACAACGATGAATTTGTGAATAATTTTCTCTCAGAGCAGCTCTTTAATTTTTTTGCACAAATGTGACTTTGTGTTTTAATTTGTTAGTATAAATGGAATGTAGCTGCAGTCAAAAGGATTCTGGATTTTCATGATGACAGCCGGAACCCTCTTCTGGCCTTTCTCCTTGTCATTTGCAGTTTATTTATTTACTTGAACCTCAGACCTGGTGGGAGGAAATGAGGAAATGTCAGGGATCCCACGTGGACTCAGCAAATCTCTGCCAATAAGCAAGTCCAAGAATTGCTCACTGGAAACTCTGCCCCCAGTGAAACATCACCTTGCTCACTTTTCAGAGTGCCTCACTCCGTGTGCAGCCTCTGCCTCCCCTGGTGCACAGCTGTGGCCTCACCAGTGTGACACCTGGGACCCCCAGTGCTGAAGGGGTCAGGGGGTCAGTGGGGTGCCCCTGAGCACAGGGTGCTGCTTTCAGAGATGGCTTGTCCTGTCACAGTAGCAATGCCAAGAGGACACCTCTGCTTGTGTACTCAGTACTACCAGAGCGCAGAAGAGCAGCTGCTGAGGTATAAGCTTGCAGGACCCTGAAGAGAAGAGCTCATCCCAAGTGACTCTTAGCTCAGCTAGAAAACTAAGGATGGCACAAGGGAAGCGCAGAGGAGCAGAGGGAGGGCAGGGGAGCTGGGTGTTCCCTCACATCTCTCATTTCCATCCAAGCCCAGCTACCCCTTGTAGACGGAGAGGCTCCTGTGGGCTGTGACCCACCCCACGTGCAGAGGGAGGTTATTGTGGCCCTGCTCTGTGGCATCTCCCCCAGACAGCTTCCTCACAGCCAGGGTAGCCCAAGGGAACAGGAGCTTGATTTCCATCATGCCCCATTAAGGGAATGTAGCAAAAGACTCTTTTGAGCAGGTTGGAGTAATGATAATGAAAGAATTTTTGAACTGTTTATGTATAACTTCCTGAAATGTGCAGGACAGAAAGAAAGAAAGCACAAAGGTGCTTTCCTGATGATTTAACAAATGGCGTTGCCACTCTCATCTGCCTGGGATCTACACTTCCAGCTTTCATGTCTTGATTGTAAAATGAACTTAGTACTGCAGTCAGCATTTGCAGACATGCTTCGATATATTGTAATTGAAGGAACCTCTTAAAGAGTGATTTCCATAGACAACAAAGCTTACTTTCTATTTCCTTTTTATGGACTACTATTTTAGACAACTGAGTGTTAAAAATCATCTGTATGCTCACAAAACTTTTTAATGGCATCCCTTCTATAACATCGCTTAAAGCAAACAGCACATAATTCTCTGTGTACTGCTTTAATATTATTTTTGACTTTACAGATTTTTATTTTGTGTTTGGTGATTTATTTGTAGAAAGAGAGACTTCTGATATGACTTCCGTGGTACCAATTATCAATGCCAGGGCAGATTTAAAGAAATAAATTCCACTTAAGGTAGAGTGAAAATTTAAATTGCTCAGCCTGGGAACAGAGGAGAGACTTCTTTAAAATATTTTAATTTCCCAAAGAAACTTTTTTTTTAAAGGAAAAACAGTGAACTCTAAACAACTTTTTTGTTTTTGTGGTTACTACTCTTGTTTGATTAAAAGAAACATCTGTTTTAAGATGGAGTAGCAGTATCATGTCATTACTCCTTTCTCTTGCATCTTTATCCTCTCACCCAAACATATGTTATGGGTCAGAAAACTTTTTTGTCACTTATACTGATAATGCAACTAATTCACCCATGCATGCTGTGCTGGTCTCATAACATTTGCCAGTTTATCTCACACATTACTCATCATGTTGTGGAAAAGAGAGCCTGAAATATCAGAAAGAAATTTGAAGAACATACAACTGTGGCTGAGCAAGGAGAAGTGGTACTGGGGTTTATAGATGCAGTTAATACTACTGTGAGCAGTGCTATTGCTGGCAATCCTGACAGCTAAAAAAAAAAAAAGTCACTTACCGAGTTCCTTGTGCTGGGTTGAGCAACTCACTAAAAATAAATCATCTGTTCCTTTCTACTGCCAAGAAATAGAGGAGAAATATAAGCGTTGTAGTTAACAGAAAGGCTGACCTTAGAGATTCTGTTGCCCCAGAGCTGACGAGATTATAGGGAAGGGAGAGTTTATAGCAGAGATTTTAGAAACAAATGCTTTAGGATTTCATTTCACATTTGGGAAAAAAAAACACTGAAAAACATTCAGTCCTTTGGGACGTTTTTCACGACTTGTTTATCTTCCTCCATCAAGATTCAGCACTCATAAAATCTCATGCTGTGTTTGTATTGCTTTGTTGCAAGCTCTTGTTATTTTGCAGCAAAACTGCAAATAATTCATACTGGAGTAAGGTTGCTACTTGGCTATCTAATTTTTTATAAAAGGCAGCAAAAAATAGATGTACTGCTCATAGGGAAGCAGGCAAGATCACTGTTCATGCTGACTTTAAAGGACAAATCAATTAATTAACTTGTTTATTAAATCTAATTATTGTTAATTGTTTTTGTCTTATTTTTCATGTTTTTATATTTCCATGTGAAAGGGAAATAGAAAAATGCCAAGCAGCTATTCTTTCATCAGAAGGATGACACAGACACAACACTTTAAAGGGCATGCTAACAAAACTTCATGTATTTACCCCAAAAGTAAACTTTACCCCCAAAGCAAATTTCTACTTCTTTAAATGTACAATCCAGTTGTGAGATACCAGAGCACCAAGCAGATTCTATATAATTAACTTTTGTTTTTGTTTTCCAGAAAGGAGTTAATGAAATTATTTGCATTTTAAATTAGAACTAAATTTGTTTGGGAATTCACAATCAATTTGGTATTTAGCGGGTTTCTCTGACCTATCTTATTTTGTCTGCTAAAGGAAAATACCTACTTTATTTATATAGATGAATCTAAAGTGTACATAACATACTCCACAAGTTTTAGAACACCTCTAGAACTACAGCATGACAAGGCATCATAACACATATTCACATCAGACTTGTTGGTGGAAAAAAGGTCAAACAGCTCATAGAATTTAACAACACATTATAATCATCTTAAAATTCCTCAGTCTTCATCCATGTTTTTTTCACGTTTCAAGCCTTCATAAATGTAACTGTTTTCTGGAAAGTCTGGATTCTTTTAGATGAAGCAGCAGTATTGGCCTTCAGTAATTTGTTTGATGGAAAATAATTCTGAAGTATATGAGAGGTAATAAATAAAACTGAACTTTCATTCCCTTTTTCAGCTTTGCTGTGATGTATTTTTTGGAATAGATTTACATTTATGACTAAGGATAGTGTCATCAATAATTTATCCTTCAGCAAAATGCATTATGTTATAAATTTAATCACACACCAGATCAGACTATTCTAATTTTAACTCTGTGTCATAAAAAAACTCCCTTTTTACTGAGAGATGCCATATTTATCTGTAAGAAGTGCCTTAGCACTCACCCTTAAAGTATTAAGCTATTTCAACAGGCCACTATACAGATAAAATGCTAAAATAATTTTTTGTGTGTTTGAACATTTTGAAGTTTTTTCCTCTGTTTCTGTTTTAATTGAAAGATGTAGATATCAATAACTTTTAGGTTCTGTATCTCAGAATTTTCATTTATCTAGGGTGGACATAAAGATACGTCCTCTAAGACCCTGAAATTATCTTGATAGATGGGAAAAAAGAACTTGAAATTAAAATTAGCAAAATATTTTAAATAGAAAGAATGACATAACTGAACAATTAGCTGGAAATATTTTTCATTATCCATTAATTTTTTTAAAGTTTATCTGGTAGAATTGACACTGTAATTTGTGAATGACAACTTTTAATCTTTTAATTTTTAATATATATTTTGCATTTGAAAATGTTTTAAATGTCATTTCATGTTTTTAAAATAATGAAAAAATAATGGAAAAATAATAATTAGTTACCTTTTCTCTGTCTAGTAGCAAAGGATTTCTATCAATATTTTTGTGTTTCTAGAGTTTTGAACATCAGTGATGATAGGAGATAAATATGTCCCTTTCAATCAATTCTTTAATTGTTTCTCCACTTACAGGAAGAAAGACTACACTGATGGCAATATAGAAAAAAAAATTAATACAGGGCCATTTTAACTATAAGTGAATCTTGTGGAACAACACTTTAATTTTCTGTTTCAGTTAATGAGATACCACACTATTCCTTCTGCAGGAGCTATCTTGCAGATCTCTGAGTTCCTTAGCAATTAAAACAATCAACAAAACAATTGCACATTACAAATAATTCAGTACTTTTATTCTTAGATGCTGTGATAGAATTACATTTATGGCTAATTCTATTTTCATATTTCCTTTCATCATGCCAGGTGACAGGCATTTTTGAGTGATTTATTTTGCATAAACTCCAGTAAGCCTTGTGGTAATTATCCATATGGAAATCTTTGTTCACTCATTTTAGAAAATGTAAAATCTCTTCCTCTGCAGTAGAGAATTCTTCTTGTTTATAGACTGCTATCATGGGAGTTTTTGTCACTGCCATGATTTACTTGGAACTGCAGCTTAATCATGCTTGTATCATGATCATTGCTTGGCAGTTGTGTGGTCATATGTATTTCCCAGATCTGTGTCCTTTGTAATCCATTATCAGACTGAAGACAATCAACAATTACACTGCTTACTGCAGTGGCTTCACAAGTTTAACTGATTGATTTTGTTTTATCCTTACATATCTTATAAATTAATAAGTAAAGGTTGCTTCCCCTGAGTTAGAGCAAGCTATTTTCCAAGAAAATCCTTTCTGTAATTAGTGATTATGGTGTATTCAAAGCAAGAATGTGCCAGTCTTCCTTGTGAACATTTGGTGCTACTGTAAAGAGAATTTTTGTATTTCTCTAACATAAAACAGAATTTAATATGATGCATTTTCTATTTTCAGAGAGGTTTATCTTGAAACAGTTATCAAATCTGATCAACTTCTACTGATATTGTGTATGCATTGTCAGTGATCTCCTAGTTGCATTCTGTTTTTGACAAGGTTTTTGACCTTGCAGTTCTAAATATTTTACCACTAAAGTTTTACATTTTTTTGTAACCATACAGAACTCCAACCCTAGTATAGAAACCCACAAAAGCCAGAGAGGAGAAATGAACTGTCAATAGAAAGAACAAGAATGTACTTGAATTTGGAGGTGAAGGAGAAACTTCTGAGGCTTTATGAGCTATGGACTCCTTCTAGTGGAAGACTACTAAGACAAATCAGCCTATCCTCATTTCTCCCTTCCTTTCAAAAAAAAAAAAAAAAATCCACACCAAATGAAAACCTCTCCCTGTTGCTGTTTCTGATATTCATCTAAATGATCAGGAGAGAACACTGACCAGCAACAGCAGATGGAAATCTGTCCAAAAGAAGTATCTTAATTTTTTGCATACAAACACAATCTCTGTGTGGTTTGTGGCTAGGAAAAACAACCTCTCTTACTCTTTCTTTTCTATACCACTTTTTCCTAAAATAATTAAGTTTTTTTTTCAGAAGGACAATGAGACCTCTTTCCTCCTATCCCAATGTGTTGGTATTCAGTAACAGTCTTGGTATCTGTGAAGGGCAGCATGATTTCCATCCACCCATCCATCACGGGTGCCATGGTTTAACCCAAGCTGAAAACACACAGCCACTCATCCATTCTCCCAGAGAAGGTGGAGAAGAGAATCAGAAGAGCAAACCTGAGAAAACTCACAGGTTGAGATATGGACAATTTAATGGGGAAAGGAAAAGCTGTGAACACACGCAGAGCAAAACAAGGGATTAATTCACTGCTTCCCATGGGCAGGGAGGTGTCAGCCATCCTCAGGACAGCAGGGCTTCACCACATGTAGCAGTGGTCCCTCTGATTGTCCCATGCTTTCTCCTCCTTCCTTCAGCTTGATGTACCAAGCATGACACTGGGTGGTACACAATGTCTTGTGGCCAGCTAGGGTCAGCTATTCTGACTGTGTTCCCTGCTGAGCTCTCCTGCATCCCCGTCCTACTCAGTGGTGGGAGGGGGTGAGGAGCAGAAGGCCTTGACTCTGTCTAAGGGCTGCTTAACAAGGTCATCCCAATATATTCAACGCTCATTCCAACACTAAAAACATAGCTCCGTACGATCTAGTGTAGAAAAAGTTTAAGTTAAAAAATTGCCTTTGTCCTTAATTTCTATTTTGCTGATGTCTCTTCAACTGGCAGCAACATTTCAGAGCTTATTTAGGAAGAACCAAAGACAACACTCAACTTTTGGTCTTCTGTTTTGATGGATGTCTTCTCCTTCTATTCAATGTCTATTGAACATATATTAAATCTTTTCAAATTCCATTAACCAGAGGATGTCTCCCTTAGGAGAGAAGTGGTTTATTCCAGCTGGTGTTGGGGGTCCGCAGTTCGGACCCAGGAGGCTAGAGCCACCCCAAAAAGTATCTTGTTAGAGACAACTCCTTAGGGGGTCAGAGCACTTCCTCAGCTCGCAGAGAGTGTCTCAGCAGGGAGCAGGCAGTGATCAGCTCTGGTGATTTCAGCTCAGTGATTTCTCAGCTCCTGCCCCTGTGAGGTTCGCCTCTCTTTTAGCCGGCCGGGATGAGAGAGAGGGGGTCTCGTTTAGTGGTTCTGCGTGAGTGGCTTTATTGCAAGGTACCAGCGAAGGGAGCCAGAAGACGAGAGGCCCTGGGGATTAGGGAGACTTTAGGGGGTTTTATAGGGAGTTAGGTGGGAGGGGAGAGGGTACAAAGCCAATCGTTTACAACAGATCTACATAATACCCCGTGGAGACTTGTGGGTCCCTGAAAGGTCGCCGTGACAGAAAGGCTTGCTTTGTTATCTTGGGGGTCTGGCGGGGGTTGGGCAACCTTTCTTATGTCCTCAGCAGGCTTCTCTCCAAGGCAGAGCTACTGGGGCTCCGCCCACCCCCACAACTCCCGCATTTATATTCAATAAAAAAGCCTCTCCAGCCGCTCTTTTAAAGCAGCGTAGGAGGCATGAGAACATAAGTAACACGATAAGAATTACAATGAAAATCCACAATACGCTTTTAACCAAAGATGCCACCCATCCTGTCAATCCCCATTGCCCAAAAAGATTGTCGATCCAGTCCAGAGACTTTTGTTTTTATGTCCTTCAGTGGTTGTAGTACTCTAAATTCCAGAAATTTTGTGGTTTGTGACAGATCTGATCTACTCCTTCAAGGCATGGCTTTTCTGATCATGGGATCAAGATTTAGATCATGTGCTGATTGTTGGGGGGCTGTATGTCCTCCACTCCAACACCTCTTAGGAAAGAATTGCCAGCTGAGTTTTCATGTTAAATTTCGGTTGGCACATACTGTAGTTGTTTGTAACTTGTTGGGACTGGCTTCCAGGGCAACTTGTGGCAGTTCCCAACACTTAAAGTAAAATTTTTAATTTTCATCACTGAACTTCCAATTTATTCAAGATATTAAGTAAATCTGAATTTTTTTCCTATATGTTTCTTTCTGATTCTGAGAAAAACACACTAAAAAATTTAATGAATTCTCTTCTTGCTCTGAAGTGGAAAGCCAATAACAATACATTATACATTTAAAAAGCATTTCATTAAAGTTAACATCAGAATATACTGCTAGTTATAGATCATTTAATTGTTATGTATTAAGCATAAGATATGTCTAAAATTCTTTTCAAGCTTTCATATTCTTGAAATTTATTATGTCAATCGTCAGCTGCTATGACATCACAAGATGAATTCAAAGCAATGATTACTTTAGTATTTAAAATGCTTGGAGTGTACCAATTATTCAGCTGCTAAGTGAAAGTAAAAATGTCAGCTTAGCTCTCTATAATCTCATAATGTTTAAAGGTTCATGAATTACACATAGACCAGAGAGAAAGAGAGAAGTTAGTTTGAGTAAAAGACATTTTGTCTGCAAAATGTGCTGAAACCAGATACTTTAAAATATTCTAGTGATTAATCAGAGTGATTTAAAAGACTTGATTACTTAAGTCCTTGTGTTTGAATTTACTTTCAGCATAAAGCTTTCCTATATTTATTGTGAATTTTAAGTAAACAGTGTGCGTCTAATGCTTCATAGATATTCATCTGTAAAATATAAGGATACAGGTCTTGTATTTTTTGCTATTTGAACCAAGCCAAGAAATTCAGGAACCAAAACCATGTGACTGAGTCTCAAAATCTTTTCTGTCTGTTTTCAAATCCTGTATCATCATGCCGCTTCTGAATATCTTAGCTGATATTGAGGTACTTCAGAAGTAAGGGTATGTTTCCTCTACTGGTACCAGGTAATGGAAGTCTTGAGACTAGACTGAGTCCAGGAAATAGCTGCAGAAAAATATTACTATAGACTGATAAAGAACTAGAGGGCCAAGTGGTACATTCATAGAATCACAGAATCATTTAGATTGGAAAAGACATCTAAAGTAATCTAATCCAATTATTGACCTAACACTGCCATGTTCAACATTAAAACATGTCCTGAAGCGCCACATCTACATATCTTTTAAATACCTCTAGGGATGGTGACTCAACCACTCCTTTGGGCAGCCTGTTAAAATTTCCATGAAGAAGTTTCCTCTAACATCCTGTCTGAATCTCCTCTGGCACAACTTGTTTTCTGAGAAAAGAGACTGAAACCGCACCTCATTGCAACCGCTTTTCAGCTAATTCTGGAGAATTAAAAATTCTCTCTCTATATACTCCTTTTATTCTGGCTTAACAACCCCAACTCTCTTACTCACAGCACTTGTGCTCCAGACCCTTCCCCAGCTCCACTGCCCTTCTCTGGACTCACTCCAGCACCTCAGTGTCTTTCTTGCACTGAGGGGCCCAGAACTGGACACAGCACTCCAGGTGTGGCCTCACCAGTGCCCAGCACAGGGGAACAATCCTTGCCCTGCTCCTGCTGGCCACACCATTGCTGATCCAGGCCAGGATGCCCTTGGCCTTCTTGGCCACCTGGGCACAGCCTGGCTCATGTTCAGCTGCTGTCAGCAGCACCCCCAGGTCCTTTCCAGCCACTCTGTCCCAGCTTGTGGCCCTGCCTGGGGCTGTTGTGACCCAAGGGCAGGACCCAGCACTGGGCCTTGTTGAACCTCACACCATTGGCCTCAGCCCATGATCCAGCCTGTCCAGATCCCTCTGCAGAGCCTTCCTGCCCTCCAGCAGATCAATACTCCCACCCAATGCAGTGTCACCTGCAAACTGCCCTTGATCCCCTCATCCAGCTCATCAACAAAGACATTAAACATGACTGTCCCCAGTACTGAGCCGTGGAGAATACCACTCGTGACTGGCCACCAACTGGATTTATCTTTATTCACCACTTTCTGGGCCCAGCCATCCATCCATTTTTTAACCAAATGAAAAGAGCACCTGTCCATGAGTAGGGAGTTTCTCCAGAAAATGCTCTGAAACATTGTTGGAAGCCTGACAAAATATCCAGGCAGACAATAATCACAGCCTTTTCGTCATATACTCAGTTGGTCAGCCTGTCGTAGAGGGAGATTGTGTTAGCCAAGTAGGACCTGCCTTTCATAAATTCAGCTGGCTGGGCCTGTTCCTCTGGGTGTGTTGCATGTGTCATGTGATGGAACTCAAGATGACCTCTCCATAGCTTTGCTCCAGTACCAGGGTCAGGCTGACCAGCTTGTAGTTCTCTTGATTCCTCTTCCTGCCCTTTTTGTAGATGGGAGTCACATTTGCCAACCTCTGGTCAACTGGCGCTGCCCAGTTAACCAGGACTGCTGATAAATGATGGGAAGTGGCTCAGTGACAACTCCCAGCAGCTCCCTCAGTTCCCTTGAGAGGATCCATCCCATCTGGCCCCATAGATGTGTGTGTCTAGGTGGTGTAGGAGATCACTGATGGGGTAGTCTTGGATTATTGGACTTCATTTGCTCCCTGTACCTGTCTTCCAGCTTAGGGGGCTTAGTACTCAAAACCCAGTTGGTCTTACTATTGAAAAGTCAGGCAAAGAAGACATTTTCTCTGTGTTTTCTTATCCTTTTTCACTGTTTCCCCCTATGTCCAATAAATATGGATTCTATTTCTTCAAATTTCCTTATAAAGTAAAAAAGGGAAAGGAGTGGTTCTTTGTTCTTTTATAATCTCCCTTTTAACAATGCAAGTGATAAATATTTTTAAGCTTGTATTTGTAGTGACAGGAATAAAAAGCCTGTATTAAAAATCACTATTCAACTATCTATTTAAATAATCAGAAAAAGTTCAGGACCAATTTTCATATTCACTTATAGTGCATATATATTTTTTAAAAAATGAAGTCAGTCCCTTCCCTTTTGTGGGTTTGAAAATATTTTCATCTTCATGCCTACCTTTCCAGTGCTGTCTGTTGGAAATCCTAGATTAACTGTGTTACTTGTTAATGAGCATTTCATACAGGGAACTGCCAACTCAAATCATTGAAGAAACAGATGAGACTTCTATTTTGCAGCTTTGCAACACTTCTGGAGAGCTTTACTGAAACAGCACAACTCAAAGTGAATGCAAGAATCTCTCTGCCTGGATATAAGCAGTAGGGTGTAACTCAATTACAGAAAAAATAAGCCATGCATTCGGTGTGTCAGGTGTGCAAACTTTAGTCTGTGAAGATTTGACTTAGTTTCTCTTCGGATGTATGGGTAGTATCGTGGAGATCTGGTTGAGATTATAAATCCTTAATGACCGTAATATGATTGTGTGCTGTTTGCGTTTGGATTTCAATAGTTCAGAATAAAAGCTCTTTTATGAAAGAATCACACTGTCTTTGATTATGAAGGATTATTAATTTGTTTTAAAGATCTCATCTGGTTACAGTAAATTGGTTCTGAGAATGAATTTCACATTTTTCTCCAGGAAGTCTTCCCTGGTCAAATATTGAAGAAGCATTAGCGGCAAGAGGGACTAGCTTGTGAAGGCTTTGGTTTGAGAAATTCTGAGATATAAACAACTGCAATGCATCCACTGATGATATGTAAAATGTTGTGACCCACCTGGTCTTTAATTCTTTCAGGACCTCAGCAAAATTGAAAACTTTGGTGGGAGTTGATACATTGAATGTGATTAAGAGCCAAGAAATATTATTCTTCTATTCTGTGTGTGCTTCCAAAAGTCTTCAAAAATAACATGTTATTATGATGTTATTATGACATTCAGACTTAAAACACAAGAAGAATACACCTAGTGTTTCCTGGAGAAATATTAATAGTTTTCAGATGAAAAGGTATCACTCTCCAAGTGATTTCATTGACCAATAAGATGACATTCTCCTTTAATTCATATTATCAAGGCTATTGGTGATGATTTTTAATACTTTTGCTTGTTCCCAAGTTCAGCTCTATTTCTTCAGGCCTATTCTGAGTCTTCTTTGGAGACAGAACAGCAGTGTATGAGGAGGAGAACCTTTTCCCAGGTTATCAGTCACACTAAACTATTGTGTTCTTTCATTCAAGGTCAGAAATAAATGTTACTTTTGTTAAGATAAAATGGTTTTATAAAGATTTGGCTGTATAAAAGAATGAACTTTTGCTGTTCATCTCTCTGCAGAAGATAATCATAATTAAAAATGTAATTCATCTACTCAGAATTATTTTGTTTATTGACTTTCTTGAAACACCTTTCAAAGATCTTGTGAGAAATTAAAATCTCAGTTAAATTTTAAAATGCATTGGTCGTGGTTTACAATATTTTATACTATATTAAACTGTTATAAAAGTGTTCTATTCTTTCATACTGTGAACCAAAGCCTACACTTAGTGTTTCTCTTTAAAGTTATTCATTAAAGACTGGAATCTGAGACAGCCACATTATTTTCAGTCAGCATTACTAGCTTTGGGTGATGTTACTGACTGATGATGATATAGAGGCTTACCCGTGTTGCCAGAATATCTGTGATGTATACCAGGAAGACAGATTTATCTTATTCTTAAATCCTTACAGGGTGTAAAAGAAATGCTCAAAAGTATCATTAAACAGGAGCATTACATAAGTTTGCAAAGTAGCAACAAGAAGAATCATAAAAATAAGGACAAATTTCAGTTTTTTGGTGTAGAACTGCATCCAAGCCTTTTCAGAAGATGAATGAGGGTTTTTTTCCATGTACAGTGACAATGAAATCCATATTGGAAATTTCAGGAAAGGAGACAACAGTACTATCTGTTCTCTCTATAGGTCCAATAACCTATATAGACAAAGAAAAAGTCTTGCAGCTGACTTCACTGCATTTTTACTGCAGATATTGCAGTCTGATCAGATTAGGGTTTCATTATATAAATAGTAGGAATTATAAATCTTTTCTAAAGTGTTCTCTAGGTCAGCTCCATAGGTGGTTTCCATAACCATTGCATGATGTGTTACTAAGAAATACTGCAAAAAATAGAAAATCTAGAAAATGTTTAAAACTTGATGGTGAATATTGCTTCTGAGATTAAGTAACAGTTAGCAGTATAATGATTTCCTAGTGAAAGATACAGTAAACCTTAAGAAAACTGCAAACATATGAAAACTTTCTAAGAAAAAAGTTTAGACAGCATTATTTACTGACTAAATAAAAACTGAACAGAAAAGTCTGTACTGAGTAAAGACAGCAATTCTACTGGATTTCAGGAATACAAATTAAACATTATGATTATGTTTTTTCAAATGAATAGGTAAGAAGCATTAATTAAACTGTTTAAAAATAAATTAGAAACACATGCAGACATGCTGTCTCTCCCTGGAGGGAGGTAGATGGAATAACAAGTGTCTGCCACCTTGAATTTGCCAACAAATCCATACAATAGGCAGAAATAAACTCACATTTTATTTTACTGCTCATTGAATTAATGTTTTTTAATCCAATTCTTTGTTTTTTTCTGGACTTCTCTTCAATAACAAGGATGCTATATTCCACAATACATCTTCTTTTCAGTTAAGATATATATATATAAAAAAACAGGTGTCAGATTAGCTTTGAAGATTAAACAAGAAATATAATGACACCAAAGACTGAAATATATGGAAACATAATGAATTAATAGAATGACATCTTTCTGCATTCAAGCAGAGCTGTAAAGAGTGAAAGACAATCTGTGTGCCTGTCCTGTGCACATCATAATTAGTATCTGTAATTTTTAAAAGTATACTTAAGTTTTTGGGGTCATCACTGATTGTTGATATTTTATCTGTTTTAGCACAAGTAGATGAAAGGGCAGTGCTCTGATGAGGTGCTTCCTCCTGGCTCTGGAAAAGAATTTAAGTTGCTAGAAAATTTAGTAGGTACAAGAATAATGTAGCTCTTTAAAGCCTATTGATGCACAAATAAAGCACAAAGTTAGATTTGCTCACGTCTTTGACTGTCAGTAGACTTGAAATTAAATCTATTTCTTATTCTGAGATGATTATTGGTATCTCAAGGTATTATGATAAAACAATGTATTTAATTTATTGAAAAGATAAATGAAAAAAAAACCCCAATATATGCAATATTGCAGTGTAATAGTGTCTCCTGTTAAGAGGCAGAAAATTTATATGAACCAACACAGAAGCTGAATTTAAGTCTTCATTTAAACAGGAGGGAAAAGCACATAAAATTCTTTTCTGCTAGGACGAAAGGTGAATTAAACATGACTTCAAGTCCCAAAATATTTATGGGGATGAGTAGAAGGACACACAGTTCAGAGGAATTTTCTGAATATTTTGTTTGTTTTATTCAGTGAATTTAAATCAGGTATTTCCCACGGCAGCTGTGTGAGTCTCACTAGTATTTATATTGACCTTTTAATTGTTATAAAATCATGTATTTTGGTACAATTGTCATTAACCTGCAAGCAATAACCTTTTACATGTTTAAAGTGGTTGCAGTTCTTGTTATTATAGACCACTTTCAATGCTGTTCATTTAGTATGCTGTGTTTTTAACACCAGTGTAATCCACTCTGCATTTTCCATTTAAAATGCATAAGGCAAAGTGCATCATAACAGGATGTAACTACGTATTAATCAAATTAGCACAACACTTCAAAGGCCCTGGCTTTTTACTAGGCTACTGTTAGACCACAATTCATGATGGAAAGCAACAGTGTAATGAAAGGCTTGGCAAGGGAGCTGTTTATTTTCTTTCCAGAAAGATATATGTGGGTTAATTTTCATGATGGGAAAAAATGTGGAGGAAAAGTAACAGTAAGCATTAAGCTAAAGCACAATAAATGGAATTTAAAATACTACTGTGGGTTTGCTATTGACAAGCATAAATGTAGTAATTAGTTGATGACACAACAGAGCTCAAACGACCTATTGTTTAATTATTCAAACTTCATGATCCAAACAAAGAAAAGTCAGATTATTCAATATTCACATTGTGAAACAGAAACAGCTGGGAGGGTTCCTCCCTCACCACACATTTAACTTACTACGTAAATGTAAGGACTTTCAGCTAATTCTTTTTAACTACTGTTTCTCAACAATTTCAAGTATATGCTACCCTTTTTCAGTTTATGATCATTTTAAATTTTGTTTCAGAATATGAAGTGTTGTGTCATACTGACTCCTGCATGGAATATTCATGATTTAGGAAACCAGTCTAAAATACTTCCAGTGTACTGCAGCAAAGCATCAGGAATTCACAAAGAAATGGTGTCTGCGTTGCTCTCCTTCCAATGTAATGGTTTGTTGTAAAATGTAAAAATGGTTTTCCATACATTTCCATTCCATTCCTTGAATGTATATTCTAACATCATTAGGGTTCCAGCTAAAAATAAAATGGTTTACGGAAAATTTTGGAATTTTTTTTTTTTTTTAATTTGTTCCTATGCATTTGTCCCATTAACCCATTTCCATTTTCTTCATTTATGTTTTTTGAGTTACAGGGTAGTTTGAAATTCAGTTTGAAAGCCAGGAGTGAAACTGAACTTTAGCTGAAGCAGGTCTGAATTAATGTTTTCACCCAAGTCTTCCACAACACAGCAATAATTTCCTTGTCTTCTAAATCCAGCCATCCATTCTTTTGTTACTAATTTGTTTATTTATGCAAAAGTTTATGCATGCAAGCTATTAATGTCATTTTTTAAATCAGTATGTAGTCATTACACCCACTACTGTTTTCTATTTATTCCCAGTAGATGAAGGAAATAGTACTCCATCCTCTCATTTATGTTTTGTAAAACATATAAGGAATCTTTATGGCCATATCTCTGTTTTCATTATTGAAGTGCATTAGTAATAACAAAGTCTGTATGAGCACCTTTTTGGAGATGCTGAGAAATGACTGAAATTTGTCCTATGGAAACCTGCTTTGACATACTTGATTTGACATGCACACAGGCTCTAGCTAGAGAAAATCACTGAGGAAATGTTATTTTAAGTTATGATGGTAATGCTTCCAAAAGGAAGATTGAAGGCGACAAGATAAATCTTTAGGAACCTTTCAATTATGAAAGAATGCAGTCAGTGCAAATTCAGTAACTGTTCAGAGATTAAAAATATTAAAAATATAATCTACTTCAAAGAGTACATATGTTCATTTATGTGATATCTATACAGGAGATATAGTATCTATATGAGAATTTTAAAAATAATAATATAAATTTGTATTAATCATCCTTATATAGTGAAGCTGAGTATTGCATAACACAGGTTTCAAATGATACTGGAATAATCTGTTTCTTAAAAGCCAATTTAAGTTATTCTTTGAAGAAGAAACTTAGTATTTAAATATATTTTCTGCAATCTGCTAAATAAAAAGTAAAAACCTACTGAACTGGAACCCTAAATCAACTCTATTAATAATCCTTTTTATTTGATGGTTTGATGTGATATTTTTAATTATTATAATTTCAGAATATTTTGGTTCACTTATTTCTTTTTCCTGCTTGGGAGAAGCTAGATTACTGACAAAAATCCTGAGCATATTGACAGAGATGAATGCAGTCACATAAAAAGTAGCTGTTGTAATAAATGTAATAGGAGAACTGTGCATACACACACATGCAAATATTTCCTTTGACTGTAAAAATTTCAACAATTCAAATCACTCCATGAGACTTCACTGTACCTGAAGAACTGCTGTCCAGTAATTTCATTCACATTTATTGCAGTATTCACATTAAGTTCTGAGTCTGTGGTGTGTTGTGTAAGAAATATTTTCACGTGAAAATTTTCAGCTAACTTTTAGTTTAACTTAACCTCACAGGTTAAGTTATTTTTTTGTGTCAAGTCCAGAATGGGTTCACAGAAACTGCCTACATATTTTCTAATGATATCCTGTTTCTATTGTGAAAGTCCAGGATCAAATATGAGGATGAATTTTTATCTTAATCATGAAAATCTCTCACAGAGATGGCTGAATAGAATTGTTCATTTAAAGAAAGAGAAATTTTAGATGGGAAGATCTATAATGTCATTTAGCTATCTCTTTACATCATTCTCCTATAATATTCCTTATGTTCTCTCTAGATGAGATTTAGATCATTCAAATCATATCTCTAGAGAGTATTTTTCATACCTGACAGACCTTGAAACATGAGGATGTATCTTCGTTTTAATTATATGTTTTCTCAGTTTTTTCTTTCACTTCTAGGTTGAATTTTAGAATAACATCAAATTGATATTTCTTGTCAAAGTAGGAAGAGGATAATTTTTTTTTCTGTTGCAAACTGTGAATGTTCTTCAAACAGAAGATTAAGCTGCAATGACTTGTAGGACATGTTGATGTGTTCAGTATGACAATCCTACAAGAAAGAAGGAGCAAGTCTGAATAGTGGGCTTCTTCCTAAAAATTTATGTATTAGAAGTCCAGTGAAATTTCAGATAAATAAGATGTTTATGGGAAAATAAGTGCAACGCTTTGAAATTTCTGCAATAGAGAAATCCAGCAATGGCTTCTGGAATGGGAACAGAGGACTCACACTTCTGTGCCTTTCTCAAGGAGAAGGGGACTATCTACTCACTGCTTCATAAAAAGTAAAAATCATGTTTGACCTTAGATGGAAAACACACATACTATAATTTATCTAGGAAATCAGGTTGCCTCAACGGGTTTTTAGAGCGTTGAATTTCTTCCTACACCAGCACCACAAAGACTGAGAATATCAAATCACTGAACTGATCTATATATGAGGATGCAGAACAATTTCAGCAATAATTGCTGTTCTGGTAGAGAAAGAACACTGTTTTTAAAGCTGTTTATCTCTCATATCACTATTTAGGCAGTATAGATCAGAAGACTGAAGGTACATCAGCTCAGGGAAAATTATATTGCTTTAGCAGAAGGTTGAAACATTTAAAAATCAATTTAAAGGACAGGAACAGTGCTGGTAATGAACAGAGTGCTTTTTATAGGAAAGACCACCTGGTGGTGAGAAAAATGGTATTGTATTTTATTTATATAATTTTCCTTTGGAAATATATCTAGAAGAACTCTTCCAAAATCAAGAAGTAGAATATGTGGTGAGAATTCAGGTATCTCTCTGAGAGAAGCTCTCATCCAGGAAAAGTCTTCTTTAGATTCTTCAGATAAAATGAAATTTTTAAACTCTTGAAATTCTTGAATCATGACCATTTTCTCATCATATTTATTTTCATTTCCCTCTTGATTAATTTCATTCTTCTCTGAAATGATATGGTCTTGGGTGAAATTCTTTTGCATTTATTTACATATAAAATGAAAACATCCTATGTTTCAAAGATATTATTCATTTTGTCATAGGATAGAAGCAAATAATCTCACCCCATCGCAAATTTTCAAGACATATTTAGCTTGCATTTTGTGTTAGGTGCAAATATATTTGGTTTTATTATTACATTTAGTGTTCTGTTTAATAATAGTTCAATTTTTAAAATTATTAAATTAATAAAAGAGGAGTCTTCATGACTTTAAAAAAAATCATTACTTAGGACATACAACACATATGCAGGAAGTTGTGCTATTTATTTTTACACTACCAACCACTCAAGTCCAAGTATTAGAGATAAGAATAAATAAACTAATATAAAATAAAATCCCACATGTCACTGAAGTTTTATTACTCTAAGCTTGGAATTATCTCAGGTGCCAGACAGCTATATTTCAAATATTCACACAATTTGCCATATAGAAACTGTATTCTTGTCCAATTCTTCTTCAATCTTAAGGTTTGTAGACCTCCATAAAATCAAGCCAAATCTAATAGTTATGTTTCTAAATGAATGAAAGAGTTTCAATCCAGCTACATTTCTAGTACGGACTATTTTTAAGGAGATCTGCTCAAGATATAAGCTGAGAAGGATAAAGTCAAGATTAATTTCCAAATATTAATGCACATTTCTGTGTCAATATTTCAATACTTCAATCATGCTAAAATTTATGAAGTTTAATCTAAACCTGTAACTTTATCAAATTCTCTTGTTGGTACATCATTTTTACTTCTTCTTTAATTATTTATTCAGAATGTGAAATTTTTTGTATGTGCTTGTGTAAAAGTGTGCTAACATGTCCTTACCCTAAATATGTCAAAATGGAACTTCTTTTCTTAAATTTATAGATTTTACTAGGGAATCATCTGTCCTTTATACATAGCTTCCTGTTTCTGTGTATGGTATGAAAGTATGAAGACTATCCATTAAAACAGATCATACAGCTTTTTTAGAGTTTGGTGAAGGCAGAGAAAACCCTACTATTATAGCCAGTTTGACACCTTGAGGTTCACTGAACAGCAAATGTGGTTCTCTTCTGTTTTGTGATGGCTGAAAAGAAAATTCTGATTTACTTGGTCTGCATGTGAACTTTTAGTCATAAAATGAACAGAAGATAAAATATAATCTGGTACTGAAGCCTTCATTCAAAAAATCCAAAAAGGCTTTTCAAAAGAATGGTTTTGCTAATATTTTTCAGTAAAAATAAAAAGCCTTTCAGTGAAGAAATTTGTCTTTTGTGAGGGTTTATAGTAGGGCTTTTGGCATCAAAGTTTACAATTTTCAAATGGTATCAAAATGTCTATTTTCAAAAACAGTTTACTATTTTCAAAGTGGTATCAAAGCTACAGCAAATGATGCTAGAACATCCAATAATTACGGGGTTTTGCTTTTAGCCCTAGCTGAATCTAATGTTTATCTTTTGGTATCTCTCTGTTGTTTTCTTCTTCCAGCCAGCACATGTTGCCATCCATATGTAGAAGCCAGTTGCCGGCCCTGAAGATTTACTAATGTGGTTGCTCTCCTCTTCATTGTTCTCCCCTGGGTTGTGCTATGACAGGTACCTGAGATGGATCCAAACAACTTATGCTTAGATCCATCTTGTGGCTGGGAAGGAGCTTTGAAAAAATTTCCTGTACCCTTTCCCTCTTTTATTCACATGTATAATGAGATGCTAGTTACTTCCTACTTGCTTTCAGTCCAGGAGAGCAGGAGAGTACTGGCAATACAACTAGAAGTCGTATTTGTGAGATTTCAAACCCAATTCCCAGAGCAGAAGGCTTAGATAATGTCTGGTGTCCATCTAAAATGAAATGAATCTCCTAAACCTTTGGATAATTTTGGTTATTGTGAATATGTATGTGCTACAGTCAATCAGTTAATACCCTACTAAAATAAAGTTTACTAACAAATATGTAATTATATACAGCTGTATTCCATTAATATTTTTGTACAGAGCTTTTTGCACACAGGAAAGTATAAAGTAAATGAACAAGACACAATCTAAGACAATACATAAGTGTTTCTTCTAGTTCCAAAAATGCATTTATTGATTTTATTTTCACATGGTCAGAATAATACAAACGTTTGTCAGCTGCATCCTTTAGCACTCAACCCATGCAGAGCTATTAAAAGTTACCCTTATAGATCCCACCACAAATAAAATGCTGTTGCAGTACATACCATTATGTCCCTTCTTCAGATATACAAATAAATATAGTCTTCACAGAGTAGTGTTAGCAGTGTTAGAATACTTCAGTTGCTATTGGTAGCAATAGGCATGATAATACTTTTGGGATGAATAATGTATTAATTGTTTTGTTGAAAAATGGAGATGAACTTTATTTATGGCTGGGTTTCTCTAAAAGGGTTACAAGGGTTGCTCTTCTATTGTGCACACCAGGTTTTCAAATCAATATTTATACATTTTCTGCAATGCTAATGCAACCCTATCCATTTGTTAAAATAAACAATAAAACCTGACCTATTTACAGTGCTCTATATATGTTATACCAGCTACTCCATAAACATCACTGTAGAGAATTAACACTATGGTTTCAGTGGTGTAATTTATAAAATATGCAATCTGAAAATTTAAGATCCTGTTTTATGGTGCTTTCATGTATGTAACTCTCTGAAGTGATGTGGAGGATTGTATGAGAATGGGTTACACGACTTGCACAAGTTAATTGCTCTCCACCAAAATTTGCAAACTTATTGGAAACTTGAAAAGCCAGACTTAGGTTCAAGGATCAGGCCACTTTCTCTGCTGACGTTCAGAAAAAATAGCCCTTTTGAATCCAAATTTATACCTTCAGAAGATATAATTCATGTCTGTGAGAATATATCTCCATTCTAAATGGCTAGATTTCTTAATACTCTTCCCATCACTCCTCAACTTTGACCCTGCAGAATCACTACCTACTGAAAGGAGAGGGAGTTTTAGCCCACATGGCTCATTCATCTTGAAATCTTTTCTTCTATCTTTCCTTTTTAAAACCAGGAGTGCTGACAACTGCACTGAGTGTTAGCAGAGTGAGTAGCCTTAATTTATCTTATTAGAATCTGAGCCCCAACCACCAACCTCATTTCACCTCAGACCCTTTCCCCACATTTATTAAAAATGACTTATGTTCCTCTCAGCTAATTTGCATAGAAGAGATATGTCAAGTGCTTAAGTGCGACAGATCCTGAATTCAATAAATCCATATCAAAATTTTCACTATCTCATAACATTAAAACTTCATTTTAAATATATAATGAGAAAAGTCCTTATAAATAAAAACTCTAAGTAGCTATATCGAGAAATTTCATTTTGCACAACAAGACTGTGTAGATGCCTAATATTGAGATTTACTGATTGTTCTGTCGTGCTTTGGTGCCAAATAAGAAAAATTACACTTACCACAACTAAATCTAGAGCAGATTTTGATTGATATATTTGTAATAACAGACCCAATGTTTGAGAACTTTTTACAAGGACCAGTTACAACTTTAAAAATAGGTACATAACTGTCTTATAGGCCATGCATTTAGTATCTCCTTATCCTTAAAGGATGTTTAAATATGCAATTTTTAAAAAATAAACTGTTTAATTTTTTCAACAGTAGAACCTATACAGACATGTTCATCTTCGTTAAAGTCAATGGCAGTCTCACTTCAACATGTAGTGTTCGTTTATATTCTCCAGGTATTCTCTTTAAGGAAGGTAAAACTGGCAATTAAACATGATCATGAGAATCCAGAAGTGTTTATGGTCAAAAAATGTCTTTATGATAGGCAAGACTCAGCTTCATCTCACTTCAGCTCTTGCAAGTTGTTCTAAGATAGTTTTGCTTTCTTCTACAGTCACCAGAGAAATCAAATGGATATGCCTGGACAGAGTATCATCTTTCATAATATCAGTGTCAAAGTTACATGGATAGATTACCCTTCAGTTGCTTGAGTCTCCCCACTGACTATCAAAGAGTATAAACAGATGTTTTATACTGATTATATCAGCTTAGGATAACTAAAACTAGGTGATGAATCCAGCCCTAAACCACTTGAATACTGAAACCGCTCTGGAGCTTTATAGGCTCTTACTATTCCAATAGAGGAGTTATGCTCACTGTCACTGATGGAACACTAACCAATAATGCAAGGATGAACTGAAGATGAGTTGTCAAACATACAATATTTCCATTAGAATAGTCCAAGCCTATAAGTACAGACTTGACTGATCTCATCTATAGAGCAGGTTTAGCTCTAAGGTGCACGTGCAGAGATCCATGAAAGTCCAGAAGAAGCTGGCTGCTCCACCTGAGGAATGGTAAGATGCAGCCCCAGCTCTGCCATAGAACCATCTTTTATGGGCTAAACCAGTAGCAGATTTACAAAGGCAGATTCAAGATAAGACTGATATTGAAGGAAAAAATCTTGCTTACAGATATTGAACATCACTATTCCTTGATAAATAGAAGTCACTAACAAAGATTTGATGAAAAGCAAAAAGTTTTTGTATGCACATAGACATAATGTGCCTTGTAAATGAATGAAAAATTATTTACTTTATCTTGAATATTAAACTGTTACTTGAGGAAAACCCACTATCCTTAGACATAAGCATGCCAATATTTTGAAAGTATGAGGCAAATAAACAAAAACAAGTTTTAATAGTCTCTTTAGCTCTCATTGCTCTTGTCGGTTTTACCTTTTTTTTTTCAAGATTTAATCTTTCAGTCATTCAATCATTCAATCTTCTGGCTAGAGTTAAATTTAAAGATGCGTTTAACATTACTTATTAGGAAAGTAAAGTTCTTTTTTTGAACTGATTGTTGATAAAAAGCCTTTCAATATCACTTAGTATGCACTTTAAACACTCTATGGGCAGAAGATACAAGTGCTCCCTCACTCTAATGAGAAGAGGCTGGCTGTGCTCTGAAGTTGCTGTCCCACAGCCCACAGTTGACAAGATCCCTGTATTATCTGTTCTGCAAGTGGGGCACTCATACTTATCATTACAGGAGCTATCACTGTTACTTTTTCCCATATCACATTTAAGGAGACTGCTTAAGCTGTCCACTTCTTCCTCCAATTCACATGTGATGTTAAACATGGGTATTTGAATTCACAATTGGCATAGCAACAGAAAGAGAAATTATTTGTAGTGTTTGCCAACAGAACCATTTCATGATTTGCTGGGCAGTAGCAACATCATCAGATTTTGTACCCTTATTTATAAAACATGATATACGTATGTCATTACTGCATTTGGAACAGGCTGTCATGAAAAAAAAAAGTCCACTGAAAAGTATGTGCACGAAAAATGGAGGAAAAGAATCACAAGTGTACCCAACTACTCACACTTTCTGTGATCTGAATTCTCTTGTAATAGAAAATGGAATTACGCTGGTTAAGATACATTTAATAATACCATTCTCAGAACAGTTTCAGAAAAAACAGAATAAGGGTAAATGAAAGGGTAGGGCTGTCTGTATTACTCAGGACTTTCTATTGCATTTATGGTCTTTGCTGGTCTTTTCCAACCATTTGAATTAACACAGAAATACAGATGTGTCTAGGCAAATGAAATTATGTATAAAACAATCTCAAAAATGAAATGCTCTGTCTCTTACAGTTTCTCTAAAGGCATTTGTAAAGCACACATCTAAAATGCTATTTAGCCATCTGAAAATATGTTTTTATCAATGGAATAGCTCAAAAATTAGAAAACTGGCAAATCATTCTATGTATGTCTAGAGAGTTCATAATTTTTGCTTTATTTGATAATTCTATAAAAATGTTGCATGTATGAACAGTTTATTTTCTATCATTAAGAGTATTTCAACCTTTCTTTGAGGATTGTTGCACTTCTTATTTTCCTTGTCTTTTTCTTCTGCCTTCCTCCCTCTATTTCTGTGAAGTGCTTTTTGTTTCTTTAATATGTTTTTTCACGTAGAAAATGGAAAGAAAATCTTTGTTTCTTTGCAAGCTAGAAGGGTCAAAATAATGTGAGACCTAAAGTAAAAAAAAATAACATTCATTATTAACACCATTAATTCTAAAAAATAGAAAAACCTTAAAAATTTATAATTGGGCAAAAAGTCTGGGTTTTAAATACCTATTTTTTTTTTCTTCAGTCTGTGGACATAACTTCTTAGATGTTGTTCTAGTTTTTGGTAAGAATTTTGATACCATGTAAAATTGATAGTGAAAAGTACTAAAACAAATAAATTCCCATGTCAATTATTTTCAATTTGCCAATTGTATCATATTGCTTCCACACATGAATGTAAAGCTGATAACTGAAAACTGGAAATACCTTTGTGTAGATTAGCTTGACATTAACATTGACCATGTCTTAGAGCTCAAAACAGGCAGTTCTAAAAATTTATTCAGTTTTCCTCTGCAGATGTGACGTGCAATGCAATCTGCTTTATGTGCAGAGAAGAAAGTGCCTAGAGCCAAGCACAGGTGGGTTTTATAGTTGGGAAAACCAGCAGGAAACCAGCCCATGGACCCACATGCTGCCACTCTGCAAGACTCAGGCAGCTAGTGCTGTTCCACCTCTGCCCTGGGTGCCCCAACAGGGGCAGGCCTGTGGCCACAGCTGTGCCCATGGCAAGCTCCCCAGTGCTGTTCAAGGGATTTTAAATTGATGCTGCCTTTTGGCATCGACTGTACAGCTATCTAAAATCCCACAGCTTTGGAAGGGGAACACATCATCTAGGATGGCTGGCTGTACCTATTCCCCACCTCCCTCTCCATCCTGCTCTGCAGCACAGAGCTAACCCTTGTGGTGGTGTGGAGGAGCAGGTGGCAGCTATCTAATGTCTTGCTATGAAGCCACATGGACACATTTTTCCTGCATGCAGACACCCCAGGGTCTTCTGCCTTTAGCACAGGCCCATCTGCTGCTCTCTGCTGCACATGCTGTTGATACTAGTGCTTAAAAAAATGGGCAACAACAATGTGGCATACATACCTGGGACCAAAGCATCAGCTGGCATAAAGTTGTGGGAACTATGTATGCTCTTTCTCAAAAACTTCAGTGTCTATCCCAGGTTATGAACATGGTTTTGAACTTTACTAGTATTGAAGGATTTAAAATTATTATTTAATTTATATTTTGATGATTTTCTTGTAAATGCATTGTATTTTCAAGCACTATGTTGTTCTCTCTGAGGCTTCAGTTTTGGAACAATTCAGATATAAACTCTCTATTTTTCTCCTTTTGTAGATGGATGAGAAATCTACCAGGTATGCTTCAAATTTGGTATTACAAATATAGAAAAACTACATTTTGGCTATTACATTATAATACTATGTTACTTTGACCAGTTTAGACTTAAATAAATCAAGACAGAAAACAAAGACCAATATTTAAATTAATCTCTAATATTCCGGGTCATGATCCTCACTTGAGGAATTTAACACTGATTTTAGTTAGCCTTGGATTGCTTTTCAGAATACCACCTCTTTGTGAAGCCTTCATCTCCTTAACCATATCTAGGATCTTCCAAGAACAGATATGTGGGAAAAATCACATTCTGCCACTTGTGAAAGGACAAAATTTTTGTGTGTTGATACATGAGTGGGTAAATAACAAATCCAATACAATTTCAGCAAATAGGAATGACATCTGTCTGCTTTCCTGACTTTTTTTAAATAACACTAAGCTGAGCAGATGATACTCCTCTCGAAGTTCTGAAGGTTACAGACTCACCCTTGGTATCATGTATCATGTAGAACAAAATGTGGAATAGGCAACCATATATTAAGTATTAGATTTCCCACAAAAGGAAACATTTTCAGCTGACCTGTTGTTATGTTTTTAATTAGTAATTTTCCATTTCTTTAATCTGGAAATTTATTGCATCAATTACATTGATTTTCTTTCTTTCTTTCTTTCTTTCTTTCTTTCTTTCTTTCTTTCTTTCTTTCTTTCTTTCTTTCTTTCTTTCTTTCTCTCTCTCTCTCTCTCTCTCTCTCTTTCTCTCTCTCTTTCTCCCTTTCTCCCTTTCTCTCTTTCTCCCTTTCTCTTTCTTTTCTTTCTTTTCTTTCTTTTCTTTTTCTTTTCTTTCTTTTTCTTTTTTCTTTCTTTTCTTTCTTTCTTTTCTTTCTTTTCTTTCTTTTCTTTCTTTTCTTTCTTTTCTTTCTTTTCTTTTTTCTTTTCTTTCCTTTCTTTTCTTTCTTTCTTTTCTTTCTTTCTCCCTCTCTCATTCCTTTTCTCATTTTCTTGTTCTCTCATTCTTTTTCTTTCTTTGTCTCTTCCCCTCTTTTTCTCTCTCTCTCTTTCCCTTTCTTCCTTCCTTCCTTTTTTTTTTTTTTTTTTTTTTCCATTGGAGGAATAATTGCAGTTCTTTTCAAATCTCCTAGGAAATTTTTCAGCTATGTAAAGTTATAACAAGATGTGACATCCAGTCCTAGCTAATCAGTGTTCAACACAGACCCACTACTGCAGTGCAGGGGGTGGCACTTTCAATTTGCCCGTGACACTGACCAGGTTTTTAAGGAACAGTGAGTGAAGGGAGAAAATAGCATAAAAATGCTTAAATTTTTATAGAAAAGGTATAACTTTGTAAGAAAGCACTATCATAAATTCAAAAAAAGTATATCTTAATGATACACTTAGAGTAAATCATTTGCCTTGAGAGACAGGAGGTCTCTGGTGACCTGTATGGCAGCCACAAGAGACTACCAGGCTAGGTACTTTCAGCTAAATGTACTCTCATATTAATATTTTAAAATGCCATAATGCCTCTCTGAAAACCTCAGAGGACAGATACATCAATTTGCGAGGTCTTCACTCCAGGAAATAGAAACAGGGATAATCTGCCATTAAAAGAAATAGTTCATTATGTCTGCTTCTTGGGAGCACATAAACTATGTCCCTCACATACTTATGTTGCAAATCCTCACTTTAATGTGAAGGGAAACACCATGCCCCAGAGCTTTATTGTCCCACTGTTTATTAGTACAAAAAGGTTTCTTGTGGTATGAAATCTTAAGCTTGTTGCAGTAATCAATCAGCTTCAAAGAGGTTCTTCCTTAAGCCAGAATCATTACAAATAAATCAATTAAACATAAAGTTTCTATTTTCAGGAGGATCACAATACAGAAAACCAGAAGTGCATCAGTGCACCATTGTTAGAGAAAGGGATTTTACTAGGTTGGACTGGGGTTCTTTTGTGGTTTGTTTTTGTTTTTTGGGGTTTTTTTTTCCGCAAAGAGAAAGAGATTTATTTTTTATTCCAGTTAAATCTAGAGTATTCCCCTCTTTAGTGCCTATTTCAATACGGGAAATTTATATATTTACGAGAAAAATAAAAA
The DNA here is from genome assembly GCA_017589585.1 of Phylloscopus whistleri. Taxonomy (NCBI): domain Eukaryota; kingdom Metazoa; phylum Chordata; class Aves; order Passeriformes; family Phylloscopidae; genus Phylloscopus; species Phylloscopus whistleri. The sequence goes on from JADMLD010001394.1 coordinate 2,080,112, forward strand.
CTACTTAATTTATCAAGATATAGAAAGAAACAAGAAATTAAATTGCACTGCTTTGGCTATTAAGGACACAAATTCAGAAAGAAATGGAATTAAATGAAATTAAATGTGTGAATGAAAAAAAGTATTTATTTTATTGTTTTATCTCCCAGAGGAGGTACCAGATATTAGGACACGTATGGATTTTTTTATCCTTGAGGATTTTTGGTTTAAATATGTTCCTGAGAATTCCCATGGCATGAAACAAAAATCAGCAGGGACACTTCTATTCTATTCTATTCTATTCTATTCTATTCTATTCTATTCTATTCTATTCTATTCTAATTTACCAGTTTAATAATACCACCATCTTTCTTCAGCTGGCTACTCACTAAAATGTTTTGATTAACTGGATTTTAATTTTCTGGGAAAGAGATGGACATATGGCTCTTTAAAACACACACACATATCTGTTATGCTTATTTTCATCAGTGACATGTCAAAGAAGGAGCCTTTTTTGTCCTGATATGAGAGGTGGTGTTCTGATCCTGAGGTATGTGATGATCTTAAGTTTCAAATTTTGTAGGGTTGTATACTGACTGCTAATTGCAAAATACTTTTGACATATATTCTACGTGCCAATGTGCTGAGGAAGAAAATGTGTTTTTAAGCAAAATGGAGCTGCTGCCTTTGAGCAGCTTCTGCTGTGCAGGTTGGAAGCTATATTTAAAGGATACAGAAAAAGCAGAGGGAGGAGAGCCTTTGATGGAAACACTTCCCCACATAACTACAGCCAGTTGCTATTTCTGACACACAGATATCCTGTGGATAAAGCAGATGCATGGTCACACATGGCTGCTGGGCATAGTCTTGTTTTTCTCTGTACGCAACCTGAGATTTACTAAGTAGGGCCTCAGGTCTGATTTACAACAACTATTAGTGATTACAGCAGAACTGTGCTCCAAAATCTAAGCTGAAGGCTTGCTGAATCAGATGTCTAAATAAATCGATCATTTTTGTTCGACTTGCAGTTTAGACTCGGTTTTGACAATTTTCTCCATGAGCAAATTCAAAAAAAATATTTTGTTTTGGATCAGCTCAAACAAAATTGTCATGTTTATTTACTGCACTGATGTCAAACATTTTGTCCCAATAAACCAGCCAGCTGTACTTGTCTGAGCACCTAGTATTGAGGAAATTTTGACCTGAACGTAGAGGCTGAGTTCCTTGAAGAATACATCTTCCACTGCAAAAAGAGATTATCTCCTGAAAAATGATGCATTATCAGCTCCAGCACTGCTGGTGCAACATAGAAGATGGCTCTTGATCTGATGGCAAAGGGGAAAAACTGTTTCAATTGCAGTGTTCTTTCATGGCCCTTAACAGGGTTTCCTACTTTTGGACAATAATCACCCTCACCTCGCAAAGGTAATTTCTAAGCCTACATAAATCTGAACAATTTTGTAGCAGTGTTTTCACTTGATATATGTGGAGCTAAGGATGTGTATGTTCATCAGTCAAACCATTTAGTTAATTCCTAATGCTATGCAAAATAAATCAGTATTAGAGAAGCAGCTCCTAAAGTTCCTAATCTTTTGCTTTGTTTCCAAGCAAGGTAATCCTCAGATACATTGCATTCTGCCTGTAGTAAAATGAAAACTCAGGTTAACAGTGTCACTTGGATATTAGGCACAGTCTGTGTTTGTGGTACTCTTAACTTTTTTTATCCCACAGAGACACATTTCAGAGAAACATAGAAGAATGGATCCTCTCCAAATAAATTCTAAGACTATATAGTCTTGCAGAGGAGGAGAACTGTTTAGATAGTGTAGCTATGATCTTGTAAATATTTTCAATAAGAATAAAAATCCTGGATGAAAAGCAAAAAAATACATTTCCTGTCTCCTTTAGCCCTGATGGACATTTGTTGGAGAAAATTAGAATAGTTCTAATGATGGAGCTCCTCAGCCCTGCAGAATACATCAAGACGTACATCAGTACAAACTGCTGGCCTTAGTCTGCTGGAAAGGAGTTTTCCTAGCGCCAGGAAATCAAGCCTGAATGAATGAATTTATATTGTCCAGTCAGATCCCCCACAGAGAGTCTTGTTCATGCTCTACCATCTTATATCTTGGAAAAATGTTGTTTTCTCCTGCTTTTCCTCTTCTGCCTGGCTAGCATCTGCAGGTGAACTGGCAACAAGTCTTTCTGGGTCTTGGAAGGGAGGTGAGGTACAGGAGCCTTACCAGAGCTTTCAGGGAGGATTCTCTTGGCAACATGTAGCAGCTAATGGCAGCAGGCAGGCAGGAAAGACACCACACAGCTTTCGACGGTGTTGATCAGACAGGGTTTATTTGGGGGTCCCACACCAGGGGGGAGCGGCATGGCTCCCACAGGAGAGAGGGGGAGGGAGAGAAGAGGGAAAGGAGAGAGGGAGAGAGACCAAGAGACTAAGAGACCAAGAGACTAAGAGACTAAGAGGCCTGCCCCCAAATCTCTTCAGTTTAAAAGGCTTTTCCAGCCGGGGGCAGACCCAAGGCTTGGACCAATGGGATACTGAGGGTAGGAGGGGTCGGGTAACAATGGGGTTACAATGAATGGCAACTTAGGGGGAGGTTTACAACAACTTGGTAATGAACCATACATGTTGGGGGAGAACAGAACCATTTAGGAAAAATGAATTACAACAGGAAAAGATCTCTGGTGTAGCTGGGGAACCTCCATTCTTGCAAATTTTAAGTTTGGACTATAAAAAATCCTCAACATTCTGTCCTGAACTCAGTATTGACCATGTTTTAGGTTACAGGTTGTACAAGATGCCCTCCCAAGGTCCATTCCAGACTAAAAGTTTTTGTTATTTTACAGCTCTAGCTCCTGCACTAAAAGAAAGACAAAGACACACAGGGGTATTCCAGGAATGATCACAGAAGTGGAGTTCTTGCCAGTATTCCTAGTTTTTATAGCTCTGTCTTGCTGATCCTGGCAAAACAGTGGACAAAAAATATTGCTATGAGTAAAAAAATTGTGAATCAACACAATCAATCGATTAATTAATCCATTCTATAATGATGAAGAGTAGAAACAAAGAAAGATGAGACAATATTTATGTAAAACGTATGTGCTGTGTAAAGAGCAAAAATATTCAATCTTCTTACAGCTACCATAATTTATCAGTTTACCTAGTCATATATCTGTGATTGCAATGCTTGTAAAATGGCAGCACTGAAAATAGCTGGCCCCAGAGGGCTTTCTAGGCTAATGATGCCAAATAATTAATTTGCACTGAGATATGAAATTAAGGTTTGGTTTCAAGGTAAAAGGAGAATAAAATAACATAGTAGTAAATCTGAGTGAAAGGAACCAGCATCACAGCAAAACTATCTTCTTCATGAAAAACAAAATGAGCTAAAACCATTTAGTTATTTCCACTAGTTCCTTGACACACAATATACCATGCATATGGTGAAATGTCAAAGTGCTCTTCCAGACCCACAAAGGAAACAAAGGTACAGAAAACCCACTTACTACAACAGTAATACTTCTAGAGAGTTGACACTAATTCTGTCACTCTGTTCAGAGAAACATATAAGCATTCAGCTACATTTTCCTTTGAGTTACCAGATGGTCATTCTAAGAGAGGAAAAACGTCTTTGAATTAATAGCATACTTGCTCTATTTCCTTGCTTCTCTGAGATAAGGTTGCATCAGAAGCTCTAATTGCTATAACACGCCTGCTCTGATAATAAACAAAACAAGTTAGGGACAGAAAGGAAATATACTTTTGGTCATTTTAGAAGGCTTGTAGCATGCTTTGTCTAAATGCTTGGAAGAATTCCATGGATGTATCACCTTTGGAATGCTGGATCTTCTGACCCTACCACTATAAAAAACTCCCCTCTATGCAACTAAGTGATAGTAGAGAATTTCTTTAATTAATACAAGGTACCATTTCACGTTCAGAGGCATGTATTTTATTTATTTATAGAGAACTTATAATTTGCACCCATATACTGCACTTAACTGTCATTTTGCTAAAGCTAGGAAGAGTAGTATATCTACAAGCTGGGGTCTCTTGTTTCCAACAGTCTGAAGCATGCCTTGTTCATGTATCTATGAGCTAAGATCTATATTTCTAAAATAAGTGCTTACTTCTTCAAGATGATTTTGACATTGCTATGAAGAATTGCTGATCTTCTGAGAACACTCTGAGAACTGCCTGGTAGATGAATGTTAATTTAGACAAATTCTAACTGGAAATTTTTGCCTTAATTGCCATGACAAAACCTCTCTATTTGATGTTTTCAGATCCATAATATATGGTTTTCTCCTATGGTTTCACTTCCATAAAAGATAATTTAGTTCTATCATTGAATAGTAGAACACTAGAATAAATGACAGATCCTTCAGACCTTGCCTGTGAAGATGGTATCTTTCGAATTTTGTTGCATACATTTTTCCACTTTTGATGTGAAAATCATCTATTAGGGGAGAATCACCCATTGGTTTCTGAGGTTTTTATATCAGCATTGATCAGATTATTAGAAAAATAAAACCTACTTTGCTTAGAAATAATGGGGGAAAAATTCACAAGGGATGTTACTGTGATATTCTTCCTCTGACTTTTGTAGTTCAGTCATGTACGCCAGTATCTTACTGCATGGCAGGTTACTGCAGCCATAAATTCATCAATTATTTTTTCAAAATGCTTCTGCCTTCTGTTTATTAACTCTGGTACATGCTTTCCCTGCACCTGGCCTATGGACCTCAGGGAAGTTCTCACTGTCTTAGAGCAGAAGACAGACAGAGGAGCTAGGGCACTTGTGGTGTCTCAGCTGTCCCAGCATCTGAATTTGCTGCATTTAAGTTAAGGAATGCTTGCTGGTAACTGTTATTCTGTTACCTTGAAGTGTGGTTGACAAAGCAAAACCTGAGCACATAAAACTACTCATTTGTCATATTCAGAATGATGCCTTAAGTTTTAGCTTTCATATTTTCCAGATTCTGTACTGCCTTAGTATATAACTCTGAACTTCATATGAAGTGTTAGCAAGTTCTCTTCACAGTTTAGTTAGACAAAACAATCCAGTCCTTTTCCAGCCTGAGAACCAAGGACACCATTGCAGCTTCAGATCCAAAAAGTATAAACAACAGTGAATTAAAGGGAGAAAACTGGGAGGATGGAACTTCACAACTTGAAGCTGTAACTGGACAATTAACCCCAATAATGGACCAAAACTTATAAAAGCATAAAAACTTGTGACCATCTTGAGTGTAGCCTCAGCCAGGCTCTTGTGCTGCCCTAGGTGTATCCTTTGAAGGCCTTTTTAATAAATACTTACTTTATTCCTTTAACACTGTCTTGACTCTATTCTAGGTAGCTTCTCAAGGCATGAAGAATATAATTGTTTAGAAAATAAGTAAGTGAAGGTAAAAGGGTATTGCATATAATATGAACAAAGATTAGATCAGAAGGTTTCTTTTTGTATCAGCCTGGCAACAACACTTTTCATGTTTTAATGCAGGGTTTCAGAAGAACATCCTAACCAAAGATGCTCTTACAACCAACCTTTTTGCTTGGTATTCAGGAGATCTAAAACTCATTTAATCTTTCTTTCTGAATTTATCATTATATTCTCTGTTTTATTGAAGACTGGCTTTTAATTAGCGAAAAGCATTTCCCTTTCTGAATTAATGTAAAAGTTTCTCTTCCCAGAACACCCCTCCATGGCAGTTAAGCAGTTATAAAATAACTCTCTGTTTATACAGAAAATAAGACTTCTCACTATCTGTAGTGTCACTTTGACATCCTTCAGTCTAGCATGGGGCTGTTGTGATATGCATAAACTCACTACAAAAAAAACCCTGTACAGTAAAGTTAGGCATAAATCAAATTGCTAAACAGGCTAATTTGATATATTTTATGATTTGCTTGTGACTGAGACCCTACATGTTGACAGAAAAATATTTTGAGATGACAACTAAAATGGCATGATTGTTAGTCAAACAATTTTTAAATGGTCACCTTTATTCTGCTAGAATGTAAAGGTACACTAAAGAGAAATACATCTGGGCCCTGGTTTTTCAGAGAAATACATCTGGACCCTGGTTTTTCAAACACAGTAATTGACTTAGGTTTTTACTAACATATTATTAATGCCTTCACACAGGCAGACACTTCAGCTGCAGGCACCAAAGTACAGCAATTTGTTATCTAAGAAGTAAATTAGAAAGTTTGGTTCTTTAGACATTATCTGGAGTAAATAGATGCACAACAGGAAAGATCACTATGGGCCACGTTGCTGTGAAACTATATCCTTGTGGAATAAAGGGCACTTAGTGTCTGCAAAAGTATCAACATCTGGTGCACAACATGAAGTGGAAGAGGTGGATCATTTGGTTCTGCATTGTGAACTGCCCTGGCAGCCTTTGGAAAAATAATAGAGATGTTACTAAAATGACTTGTGGCAAGGGGCCAAATGCTGATATTTTTCACACAGCTGGACCTACCACTTAACCCAATGAAGTTCGCATGAATTTCAGTACGGGGCATGAATCTATCTATTTATTATATCTCCATTTTAATAAACTGTTTGACCTTGTACTTTCTAAGCTTTGAATAAAATCTATTTGATTCACTGAAAAGCTAAGCTTGCTGCAGACATCTTACGAAGTTTGGTATTATTCAATGCTGTCTTCATTTTGCTGCATATAATGGTCCTATTCTTCACCATTCATGAATTATGTAGGTCAGCACACACGCATGCCAGGAAAACCTTTCTAGCACCCCACACAATCACGTATTTTGTATATGTAATGACATATGTTATTGTGATTCTCCCGGAAATATTTCGGGGAATTGTTAGAATGTCAAAATGACTATTTTTGTTTGTCTCCTTCTGTATTGTCAAGTGAATTAGTTCTCGTGAATGCCACTGCTCAGAGATAGAGAAGGAATGAAGTAAAATAAAATACGGGGAAAGGTGCGAAACTAGATGCTTGGCCAAAAATAGCCTTGCTATACATAGAACATACTGCTGTGTTCTGGTTGGATTTTTGCAGGTTTATGGATTTGTATACTCAAGGCTAAAAATTATTGCAAAGATACAAATGGAAAAGTTATTAGAAATCTTTCTGTGCAATAATAAATTAAATAAAGGAGGGTCAGTAACAGCCTGCCCTCATCATGTGTTCACTGATTTTTTGCAAAATTTCTATTGTGGTTCACAAGCATTGCTACTGGTAGTCTAGTTCAGACTAAGAATCAACCATTTCTGGGTTCTAGGATCTTGAAATACTGCTACCAGTGAGACTAAGACAGAACTGGGGAAAAATTACTTTGAAAGCTAGAAAAGGTTTTTGGATCTTTGTCCATGCTTCCAAATTTCAAATTTTGTTTAATTTTGATTATTCACTTCATATCATAACACAAGCCCTGAGAAATTGCCTAACTACTGGACTTTTAATTGCCTCTGAAGTGTTTGTCTATCAGGCGAATTAATGGAAGAGATAGGTTAGTATTTTTTGACACTTTTTGTATTAATTAGGGAATGAAAGACAAAATGACATGTCTTGAGAAAGGGACAGATGTTCGTTTCTTGAATTTTTTTAAAATGTGTTCAAAGAAATAAGGAATTTGAAGAAATAAGGGATCTTCAGAAACTAGTCAAGACCCAAAGGTTTTTATATGTTTTTCTGGAAGTAACATAGCAAACTGACAATGAGATGGATAAAAGCTTTTTTTTTTTTTTTTTTACTTCAAGACTTATGTACAACACTTAAAAGTTGATGCGTTCTTGGCTGAAACAGATCTCAACCAGCACTAAGCATATATGCTAATATATTTTTAAGTATTTGGTTTGACATAACATTTTAGCATTTGTTGTGTAGAATTTTTCAAAGTTTTGAAAATCTAAAAACCACTGCTTTAGGAACAAAGATCTGAAACGAAACTCAGATATATTTATAGTACAAAAAACTGTGTGTGAAGGTGCTGCTGGAGCATTGTTTGCTTGTTTAATGTGACAGCAGTAAATATGGAAACCATAAGTACTCAAGTTCATCCTTGTTAGCATGGTTGGTTCATGCAGAAAGATTTCCTGGCTGATTGTGACCACCAGAACACATTTTCTGATGTTATTATCAGCTATCAGTCATTATCAGCTTTCAAGCCATTATGTACAGTTAAATAGAGACACAGCCTATCATCTAAATCTACAGTCCAGAGAAGTTTGGAAATTCCTTTTTTTACCAATCATTGTAACAAAGAGGTAGATCACCCTTTCAGTCTATTCCATTGAAATCACTCTTAATGCCTGTTAAAAAGGTGCTGACCAGATGAAACAAACACAGGTGGCAGAAGGAGAAGAAAAGCACATCCATTTTCTTGTTCAAACCTAGAGGGTTCATCTGTCTCCTTGGTCTTCTCTCTACCTCTGTATAAAAGAAGTGTTTTTCACATATACAGTGTGAAAAGATCAGACCCTGAATATTATAGTTTGTTTAGATATGCAAATTGTCAATATTTTTATATGTAATACATACCTGCATTTTTTACTCATTCTTCTTTGAGTGATAATAACATTCAAATATTTATGATCACATTTTGCTGGATACAGAATTTCCCAGTCCAATCTTTAAGTGTCCTATGACATATACTCATTCTTCTGACCACTAAATTGTTTTTTCTAAGTTCAAAACACTCAGGGAGGTTCACCACATTTTTAAATGTCTGTAACTATTGTTTTATAAGTCAAAGTGGTTTTACTTGGTTTTAGCATATAATTTAATTAACAGGGGTCACCAAGAATCCAATACTTGTCATTAGCCACTTTCACATGAGGCTATATGGCCATGGGATATAACATCCAGCCTCTGTCAGGGCTGAATCACAGACTTCTCTCTCCTGCCTTTTAAACTTCAAAATTTCAGAAAATCACCATTGGAACCTTTTCCTTCGTGCTTTCATACCTGTCATATTCCATCAAAGTCACTTCTAAAAGCTGTGAGCTACTGAAAATCAAAGCAGTATCCAGACTGGTGGTGAGGACTGCCAGTTTCTTAAAAAGCACATCTAGCTATTTTATTATTTCACAGCTAAAGCTCTGTGTAACTGTAAATAAACAGACACATGCTTTGGCAGATATATTTATATTTAGACCATGGAAAAAAGGGATATTCTGTGAACAAACGCAATTATTTAGCAAAACTTAAATCTGTTAAAAGATCGCAAACATGCCATTTTAGTATGGTTTATTGTTTGTAAAATGTGCTGAATGTAAGGACATCTTGGATAGACAGTTCAGGTCCTAACTGTTATGAGATTTGTTTTGGAGCAACTACTAATATAAAGCAGCTACAGGTCTTTAGGTGTGACACAACTGAAATATGGGGAAAGAGTGTTTATACTGAATTTAGTCATCTAAGACAATTATGAAAATTTATTTCACAAAATAACACTGGAAGAAGAAACATCTGAATTGACTTTGTTGTCTCTAATGATCCATTCTGTGTGGATTTCTGTCTTTTGAGCGAAACAGTGCTTCAGTTTAGATGGATGTAAGTTTTATTTAAAAGTTAAGTATGGGATTTTATTTGTTGTATTTATATTTATATTAGTTATAGTTATAGTTATATAGTTATGGTTATATTTAAAAGTTAAGTATGGGATTTTATTCACCTGAGTCCAGCTAATGTCTTCCCATTAAAATTAAATTTCCCAAAAAATTGTGATTTTTTATAGTTCTACAATTAGCCTTTTCCCAAGGGTGTTCTCTCATATTGTGATGATGAAGCATTCCTATTTCTGGAAACAAAAAAAAAAATGCTAGTCTAGTAGCAACAACAACAAAAAAGGTGTTTCTAGAAATACTCCATATTTTGGTTTACTTATCTGTAGAAATTCACCTTGATATTTGACCCTGTTTCCTTGCATCATTTTTAGTGAAATAACACACCATTCCTTCATTTCTTTTCCACTTATGTAAGCAATTGTTCAGTATAATTAGAAATTATGGTTCAGCTGAATAAAAATTTTTGGCTCATACCTAGTATCACAGCAAACAGGGATAATTGCTCCTTTTTCATTCTCCAGCTGTCGCTGAGCTTGCCTTACACAGTTTCTTTTTTTTTCAGCGTTCTGTCATTATGAGTCTCTTTAATTGTTTCTGAGGTAGATTGGATCTTCTTTCCTCAAAGGAGGAATCAGAAATGGAAAAGGTCTTTGGGTTCATTTTGGCATGAGTTTTTACTGCCTACTTGCAAGGCCTCATTTTGCAAGTGATCTACCATTCTTCTTTTTATTTTCTTTCTTTCTCTCTCTTCTTTTTGAGTGTAAGTGTGGCTTGTTTTTCATTCACCAGTTGCAAGGTAGCAGCCCTGTTAAAAAGGAGACTCCTGTGATATTGTCCAGAGTATATCACTGAGTGAAAATTATTAGCCTCTGACATACTGAAGGTCAGTCCAAATGATGTAGCGTAGTCCCTTGGACCTCAGCTTTATAGGACTATTATTTTAACACAAATTATGAATAAAACTGTATCATTATCTTTCATACTTGCCATGGTGAGGGATGGTAAGGTGAGATGTGTTACTCAGTTGATTCATTTAGAGAAGGCCTACAGAATAGATTCAAGAAAAGTTTGTGAGTTATTTGGATCCCTATCCACAGCTACAGTAGAACAAGTAGGATTTGCATGGTAATTTATGCAAATTGCATAGACAAAACTGGACATTGGACTTTATCAGGAGGAGTGTAGCTAGCAAGCATGCAGGCAGGTGTTGGTCTGTGTTCACCATCAGTGAGGCCATTCCTGGAATAATGAGTCCACTGTGGGACCACTGGTTCAAGAAGTGTTTTGAAAAATGGAAAAAATCTAGCAGAGAGCAGCCAGTGTAGCTAAAGACCTGTAGAGGAAGTGATTTAGGCCACCAGACTTGCTAATCTGGTGAAGAGAAGGCTGGGGAGATCAGGCAATATAATTTTCCTGTTATCCAAAAGGTTCCCAGTGACAGAACCAAGTTCCTCTAGAGAAAAACAGTAAGAGTGGGCAATGGTGGATTTTTCACTAAGAAACTTACCAAGGAAAATAATAAAGTTTCTTTAGAATAATGAAGAATAATATTTCAGAACATAATGAAGACTCTCAAGAGTTTTTGAGATTCATATGGAGAAAATTATCACAGTCCTGCTCCACATAGGAGTCTGGACCTCCAAATGTTCTTTTCAAGTAAAGTTTGTGTGTCTCCATGGTAACTGCTTTTCTTATATTTGGAAATCCATTAGGCTACGTAAACCACTATACATCACCACAAACAGTGAAGTATCAGGCAGTAACCTAGTACTGCTTCAAACAGGGGATGTGCATCCATGAAAGTATCAGTTTTTGAAGGAAAATGTACAAATGTGTATGTAACAGTCCATTTAACCCCGTGGTAAATCTGCCTTCAAAGTTTTAATATTTCAAGGAAAATGAATACCAAAACCTTGACAAATTATCATTACTTTTTCAGCAATTCAGGAGAATGGTGTTGTTACATACAATATGTATGTAAGAAAATTAATTCCTCATGTGGAAATGTTTTCAGATTTAAAGCTAATTTACAGCACAAATGAGCCATAATTTACTGAGATAATTTAGATGATTAAAAAATTGAAACTTTTTTTTTCTCTTTTTCATTAACACAAGCTCAGCTTTCAGTCCTCAGTCATTTGAATTTACATATGTGAAATATTCTCAGAGAATAAGACAGAGTCATTCATATTGGTCAGCATGTGTATGGTCAGGTCCTAATGGGTATGGACAGGTAGGCACAAGAGAAAAAAAATTTTAGCTTTTATAATGCCAACCAACATTTTACCATGATTTGGCACACAAAGATACTACGCAAAACAACTACAAATAGAAAAATGTGACAATGTGTAGTAAGATTTCCATGTCAAAACAACATGAAAACATCCAGAGGAGCCATTTATGATGTCAGTGGAAGAACTACAATGTTACTAATTCATATTACTTCTCTTTTCCTTACTTAATTGTTTGTGCTTTCTCCATAGATGACACTGCCTTGGAACAATTTCTACTACTGTTCCCTTATAGGTCAAGCATGTGTAAGACACATCTGCATTTTAAAATGGACTTAAAATCTGTGAAATTCTAGCTGTGACAACTCATGTTATTTTCTGAAAACCATAGGGTAACAAGAAACAGGCTTTTGAAATATGTGCTGCATAAGAAGCTTGATTTTATTTTGGATCTCAAATGAAAGCCTCCAGGAAGAATCTCAAGAAACAACCAGAGTCAAATGAAGATGTGAAAATGCTGTTGTAGTTTAAGACAATAAAATATTTCTCAGTCAGTTTTCGTATCAGACTGAATATTCTGATGCATAATATTTAATTTTAAATTCTATTTTCATATATACAAAAGCAGTTTAAAATTTTTTTAACTGTTACTTGACATAGTTAAACACAACATAGAAGTCTCTGATGCTTTCAAACAGTAGCCACAGCCAAGCAAAAGCCTGTCAGAAAATTGTCCTTGATTTTATGTATGACTCCAGTATTCTTGAAGTAATATTGTGGTATTAATTTCTTAGTTTAAAGATAATTAAAATTCAAGATCATTATTAAGATGTAGCCCTATAATACTAAATAAAGAATATTCTCGCGGTTTTGCAGGAGTTGACTTAAGCAAGGAAATCCTAATTGATACTTTTACTGAATGTTTCAGTCATGGTGTTTTGTCTGTATTAGCAAGATACTGGGTCAATCAATTTGTAATGGTTAATGTTTTACCAAATGTATTATAATTATTTCACTTCATGAGCAGCGATTCAAATCAGTTACAGAAGCCGAAGACTGTAAATCCCAATTGCATGAGAAATGGAAATTTGTTTCTTTCAAATAAAGATATTATTGGTTTTTTGTGCTTGTTGTGGACTGATGAGAAGGAGAAAAAAAACTGTAGTCTTGCTTATAGCAAGACTAATAATAAGAGTAACTGCATTCTGCCTATCTGTCTTTCTCCAGCCATTTCAGATGAATTTTCTTGTCCATGTCATCTGGCTTGAATTCCAGTGACTTCCCCAGACGATTCTTCTTTCCTCTTTCCTCACCTCGTTCAGACATTCACAAAAGCAAAAAGCTGAGAGAATAAATGGTCTTGTACCCTGTTCTGAAGGTCAACAGATACAGGATTTGTAAGCCCAGTTGAGAAAAAATTCTGAAGTCAAGAGCTTTGGTAAAGTGTGCAACAGCACTTTAAATTGAACTTTGGCTCTATTTTAACGTATATAGAATGGATTCTGTTAAACTACAGTTTTCTGGAAGAGAATGTTTTTTTCTCATAAGCAGCAGTATTAGGAGCCTTTATCTTGCATCATTTTTGAGGGTTTTTTTGGGTTTTGTTTTTTTTTTTTGAATCACTGCTGTCAGAACGTCTTCAAACTGAAACCCAAATGTTTTTAAAAGGCTGTGGCTTGCGGGTGTTACCATTTGGACATTTTAAGAAGCAGTTCAAAATCCTATGGATATTTAAGACATGTTCAATACAACCTTGTTTTTTGTTTTTTTTTTCCTTTCCATCTTCAGCTCTTTGTGTTTTTCCTTTGTGTCAATAAAAGTATATGTTTTGTGTGATTACATTTTGGAACTGGGGAGTTGGACTTTAACTGTGATGTGTAAGAGCAGTTCCTGAAAACAACTCTTCACTGACTTACTTAGAGCAAGTTTATAGACTACTGGATTTCTAATATTGTAGCTAATTAAATTAAACATTTTTAAGTGACAATATCAGGAGGGATGAAAAGAAGAGCACAATTTTAATGAATAATTTTACTAAACGAATAATTTTACTAAACGAAAATAAATTTCAGTTTATGTGAGGAAAAATTAAAATTATTTCCATTTTAATCTTAAAAATATATTTTTATTTTCAGGCACTGAATTTTGACCAAAAAAACATTTTTAATTATCCATGTAAATGGTATTAAGAGAATGGAAATAATTCTATTGATATATATGTTTTTAAAAGTATATTTTGTTTCTGTAAAAAATACATGTTTAAGAAATATTATAAAAAATATTCCAAGGATAAGAACTTAACTCTTATACTTAAGAAAGAGGAACAATCAAGAGAGATTTTATTAATATCCTCTCTGAATATCCCTGGCATGTTGTGTTTCATTTGACTGGCCACTCTTTGTAAATACTATAGTCATTAAGTTAAAAGCAGAAATTATCACTGAAAAGATTAACTATATTATTATAATCACTGAAACTTATTGTATATTTTTTCAAATGGTTTTCCTGAGCATTTGGCTTATCCCAGTTATTTAAGCTTTGCATGTGTGCATAGGAAGAGAAATTAAAGGTTTTAAGCACTTTTCCACATTAAAAGCATTAGAAATATCGAATAGTGATGCTGATGTGAATCTCTCTCTCTCATTTATCTGAGGAGTTCCACTACAGAGATCTGTATCTTTCGTACCTTTTTCTTCCTTCCCTCTTCTTTCCTGTCTTCTCTGTGCCACGTCTATCTTCAGTACTTAGAGTTTTGACTTGCTTTTAGTTCTTTATTTCTCAATATGTTCCTCTCTTTGAATATCCCTCTTGCTTTACACAGTCATCTTTTTCTTTAAATAGCTCACTGAACTGTAACTGTGTAGGAATTGATTGGGAGTACATCAATGGCTCAGTGCTCCACAGGGAACTACTGAGGGCCAAGTTATCACTGTGCTCTGACACAGCTGGTTCCTGTTAGGTTGAGTCTGAGATGCTGTATAGGTAACATTAAAGTAAGTAAGCAATAAGCAGTGCTATGAGACCTTTGCATCTTATGGCTTTTCCTAGTGTAAAGGCAGTACTAGATAAAAAAAATTACATATATATATAAATATAAATATAAATATAAATATAAAAATAAAATATAATATAAATATATAAATGCAAAACAAGAACTACAATATCTTGTCTAAGGAGTCACTGTAAGGATTGGGTGAATCACTATACACTGAGCATGCTACTTTGCATCTTGAGGTTGTAAGGCTCTCAGCTAGTCCACACTGTGTACTGCAGCTTGGCTGTGTGGCCTGCTTGAGTCTGCCTGGCAGCTGGAAAATCAGTGTATGATGGAGAACTCCACGTGCCTTGCAAATGCAGACAGTGTTACCACTGCCTTGTGCAGTCACTGGACCCACACAGTTTTGGCAAAACAAGTTAGTGAGGGAAAGCCAAGGGTTTTTTAGCATAGCCTAACCTGGTGTAGTGGAGTATGCTGTAGCATACTACAGTCTGGTGTAGCACAGTGTGGTGTTAGTGAAGCAAAGTGGTGTATTGTGCCATGTAGTGCCTTCTGGTGTGGTCTGATGTGGTGTAAAATACTGTGGTGTGATGTGGTCTGGTTTGGTGTAGTGTCAAGTCACAACTCATGGAATGAAATGGAGAAGTATAGCTCTAAATGTATTCCTCTGTGGTTTCTGTTGTCTAATAGGAAGCTGGGCTACAGGTGGTAAATCCAGATTTCAGTGCATAGATCATGCCTGCTTTATCAGATGTGTCATTTCAGTTCAAGAGACAAAATTACATAAAACTCAGTTCCAGGCACCTCCACAAATATCAGTACATATCACGTAGAGAAATGATCTTAACTGAGTAGAAAAAACATTGGATAATTTTAGGCGAGCAGGACTAGTTCTTTTTTATAGGCATTGTTACACTAGAGTAATCTAGGGCAGTGGGAAGAATCACAGAACCAGAGGGTCACAGAATCATTTTGTTTGGAAAAGAGATTATTTACTCCAACCTTTGGCCAATCACCACCTTGTCAACCAGATCGTGGTAGTAAGTGCCACAAGTTTCTTAAACATCTCCAGAGATGGTGATTCCATCACTTCCTAGCAGTCTGTTCCAATGCCTGACAAGTATTTCTGTGAAGAAATTCGTCCTGATGTCAACATGAATCTCCTCTGGCACAGCTTGAGGCCAATTTCCTTTGCCCTATCTCTGGTTGCCTGAGAGATGAGACCAATCCCCACAAGGCCACAACCTGTTGTGCAGGCAGTTGTGGAGAGTGATAAGGTCTCCCCTGAGCCTCCTTTTCTCCAGGATAAACACCCCCAGCTCCCTCAGCTGCTCCTCACAGGACTGGTGCTCCAGACCCTTCCCCAGCTCCATTGCCCTTCTCTGGACTCACTCCAGCACCTCAGTGTCTTTCTTGCACTGAGGGGCCCAGAACTGGACACAGCACTCCAGGTGTGGCCTCACCAGTGCCCAGCACAGGGGGACAATCCCTGCCCTGCTCCTGCTGGCCACACCATTGCTGATCCAGGCCAGGATGCCCTTGGCCTTCTTGGCCACCTGGGCACAGCCTGGCTCATGTTCAGCTGCTGTCAGCAGCACCCCCAGGTCCTTTCCAGCCACTCTGTCCCAGCCTGTGGCCCTGCCTGGGGCTGTTGTGACCCGAGGGCAGGACCCAGCACTGGGCCTTGTTGAACCTCACACCATTGGCCTCAGCCCATTGATCCAGCCTGTCCAGATCCCTCTGCAGAGCCTCTGCCCTCCAGCAGATCCAACATTCCCACCAAATTTAATGTCATTTGCAAACTGGGGGTGCCCTTGATCCCCTCATCCAGATCATCAATAAAGATATCAGACATTACTGTTCCCAACACTGAGTCCTGCCAAACCCCACTGGTGACTGGCCCCAGCTAGATGTGGCACTGTTCATGATCACTCTCTGGGCACTGCCATCCAGGTAGTTTTTTGCCCAGCAAAAACTGCATCTGTCCAATCCATAGGACTGCCAGTTTTCCAGGAGAATGATGTGGGAAACAGTGACAAAGACTTTATTGAAGTCCAGGTAGATGACATCCAGAGTCCTCCTCTCATCCACCAGATGGGTCATCTGGTCATAAAAGGAGATCAGGTTTGTCAGACAGAACCTGCTTTTCCTCAGCCTGTAGTGGCTTGGCCTGATCACACTGTGTGTGCTCTGCAGTTGTACTCAAGGTGATCTGTTCCATAACCTTCCTGGGCCCTGGGGTCAGGCTGGCAGACCTGTAGTTCCCCAGATCCTCCTTCAGTCCCTTCTTCTCGTTGGTATCACATTTGCCAACCTCCCTAGCTAGGCTGGACTGATGATGAATGATGAAGGGTGCCTCGGCAAACTCTTCTGCCAATTCCCTCAGCATCCTTGGGTGAATCCCATCTGGTCCCATAGACTTGTGGGTGTCTGAGTGGCACAGCAGGTCACTGACTGCTTCCTCCTGGATTGCAGGGGTCTGCTCTGTTCCCCATCCCTGTCTAAGAGTTTAGGGGACCACTTGCCCTGACGATCACAAATCTTTCTGTTAAAGACTGAGACAAAGAAGGCATCAAGTACCTCAGTCTGTTCCTCACCCTTGGTGAAAACGTTCCCCACTACATCCGCTAAAGGATGGAGATTTTCCTTGGCCCTACTTTGATTGTTGATGTATTTATAAAAACACTTTTGTTTATCTTTCAGGCAGTGGCCAGATTGAGAGAATCATGAATGGAGGATGATGTCCAGAGGTTTCAAATGATTTCTGGTAGATAGTAAAGATATATTTTCTGTTTTTAAAAAAAGAAAAAAAGAAGACATTACAATATGGTAAATACTATTTTTAAGAATATTACTCTGTGATGGGCTGTTTAGATAAAATGCTAAACTAAAGGCAAGAATGAATGAAAGGGGAGTACTTGGCAGAAACACGTCTATGGTTAATGGAGCTTTATGATCACTTACAAATTGCGTGGAAGATGAACACTCTTCATTAGAATAATAAGTGTACAAGGTTATTCTACAGCTACAGGGAACATGCTGCTTATTTGGCTAGTTATGGATAATTTTGATGCCTTTTTCTAAGACTTTTTTTTTAATTTGATGCAATTTTTTAATCCATTCCTGCTGAGGGTGCAGGTATGTGTGTGTAGAGCTAGCTCAGCAGGCACACCTTTCCTTATCTTCCAGCTTCTGGATGCTACTTGGGGCGAGTCAGCAAGACGGCAAAGAAGGGAACTGTAGTTCAGACAGACACCAAATGATCTGTCACACATGGAACTTGGGCTCTCCTGCACATGTTTGCACAATGATGTAGAGAGTGAAGAAGGCTATTTATTTACAGAACTAACTCTTGGTAGTCAAGATTAGCAAGTTGCAAATACCGCCTTCTTGCATTTGTCTGTTATCTTATCTTGGTCTCAGTCATCTAGTCTGCACTGTAACTGTCTTTCATTAATAGCTATGCCCAGTAAGCAACCTCAAGTTTTGCAAAACACAGTAAACTGTATTTCCTGCAATTCATGTCAAAGAAAAAATATGAGGAGAGAGACATTTCTTTCATTCTGACATTTGCATTTTTCCCTTAATGAGAATTAATCTGTGTGTATATTTGAAGGAGAAAATTGCAGAGATTAGCAGAAATTTAATCTTAAAAATAAATTATAGAATATAATGTTATAATGACAAACTGAAGTTAGAAACAGATATACGAAGAATAATTTCTGAACTTTTCATTCACACGAACTAGTAAAAAAAATAGGGGTTGAAGAAAGAGGAGAAATTTCAGGAAATTCAAGTAATTATCTTCTTTAGAACTGTTCTTTTACATTCTTGCTTTGTAAGATGCAATTGCCCGTATAAAACAATTTGTTGTGGACATATGGCAGCGGAAGAACCGAAAACCCATGAGAAAAATTCTCTATGTCACCAACAGGATTGTTTGATATTACATAATATTTAACAATTAAGAAGTCAGGAGGAAAAGTAAAGCATTCTGACAAAACTGGACAATCCATCATATTGCCTATGCAGAATCATTAACTGTAGTTGCTAACTTGCCAAATATGTTTCTGTGTTTCAGGTAAGGTAAAAAACTTTGACTGTCTGGAGCTGTGAGGAGAGCATCTAACATAACCAAGCAACTCCTAAGACAGCTTTAAGCTGAACTCATTTTTTATTCATCCAAGATGTGAGATGAAATTTGTTACCTTATAATTCAGATATGGGAAGGAACCAGTAGCTAACTAACATGTACTCAACAACAAAATCATTTAACAAAGCAAAATGTGTTGACAGTTCTCAGGTGCTTCTTGGTTTAACTAGCTGTTTTGACTGTCAGGCCCAGTGTGGTAGACATTGCACTAAAGTGCTCAGGTTCCATTTTGGCAGCTCTGGTGTGAAGCAATTCCTGGAGGGCACATGACAGATAAGCTGGAGGAAGTGGCATCCTAAACTGCAAGAGCTGTTTGTTAAGTGTTTAATGTCAAAGTCCTAACATCTTTGCTAGGATCCTTACGTCAACAATACCACAGCAGCTCAGCTGATTTGTATGACTCGTATTTCATTTGGATTTGGTCACTCACCAATACACTTATACATACAGAGATCTACTTCAAGGGTAATTATTGTTACCAAGGATAATAATTACTAATAAAGATAATAAGGCATGGACAAATTTGACACATAACTTTTTTGATATAATTGTTCCAGAGAACTTTTTTTTTTGCCTTATGGACATAACTACCCTGATTTACCACACATTTTAAAGAAATTAAATGCAATTACTTAATTGTATTCAGTAATCCTCATATATTCTAGCACTATTCATAAAATACATGAGACACTGGTAGAATTCAAACAAGCTCTCTTCTCATTAAATTCAATAAGAAATGGAGGTACTGAAGACCTTTGTAAAGGAGAGTAGCAACTCAAACTCTAAGAATCTTGTCTATAGGATTTTATAAAAAATAAATCTTATTATTGTATTACTTGAATCCTTCTTTTGCTAGTGATCACTTAGACCAATGAAGTAATGCCATTCTTGTAACTCGGTGCTGTTGTGTTTACATCCTACCTCACAGCACATGAAAAAATTAAAGTATTTTCCGTTTGTATTTTGGCAACAGAATTTCACCTGCAATTTAAACTCCAGTATTATAGAGCAAAAGGAAAACATAATTTGAAGACAACATTAAAGATGACCTGAGACTTGTTGACAGAGACAGAGGGAGCTCCTGGTTCCTAGAATTGTGGTGAACATTTACTATGTTCTTGGGAAGAACAAAAAATCACAGTCCTCGTGCCCGAAAAAGACTGAACCCACACCTTATGTCCTGTTTCTGTTCAAAATACAATACAAAACGTAACTCAAGTAATATACTAAGAGACAGTAGATTGCAACCTACAGATAAAAAAAAAAAAGTTTTTAGAATGGCTAAAAACCTAGGTAGAATATTTTATATCTTTATTTTTTTGTAAGTTGCACTGATAGTTGATCTTACCTAACCTGTAGTAGCTAGGAAAGCTGACTTCAAACACTATTAAAAAGGATTATACATGAAAATACACTAAAATAAAAAGTTGACATTATCCCTTTATAGATTTAGAAATACTGCTAATAATCTGACAAGAGACTTTATAGACACCCAACTAACATTTTTAATTATTTTTCAGCTATTTTTTTCTGTTAAGTCAGATGCTGAAGTTCCAGTGAACTTATGGAGACAACTATGCTGTGTATTCACTTACAGCTGCATACTGCAGTTTCCTACCATAATGCCATCCATGATATAAATTTTCTCTGAAAAGAAAAGCGTTTGTCTCTAGGGATTACAGTTCTTTTAACTGTCAAGAAGTTTAAAATGTTTCCTAGATGAAAGCACATGTTCACTTACAATTGAGGATGGTTGAATTTTGATGGATTAAAATGTGTATTTTTACCATTTTCTGAAAAGAACCAACCCCAGACTGTGGGTATATGTGATTTTGTGTGTGCATGTGTAACTTTGACTACTGTGCTCCCATTGACAAATCACAGGCTAGAAATCAGAAAGTCCATCAGTAGCTTAGTTTTTAAAAAAGCTTTAGAATATTTGAACAATAAACTTTGAGAATTGAGGCATTGTGGGTTTTTTTGGTGTTGGGTATTTTTTTGTTTGTGTTTTTGTTTTGTTTGTTTGTGTTTTGTGGGTTTATTTTTTTGTTTTGTTTGTTTGTGTTTTGTGGGTTTATTTTTTTGTTGGTTTGGTTTGTTTGGTTTGGTTTGATTTGGTTTGGTTTGGTTTGTTTTTTTTGTTTTTTTTTTTTTTGTAAAATATCCACAACATAGAATGATGAACTGGATCACTAGCTTATTTTTTATAATGTGAAAATATGAATATGCAATTCCTCCATTTTACTGCTACTTCAGTGGAAGAAGAAGTGACATAAATACTGTGTTCCTTATAGCAAAGGGTTATTTGCCTTCTATGTCCTCTTTCAAAATCTTGGTTTCTTTCCTTTGTTAATTTCCATGCTCTTTTTTATTTTAAAGAGGCTTATTTCTGATTATTCATGATACTTCATGCTTAGATTTTATTTTTTACTGGACCAGATCCTGTACTTAATAGCAAAACTTGTATGGATTCATGAACTTGAAGATATCACACAAACTTGAACTGTCTCAGGTTTTGCTAGCAAATCTTTGTTAAACTACTTGGGATATATTTGTGCCAGGATGCTTCAATGTAAATTTTATAAAATATCAAGCTACTGCCAGATTTGCTGGACTATAGTTTTTCTCTCTCTAAAAGGCTCACTATCAAGGGGCACATTGTTCACTGTGTTTCTTGATGTCATAGCTTTGCAAATATACAAAGGTTCTCTTGTTCTTTGTCTTCCTATACATACAAATTTTGAAGTTTTTTTTAAGGAGATGTGGAAAAAGTAGTCTTTATCTTTTATTATGTTCAACTGCTTTTGCATGCATGGTTATATTTTTGTATCTTCAGCAAATATCACCCCTTTCATTCATGCATATTTTGTTGCCTAGCTTACACAAACTTCTTGACAGAAATTTTGAAATTCGGTCAACCTTTTAAAACTGAAAATCTGAGAACTTAAATCTTAAAATGGTACAAGATTCCTGCTTGCTTAATTCTTATCCCAAAATTCATATTATGGATGATTCAGATATTGTGAGGTGAACAATGCACACACACAAAAAATAATACTATTTAAGACTGCTTAGTCCTGACTTTGAAACCATTGTATCAGCATCTTGCCTTCCTCAAATTGCTAGGTTTTTCTGAAATTTTTCTCATTTTCTAATATTTTTAAAGAATAAAGAATCTTTATTTTTTTTCTTATTTTTCTTTACATGTTATCATAAAACTTTTAATAAATCCAATTGTTGTATTACCAAGACATATTCAAAAAATGTAACTACTTGTGCCAAAATCTTGAACAAATTGGATTTGAAGTTTCAGGCCAAATCAATAATAAAAATAGGCCATAATTTTTTAATGGAGCGTAATCTAAACATTTTTCACTAGAAGAAAAGTTCTGTTTCTGGAGATTAATAACCGTTTCTGTCTTGGATTCGTATTTATTTCCTTCCATACAATGTAGCATTTGTTTAGTTGTTAGCTAAATTGTCCTAAGAGAAAGAGAAAATGAGAGCTTGTCTGTCTAGTAAAGACTAAATTTGGTCTCGTAAATGAAGATTCTGTCTTCAGAGACGTCTTGATCTTTTCAATGTTTTAGTATAAGTGCTAGTCTCCACACAAGAGTCTCAGCTGATGTTCTCAGTATTTTTCTCATTCTGCTGTAGTTCATCTCTAACTTGTTATTGTACATGACAAAGATTGCACCTGAGCAGAAAACGAATAAGCCTTCCCAGTTGTCAAAGTCCAGAAGTGCAAGGATTACTTCTATGATGTTGTTATTATGGTCATCCAGGCAGGTGAAGTGAGAGACTGGATATGGGAGTAATGTAATTTGACAGCTCTTTTCATCTTATAAACTTAAGGAAAATGCAGAAGGTCTGGGGTGTAATGGTGGAGCTATTCCAGCTTCACTGAAAGTATTGGGAGAGGGAAAATTCAAGGTGACAGTTTTAAAAATTGTGTCAATTAACTAGTAGGCTTGACAGAAAAATCATACGGATGGAAAAATACCTAAAACACTATCATCGTAGGAAGAAGTCATTTTGATGCTTCAAGAAGATACAAATCATCTCAGAACAAAGGATTACATTGTTAATTAAGGAGAATATTTCAAAGCAGAGTTATACAGAAGACCAGCCAGACAGAAGTTGGCATTAGGTGACATCACTACTTGAAGTGAAATTTGACTTTCATTACGAAAACTGTTTGAAGAATTCAGACATTTTCAGTGAGAACAGAAACAGAAGTGGCCCATACTAGAACTTTTAAAAGCAGAACCCAGATTGTCCTGGAATAAATGTCTCCAGGGGAATTATTTCTAGGTTTCTAATTCAGAACAAGGAAGAGGTGCTGATTCAGGATGCCTCTGGATGTGATATCAGACAGCAATCGCCATGGTAGGCCTGACCACTAACTGACTTGAAAAACAAAAGTCCACAAGGACCACAAAAGAGTTCTAAGAAAATTTTTATCACCAGTTTTGGAAAAATACATTTAATTAGTGGAAGAGACAATTTTCTACAATATATTGCCATTACAATTAGGAGAAGAGAATTTCCTCTTCTTCAGTCACTTATGCAACTTCTGTGACACTGTAAAATGTGGATAAGACTGCTTGCCTGTTCTGAATACTGGCAGGAAAATATACAGAAAGGTCTGTAAAGTCTTTGAGTGCTAAAGTAATGCCACGTATATTAAAGCAAGGATGGATGGATGGATGAATGAACAGATTAACAAGTGTGTAGATGGGTAAGTGTATTACAAAGAGATTGAAAATAATTCAGTAGCCAACAGTGTGCCTGTAGGTGTTGTATAGATGCTTGTAAAGCAAAGTGAGATGATTATTAAAAATTACTGAAACAGTGATAGAAGAACTCAGCATTGCTGAAGGACTGTAATCTATGAAAGCCACTCACTAAGAGCACTTCTTGATATTGATAGTTGTTTGTAATGGGTAACAGAGAAGTAGCATTTTGGGGTTCCAAGCGTACTTCAGCATGTCATTTGGTGAGTATTTTTCTTCAAAGAATTTTATCAGAGTTAGCGAATACTTCCAGCACCCTCAAACCAGGAAGCGATTATGTGAATTTAAATTTGTTCAGGCAGGAGAGAATGACTTTCTAAGATGTAGGCTACTTAAATAAGTATCAAGAGTGGCGTGGCCCTTGTTTTGTTTGTTTGGGTTTTTGCTTGTTTGTTTGCAAGGCTGATGTAGGAAGGGTCCAATCTCTATAAGGAGTAAAGAAATAAAGGAGCAGACACAGGCCACTCATACCTTTAATTGTCCTCACCAGTCTTGAGCAAGTGAGATGAAACAGATTGTGAGGTTGGATTTCATAGTTAGGGCGACTATATCCTGCAGAGTAGTAGGATTTGAGATTCAATTTCCTTCAGAAAGTTTCTCTTCTGACTGCTTCTAAGGAATTACTCCATTTTTTGTAGTTCCCCTCTGAGGCCAGTATCCCTCTGGTACGGCTTCACACCTGTGGCTTGTAGAGGCTACAGAGGCAACACTGAAGTTCAGCTGCATGACTCCCAATACAGAGGGCCTTAAATTACTTTTCTGTACTCAACTACTCCAGACCACAGTACTGGACTCTGGGCTAGGTTAGTAGTCTAGGTGATTAACTTGGTTACCTCCTTATCTCCTATCCTAGAATATAAGTGGACCAAGTAGTTTTGTGTTCTGCATTCACACAATTCATATATTTTGGTTGCCCTACATAACGTTATACTAACACTGATCCTTGTAGTACAGTTGCTGCCTCTAGAAACACAGCTACTATTACTACTCCTAGTACTAAGTACTAGATCTGAGAATCCAGTCATAAACATGTATCCCTTTCCTCAGTAGGCTAGCTCCAACTCTGTCAAAAGAAATTCAAAATTTAAAGTAATAGGAAAGGGAACAGAACATATGTATTTCAAAGAAAAGATACAGTTACAATACAGTAACAAAAAGTTCAATATAACCACAGTAGCTTTACATTACCTATTACATACCTACCAGTACATTTGTGCTCTTGAGTCTTTTTGCACTGTGGCAGCAATAACCATAGAATAATCAAATCATTAAGGCTGAAAAAGATCTCTAAGATAATTGAGTCCAAATGCCCAAATATTAAACCAGCACTGCTGTGTTCACCATTGACCATGTTCCCAAGTGCCACATCTACACATCTTTTAAATACCACCAGCTATTTACAGGTATTTTCAGGATATTTACAGGTATGGTGATTCAACCACTTTTCCCTGAGCAACCTGTTCCGTTGTTTGACCCCCTTTTTAGTGAAGACATCCTTCTGACGTCTAATCCAAACTTCCCCTGGCAAAACTTGAGGCTATATCCTTTTGTCCTTCTTCCTGTTACATGGGTGAAGAGAGTGACCCCCTACCTGGCTACAGCCTCCTTTCCGGCAGTTTCAGAGAGCAATAAGTTCCCCCTCAGCCTCATTTTATAGCATCTAAACATCCTCAGTTCCATCACCTGCAACTCATAAGGCTTGTGGTCTGGTCCCTTCATCAGCTATGTTGCCCTTCTCTGGGCTGTGCATGACATTGTCGTGTTCTGTCATTACTGGATTGCTCAACAATGTACCAGCCCATCCCTGTTCTGAAGTAAGGGTCCTCTATTACATTTAGACCACTGTGTGCTGACATAAAATAGAAATTTGTTGTGACAATTACTTGGTTGGAATGCTGGTCTTTGAATCATCACAGCTCAGTTCCAAAGTATGTCCCCTGTGTACATCCAAGCAGGCATAATGTGAATATATGGACTTAAAGCAGAGCACTGTGGCCATCTCCTGTTCTCTGATACCATTTCCTCTTGATAATCTGGAAGAGAAGCTACAGTGCTCTGTCATGGGTCAGCCATGCCAGGATCCCTGATGGAAGGCTTGTTTTCTAGCCACAGCTACAGACAGATCCCTGCTCTCTGTCTTGGTGTGGTACTTCCATGTGTTTTGGAAGCTGGATTAAGTGAACATAATTTCCAATACAGTTCAAATTAACTAAAAGGCCTGTGAAAATACTTTACTTTATTTAGATAATTAGATGTTTTACAAACAGTATTTAAACACACTTAGATTGAGACATTAAGATGCTTTACTTTATATGTCAACATAAAAAAACATTGACTTTAACCAGAGGAAAACTAAATGAAGTTTTTCATCATTTTGTCACAGGTCAAGGGCTTCAGAATTTAAGAAAAACAGATTGTTCTGATCTGTTTCACCTTAAAATCTTCAGAGACCTCAAATTACGGTACATACAGAGCTGTTTATTAGGAGCTCTTAGTGCTCCTCTGTCGTTGGCAACTCTCTGTTGCTCTTCTTGAGGAAGAGATAACTGTCCAAAAGTATTCTAGTTCGTCCAGGGGTAGGGTACTTCACATTCCCATTAAAGACTCCTGATGAAGTGGAGAATTGAAACATGCTATTAACACTTTACAAATCAGATTAAGGAACTAAGCTCTGCTTCTGCAGTCCCTTCCCTGCCATGGGAGTGCTTTGTATTGATCCAGAAACTACTCAAAAATGAGCACTTTAATTTTCTTTCCATCAGTTTACCAAATACTTATACGTCAGTCTGAATTTGTAGGGGAAAAGTAAACCAAATCACAACCAGTGTCCTGCTTTACTGGCATCCAGAACGTAACTTTGGTGTACAAAACCATGAAAGGGGTAGAAGAAGAATTATCAAGTACCATTAAATCTGTTTGCATCTTATCTTGTAATGACTGAAATGAAAAAAATAAGTATATGATTACAATTTAAAGACGTTTGTCAGAATCCTAAGACATTTGTGAAATGGGTAAAGGATAAGTGAGGATTGCTTAATGTGTGTGCCCTCTAGAATATAAATATATCTCTATATAGGAACACATATAGAAGTAAAGAAACCTGTAGAAGTGAATAAAAATTGCCTGAAAACATATGTTATATAGCAATAGGAAATTGTTAGATATCGTGTACATGTAAAAGTAGTGGGGACTTTTAAGTAGGCAGAACACAATTGTTTGCTTTGGAGTTCAGCCAGCAAACAGGAGTTAGCTCCTTTGCTTTAAACCTAAATGAACATGTGTAGGGATGGCTGTGTGATAAAAAAGAAAACTATGCTGCAGGCTCAGTGGAAAAGCATATCACTTCCAGTAACCATAGATCAGGCAGATGGGTCACATTGTACCATCTCTCTGAGCTCTGTCTAGGTTTATTTTTAACTTCTTGCCAGCATTCTGCAGCACTGGGCACAGAAAAAGGGAAAAAAAATCCTGACTATTAGTACAGAGCATTTTTTCCTGGTGGGTATTTTGTAACTATCTTTGGTGACAAGGGATAGCCTCTGATCCAGGGCTTTGGTAGGGTGGACAGCCTTAAGAGTAAAAAATGATTGTGAAATTTCACACTCAGCATTATGTTATTTCCAGGTTTTGATTCTGTGTCTTAAGAGATTGGGAAAAGATAGAGGGAAAAAAAATTGTATTGTAAAATGACAAGAATTAATTTGACATTGTAAAGAAAATTCTTTTTCTTGGTGATGTGTTTCTACTGCACTTCCTCATCTTGTAAAATGATATTTCTTTTGCTTTTCAAGTCCATTTGGCTTGAATTTCAGATTTCACTGTGTGACACGGAAGGAAATAATACCCAGCATGCAATTGCATCAGGTCACATCTTGACCTTCACATCACCCCTCCTTGGCAGTCAGTAATGTGTCACGATCCTTTCCCACCCTGACCTCTTCTCTAACCTCAAAAGATGAAAGTCGTCAGGCTTCTAAGAATTGCTCTACCTTCTCAGACAAACACTGTTGTAAGTACTAGTATTCTCCATTTCCATGCTTACCACCATTTCCACAGAACTGCATGAAAATTGTGTCACTCTGATAAGAAGTCCTACTGGTTTGCTCTCTGTGGTCCCCTTGGGATGTGATGTATACCTCCATCTTTGGCGAGCTGACATAGTATTGACAAGGCACTGTGTAATGTCTCCTCTACACAATTGTCTTACATACCTCATATTATAATTACACTGCCATTTGCCATGAGGCACTAGAAATGGAACTATGTCTTACATACTTTCTGTAGCTCTCCTTTCTTAATACACCTAGAGAGTATCTTTTTAAATACTCAGCTTCCGCTGATTTCTGTTCATTTTGGCATTTCAGGATCATGAGTTTTGCTCCCTGAAAAGAAGTTCTGAGCTTTAGAAAAACCCATGGCAAAGTCGTATTTTTCAGAATAATATTCCTCTTACCATTCTGCCTTCTTCAGGCCTGATCTCTGACTCAGAACTAAACCTTAAATCTCCTGGTCAATGGGTAAATGGAAAATATTGGTCAGCAGGAATAAGGGTAGTTTCCAGTCGCAGAGCATGGGCACATGACATGTCTTGAAAAAAATGAGTCAGACTTTCCTGTCAGACAAGCTCCCAAGGCTCACCTCTTCCTTTCACATATTCATGCTTTATGACATGCTTCTGTCCTTGAAGCTCCACATAGTTGATAACTGTGACAGGAGTTGCTTCCACCTGAGATATGCACAGAAAAGCTATTTTCTAATAAATATTGCTTCATCCTGCCATGAGCTCCTATTGCAATGAATATTGCACAGCACCAACCTTAGTGAACAAAGACACTGAAAACAAATTAAAGCCGACTATTTACAGATGTGAGCAATTCCCTTCCCTCCGTGTGCAGTTGCTATTTAATATCTGCTCACTGGTTCTTAACTGCAGTAAGAAATATCAAATCAAAATCATTTTTTCTAGGTATGCCTACACCCAAAAGACCTTTTTGTTAGACCTCATTTACTAGCCAACTCAGGCAGAACAGTCTTTGGCTACCTTTGAGAAACAGTTTTGGCTCTGAGCAGGATATCATTTGTACAGTTCTCAGATAGTTATCCCATTTTTAGAGGAGATGAAATAGTTACATGCAAAACAGGGTGCTACTTTATTTACATTACGGCCCACTAGAACTTTGCTTTGCCTTCAAAAAAAGCTGAATACTATCTATACATCCAGAGCAACACTTTCTTTACAAAAAGTTGCAAAGTTTTCCTGCTATTTGAAAAAGGAAAAGTGAAAGGGAGAGGAAAAGAAAATGAGGAGAAGAAATGAGGAGAAGAAATGAGGAGAAGAAATGAAGAAAAAAAGTGGTTTCCTCAATAGAACCCTTGGTTCTTGACACTGCTTTAGTCTTGCTTTGTAGTAAATAGGGGAACAAGAAATAAATTTAGACTTTTCCAAATTTTGGTGTTTCATTGATAAGCTGACTGAGACAGCTATTGCTGATCTAAGGAATATATAGACTGCTGTAAAATCCTTGTCCAGATTCCTCCCCTGGTCCATGGGGTTTGGATCAGGCCTTCAAAAGCACATATGTAAAAGCCATTGTTGTTTTGGCATCTTATATTGTTTTCCTACTTAGTGCCGAATTTTCAGAAATAAAGGATTAAAGATTAGGAACAAAGCTCAGGAAAAATGGATTGTACAGATGACAGGGATTGCAAATCATGTCAGTGTGTGCCAGAAAGCTCCTTACAGCTCTCACATAAGCTACAGAGATGCAGCCTGAATCTCCAGGAAGCAGACATTCCCTGCCACAATTTTTAAAAGAGGCACTTACCAAGCCTACGTATTGTTCAGGCACCACAAATACTTCTATTTTTTTCTTGATTTCTAGAAAGATATTTTGCTCATGTTATATTAGAATGACAATGACATCTAAGTCAAGGCTAAACCCACAGCAGAGTGATGAGCATCCTGTCTGAATGTGGTGTACAAGCATAGCCACAGCACAAAGCACCATTTTATCTTTGTATGTCCCCTGGATGTTTGCTGTAATCATCCAGCAATGCTATATACAACATTAAAAAAAAAAAAAAAAGGTAGGAAAAACACTTGTAGATTGGAATGTCACATTAAAAATAAGATTAAAAAAAAAAAGAAAAGAAAAAAGAAAAAAAGGGATTAAACACTTGTATGTGTTGTACATTTTCTATACATAGACACAAGGAAGCAGGCACCGGACATTGAATAAATGGTTTGATATTTAATCAGAATGCAGCTATTTAGATATTTGTTTGGTCTGTCTCTGGATTTTTCATTAAAAATATGTGGTTAACAGCAGCCAACCTGATTTGCATGTGTGTGTGTGTGTCTGATTTGTTCACTGCTATGCCTCCTGTGTCCTACATCTTAATCACATCCAGGCACCCGCCCCATTACATTACCAGAAGGGAAGTGATGGACATCCCTTGACTCTCTTCATGACCCTCTGATAATCCTGTTTCACACACAGGCTCCCTGCTGTATGAAACACAAAAGCTGCCACTGTAGTTCTTTACTTCCAGTCGATATTCTGACAGACTTGATCTAGCAAATTAGTATGCCGTGGTAGGGGCACGACAAAAGACCCTTTTGACACACTCTGAATCGATACAAAGGCCAACAGAGAGCCATTTCACTGTAGTTCTGTTATTTTTCCCCTTTTGATGACCCTTCTTCTTCTTCTTTTTTTTTAGATTGTATGACCTTGTCAAATTTAAAAACATAATGTTAGGAAAGTCATCCTTGGACAGGAGAGGAAAAATCTAAACATGCAGAAATGCAAGAATACCAATGTAAAATTACAATACAGCTGGATTGGAGGAATAGAGATTTTCTTGTGTGAATTTGTCCTTCAAACTGCTGAAATCCCTACAGGAGTCTGACATCAGAGTGTAGAATTAAACACTGTTCTAGCCATGAATGCTGTGTTACATTTGTTTATTCTTTCTTTTTAAAAAAGATGAAATTGTTCAGCATATTAAAAATGTATGTCTTAGTTCTATTTCTTGGTATGAAGAATCTTGCAACAGCATCCAAGTATTTTACAAAATTGTAGTCACATTTACTTAATTTCTAAGGGCTTATGCTGTGAAATGTAAATTAATTTATGGTGATATTTATCATACCATACAAAGAAAAATACATTTCTGTATGTGGCATTGTTATAAAAATTATAAAGAGCAGCTTAATCTGTATCTGAAAGTTTATCTGCAGGAATTATACTTGTTCAAAATTATTATGTATTCATAGAGAATCTACAGACTTAATTGAATTGCATTTGTAAACAATATTTCTGTATATATTTCTCTACCTCTGCAAGAATTATTAATTTCAGAGTCACTGTAATTTTAGATTTACACCTTTTAAGTTTACACCTTTACCAATATAATTTCTTTTATTCTGGCAAAATCTGTGTAAGAACTCTACATTTCAGTCCTTAGGAAACATACGTGAATGAGGATGACAACTATTTGTCTTATAATTGATACTTATGTGTTACTATATCCAGGTATATGTAGACACTATAACATTCCCTTATCATAAAGTTGTAATTATGTCATAATAAGGCCTAATTCTTGTAATTTACATGCTTTTTTATTGTTCTGAATATATGATGTCTCCTCTTTAATGAAAAATAAACACTCAGATAATCCATATTTTCTTTCTCATATTTACAAAACTGAAAACACCTACTCAAACTCACTTTCTAAACCTAATCTTTGAATTTTAAGTTTTCGAGCTAAAAGCAAATTTAAGTCAATAAAAACTGAGACATTCCCAGCTTCAGAAAGCACTTTACTGTAACTCACAAAGAAGCATTTTCCAAAAATACAGGTGCACAAATTACCTGTGGTGTTTGCTGTACAGTATGTACATTTGACCTCTGCCGCACTCCAGCATTTTTCAACACATAAACCTTGTTCTCTCAAATAGAACTACTATATAAACACAAGGGATAAAGCACATTGTGTAAGAAATTCAGGCCACTTCAGACAACTCAGCTTGATAACAGAGGCAAAATTACACTAGCTGTTCCAACTCCTCTAGCAGTTTTATCTAGCCCAAGATTACCAGACTCAACCCCTTCTGCAAAACCCACAAAGCAGAGAGTGACACACTGGGAGAGACACCACTGGCCCATAAAAAACTTTTACTTTTTATACCAACTGTGATCCACACTGAGGGAACACTGGGAAACATGTCACATTTCACTGAGACAGAAAACTCTGTCCCAAAATAAATAAAATACAATTTTGCATGAAGCAAGAACTACCCTTAATCTTACCATAGTATCCATATGCATATGATCTTTATGAAGCCTACGTTTGCAGAGCAGTAAGTTGCATTACTACTCCAATATGTTAAGACAGAAGACTGTTACTATGTACAGCCCTTCTCTGACATCTATTAATGTTCTTCCTTCTAGGAAAAAAAGCCTACACTGCACGGCAATAATTTTAAAAGAGTTTAGTCTAACAGACTGCAACATAACTTCAATATCAGGAGCAGAAGTGGATGTATCTTGTCAATAGGAACCTCTTTTATATATTTAAGGGGTTTGTTCTTTCCCCCCATTTGACTGTCAACTAAAACACACAATCCTTCAGTTTGGTACATAAAATGCTACATTACTTACTAGTATGTATCTTAAATAAAACCTCTGCTGGTAAAAATTAATAATTACTTTTAATAATGGTTTGCAGATGTGACTGCAGCTCACTCTGAGACTCACAACATGGCTGGTTCTGTACTGGAGGCTGCAAGGATCTGGAAGGAGAGAAAGAAAACAAAAGAAAGCAAAAGGAGGAGGGTTTTTCCCTGGCATAATTTCTTTCTAGCCACACACTCTAGTGCACACTTCATTGCATAAAGCTGATAAGAGACTGGCTACCACCTCTCCTTTGCTATCTGGTTGACCCTCTTCGTCAAAATTTGCCTCCAGTGGGGTATGCTCTCAGGTGAATTGGTACTATCCTGATTTCCAGATTTGTTGTTCCAAATTCTTCATTAGAAATTAATATTTCTCACTGTAACTGGTGTTAACCTGTACTACTAGCATCCTAAAACTATATGGCCACCAGGATATTGCCTGATATTTGTCCTATGCTTGTGCATCCTCCCGAGCTCACCCTGCTCCAAAACACTAAAGCCTGGACATTTTTTTTTAAGCTATGAATTTATACCAGTAAAAAACCCCTTTAGCTCTGTCTTTGGCAAATTATATCATTCCAAACTCTGCCTCCTCCTTCAGACAGGACAGTGTCTTCTGCCTGTGAGGTGGGACTAAATCATCCAGAAGCCAGAAATCCCTGTACTCCCATTTGGATCTTTCTTTCTGAGGTGCAGAGGTGTGAGCTCTTCCTAGCAAATCAAGTCAACTGAGTGCAAATGGAGCACCACTCCTGCGTTTTCCAACAAACTTTTAGGAGAAAAAGAAAGCAATAATTCAAAGATACAACATTAGGCTCCGGGAGAAGAGGCAACGTCTTTAATAAGACTAAATGTCATTGTTTTAAAGATTATGTTTAGAGTTTCTGTTTGTGGTAAATATTTTCTATGTGGTGTGTGCAAATTGATTCATGACTATTCCTCCTTTTCCAAAAATGTCTGAAATTCTTCATAAAAGCATAAAATACTGTAGCTAGATGTGTTCAACAAAGAAGGATACAGCAACACTATTAGGATTACAGCAACACTTAAAAATGTGCAGAAATCTTTTCTGAAACTAATACCAGCTAATGTGGAATAGCACATCAAAGGTTCAATCCTCCTTTTCACCAGACTAGAAAGGTAACATCCATACTGTATTCTAGGAAAGATGTGTGGCCATTGTTTATCAGGGAATTGTTGGCCTTGTTGCCAAAGGCCATAAGCGGGACCTTTGCAACACATTGCTAGCACAGGTACTGCTGGATTCCTGTGCTTGTGAGTATTCTTAGGCACTGTTTAATGGCATAGATATCAACTTCTGCTCCTATAACTCAGCTGATCCTAGTCTTTTCCACATCATATAATACTTCCCGGGTGGCTCTCAGTGTCTATTCTTCCATACTTCAGAATAAAAAAGAGGAAATCTGCCTGGTTAAAAATGCATCTGTAGGTTTTACTGTGATTTAACGGGAGTCTCACCTCTCAGCAGCTCCACTCACTTCAGGACAGTCAGTTTTAATTTGTGTTCGCTTGAAATCAGAATCAGCCCACTAAGCATTGACTGAACCTATCACGTGAACATAAATTTTTAACTTCTGCCAAGCAAACGTAGACATTATTTTGGAGTTTTTCTTCTCTTAGAATAGTCGCTGACCTCAGGGAGTGCTTCATCAAAGTAAAGGTAGAAGGATTCAATGCAGGAAAAGTGAAATATTTTATTTCATATACTGGATAAAGGCAATATGGTGTGCCACTCACCAATATATGTATTTTCAAATTGGTGTTAGCTCTTTGTGCTTACTGCTTGCCTCATCTACTATATAATACTGCAATTGCCTATCTGTATGTTTATACAGCACTCCTATTTACCTCCTCTAAGCACATCACTGTTCACCTTCAGCATCATGCCTGCAAAAGGGGAAGAGAAATCACTCCAGCTTAAATCTTTCACTTCTTGCAAGAGTTTTTCCTACAGCTTTAGTAAATGAATCATGATGATGGATTTATTCTAATCCAAGGATCTCAAGCAAGTGACACAGTGTCACTTTGCCAGCTAAATGTTGGCCTCTACTAATAGGAATATGTAAACATAATCTAATATTTAAAAAACAAACACTCAAGAACTGGTGTCTTGCTGTACCTCTAGAACCAGCTCCTCAGCTGGCATGAATCCACGTGGCAGAAGCACTAAACTCTGGTGCATTATATGTCTGTCTACGAGGATGGCAAAATTCAATTTTCTAATTGACAGTAGACCCAGTGTGCTTCACTAGAGCATGCAGATGAAAGCCTCAGGCTGGACAGATGAAAGCAGGAAGATGTACGGTCAAAGCATCTTAAAAAAGATAGTGTTTAGTCCCTTCTGCCAATCACTGTGTGTGGGATTTAGGTGCAATGAAAGGATGGAATAGAATGATGCATGGAAAGGAAAGGAAAGGAAAGGAAAGGAAAGGAAAGGAAAGGAAAGGAAAGGAAAGGAAAGGAAAGGAAAGGAAAGGAAAGGAAAGGAAAGGAAAGGAAAGGAAAGGAAAGGAAAGGAAAGGAAAGGAAAGGAAAGGAAAGGAAAGGAAAGGAAAGGAAAGGAAAGGAAAGGAAAGGAAAGGAAAGGAAAGGAAAGGAAAGGAAAGGAAAGGAAAGGAAAGGAAAGGAAAGGAAAGGAAAGGAAAGGAAAGGAAAGGAAAGGAAAGGAAAGGAAAGGAAAGGAAAGGAAAGGAAAGGAAAGGAAAGGAAAGGAAAGGAAAGGAAAGGAAAGGAAAGGAAAGGAAAGGAAAGGAAAGGAAAGGAAAGGAAAGGAAAGGAAAGGAAACAGTGATGATTTCCTTAGTTTACTCAAGGACTCTTGGCTGTTTTTTCATCACTTATGCTTCAGTTGCATCCTTGTCATTACCTGATTGTATCAGACCAGTTTGAATATTGGTTGCAAGACTACATTTCTGACATTATTGTTCTACCTTATAATAAAATGAGAAAATCTCTGCCATTCTAGAGAAATGGCTGAGTCCCAGCAAGAAATGTCCGGAGTCAACATGCAATTTTTTCCTGCCCTGAATAAACCCCATAGCATTTGGCTGGCTGAATTTGCACTGGTTTGTACTGCACCTGTTCCAGGCATCCCATCAGAATCCTCTCACCACTGAATGGCCACTGGTAATAGCATTTGAAGGGAACATCAACAGAAATCTTTCTGTGAATAAAATTTGGGAAGAAAATTGCAAAACTGAAGATGAATGTGAAGAAAGGAAGAAGATTTCAGGTAAACTTGTCAAGTTAAATATTATTTAAAGGATGAAATTTAAAAAAATACCCTTCTCTCTTCACAAAATCTTCCTCTCAATTTCTGGCAAACCCTGTCTGCACCCTCATCTCCCTTCAGCAAAGTGAAAACAAATACGCAACAGGCTTCATATTCATTATATCTTAAAGAGTCATAAGAGAGAAAGAAATCAAAGATTTATTTTCATGTCCTCAAAAGAGATGAGAAAATAAATAAATAAATAAATAACCTTGAGACAGGTCTCAGGCAAAATAAACAAATCAACATTTCTTGCAGTTTACCTTGGAAACCTCAGGCTGCCTTTTGTACTGAATTGTTCTTATATTCTCTTACTAATCTCCTCACATATTGCAGATTTCACAAGTGACTTGTGATGCTGAATTGCTATAGCTATTTGTACATTTCCCATGTTATTCATTGTTTGCCCAATGCTTTACCCAAATTGGAGAGAATGCACTTTTAAAGTAGCTGTCAAAGTGTGACTCATCTGGAAAGTCAGTAATTACTTTTCATAAAGTAATATGCCAGAACACACAGAACTCATAAGAAATGCACAAGGTATTGGGACACATGAACACAGATTTCTACCTACCACTTTTCACAGTTCAAATAATCGTAAAAACCCCTTTAAAATGTAGAGCCAAATGCATAAATTCACCTCTTAAGTGCAAAAGAAAAAAATATGTTTTTCAGAATATATATATATATTTTCAAAAGTGCTTTCAAGGAAACACTGAGGGAAAAAACCCTACACTTTTAAGAATAATTTGAAGTGTATAACATTAAAATATTTTCCTAAACCTTTCCTTCAGTTTTAAACTAAAACTGAACTGTATTAGAAAAATAACTCTTTGTTTCTGTTATTAAGAAAAAATATCAGAATAATTTGGACAGAGATAATACCAAGAACAGAGAATTAATAGCTTTAGTCCTTATCTTTCATCTAAAGCATTCACAGTTTCCATTTATAGCACCTTTTTTTAGCTCTACAGTTCAGCCATAGACCACAAAGCACTAGAGCATCTATCACTGGGGAGCTACACAGCCTTGTTTCCAAAAGGAAATAACAAATATATGAGTCTTTTCTTCTCCTCTGTGCCCTTAAACACAACTTTAGGATAGGGGTGGTAACCCATTCCAATAATCGGTTTTACAAATGAATAGCAAATAAAATACTTGTGTTTACTCTCAAAGAAAGATGAAGTTATTCATTAATAACTTGACCCAAAAACCAAACAAATTGCATTTTGCTTCAGTGGACTGGCAATGGCAAAGTGGACCTGTTGGGTTACGCTTTTGTTTTGACACATAATACGCATCACAGGGGGAAGCGTTAATGGGTATTTAAGGGGACATGACAACCCCATTAACTTTCCTGATAAATCTGCCCTGGAGTAAATGACTGTCCTTGCCATGGAGATTTCATTGCTGAGCACAACAGCAGAAGAGAAGGAAAAAGAAAGTTGTGAACAGGGACAGTATCAGTGAAGGGTATGATAAATCAGGGATTCTAAGATGCAGGAAGCCCACTGAAAATTAGCAGCTTTTAATTCTTTACCTTTTAAACTGAACAGATTTTGGCAGTAAAATGATGCAAACTTCTCATCAGTCATGTGAGCATGATCTTCCTCT
Organism: Phylloscopus whistleri; assembly: GCA_017589585.1. NCBI lineage: Eukaryota > Metazoa > Chordata > Aves > Passeriformes > Phylloscopidae > Phylloscopus > Phylloscopus whistleri. Next base: position 2,117,421 of record JADMLD010001394.1, read on the forward strand.
TTGAAATTTTTCTAATACAGAATCTCTTTTGATAATATTCTTAAGCATGCAACATTGAAAACTCGTAGAATACAACAAATGGCCAAGTACTTTCTAAATCTATAATTTTCTTTCATTCACCTCCACCATGTTAAATATCTTTAAATGTCATTGTATTTGTTTCTATAATTATGCAGTTTTTATTTCCCAGAAGATGATCTTCCATGCCTATGGGCAGTGTGTCTGTTCATATATCTACACGTACGCTTCTGATCCTTAAATCTCTGCCTATCACTTGCCTATATTGCTTCTTTTCTTCTTCCTCTCTGTCCTTGAGCAATCAGGTCAATAGCTACAGCCAAACTTGGCAGCTGTTAGAGCAAGATGTCAAATGTTGAAATATATATTCTTCCTGCAATGGCATCATGGCCTGTGGCTAGTCCTTTGTGTGGATTCACTGCCAGCAATGTGGCTGTGTTCAGTGCTGACTGCTTGCGGGTGTAGAACTGCCTGTGGGGTTATATCAAAGTCATACTGTTATGTAGCTGACTATGTGGCTTTCATTCCTTAGATGGCATCATTTTCTGGCACTGATTTAGCTGCATGATATTTTCTTGCATCCATTTCTATGCTGTGTGCCAAAGCATCTCACAACCCCCATCAACTTATCTCTTTTAATTAGTCTTGCATTATTATATTCCCTTCTACTAGAGAAAATGTTATAAAACCTGGAATGATATAAATAAAACTAGGACAATAAAGAAGCTCATTTTTGAAAGCTTGCTTTAAGAAAATGAGTATGTGTACTCCTGAGTTTTGGCCACTGTCTTCAGGCAGATCCCCGTTCCTTTTATTCAAGTATTTTTGACTTAAATGTGCAATTAAGCAGCCAATATTGCTTGCTTTAGTCATGCAAAAATTATTTATCCATCCAGATTTCTGAACTAAGGTGCAAAAAGTCTAATCCTGGTTTGTTAAACTTCTAGGAGCAAAACTATATTTGAAGTGCCATAAATACCTCCAGAAGCATATTAATCATTATTGGCAATAACCTTCACAGAAGGCATTGAAATTTTAGCTAAAATCCTCTTCATTTTTTCACAGAACTTTAAAAATTGTCACATTAGTTTTCCTCAAAATATTTCAGCAAAGATGTAAATACTAACAGGGCAAGAGCTTGTCCGAATTGTGTTCAGAATTTTTTTTTCTTTGGAAATGTCTTTGTTCCTGGGATCTATTTGCTGTCTGAAAACACCAAAGAGCTCGGTCAGAGATTCAGAAGAAGAGCAGTCACATGGTGCAGACTGCTATAGCTGGGGCACTTGAAGGACACTAGAGATAGAAGGTGACACTTCTAAAGTAAAAAAAAAAAAAAAAAAAAGAAAAAAAAAAGAAAAGAAAAAAGAAAAAAAAAGCAAGAAATCTGTTAGCATGTCCAAAGATTTTTTTTCATTGGTGTCATGCTTGTGAGACATGCATGAACATAAGTACAGTAATCTTGTGTGGATGTCCAAAAATAATTTTTACAAACTTACATTGCCCTTATGTTCTGATGTCAGATCATAAAACAAACATTCAAACACTCTGATGTTTATTGCTTATCAAGACAAAGGTTTTAAGGGATAAAATGAAACAATATTTTCCTCTTTAAGGAACATTTCGAAAAATCTGTTTTAGGATCTAAAACAATAGCACATACAGCTAATGCCATAGACCATACACAGACAGAACATGTCATGCAGATGAGGTCTAGATTCAGCATTATAAACCACTCTATTGGTCCCAGTGCTGAAGTTTCTTTTCAGAAAAATACATCTTGATGGACATAAACATTTGAGAGGAATGCATAAGTGAAATAATGGTCTGAAAGATAAAGAATGGACAGATGTGAGTTATCGAGATGGTTATCCTACTTCAGTCCAGTCCTCTTGTAAAAATTTCTTTCTTAAAAATTATTTTCTTGGAAAAAAAAATAATGCCTGCATGCCAAGTAGTTCTCAGTCATGAGACTGTAGGTTACCTCAGGGAGATTTGTTATAATATAGGAATTGAGGAAACGAATACAGATTATCAATCCAAACACTGGTGTGCAACTTTTAGATAGAATTTCTGTAGGCAAACCTTTTCTTCAAAATCAGTTTTGAAATTGCAGCTCTGAAAATGAAATCTCTCTGTAGATACCTGTTCACTTGTTCTCTTTGGGAAAGAAGTTTTCAAAAACTTAATGGGGAAAGTACAGCTGGCAGCACTCTTCCTTCCCACTGAGCAGGGTGTTTGTCTTCTGGATACACCAGGCAGATAGAGAGGTTTAGCCTTGCACTCTCTTGCCTCTTACTATGTCCATATCTCTTAAAGGCCATAAACTACAAGGGAAAAAGAAGGCTCCATGAAATACTGAATATGGAAAACCTCATTTGTGTGCACAGACATTACCAGGAAATATCATAATCAGAAAGATAAATCAGTAAAAAAGAAAGACCATTGCTTGCTCCTACTTTGGTAAAATTGATAGCTCAGTATGTAGAGCATGATATTTATTATTCAGACATTTTTATTTATTTCAATAATTTTAACCAGTGAGAAGCTTTGGTGCAGAAAGTTGCATTATATTCTACCCCACTCAAAAAAGTCATGTATTCTGGGAATCCTGGTGTATGTACTCCACAATGCATCACAAAACTAGTTTGTATGTATTTTTTAATTAATTATTTATAAATATATTTGGCTCTGCTCTGAATTATCGTCTTTTCCCCTATGGGCAATTTCACTCAGTCAAAAGTTTGGCCCATTGTTCCTTTGTTCTTTTAGAGGTCTGTGTGTATCTGTATGTTGAACTTGCTTTACACACCCAATTGATAGGGGCAACAGAGAAAAACAGATGTCCAACAAATTCACTAACAATATATTAATTTAACATCTACATGAACTTTAAAACTGCTGAAATCAACTAATTTCCAAATAAAATGCAAAATATGCCAGAGAATTATTTTATTCTCTTTTAGAAGCAAAAAATCGCATGGGCATTTTTATATTTCATCTCAGAATGGGATCTGACCTAGATTTAAACTCTTATCTCCAGAGATGAAAGATCTCTACATTAATCTACTGTTGCTTGAACATGTGGCTTTACATATATCAAGAGGGGGGCAGCTCATGAAGTTGAACTTCAGCTGCTTATCTTTTGTTCTTCACTAGAGCAGGGCAGTGAAATGATCCCTCTCCTTCCTCGTCCCCTCCCCCAAAACAGGAAAAGAAAAGAAAGAAGCTTTAATCCTCTCTGGTACAAATTTCCCTAATATTCAATAATCACTCCCTGTCTCCTTCCCTGTGGGAGACGTCTGGTAGCATCTGTGCCAGCATATGTTAGACATCTCTGAGTGGGTCACTACCTCATTTTGTCACCGACTCCTCTATCACCTAGAGAGACAGCAACATCCCTCCACAACACAGTACTCCACAAGACACAGCACTGTCATGTCTCTCTCAATAAACTTGGTTCAGTACACTTTAGCCCATTCTCTGTACACTTTAACCCACTAACTGTGGTTAACCCACTCTTAACTGAATCCTTTTCATAGTGGCATTAATATGAGTGAAAGGAGCATTATCACGTGTATTACTTTAAAATGAGCCCTCCAATGCTAATTTCAGACCTGTACCTGAGAGGACAGGAAAGAAAAAAATAGGTCCTTATAGGTCACTTAATATGCTTTAAATGCTTTGAATAATACATACGTAATTTGCAAATAGGTGATATTTCAAATCTCACTTGTGATTCATTTCTATGGCAATAGATTTTATTAATGGCTGTCATAAAGTCTGCTTTTTCTTTCCTTAATTCAACAAAATTAGACTGAAACATCTGGCTGCATTAGCTCTCAGAAGTTGTCTGTGAGTTGCTTTTCTTTTTCAGTTTGTAGTGCAATGATGTATTGTAGGACTGTTTTTAGCAGAGGTGCCATTTCTGAAGTGTGCACCGAGGTTTTTCCAAGCTAATGACTCTTACATCTGCTCTTCATTTCAGTCCTGCCTCTATTTTTTTCTGTAATCATGGCTGATCCTCAGAAAGTTTCAAGATAATTTTCTGGAATCTAATCAAAAAAATAATATATAAATCCATTTTTAAAGCCTCAAGATAGTCAACCTGTTAATAGGATTCCTTTCTCATTATTTCTGATATTTAACTGAGGCAGGATAGGAAAATCTAAACTATGTTGTCTGTTAATATGGTATAACAGAATGGGTTTTCTTCCATTGATTTCCTTTTCAAGGCCTGAAAAACTACTAAGTGAAGAGCCTGTTAAAATTTTATGAGTCAGTTTAATTTTCTTTGCACTTAAATCATAACTTAAACAAAACTAAATAACTTTAAAAGTTATATCCTTCAAGTTTAGATCCTGATTCAAAGTGATGTGAAACAAATAGGTGTATCTATCATAATGCATAATGTATAATAAGAGTATGATCCTCTGCTATTTGAGCAGCACTAAGCTAATTTAAAATTTTACTTTTCACACTGAGAAAAAATTCATAGTCAGAATTTTTGACTATAATTTGACTATAATTTCTGACTTTCACAGTCAGAAAAAATATAATATAACTGAATAAGGAATCCAACAGTCTTTGTCACACCTAGTGCTGAAAAGGCTTTCTCTAGGCAGTCTACCTAGGACTGTAATATTATCTAAAATGGGGCTTTCTAGACCTCAAAATATAATTTCCTAATTAGAAAAATGAAACTAAATACACCTCCTCTGAAACCACACCATATGTTGCTAATGTTCCATCCGCTTCATGTATCATCAGTGCCTCTGCACAAGAGCTAGCCCTTCGCTGTCATTTGAGCAATTATCTGGCAGATAAAGAAATGGTGATCTAGAGAACTCAGCTCTTTTCTATAGGATGATGCAGTATGAAATGCCTATCATTTTTTTTTTTTGAATCATAAAAGCTCCTCTGTACTTACAGACATGGTAATTATCAAGACATTTTTGAAGTGCATTATGTTTACCTTATTGGGTATAAACATAATCAATCATTATTATAATAAGAGGGGTATTGTAACACTCTTCCTCCCTTAAACCTCCAGATTACTAAATCTGTATTAGGAGACTAGAAATGACAATTTCATGCCTTATTTTTTAATAGGATTGTTCCTATAAGATGGCAAAATTTGGAACAGAAAGATTGTGCTTGGGTACTATGGTATGAGTTCAGATTTATAGGAGGATGGTTGTGGACAAAATATTGCCCCAAGGTTTTAAATATACAATCCTTGTTAAGATTCAGACACTGAAGTAGATCCTGAGCTCATGGGTGCCAGACTACTGCTGATTTTAGAAACCTGTGACAATAGGGGTTAATACTGGAAAACCTGATAGACCTGTACGTGTAGTAGCAGCATGAACAGTGCTGCTGTAATTGCATTTTCTTTCTTTCCTGTTAGATAGAAAATAATCAATATCCAAGGAGAAGCTGAATAAGAAATTTTCAATGATTTGTAGTGCTGTTCAACAAGGATATGACTTTTTTGACTCTTAAGTCAATTGTCTGCCTCAAAATTATTTCTGAAGTATTTTCTGATGCGTGCATTAAAATTTGCCTGAGAAGGTATTGTCAAGCAAATGATATTTCACAGTGTTTTCAGGAGCATGTTTGAATAATCATGCTGAATTTCTTTTTGCTACTGAGTACCTTAATAAAGAATCAATACTGCAGCAGGCCTCAGAGGAGTGAATCTCCACATAGTCTTTTGCTTGGTTCAGCTGACACTGAGAATATCATGTAAAGATGTGCACATGCATTGTCAGTCTTCTTGCTGATTAGACCTAGGGACATATTTGATTACAGAATAGATGGGCAACATGCTTTACCACCCCTTCTCAATATAATTTGCAATTTTGCTACACTGTAAAATATGACAGACAAGTTATTAGGGTTTTGCATTTGAAGGATTAAGTATAAGGTGAAACAAAATTAAAAATTAGAGAAGAATAAAATGCCAGGGAATAATATCCTCTTATCTTTACAATTGTAGAGTATTGTGGTTGCAATCATGTCTGATGAGAAGAGGTTTGAGTGAGGGCCTGTTCTGACTGTCGCCATAAATAGATTGGAATTGCCATCTATCTACAAGATTTTGTTTATGTCTGTGCCCTGCCCTTGCATATGTCCATACAAACTCCTCAGTTAGAGTACTTGAGGATAAATTATTGAAAATTAATTTATATAGTATTAGCTGTACCTTGTCTACTCTACCTTTGTAAGCCTTAAATTGAGTATTTGTCTACACATATTGGTATTTATAGCCTAAGAGAGTTGCGTGATCTAAAGGATCAATCAGATAGCAGATGGTGGGCTACCAGTATATGAAATAAAATAGAAAACTTTTCATTCTGTTACTCTTTAAAACATCCTTCTTTTTTTCTTCCATGATTGGACATATAGTAGAATATAAGCCACAACAGGGCAAACAACTTGTGAACAACATCTCTCTCCCCAACATGGAGATGAAATTAATAATTTCACAGAAATTTTCTGTGTTGAATTGCAGAATTGTGTAAATGCTCATGTAGGAGTATATAAGCCTGCATGCATCAAAAATATAATCAGATCCTTTTATTGAGTTTTCCACTAGAAGCAGATCACATAATATTCCAAGTTTACCTAATAGAGAATTTTCTTTTTCTTCTTTGTTAGAAAATTCTGTATAGTGAACGCCTCATTTTTTTGTCTCGTCTTTCAGTGCTTTCTTCAAAAATAAAATCAGTTTTCACATATGAAGGAAAAAATATTACTGATTTCCATATTAAATTTCTGTTAACAATAGCAGTATTGTCTTGGTCACAAATATATTTTCATGATCTATCTGGACCTTCCAAACTATTTATTCTTTACTTAAGGCGTAAGTTAGCTTATAAAAATGTATTGTTTAGTTTAGATGTTAAAGAAAGGGATGACTGTCATGACATACCTGATACTGAGGTTGTAGATTTCTATACAATATCTACATAACGTGCTCCATTTTCAAGATGCTGCTTTAGAACTGTATTGTTCACTACATAACTGCAAATAGCTGAGAAGTAGAAAATGAAGAACATCCTCATTCCTCACAAGATTTTTACTGAATAACCTACTCACTGAAGAACTATATTAAGAATTACATTGAATACTCATTATATCTGCAAACAATAAGGTTTTTCTTTTACTCCCTGAAGAAAATTGTTTTTGAAGTTGCAACCCCTATCATATACTCCAGAAGAGTTTAGAATTTAGTTTCCCATCCATCTCTCACCTTTGATTTGTAGTCAAAGTCCAAAGAGTCAGAGTAACCACTTACTCTGATCACTTTAAAATTGAGGCCTGGAGGGGAAATATTACATAAAAAAAAAAAATTAAAAAAAATTAAAGTTAATTTAGTACATAACTTTCAAAAGGGTATTAATACACCAAAATAAAGGTTTTATAGCACATTAGTCGTAATATTGGACAATTGCATTTCTATGACATAAATGAACATTTAAATGTTTTTATCAAAAAAGGAAAACGTAAAGAAAATACAAAAGTCACAGTATATAAACACATGGTCCCAAATGCCATCAGAGGGGGGTGTCTTCCCACTGAAATCTGCAAGAAGGGTCACCTGAACTTCGAGTTAGATGATGTGTAAAATTCGCAGCATACAACTAGGAGACAAAGGGTTGATGCGGACTGGAGGCAGCGGACGGTGGCCGTGCAGAAGTGCAGGCTACTTGCAGTGCTGGCCACCTCCTGCCTTCCCAGGAATCTCGCTGCTAGGTCATCCTTGCAGCCTGTCTGTGTCACAACCCACACCCCACTGCTGCTCACACCCTTGCCCTCTCTCTTAGCCTCAGCTCAGCTGCCACACTCACCGCTCCGGCCCAAGCCTAGCCCTTGCTTCCCTCCCTACAAACAGACGGTTGGTGGCAACATCCCGTGCCACGTCCCCACGGCCGTCCCTAAAGCACCGTGACATTGGCAAATGCAGAACCCTGCTGTTCTCATGGCAGGGTCAGCAGAGCTTTACACCACCTGCGTGTTTCCTGCTGTGGCTCGTGCTCTGCCTGTGGTAACTGCAGCCCGCTACAAGGCTCCATCCCATAAAGGGCCATAAATCTCTGTAAAGTCGAGGGATTCAGGCTAATAGTAATTAAAAAGATATGTCCATGTACAGAAGAAGGTTCAGCTTTTTGAGGTCTGGCTTGATTTTAAGACTGTTTGAAAGCTGAAATTTGAGTGGAAGATCCCCAACATTAGGATGTAGCCATTTTTTGATTACCTGTAAATTCCAACCATGAAACAATAAGGCTTTCAGCTTAGCAAATACTGAAAATTTACACTCTACTCACCAGCTTGGAAATGCATCATATTTTTCTTATTAAGGCCATGCTGTTTTGTCAGAGGCGGTTTTCCATTTCTGCTGTCACTCTTAAAACTTCACTCCAATGCTACACTGTGACTCAAGATGACCAATCTGAGAACTAAGAGCAGACTTTGTTACAAAACAACTATTTCCAATAAATATTGATTTACACTAAAACTCTCAGAGAAAGATACTTTTCAGAAGCCATATAACTCAGCAAAGGAAAACAGCTTCTTCCATACAGCATCAGTGAAATAAGAGATTACAGATATTATTTTCCAGCCAAATTCGTGGCATTGCATTGTCATGTGACTCACAATTCTTCTCTGTGTATAAATGTATAAATAAATATATGTGTGTTCATATTCAGTTCTGGGTGTTACCATGTCTTTGCTTACGTATTTTCACCCAGACCACTTCAATTTCTCCATTTGGGGCTGAAAAAAGAGGTTTCTCAGGAAGTTCAGTCTTGTCCAAAATGCAGGGGGGTGAGGAGAATGTTTTATTTGTTTGTTTGTTTTCAACAAGTGACATCAAGTTTATTACCATGTTCAGTTTCTACTTGGGGGCATGCAAAACCTCCATGCAATGTGAAAGGTAATATGAAACACTAAAGCCATAGTATGGCTTCTGAGGATGCATCCTGTAATGGTAGATTGTAAATCAGGATCACAGCCTGGTTAGTAGAAACAGCCAGAAAACTGAGAAGTGCTCAACAAAAATTGTCATTAGGGCCTACCTTCAGAATAATTTTTGTTTTCTCAAATATGAAACTCCAAAAAACAAAATGAAACAAAAATAAGACTGCAAATTCTGCAAACTCACCACACAAGATCTTTCTGGTTAAATGGTTCAATATGACACAGCTTCACTTCAGTGTTATTGACAAAACAGTGCATTCATCAATAAATATGTCATCTCCTGTGCTCTGTGATTCTACTTTGCCTGTAAACATTCAGTCTCCTGGATGAACATACCTACTTGAGGGACTGCATTAATGTTCTACAGTCAGAAGATAATCATTAATCATAGCCTGTAAACTTTGCTAAGAAATACATAATCACTTAAGATTTATACTAAGTGAAGCTTAAATGTTAGGTTGACAGATGTCATTAAATCGTACACATTAAAATTATATTGCCAATATTTCTTTAATTTCTTTATTTATAATTAATTTCACAAAATACAAGCCAGAGAAGTCACCAGTTTTTCTACCAGTTCTTCTCAGTCCAAACACCCCTCAAATATGAAGATGGTGGGAGGGGAAAAATTCCTTTAATAATGCATTGGGAGTGCTTTATTTTTTTTCCTTTAATTGCACAGTTTCTACAGTGGGACATGAAGCACTAATACTTCATCAAATTTCTTCACCAGGAGAAGTGGGTTTGAAGGCAGAAGATGAGAAATGAGAGGTTTGGAGTCTGATGAAGCCTTGTCAAGGTTTTTGTTTTTATGGGAGACTCTTGAAATATGGAGCTGGCAGTGGTGACAAAGCAAGTTTAAGTTCAAACTGGACCTTGTATTTTATATGCAAGCTTCAGATAATTCTTATTTTTGGTTGTATCTCATTGATGGCAGAACAGAGGATTTGGGAACTTCATTCTTCCAATTAGTAACTCCAGTTATGTAATAATATAACACTCTCAAATCCAGAACTGATATTTTCCTCATTTCTACGTAGCTAAGTTATATTCATGTATTGGAAATCATGCACATAGTGAAGGCTATGTGCACTAAAATTAATTTTCAAAATCACATCTGACTCTTATGTAGCTCATTTTCATTAATTTAAGGAACATACATCACTTTCTTATATAAAAGTAAACTGATTTTGATAAATTTCTTAGATTTGCCTTAGCTTTTGAAAAACATGTAAACCGTATTTTTGATAATTTTAGCAGGGTGGATATTATATTATATATAAAGTTGCCTAATATATGGGATTTTCTCCCTCAGTTATATAAATATATTTGCAAACACAAAGAAGTAGAAGAAAGAGAGAGGGAGGGACTGAGAAAGAGAAAATGTATCTTACTCTCTTGATCAACACGTAGAAACTTGCCACTACACAGTACTAAGTCAGCATAAGTCTGACCTTGTCTCTAATGTCAAAATTTGTCCCATCATTTTTCATAGTAAAAGACTGGATTGACTAATGCACTTGTTTCTGGGACAACACTTTCATTTCTTTTGAAAGTATTCTTAATGGTGATGGAAGATGACATTGAGGCTTTATAGATGAATTTGAACTTCCTGGAAAAGGTGAATAAGAGCTGATCAGGGACACTTCATAAAATTACATTGTCCAAGTCACAGAGAATGGGTGAAAATTTTATTTTACCTTGCAGAAAAATTTTATTTTTGATGTGACTGATTTGATGTCTGAGTAACTAGCAATTAGTAAAATCAAAGTTTCCCTGTAAAAAAAGAAGGTTGAATTACAAAAATGGGAGACCATAATGATCTGCTAAGAATTCCCAGACTTAAAAATTTAGCTGGTGATTTAAAGTAGAGTAGTCATATTTTGATGTAGGTTTTAATTGGACACAATTTTAAAAGCCCCAAACTACTACGTCATTATGTTTCGAAATACTTTGATTTTTCTGTACTTTAAGATTCCTTTTCTTTTTTAGAAAATATTACCGTTTTAAAATGAGCATTATCTGGATAGAGTAAAAGAGTCTTAGAATAAAAACCAACCAGGCACTTCTCTCAGAGTTACATTGCTAATCAGATGAAAGTAATGAAGCAGACTGGTGACTCGGTCATGATTCTGTTTGCACACTTCCACAGGTAGGTTAAAGATGTGAAGAGCATCCTTTTCACAAGTCAGTAATATCTGTTGAGCAGAAAACCAGCTGCCACAGAGCTACATCTCCTCTGATTACACGACGTGGTGGAAAGTACAGAAAGGCTGGGGAAAGACAATCTTGGCATTGTTAGGCTAAATAGAGACGCAAGGAGCAGGCAATCACCATTTCATTCCCTTCAGACCTCAGAAAAAAAGCTGGTGCTATTGTTGACATTGTGGTCACCAAGCATTGCTGGGAGAGCCATTCCACACCTTGGTCGTTCAGTGGTGCCACTGCCAGTGTAGCTGGAGAATAGGGAATTGTGCAAAACATGAAGAAGGAACTGCATACATGGGCTTATACAGACACGGGGAATGTGGGCAGGTGTGTGGCAAAGTAGGAAAACAGATGAGCTGGGATGAGGTTTATTCTTTGTGGCATCTTTGTGCATTTTCAGTGAGGAAAGAAGTACTGACCACCCGCTTTTCAAAACACATTTAGTTGTTTCACAGCAAGACATGATTTTGAATCCTGTTTTTCTATTTTTCCTCAAACTTCTCTTCTGTTTTCCCTTTTGTGACAAAAGATGTCATTTTGTTTAGTAATAATGATTCTTTTACAGCAGCTTTTTAACTTCTTTTTCGAAGAGGATTTGAAAATATAAGACTGGTATGACTTTGGAACCAAAATTGCCAGGAACTACATGAGATAAAGGAAGCAATATTAAAAAAAAAGAGATGAGAGAAAGCAGAAAATTTTTCATCTGGGGTAGAAGCACAGGCCTCAGGCTGGGAGTGAAGAGAAAGAGTTTTCCATACCGACATCTTCCAGGATTGGGCCCAAACTTAGCCTACAGCAAATCTTGTCGAAAAACTGACTTTGTAAGAGGCGTTTGTTATTCTACCATTTCCAGCAATTGCCTTAGGGTAATTTGAGCATTTCAGCTTCTGGAAAAATAGATAACATGATATAATATATATTTATTAGTAGAGAAATACTGTAAATTGTTGATATTTCCACATTTCAAGACAATTGTTAAAAGTGAAACAACAAGGCAGTCTTACATCTGACAGTTTCAGCTCCTGGCACACTAAGCTCTTGTTTGATAGGCTACATTCATTCCATATTTGTGTAATACCCTGGAAGAAATTAGGTTGCAATGAAGTCCATTTTTGTCACTGCATGTAGCAATGAATATCACACCCAGCAGGGTACAGTGGCACCTGGCTGTCCAGACCCAGTGTAGCACAAAGCCATCTGGGGGTAATTACAACAAGGTATTCTTTAAAGACCAGATGGGACCAAGGAACAGAAGCCCCTACCCCTCCCAGTCATTTACAACATAATTCCTTTCAATGATATACTTAATCCTCCCACCAGCTACGCTTTTCAGCTTGCTGTTGTCACTGTTCCTTTATGTTAATTCACTTGAGAGACACAGAAAGGGAGAGAGAGCGGAGAGCGAGAGCAAGCCACCGGTGCCTCAAGGGGCTAAAAGAAATTATTCATCCTTAAATTGTTTCCACTACACCAAGTACAGTAACAGTTGTTTTTTTTGTTGTTTTTTTTTTTTTTTTAAGAGGGCTGAAATTATCCTAAAGAAGGTCAATGCTATAGCCCTGTGCAACACCAGCTGAGTTTTATTCAGCCACCTGTTAGCTAGGAGTGTTCTGCACATGCTCACGATGCATTTAAACAGTTTAAAGGGTCTTTTTATTGACTGGCAGCCTCCCTACATTCAGGGTGATCAAGACATGGCCCTGCTTTGTGATCATATGTGGCACACAGGACTTAATTCAATTATGTTGTAAGCCTATCCAGTTTGTATCAGTGCCCTTTCACTTTTGTGTCATTTGTCTTGTATCTTGTAAAGGGTTGGGTGGGTTTTTTTTGTGGGGGAGGAGTTTGTTTTGTTTTGTTTTGGGATTTTTTTTAGGAAAAGGCATGCACTAGAAGAAAATTGCCTTTATTTCATCATTCACATTTGCACTGCAGATGTACAGGCTACACTTTAGGAAAAACACAAAAAAGTATTTTTATTAATACAAAAGTAGCAAAACAAAAGCAGTTTTCTACAATTTTAAAACCAAAGATATACCCATGCATTTAATTTTGAAAGAAGGTCAGGCAGACAGCCCAGACATTTTTTAAACAAGAAACAAATAGAGAGATGAGTAAAGAGAGAAAAATAAGTAAATGTATTTAATAGTTCTAAAATTACAAACCATGAAGGCCTGGATTATTGCTACCCTCTCCTTAGAAGTTTTTTTCTGTTTGTTTTAAAGAAATTGTACATCAAGTGACTTCTCAATAGCAATAATCTTGAATATACTTCAGCCTTGCTTATGTCGTTGTATAGCCCCTGAATTCATGATCAATGTGTGAGTGAACTGCAAATTTTCAAAAAAAAGTATTTTTAAATTTATATAGCAGGTTGTTGCTACTATTTAATAAATTTGTATGAATTATGAAAATGAGATAACAAGATGTCTTTTGATCTTGAGTTACGTATGTGAGATGGTTGTGAAGTTCAATGTGATGTTACCATCTCTTTTGTTTTCAGTCACTGTTCCACAATTCTGACCCAACATTTAAGGAAGTATAAATCCTGTTTTTTCAACAAGACATCAACCATGTCCTTAAGGTCATTTAAAATAGATTCAAATGCATAAGAATCTGTCTCTCATGGAAGAAACTGTAAAGGACCAAGCTTTCTGCATACAGAGACCACAAATGCAAACTGAAATCACACTGGCTATACAGTTCCAAGAAGCATAGTACAGGCAGAAGGGAGATTGAGTTTTTTTTAAAATTTGATTTATAAAGACTAAGTCAGTTTTTGCTGGAAGCTGAAATCAATGAAAATATAATGTGCTACGGTGAAATGTATATTTTACCTTTTTATAATGTCTTTTACTTCAAACACTGATGGTGTGAAATCACAGCTATAAAATCCTGTCTGTGCTCAAGTGTGTGTGGATTCCACCACAGTAATAGATAAATATATCTTTGTTAGACTGGGATAAATATTCATTGATATCTCTTCCCTCTCCTTTTTCCACAGAACAAAAGTCAGAGAAAGGGCAGTAGTGCCAAGTTACTTACTAGTCTGCATGGCAAATAGGTATCAGTTGCTGATGTATCAGCCTCAGCACTGAAACAGCCCGACCATGAAAGACCTTCATAATATTTTCCCTCCAGTCATTAAAAGATCTAGTCATGACTGTGAACAATTTATATCTTGAATCTGATACTTTTCTGACTAACATTTTCCACAAATGGATTGTTGTTTTGGTAATTTCTCTTGTTAGTCTTAAAGATGTGAGGAAGACTTTGAGAAGATTGCTGAAAAGCTTAACTGAGTTAAGAAGAGGGATAAATAGTCTGGAGAATACCACCCATTCAGTTTCACTTGGGTTCTCTTAGTAGCATGTGTATATCACAGACATAAACTGCATAATAGTATTTCTAGTTCCTCATCAAATAACGTAAGCTTTATTAAGGAAAAGAGCTCCTCAAGGAAGAGGTGGGGTATTTAATTTTTCACAAAGCAAGAAGAGATAACTACTGGGAAAGAACTACAGCGAAGTATTTAATATCTGATTTTACATGTGTGAAGGCTCACATGGGTCTTTGCATTAGAATGATGCCATTCCTCTTCAAAGGTGACTGCCATGAAACTTTCAGATTCTGAAAGTCTCCCCATGAAGAAAATGTATACATTTACTTTATAAATTCTTAAGTCATATAAGATCATATAAAATGAGCTGGGTAATCAAACTGTACAGAAAGCAATTTAACATTATTCAAATATCAATATGTGAGATTTTAACCCAGGTCTTCAAGGAAGTCAGTGAAAAATAAGGACTGTGCTGATAACTTCCCACCTTGTTTCCATGCTACTATATCACTTCTTAAATTATGAGTGACTGATTAGATTATTACAGGCATTTGTGCAAATAATTCCCAGCAGTACTTCTGAACCAGACAATTCATGTATATGAGTAAAATTTTTTTTACCTAAAAATCACATGTTCTTGATCAGAGTGAACTGCTAAATCTCACAAATGCTTACTTTCTAAAAAATTGCAAACAATTACAATACACCTTATGTCAAAAATCACAGATAGATATGAAGGATGGACTAATGCAAAAAGCTTCTATCATATTCCCAATCCCTAAACACTCACAGTAATTACTTGTGCTTATTTACTTAGATGTAAGGATGTGCCAATTGATTTAATTCAAATAAGACTTACATATGAATCTTATCTAGTCTACAGCACAACTCAGTCCACTTTAAAATGCAAATTATTCTCGTGTAATCTCTCAATTCTCCATCTACCCTGACATTCACTTCCTTCTTTTTCACATTTTGATTGTTTCATTTTAGTTTCCTATGATCCTTGATTTGCCTGGAAGTGCCTTTGTAAAGCACAGTGTTGGTTACAACCTCTAAATAATGTGTCATCTGGAACCTCCACTGTTGTGGTACTATGAAATCACGTGCAGTCTCAGATACGATGCCCTGGCATCAAAAGGTGCTAGAAAGCCCCTTTTTCACACATCATAGGAAAACTTACTGGGAAAACACTCATACAATAATTAAGTGAAAATACAGGAGTCCAGAACTATTTAGAAAGTTCAATTCCATGTAGAAGCCCCAACTTTTTATCTTTTGCATTAAGCAAAGTTGTACCTAAATAAAATCCCTCTAAAGGTGACTTTAGAAAGGTTTCTTACTCTCTTGGTATTGACAAAGAGCTTTTCTCTCTTTTCTTTTGAGAAGATATGCAGCTGAAAGAGCATGTGAGTCCCTTTTCCTCCATCATCCCTTCCTTCTCTTATAAGGTAGTGGTGGTTGTTTCTCAGCCTCACAAAGTAATGAAATGAAAATTCGTTCATGAATTCCACCAAGGCTGTAACCCTGTCATAGAAAACCATCAAATTTTCCAGGCATGGTTTGCCCTTAATAAAGCCATGTTGGTTGTCACCAATCACCTCTTTGTTTTCCATGTGCCTTAGTATAGTTTCCAGGAGAACCTGCTCCCTGATCTTTCCTGGCGCGGAGGAGAAACTGACTGGTCTGTAGTTCCTCCGGTCTTCTGCATCCCACTTTTTAAAAATGGGGGCTATATTTCCCTTTTTGTGGTCACCAAGGACTTCACCTGACTTCCATGATTCAGAAAAAATGGTGGAGAGTGGCTTAGTAGCTTCATTTGCCAACAACCTTGGCCCTGATCCTCTCCTACAGTGGGCTTAGGGTCTTCATTCTCCCAATCTCTGCTTCTGCCTTGACTTGTGTGACATGGCTGGAGTACTTGTCTGAGGCACTGAAGCTGTTGAGAACCTCAGCTTTTTCTTGGTAAGTTTGTAGGGTCACCAGGTTTCCTTCTTGGTAGCATTTTCCATTGTCTTTCCCCTGCTTCTAATATCTATAGAAGCTTTTTCTGATATCTTCTATATCTCTGGCCAGACTCAATTTTACCTGAGAACGAGATATGCACGAAGAGATATGTCTTCTGTTTAAAAGTCGATTAAAGCATGAAGGTATTGGGAAATTATATATATAAAAACAAAAAAAAACCCCAAATAAATAAAAATTATTTTTAAATACAGAAACAGTACCTACCAGTGACTCAGGAAGCCTGTTAGACAAGACTTTGGAAAGGCATTCTATAGAAATACTAAGATACATGCTTTCTGGTATTTTCTTGTTGGGGGTTCTTACTGCTGTTGCCTAGTGCTCACTTGCTCTTCTGCTGAGGAAATCAGCCACTAATCAGCTGCTGGTATCTATAAGTCCTCTCTTAGCAGGTAGGAACTTAGGACTAAAGAAAGAAAAGGAAAAAGAAGAGGTAGAAGGGTTGTACACCAGAACAGGGAGGTACTGAGCAGGGCAGCCCTGAGGGCACCCACCATTCCCTGATGGAATGCAAACAGACCCTCACTACGCTGGGCATCCCAAAGTCCTCACAGAACACAGAGACAGTCCCTGTTAATATGGAGTGACTCTGACTGCTGTCCATGTGAATGTCTGCACATTTAAAAAGACAGACATGATATAGATGCTCTAATGATGATGTTTTACAGGAAGTAAAGAGAAAAGTTGCTGTTAGCTCTTTTCCACGTGGTTCTTAGCAGACATAATTTGTATGGGTTCACCTTTCTAGACTGTGATATATATCCTTAGTTTAATATTGCAAAAACTGTTTTTATTTTCAGTGACTAGACGCGTCAGTTTAGAAATTGTCAGAATACCTCAATTTTTCTTGTTTGTTTTCTTTTTTTTTCCAGTTTTTTTACACAGTAGAAATATCTAGGTTTGAAGTAGTCAAGCCCAGTATAAAGAAATGCTTTTAGTGTGGGAAGTAATGAGATATTAAGATGTCATTAAGAGAAACTGAGAAGTCATAAAGACAGCAGTTTTTTTACAAAATTAGATTTAACCTGAAACTAAAATGAAAACTTTTTCATCTCAGTAGAGGGAAAAACATTAAATGAGAAAACCAAGAAAAAGTCAATTTTTTTTTTCTGATTTGATTGTGGTGCCTTTTTTTTTTTTTTTTTTTTTTTTTTTAAACATTAGAACCTTGAATTCAATTTAGTGTTAGTTCTTGGTTAGATAGAGCCTGGTCTTGGTGAATCCTTCCACATTTTTAGCTCACTTAGTAGTTAAACTCAATCAAAGGTCTAGAAAAAGAGAGTAGATTATCAAGAACATGTGAAAACTAATGAAATGATAGCCAGCTTCTGAATATATTTATGAAGATTAAAACCCCCCATCTTTCTGTACATCTCATTATTGTTTTACATTCTGTTATAATACAAAGAGTTTTAGTATTTGATTTCATAGTCTTTCAGTTTCAAATTAAGGTTTCCTTAGGAAAAACATATGTGTAGAAAAAATTGAGGGTTTACCTAGAGTTGTAATAAATTTATTTCATAATTTTTTTCCCAAAAGCCTACTACTTATGTATTTTGGCTTTTTTTTTTTTTTCTTTTTTTTCTTTTTTTTTTCTGTTTTACAGTTCCAGGTCTCAGATGTGACTTAATGCAAGATACCTGCATGGTATCCATAAACTGATATGCTCATCTTCACTTGGAAAAAAGGAGCTAGTCAGAAAGTTCTTGGTGAATAGCAAGTCCATTGTTTTGGATAGTAGTTCATTCAGATGAAAATCTAATGTGAAGAATAAGTATGTCTAATGATGATGAGGAAAAATATACAGTCTTCTAGTTATATCATGAATAAAATGAGGTTTAAGGAAAGTGCAGGGTTCCCAATTTATGGATATTGATTTAATTTATTTAAAAAGCTAAATAAACTTCTAAAACTACTAGATGACTGTTCACATTGCTGTTGCAGAATGCCAGTTAAAAGAATTAGACTATTTCTTAAGAAATGCTGACGATGGATGCTATTCAAGTAATATATAATCCATAAGAAGAAACACTACATATTAAGAAAGTGATTCATAATGACTGGCTTTACCTTTATGAATAACATTGTCAGTAGAATTACAGTCTTCCTCTCTTGTAGCCTATGACTTCTCTTGTGTGACGTCTTATCCGGTATCAGAACGTTTGCTCCTAACTTAGATGACAAAGCAAATTGTTTTGAGTCTCTTTTCTTCTAGATTTCGAGCACTGCTAAAAACAGTATCAAGTACCCAGTGTGGGAAGAGGGCAGCAATTTCAGTAAATTAAACAGTCCCAGGAAATGTTTGCAGATGCTAGAAAATTATCGCTTAACAGTGCTGAATCACTGGAAAAGTCACTGGTTTCATTTGTTCTGTGATTAGTGCTTTAAATAATATCTCATCAAATGCACAACACTAGGATCCAAATAACTGCATTTTGCGTATTTAAGCCCTTGACAGTGTACTCTCCTTTAAACAGGGTACTTGGTACTCCTTTCAGTGAAAAGATTTTTTCAGAAGAAAATAAAGTATCTTTCTTCTACTGAGATCTACAGCTATCTATTACAACTGGAAATAATTTTCAGAACCCCGGTAGCCTAGGTAGAGAAAATCTACCTCCCCTCACTACTATCAGGGAAAATTGTGCTTGCAGCTACCTGTATGCAGAGTTGAATGAAAGGCAACAAAATATATTGGAATTGTGCAAATGTTTCAAAGTAAGGAGAGTGACACTTGAACTAGATGCACAGAAAAAAGAGAATATGTTTTAAGAATAGTCATATAATTAAATGCTTGGGTTAGGGCTTGGTGTTCCATTATAAAAAAAAAGAGAGAAAAAAGCAAAAACAACAGAGTAGTACAGAAAAAAATGCTGACTTGTAAAAGATATAAATTACCACCTAATAATAATAAATATAATCTTGGCAAGGGTTGTGTCTGTGAGCCTTCTAGAGCAGTAAATCTTTGGGAAATATGTGAAGACCAGAGAAGCAGAGCACTCACTCTGAGGACAACACACACAAACACACTGGGAGAGGGAATAGAGACAGATACAGGAAAGACAACAGAAAATAAGGTTATAAGCATATTGACAGTTTTCCTTTTTTTGTGAGTTATAATGTAAGTAGAATTAAAAAAAAAAAAAAAAAAAAAAAGAAAAAATTCCTGAGAAAACCTGCTTTTTTTTTACAACATCTGCATATAAATTGCTTATAGTAGTTGTATTCTGAATTGTCTGGATATGTCAAGAGAAAGGAAAAAAACCCTTGCCAGTGAGGGAAGAGCTATCAAAGCATCAAAAAGTGGTAGCCACCCCAGTTTTTGCTGTGGCCATGGTTATAGTTTTCTGGTGGGTTCTCAAGGCCTTAGATGTCCCCATACTGATGATATTGATATAACACTTCATAGTCTGCCTGCTTTTGTTCCCCTCTCAGCTGGTGCAGAATCAGGACATGGAATAAAATAGTCAGGCTTTTCTCTGCTTTGCAAAGTTCTTTCCTGGCATTTCCTTGTTGCTACAGGACTCCAAGTGGTGCTTGTAGGAATCATCTCGTGCTCAAACAGCCATGACCAATGGCTTGGCATCTCTGCCATCTGCAGCATACTGCTTGCCCTGGAGCCATGGGATTTTGATCCATGACTAACATCTGTAAGTCAAATTCCACTGTTTCCACATGAGGTTAAGTCAGACTCCATAGGGTGATTTTGCCTTTGAACCAATTTAAATGAGACCAAAACTGACACCAAAATATATTGTTACTCTGAAAGGACCTGCCAAGGGGAAAAAAGAATTGTCACTGACGAAAATAACTCAAGGCAAAAGTTTCCCTCAAATTTTATGAGCTCTTTGTGAAATCACACTGTTTTCTTTCAGAGTGTTGAAAGCGATGAAGTACCATAACCTCTAGCAGCAGAAATTTACATTTCCTTGTCTATTTAAACTCCTCAATTCATTAACTTTCCTCTAACGTGTTCTACATACCAAACAGCAGACCTGATTTTGCAAGCCCTTTTTTTTAACCAATACTCTGCTTTCATATTTATTTCCATAGTTTGCTTGTATAAAATAATAATAAGAAAATCCCCTTTAATATCTGGCATCACCAATGTCCTAGAACAAAATTAATTTTGCTTCCCTGAGAATATGGCAGAGTGTCCTATCAGGTGCAGCCATCTCTAGAAACCTCCCAAGGTGATCTGTTTGCTCACATTTCTTTTAATTGCTTCTTCATCAGTTTATTAGGGAATCTGCTATGAGATATCTCATGAAGGCATGGCTGTGATTCTGAGCGATGTGCATAGAGGCAGGAAGCTGGCCCTTGAAGAGCAGCCCTGCATCCTGCAATGTAGAGCATGGCATCCACCCTGACTAATTCACACTGCTTTTTGTCTGGGGAGTTTAAAGTGTCCCTGAGCTCCCCTCTGCTCCATGCAGATTGCTTGCATTTTGTCCTCTAATTCTCTTAAAGCACTGAGTATCTTTGTGTTCTATCAAATGTGGGTTGCGATTTAGGAAAATAAGTATGTGAACCAAGATACACAAATAAATACAACACCATCAAAGGCCACAGGAACCAGCTCTTCAATGTGCAGAGCAGGGCCTTTGCAACTTCAATGGCAATATAAGATGCTCTGAGCTTCCCAAACACTTCTAGAAACTAATTTTTTCATTTCATTGACTTCAACTAAAGAATGAGTTTACCTCTATTTACCAAATCCTTTATTTACCAAAATTAGCTTTTCTTTAGCTGTTGGCATGGGTGTTTACTGAAAATTCACTATGATGTTTATGTAGATATAATTAAAATATGGGTTTGACTGACTATTTTCTACACGACACACACTCTTTCTTGTCTTTCACAAACTTTCTTTATACTTCATTTGGAAATACATGAAAATTCCTCTTTCAAGTAGTTATAAAATTAATTAAAAGAAGACTTTTAAAGGGCAGCATTTGTGGAAACCCTTAATACTTGGTAAGGGAAGAACTCAAAAGGTTCCTTTAAGTGATAAATGTATAAACCTCTTTTAGGCTTCAAAAATTAATGCTTTTTGATATGTGTCTTATCATGCAGTTTTTTTCAATTGCTTCAGGGTTGGTTTTTATTTTTGTTTCAAGTACCTGCCCCATAAATTTTAAAGCACATCTTTCCTTAAAGGAAAAAAAAAAGGAAAAGTGCAATCTGGGTGCTAGGACACTAGAAAGAAGCAATAAATTATTGCTGTAATGACATGCTAATTAAAATTTTGCTTGTAACTCACGTAAGTGTTTGAAGCCCAGCAAATTTCTCTTTTCATTTGTGAAGTGTGAAGGTAAATTGCCCAGTGACAGTGGGACATCACTAACAAGTACAAATTGAATAACATGCTATCTTGCTCTATTAGTCCTGACTAGCATGTCTGAATTAGATATTCAGCACACTCCCCATTGTAGGCCTGATTGATAAATGCTAAGGAGAATTTGTCAAAACAACAGGGGCTACACCCAGTGGGACATCAATATGCTCCATTTAGTCACCCACCCGGCACTTCCTACACAGGATTGTCACATAAGATTAAGACTAGCCTCTAACCAGCCATCAAGCTTGCAGCAGACACTAGGCAGCCTGTGTTCTGTATGCATATTAGTCACATGCTTAACAATTTGGGCTGTCATGACTGAAGCATGCAGTGACCTCTGGAGCAGAGGTTGAATTTTGCAACTACACTGAGACATCATGCTCAGCTGTTCAAGATTTTAGGCCATTTCCTGCCTGATCTGTGCACAGATGCACTGCCCTAAGCTATAATCTGTGGCCTAGTCCAAATGACAAATGGCACAGCATAGATTATTGCATTATATATTAAGTACTACAAGTCTGTAAATTATAAGTAAACTACTGTTCAGCCTGAATGTCTCCTCCAGCTTTTAGAACACTTTCTTTCATAAAGCCTCTCATGTGCAGTACAAATAAATATTTGGAAAATGAAGACACCAGATTTTAAAGACTGGAATAGACTGTTTTGCCTGTAATTAGTTTGAATATGAAAGAGTTTTGTTCCAGCAGCAATTCAATAAGTTAAAGCTGGACTTGCTTCTCTTCTATTCCACCCCTTTTCACTGAGAATTATTAGCAAATTAAGGTTTTCTGTGGGCTCTATATGTTGAACAATTTTTGCCAGATAAATGGTTGAGGCCAGCCACTTTACATAGTTCTTTCAGTATGGATTAAACATGCAATATTCAACACTAATAAAAATTAATAAGAAAAATAAACATCATCAGTTCTGAGGGAACTAATTTGTCATTCGATTATGTTTAGTCTCTGTTTATGTACTGAAGTTCTTGTTTATAAGTGGAACAGCTGTAAAGAGTATAAAAAATAAAGCTGGAACTAAAGGCATTCACTGTTTCTTACTGAGCTGCAATATTTCATTGGTCTAAACTGTTGGGGTTTTTTTTTGTTAGAATATGGTTGTGAGTTTCCTATGTGTATTTAGGACTCCAATACATCAGTTACGTAATGTCAACAATCAAAGTCTTTTTGTTAGGATGGAAAGAAGAAAGAATGAAAGAGAAAGAGAAAGAGAAAGAGAAAGAGAAAGAGAAAGAGAAAGAGAAAGAGAAAGAGAAAGAGAAAGAAAAAGAGAAAGAGAAAGAGAAAGAGAAAGAGAAAGAGAAAGAGAAAGAGAAAGAGAAAGAGAAAGAGAAAGAGAAAGAGAAAGAGAAAGAGAAAGAGAAAGAGAAAGAGAAAGAGAAAGAGAAAGAGAAAGAGAAAGAGAAAGAGAAAGAAAGAGAAAGAGAGGAAGGAAGGAGGGAAGAAGGAAGGAAGGAGGGAGGGAGGGAGGGAGGGAGGGAGGGAGGAAGGAAGGAAGGAAGGAAGGAAGGAAGGAAGGAAGGAAGGAAGGAAGGAAGGAAGGAAGGAAGGAGGAAGGAAGGAAGGAAGGAAGGAAGGAAGGAAGGAAGGAAGGAAGGAAGGAAGGAAGGAAGGAAGGAAGGAAGGAAGGAAGGAAGGAAGGAAGGAAGGAAGGAGGAAGGAGGGAGGAGGGAGGAGGAGGGAGGAAGGGAGGGAAGGGAGGGAGGAAAGAAGGAAGGAAGGAAGGAAGGAAGGAAGGAAGGAAGGAAGGAAGGAAGGAAGGAAGGAAGGAAGGAAGGAAGGAAGGAAGGAAGGAAGGAAGGAAGGAAGGAAGGAAGGAAGGAAATTTATCTCTTGTTGCCCAGATGTTGCAACAGAACTGAGTATGAGCTTCCAAGCTGCCAAGCTTTGGCAACTTTTCTTTGTATTACATATAAAAATTTAAAAGCTTTATACCCTCTCTTCCATCTTAATTTGTGTTTTCACAAATGAAAAAAATGCTTATGCATCTTTCTGGTATTTAGACTAACACTTTATATCTACATTATGATAACGTGTTTTGGAACATAACAATGATCCCAACTAAAGTGAATTCTTTTGCATCTTCTAGGTCAACCTTATTGTGGCTCTAAAACCAGACTTGATAGGCTTATGGAATGAACCTCCTTAGACTAAATAAGTGGGTGGAATTAAGACCCTTGAGTTTGGTAACTGGGAAGCATCTTGTTTTTTTTCTCAGCGTAATAGCTTTCAGGTCAGCCAATCTCCATGACCTAATGTGCATTGTTTGAATTAACTGGCAACTTGTCGTCCTAACTTCTGTCCTCACACCATTTTGAAAGTTCTTGAGTTTGAATAGAAATCACGTCAAAAAAAATTTGGATGGTTGAGGTTTTTTTGTGTCAATAATATGAAACATTTTAACAGATCTTCTAGAACATTCACTGAGTTATGAGTTTGACTTTGGATCATCTAAGTGGTGGCAGAAGACACCAAGGTGACAAACATCCACTTAAATACTTTTCTCAAGGATTACATCATGTAACAATAATATACATGAGAAAATATGAATTAGATAAATGCTCCTAGAACAGATTTGCTTTTCTATAATTATTAAAGTAAAAATAAAATTTAATAAATATATACAAAAGATACTAATTTTATCTAGCATGGAACTAAAAATGTTGCCTCATTTCCTATTATCTGACAGCTTTCCTTTCTATGGGCACCAATTTTTAAGGATTGAAAATCAGTGGGTATTTAGCTCAGATATTGCCTTTTCTTGGTGTGATTAGACACTGAATTGGGAGGAGTTGTCAAATCCCTCAAGAGCAGAGAATCCCTGCAGAGAGACCTCAATAAACCAGACAGATGGGCAATCACCAACCATATGAACTTTAACAAGGGAAAGTGCCAGATTCTGCACCTGGGATGGGGCAGCCCTGGATGTACAGCCAGACTGGGAATGAGAGGCTGGAGAGCAGTGCCATGGAAAGGGCCCTGGGGCCCTGGTCCATGGCAAGTTGAACATGAGCCAGCAGTGCCCTGGCAGCCAGGAGGGCCAAGCCTGTCCTGGGGGCATCAGGGACAGCAGGGCCAGCCCTGGGCAAGGGAGGGGATTGTCCTGCTCTGCTCTGCACTGGGGCAGCCTCATCTCCAGTGCTGGGGGCAGGTTTGGGTGCCACAGTATTAGAGAGATATGAAACTATTAGAGAGTGTCCAAAGGAGCCTCATTAGGATTCTGGAGGGCCTTGAGGGGAAGCCTGATGAGGAGCAGGTGAGGCCATTTGTTCTGTTCAGCCTGGAGGAGACTGAGGGGAGACCTCACTGCAGTTACAACTTCCTTGGGAGGGGAAGAGGAGGGGCAGGCACTGATCTCTGCTCTGTGTGGTCAGTGAAAGCACCCAAGGGAATGCCCTGGAGTTACATCAGTGGAGATTTAGGTTGGATACTATAAAAAACTTCTTCACCCAGAGGGTGATTGGACACTGGAACAGGCTCCCCAGAGAAGTGGTCACAGCACCGAGCCTGGCAAAGTTCAAGAAGGATTTGGGCAATGCTCTCAGTCACGGTGTGACTCTTGGGGTTTCCTGTGCACACCAGGAGTTGCACTCAGTGATCTTGATGGGTGCCTTCCAACTCAGCAAATTCTATGATTTTATGATAACAGAAAAGATTATGCAAGTTTTCTCTTTCTCTTCTGGTGAACTTAAAGTGGAAGATGAGTAAAGGAACTCAGGGTAGATGGGGCATCTAGAACTAGAATAGAAATACGAAAAGGTAGTGTAAACCTAAGATATTTAATTTCAGTGAAGTTCCTTGAGATTTACAATATTGTAAGAAAGAAAATTACCTGGCCTTGTCAGAAAGTGCCTTTTCTGTTAGTCTTTTGGTGGTAATATTTTATTAGAAGACATACTGATCCCTTAGCATACACCAGTCTTCTGACAATCAGCTATATTCAAGTTAAGTAGCATGTTTTTGCCTTTAAGGAACACAGTTTTGGCCGGCTCCCTCTGATAAACTCACAATTCTAATGCTATCTAATCTAAGTGAATTAGTAAGTGAATTTTGCAGTGATACCAGACATTGCACAGTGGAGGTGGTGGCTGATAACCTCTCAAGCTAGTATGTAGTGAATGAACTGAAGAGCCTTACATAGACTGTGAAAATGAGATTTGTAAAACTTCTACAATCCAGGTATTCAAATCTATTTAAGAATAATTCATGTTACAGTCACACGTCAACTGACTCTCTAGTTAAAACTCATTTACAGTTAGTGAAAAACCCGTGTACAGACTAACAAAAATGAAGTTCTATTGTCTTCCACAAAGATTGCACATGAAAAACTGGGATCTAAATTGCAGTTGAATTTTTTTTTCTTGTGCCTGGAATACAGATGAACCCGCTTGTATTTGTTGGTGCAAAGGTAATGAGAATGTATAGGTAGCAACTGACCTCACTAGATGCTACAAATGGGTGAAAGATCTTCTGAAGCAAAGACAGAAGGGACTATAAGCATGAAAAGTCATCAGGAGAAGAGAATGATCATGATTTTTTTCTGGGAAATGAGAATTGGGAGTACAAAATGAGGTGTGTATGTACAGTCTTTCCTAGAAGGATCTAGTTCAGCAAACTGTGTGCATTATTTCAACTCACATGAACAATGCATTTACAACCAATGACTAAGGTTTGAATCACAGCTATAAATAAAGTCTGTAGGGTAGGCAATAATTCAAAGAAAATGCTCCTGGTCTCTGCTTCTGTCTCTTGGGTATTAGGGGAAAATAGTACTAAAAGGACATTTCCTACTGAACCTGAAACTAATATTCTCCTACAATAATGATGTAAAAATATGTGACATGAGCTCTGTACCCAGCACTATGCATATGTGTGCATGCAATAAGTGATGTATCTATCAACATCATCTGCAATGAGCAAAGTGTAAACCTGTGGGGTTTGACCTTTTTTCTGAAGAACTGTACATAGACATTAAAATGGGAACTGGTGGCTCATGATGATATAAAGCTGAAATATAAGAGAATGAGAATTTTTCCAGAATAAGAGGTAAAGAGATACCTCTATAACATGTTAAAAAGTGATGCAACTACTCACTGAAAAAAAAAACCCCAAACGTAAAACCAAAGATTGTGTTATGAAAGTGACATTAGAGTGGAGAAACAGATAAGCTTCTTTTTAATTGTTTATTGTCTTTGTGATTGAAGTATGTTAGGAATTAAACATTTTTGTAAGTTTAATTGAAACTTTGAATTTAATTTACCACAGTGAACACTGACTTATATGAAATGGACTTTCGTATGAAAATTAAAGGCTAAAAACTGGATTACTGACCTACCTGCACAAAAAAGCAAAAAAAAAAAATTTCCAAACCCTACTGAAAAAAGTTACTGAAGTAGTTTTGCCACATGGGAAGGCTAAAGCTGGTCCATACTAATGGCAGCTCCTCTGAAAACACCAGCCTGCTCACATTGCCTGGGGCAGCAACAGATGATGGGTAGTGTAACAGATGAATCTTCTCCTCATCTCTGTTCTAATCTCACTCCACAAATTGTCACCAACATCATCAGTGTCAGTAGCCTAAGCTACTGCACAGAGCCTGTGAGCTCCTCCAGAAGCTCTGTCCCTGGGATTTGCCCCTCTTCCTGTGCAATCTGTGGTGGTTCCCCATGCCAGCACCCTGCTGCCAGAGCATGGGGAAGAGAAGGTGGGGATGGAGGCTGGGTCTGGGCCCTGGGCTCTGAAGGGTGGCCCACATCTGGCTGATGCATTTGTTACAGTGTGGTAGGAAGGTTGTTGTAGCTGATGTGGCATGAAACACGCTATAAATAAGTAATGAATAATATGCCAATATTACTTTGTGCTTGTCACTTCCCACTTACACTATAGATTATCATGACTGTAGAAGTCTAGCATTCAAAACTTAGGAAATGCAAAAAACTAAAGCAGTTCTGCAATCTGAACACAAGCTTGTGTACGATACCAGTGTTGATTGAAGAAACAGTTTTCATAAAACACAAGCTTTGGTCAGCTCTGGTATGGGCAGGAGGCCCTGTCTGTAGTGTCAGAATCACCCCCACCATCCAGCACATTGTACCATTTAGCATTCACCATACAGCTAGTTCAGAACAGGGGCTCCCTCTTAGGTTTCTCTTCAATGATCAGACTTTGGCAGGAAGTATCCACAGACACTTATGAATAATTATTCAAAATCACTTTAAAGTGAAACTATTACACATCTTTTCTCAAAGGAGAGGGAAACTGAGACAGAAAAATGTTAATGTTACATAGTATAATTTTGATGTATCTAGTATAAAAAAATTAAGGTCTGTACTTTCAGAATGTTTCATATTTTTTGTCACATAAGTGTTTCCATCTCAACAATGACAAGATATTAAGTACTGAGTTAGTATAAGATGTCGTTAATACTGTTCATCATCACATCAAAAGTAGGTGGTAGTGTAGCCAAATATACAAAATAAATCCCTTTAAAATATTATTGTTTGTGTAGGTGTTTTGAAAGTAGATGTTATTTCCTTTATAATTTAGAAAATGGATAAAAATTTAGGCTGGTTTGCACACATGGATTCCTTCTGAAGTCCACATGAATTTTCTCCTTGCATTAGAATCAAATAAACCAAGAGCTCCATGTTGCAAGCAGAGGTAAATTCACAGATCTGCTTGTGACTTTCTCAGTTCATGTATAGACAAAGTTGGAGACACTGATATAAGTGTGTGTTTTCTTTTTGCTCTATCCTGATTCTACTTTAGGGACCATCTTCTCAGTTCCCTTAGTACCACAGGCTAATTGAATTCACAGTGTCCTCCTCCTGCAGGCTGCCAGGGACCTGCCCTGCCAGCAGCAGAAACAACATTTTCTCTGCTGTCTTCCTCTTATGGCCTGATACTCTTCATGCTGTGCCTTGTATGCCAGTGCAGAGCAGAAATGACATGGACAGGAACTTACTTTGAGCTCTGCACCACACCACTGCTAATCTTTCTTCCAAACAGGATGAACTGATGCCTCTGGAAATCTCTTTCCACTTCAGCAAGCGAGGCAGCTACCACCTGGACCTTAAAATAACGCAAAACCAATAAGTGCATATTCATTGAATGCTGACAAAAAAAGGCAAGTGTCAAGATCAGCATATTCAGAATGGAAGGGGTCATATCAAAACAATTATTTTGATAGGGAATATACAAAAATTTCCACTTGGAAAGATAATACTGAACTGCAGATCAAAACTTGAAAAAGTGGAGTAAAAAAACCTTTCTTTGACAACAAGGTGTCATCTAAACCTGGAGGAGAGTGAATAGAGTGAGCCAGGAAGGATGTGTTTAGCTTCCAGGCATGCCTGTGGAATAAAGAAGCTAAGGAGAAAGAGGGGATAGAGGCTGGTGGCTACTGGTGCAGGTGGGGCAAGAGGCCTCTTGCACATAAAGGCAGGGAGGGTGGACTGTGAATCTTCCTCTGGGGAGAAATAGCCTAAAAGCAAGGGACAGTGGGAATAAGGGAAAAGGAGATGGATGGGGGTGTGGGAGGGGGAGCTATCAGATACAGCTGGGGATTGTGATGAACTCCAGTGTTGCATTTAACTTCAGAAGTTTGGTGTTAAAAGAGCTAAAATGCTGCAGAATATTAGTGGCCCCTAGGGAAAGAAGGGGGTATGGGCATGTGGTGAGGAGAATAAATTACTTGCAGATTATTTTATTAGTAAGAAACATTTCATCCGCCATTTATAGAATCATGGGTTGTTTTTTTTCCATACAAGGGTTAAAATTTACATCACTACTGGAGATCTGTTTAAGAGTGTGTGCAGGTTAAATACACTGAATCCTCATCCCATACACAGTAAGGCAGCTACAAGTCAAACATAATGACAGTGCTGATTAATTAGGTACTCCTACCCCCAGCACTTGAGAGTGATTTATTGAGACACATCTCTAACCTGATCCATTGTGCTGACTGGATTAATGGAGTGAGCTAGAGAAATTCACTGGCAATGTTAGATACAGAGCAGGAAAGCATTAACCCTTGGAGCTTTCTTATCTAGCCTATTGACAGAATATTAATTATGACAAAACATACATGTCTCACCTAATTATCTTTTGATAACTAAGCATATATTTTTATTCATGCATGATGAAGTTACTGGAGTGAAAATCATTTGTACATAAACATTTAGAAAAATATGGAGATAATGCTGAATTTAAAGGGTCCATTATAAACATGAGACCATAAATGTCTTCCTTTAATTCTCGACCATTTATTTAGATTATTAGAACAATTAATGGAGCAAGCAAAAAAAAAGTTATTTTGGAATATAAATTGGGGCTTCATTATGTTGCATATATACAAACACTCATGATGCATTATAAATGCTGTGTTTTTCCTGGACTTGGTTCTAGCAGGCTTATCTTCTCAAACTTGGGCCCATTTCATGCAGTTAAATGACATTCCCTAAAACATACTTATGTTCCAGGTTACAGGCTTTCTCTGAACTTCAGGCATCAAATCTTTGTGATTATAAGTCATATTTACTGAGCTGTTTTGGGTATTTCAGGTATCTGAAACAAGGCAGGTGCAGCCCATAAAGTGGGAAGCACGAGCACACTCTCCAGGTGGGAGACTTATGGGCTTCAGAGGTTTCAGTCACATCTTCCTGGGGGAGCAGGATCTCACACCAGCAGTGTCTGCTTTCAGCAGGGAACAGGGTGGAGTGTAGCTTATTCATCTAGTAGTGCATGTCCTACTTCAGATTTGCAAAGTGGTATTCTTCAGTCATCTCAAATAAATATTAATGATTCCTGATTCAGTGGACTTTTCACAAATTTAAAGGAAAATTCTTTGCAAAAAAAAACCCCATAGAGGAAAGAACAAGGAGGACAGAATTTTCAAAACTAATAACTTCTGGTTTTAATTTTGATTTGACAAGCAGAATGAGGGGGGAAAAGTAATTTTTTTTTCATTTTTGCCAAATAAATATTAAAACTCCACAAAGTTTAAAGTTTAAGGATCGAATTAACAAAAGCAAAAAAAAAAAAAAAAAGTAATTGAAATTATGCAGTGCAGAAAGGAGCTACTTACATAGCTCTGATCACTCCATAAAGTCTAGCTGAACTTTGTCTAGATTTGGAGGCAGCTACCCTCTAATGTTGCAGTTTACATTCTGAGTTCCTCAGGATTGGTTTGTCCTTGTGGGGACCCTGGCTGGGACCCCTTCTGGCTTGCACATGATGGCTTGCAGCAGTAGAAGAAAGGAACAGATCTTGTCAGGCAGTGTCCATACAGAGGATGGGGGCATGGTGAAAGCCCAGAACTGGGAACTGGGAGGCATTCTCCTGTCCTGCTGTTTGCACAGCCACGGGGATGGTGTTTCTATCTTGTTGCTACCAATTTCATCCACAGGCAAACAGAAAGAGCAAGTATATACCTACAACTTATCCTGCATCGTGTGCCCTAAATGAATTGGTGATTTTAAGCCCTATTAGAAAGAACCAGTTTACAGTCCTGCTTGCAATAATTTTTGTGTTTTCTCAGCACAAGCTCTGCAGTTACACAGAAGAGTCACTAGGTTTACCCAAGGTATATCCTCAGATTCCTCCTATAACATTAGGATCAACAAGAAAATGGGTCATGATATGTGTGGGGAGCTCATCTCTCTTTTCAGGGACAGTTTGTAGACACATTCTTAGCCTCCCAATGCAACAAGTAGAGACACATCCTGTTAAATATATTCTGCTTACACCATGAAAAACATAGATCAGCACCACAAGGCCAGGCATTTATGTTTGTAACTAAGCTGCTGCTGTAGCAGGATAGAGGGCACGTGGGTGTAAAACCCAGAATCCCAGATTAGGGTCATGGAAGGTTTTGGGTTGGAAGCAATCTTTGAAGGTCATCTACTCCAACTCCCTTCTAATTAGCAGCGACACCTTCCACCTAGCTCAGAGTCTTGTCCACCTTGATCTTGAATGTTTCCACAGAGGAAACATTCTGGACAACCTGCTCTGATGTTTCACCACCCTCTTCATAAAAAAAATTATTTTTTATATCTAGGTGGAATCTGCCCTCCTTTAGTTTAAAGCCATTTCCCCTTGTTTTGTCTCTAGAGGCCCCATTGATAGGTCTGTCCCAATCTTTCTTGTAAGCCTCCTTTAAGTACTGAAAATTTGCAATAAGGTTTCCCCAGAGCCTTATCTCCTCCAGGCTGAACAAAACCTCAGCCTGCATCCATAGGAAAGATGTTCCAGCCCTCTGTAACCATCCTCTGAATTTGCTCCAACATATCCATGACTTTTAACATCTCTTCTCCTATTACCTGCCTTTCTTATCTCTTTTATTCCAAGCATTTACAATGCAATTACTTTGTCTCAGAGGAATAAATTATTCCATCCTAAAGTCTGTGGGTTTTTTTGCACCAAGATTTGTGTCTCAGGTAAATTGTTTGAGTATAATTTGATCATGTCTACTTCCTTCAATATGGGGTTTTTTTGAAAACAGTGTGGATTTACTCTGGTCACCAATCCTGATGATCCAGCTCTGTGTAATGTCACAGACTGCATCATATTTGAACACAGACCTTTCTCTGTATAGCTTGAAGTTTCTCTCCCCACGAATTTACTACCATGATCACAATAAAGGAGAACAGAAGTCCACACAGAATACTGCAACCACTTAACTGTTTTCTGAGCTGGGAGAAAATAGGTCTCTTCCTCCCCTTGTCTTCTCTGCATAAATATTTCACTTGAGGTCAGGGCTACAATGGCTTAATTAATACTTTTAGTATGTATTTTTACATTTTTTAAACTGGCCCTTTTGTAGGGTTTTTCCAGGCATATGGGCCAAGGACAACCAGAATTACAGATTTAATTATATCATCAGAATTATAGATTTAAATTATCTCTTAGAAATGCAAGACCTTCCCAAGACAGATGAAATTCAGTTAAAGTGACTAAGACCTCACCATTGTTTTAGCCTTTTGCCCTCAGGAAACTGAAGAGAATGAAAAAAAGTTTTCCAGACTGGGAAATCACCCTTGTCACCCCATGACTGAACCATCTGCCAGGCAGAGGAAGGGGACCGTGAGATACAGGAGCAATCTCTGCAGAAATGGCCTTGCCCTGACATCTGGCAGGGCAGACTGGATTTCTCTTGATGCAAAACTCTTAAAACATCTAGTGACCAGGTGTGAGGCAAAAGATGGATGTTCAGTAAGAAGTGCTTAATTAGAATGCAAAGGTTTAGTAACAAAAGTGATTTATTTTCCTTTTTGTCAGTCTCTGTTCTCTGGACAGCATGACAATAAGGAACATTCAAAGAAGCTGAGCATCAGGACACTTTCTCATTTAAAATAGTTCCTGGGATTCATAATTTAGGTGCCTGAGACAAATCTGTGCTGTAAATTTCAAGATTATC
Source organism: Phylloscopus whistleri (assembly GCA_017589585.1). Classification (NCBI taxonomy): domain Eukaryota; kingdom Metazoa; phylum Chordata; class Aves; order Passeriformes; family Phylloscopidae; genus Phylloscopus; species Phylloscopus whistleri. Next base: position 2,150,771 of record JADMLD010001394.1, read on the forward strand.
AGTCAGAGAATATGAAACAGCTACAGGAAAAATAGAACATAGGGAAACATAGATAAATTTTAAGCACAAAATGAAGATTCGGGTTAGACAATAGGGACTGGTACAGGGGAATTGTTAAACCATGTCACAGGATCCCTTTTTCCATTTTTTAAAAAATTTATTCTATAAATATTGTTTATATTTGCTGGTATGCTTTTGGTTTTTGTTGTTTTTTTTTTTTTTTGAGAGGGGTTTTTTTCTATGGTTGTTGTTTGTTTGTTTAAGGTTTTGTTCTTGTTTTTCCCACAATAATAAGTGTAGATTTGGAAGAAAGGGGTGGAGAAAGATAAAAAATCCTTATTTAAGTTATTTTCTCTGCTCAAAATCAATCTTGAATTATTCATAATAGGAATGGGAAAGGAAGAAAAGTAGGAGACCAAAAAATGTCAAAGTTCAAATTGTGTCATTGTGTGCAAAATCCTCTCAAACAATAATGCTAAAGATAGGAGTAATGTTGGTGGGAATGCTGCAGGGAGAAGGGTTCCTTTCTCTGTGTCATAAACTAATTCCCTAAGCAGCATCAGAATTCAGGCTGAAGTGGAATACAGGTCTGTTCTACTCTAGCCATACTTACAGAACAAGTGTAAAAATAATTTTAGAATACCTGTGGTCTAATATATATGTTTGTGTGTGTGTGTATATATAATTATAAATGTTTCTATATATGCACAAATATAGTATAGTGTATAAATCACACACATAATTAAGTAGGATGCAAAGTTTGCATTCTAAGTCAGCACCTTTCATTTGGTGCCTACACCCAGTTCCCCTCATTCATATATAATTGGCATCTTTAGAATATTTTATACTGGAAAAATTCAGTTTGCAAGAAAAAATATTATATTTTCTGCTTCTGGACTTCACAGACCTTTTCAATTTACCCTCCTCACAACCAGTTTTACCTTTGCACAATTTTGCTTCTACATCCCACTGCCATCTGGCCTAAAATACTCGCTAGCCTACACAGGCCCAATGTGCATAGCCACATCAGATTTCTTCTTGAAACTCCACTTGCACATCCTCTCTACTTTTGGTTGTCCCTTTGACAGCTGTGGACCCTATTTGATGCTTTTAAAATAGTTTTTATTAAGCATATCTTTTTGTTCCTTATCTCACAGTTGTACATTTTACTGTGGTTACATTAGCTAGTAACTGGTGTGATTTTTGGCCCAGACAGAGGTATGAGAGATTGGGATCTTCAGCCTGAGTGAGTTGTGCAGTCGCATGTGACGGGGGCTAATTGGTGACCAGCTGCATAGAGCAGGGAAGAGGAAAGTCAATAGATGGAAGGGATAGAGCACATACATCCCCTCTGTGATTGCATTTGGGGTGAGAGTGAGCATCAGAAACATAGAAGCTAGGGCCATTCAATTATTTAGGGCATCAGAGATGTCTGCAGGAAGTGGGATATCTGACACAGGGCACAGTGGAGACAATACCCTTATGGAATGGCACCTGGATACCAGGCAGAACATGCCAAGAATTTCAAATGAGAGCAGAAACCTGAGTTAAGTGACTGAATTGGTAATTTAAGGTCATTTACTGACAGTATACATATATATGTATACACACATATATGGATATAGTCAGTACATATATGTGTATGTATTTATATATGTATATGTATGAGTTGGTGAAAACTCAAGATACTGTTAAAGGACTTTGCATGGGCATTGGGGCAAGGTTTCACATTGGTGTAACTCATACTGCAGGCTGGCAGATGGGAAACATACAAGAAGAATATTTTTGCATGTTTGCACTGCTCCTACTTGAGGGGGATTGCAAACATAATACATTTATGAGCCATGATAAAGAGTTCTGACACAGTAAAAATAAAGCACTTCAGAGAAAATAAAAGCTAAGATGAACTCAGGGCCAATTTTCTGTAGAGAGAAGAGAACATTTTATATCTGTCTGAAAATGCAGAGCATGGGCACAAACCTGAGTATTTTTAACTTGCAGTACATCAATTATTTTATGTTAACTGTAGAGGTGCACATATTTTCCCCATAGAAAATGATTGGTAGGTTGCCCTAAAAAGGGCTGAGAAACTATTCCCCATAACTTCAGTTTACGGTGTTAAAGGACTATGCACATGGGGGATATTGTAGAGTAATGAAAAAGAAGTACAACCTATGCATGACTGCAATGGTGGAGAATGCAGAATATGCAACTGAGATGGTCCTGAGATATCCTGACTGACCCAAAATCTCAGTTTGCTGGAAATCAGTGGTGTACAAACCCAAACTAATAATATTTTGCATGGAAGAAATATTTCCAAGTAGTGAAAGTCCGTTTTCTGTAATTGTTCCTGTACTCTGCAAATACTGATCTCTCACTGTTTTTGCTGACTTCATGCATTTCAGCTATTTCTAAAAATAAAAATTCCATGTCAAAAGTTTTTTTTTCCCTCTCTGAAAAATTTTCTACATCCCTTAAGAAAATTGAAGCAACTGGTACATTTTTCTAAGCAGCTGATACTGTGCTTAGGTTTAAACCCATGCTACAATTTGCTGTATTCCTTTTAGAAAAGTACTTAAGTTTTCCTGAATTCAATGGGATTTGGGCTCTTACATTGTTTCCTGAATTGGACTCTTTCTGATAGTTATTCAATCGAATGCAAAATCTTTATTCATGCCTCTATAAAACACATCAATTTTGAAGCTAAAATGAGCCACCAGAGCACACAGTCCCACCTGCTCCGTAATAAACTGAAGAACTCACCCAGATATGCCGATGTAAGGTAAAACATATTATATAAACTGCTAGATTAAAAAGAACTAAAGCACTTAAGCAGCTGAGGAAGCAGAATCTCATTTTAACATGATACATTAGGGCAATATGATATTGATATAAAACACAAACCGTACATGTAGCTCTTACTCAAGTAGCAAGGCGTTTTCAAGCAGCGGAGAGTAATAATTCCTGGCTAAATGGAATATCTTTGCACTTTTTAAGCATTAGGGAAGGAAAGAACAGAGAATGATGTAGCCTAAAACTCTTTAGTGGAGAGATTTCTTTCCAGATGCTACTGCAACTTGCTTTGGGGATCAAAAAATTCCCAACTGATGCAACATTATTTGATGAGCACTTCTTTTTTTCTTCAGATTCTTCTTGAGTACTCTGTATGCATTGTTACAGGATGAGATCAGCTTCCAGTTGTGCAATTAGGAATGTGAATAACATCTGCCACATTTGGTTTGTTCACTCATGTGAACACCCAAGGGAGTAAAAGACGTGGAGGACTGCTTTGTTTGGAGAAGGGGCAAGGTAACATATTTCATAATTTTATCTCTCCAATAGCTGAGGTTACATCCTTATATTAAAGAAGGCAGTATGAATAAACATACTTTGAACTTGATGAGAAAATAAAACAGTTTATGGAAATCTCTGTTATTGAAGGTTTTTATGACTCAACCTCAGATCAGTCCCCTTCATCATCATTTCATCAAAATAAATGGGAAAATTTCTGAAAGAGTAGGCAATTTGTCCTAGTGCCAGTACCACCTGTTTGGTACATATTGCCTTTTTTTTGTTTGTTTTTTTTCCTATGCTGTAAAAGCCTTGTGGTTCCATAAAGATAAAATCGAGAGAGGTAATGAGTTGAAGTTATAGACCAGAAATTCCAAACTATTAGCAATATTGGCACTCTATGCCCTTTCCACAGAGTCAGTAAACAGGTTAAAGAGAAGTTGCATTCCATCAGGATCCATAGCTTTTCAATTAGTGCCAGACCCTCCATTGTTTCAGGAAAGCTTCCAGAGGCAAACAGGATTACTCTACTGGAATATGTATCCTTCATACTCATTAATTAATGGAGAAGAAAATGAAGAAGGGGAATGTATTCCCACATGAGGCTAGCTGAACATTAGTTTCTACTTTCTTCTTTTGATATATTTTCTAACCAGTTAAAGTGTTCCAGCTTCTAATAACCTTTTCTCTATACACACTCACATTGTCACGACAAAACATTAATCAAATAAGTCCTAAATTTTTACTGGAAAATCTTTTCAATATTCATCTCATTTCCAGTTATACAGAATCAGTTATGAAAGCACAACACTCAGATCAAAGCACAGACATCAACCTCTGACAACAGGTGAAGTAGTAGCTTTCCTGCATCTAGTGCTCTCAGAGGTCCATCCTCCAGTACAGGATACAGGAAGACCTGAAGGCTACATGCACTTCTTCTCAGGACAGAATATGATGTGCAAATATGATTCCATAATAAAATAAAAAATGTTTGTGTGAGTTCTAATTGTTGTCTACAATTTTCATGACAGCCTACTCAGTGCAGGTGGACTTTAAATGCCTTTGTTTCAAGAGTTATATATATACATATATATATGTGTGTGTGTGTGTGATATATATATGTGTGTGTGTATTCCTAATACTTCAGTTAATGATATCATCAAAGGTTTCCCCTGCAATGATATTTTATTCTGCAATGCTGAGCTCTGCCTTTTCGTTTTAGGCTGCTTGGTTTCACTGGATGTGCTCTCCAGCCTTTCAAGTTTATTTGTATTGGGCAAGAAGCCAATGATGTTAATGCATGGAAACCAGGTAGCTGTCAGGACTATTGCAGCAGCATATCTAATTTTGTTGTATTAAAGCTGTCACAAAACATTAAGTAAGAGATTATATAAAGTATGTCTAGGGCAAATAGTTTATAATGTAATAAACTAATAAAATTTTGAACGAGTTAAAACATGATCCCTTTTATGTTTTTTTTTTCTCCATGGTTTTCCTGCTTTGCTCATGTTATTCCCCATTCTTTTCTAAATCATTGCTGAAAATCCAAATGGAACTGTGAACACATGTCTGTCTGTCTATCTATTTATACACATTCAAAGTTTTTTTCCAGTAATGCCACAAAGATCCTTTATGCATTTCTGCTCCTCTGGTTATCTTTTTAATGCTCCTGGGGAAGAAAATAACTCTGACAATCTCAGTGTTCTTTGCCAACGGTGAAGTTTTAATCCTGCTTACGTCTTCCAGATGTTAAAGCAATACAATAAAATCACAAATGGAGATAGTTCTTTGGCCCTAGAGTAGCACAAATACATTTTTAGCTCCATTTTATGAATAAAATATTCATCAGTAATAGAGTGTTATGCCATGTCCATTTCAGAAAATAGAAGCCACAGGAAACAGCACATTCTATCTGAAGAGATGTGGAAATGGATAGTGCTGACTTGATAGCAAAGATGGCACTGCTGTACACAGTCCCTAAGATGTCTCTAGAGGTAATGATTCTCCATGGAGAAAAAAAAAAAATCAAGATTTAGACTAAGTAATTGCAGAACTATGTGTATGAGAGAATAAAGCAAGATATCAATAAATTTACCTGGACTATTGAGCTGTCCTTGCCATGGTTTTAACATGAATCGTACATCCTGGTCATTTACATCTCCCATGTGTTCCTTAATCTGAAAGACATCTGGAGTGAAAGTTAAAGAAAAAAACAATCAAGATGCCACATATCTGCACCTCACTGTCTGCCCCTATGCTTCACCATTAAAAATAAAGATACTCTCAGTGCAGAAAGTGGTTAACAACACTCATCTCTCTCCTAATTGCTGCTCCGTCCATCTTAATGAACTAACTCAGGCTTTTAGAAAATGTGAATACTTTCCTCCCACAAAAGCTAAATGAAATAAGAACTGTGATAAAGTGATTGCTCCAGACTCAATACAGTTGTGTTTTGCTCTTGAATCTAACATGTCAATTTAGCTTGATTAACCATGATGTTAGGGTCAAAGACATATAGTAGAACACGAAAGGACAGCTGTCTACACAGTTTCAGTGGGACAATGTTTGCATGAAAGACCCCAGGTGTGGTAATATTGCAGGTCTTTCAAAGAAGTTTCTACTCATCACTGTTCTCTGAAAGGCTTTCTAGGCAAATTTCTTCTAACTCTCACAATTATTATTAATGAAAACAGTATTGTTCTTTCCCTGATTCACTGGCATGTTTTTCCTGGCTCTCTTATACTTAATTTCAAAAAGGAGAGAAGGTTGTTCTCAGTCTTACAATAAGGGGGTGGGAATATTTTTTTTTCCTGTCATGCAAACTGCGATTAATAGATAATATTTAAAAAAAAAATTGCTAGCTACCACTTTCTTTTTGTCTGAACATAGAAACTGACATCTGCTGCATTTGCTGTGAAAGAGTGAAGACTAAAACTATGTTGAAAAGTAAGCTAAAGAATAACTTATTTTGAGTCAGACTCTGTTCATTGAAAGGATTCTGGAATCCAGGAAACAGAGGTGGGAGAAGGGAGGAGGATGGAAGGGGTAGGGGGTGGGGAGTGGATTTTCCCTCCTCCATCCTTCCTTCAGTTCCCTGATGACAGTACTGACTGAGAGGCAGCTCCCGATGAAGGAGTGGTGATCAGCTCTAATTTGCCCCTATTTTTTCCTGTCCCAGAGAAGTGAGACAACCCAGGCTGCCAAAATGTGGCTCTAGAGTTCCCCAGCATAAGTCAAACTGTAAACCTTGTAACATAAAGTTGGGCTTTAAAAGTGTGAAGAAGATGCAGGATGAGCCTCTGGTGGAGATTTCTGATGTGTAGCTAATGCACTGTAATTTCAGTGCCATTAGACTTGGCACAACTGTGGCTCCAAGCTGCTCATACAGATTGCCAATAGTGTAAAGGTACAAAACCAGACAATCAGAAAAGAGATAGTAAAAATAGTTTTCTGTAGAAATGTAGTCACCTGTAACATTTTTAAACAAGACTCTTTTCAGATCATTGTTACTAACCTAATGCAGTTTAATTCAACCTATGCACAAGGACCCATTAAAAATACAGAATTTAGAGAATTCATGGCTAGAGTTAGATTCTCTTGTGCAATTTCTGGGGAAACCCAGAACTTGAAGTTACTTTAATTTACCTACTCAGTTCCAATAATAGTCTCCTAATGGTATTATCCAGGCAAAAATTAATTTCATATGTATATTTATTTTTAACTATTTTTACCCAAACATTTAATAAACACTAGATATCTGGAAATTGTATCTCTAGGCTTGAGAAACACACTCAGCTGTACTAATTCAGTTGAATTGTTGGCTTTTGAACTGAATTCAGTACCAGAAAACTGCTTCCAATAATGTAGATTTCAGAAACTAGAGGCATGAAAGTGTCTAACAAAGCTACAACAAACCTAGTATAAGGAATCATTGCATCCTGCTGCTGAAACAGTTAACAAGTAATTTGGCATGCCACTGGGAAGTAATTTCTCCTATTTGAGTGGGGCTAGAGCTAGCATTCAACCCTGAAAAAATATTTCATTCAAAATACTGCTCATAGATTTTTTTTTTATTTAAAAGAATTCATAAACCATAACAAAGCTTTTTTCTGCAGAAATATTGCAATGGAAAAAGGGACTTTTCATCCTGCATTCCCTGCCATTGTTGAGATTCTTTACGTTTTACTGTCAAGAAAACTGCATAAGTACTTGTTTAAAAGAAGAGGACTCAGTGAGTATTATAGAAGACTCTTGACAGTTTGTTTCCTTCAGGTACCATGATTTTACATTTGAATTTGACCCAAGTGATGTGCTGAGAAGTGTTCAGCTGATAAAAAAGAGTCTTCTGTGAAACTGTCATATTTTTGGCTCATTTTAATAGGCAGTGGTTTCATGTCAAAGAGACACTTCACATTTGTTACAATTGGCAGCATTGTTATTTTTTTTAGGAAGCTATAAAGCCCTGATTGGAGCTGCAGCAAGCTTGTCACCAGAGACTCAGACTCAAGCTCTTTCAGTTGTACAAGCCCTCTGCAATTTACTTGGCAGGAAACTGGCACGGAAATTGTGCCACTGAACTAAGAAAGAAAAACTCCTTAAGCTGGTCGATTTTTGGACACTCTCATGTTAACTGCTCAGACTGAGACCACTGCCTGGCCCTCATTACTGCATATGTGGTTTTTAGTTTGATTTCAGAAACCTAGTTTATACAACTGTGTTGTTTGCCTCCTGGTTGCCCTCTCATAATCCCCTTTTTTTTTTCCTTTGTTAGTGGCTATGTTCAAGCAAATTCAAAAGGCGGGAGCAGTAGTAAAACACGAGCCTGTAAACTTCATGAAAATGGATGTAAAGAGAGGAGAGATCCGAGTCAGTGCTCCCAGCGAGGGGCAGGCTGTGCTTGGCAGCAGGCTGCTGGCCAAACCTCACAGCAGCAGCGCTGGCTGGATAATCAGCCAGCACAAGGCTGGGGAGCCAGCTGTATCACTGCTGCTGTGGGTGAAGGGAGAGGGGCTGCGGAGGAGAGAGGAGCTGCTGTGGTTTGAGGGGGCAGCTGGAGGGGTTTGCTGGACAAAGGGTGTGAGTCAGGCCTTGCCAACCGTGCCACTCCCCAACAACTTCAGGAGAAGGAAGTTATATGCTGCTATAAAAGGAACATGAAAACAGAAATATTTTGGATTCAGCAGAAATAGGGCGGGGGGGGGGGAGAAAATCACCCAGATCTCTCTCTATTTCTGGCATAGTGTGCTCAATTAAAAAGAAAAGAGAAACAAAAGGTGCTGAAGGTTATTATCTTCTTTTGAACCTTGTTGCCTTTATGCTATAGTTTGATTTCCTGGGTGAGCAGTGAGCAATAAGAGACATAATTATTTCAAGAGAAAAATATTCATTTGAATTACAATTAATTCCTATACATGGGTATTATTTCTAAAGACGTGTTTCAAAATCTCATAGGTAAAACTCACTCTGAACATATTGCTACTAAGATAATAAGTCATCAACATGGTACAAGGCTTAGAAGTATTTTAAATAATAATATAAAATATAAAAATACAAAAACCCCCCAAAACTGCTGTGAAGCCAAAAGGTTTTCCTTTTAAAAATATGGGGGAATGAAATGCATTGAGAGGACAGAGATAAAAACCTGCACAGGCAACACACTTGAATAGTCTGATGCTAGCAACTAGTCCTTGCAAACCCTTTTCCTGCAGAGTCACTGCCTCCCATGGAGGCTGTTTGGGCACATCACTCAGGCAGAATCATTGCAGTTCACTGACACTTGGCAAGACAGGAGGGACTAGTTGGATGGCAGGAATTTACTTCCACTGCAGCATTTGGAAAGGACAAGCCTGCAGTCCTCTTGAATACTTAACTAATATACTTGGCAGCTCGTTAGGAAACCAAACAATGTCTCCAAAAATCTTTCCACCATTCTCTCTCATGACTGAGGTAAAATCTCACCAAACTCGGAAGTTTTAGCAGTGAACTTCAAGATGTAAATATAAACATTTGCCAAAACTCTGAAGGAGAAATATCTGTGCGTAAATTGCTACCATACACTCTGTGATGGCAATCCTTTACAAAAAATTTTCTCCTACTTAAAAAAAAAAAGACACTTTAACGTTAATATAAGCCATAGACTTTATTAACATTTAAAGTTAAATGCTATTATTAGGTTAGAATCACATACACATCTGCATGAAATCACTAGGAGTCTTTTCATTATCTTCCAGGATGAGATGATGAACTGCTGAAAGAGGAGGAAAGAGTTGTTATGGATCTCAAATTTCACACGTACAAAAAAAAAAAAAAAAAAAAAAAAAAAAAAAAAAAAAAAAAAGGAAAAAATATCTCACCATCAAATATGTAAGAAAACCAACGAAAAGTTAGTAGGTTGGCTGATCTTCTGGTCTGATAATATTTTTATAAGCTTTATTGTGAGCTTCACTGTAATTGATTTAAAGACTTGCAGGATACAAACCATAAACTCTTAGTGACCAACTGAGAATTTTCCTTTTGTTATTTAAACATCACATGACTTAGCTTTCATTAGCGAGATAGCTGTTTCAGTTTAAAAGTCCTAAACACAGCAAATGGGTGTTCTAATCTTATTCAAATGTTTTGAAAATCCTAATTCTCACTAATTGCTAAGCAAATGGTACGCAGCGCTAAAATAAAATGGTTTATAATACCTGGCACAATTCCCAGAAATCAAGCCATTTCACATCCTTGACGCACTGACAAATATGTTTTTGTTTTTTTCCCCTCAGTCAGTGTAAACAAACATTGTGGCGGTGGCTGGGGGGAAGGCGGAAGGTCTTAGGACTGGCTTTGTCCTTGTCTCCAGCACATCTCCAGCCCCTTGCTGCTCCCAAGCGCTTCTGCAGGTCTCCTTTCCCACATCGCTGCAGCATAAAGGGAGTTGGGAAGAGCGGCGTGTACACTTCATAGGAAGGTAATAAGGCATTGCGAGACTGACTTCACACTTCGCTCGTCTGTCAAGGGGGTCTCCCCTTCCCAACAATACCCCAATGTTTTGGTAGGCAGGCTCCAGCCCACTTAGCCAGCGAGGAGGCACGGGTGGAATGCCAGGTATGTCTACAGAGCAAAGTAGTGCAGGCAGCCTGACGCCAGGAGAGAATAGGCAGGTACCTATTGAGTTACAGGATTTCTACAAATCTAATCCACGTGTAACGTGAGACTTATTACAGAGTCAGCCTCTGCCAGGGCTGTGAAAAGTCTGGGGATATGAACAGCCCCAGAAACAATGATCCCAGTTAACTCGTTGCAACCCGACATTGGTTAACCAAAACTGGTGTCTCTTGTCCTTGTAATTTCTTAAAGAGTGATTATAAGCTGTATTTTATCAAGTATTTAATAGCAAATGCAAGAAATTACTGATTAAGCTCTGGGTGACACTGTCTAATGCAACGCTGTATACTACTAGGGAAGTTTATATTTATTTACCAAATTGTGTAATATATGCAAATTAAGCAGGAGCATTTAATTAAGGGAAGCATTTTAATACACCTGAAACAATAAAACCATTCTCAACAATAATACAAAGAGTAGAAAAAAAATATCAAACGTTGTTACATAAAAAAGACTCCTAGTTGAGTTTTTTAGCATGTTGGGAATAAGCTGCAGCAATTAAAAATTACTGTATGGTACAAATCTGCAAGGTTCTTCAGTCCCTGTTACTTTGAATGAGAATCCTGATAACTCATTTGTCTGCTCATTAGACATCTTTCTAGTCATGAACTTCTGGTTTACTTAGCTAATAAGCTTTCTCTCACATGATATCTTACCTGACTTTGACAAATAATGGAGCAGAGCCTTTCTCAATCAATTAATATTTAATTTGGATGCCTTTGGCCATAAAAAATAAAATTATTTTATATTGTTAAGGATTAAGGTTAAGGAATGCTTGAATTTCAAGAAATGATCTGCAGTTATTCAGATTATATTTGAAAGCCAGAAAGTAAGAAATGGTAATAAACAATGTTGAGTCCACGCTCAGAGCTGCACCTTGCAACAGACTAGTGATTTTGTTCCTTCCCTCAGGCTGTTTAATAGCTACATGACACCTTTAGAGAAGGTCAACTGCTATGGGGTCTGATATTATCAGTTCATCACTGATACCCATCTGGCTATTTATTGACACATATATTTTACTCTAGCAACCAAAAACAAACAAGACTTTGGAAGAATAGTGGCCCAGCCATCACGGAAGTTTCAGACTGGCTCAGGCTATGTTAAGAATCCTTATTTTCTCCAATTAGTTACCATTCTGTGATTTTATAAAATTGGAACTTGAGAGATCATTTGTAATTGTAGATAAGATTTCTCCTTGATGCTTAATTTGCAACGTAGAAACCCTTTGCTGGTTTTTTAAAATGAATATGAATATGGAGAATACATTTTATATTTTATATATTTGACCCAAGTGATGTGGAAAGATTCTGTGTCCTATTTTTAATGTTTTGTGTAATTTGAGAATATCCTGTATCTAAAATTGGAAAAAGTGGACAGAACACAAGGATTTTGAGATGTCTAATGATAAAATATGAAGAACAAGAATTGCTGGAACCATCTGGGTGCCTTTCAAGGATATTATCATGGGCCAGAGCAAAAAAGAGATTAAAATCTGCAGAAGTAAACATTGCAGTGTCATGTTTTGAGCACTAGAACATCCAGCATGGATGTAATCAATACTCATTGTTTGAAGTTTGAGGAAGGCAAAATATCTCCTAACAGGTTTCCTGGGAGCTGGCATGCTATGGAGGGTGCCATGTAAACCAACCAAGAGGAAAATACTAAAGATATGCCTTTATCTGTCTAGGATAAATTTTTGCTTAGCGGTAGCTGGACAACCCACTTACTCTGTACAGCCTGGAACAAAAGTTTCACAGCAATTTTCACACCTCCTAAAAAGATGAAATCTCTCCATTCAGCTTCTTGGACCTGCCATGCTAACTAAGGTTTTTAAAGCCATCCCCCACAAGAAGAAGCCTCAATGATCTTTGACTGTAAGTAGTGACAATCAAAGCCTGAGTAGAATATGACCTTTTGGAATATCATATCCCCTACTTACATACAATTCCAGTATTTCACCTATCTCACCCAATAAGAATAAAGCCACTTATTTCCTACTGACCAAAAAAAAAAAACAAAAGGTGATGAAAATTAAAGAAATTGCTTCTTGATTTTACATGGTAGCTGCAAGTGTTTATATTTTTGCTTTATTAAAATTTACTACACCATATGTCAACAGAAAGTTTAAACCTTATTTTCTGAAGGAAAAAGTTTGGACAAAAGTTTGATGCTTAAAATTTAGGTCGTTACATGGTGTCTCAGCTTGTTCTAGTGTTCTTTACTCCTCCTTTCAAGTAGTCTTATCCCTGCTTAGCCTCTGTGGTAGGTAAAAAGACATTGTTAATCAATGCTTACATTGTGTAACCCCCTCAGAAATAGCATTCAAAATCTGGAAAAGTAAGAATGTACAGGGTAATTTACAGTAATCTTCTCAGTACTATGGACACTTTTGATAGGAATGATATGCATCTGAAAAGGTAGAAACTTTTAAAACAGTCTTCCTGAAGCTATAAGCACATTAAATCAATGAGACTCTATGTTGCCTTTAAAAAATAATTAGCAGTAAGATGGAGAATTTCAGTGACCTCACCTAGCAGATTTCACCAAATATTACAAAATGCTATTTCGTATGTCGGATTTATAGCAACTTTGCCTTTCTCTTATTTGGTGGATGATATTTTGGGATTTGTTTTGGGGTTGGAGTATGTTTGTTTGTTTTTTTCTATTGGAGACTGACTTTATAACATTTTTACATTGACTTAGCATCAGGCTTTTAGATTTATGTATAGTTACACTAACATTAACATGTGAGTAAATATATTTAGATAGCCAGCTTCCTTCCTTCCTCCCCATAAGCCACATGTGCAACTGTTCATAAAGTGTCCATGCTAATCATCCAAATCTCTTACTCTGAAAGATCTGCAAAACAGAATTAAGAAATTGGAAAAAAAAGTCCTTTTTAGGTCACACTCCTAAAAATACTGAAAACATTGTTTTCATATCTCCATTTAAATTATTCTAGTTCTGTTCTAAATTTAATTTGTGTGTGAGATTATTTCTTTTTTCTTTAATAGCCTAGAAGAGATTTAAAATCTTGGGTTTATATTTCTAAGCCTCTTGCAAAAGCATAAATGATAAATCTCTTGCATGTTAATTCCCAACCCACAACATTCTCTTGCCTGAAAGTCTCTGGAACCTTTCAAATATGTACAAGATAATCCATAAATAACTCATTTAGCTATTATTCAAAAGACACATGGGAAATTTGTCTCTGTGACTATATTGTATAGTGTTGATGGTGAATGTAAATGCATTCCTTGGAAGAGGTGCATGATTGTCAGGTCACTGAAGCCCTGGTGAAGACAAGATGATCCAGGGATGCTCACAGCATCCCTGTGCTGGTGAGCTGAAGTAGTTGACTAACTACAAAGTAGAACTGCTGAAAGTGAAAGCTGTGTTAGTTACCAGAGCTGTTTGATAGCTGATTTTTTTTTTTTTGTGCTTTCCAGAAAATTCAATTAATATATCCATGTAAAAATATTCAAACTGAACATTTAATGCACTGGTAAGAAGCTAGGAATTTTGCTGCAGATTTTCTAACCATCAGTCTTTAGTAGTCTTTGAAAGACAATGAAGAAACCTGAGCCACTTGTATGATCATTGATAACTTCCTGCAGAAACATGTCTGCACTTCACAAGAAGATGCTTATGTGTCTGAAATACAGAAGACTGAAAAGCTTTTAAAAGTTAAATACATGTTTCTTATTTCTCACAGCCACACTGTAATTAGAAATGTAAGGGATGAGTTAATTATTTTGCAAAGCTGACAGCTACCTGTAACATATTTTCCCAACAATTTTCTCTGTTCCTCACTAAGGTTCCTCAAGGCCAAACCTCAGGCCCCAGATGGAAAGCCATCTGACGCAAAACAGCAGCTGGCCTTGCAGTCATCTCCGCTACCAACTCTTTATGCTCAGGCTTGGAAGAACAGAGCTCTGATCACCTGTGGCACAGCTGATGTTGGAGGCAGAGACCTTCAGAAACTGTTCCAGGTCAGTTGGCAGAATGTGTTGCCCCCAGCTCTGCACTCTGGTGTTCATGGATAGGTGGGCTCTCCTTGGAAGCCTGGTGGAATATGTGGGTGGACAGCCAGTTCATTTTTGTGAGCAGTCTCCAGCCTACCTGGCTTTAACCCTGCAACCATACACAGAAGCTAACTTTCAATGTCCTGATTTACAAGTCTGTTGTTAATGATTGTTTCTGCATTACTCTTGGCACAAATTTAGGCTCTCTGGGAGTTTCTTTCCCAGAAGTGAAACCAAAAGGTGAGACCAGTGCCAATGTTCACAAAAGTAACTCTTTTGTGTGATTCTCTGAAGTTGCTTTTGAGATGCCTGGGAAATATGTGTTTTCTTCAATATGCTACTCATGGCTTTAATTAAAAACCAAAGCCCACTCTCCTGAAAAGCTATTTTCAGTCACGAATGTTAAAGCAGTGGCAGAATGTAGTAGAGCTGGCTGTGAATTTCTTTAAAATGGATTGTTTATAGCTTTAATAAAGCTGTGTTGCTTGGAGTGTGTGCTGGTCTCTGGTCATGTTATACTGTGAACAGGTTCCATGACCAAGAAGGGAAAGGAGAGTCACAAGGCACTGCACCTTGCTTTGGAAAGTGTGTCAGAGCTCTTCACTGCTTTGGGCATGTGTACTGGTTTGACTGGGGTAAAGTTAATTCTCTTCACAGGAGCTGGTATGGGCCTGTGTTTTGGATTTGTGCTAGAAATGGTGCTGATAAAATGGGGATGTTTTAGTTACTGCTGAGCAGTGCTCACACAGTGACAAGGCCCTTTCCTGTCATCACCACACACCAGAAGCAAGAAGGCTGGGACTGCTTGGGAAGTTGGGACAGGACACGGCCAGGATAACAGACATCAGGGATATTTAATCTCATATGGCATCACAGTCAGTATAAAAATCTGGGGGAAGCAGGAGCAGGAAGAAGGAGGATGTTTGGAGTGATGGCATTTGTCTTCCCCAGCTACCCTTATGTGTGATGGAGCCCTGAGTTCCTGGAGATGGCTGAACACCTGCGTGCTGATGGTAAGTGGGGAATGAATTCTTTGCTTTGCTTCCATGTGAAACTTTTGCTTTCCCTATTTAACTATCTATATCTGTCCTAGGTTGCAATGTAAGATGTGCCCAAAGTATGTGTTCTATTACCATCTTCATGAGCTGTTGAAACCAGGTGGGGCAGTGTTTCCCTTGCCCCTCCCTCCGGGCATCTCCTGTTAATGGGCCATCAATGCCTTGCCCCATGACTCACAGGTAACTCCCTCTGGGAGCTCTCTCTGTTTAATGGGCAGTCAAGGACCCACTGCATGACTGGAGGAATGGTATCAGCCCACTGTGAGATGCTCTGCCCAGGGGGAGGAGCCAAGCATTCTCACCTGGATATAATCTGGGATTTGGGACAGCACAGCAGCCTTTACCCACTGGATTCCTGGAGGACAAGAGCTACCAGACCTTTCTACGGTATCACTGCTTCCACAAGACCACTTCATCTGGACTGCTACCACCACCCTCACTATCAGGGTGTCAGGTTGTATTCTGACTCTGTCAGTGATCTTTTATACTATTGCTTTTATTTTATTTTACTTTCTTTTTTCTTCCTCCTATTAAATTGTTTTTCTGACTTGGAGTCTCTCACTGTTTTTGCTTTCAAACCAGTGCAGTATCTCAACCCATGAGTTTTCTCATGTTTACTCTCTTCTCCACCCCACTGGTAAGCAAGTGACTAAGTGGCTGTGTGGTGCTTAGCTACCAGCTGGTAGGTAACATGATAAATTCTTAGAACTTGAAGATGGTCTCCACCTGTCTGAGTAACAGCCCAGTAGGTCTGTCTTCTTCAGATCATCCCATGGAGCAGCAAACCAGTCTTCTTCTATCCCAGACACAGGCTGGGCCTTCTGCAGCTGGGGTCTCTCTCCAGCTGTGCTGAGGGGCCTACACTACATATCTATCACATACCTTGCTTGCAGGATGCTGCTGGTATCCCATTTCAGCTCTCTTGAGGACCAATAGGTGCCAAGTGTACTCTTCTACAGAAACAAATGCCTAATCCATCCTTTTGCATGCATTGGGTTGCCTGCACACTCAGGCAGTGGCTGCTGCTGCTTCATATCTTCTGACTACTTTTTACCAGCTTTGCTTTGCAACTGTTGTCACCCAGCCTTCTTGTAGGCAGAGATTATGGCAGGATCAAATGATTCAAGGAACTGGGGAGCTCAGCAGAATGTCTTTCCCTAATCTAGTTGTGCCATCTCTTAACCCTGGCCATTTTGCTCAGATCCCAAGTCAGCTAATGCTCAGCTGTTGTGTCAGGAGTGCTGCCACCTGCCCAAGCCTGGCATCCTGAGCTGATGAGTGTCACAAATTGCCTCTGGCATAAATGAATGGGCCATCTCTCAAATTATTAGCCTGGAAAACAGCTTATGTGTCTTAACAGAATCCTAAAGATGGGCATATTGAATTAGATCTCCAACCTCAGCCTGGTCGGGAAGAATATTTGCAAATATGTAAGATAAGATCCAGCATTATCCACTCCTGAACGTAAGAAAAGGCAAAATAATAATTAATGTTGTGTCCCAGCATTTAAAAGGGTAGCATTTCTACTGCTCAGCCAACAGGAAAGCTTATTTCAGGGAAGTCATGATCACCACTCAGCAAACCTGCTCTCAGAATGCGTGAAGGTATTGGCAGTCTCCCAGAATACTTCCAGCAAGTGTTCAGAGCAGCTACTCACTACAGAGAGGCAGCTGGGAAAGGCTAACATAAAACAGTATCAGTGCATGAGCTGTGAGAAGGAAGTCTCTTGTTTATAAAGGCTTGTTGCAGTTTTCTTTCCAGGAGTGTAAAGGTTGCAGAAAATCTAACAGCTCAAAACCCGGAATGTTTTGTTAATTTATTTACTTGTCCATACCTACAGCTGAGTTTGGCTGGAGCATGATTTGCAGCTAGAGGGAAAGGCCATGAGTGAAATAGACATCTATGAGTGAAATAGATGTCCCTTTCTATTGAAAATAATGAAAACTGTTAGAAAACTGGAAATAATGCTACAGATATAGCGCTGAGGTCTGCTTTTATAGTGAACTAAATAATTAATTTTTACTCATACAGATTGCTTCATTTCCAGGCACAATTTAAAACTGTACAACAGTATGGCTTACACGCATTTGCAAGTTAGTCCTCCCATTTTTAATTTACATGTACAATGTGAAAAAAAATATACCTGATATATCTTTGCTTTGCTTCTTCTGTTCACCCTTTCACTAATCTAAGAAGAACAGTTCCTCCACATATGAGAAAACAAATTTTTAGTCGGTTTTGATGTCATGTTCTTAAGCATATGACATCCTGTCTTTGCTTGAGAGAATCTTTTTTGTAAGACAAAGCTACATTCTTTAGTGAAAACTAAACCAACACTCTTTGTTTCTCTGGGCAATACATTAATAAATTTATTATTTCCTGTGCTTACTGATTTCATTTATATTGTTACCAGGTTTTATTTTGGTAAGTAGAAGAATATTTATTTGTGATATATAAATATTTGAATTTATTTGCACAATTATAGTTACACTGAAAGCAACTCTGACATTCTTAGAACTTCTGTTACCATTATATTTTTCCCCTGATAAAACTCACACTGAATAAAATACATAGCTTGGGAGTCTATGCTATTCCCAAAAGCTGATTTTTTTTTCTTGGGTTACATTTTTATGCTTACAAATTGAAGAAAAGCAAACATAAATACAGAAAAAATGTTTTTAATGATGGATAGATATTAAAGGAAGCAGTTTATCCTATTATGCATACAGCTGATCAATCACATCATCTAAAAGTCTTTATGTGATAAGGAATTTTTTCTTTAAAATGTCTGTTGCAGACAAGGCTTTTGAAGAACTTAGCATTTAACCTGAATTATTGCAACTGGAACTGTTTTTTCTAACTGGAAACAATCAGAATTTTCTATCTGAATTTTATTTTTAAAAATATTTGGAATAGTACAACTATGGGGATGGTGTATAACGTTCTGGGCTATACGCAGGATCTTTACACCGATTTACAAGATTTTTCAAATGGGGATCCACATGGGGATGTGGCCCAGCATTTTTGTGCTGTTGGTATAAGTGAAGAGATGCTTCTTTAGGTTCTGTGGCAATGGAAAAGCCATGCCTTGGTCTCTCATTTTTCCTGTGTTCTGGAACAGACTAATATCTGCGGAGGGACAGGATAACTCCAACTTGTCCTTCCTACTTCGAGCAAAAAGCCCAGCTGCCCCAGGAGCCCTCTGTCACACCTACCTCTTTGTCTGGCAGCACTTCCTCAACTTCATTTGAAAAGCTGAAACCTCAGGTCTACCAGCTGGGGAGATGAATTTTATTTCTTCTGATAGCTCTTTCAGGTACCTCTGGAAGTGCTATTGACAGTGGCAAGAGCTTGGACCATTGTTTGTTTCGATTTTCTGCTAAGTACCTGAATTTAAACATTTTTTTCTCCTAAATAACAGGCTTTAAGACAAATACTTTAAACAAAATTCGAGTGTTAGCTTCATCTTTCTGTCTCTTGCCTGTGGAGAGAAACAGTTTTTCTGTGTAGCTGAGGTTACACTATTATATTTAAAAATAGTTATGTTACAAACTGAGTGAGGCACTTTTACTCTGAAATGTCTGGGGAGTATAAAAAAGCAAAACTACTCTTGTGTTTTAGACACATTTATAATTGTACATGCACTTAATTGCTCTTGCAAGTGCTCCATTTTCCCCACTTGCACATACTGATGGGCCCATAGCTCTGGCTCTGGCGGCTCAGTGGAAAGAAGGAGGACTAAAAAGCATCTGCCCTATATTTTAGAATTTATTCAAACATGTTTCTTATCAGTGATGTCAGAAAAAGTTGGAACTTAAGAAGTAAGCAGCTTTTGTCTGTCTGCACCTCTTGCCCATGGGAATGCTGAAGAACTCATGACATCCTCTAAATGAATGAGAGGTACAGTGATCCCAAAATGCTGTCTGGTTTGCCTGGCCTAATAAAGTAAGCTCTCCTACACATTCTAGCATAATGATTGCTGCACAGATCATAACGAGTCTTTGCTTGATCTTTCTATGTTCCAGTAGTTTGTTAAAATGCCAAAGATTACTTTAGGTTAAAAAAGATATTCTTTTAAGGACTAATGTCTTTTATTTTTGCCATTAAGACAGAGTTATATCATACTGCATCTTGCTGGATCTCATGTGACAGACTTCATTTTACCCAGTTCACAGAGAAAAAAAAAAATCTGCTTCAAGTGTAGATGTAATGCATTTAGTTCAGGTGACAACATACCATCCCATTTAATTCTGAAGGTTCTAGCTCCAGCCTAGTGTATTGGCTCAGGTGGCCACTGGCCCAGACTGGAGGGATGCCAGTGATCCCAGGACTGGTGATTCTGTGATCAGTCTCCAGACCATTTGTAATTCGGGTGTGATCAGGAAAACATAAATACATTTTCACCATCAGTATTTATTTATAGGCACAGAGTAAGCTCCTCTAAAAGGGAAATGCAGTTGCAGCATGTTCATTGGGATTCAGCAGCCAGCCAGCCTTTTGAGTGGTGCTTTATATATTGAGTAAATTTGTCTTTGACAGGCTTATGGCATTATGGAATCACGGAATGCTTCGGTTTGGAAGGGACCTTACAGACCAAAATTAACACTTTGAAATCCCTGATAGAAGCACATGCATGTGCATGTTTTTTTCTCGTCTTGTGTGGAAATAAAGGCAGTCTGAGGTGTTTCAGAAGTTTTAATACATTTATTTTCCTGTGTCTCCATAGAACAGCCAATTCTGTTTAACTAATTTCCTATTTCAATTTGAACAATACTGTGCTACTCAGCTGGGGATTTTAATTTTTAATTGTTAAAAATTAGCATCTAAATTTGCTTAAGTTTTCCCAACAGGAGTACTGCTAGACCATACTGAAGAAATTTTTGAAGAAAACTAGCTTCTCAGGGAGTGTGTAAGGTGGAACTTGCTTATATTTTGTACCTTCACAGTCAAAGTGGTGTGAGTTGACAGTCCTCTGAATTTAAATTTGTATTTTGATCAGTACCTCTCTTTTTGTGGACGGACTATTCTAATATGAAGACATAGGGCTTTTTCTCTTTAGCCAATGTCACTTTCAAAAATATTTAACCTGAACAAAGAAATACAAAAATGTTCACTCAAATTTGGACTAAGGGTGTCCAATTGAAAAGCCATAAATACACCAATATTACTGACAAAATTCTTTGAAAATACTCAGATGTGTTTCATGACTTAGAGACATAGATTGAAATATTAATGGACAATATTCAAAAGTGTATGTTCTCATGCTCTACAAATCCATTTGAAATCTTTTTAGGTTGTACTTTTATCAGAAACCCACAAACTATTTGACATAATTTTCCCTAGAGAGTATAGTGCAAATATTTCAACATGCACTCAAGAGCAAGAAAACATCTCTGTGCTGAGCTCTCCACATACCTTTCAAGGCAGTTTTATTTCACTGCTGGCATCATCTAATAATAGAGCAAGCAGCAACTGAGACACAAGACGTGAAACAAAGTCTAAGTTTGTGACAACCACTGAATCAGAGGCTTCATTTTTGCATTAGTGCCCACCACTGAGTGATCCTGGAAACTCACAGGCCTGAAACATTTTATTCTTTCTTGAAAAAAAAGTTTTGGATTGCTAGAAGGAAGCTCTGTTAGAGCATCTTGTTATCTACAATCTTCACTAATAAGTTACCAAACTTTTGGGTTTTTAATTGAATATCATCTTAAATAGGTCTTGTATAAAATATGGTGTTAACTTCATATTCCAAACATTGCTGTCAGACTGGACAGAATCATAGAATTCCATTACACTTTCAAGTGTTAGAAAATAGGACTCAGTAGCACTGGAGAACTTTATTACTGATCCTTTTTATTGAAAATTCTGCCCCAAAAGTACAAGTTAAAAAAGGATACTACAAAATTCATGAACTGTGTGTATGCAAGTATTTTCTTTCTTTCTTGTTTTTCTTGTTTCAAAATAACAGTTTAAACCAGATGGTATTATTTTTTCCATAGGCTGCCCTCCCTTTCTCCTCTGGTTACAGAGGGAATAAAAGTGCCCAGCTCTAGAATTAATAATACTTAAAACTAATTGAGTTACCATAAATTCGTTAACTTCAATTTTTTATCATCACTGAAAACATCTCTAAATTAAAGATAGGTAGTAGATAGGACTCAATTTTCACATTTGTGGAAATAGGAAGAGTTACTGACTTTTTTTATTGCTTCTGTATAAATGAACAGTTCCTTTTTCATACTGTGACAATCTTCTCTCATTTTGCTGGATGAATGTGGGAGGAAACAAAGGAGGCAGGATATAACAGACTGAAATGTTCCAAGGAGTTGGGATTTTATAAGTCATCATGGTGAAGATGAATTGGTAGGCAAAGGGCACATGAGATGGTCAAAGGTGGATATAAATAAATGGGATGGTTCCACAATTTATCATGCAGCTATCATCCATCCATACACGATATCTGTCCATCCATCTTGCTCCAGGATCTGGCTACACTGCTTGTATATCCAGAAAGATAGGCTGAATCACAGGAGAAGACACAAGATTGTAAATATGTGTCTACTCTTTCTTACACTAATCTTCTCCTGGGTCTCAAATGCCTATCTACTCTAAGTAACAGGATAACTGCATAACTTCTAGTTACTATTATGTTTAGCTGGTCAGGTCATTAGTCTGAAATCTTTGAAGACAACAGTTCAGTTAGAAAGACTAGAACTGAAAAATATCTAATTGAATGAGCACAGTTATACAGCAGGAGCTAGTACTGAGATGATTTGAGAAATGTTGTCTTTTCTAAGAGAATTTTAATACATTGCTGCAGAAAAATTTTAAATTTTTATAATCTCTGTCTCTGTTTGAATTTAAAGTGTTATTTATTATGTATCTATGGACAGTGGGACTATCTTTAATAGTCAAGCTCTACCAGGTTATCAAAATCTCAAAAAATTTCCCAAGTATCTGAAAAATATTTTGTTGTATACGATTAAAACACTCATTTAAAATTAGTCTTCAATTTAATTGCTGGAACCAAGGCAATTTCAAATTAAAATTTCAAATTAAATTATCTAAAATGAAAATAATTTATTTTTTTCACTTTCAAACTAACTGAAACTACTATTTCACAACTACTATTTTTCTTCAGTTTCAAAATTAAGGAAATAGTTCACTTTCAAAGAAAGTGCAACCTTAGTCAACCTTTATATGCAACCTTAGTCAAAAGTAAAAGAAAAAGTTTCAAACTAACTGAAACTACTATTTCACAACTACTATTTTTCTTCAGTTTCAAAATTAAGGAAATAGTTCACTTTCAAAGAAAGTGCAACCTTAGTCAACCTTTATATGCAACCTTAGTCAAAAGTAAAAGAAAAAATTGGTAAAAAAATCATCCAAACTCGTATAGTTGGGATCTACAATGACAATATGCTTATGGACTTACATGATTTTTTTGTAAACTACCATAGAATCCTAAATCTAAGCATTTAATTTTGGCTGTTTCTTTCTCATTGGGGAGCATCAGAACTGTCATGGGTAAATGGAAACAGAATTAAGTATATGGACATCTAAGGGAGTTAGAAGTCTGACCTCTAAAGGGTATGGCACAGAGAAATAGGAAAGATAGTGAAACTATGCTGCCAGGAGACTGTACTTCATTCAGATACTCTAATAACTCCCAGCTCAAGGACTCTTTTGTCAGTAACTTTTGCAGGGATTGCACTACCCCCCGATCTGGAGAGAAGTTAAAATTTTATTTTAGATAATTATAGCCTCATGTTCCCCTGTCTGTCTCATACCAGGAAATGAAGCTGTTTGTAACGGGCTTTTGGTTAGTACTAAGATGGTATAACACTGTTTCTAAGGAAAGCCTCCTTGGAAAATGTATTCTGCTTTTAAAATATTGGGCTAAAATTTTCAAACACAAGAGGTCACTGGGAGCTGAGCACTAATTCTCACATGTTATAATTACACAGTTCCAAAATCTGACCTAGGAATACTGGCCTGTCTGCACAACCCACCTGATGCCAGGACATGTAGGGAGGTCAGTGAAAATCTTTATAAAGAACCTGGGTACCTATTCTGAACACATTACTGTCAGCCTCCTAGTGCTGGAGATATTCTCTGGAGAATATCTAATTCCACATGAGCACCTGGAAGTCCATTTAATTCTTTAGGCAGACATTGGTACTAACACTGGAACTAAGCACAGTCACAGGTACCCCTTGCAGGCCCAGGTGTGCACCTTCCTTAGAAAAATCTATGCACAGCTGTAGACAAACTTTTAGATACAAGTCTGTCTGAGAAACTGGTATGCCCCCACTTACTGGGGTGTAAAAGAAGACCCATTTTCATTATATTTGGGAAATGATTTCATTTCAAAAATTGATAAGAGAACATAAAAAATACGGCTGACTACATGCGATCTTACATTACAGGAATGTTTTCCTCATATTAAGTAATACTATTTCATAACAGAAGACAGAAACCCAAGGATCAATTCATTTATAAGGACCAGCTTCAAACTTAATGGTCGACATGCCCTGACACTGACTGCTAGTTACTTGGAGTTCAACTATGCCCTTAAAGTGGATTCACTTTAGATTGCTTAGCTAATCCCTTTTGTTATTGTGAGAGTATCATGAGAGGAGGGAGGAGAAGGAAGGAGGGAGATGGTAATTTACAAAGTGACTCGAGCTTGCAAAAGTCTTTCTAGTCCAAAACGTCCTAAGGTTTGCTTAATATGACTTTGTGCACATTTAAATACTTAAATTGTCATTTTCAGGTTTTGTGGTTTTTAAACATAGCTGTTTAGTTTCTTATCCTTTTCTTTGGTATGGCTTTAATGAATGGATTATGATGGTCAGTTTGTAATGCCATGAATGAAAGATTTAGGACCACTAATCTTAAGAACACTGCTTGGCGCCAGTAGACAAACAATGCACTCCCCAACTTGTTATCTCAGCCATACTAAGCTTTCACTTCTTACCTGCTTTCAAAGACTGCCAGTTCACTCATGTAGTCCAGAAAGTATTAGGCACCATCTCCTCAAGAAGGTGTTTTGTGTTTCCTGATTTTTTGGAAGGGAGTTTATCACTTTATAATATCTTTGTCTATGCTGTATCAAAGTGGAACTGAAATACTTGCATTTATGAAGATTGAGCTGGTTTGAAAAATAAACTCTCAAGGTTTTAAAATAAAATACAGCATTGCTCTGGTATGAATTTTAAGAATTTCAGTTAAATTACTGTATTATTATGCATTTGTATTGTAATATTAATTCTTTTGAACACATGCTGTTTATTTGGAATAAACTCTACCGAAAAGAATTACCATGATGCACAGTAATGATAAAAGGGAGTGATAAAAAGGTGAATGTGGGTGCTCAGTTATACATTCCTCAATCTCTTATGTCCGTGGAACAGAACACACACCTTGAAACAAATGCATGCCACAATGAACGCTGTGCTTTTATCTCATTGAAGGTTCAGCAGTTTCTCAGACCCTTAAAACTTTGTCCATGAAATAATGTCTTCAATTTTTTTTTTTGATAATTCAGTGAATAGTCATAAGTTTTAATGAGTTTTCTTGCAGAAGTATGCACGGATGGGGGAACAATAATATTGTGCTTCTACGTATTTTACCTTGTTCAGCTGTAGTTGAATGCATATGGAAGGAAGAGGACAGGGTATTTAACAGTGGCAAAAAAAAAAGGCAAAAATTAAACTTCTTTGATGGGAACAAACTGCAACAGTATTTGGCTAGATATAAAACACCAAATTTTTTGCATTAATATTTATGTGAAAGGTGTTAGCTGAATAAATAATATACTACAAATGAATTCAGTACTTTGACTAACAAAAATTGATGACTTCCTTGACCAGGCTCTTGTAATGGATTTTGTGTTGATAAGTGTAAACTACAGGATGCTCAAAAATTGGGTGATGAAACTGCCATATGTTATTTCTGAAATTCAGAGGGAGAAAGAAGAGCAGTTTTACTTTATTATTTCTGTGAAAAATGACTGCAATTAAAATTCTTAAAATACAACCCTACTTTTAAAAATGACACAAACTTTACTATCCAGAAAAGAAGAGATTCAGAAACTCATTTGGAACATTTTTGAAGGTCATATTTTGTATTTTTTTCTGAAATTATTTTAAAATTACATTATTTTGAAAACCACAGGAAAACTGCAAACAAGCTGTTCAGATTTAAATACATAGATCATAATTTTGTATGGCCAATCAGACCCAATTTAAGTCCCCAGAACTGGCAGAAAGGAGGAGAAAAGGGCTTGGCAGGATCAATAGTTTATGGTATATATCTTAGTCAAACTGGTTAAGTTGCTGTGCCCTTCCCATTCTCCACCACTGTAGAACACATGATCATGTTCTGCATCCTCATTGCTTTCCATGAAACAAACAAACAAACAAATTAAAAAGCAACCAACCAAAAAAGAGCCAAACAAAAACACAAAAAACCAACCAACCAAACAGAAAAAAGAAAAAAAAAATAACCAAACCCATAACTTTTTTTCTTAACCTAATGAATATTCTTTTGGAGTAATGAAAATACTCTGTTTCTTTGCACCCTTTGTGCAATTTCTTTTATGCTTATTGATAGTTTCTGAGCTGAATAATGAAAGTGGAGAGAGATGCCATTAACTAGGCTTCATAAGTGGAATAGCGGCAATTTTAGAAGTACAGGAATTTTCAGCCCACCTATTGAAATGAAGGTTTTCAAATGGAAACGAGGGTAAAGCCCTATGGAGAGCCTGAATCAGGAATTGCTATGACAGATAATTTAGAATGAGAGGCAGGGAAGGTGAAAGAAACAGATGTCAAGTGTTTATATTAAGCCTTATTAAAGGCTACATACCCAAATCACCTTCCCTAGAATTTTACCATTAAACATTAATGAGCCAATATAGGTGTTATTATGAATCTTCTGCAGAAATTATCTGGCTATAATAATAAATTATTAATATTGCAACTCTTGCTGAGTAGTATTTAGACATACAAATCCTTAAAAGGATTTCATGAGGCATTAATATAATTTTATTCTATCTGAACAGCTGCAAAAAAACCTGTCCTGTAGTTACATCAGTACCTATGATGGTGATGCTACCTCAGTAAACCCTGTGCTGTGGTCTCTGTCAGACTGAGATGTTGTGTCTGTGTGGGCTGATGGAGGAGTGTGCTGATGGAGGAAAAGGAAACAATTTGGGGACAGAGGGCTGGCTGTCCCAAGGCCATGGTGACATGCACACCAGCATGGCTGTAAGACAGTTTCTTAGGCCTAGGGCAGATTTCTTGAAATGTGTATGTGACATTTTTCACCCTTGTAGGCTGCAGGTAGTAGTTTCTTCCCTCATGCAAGTAATGAGAAACTCCTTCTATTAAAACTACACTGTACAGCACAAAAAGAGAATTGGTATCTGGGAATATGTGCCAAGTTGGCTATAACTTTATTAATTATTAGGGAGCTATTCAACATTAATATTTCCTGCATATAAAGTCACATCACATAAAGTCACATTTCCTGAATAGAGCAAGAAAAGTAATTGAGGGAGAACAAAATTTTTATTTAGTCTGTTTCTAATTGGCTATTTTGTTTGTCTCATTTCAAGCTGTTTTGCATTATAAAATGTTCACTTCTTAAGTATTCACCAGTGTGAAGCCTACTGCCCAGTTCTGGAAGGCTGCCACAGTGTAGGAATTGCCATACAGGTTTGGACCTAAAGCTGATCCATCTTCACAGCTGTCTTCAACTTCCTCACAGTCAGCATGTGTTACAGAAGTGTGAGAGTATGTTCTGATTGCATCATTCCAGCCTTGGGAGCCAGAAATTGCATCCTTGTACCTAATGTCTTTACCAGGCTTTTTAAGTTACTTTGTGTATTTTTTTTATTTTTTATTTTAATCCTTCAATCATACCATTGTGAGCTGAAGCAGTTTTCTGCCCCACCCTGACACTTATATTTCTGATATTTTTATAGTATCTGGACATGTTCTCTGCTATTTTTTTCCTAGGTTTTTTTTTTTTTTTTTTTTTTTTTTTTTACTTGTGTTTAGCTCCTATTAGCACCCTGTACTGTTCTTGGGGAGGAAGCTATCAGCCAAGACTCCAGTTCCTTCAGTTAAAGGAATAAGAGGTGTGGAGACCATGAAAATCTTCTCACTGTTTCACTGGCACCTCAGTTCAACATTCCAACTCCTTAGCAGACAGCCAACATCTTGACATCCAGTTCCAGTTCTGATCTTTCTAGAGGTAATACATTCTCACAGCAAAAGGGTTCACTTCCAAACTGGGCTTTGACATGGGCTGATTAGAGAATGGACAATCTATTTTGCCATGTGAGAGGAGATGCTGAAAGTTCCTTTGCTTAGTCTAGGAAAACAAGAGCCCAGCATAGAACATTCCAAGATGATATAAAATATCAGAAATGTAAGTGTCAGGGTGGGGCAGACAACTGCTTCAGCTACACGATGGTGTGATTGAAGGATTAAAATAACATACAGATTAAGCACAATTTCTCTCTAGTTTGACTGCTAAAGAGAAAAAATACCTCACCATTCAGTAAGGAAGGGGTTTTTAAGAACCCCTGGGAATATCTACATAGTTTGCTAGCGGGACTTCAATTTCATAGGCAGTTAGATCACAACCTTACTGCAAAGGTTTCCCTCATAAGGAAATCAAGCTGCCATGTCCCTTTGTTCCTTTCCTTTCCTTCACATGTGGTTTGGGCTGGGAAGTCCAGCCCATAGGTGGCCAGAGTCCCATTGTTGTGTTTGTGGCACATGTAGCCATGAGCTATTCAGCTGATAAATCAGGCCTCTGTATGTAGAAATTATTAAGCGTCTTTTTGTAGAGCTTGATGTCAGTCAATCACAAAAACACTTCTTCTTTCTTGAAGTTCAGAGAGGTTTGAAATCCTAAATGAACTAAGGGAATTCCTCCTCCAAAAAGCCGCTCCATCTGAGATGGTGAGCTGGAATGAGCAAACACATTGACATAGGTGTAGAAATGCAAATAAACAGGTTTTCACACAGTGCTTGGCAAGCAACATTGGTATTTTATTGCATAATCCCAATTTATGAGTTTTCCATTTACAATAAAGAATTACAGCCAAGTCCATCTTAATATGCCATAGATGGCTCTCTTCCTGAAGAAAATTCACATGCAGTTTCTGTAAAGAACATTGTCCAATTTTAAATTCATTATCATGCTTTTAAACTCATGGTCAAACTTGTGCTCAGACTTACACCCCACAAAACATCCTGAATTTGTGGAAATCTTGGCCCTGTCTCAGAAAGGCATTTCAGAAGGCACAAATGACAATCAAAACAATATTTTCTAAGATATGCAATGATTCTCTCATAAAAATGATCTTATTTTACTGTCTTCTGCTGATGTTATATGAGTACAATCACTGGTAATAAAAGAACAGACAAAAGAAACCCACAAATTGCAGTCATATATTTCTGCTTGGCTCATAATCTTGTTCATAATCTGCCTTTTCCCTAAAAGTGCACAGGCTTCTAGCAACTAGAACAAAAGCAAATTTTACAAGTGGTGCTGAAAGGTATTTAATACTACCCAAATTCTTAAAAAGTTATATTCTTCCACCATACAGTAGGGATTTATAATCCAGAAGTCACTGAATGCAGCATCTAAAATCTACTCCTAACTGAAATACCTGTCAAATTGAGACAAAAGCCACTTAAAACTTATACTGGCTGCTGTGTCCCCCTTTTGTTGAGAAGGAAGTAAAAGGATTCAGTCAGTGCAGGAAAATTAAACTATGGTGTGAAAAAAATTATTCGTATATACCGCTGAATTTCTCCCTTCAGACTGAGTTCGTAGTTCTGCCAACTGTATACAGCATAGTATATAAACTGTATAGCTAAGGATGGGGAGAGAGGAGAGAGAATTGCGTTTTTGGTCTTGAAGTAATACAGATGTATGTCTAGGGAGTATGTACACTATATTCTAAAATACAAAACAGTGGAGGAGACAAGGGGAGGGAGGAAAAGAGAGTCCTTACAGATTGGTAGTTACAGTTTGTTTCAGATTAAATTTTTTTTTTTAATGAAATTGTAGTTGTGAATAGTGACTGTATCCTATTCAAGGGCATTTTAAATTTCCTTGCATTAGTATTTTTAAAGCTATAATTTACAGCCTTATTATTTTTAACACAGTTCTGATTAATCACTGATTGAATGATAGTAACATTGACTTGTCAGGACACAACCTATCAAATATTATATAAGTAAAATTTCTTCTGTATAACAAAGGGGTTTCTATTTCAATACAAGTAAGTACAATTTTGCCAATATAATGGATAATAAGTAATTATAACAGCTGGTGTGACCTTTCTGAATATGTGCCATTTAATAAAACCAATAAACCATTAAATAGTTTTTAAAAAGCTTCATCTGTGTGGACATATTTTTAATATAAGAACATTATGGCCATAGCTACTTATAGAAGGCATACAGCTTCTGTCACTAGAGCAATAAAATTGTAACTACATATTTGTTGTTCTTGACATGAAACATTCTGGCAGAACATAACCTTCAAGAGATACCTACCTTGCATCTCCTTTATCTTGCTTCTCTTCTTTTTTCCTAATATATTTAGAAAAATCTAATGCAGTGAGTGATTGCAAAACCTACCAGAATGTAGATTTGCCAAGAAGTATCCAAAACTTGGCATAACTGGTTCCCACAAGTGCAGTAAACTTCTGTTTATTTTGTGTGTGTGTATAATTCATATAGACTTTACAGCAGTTTTCTGTTTTCCCTTTTCCTTTATTTCCCACTAGTAAAAATATATATTTAACCATCTGATCAGTGGCAGAAAGTGCTTCATTTCCAATATGGTGATTTTTTCCATCTGTTTCATTTTTTTTCATAGGAAACTGTTAGCTGATATGTGATTTACATTCTTTTACACAGATCCTTATTCCTACCTGTTTTGTTCTTGAACTGAACCATGTATATATTAACTTCCTTCTACTTTCTTTATCTTCAGGGACTTAGCATAACTAAATGATAGGTTTCAGAGTGCACTCTTACCAGAAAACTCCAGACTGCCTTTATGACACTACCACAACAGTTTGGTAAAACGAATTTTATGCCTTGTAATGACTTCTTGACTGCTCTTGGAGAGTTCACTTTCTGAGTAACATTACAATAAAATCTTATAAAAGAAAGCCC
Source organism: Phylloscopus whistleri (assembly GCA_017589585.1). NCBI lineage: Eukaryota > Metazoa > Chordata > Aves > Passeriformes > Phylloscopidae > Phylloscopus > Phylloscopus whistleri. The sequence continues at coordinate 2,181,515 of JADMLD010001394.1, forward strand.
CTTATATTTCCTCTCTTAATGAACATTTATGGTAATGAAGAAACTTTACCTGTCATGCCATCAAACTATGCCTGTATTCTGACATTATGTCTGAGATTACTGCTTTGCAGCTTGGCTCAGAGCATGATTTGCTCTGCGGGTAAAAGGACGGATAGTCACTCTGTTGTCAATAAAGTCATTTCTGTCACATTAAACTGCATCTGAAGTAACCCAAATATCTTCTGAGTATTTACTATATAACTCAGGAACTGTTATTGTACAATCACGTTATGTTTTATGACCTAATTGACTTATATTCTTGATGGAAAGGCTGTTTTCAGGAGCTTCATTTCAGAATTGCCTCTGCTTACTCAGCAAATACAGGATATGAACAGATGGCCTAGTACCTGAAATTTTGCAGTATTTTAGGATCTTACCATCTCTTCCTTATTTCCTTCCTGGTTTTGTTTGTTTGTTTTTTCCTCATCCAACAGGGAAGAAAATAAAAAACACTTTTTCTCTCACCAGTTTATGCTTCTTGTATGCTTTCTGTTTTTCAGTTCACACAGTAAATGTTTGAATGAGCTTTGAAAGAGCTCTCACATTGGGTCTTCTGAAGATAATTATATTGTTACAGAAGCTCTGCTCATTCTGAGATCCAAATTGGCTTTTCTGAAAACTTGGTAGGTAAGCAGTATGGAGTTTTAATGTAACTGTTCAAGAGAAAGTGCTTTTTTGCTAGTGCCTTTTAAAACTAAAACGGTAAAGCTCTCCTGAACTGTTCACTGCAGCTCCAGTTACAGTTCTAGAGTTAAAAGCTCTAGTTATTATGGTATTTTTGCTTTCTAAACCATCCTTGAAGTTTTATTAACATAGTGTAAATACTTTTACAGTCTTTAAAGCTACCTCTGCTTTATTTTCTGTGTGTTTATTTCTCCTAGATGTAAGGCTAGTTAAAAATGGAATTGTGACTTGGAAAGATAATTCAGTTTTTATTTCTAACCCCCAGTTTTAAATTACTATACTCTTGAATAACAACATTTTAAAGGCAGAAAAAGAAAAACCATAGTCTGCATGTGGTACTGAGGTTGAAAATATTTTTTGCAAAAAAAGGAGGGGGAAGGGAGAAAGGAGGGAAACAGGACTTTAGACCAGGTGTTTTACTTGAGACTGACAACTGTTTTTAAAACACTGCTGACCCTTTAAGCCTGTATCCTAGCATAATATATGTTTATGTGATACATTGCAAATAGAAAAAGAGAAGATTCTCTAAATATTAGACTAAAATGGGAACTAACTTAGACAGAAATATTATAGCGAGATTTACCAAACAATGTCTGAAAAAAATTACTATAACTACTACAATGTCATGACAGAAGTGGAATAGTTCTGTTTAGAAGGACATTTTTTCCATATGGGCTTGAACTGAAGCTTACTGAACTCAATGGAAAGACTCAAGTTTTAAATAAAGGCCCACACGAGGTGCCTCTAGCAACTTAAGGCATTCTAAATTAAATAGCTTTGGGGCTTTATTTTCTCTCTGAGCCGCAGCTTGTCTTAACTTTCTGTATTTGCTAATCTCATTACCAAAGTAGCATGATATGTGGGGATTTGAGAAACTTTTAGATGTTATCGCTCTACTCAATGAGGAAAAATAACATCTAATTGTTTATAAATTGAAAAAGAAGTTTTGAGTAAGAATTAAATCTCCACGGAGTGAAAATAATGGTTCTCACTCTGCATGAAACAGATTGATTTACAAGAATTTGTTCATGCAGAAAGACAACTGGTTCTGCAGCTGAGGGGTTAATTCTGACATCAGTGAACCTAAATTTCAGTGCAGTTATGATGAAGAATGACCATTATTTGGAGAGGGCTTTTACAGGAATGTCTGCTTTGGTGCGGGGATTCCTTGCTGTGGAAATGGCTTTTCTAACCCTTATGGGCTCAGTCCTGGAATGAAGGATGTTGGTTGTGGTTGTGATGATGACTTTGAAAGAAGCAGAATTTCATGGCCTCTGTAAAAGAGAGAGCTGCTAATAGAAACAAGCCTAAGAAGAGTACTATCCGTTGCAAATGCTCCATTAATGCAACTTAATGGAAACATAAGAAATTGTTATGAATTTCTTCCTTCAAAACGGTATATTTTCAGTCAGTAATATTTTACCGTACTCAGCAAAATTGACTCCAGTGGTTTTTTTTCCAGAACTTTGCTCCTAAATGTGCCATAAACATGCTGAGTCTCTACTAAGGAAAAAAAACATTCCATGACTGTGATCAAGCACGAGAAATAGTAATGCAAGTGAGGGAAACAGAATGAACAAAGAATTGGCCTGTGTTTGTTGCCCATTCCACAGAACAAGAGTGCACAAACCTCCCATCAAATTACTGATAATTAGCAATAGTTGGTGCTTCAGTAATTCATTACACATAAGACAAAAGAAAAATTCTATTAATTTTCCCATGTTTCTGACTTTGTGATACTGCACATGTACAGATACACACACACATAAAAAGTATTTTAAATATGTCATGTATGTTTTTCATAGGTGAATAAAGAATTCTTTTGTGTACATACATGCACAAATAGAAAAGCTGGCATGATTCTTCTGGCCAAACTTATACTGCTGTTGAAATTTTATCTGTTAAAGTTCTTAATTTTTTAAGTTTTCAGATCTGTGACTTTGATGGTGTATAAACATGGTTTTGCATTTATGTTCTTGTGTTTATTTTTTAAAACTATGGATTAAAAGAGGGGCAAGACAGGGGTTACATTAGTTCACTCACAGTCAGTACGGTTTCTGTAGGTGGTCCAAAGGATGAAATGCTGTGTTCAGTCTGAGCTGATGCACATCAGGCCAGCATGCATCTGGTATGAGCATTTTTGTCACCAGCAGTATAGAAGAGAGTGATCTGGCTGGTGCTAGTATACCAAACTCTGGAAAACAGAGGACTGTTGCATCTGGATTAACAGGCAATACCTCTAGAACAAGTGCCATATCTGTTCAGCTGCACACTTTGTGTGCATGGAAAGCCAAAGACAAATGAAAATATACTCTTGGATACAGCAGAGATACTAAAATGGATTTTTGAACCAGAGTATTTATGCATGAATATATTTAAGATGCCAGTCCCTGGGATGAAAGTGTCAGTCACTTCGTTAGCTTCAGAAGCACCCTCACAGGTGTTGAATACACCTCACTTTGTCTCTGCACAGCAGCCCCTTGAATGCAAAACACCATGCTAAAGTAAGTTTGTCTTGCAGGGCAAACTGACAGAGGAAGGAAGCAGGTGGTCACTCACCCTGTAAGGCACCATCTTAGCAGGTACTGCAATCCACACAACACCTCAGACCATGCAGCAGAAAGCCTGCAGATGCCCAAACCTGGTGTGCAGATCCAGTGATTGGATTGTGTGTAGGTCTGTCTGCCTGAAACACAGAGCCAAGACCAGACTACTGCCTTGAAATACATGTTAAAGCAGCCCTCAGTGACTAAGAAAAACAACGAAAGGCTTGGTTTTGCTCAAGTCAGCATTAAATCAGAGGAAGTAAGTGAGAAAAAGATGCTTCCCAGCAATAAAGCAAGTGTCAAAAAGAAAAACAGCTGCACACACACAAAATTCTCAGGCATCAAAACAGGCTTCCTCTTTGATTTCTCATTCCATCCCTTTTGGTTGGTAGTACTTCTGATGAAGCTTAAGGGCTTTCTTTCAATGTATTCTAGGGTTTACTTGCTCTGATGAAGCACTACACATTTTCTAGGGTGCATTCTGTCTTTTATAAAAGAAATAAATAAAATATGTAACTGGAAGTCAGCCTGAAACCTCAGAGGTGAATTTCACTTTGAATAGGAGGGCCTGCTCAAGATTTAGCCCTCACCCAAGAAGATTCATATCGCTACCATGGGATCATCTCTGTCAGAGTGATCTTTGTTTTCTAGAGTGGGGACCACATGTTTGCCCCAAAGGGCCAAAGGATGCACATTCATACAGATTCAGGTCATAAGTGAAGCAGAAAGGGGAAAGTACTTCTCCCACTGGCATCTTCAATAGTGGGAAAATGGTGAGGGAGAAAGAGACATTAGCCCAGTTCTTCTCCTGCTATTTCTGCTATTTTTCCCCTGTGGAACTCATCTATCTCAGTGTTTTATATATTTAAATTACTCAAGATTCATAGGGGAGAACTAGATTTAATTATAATTCTTTGAAAATCTACTTTGAGGCACCTGACAGCAAAAAAATAATTTAAGATAACTGTACCTTATGTGAATGGATAGTTATGGATTTTAGATCATTTATGAATTGAGAAGGGGGTAAGATATGGAAAATTTTAATGAACTCTGTGAATTTTGGGGTAGAATCATACAAAGAATAAAAAACTGTTTTTCTCATCTTCACACAACTAACTCCTTTACAATCAATAGTTAACTAAAAACCTATCCCTTTTCCTTTAAAGACCAGCTTTTCAATGTAATTTATTTTTTAAATATAGAGGTTTGTTAATTCCTTAATTGTATATTGTATACAATTATTGTTAAAATGTAAGCAAATGCAATATACAATGTATAATTTTGTTTACAAAAGTTTTTGCAATATTTTCAGAGGTGCTTTCTGGGTCACTCCAAAATTACTAGAAATTTTCATTTCTGTCGTGCTTTGTCCAAAACAGAAGTATTGAATTTCAGTGTCTTATCAGACATGCTCACTTCCAGATCTTCATGACACTTACCTACCTAAGTATGGAAGGCTTTCTCCCTTTCCTCTCTTAGCTATCTAGTTACCACACCTCTGTGTGGTATCATCATGAAGACCTTAACAAAAATGACCTAGAGAAATTTAATAGAATTTTCCTTCTTGTGAAGTAATCCTCCCATTTGTATAGCCAGCTGTGATATTCTGTCAGACACAAAAAACAATTCTAATTGACAACTGACAGCTCAAGATGTTCCCTTTCACCACCACATTTTTGCAATTTAAAAACAGAGGTAAGCTTTTATTTGAGGCATAAAAGTTTATTCCACCTGATAAGTCACCAAGGAGTCCCTGTAGTATTTCAGGGATGAGAACTTGGGGAAACATTACTAAAAAATTTGATTTTTCTTCAGATCATCTGACCCACTCCATGGTAGTTCCAATTTTGGTTGTTTGGAATTTTAATTAGAAACCAATAATTTCATAGGAATAGAACTTAATTCCGTGCAAAATACTGCTGGCTCTGATCTCCTGAAAGTCTAAGTTCAGTTGTTCTGTAAAACTTCATCATAATTTCCATGTTTTGTATTGAAATAATCCTGCTTCTCTACAATGTTTTCTGGGATGGACTTTAAAAACATATTCATGTTCCCATGCTATGTTGATTCAGTGTGCTTTATTTCTGCAGCAAAGGCTTTTATCAAAGGAGATGTTATCTTTCTCATAGGGAATTGGAATGTTGTCACTGAATTTAGTGGATATCCTGGTATATTTTATGGTAACTGCAAGGTGCTGAATGCCATTTTCTCAAAGAAGCTGAAGAGAACAGAGAGATCATAACACCTCAAGAGATCAGAACTCAACAGAAAATGTAAAACATGTGCAAAAGAGAAAATTCAGTGGTATAAGGATTCAGTCCTGAAAGTCTTGTCTACATCATTCTTCCTGTTCCTTTAGTGATTCATGGTGATAAACACTGCATGCAGAAATAAGTCAGCTGGACTAAGGATCAAAATAACTTTGTATGGTCCATTTATTTCTGCAGGAATGGATTTTAAAATATTGTAGTATATACTGTAAAACTTTTATATGAACTACTGAAGAATGTATGCTTTCTTTCTACTGCATAATTTGTCAAACTTTCTTCTTTGGTGCTTTGGTGTGGAGAATACTAAAACCTGAAGGGGGCTGTAAACAAGCATCTTTTCTATTACTTTCAAAATCTAGCATACAGCAATTTTTGTAGGGCCCAGTTTTCATTATAGCAAGTAAGTCATACTAACTCTTATTGATCAGCTAACCTTAAGTGGGACTCATTTATAAAACTTCTCTGCACTTATCCAAGTACATATCCAAATGTATTTTAGCCTCTCAGTCCCTCTAGATTTTACGATAATGGGCAAAGTAGAAAGCATTAGGCATTTCTTGCCCAAACAATCAATAATCTACTGCATATGTATAGATTGAGGAAAAAGAAGTACATGGAGGCATCATACATAAAATATGATACTGGGGATGGAAAAGAAAAAAAGAAAAAGGGCTCTTTTGGTTTTGATCATGAAACAAGTAACATCCTTTAAAACATCCACTGGTCTTTTATTTCTTATGAATGCACTGTTTGCTTCAAATATACTTTATTCTTGATTGTATGAATGATATGGAAAGGCTAATATTTTGTAGATTTACACTGTGGCTGTTCTAGTTCATATTCAGGCCTGAGCTACTACTGGAGAAAAAAAGGAAAAGCTTTCTTAGGATGACAATGATACAAAAAAATAAATCCAGGAAAGCAACAGATTTGAAATAAAAATGTAACACCTGCCAGGCAGCTTACTCACAGTATAAACAAGGATTAACACCAGCAGTGGTGCAGCAAATACTGGTCTTAGCACACATATGTTTAAATATCACAACCTGAATACAAGAAAAATAACTTCAGACATTGGCTTTTTCAAATTGCTTTAGGATTCAACAGCTAGTCCTAGAAAAACAATAGTGCTCAATACAGAGGCACTGAACAGATTCAGTCCAGAAGGCAAATAAGCTAGAGAAGGTGTTTTTCTAGCTTTTCCTTGGTTTTAGTGTAGATTATAGTTCTAGACGAGGAGAAATACAAAACCTAAGCAGCTATTTAGAATAAACAGTATAATCATTTGTCTCCCTGTAAGCAGGTCCCACAGATTTTCCTGAAACAATTACTGTCTTTCTCAAGGGTATTTATTCTTCCTTAGAGGGAACAGATTACCAATAAACATTTTAAAAATCAGCTGAAGCTCAGTACCTTGTGATCAAGGATCAGTTGTGACTTGAGGAGTAGATGGTTTCATTGCTGAGTTAGAGCTCAGGCTTCAAGGCATATGGCAACAGATGATCACCATTAAGGGGCGTTAATATAAGGTTAATTGTTTGGGTCAGGCCTCTGCTGGCAGGCACTGGCTACGTACAGCTGTGTATACGATTATCAGCTGAACAGGAGCTGACTGAAACAATCTGTATTCTCTGCTCTGACTACCTGTCCTCCCTAGCAGAGAAGGAAAACAAACTGATGAATGATTATTGAATTTGAAAGCACTAAAGCAGAAACCTTTTGGTATTTTTATCATCAACTGGCAAGACAAAGGAACATTTTTTTTTTGCCTTTTGACAACGTAGTTTTTAATCCATGACAGGAACTCTCAAGGCATCACTGCCATAACTTCTGTCTCTTTCTGGACTGAGAGCAATAAGTAGTTATCTTTTTCTCCTTCTACTGGTGAGTGAGTGGGGCAGAAGAGCATCTTCTGAACAGATGGATCTGCTGATGACCAAATGATCCCTTTGCACTGAGGGGTGACAACAGCTTGGGCCCTCTCTTATGCAGAGAAAACAGGCTTGTGAAAGAGGATTTAAGGAGTAGTATTCAAGTATTAAGTGAATGAATAGCCCTGTTAAAGCCCTCACACAGGTAAAGGCAGTAATTCAGGTCATGGTAATATTTAAGGAAAGGACCCAGATAAATACCTTTCACATCAGGGTTTATATCATTGCTATTATTAATTATTATTATTAGTCATTATCTTCATTCACAGCTTTCAGGTGTGTTGATAGAGTTGTTGGCAGTTCCAAACACATTCACAAATTGATTTTCTTTCCATACCTCTGGAACACTCGTGAAGACATAAATGAAAAAGAAGCAGAATAACCACCTTAATATCACAAGACCTCCAACACAACAGATCCAAAGAGATTCCTATCTTGAGCATGGTTTCCAAAGGAGGCATGGAGCATGAAGACTGCAGTACTCTGGACAAAGTTTGTTTGACATCATCAGTGAATGTAAGAAAGATAAGTTAGAAACACAGAAATCACAGTAATGTTTTTCAAAATGGTGGAAAATTTGGAATGCTCCTTGCTACATAGGTAAAAAGTACTCAGCCCCAAGGGTAAATAGAATATTTTACTTCAGCTCAAACAGGATGCAAGTTGAAAAAGAGTCATGTAGAACAAAAAAAGTAAACACAATAGTAGTTAACAATGCATCATTTTTCCTGAAAAAAAAGTATTGGGATTAAGTTAATTTTGTTATAAATTTATCAAAGTCAATAGAGTTTTGTCAAAATGTATTCTGGTTGTTTGAACCATGTACTCTGAGGGAGTGCTACCACAGTGGCTACTCAGACAGCTTCTGCATGCAAAGTCTGTCTTTGTGATATAATGGGAGTTCTTCAGTTCTTCATGTTATTCCTTTAAGATTTTAAAATTTCAGCTAGATAGAATTGTATTTGTTGAGTATGGTGTGGCAGCTCCACTTCAGTTGTGGACTCAATTTTATGTGTATCTAGTCAGTCCATTCCAGCAAAGAGATTAAGAGATTAAGTTTAAGGGGAAAAAACCTGTGATACTTTTCTTTATTTTCAAATATTTTTGACCCAAATGTTATCCTACTTTCGTCCACCTCTTTATAAAATCTTTGATCTCTCCATGGTGTAGACAGAGTATTGACTTTTTTGCTCCATGCAAATCTGAGTAGTGTTGCTAAACATTTTAGTCATGCTTACATAAAATCTCCCAGAAAGCCTAACCTGAGCCCCTTGAGTTCAGGTGATGCCTCTTCTCCCTGACCTCTCCTGCCAAACAAAGAAGGGGGAAGCATTCCTTAAAGGGGTAATAGCCACTTTCTTTTAACCTAACAAGGAAACATACCCCTGTTTCCAAAAATGTGTTTTAGGCAGTGAAATATGCACTGGCAACTAAAGGCAGGGAAGAGTGGGGAGTACTTTTTAAAAAGACCTTGCACATGCACATACAAACACTGTCTGCAATAATGGAAATTGAACATCATCCGGGGAGGACACATTTATTAGGCTCTGGATGTAAATGAAACACAATAATGGGAATAAAACAAACAGAGATAGGAGAAGGAGAGAGGGACAGTGATAACAAGATGAATGTCCAATTGCACATCTTGGGAAAGAACTCATTTGTTGTTAGGTGAAAGATTTAAGTGATTTCAGTAAACCCTTGAAGACACCATTACCGACTGACAATTTGCTACAGGTACCACAGAAGTCCAAGTAGTTAAAGAGCTCCAAAACTAGCAAAATCCATCAAATTCTCCAAGGAGCATAATATTGTTCTTCTGTGTAAACAGCCCTCTTATTCCTTAGGTTATGGGCCAGGTTATAACTCTCATTAAGTCAATCATCATCAGCCGGGCTTGACCAGCAAGTAAAAAGGAGAAGGCAATCTGCCATTATGTAGGCATTAGTCTAGAGTGAACTATTATCTTCAACACCCTGTAGCTCAAAACATAACTACTTAGATTGCTCAGATAATAACTGTGGCCAGCCAGCCATTTGCAGTTACTATAGCTGCTGGCTTCAGAAGGCAGATAAATATATTAAATCTCTATTAGAGCATTCCATCATAAAGTGCACTCAGCTGCAATACCCTGTCTTTTCTCTTAACACCTCTAAAGAGATACATGAATGCCAGACAGTGCTGTGGCATGGATGGTATTGTCATTTCATTATTTGCAGTTGGACCATAATGGTATGTAATTTATATCCACTACCGAAAAAAGAATAATACAAATAAAGATAATCAGTAAATGCATAGGAATCACACAGCTTGTAGAACTGCTGTTGAGGGTAATTGTATATTTCATTGCTTTCTAACAGCCTGAGATGCTTAATACTGTGTCTTCTGCAGGGTGACCTGACTTTATTTGGTACAACTAATTTCAACTGGACAGAAGCACAAGACTACATTCTCCCAGCAATGGAACATATGGCATTTATGTCTGTAGTACTTCAGGGTGGTTCTCTCTTGTATTATCAGAAATGGATGTGTTTTGCTTATCCAAGTGTCTACAACAGAGTTAATAACTGTTTTTTTAAGGCAAAATGTTTTTCTTAAGGCAAGCAGAAGCAAACAGCTATTTTGCATAAAATTGCAGAGATTTATACTTTCAAAAATCAGTTTTGTTTCTGACACCAATGCATTGAAAACCTCCCTTTCTTTGTTCACTGAGATACTCTTTTGTTAGATAAAATACATATATAATCTCATTTGATTCCCCAAAACCCAGCTCAGATACAAATATTTATTTGGCTTTACCCTCATGAAGATAACTCATTCTAAGTGCAAGTTATATTTGAAAACGTCTTTTACAGAAGATTTTTCCCTGCTTAAGGAAATATTTATACTGCAAAATGTGGTGTGATCTGCTTGGTGTGATCTGCTTTTGTTCATGTTTCTTTTTTCTTTTCTCTCGTATGATTTTTGATCTCCCACAAGGAAATAATATAACCAGGTAGATAGTTTCTCCTAACTTCCTTCCCAGATGAAAGGAGATAATAGGAAATATAGAAACAACAAAACCCCAATTCATTCTGTTTGAAGGAATTGTTTTCTCATAGTAAAATTTAATTCTGCTTATTATTCTATTATACACATTATCTTCCTTTCCTAAAAGAAATAAAACCAGAGAGGGAGGAATTAATCTCGTTTGAAAGAATATATATCAAGATTCAAATAATTGTGTGTCTTTGCAATTTACAGCACCATGACATTAAAGAGCTGGGTACTAGAGATATGTATGTAGGCAACTAGAGAAGATAGGATTAGAGAGAAGCAGTTCAAACCATTCTTGTTAGATTTATTTCATCTGGCAAAACCATGCTCCTGGTGCTGAGTCCTTATAAGCAGGCAGCAGGTGGGCACAACTTGACCTTCCAGATCAGTCAGATTAAGAACATAATATTTTCTACACAGTTAATGCTGAGATGATGTTAATTACTTAGCAGATCCTAAATCCCACAACTGATTTTTTATCATTCTGACAGAACAAGGGAATGATACGTCCAGTATAAAAGAGCTGGCAGGAAGCTATCTGGCAAATTCTCAAGATAGTATGCAATTAGGGGAAGAAAAAAAAGTAAAAAATAAAATCAGAATGTTCTTTGGGCTTGTTTCCCAACCAGACCATTTTTGAAGTGTCAACCAACAGAGAAAGTGAGTATTAGTAAAATAAAGTGTTGCTCATTTGTAAATATTGATGAAGGCTTGAAAAACCCCACAGTGCTCCTGGTGGATTCAATGACATCAAGGAAATTTGGATCAAGATTTGCAGACTTAGAGTTCAAAAGTAAGGCCCCTCAGTGACATTCAAAAATACTGAGTAGCTCTCCGAGTTACACACATCCTGGTATGGACCTGCATTGTTTTTAGAAACCAGAGCCCTAACACTGGAATCAGAAGAAAGCAGGGTTTTGAAATACTTAACATTAATGTTGGAATAACCATCTCCTATGTGTAGAAACGGTCTACAAAAAGTGCAGTTCAGTTAGTTAAATGATGCTGGTAGAAACTAAATTGGCACCATTCTTTGCATTACTTCCTGCTGTCTTCCAGGCCTAATGTTACCTTAATATATGTTTCTGAATCTAATTCTTCCTGGACATCCTCCACTCAAAGACTGACAGTAATATACAGTCACTCCTTCACCATGTACCAAGGTATTAACTTATCACTAGGATAAAACAACTGCTGCTTTGATTTTATTGCAGTTGAGCACTAAACTCTCTAAAAAACGATAACCCAAAGTAAAGCAATGACAGGTGAGACAAAAATTACATTGATTATCAAAAAAAAAAAGGCCTGTGTGCAGTCAGGCTGTATGTGAAAGCTCTAACTGCAAGGCTTGATACAAGTGGATATTACAACATTTTCTGAACAATATTCTCACACTAAAATGTAGAGTGGCCTATTGCTTGTAGTAAACAACATGCCTGTTCATCCCCAGCCCAGCAGCTTTTCAGGTGGGTTAATGGACATGACAAAAAAAAGTTCGGGTTGAGACTTTTAGCTCTTTTGGAAGTAGTGTTAGGCTGTCATTCTGTGCTGAGAAACCATCTAGCCTCTGAGTGTTTTGGGAATTGAAGCCAATGAGAAAAATATCCCCCCCAAATGTTACGGTGGATATATTCAGGGAATAAGTGGGCTTACACCTGAGCATACTACAGTACTGCATGAACATTACTTGCAAAACACTATAAATATAATTTCAATTCATGATCCAAAACAAAACAGCTTCAAGTCTTCAACAAAACTACTTTACAGCAGAAATATAATGAGCCTTGGTAACAGAGGGTTAACATGCAGGAGTTGTTTTAGTGTAAGCCTTGCAAATTATAGTGAGATTTCTGTCCTCTTTTCTGGTCTGACATTAATACATTTGTCTCTTAGTGTTTATTGCTTTTAATAAGCATGAATTCCTACACTTGTAGGGAGGTTATAGAAGAGCTTGAAAATGTAACCTGAGTGCATTTTACTAATTTAGAAAATTAAAAGAATGATCTAAACTAACACAAAGATAATATTTTTGAACATCTCATGGTTTTGAGAGCTTTACTGAGTTTTAGATCCTTGAGGACAGCAACATTATCGTAGTAATTCTTTGCCACGTACTACATGTCAAATACTTCCAGTCAAGTATTTTTAAAACATTAATTAATTTAAAAGTTTTTATCATACCCATGTAATTTAGGAATCACATGGAGTAGGAACTCAAAGGACACTTTATGGCAAAATATTTCTTGAGCACCTAAGCAGTTCTTCAATTTTACCTATTAAAAAACCAGAAAATGCAATAGAAATACTTTAATGAATACCCATAACAGGAAGCCAAGACGTTAATCCTTAAACTCTGGTGATTAGAAGTGGGGGAAATTGTTTTCCTATCTCAGAAAATGCTCCTTAAAGTTATTTGTGTTTTATGTTCCTGTAAAATTGAGACTGGAAGGTAAGGAAGACAGAAAAACCCATAGGAACAAAACTGTAGAGAGGTTACCCCACAGCTTCCAAGGGCAGTTAAATACGAACAGACCAGGAGCAAAAGGTCTTCAATCCAAGTTTCTCTCATTAAAACTAGATGTTCTGATCACCAGCTGTGTTTACCTGTGGCAGAAAAGGTCATGGATTCTTTAAATAATTGAACAGAGAACATTGGGCCAGAAAATTATAGTAGGTGATTCATTGGTCCAGTGATTAGGACATTCAGCTTGGGTACAGACGACCTAGTTCGTGTTATGACTCAGGCAGTCCATGAAGCTCCACTGAACCTCCAGCTTCAAGTGAAGCACATGAGGATAGCAAAGGCCTCTAGGTGCCTCAGGAGGTGAGCAGTATTCACCACAGCAGCTTGGAGAAGCCAAGACTGAAAAGATAGCAGTGGAATGACTCAGGCTTTGTGCTTAGACATGCGAGACCAAGGTTTAAATTTAAATGTCCAGTTTGAATGCAAAGTTACAAGGGAGAGTTACCCATTTTCTTGGAAGGTGTCAATTTTCCCCAGGCTAGTATGGGGTATTGTTAGTTGTACTAATTCTGTCATAAAGTATGAATCTGTACAACAAAAAGCTTAGATTTTGATGGCTTGATATTTTCATGCTTTAAGAGAACACTCTCTTCAGGTTTAATGCAAGAAGCTCCATTAAAATCAGAAGTTCTGGAAATTATAGGGAAGACATCAAACTTAAATGCAGCATTTAATTGTTTGGGGTTTTTTCTTATTGTTGAACTAATAATGATTTAAAAAAACCCCAAACCCCATGAATTTTTATAAAAGAGGTAAAAATACCCTGTTAATTGCGTGAATGGAGGGGGCTTTGGTATGTAAGTTTAAGGCTAAATACAAGCTTCCTAGAAAGAAAGCAGGACAAAGAATAATCATACCACTTAATCAAAAAAAGTGCCTATGCAAGCACATCCAGACCATAATGATAGTCTGCACTTTGAGGCTAGTCATGGAAATGTCCAGATCACATTACTGTCAAAGTCAATAGTACAGCTGTGGATAGATCTAAACATAATATAACACAACAATCCAATAGACTTCTAAAAATGAATAAAGGTATAACTATAAGATGCTCATATCTTGTTACTCCAGATCTCTTAAAATTACATTATGGCATAAAAATTGGATAGACTAAAAATGTTCCTATAGTTAGTCCATTTTCCCAGTTATAAGCATCTTCCTACGTGCTAAAGTAAAATTTCAGAAGGATGAGTGCCATCTTGCAGTGGTTACATGAAGAAAAAGAGGAAGAAGGAGGCCCTTCTGCTGGAAGCAACACTTTTTTGTTGGTTTCAGCACAAAAAAAAAACCATAAAACACATATTTATAGACAAATATAAAGTTTAACATATGTGTATCTGTATGTGTGTATACATACATACCTACATTGAATTTTTTAGTGACAGAGACCAGAGCCAGAGCCAAACTCCAGCTTGGAGAATTTGGAGCTCAGAGCAGCTGGATTCATCTGGTGAGCCTAGAGCAACTCAGCAGCAGCAAGAGCAAGTGGTCATAGAAATAAAAACCCAGCCCTCAGCAATACCCAGCATAAGCAAACGTCAGTGACCGTGGGGAAGACCTTTTCTTTCCTTGCCTGGACAGAGTCTTTATTAATATTAACTTGGAAGAAAACATTAATCTGTTTATTTAGGCTTGGGAATCAGTGAGTAGAACAATGAATTGGGTCAGAGAGCGTGAATCTGTTTCTCTAATTATAAACATGTACTACTGCTGGAGGATATGTATGGTATTATTATTGGTGAAACAAAGTGAAGGTTTATGCATTCAAATATGATGAAAAACACAGTGGCCACTCCTGTGCTACCTCCTGCTGCTCAAAAAAATACCTAGCATAGACTTGTCTTGGGATCTTTATCCAAATGTGTGGTTCTCTCACCTCACAGTAAACATACTGTTTTCTTCTTCTAGATCTGAGGCTTTTCTCATTCTTTTTCATGCATATGGAAAAGAAAGATCATTGCAATGTTAACTACAGCTTAAAGATTAATGGCAAAATAACAAAGCAGGGAGCAATGACAATAAAATCTGGGTAAGAGAGTTGAAGGCAAGCCAGAATGCTTTAAAAGGGGATGCTTCATTTCTCCTGGTGTAGAGGTTATTCCATTCTCCTTAGAAAAAAAGGAAGCCAAAATCAATTCTAAGGACAACTTTTGTATTTCATTCAGTGGTTCTTTGATGGAAAATAGGCTGAGGCCAAGTTTTCCTTAGCTGTTACAGGGGAATTGTGTTCACATACAGGTTTTCACAGCTCAGATAAATGTTTTGCTCATGTACTTGTTTTTTTTTTTTTTTTGTTTTGTTTTGTTTTGTTTTTTTTCTTTGTCTAAAATTAGAGGACATTTTCAATGGAAGAGGAAGAGAATTCCTTTATTCTTTATCATTATAACCTGCAGTTATAGTGGTGATTTTTTTCTGGAGATTGAACATATAAGCTTGAATTTCCTGAGACAGAGGAAATAACTCAATACAGGTCTCCCCAGTCAATGCTTTATCCACTGAACTATTGTGAAAATGAGTAGGAATGATTTCCACTTCCAGTGCAACTTAGAGGGAATGTGATAGACAACCTTGTATTTTGTACAGATCCAAGTGATGGAGAAGGTTTCAGTGGAGACTGAGACCCTCTGAGCCCCCCCAAGGTTCTCAAGGAAAGCACGAAGTTGTTCGTCAGTTCTGATGAAACATAGCACAAAATAAGAAGTAACCTCTCAGTGTTATTACTTTAACTAGTTATCTAATGCAGTATGATATAGAAACCATCGAGAGCAATATACAACATAACTGTTGACAGACTCAGTCCAGCCATTTTCTACATAAATTCTGAGCTAGAAATTTAAATATGCCAGAAAACTACCATAAATAATACTAAGTCATGATAAATGCTGTCACAACGCTACAATGCAAGGTTTGAAGAGAAAGATGCCAATTGGCAGAATTTAGACACTGGGTAGTGTGGTGAGCTGCTGTAAGACCTTTCTGAGCAGCTTTTTGGTGGCTGCTAGGCTATCTTGATTACAAGTACTGAAGCTTGCTCCTTGTTAGAAACCCAGAAAGGAACTGTATTTTGTCTCTGCTATCCTTAGTTGGAAATGAAACTCTGTAGTTCTTCCAATCAATGGCAAACAGCTTTGACTAATATTGCTCCTTTGCTGAAGAGGTTAATCTTGTTCATGTTTGCACACTTTATGCAGTTATAAAGAAGCTTAAAGTTTTAACTTTTAATTGCATATTATAAATTTATAAGGGTTAAAAGGACTTAGAGATTCACATTGATAAAAGGACTGATAAAAGGACTTAGAGATTCACATTGTGACATTTTGAAGACAGAGCTAGAACAGAGATTTTTTTTATTTTTTCTTTTCCTGAGATCAAGATGCTCAGAAATCTTGTTGCAGGTTGTCTGCAGATGTAAATAGGTAACAGGTCATTCTGGTTGGGAAACCAAAGATGTACCAAAATGAATATCAGTCACACAATTTGTTTGTGTGTCAGTGGTTACATAACTTCTCATGCTGCAACCAAGCTGGTTAAATAAGCCTTCCATTTTAAGGCTGAGTGGACCTGAATTTTCTACCTCAGTAATGCACAGGTACCCAAGTGGTGCACTTAGAGCCAGTTATACAATTTTATAACAAAAAGATGGTTCATGCACCAGAGAATTAATAACTCAGTACAAAATATGAGACATCAGTTAGATACAGGATATGAGAATAAAAATATAGAAGGGGGAAGTTTGGGAGAATCTTAAAGTGCTTTACACACACTTTCCACCCATCTCTGGCCAAGAGTTAGAAGTTGCATCCCAGTTACACGACAAAAGCAAAATCTACTTCACATTTCCCCAAGCAAGTAAACTACAAACCAACAAATTTTTAATAGAATGATCTTTTTTTCAGGATTACAGAGGAGAATAAAATTATCCTCAGATTGTTTTGAACTAACTGCCAGAAATCATCTTATTAAAAAAAAAAAAAAAGTTGCCCAAGGGTGCACACCTAGATTTATTGAAGTGCTTTTCAGAAGATATTAATATCAATCCTCTTTTTCTCACAAAAATTGAATGAAAGAAGAGTAATAAAGCATCAAATTGTTCCTCAGTTATTACTATTTCATTTATTTTACATTATTGTCAGTCTTTTCAAAAAATGTTTATTATTACTTACCAGTGAAGCCTTGAGACTTTGAATAGCTCTGAAGACCAAGTAAATACATGGTCTCTGTGTTAAAAAGCAAACTATAGAGTAGTTTCTTTTAATATGATTAATAGACATGGTACACAAAAGTATAGTTATAGTACAGATATATAAATGTTGTTGACAGTGCTGACAAATGCTTCTTATGCTTATCAAAAAACTGTGGAGTTAGATTAAAAAAATTATTGAGTGAGTATATTTTTATGGAGACTAAAAGAATGTAATTTCTCTATAAATATTGAATACAGAAATATATAATTTCATGGGCAGCAAAAAGAAAGCTATATATCATTAGGTAAGTGAGGTGCTGCATGGGCATTCCCACAACCTAGAAGATCAGGATTGTTTGTCTCTGAACATATGCACTGAGCATGTCTGCACCTGTGTGGCATTAAAAAGTTGTCTTTGCACCTGTATTAGGTGCAAAAGACAGGTGCAGGGGAGACAGGAATTATGTTTCTCTAGAAATTCTCTTTTGAAATTATCAGAGCCTATGAATTCATTAAGGATTTAAAAAGTCCTCTGTAGATTAGAAAGGAAATATTATCTAGTTGTATAATATTTTTTATTTGAGCTCAGTTTCTCAACTGTCACTGAGGTCAAGATCTGTTTTAAAAAAAACCTGGATTCCAAGTTTTCATGTTTTTTCTACTGTTTTCTAAGATCTTCAAAAACATCTCTAGAGAAAAAAAATATAATCCTCACATGATTTCTACTTTCAATTTCCTGAAATTTTAGCAGTAGCAGTAGAAACCTTTAAACTCCTGTAGTTCATAAATACATTCCCCTTGTTGCTTTGCCTCACATTTTTTAAATTAAACTGTGAAGCAACAAAAGAGGTCAAGGTAAACTCAATTAAAATAATATTGCATTGACATATGTTTACAAGTAGATGTTTAAAGGTATTTTATGAAGGTTACAGAGTTTGTAACAAATGGCATGATGAGTGGTCCCCTGTTGCTTATGAAGTTAGAAAGGCATTCCCTATGGCTGCATAATTTCTTTCAAGCCTCTTATGGAATAGTACACATCTTCAGTTTAATATAAACATGACCCTTCAACAGCAACATATAAAATACCTAGCTCTCTATTTGTTGAAATAATGGATAAGGTGAATCCAAATGTTTTGGCAAGATTTCTAGGTTCAAAGAGAGAAATGTATTTACCCATAAAATAAGTCATCTGCCACTATTAAACCCCCCAAAATGTAAAAGAAATAGAATAGCTCTTCAAAAGACAGACTTTATTGCTGAGTAGTCAACAGATTTAGGATAAAATAATAGTATTTAAAATTTTGTTATTTCCCTTTTTTATCTGAATTTGCTTTTAAACACCTCTAAGCAAATATACTGAGCTTTACCACCCTGATTTCTCACGTAACTGTCTTGATGACTGGTATATTTAAAAGAGATGAGAAATTGAAACCCTTACTCACAGTCACAGGTAAGTTTCTGTCACAGCCCTGGATTTGGGCCTCCTATTCTTTGAAGCTCATTCTGCACCTGTCCCTCCATCCCCTGCCCACTCTCCCCACTCTGTGAAAAAATACTTTAAAAGCTCAGCCAAAAAAAACCCCAAGAAGAGCCCTGAGACCTTCAGACAGTCAAATCTTAGTGCACTTAAATGTTGCTAACATGTTTCAAAATAGATGTTTCCTGACTAAGCAAAAATAATTCTGAATTCTATATTTAATTGCATCATGGAGATATAATTGACTCACCAGTTTAAAAACATCTAGTTTTACGTTTGGTTTGTTGATTAGGCTTTTTATACTTAAAAACTGCAGATGACCAAACCAAGTCATGTCAAAAGGCAATAGTCAAACCTTGACAAATCTATTTATGTTGTTTGCCTCTCTATATATTTACAAACCTGTGGTATTTAAGCTTGGATATTCAGGACTGATACAAAGACTTATGCAAACCTTGATGAGAAGAAATCTTAGGTTTGATTATTTTGAAAATATTTTGTTCATTAGCAATTATTTCTCAGACTTTGTTTCTGAAAGTCTCGAATAAGCTATAGTATATTTCTCTTTCTGAAAAATGGTTATGACAGTTCTAAAGTAATGCTTTTAATGAGTGTCTCAATGAAGTTCCATAGAAATAGCATAGATGTGGCTGTTAGTATTCATCAGGAAAAGACAGAACTCCCACAAGTGATTAACTGTATCACAAACATTGTATACAGGCAGCTAAAAAAATATTCTGAGAAAAGACACTAAAAGAAGTATTCAGAGTGCAGAGACCACAAATAATGAAGTTGATTGTCAATGCTAAACAGAAAGAGCAAGGGAAAAGTTATTTAGAATTTACTTGAGTAAAGCTCTACCAGAGGAAATGCTTGAGGTTATCAGGATTCCATTTTCAATGCAGACTCTTCCCTCCAAAATCTCTCTTTACTTTATGCAAGAGAAGCCCTCAGGGTTCAGTCCTTGGCCTGTTCCACACCTCTGTCATGGACAGTGGGATCAAGGGCACCCTCAGCAAGTTTCTGCTGACACTGAGCTGTGCGGGGCAGTCAACACAGAGGAGGGAAGGGATGGCATCCACAGGGACCTGGACAGGCTTGAGAGGTGGGACCGTGTAAACCTCAGGGAGCTCAGCAAGGCCGAGTACAAGGTCCTGCACCTGCATTGGGGCAATCCCAGACACACCCACAGGCTGGGCAGAGAAGTGGTTGAGAGCAGCCCTGTGGGGAAGGACTTGGGGGTGATGGCTGATGAGAAACTCACCCTGAGTGCACAGTGAGTGCTCACAGCCCAGCAAGCCAGGGAAATGCTGGGCTGCACCCAAAGCAGCACTGGCCAGAGGGTCAAAGAAGGGGATTCTGTTCCTTTGCTCTGCTCTTTTGAGACCCCACCAGGAGCACTGTGTCCAGCTCTGGGGTCCAAAACCTGAGACATGGAACTGCTGGAGCAAGTCCAGAGGAGGGCCATAAAGTTGATAGGAGTACTGAAGCATGTCCCCTAAAAAGATGAGCTGAGCAAGTTTGGGCTGTTCTGGAGATAAAAAGATCATGTGGGGACCCCATAGCAACCAGTGCCACATAGTGCCATTATCTGAAGGAGCCTACAGGGAAGCTGGAGAAGGGATTCTTTGTCAGGAACTGTAGTGACTGAGCAAGGAATAAAGGCTTCAAAGTGAAAGAAGAAAAATTTAGGTTAGATATATGGGAGAAATTCATTACTGCAAGGTTGATGAGGCACTGGAAGAGATTGCCAAAAAAAATTGTGGATGTCCCAGCCCTGGAAGTGATAAAGGTCAGGCTGGATGGGGAATGGAGAAACCTGGTCTACAGAGAGGTGTCTCTGCATCTGGCAAGGGTTTTGGGATGAAATGCTCTTTAAGGTCACTTCCAAGTAAACCCATCTTATGGTTCTGTGATTCCATAAAGCAACTACAATCCCCAGCCTCTGAGGTCTTTGAGACCTCATTGTTTCACATCAAGAATCTCTGGTTTTTCTGCTTTTAAAAATTCTCTGCACCTTTTACAGATCAAGTATACCAAATACAGGGCTATGTACTGCAAAACCTAACTGAAAATTTATGTTAAATAATACTGAAAATGTGATGAAAACCAGACTCCAACTGATGAAGTATTACTTTGTGAAAATCTTATCCAGCAGTAATTATTCCATTCTCCTTTTGTTCCTCATAACATTCTATTAAAAAAAACAACAACAAACAAACAAACAAACAAACAAAAAAAGTTGCTTCATAAGCAACTAAGTGTCTATGACATGGTAACACCTGAAAATGGTTGTAGATCTAATCTATCTTCATTAAACTTCATTCACTGAGTCGACAACTTACTGTAAAATTGAGTTTAAATACTTCATTTTACTTCTTGTGTCAACACAGTGATAGCTCAATGACATGGTTTTTGGACCCAAATGCATTGTTGTACAGAGGTAAACAGCTTCCTTACCTTTTGCAGGTCAAATGGGGTAATCTGGTTTTTAGACCCACCTCAGTGGAATGCAGTGTTCAGGACATTGCATCCAGGCTGCAGCAATGACAACAGGAACTGCTGTGGCAGCTGTGTCAGCCATGAAAACAAAGTGTGATAGATCAGTGTCCTCTTTCCAACATGGCCAAACAGCAGGTGAAGGTTATAGGGAAATCACACTCACGTAGCGATTCTTCTCCAAGATTCCTTTTCCACTTTGGCAGTTGCTGCCTTAGAAAATTTCTGGAGGAAGGATGATGATGTCCTGACACCTGGAAGGTTTTGTTTTTTCAACAAGTAACATTGAATTACAAACCAACTTTGTTGGACTCGTGCATCTATTCTTGACTTTCACTTCTCCTCATAAGAAGACTGGTTCAGATAAAATCCACAGAGATTATCTTCATAGGTTCAATGATATTAATCAGATAATACAAAAAGATCTCACATCACAAGCATCCTACTAGTTTCTGGGCACTTTTTTCTAATGGGTTCCCACTGAATGAAATGTGAATCTGAGGAATTAATTTCCCTAAATACTTTCACTATGCCTTAGAAGGCTATGAGTAATTATGGAATACTCATTTGTCATCAGCTGCTTTGGTGAAAGACTTTCTTTTTATACAGATGAAAAAAAATATAAAAATAAAATAATATAAGAGAAAAAATAATATAAAAACCCCTCAACAAACTCCAAACTGTAGCAAGAACAAGGGCAACAAAGGAATATAAAAGACACAAGTGATGGATGGCTGTTTTACCTTTGTGTATTGGAATAAAAGGGATGGAAACTGGATTTCTGTACTCTGCAGTGATATTCCACAGGTATAATTGCTGTTCTTATGATTCTTTTTACATCAGTGGGCACTAGGATCCTCTCTGTGATGTCTGCTTTGGAGATGCTAGTGCACATGTATATGCTAAGTGATCACTGAAAGGCTTTATGTGTTCTCTTTTGCTGAAATTAATCACATTCATGAACAAGGTGTACCTCAATGCCATGCTACAGTTTTGTGAAATCTGGTCCAAAGGCATACAAACGTCCCTTCACTTGCATTTAAATCCATTAAGTGATACAAGTGCATTATGATCACAGATGACTAAGAGATTAGGAGACAACCTAACCTTGGTAGCCAGCAAAAGAGAGTGAACTGCTGCTGTAGTATTAGTGTAGTGTAGTGTACTACAGCTGTTTCAGGATTCAGTATCCTCAGCAATTTCATTAAAATGAACACAGATGATGTGAGGATACTTTCAAAGAAGGATTAATAATCTATGATAAAATAACATGTTATTTACATCAGAGGGAAAGTAAAGAACAGATTCAAGGCAGTTTGACACGATGTAATTCCAGTTAATCCACAGCAAATGTTGCATACAAGGAACTCTGGCTTTCCCTCAATGTGAGATTTCATATTCCTTGACCTATTATAATTCAAACTAAATAAACTCAAATTATTCAGAATAAGATATACAAATCCAGCATGAATAATCCACAGTTGATTAAATCAGTCTACATTTCAAACTCTTAAATTTAATTCTACACTAGACTTAATTGGGTTTTGGAATTATGTACTGGATTTGTCTTTGATCTGCAGGAGGAGCAAAGAGTACATCACAGCGCTCAGGGAAGGAGAGATGAGTACTGCTTGAGAGAGGCCAGCTAAATTTCTCCTTAAACCATAAAGAGTGTGCCTTTTCAGAAGTGTCCCCTTTCCCAGATGTGCCTTTTTCCAATCTCTTTTTGTTTGCTGAGTATTTCTGCAAAAGGAAAAGACACACAGGTTACTTAAGGCAACCCGAAGGGACAGACTGCACCTGAGCCCCTGCAGGCACTTCTGACACAGCAGTGCAGCCTCCATTTTTCTCTGTGAACAGGCAGGCATTCTCAGGCTTCCCACAGCAAAATAGCCATCTTGTGTCACGAGAAAGAAAATAGTCTGCATTTTTATAGTTGAAGGATTGATTTCCAGAGGAGCTCATTATAAGCTTGGGATTCACGTGTTACTTAAGGGTTCTACTAAATTTTCTCTGTTAATGAGTTACTGAAAACTATTTTCTGCTGGGAATTAGTTGGAACAGTTCCTTTCCGTGTAAATAAACCTAAATTTTATTCCCAGCTCTTTCTTTCTCCAATTCCTTCCTGAGTTTTGATGAAATTTTATAATAATCAAGAACAATTTTAATTCTGCTCCTAGCTGTCTTTTTTTATTCTTCAACTGAGAGGTTTTCAAAGGCCTCACCAGTGTGAGAATAGGAAAAAAAATTAGACAAAAATAAAAAGAAAGGTGACCAAAATTATCAACCAATTAGAGTTTCAGTCTCTGAACTCAAAAGGACTTGATTTATATTTTTCTCTCAGACAGTGCTTCTATTATTCTCCATTGTTTCACCAGAATAAAATAGGAATAAAGCCTTAAGAATACAATACACTGAGTTCAACCCTAGGTGATAAGTTCTGTCTCAGCTGTCACATTTATTCCAGTTCTTTTATACAATCTCTTCAGAAAATTCTCAAAAAGATTGTCACTAAATCAGCTAAAAACTTTGTAGTCCAGCTGAAGGTTCTAGCACTACTTTCAGAAGAAAATATTACTCATTTAAAATAAAAGTTTAAGGAAACTGAGCTATACCTTTAATTTATTTTGCAAATATTGAATGGACAGCCACACTTTGCTTCAAACCATACTGTATTTTAGGTCCATAGCTTGCAAATGAACACTGAACTTCCAAACCAGACCTTTTGCTGTCTACTCATTACTTCTGCTGCACAGTACTATGCAGTTCCTGTCTGTGCAATTTCCTTTTATTAATGTACAAACAAAACATGATGAATTAAACATGCTATTGCATGTATTTTTTGGCAAGCATGCAAGATGAGGTAATTGAAGATGGTTATTATTTCCAGCTGTACAATGCTAGCACATAGTGACATTTAAATAATAAGAGAGAAAGTAAAATAGGTGTTGTGGTTTTAACAATACTGCCCTCTAAACATCCCAACTCACTAATTTCTGCTCGTTATTTTGCATATACCATTGTCACACTGAAGCTGTGCCTCAGAGTATTTAAGTAATTTCTGATATGTAAAAAAAAAAAAAAAAGACAAAACCCAAATCTGAATAAATGGATAATGCTGCAGTAACTAGGTATTTTATTATAGCTAGATGTTAGAACCTAGACAAGTCATGTAGAGATCTCTGAGACATAAAGAGTTGCTTCTAGGTAAATTCTTTTTCTTTGTTAAAAGATAGATTAATTGTAAGAAAATGACTCATCCTTATTTTTCAGAAATCTGCAATAAACACACAGGATTTTTTGTGCAATGCTATTTAGTAGAAGAGAGTTGTCAAGGTTTTCCACACATTCTTCTGATTAACCTTTAGTTCAAGATCATTTTCAGTAAGAAACTATTGTTTCTATCTTGATCTCCTGTCTGGCAATCTATTGCAAGCTGTATTTTACCTGGTAGATTTTTTTCTCAGAAATTATAACTTTTATTACTCAACCATGCAGACAGCAGCTGAACATAAAACAGAGAATGGTGCTTTTTCAGCTAAGCAGTCCAGTGCTTGAACCATGAGCTGACTGGCTCTGTGGGGAGCGATAGGCTGGTTTAATTTTCATGTTCTTACTGTAATTCTATGGAATTAGCCACCAAACAGAACACTTAAAGACCTATGGTCAATTTCAACGTGTACACTAATTTTCCATTTGAAAAATAAAACCAGCAAATACTTGGCTTGTTTGAAGTCAATAGCCATTACACACAACAATGGAGAGTATTGGATTGGGACTGTCAGCCCTTTGTCTCAGTAAATTTGGAAAAAGTGCTGCACGTACACGAACTTTTTATCAGTGCTTTGCAGAGGTTCTGTTCATAACATGTAGCCCACGGAAATCACAGTAACTCAGGGATTTTCACGTTAGGCACAGTCAGTTCTCCCATGTTTGCATACCCTTTTCGTGCTTTTCTTGGGAGGATAGCACACAACCCACTTCAGTGCCTTTGCAGCCATAATATTATCCTCAGCAGCTCCCCAACCTATCCCTCCAGCCCCACACTTTACTAAGAATTGCTGAGACAAAGGACCAAAGTTCAGCAATTAACTTTAAAATCTTTCTCAAGACCTCATTTCAGTGGTTCTTAAAGAATGTGAACATTTCACAGGTAACAGAGATGCCTACCAACGTAAATGTAAAGTCATATCAGTATGAATTAAATCCTCCTTAACACATTAAATGGAATCTCTTTTGTTTATGATGTGGCAAAATCCGACATTAAAACAGTCTTGCAGCATAGCCTTGCATTTCCCTTGAATTATGTAATAAGGAAAAAAAATAAAAAGAGGAAAAAAATGCAACAGAATGCAGAAAAAGATCAGCTATTCAAGTTCATTAATGGTAGAACCTATCCTATTTCATTAATTCAATATTCCAAATGGCTATTAATATCAAGGAAAATCAAGTTGCTCATCTTGTGTCCCAAAAAGCAAAATATAATAAAACAAACAAACAAACAAAAAAACACCCATAACAAACTACTGAAGACTGGCATAAAACTTCAGTGTTTCTTACTTCTGTAAGCAATTTGGTCATGTACATATAGGTCACGAGTTCAGGACCAGCAACCTACATTCAGTCCCTCTTCGAACATATCACTAGATCATACATTTCATTCTTTTACCACCACACTGAGTCTCAGAAATTTGGTTTTACTCCAAACACATCTTCTAAATATATATCTGAGGTCATCCTAAAATATGTGAATTAACCACGTCCATCCAAAAAAGGTGTAAGTGACTGATTGCAGTTCACTACTCAAAATATGCTATATTTCCTATTTAATTTTGTCTGACCTCAGGTTCTTCATGTTAAACCTTGTCATTCCTTTCTTAAAAGTCTAGCTTTATGGCTGTATTTTCTCCATTTAAAAGCACTTAGGCACTGTAAGCAACTCAACAAGAGTTTTCTTTTTGGTGTCCTTAACACACTGAGCTGTTTTAAGCCTCCTTAGAGCTTTACACATATTCAACCACACAAAAGCTAATTTCTATGTCCTATTTTTTTTTTTTCAGCATCTTTTTTCCAATGCAAACATTGAAACTATAAAGAGTATTTCAACACCAGCAATTTATGTAGAACTCTCATATGAATGACTTAGAATATATACCCAGTTCTTTCTTAATTAAAAGAAACTTTGAATTATTCTTTGGAACTCGTAAAGTAACATTAGCACTTTAAAAATCAAAGGCCACTGCATTGGATTACTGTGACATCATAAACTCATTTTTCAGTTTTATAAAATAATCTGCATCAAAATAATATATGGTGATACCAAATTATTTCATTTAAATCAAGAGAACTCTTTGGTACACAGGTATGTTAGCTTTGAGGAATTGTGAGAGATCATATTTCAATTTAAATTTAAGTTTTGATAAGAAGCACTAGTTTAAAAGTTCACACATCTTGTAGTAAACATGCCTCACTTATGGATTCTATGCCAAAGCTGCAGCAAGTATCTTTGACATAACATGTTTCTCAATTCTGGTATTTGTGTAGGTGACAGTAGAGGTGAGTCTTGGTCTCCCAAGGCTGATTTATTTTCAAAGCATATTATCTTATGTGCTATTTTTGTCCTTTTTGACAAATCTACTTCAAACACCCTTAACTTAAAGTAGCTAGCAAGGACTATAAGTACTACACTGCAGTTGAAACAAAACAAATAAACAAGCAAAAAGGACCTTGGTTATCATCTACTTGTATGTGGTACAAAAGTGTGAACCAGTATAACAAGATTACTTTTATTGTGATTTAGCCCACCAGGTTTCCCAAAATAAAAAAGGCCTTAAAAACTGAGACAAAAAGCAGCAGTTTACTGAAATACTTACCACTGCAAGTATTCAGGGATTGTTTTAGGAACTGAAATCTTAACTATTTTAAGGATCTTCTCTTTAATTTGGCCCAATTCTGCTTTCCTGCTTAAGTTGGTGCCATAGATTTGAACCATTGCTTCACTATCACTCATCAGTGTGATATTAATAAGGACTGGTGGATTCATTCCTTCTCCGGGATTTTTAGGCAAAAAATGCTGTACATGAGTGAATATTAAAGTTTATGCTTTGAATTTCATGTGACTAATTTAAAGGTCATACTTGTTAACTGTTGCAAATTTTTGCCTATGGAACCTTTGACATTATAAAATGAAATTTAATATTATAACACTCTAAAATTCCTTCAGCCAATGGATTTTGTTTCATATTATATGGCATTTCAGATCTTGAAAGCATGGCATTCCAGGCCTTATTCTTAAGGAAAAAAATCAAAAGTATATTTTGATTATGCAGACACCTGTAAGGATTAATTGTAGATGAGCACATTGTAATCAAGACTGAAAAGGACATGACACTTTTCTTTTTTATCATTATTACTTGGAAGAGTGGGAAGAAATTAACTTACATTACAGAGGGAATAGACAGCATATTTTATCGGACAACAGATGTACAGACTGATTATGAAAAGGTGAACACCCTACTCTGGTATTCCTAGTTCACAGTTATTAGGTAGTCTTGCCATTTTGATTTCTTTCTCTGAAATCTCAGTTCTCTAGAGTTCTCTAAATACTGTTCTCTAGAGTTACAGGGATCAAACCTCTTACAAACCTAAGGTTTAGGTAGACAAGTCATAGCTTCCCATTGGGGAGCAGTCAGTCCTACATGTATACAAAAAAACTTTTACTATGTAAAAAAACAAAGTCTATTAGAGTAGGCAGAAATTTGCTGCAGTTTCTTATTTTCAGTCAAAAGATTTAAAGGAAACTTAAAATGCAGGCATTTGAAATTGCTGTAATGGATGTTTTGTAACATCACAAAATGTCTGCATCTCTGAAACTGTATTTGGAAAAATTTAGCTTTTTATTACTTGGAAACTATGCTAGAGGAGATTATATAGTGAAACATGCTGGATAGTGTGTGACTGGAAGGTTCCACAGTTCCACTGCTGTGTCAGGAGATTGCAGTCAGTCATGTCTGAAAATCTGGGACGTATTCCTTCTACTCACACCCCTGTATTTTACATGCTGGCTAGTGTGCTAGCAATAATACAGTAATATCTTTTAGATGACATGTTAAATCAAAGTTTTCCAGAGATTAGTGATTACATGGTGCATTTTGAAAAAGAGAAGTACAATAAATCTAGTGTCCTGACAAATTTTTTCAGTAGTCTTCATAACCTTTCCCCTAAGGCAAGGGCATGGTCTCTTTGGAAATAAGCATTCATGCTCAAAGAGATGTCCTGCTCAAAAAGCTGCTAAAAGATTAACGGATATCTAATGCTCTAGGACACATTGCAATATGCCATTTTTGGAATGCCACAGTTTCACGGTTGCATTAAAGCGTAATTTTATTTCTGTGCTCAGCATACTGATTGCAGATGGCTCTATTTTTCACTGGTTTGTTGAAACACTGGCAATTTGAAATACAGTTTTAGGGCCGCACATATACAAATTGTACAAACTACATATTTACAGGAAATTAAAATGAGGGTTTTCATGGATTGAGGGTTGTGAGACTGATATTTTAGGGATTATGTATTAGGGAATTTTAGCTAAGGAAAATTATTTCCTTTGCTACACTGTCACTTACCTGTAGAAGTGTTACTAAAATAAAAAAATGGAAAAAGACAACCAACTGAAAAAGACTCACGAAACCCATAAACAAACAGCAACAACAAAGCAGCCCTGGACTTCTCAAGTTCAGCAAATTTATTTGTAAGATAATTTTTGTTTTTATATAGTATCCAGTTGTAGCAATTGTATGGTATCTCTGCTAGCTGAATGTACTCTTCAAGGACTAAAAAAAGTTCTGTGAAAATATTGACAGTTCTCAGACACAAAGGGCTTTTTTTGCATTTGAAAAGTGTCTTTATCACATTGGCTTTATCATCAAAATATGTTTTCTTCCTAAGCAGAGGAAGGAAATGTAGATGTTGATTTTCTTGAGCGCTGCCAGCCAGTATTTGGATTCCGTTTGGTTTTTTGTTTGTTTTTTCTTAATATGTTTACATGTTTATAGCACTTGAGAAGATCTTCTATCCAAGTTTTCCAGCAATTTTTAAAGGTGAAATATTTTGTAACATGGGGGATGTATTAGGTAATTAATTTTCAAGTATGCATTTCCTTGAAATGTGGGTCTCTCAAACTGCTTCAATTCAAACTATTGTAGTCATTCTGACTTGTGATTTGCCCATAAAAACTGATAGTGTTATATGTACTTATGGTCTCCCTGCTGTAGCTTTGGGGCCTAAGTATCAAGAACTGTAGCCCTGGAGTGGCAGCTTGTGTATTATCACTGCTGAATTACGCAGAAAACGCCTTAACCTGGAACATAAACAAAAAAGTATTGTGTTAAATTGAGGGTTATGGTTACATATGGGGACAGGGAAAATGTCATGTCTATAATATGCAAGGTATGTATTCCTGAAGTATGAAACCCTCTGCTGGCACCTGGTGTGTTAAGGGTCAAGCAGCAGTGCCACATCTGGATTAGGCAACTGCTGGAGCACCATAGCTCCTTCTCAGTCATGATTTAAAGCTTGTTTTCAGCATCAAGGAACTTTTTTCTGAGATTCTGAAGAGTGTGAAGAACAGAGCTTAGGTTCCTCAGAAAGGCGTGGATTAATGTCACTTTTAGGTCTGCAAAGTATTTATGTGATGGGTGCCTATGTACTTGGAAGAGGAGCTGCAGATCCAAAGAATGTACTTAGATAAATCACTGAACAGCCTAGCACTATGATACTGTGATCTTTTAGGCATGTATTACCACTTCAAGGTAGGTTTTGAACTCAAGGACAATATTGCCAGTGTCTGTGAAGATCTTTGAAAACACAGATGGAGTTGAAGCAGAATCAGAGCCCCCAGATCCTGTTAGGTAGTGGTGACAGAGCCACTAGATTCTAGGAGCCACTCCCCACTGACAGCATCTGAAGGAGGTAGCCTTCTGGGAGGAGACTTTAGAACAAGATTGTTAAAAAATTGTCACCAGTTCTGGACTGTATGAAGCACAGTAAACAGAATAATGCCATTATTCCATTTAGAATTCTATCTTCCATTCTCTATGCATGCAGATAATCCCTCATTATTTTTAATGACATATATGATCCACACTATGCCTGATGTCAAAGGGAATGTCACAGAATTTGGTAAGAGGGTAGGTCCCTTGATAATGAGCACAGTGAAGCTACACATATATAAACAGAATGACCACATTTAGCAAATTCCAATTTTTGGTCTACTAGCGTAAAACTCAAGTAAACTTCCTAAATGAATTAAAGAAAGTTAAGAATTAATCAAGGTCTAGCAGTAAATTAAGCAGGTAGTTTAAAACCCATGTCTGTGAGAAATTTGGCTGCAGCAGAAGTTTTTACAAACCCTTAATTTTGGCTAAGATACAAACAGATGGCAGGATTTGGAGATCTAAATCAGTAAACTATGAACAGGAATCCAGGTATAAAGAGTGTGCTGGGAATGTGACTGGCCAGTTCTTGGATTCCACTTAGCCAAAATACCCCCTCTTATTCTGCATGGTGAAATCTAGTGCAGTGGTCATTGCAGGGCTTGCTTTAAAGCAACCCAGAATAAGAAAGCAAAACTGGATGGAATAAATGAGATAACGGATTTAAAAGTCATTCTTTCATCAAGGCCCACTTATCCCCATGCCCCGTGCCAATCTGAAATCATACTCTTTGTGGAAGAGTAAGAATTTGGCAAATGCATGTCCTCTTATATCACTCCATCTCTAGGACTTCCTGACACAGATGTGTTCTCTACAGAGACCATTGTTTCTCCTTTGTATCCACAGTTTGTGATAAAATCCCTGTTTGGGACATTTGGCTGTTGACTACCTCAAAGTCAGGGAGGGTCTGCAGAGAGACTTTGACAAATTAGACATGGGCAATCACCAACTCTATGAATGTTAATGAGGGAAAGTGCCAGATTCTGCACCTGGGATGGGGCAGCCCTGGATGTACAGCCACACTGGGAATGAGAGGCTGGAGAGCAGTGCCATGGAAAGGGCCCTGGGGCCCTGGTCCATGGCAAGTTGAACATGAGCCAGCAGTGCCCTGGCAGCCAGGGGGCCAAGCCTGTCCTGGGGGCATCAGGGACAGCAGGGCCAGCCAGGCAAGGGAGGGGATTGTCCTGCTCTGCTCTGCACTGGGGCAGCCTCACCTCCTGTGCTGGGAGCAGGTTTGGGGTGCCACAAAGTAAGACATTCAGCTTTGTCACAAGAGGGGCTCACACCGATCTCTCCTCTGTGGTGACCCGTGACAGCACCCAAGGGAATGGCCTGAAGCTGTGTCAGGGGAGATTTGGGCTGGGTATTAGGAAAAGGTTCTTCCCTCGGAGGGTGTTTGGGCACTGGAACAGGCTCCCCAGAGAAGTGGTCACAGCACCAAGCTTGACAGAGTTCAAGAGGCGTTTGGACAATGGTCTCAGGCACAGCTGTGACTCCTGGGAATGGTTCTTTGAAGGGCCAGGAATTGGACTCGATGATCCTTGAGCATCCCTTCCAACTCAGATTATTCATTGGTTCTGTGATGCTGCAACTATATGAGGTCACATTATGCCATACAATCTCACAAAATGAAAGGAGCTATGCTTATGGGACAGCTTTTATAACAGACAAACAAACACTAAACAAATTGCATGTCAGATCTCTGGAAAGCAAATTACTCCATTCCCAGGAGCTTCTTGATGACTAAGTGTGACCAGTCCACACTGCTCCCAACCTCTGATAATGGGGTTAGCATAAGTAATGCAGTTTTATGGGGCAAGTAGCTGTTCTCTGTGGTTGAGCAAGTCATGTGTTGCTTCCCTTTCCTTCGTTATCAAAACCTGAAGGTCCTAGGAACCAAGTAGAAAAACGAAACAGATTTCTTCTTCCCTTCCCTACTGGCCTCAAGGTTCCTAGAGGCCAGGCTGATTACTGCCTTCCTCACCTGTCTTGAAGTTCCTGGTGGTGGTAATGGCCCTGCCAGAGAACAGGGAATTCCTCTCTGTGTCTGCAGCAGCCAGAGCACACTCCATAAAATCAAAAAGTTTCAAGTCCAAAGTGGGGAACTTGGATTACAGCAGCTGTGAACAGTGAGATTTTTGACTTGACAATGGCCAGAGACACCTCTGCTGTCCTCTTGTTTCCAGAGTAACCATAAGTTTCAAGCCTAGATTATGATTGCTGTATGGACAGTAAGCCATGTATTAAGATCTGACACAATCTGCAGAGTCCAGGTGATTAGAAATCACAAGCTATGTTATAAATTCTATATTATGCTACTTCTAGATTGTATTATACTGATTCTGTTAGTAGACATTCTGCAGCATTCTAATCACAAATTCAGTCCTATACCAATCATGAAATCATGTTAAGAAATTAAAGCTTCAATTGTAACTGGATTAATGTCGTCATCCTTCTGCTAAGGATCCCTAAAGGAACCCATCTGTCCCTGAAGTGTCAGATGACACTAAAGCTGTGGAATTTCCAGCTGGTAATACAAGAGCAAAACCAAAGAGCTATTTCCTCATCAAAAGAAAAATTGTGCAGGAGTCACGTTTCACAGGAAGAATCCAGAAAACCTCACAAAATAGTCATTTCCCTGCAGCAACAGGACTAGGTTCCCTGAAGATTCCCTGAGATTATACTTGGTTTTGGATGTGGGATGGGATACAGGAGTTCATCCTATGCTCTGACTACAAGCTTGGTGAAAAAGCTCAGACATTAACTTTCTATATAACAGATTGTGTTTCCACACAAAGCTGAACTGTTACACAAGACAAGAGGACACTGTGGCATCTTTTAACAGCCTCTTGATTTAGCAGGCCTTCTGGAGAGTTCCTTTTCCTACAGCAAACGTGACTCAAAAGCTCACCACCCCTTTCCTGCTCAGTTAATATACTTTCCCACATACCCAGAGAAAGTAACAGTGTGCCATATAGGGATTAATGCTAGTTTTGAAGACATTTCAAAGTAGAGGAAAATATGGTTTGGCCCTTTCTAACATTCAAAGGGAGAAACAGGAGATATGCCAATCGTACTAAAATTGTCAAAGCAAAATGCTTACTTAAGTGATTGGAAGGACTGGGAAGGACAGAGGAGCAAAGTGATAAACAGATGACCAGAAGCTTTGATGCCAACTGTAAAACTCCCTTTAACCTTTAGTGTCCTATCGAATGTGGATATATTCCCTAAAATAGTACACAGTGCTACAGATCTACCTTTGATCTTGTTTGTATTACAGTCACACTGTTAATAGTATCAACTTTTTAAGATGATGTCCTTGAGATGACAAACCAGTAACCATTTGGGCTGGTAGTACAGTCATCTGATAAGGAATAACTGCTTATCTCATCCATGATGCCAAATTAAAAGAAACAAGAGTACAGTGAGATCAGAATTATCTGCTGAAGCCATGAGTAATTTGGAATAGCCACAAGAAAGTGGAAAGAGGATTTTTCTGTGGAGCACTCTCTGCCACAGTTGTGTACCACCAAATGATGGGTTGATGGCACTGCTCCATAGAGCTGTTGGAAAGGTGCCACATTTCTGTATATTGCAGTAGCTTTCTTTTATACAAGAACTACATTATAATAACCTAAGTCTGCATACAAAATTTCCTTGTCTAGTCTTGTTGGGTTATTTTAAAATTTTCAGCACCATGTAAGTGTGAAATTTTATACGAGACGGCCATAGCATTTACTTAATCTTTACAAAGTTTGTGACCCTAAACTTAGGAGAGCTTGTTTTAAGAGGAAAAAGGTGGAATTAAGTTGAAGTATGGTTTTGCTAATGTCTCAAAGCCATAACCCACAAAAATATAACAACACACATCATGTAAATTATGTTGGCTTGATCAGAAAGGCTGGCAAATATAACAATGAAATGAAAGTGGCAATAAAATATTTAATCTGTTAAAAATCTACAGAATTTTAATTTAAAATTAATTAAAGTTTAAAGTAAAATATTTCATATAATGTGGTCACCAGGGAATATGTAAAATAGAGCTATTATGGAGGGAGTTAGTTTGGTTTAGTTTTGCAAAGCTGCCAACTGTCAAATAAACATTTTTTTAAGGAACTTGTATGCACATATATGAAAATATACAGCAGCAGAAACAAATAGGAGGATGAATCTGGAGTAGCACAGGAAAAGTCATCTCAAGTCTAACCATTGTATCTGGAAGACTGATAGGTTTTGCCCCCGTTGCAGTTAAAAAAAAAAAAATGGTTTGCTTTTTAAATATATCTCCAAGCCTACCGGAATTGTGAGGCATTTTGCCAAGTCAGTTCTAACACAGTCACCAAAGGCATTTGCGTCTATTTTTCTTCACCTTTCAAGTACATTTACTAGGGTCTCCCTTGAGCTCAGAGGCAGGTACAGGGTTCCTACCCTGACTTTGGTGAACTGGTTCACACAGGAGGAACCTGAAGTCTCCTTCCTCTGTCCCTCTGAAAGGAAGAGCAGATGTTTACATGGGGTTCAGCCTGTGTAAATCACTGAGCATGGCTCAGACTTCTCTCTTTTTGGTCTGTACTCTGCCATCTCTCTGAATCCTCAGCCTTTTATAACACACAGAATTTAGGCATTTGATGGTGGAAAGCCACTAATGCAAACTATTGCTAATGATATTCCGTGAGAATGAGTTCAATTAAGCAATGGTGATTTTGTCTGTAGGACAGAATTTTTGTGTGAAACTCATTGCAATGACTCAGGATTTTACTGACACACTTGCAGTATTGCACTTAGGCACTAACTTGCAGAATCAGTTTTGGAGAAGGACCTTGGCTTTCATATGCAGAGGAATTTTAATTTTTCTTGGTTGTGTACCAAGCTCTTAAAATCTGAAATACCAAATATGAACTGAAGGAATAAAAGTGTATAAGTGAAAATCTAATTGGTGCTCAATTTAACAATTCTGTCTCCTTTCTAATGGACAGAAGATGACATAAAAACTAACTGTAAATTTAAAGCAGTCTGTTTTTATGCTATGCAGTTGTAGTGGGCTGGCCCTGGCTGGATGCCAGGCACCCACCAAAGCTGCTCTATCAGTCCCTTCCACAAGTGGACAGAGGAGAGGAAATATAATGAAAGGTTCATAAGTTAAGGACAGAGAGAGAGATCGCTCACCAAATACTGTCATGGGAAAAACAGACTCAGCTTAGGGGATATTAAATGAATTTATAATTAACAAAACCCAAGCAGGATAATGAGGAGTAAAACAAATCGTAAGGACACCTTCTCCCATCCCCTTCCCCAGCTCTACCTCCTCCCTGCCAGTGGCACAGGGAGATGGGAATGGAGGGTATGATCGGTTCATCACACGTTGTTTCTGCTGCTCTCAGGGAGAAGAGTCTTGCTCCAGTGTGAAGTCCCTTCCACGGGCGACAGTCCTCTGTGAATTTCTCCAACACAAGTCCATCCCACAGGCATCAGTCTCCATGAAATGCTCCATTGTGGGTCCCTCTTCCACGGGGTGCAGTCTTCCAAGGGCAAGCTGCTTCAGGCATGGGTATCTCACAGGTCACAAGTCCTGTCAGGAAACCTCCTCCAGCGTGAGCTCCTCTCTCCACATCTGCAGATCCCTGCCAGCACCCTGCTCTAGTGTAAGCTTCCCATGGGTTTGCAACCCTCTCTCAAGTACCCACTTGCTCCAGTGTGAGTCTCCTCCACGGGCTACAGGTGCTCCTCTGCTCCTCCATGGGCTGAAGGGCACAGCTGCCTCACTATGGTCTCACTCTCTTCTCAGCCTACAATTACATCTGTGCAATAACATTTTATTTCTTCTTAAATATGTTGTCACAGAGGCATTACTATCACTCCTGACTGACTCAGGCTTGGCCAGCAGTGGGTCCATCCTCGAGCCAGATGGGATTGGCTTTGCCAGACACTGCAAAAGCTTCTGGCATACTCTAACAGAAGTCACAGAGCCTTACCTCCCCGACACCAGAGGCCAGCCATGAAAACCCAACACAGCTATATACAGTGTATAGTCCACAACAACAACAATAACAAAGGATTAATTTTCCTACAGACAGATACTGTGAGGCATGGTGAGCAGTGCTTTTATTCAGGCATCACTGACAAACACAGACTGCAAGAAATATGCTAGAACACAGGCTTTCGGGCACCCAAAAGGTAAGGCCATGTCTTGTCAGAAGCCAGCAGTACCAGCCTGAGCTGAGATTAGACAAAACTAAAACTGCTGCTGCTCTGCACCACCTCTGCACACACTGGAGGGGGGAATGATTGCAAGTCAATTACTTCACCTGTAATTATATGTATGCTTGAACCCATTGAGTTCTGAACAGCAGCAGGCTGCACAGTGGTGATCTCGCTTTGAGCAAGGGTCCTACTTAGGGTTATTCCCCAAGGTCTCTAACAAGGTAAATGGCATTTTACATTAGGCCTAAAATTATATCTTATGCTAGCAACATACACATATGCAGCTATAATTTTTTAGAAATGTAAGAAATAGTAGAGTTTTTGTTTGCCATCTAATCACCATCTAAATTTTTGTTTAAA
Source organism: Phylloscopus whistleri (assembly GCA_017589585.1). Classification (NCBI taxonomy): domain Eukaryota; kingdom Metazoa; phylum Chordata; class Aves; order Passeriformes; family Phylloscopidae; genus Phylloscopus; species Phylloscopus whistleri. The sequence goes on from JADMLD010001394.1 coordinate 2,218,261, forward strand.
TCATTGCCAAATCATCATTAAATCATTGTCAAATAATTGTTAAATTACTGTTTAATTGCCATTCAGTTATTGCTTAATCACTATTTGATTATCATGCAGTAATCAATTAGTTACAATTGGACTACAATTTAATCATCAATAAACCCCTTTTGCTTAACATTATTATGACTTCTTTTAATAATTTACCTGCAAGAAATACCAAATGAAAATTAGTTTCTTCCTGTCCTTCCTGAATTACCAAACTGCCAAGGAACCTCATGGGAAAATAGCAGAATATTAGATAAAAATCATAAATCCAAGTTCCAGGTGCTGCAAATATTTGAACATTACTAAAGCTGCATGACACAAATATTAGATACATACCACTTGGCTGAAGAAAATATCAGGCTAAACATTCAAGCTAAATAAAAACAGGAGGCAATTTGAATACAGTCCTGATGTTTCTCAGTTTATTCCTGCTGCAGCAGAAGTATTCTTGTATTAATTAATTCCTTCATGGGCTACCTTCTTGCTTACTTCCTACTTCACCTGTCCCATTTTCCTTCTTTATATTACAGGCTTGAAAATCTGTTTAAGACTCTACACTGGTATTGATTAAGCAATAAGTTATAAAGAAACTACTGAATCCTCTGAACACACAATTAGTTATTTACTGTTATAACACTTTTCACATTACTATATACAGTAATACACAACACAATACACGATAGTACTTTTTATTACTCTTTTATTACTCTTTTATGTTTTACTTTTTTAAAGTAAGCTGTCTCTGAAGTGTAATTATAATCACCATCATGTTGCTGCCTTGGGACTCCTCCAATTATCTCCTGTTACTATTACTCTGTTCACATACCTCCAATTATCTCCTGTTACTATTACTCTGTTCACATACTATTCAGAACAGTACCACTTCCTGGTACAGTTTTAGATTTCAGTTTCATCTGAAACTGTTATTTTTTTCTGGACATTCAGGATAAATAGAGTCATGTCTGCTATTTAGGTTTATTCTGGGAAATAACTATGCTCCAAATAGCACATCATCTGTCCTCTTACCCATATTAATTTCTGAAACAAATTTAAAATCTAGTAAAACTTTCCTGATTAGAATTAATTTTTAGTTCTATGTATTCCAGATGGTTTCTGTTTTACATCACAAGAATCTAAGAATTTGTGTCTCCCCTAGTAACACTAGCAGTGGAAGTCACTGCAGCCAACCATCTTGCAGATTTAGTGATAAACTAAAACTTGCAGATTTGGTTTGCATGATGGGCAAAATGTGGCATAGCCACCACTCCAAGAAGAAACATCCCCAGGATTGTAGCCCAAACACTCACATTGAAGAACAGACATACATAAAATGTTAGGTTGCTGCTAAGTTCCACCAGATACAGAAAATGTAGAGAATAAGATCAGTGACAAGCAATCTGGACAGGTAACAGGAAATACCCAGGAGCAGACAGAAGAAAGCTAATTAATGTGCCAACGCTGGTCTAGCTTGGGCTGTGCAGAAGCATTTCTAGGATTAGAGAATAATTCTGGCACAATAAATTTAACATTAATTGTACAGATCTGGATTTGCCCCAAGACTTGCAACTTCATACCATGAGGCATCAAATATGAGCAGAGCAGTCCCATTTACATACCTTGATTTTTGTACCCTTTCAAATCCAATTGAAGAGTTTATTGGATTCTCCTAAATGGGATTGTGGAGGAAAGGTTTTTTTAAGCAAAGTCTAATTTACAAACACACACAGACAGACATACCCACACAGATACCCTTTTAGGAAGGGAGTTAAACGTGTAGCCCATGGGAGGAGGCTCTGAACACAGGACAGACTCCTGCATTACACATTCTGAAGCTGTAGGAAAGCAATTTCAAAGCCATAATGGCTTACTGTGTAGACCTGCTTCGAGGAGAGCCTATACCATGGACCAGAGGAATGGGTAGTCCCACCAGATACCAGAAGACAGCCATGCCATACAGTGCCAAGAGAGCTAACAGGGTCAGAGCTGCTGAACATGCAGTAGAGGCAGCACCAAGGTGTAATTGACTCAATCCCTCTAATTGTAGGGATTTATAAGTTAGAGCTGGCCTTACAAACTGAGCTGCAAGCAAACTAGAAGCTTGTGGGAAGAGAGATAACACACACCTCCTTTAGATGGAACAATGCTAATTAAATAAGAAACAGTTCTCTGAGCTACTGGAGTACTGATAGGGGACTTCATATTACCTCAGCAAGTTCTGAAATCATCCAGCAGAACGATGGGAAGAATGACTGCACAAGATCCATATCAGAGCATTGAGAATAAAGGCTACAGCCTCTTAAACCAGTGGAAGTGACTGGAAACCTCTATCTGTGATGCAGAAACAGCTGTGCTTTGCTAATTCTGACATTCAGGTGCTGAACTGCATTCAAAAGAAAGAAAACAAATTTACAAGTTCTAGATGTGTATCTTGATATCTATCTAATATTAGGTGTAAATCTACTTCCATTCAGTGCTCATAACATGCTCAGTTCTATAAACTGTTAACTGCTGATAAAAACAATTACAGATTCAGGCCCCAGATGGCTCTAATGATCTACATAGTCAATACTGGTTGTGAAATATTCCAAATGTCAAAGTTAATCTTAGCATCTATGTCAAGTAGGAGGTTCTTTTCCTTTATAGAGACATTCTTGAAAATATGAGCCAATACAAATCCATGTGGACTGATAATCCAATTAAAATTTGTCACTTTTTTTCCCCTGAAATTTGTGTATCATGAGACTGGTCTTTGTGAGGCTGTGAAATTCCTAACAGTACCTGCATTATCTGAGGGGAAAAAGGAATGCTAGGACAGACAGAAATAAGAGCTGAGGAGCAGAACACCATACTAATTGGTGTTTGCAACGGAACTGAGATGTCTGTGAAGCCATTAATGATGTTAAGGCCAATGTGCCCCCTCTCATTTAATAGCCCTGCAGCTGAGCAACACCTTTCCCTTCCTCAGATATAAAGGGGAAGGTTTCATTCTGAGAGAAGAAGCACAAGCTGAGAGCAAAAGTGGCCACTCTGTAGCCCTTCTCCCACTCCTTTCTAGCAATTCACTATCTCTCCTCCTTGGCCAGAAGGACAGAAAGCATTGAGGGATTGCAGCAGGCAGAGAAAATGGATGGAAAGAAAACAGAATTGATAGTGCACACAGGATAATGGAAGATGTGAGCAGACCAAGAGTGTTTGAATGGCAGAGAAAGACCAGCAGGGAGGGAAAGGACAATTTTTAGAAATAAGAATAAGGACAGGAAATAATTTTCTTATAAAAATGTCCACCAGCTGGATCACTCCATCAGCACAAGGGAGCTCTGATGCAATACTTACACTGTACACTGGTGACAATTCTGTTGCATTTGGTGGAGAATGGGCAAAGATGCAGTCGTGGGATTTCTCCATTGTCTATTTACTGCTTGCTACAGTTTCCAAACATTCATTAATGTAAAGGAGATACTGATGAAAAAAATCTTCATACACTCATAACACTGACATTTATTTGTCCCAAAAGTCACATTGAAAGTATTTTGTTCACTGCGTTTGTGTTCTCTTGGCTTACAAACAATAACAATGTTATGTATCAGACAAATAATTATTTCTTGGAAATGTCTCAGAATAAGCAAGAAAACAGGTAATAAATTTCAGTTTTAAAGTATTCTTTTAATTTTCTGTTTTGTTCTTCCTGATACATTCCTGGGAGCCAGTATATGTCACTCTTACAAATATTTAACTAAGCACACAGATGTTGAGACTGGAGTATATCCACCCCAGCTCCACGTGGTGTCACCTGAGCGCCCTATGAGTGGGCACAGAGCTGTGCTCAGTGTTTCTGATATTTTAACTGACTTGTTCAGGGACCAGCAAAGAATTTAATACTTACAGGGTCAAAATATGAGAAACAGAGAAATAGAATTATTTAAATAAAAATTATTTAATCTGCTGGTTGAAGAGCAGAGAAGATCAAATTTCTAGTTTCTTATTCAATCACTGTATGCAGCATTATGGAAGAAAATATGTTTATAAGCTTTGAGACAGAGGTAACAGCCTGGGTTTTTCCTCTTCCAGACCAGTAACCAATCACCGAGCTTCAGAATCATGTTTCTTCCTGTCCTGCTTTCCGGTTCTGCACGTCTTTTCTTCACAGCTATACACCCCCAACGGAGTGGATGGATGATGTCCAGCTTTTTCCCTGTGCCATGCTCCTGCCAGGTAATAGTGAGGTGATAGGAGCTCTCTGAAGGGACTTGAAAGGTGTGATCTTGAGCCTTCTCAGGTACACCTGGGCAAAGCCCTGCAATCTCTAGGTTATTGAATAACAAGTGCCTGACTGCGACATTGTGCTTTGCTATGTTTTCTGTTGGTTTTGTTTGTTTTAAATATGGGTCACTGAGCTATTGCTCCCAGACTGAGGTCCTTTTCTGCAAAGAAGTCAAAGCTATGAACAGGGAAAAGACCAAGGACCTAATATTTTGCGGGTGCTTCCCATTCAGGATCACTACACATCTCTTTGATCGGCATGTTGACTGCAGGCAAGCATTATTATGGTAGATACATATTTGGGACCACACACCTTTCCCCACTCCTGCAAATGAGACACCCAAACACAAGGTTACAGATTTACCTCGGTAGTTAAAAAAAAAAAAAAAAAAAAAAAAAAAAAAAATTGTAAGACAAAATGTAAATCTTCTATAATGACACCATTTTTTCTTGGATCTAACTTTTGCTGTATTTAAAATCAGACATATTAAGCACACAGCATATAGAGGTATTCAGTGGCATGGACCTCAGGAACTCTGCATTTCATTCCATGTTCTTTTTGTGTGTGCTATTTAATCTTCCAAAAATCACTTTATGTGCCATATTTTGTTACTCTCCTTCTCTTCACTGGCATTACAGATTCTAAAATACGTGAGGCAGATTTATTTTTTATTATTATGTTTTTATGGTGGCAAACACACTAAGCCTTGATTCCCACTGGGGACTGTAATGCTAATAATATCTCTGGTGATGTTCAAGGCAACCAGAACCATGGCTTTTAAAGAAGGGACAATGAATATTGCCTTAGTACCTTTCTGTATCCATCACGAATGTACTGAGGCATACCCTGAGGGCCACTCTGGCCCTGTTCATGTCAGTGATGCACAGAATCTGTTAAGCTTTTTATCCAGCCAGATGCACAGAAAACTGAGTAGCAGCTGGCTCTAAGACATGTTGAAGAGATGCTCTGTGGCCAGAGCATTACTATACTCCAGTGGAGCACACATCATGAGACAGTCCTGTAAAAAGGGCTGTGCATTCTCACATCAGCTCTTAGGACACCAAGATATAGGAACTTCAAGGATGGTCTCAGACTCATAATTTACTCCCACAGGGTGTACTGAACAGAGGTTATGTACAATCATCTGCATACAGCAATATCTGACATTTCCTCAGCTGTTCGAGGTTTTTTTATATCTACTTTTAAATGTATTTAAAAATTTGTATTTTGATAAGTTAAAGGTCATATAGGCATTATTTTGCCAGTAAAATGTCCTCCAATACATTCACCTTGGGGTTCAGTTCACCCAGGTCATCTTTGAAACAAAATCAATAGTTATAAGTTAATAGTAAATATTATTTTTAAATTATTCATTAATTTTAATAGTTAAATGGTTAATTTTAAGCTGTTGTAGGACTGACCACAGTATTCAGTGATCATAAAATTAACTCTGAAAAACACAGTTATATCACACTTACTTTTTTGCCATAACTAATTGAACAGATGACAACGAATTAATAGACATAGCAATTAGTTTGTCTATTTCTGTTTCAGAGTTGTCTGCATATCCTGGGACTACCTAAGCGAAACAAAGTGCACGTTGTCTTATATTCAGCGTTTCATACCCAACAAAAGATTGTCATGGTTTTAAATTAGTTTTGCAAGCCTAATGTTGTATCAGCACACACTTTTTTTCTTTTTTTCTGTTAATGTAATAGCTTTATTATTGATACATTAGGGAAAAAAAGGAAGAAAATTTCTTTGTGAAACCCTGCAACTAATCAGTTAAAGATCTACTGCAAAATCACAATGTATTGATGGTAACACAGAGGATACTGAAATTGTATTATTATTTATTTGGGAGATTTACACCATTCATATATGTTCTATTCACAAGCTGTAGACTTAGTCTCTGTAAGTTTCTGAATGTAATTGCATCAAGATGCTTACTTAGTAATCCAAAAATTTTATAAGAATAATGCAAGTAGGGGTATTATCAAAAAGGGAAATAGTTATAGTAAATTAAAAACACGCTTGTTCTCTGTCAGAAAAATTCTAAAGTTCTTGCTGATATTAGCAGATTAGTTGCATATTTGTTTTAATTTTTTTCAAAAGAACACAATATAACTAAAGAGAAAGTAAAACATGACAATATTATCTGTTTACAATTCTGACAATAAAGCAAATCTGCTGCTCTGCTGATTTGAATCCCAATTATTCATAATTCTACTAGCACTCTCTAATCACAAGACATGTCTCTGAAAAAGGCTGCAGTTTGTGTTTAGCATCCCTTAATTCCTCTTCAGTCTCACACTCTCCTTGTTTGTTTCCATTTTGTTTGTGTCATTAGAACATGAACTAGAAAAAAAAGTGACTCATAAAACTATTCTTCTTTTCTAATATATATTTTAGCAAAAGAATTAAATTTTCAACAGTATTTTGACTGCCTGTAAGTAATTTCCAGTGCTCATTATCTTTTTCTATTAAAATACTTCTGTGGATTCATTTCCAAAAATTTGGTTTGTCTTGGGTAAAATTTTGTGAAGCTTATGTAAATTTTGCTTTTCTACTGGACATAGACAAGCCATTTATTTCTAGCTTCTGACAAACAGTATTCCAACGATTATGATATACTCAATTTTGTTGCTTTCTGAAAAAAAACCCCAAAAAACTTCATCTGTAGTGGATATATTTTAGATGGAAAAAATATTTAAGTGTTTAAGCATGTGGATTTTTTCTCATATGAAAATTTTACTGACCTGAGGAAAATAACAGCTTTGACTAATATTTTTGTCACAGAACTCTGTACTGAAACATTCACAAAAGAGATGACTTAAGTGAATACATCTACCTATACACATAGACTGATTACCATCAATGTCATTGATTTTCTGAGTAAGATTTTCTGTGTTTAGACCTCAAAATGCATACTTCTACAGTTCTAGACGGTCGTACTTCTCTATTCCAGATAATCCTATTAATGTAAGCTGTGTACATTTAATAATTCGTTTTTCTTCTGTTAAATGATATTAAATAGGAGTAACTCACAGGAAGAAAAGATTACATGAAATATCATTGAAATATTCATAAAAGAGAAGCAAGTTGCAAGAACTTTTGCCTAACATCCTCTTGACTTTGCATAAACAATTTCCATAAAACCATCGCCCTTTACTTTCCTCAGTCAAAGAGCAGCCCTTCTGAAGTACATGTCCGTGTTTTCTTTTGAGCTCCTAAATTTATAGAGGACTCCAGATGCAAAGTGTGTTTAGATGCAGCCAATCTATATAAACATTAACACTTCTTCCAAAAAAGGAAAGACATGAAGTAAAATAACAATTCGAGCTAGTGATTTACAGAAAGTCTTTTTTTCCTCCTCTGTCGGAATGGAGCAAGATTTCACCCTAACAACTATAATCGGTCTTTTGTGGTGATGACAATAAGTGAGAATTATTGTGAATGAATGAAAGGTGTCAGGGACTCAGGAAGTCACATACAACCTGCCTTCAAAAAGGCCTCTTATAACAGTAGATTTACTTGAGTCCTTAGAAATAGGCAAATGCTTTACCACTTTATAAACAGAGCTCTTAAAGGAGTCCACTTGCATAATAAATAATCTCAGAGTCAAAGGAAGAAAGTATTACCCTAATTTTTGTGTGGTTTTTTTCACTTTATAACTGGTGGTTGGTGGGCAGCAGTACCTGCTAGATTTGCAGATCTAGCTCTTTCACAGATGAAAATTTATGTAAAAATATTTGGGTTTATATCTTCTTACATATTAAAGCTTATGCTCCAATATAATATTGCACACAGAGCTACCTTAGTAACACATATTTATATGCTGGAACATAAAGATGCTGAGATTGTGTTACTTTGATCTTTAAAGCTGAGAAATATCTCAGGTTGTTGCACTATAAGTCAACAAGAAGACTCCTCTTCAATATGCTGACTATATTGACAGCAGAATTTCACCCTTTTTTTTTTACTCAAAGGAGAGTTCAGTGCATCTGTAAAATGGCTATAATGATTATTGCCTGTCTCAATGTGTTGCTTAGCTAAAAACTTTTGAGTGAGTCCTGCAGATGACTCCCTGAGGCAATGACTTTGTTGAGTCTTTGAGACACTACAAAATTAACAGTTGAGCATAGGATTTTTTTTTAAAACAAACTATTTCATCTTGTCATAAAGCAAATTCAAAATTAATTTTCAGTGGTGCTTCTGAGCAGATTCATGAGTCTGGAGTACCTAATGTTTATCTTAAACTATTAGCCATTTGCTCAATTTTTGAATCACGGGTTCTATAAACTGTTCAGATTGGTGATGTTCCACCAAGAAATTCTGCCAGCTCTCTAACAGAGATTGGAAAGAGAGGAAGGATTATTCTGCTCACCTGTTCTGACCTCCTGTCATAATTCCTGAAATAAAACTGTTTTTTCCTTTCACCACATAAGCAAATCTTACCAAACTCAACATTATCAGAATAATATTTATAGTACCGTCTAGATAAAGGGGAAGGAGGTCTGAAACAGATAAATAAGGCTGACCCCAATCATTTCTGAAAATCCAAGTATGGCAAAATATACACACATAATAAAAACATCCTTATCTTGTCGCACAGAGGTAGAAGATGGCTCATTGCAACATGTGGTGCAAGTATAAGGGTTTCTAATGTCACACAGCAAATCAATTTCTAAATTAAAGAAAAAAAAAGCAATTTCATGTTTTAAAAATCTGATAAGATTTCTCCATCTGCCATGTGCTACAGTTGACAGCTGCTTCCTTTTGCATAGCTAAGTTCAACATGACCTTAGCCAGACAGAGTGTGTAGGGTATAAGGCCATTGTTGAACATGTTAGTGGAAAAGTATTAAAGCTTGGCAGAATTTTCTTGTTTTTGCCGTCTGTCTTTTACTCTGATTAATACCTATCCCTTTCTATGCTGTTCCTGTCTGTCTCATATTTCTTCTCTCTGGTAGATGCCTTTTAAGAGTAGCTTGATTCAGCTGTAGTTGACCTTTAATGGAGCAGTGCTGATTCACATCAAGTTTTTATAGGCCTGCTAGTTTCTGCACATATGTGGAGCAGGGGTCCTCTTTGACCTACAGGAGTTACAGAAAGAGAGAGAAATTTTTTGGGGAGGGAGGTTTAGTGAGTATTTTCTTTTAAAAGGATAGTGTTTTCTTAAAATCAAAACAAACAAACAAACAGCATTTCCTTTATTAGAAGTAAGAAATCCTACGCAAGTTGAAGAGTGGCAAGAAAGTAAACAATTACAATATTGAAATTAATATAAGCATAATATGTTCTGCCACATGCACTAAGACTGATTGTACCCTTACAGAAAAATATTTTTATGAAGGAGATTGGAAAACTTCTGCACTTGAGTGTCAAATCTTTGTCATTAGTGGCAATATCTGGTTTGTCACAACCTCAGTGTCAATTACAAACACACTCTGGAAAGAAGCTTTCATCTTTCTATTTTGTTGCCCTGCCTCCATCTTCCCTCTCTTTATTCTTCATTCTGACATGCTCATTCTTTTATATTCTCTTCACCACTGGTTTCTTCCCTTCTTACTTATTTTCTCAGTTTCCAATAACACTGCATTCAATTTCTTAAACATTTCTCTCACCTCTGCCTCTCTGTCATTCTGTTTGTTCCTCCATACATTTTTGCTCCATACATTTTTCTCCCACCCCTAAAACCACATTCATCGTTTTTTATCTTTTCCCTAGATCGCATTGTCTTCACTTTAACCACTCCTTACATGCACATATTGTCCTACAACATGGATCAAATGCATATGGTCTTCAGATCAGATGGTATCTAGTCTCTCTCCTAGGCCTTCTATTCATTTTGGTGCCCTTGACAACAGTGGGAACGACACCACCTATTTACTGACTGCATGTATGGTGTTTCCCAGAGTACGAGTTGAGTATGGTCCTGGGGTTACAACATATTTACTGGCCTGCCTTCTCCAAAGAGGTTTGCTTTCTTTTCCAACCTGTCACGAAACTGAGTGGACTAGTGCACGGCAGACAACCTACAGGCAAACTGACAAACTATCCTAAAGACATCACATTTCCCCTGACCTGCAGTTCAAATACATTACATGCCTGGATAGGAAGTTGATACCATTTGAAAATCCCTTATCTGCCAAGCGCTGTTTTTGGCAGTGAAACTGTTAAAGTACACACTGCACTGCAGGATCTTCAGATGCTGAGTTCACCCTGTACATGTTTGTTTACCCAGGGAAACTGAAGCTGGGTGCAACACTACTGGAAAAGTCACAATATGTGGATACAACTAACCATACAGCCAGAAATACACACCTTTTAGAGGAGGAGAACAAACACTGACAAGCATCTCAAGCTCTTGCTACATTTAGTCATGGTACATTTCTTGTCATGAGCTGGGATGGAATGCGGGATTCTGAGAAATACAAAGGAAACCACAAGTAGCTTTAATAATGATTATATGTTCCAGATGAATGTCACAAACATGTAACACATGTATTGGTGGTACCTATTGCTTTAATAGTCTGACTTGCTTTCTATCTACATGCACACAACACCCAATACCACCACGGTGTATGATATGCCTTTCATCTTCATACGCAATGGATGGCACATGTCCCATTAGCAGGGAAAAAAATGCTAAGCCGTAAGTATATTGTGCATGCTTGTTCTTAATGTAAGAGTTATTATTTATTGATGGCTCTTATTTGCCCCTGTTCAAAAGAGAGACCACTGAACAGTGGACAACACGTAAAAACTCTCCTCCACAGATCCTGCTTTTGCCTTCATGCATGAAAAATATTGTACAAAGGGTCACAGTCCATCTTTAATTCATCCCACTAACCTTCTGGTTGCACTACCTTTCACTTAGGATTCTCCTGCTTTGTACGTAGCCGCTTTAACAAGTTTATGTCTGCAGTTTTGAAAGCTGCAGTGTTAGCATTATGCAAATCCTATTCAGTGGTTTTTGTTTTGATTTGGTTTTTATTTTTTCCTGTTGTAGTGAGGTAACCTCTCCTCAGAAGTATAATAAACTGTATGTGGCTGGGATAGTCTGCCAAAACGTTACTGTGTTCGGATGAATGAATTCTAACTTTTCCCTCTTTGGACTTGGTCTCCTTTTTTAGGTCTCCCTACTGCTTCTCTGGCTGTTAATTTTACAAGATTTATCTGAAGGATCTAAGCAACAATACCTAATTTTAGTGGACATAATTTTTTGTTTACACATATTGACTCTCCTCAGCTGATTAACCTGACCTCTCTAACTTCTATACAGATAATTCTGCGTTTTGTTTTAAAACACATAGACTGATTTTCGGTTTTGGTTGCAGTTGTCAATTTTATTATGCTCATTTAAGAAGCAATAAATATACCTTATAATGACCCAAGACGGGTGGTATATCTTCTGTCGCATAGCGTAAAGTAGATCACTGTCCGTCAGACAAGACCAATCATCAAACTTAGTGTCTTCCAGCTGTTATAGTCCTTCATTTGTTTGGTGTTCACTGCCGATGTTTCAGTCTAGTTGGGGTTGGGTTTCCTGTTTTTTTTTTTTGGGGGGGGGGGGTTTGGTTTTTTGGGAGTTTTTTGGGGTTTTTTTTTTGTTTTGTTTTGGCTTGGTTTTTGTTGTTTTTTTTGGTTTTTGTTTTTGTTTTAGTTTTAGTTTTTGGTTTTGGTATTTTGGGGGGGTTTTTTGGGGTTTTTTTGTGTGTGGTTTTTTTGTTGTTTGTTTTTGTTTTTTTTTTTTAATTGAGGAGGTGGGTTTGGATTTTTTTATTTTTTTTTTTTTTAATCGCCTGAAACCCCGTCGCGAAGGTCAGCGAGGCGCTGGGGAGGAAAGCGAGACTCTCGGAAAGACAGCTGGGCAGTGCCTTCTTCCGCACGGCGGAGTTCGGAGCTGGTGAAAGCGCTGCAGCCGCCAGCGGGGCAGGGGCGCGGGTGGCTCCGGCGAGCTCCGAGGGAGCCAGAGTCCCTCGGGCAGCACAGCCGGCTCCGCTGGCACCGGGCGGACTCGCGGCTCTCCCGTCGCCTTCCTTCCGCCTCCTCGCCTCGGCCCCGGGCGGGCGGGAGCCCCGCGGAGCCGCTCGGCCGGGGAGCCCAGCGGGGCCGAGCGGAGCGGAGCCGCCCGCTCTCTGCCGCCCGTGCAGGAGCGATGTGCCGGGACACCCAGGGCGCTCCGGCCGGGGCACCCAGGGCCCTCCGGCCGGGCACGGAGCTCAGGGCCGGGCAGCTCCTCCCGCCCCCGCAGCCTTGGCGGGGCCCCGACAGCGCCGGCGCCCCGCGTCCGCCTCGGCTGCTGCTCTGCTGCCGTGCTATGGTTACTGTCGCTGATGGGGACAACGTCATTAATTTTTTAGGTGGGGTGAGGGTGGTGTTTTGGGTTTTTTTTTTTTTTGTCTTTCCAAAGCCACCCTCCAGAAATGGTGTTGCGGGCTGTTTCCTGGGGCGTAAAGAAGCGACCATCGTAGCAGCGCTAAGAAGGGACGCTGGTTGAGGGTATTTCGGAGAGGAAAATTTCCCAAGGGAATCATCCTGTTTACGAGGGGGTAGGGTTGGGGTGTCCCCTACGCACATTGATGGCAGGACAGACTCGTCAGGGACAGGGTTATTCCGGCTGCTCTGCATCCCCTTTCTCCTGCCAGTTTGATCCCCTCTGTGGGACGGGCGCCCTTTGGGCCGGGCTCAGGGCCGGGCTCGGTTCGCTGTCTCTCCCCCACGGCCCACACAGCCCCCCAAGGCCAGCGAGGGGAACGTGAGGGCTCGGTCACCCCGGCGGGACCCCCATCAGAGCCGGGACTTGAAAGTGGGCCTGAAACTCCCTCGCTGCCCTGAGATTTCTGTTCACCCCGGAGACAAAATCGCCCTGTATTTCCTGTCCTCGAACACTTCCTGACACTGGGAAGATAACAAAGGGGAAAGTTTAAAGCAATAAACATCCCCGAACTGCCTCGCTCCTCATGTGCGTCCGGGGCTGCCGGCGCTAAGGCCAGGCAGCACTCGGCTGAGGAGAAACCGGGCTTTTCCATGCCTCGGCCCGACCTGTGCTCTGACACCTCCTGAATATGTTTTCGGGATTTTTCTCTCCCCTGAATTTTGCGGGGATTTATTTTCCCCACCTGTCAAAGACTTTACTGCCCTGTCTGAGCGAGAGACAGCGTGTCCACTTCTGGCTGGATAAAAAAGAGGATGCAGTGACGCCGGCCAGTCCTGTGGAGACGCCCAGAGTCTTACTGAACTCCCAGAAAGGCTCTAGGAAAGAAAGGATGGCTGCGCTCTGCTGCCCTTTTTTTTTTTTTTTTTTTTTTTTTTTTTTTTTTTTTAATTAAGCACGAGCAGGATTTAATAAGCTTGATTGCATTATTAAAAGTTAGGAAGGTTTCCTGGGCGTACAGAAGCCCACTGACAGGTTTTGTTCTGTTTTGATAGATTTAGTGCTGTTATGGTACACTTCTCCCTCACATGCAGTAGCTAAGACTTGAAGATTAAAGATCGCACACCTCTAGATGAGTCAAAGCCTACACCCCGGAGCAGCTAATTCATTTCGTGATTGATTTCCCCGCTGAGCTGTTTCCAGTTTCAGCCTTGTGTGAAACCTCTTCCCCTCTCAGCACATCCATCGCACGGGCTCCTCTCCACGTTCCGCAAGACAGCGAGGGGAAACCTGAACCTCTGGGAACCTCAAGTCCAGACCCTTCTTGCAAAGCATCTTTTTGGTCCGAAGCTCCTCAAGTTTTGAAGCGGAGCAGGCTGAAGGAGACTTTCTGCGTGCCCTATTGGCGAGGCTGCGCTGAGCCACCGCCATGCCGTGAGACAAAAATAGCTGTCCCCACCGGAGTGGGAGACTCGCTGCCTCCTGCGGCCAGGTCCCCTGCTCTGAACCCCGGGACGGTGAACGCGACGAGCCCCGGAGGGGCGGACAAGGAGCCCTGGCTACCCCTGCGCAGCCGGCGCACGGCCGCCGCAGTCCGGTACTGCCGCAGCCCCTAGCGAGGGGCTCACCCAGCCCCTGGCGAGCCCACTTCCTCTCTTCCGAAACCAGCAACACCTCCTTCATCATTTTCATCAAAGCTGATTTTTTTTCTTTTTGCCCTCCCCTGGGAAGGCGTCCTAGTTTTCGCCACTGAGCAAACTCAGGACAGAATTTGTAGCGGTTCTTTACGGGACGGAAAGGGTTAATCGCCACTGTCGGTTTGGGGGTTGTGGGGTTTCTTTGGTGCTTTTTTTTTTTTTTCCCCCGTTCCCTTCCCTCGAATGCATATAATCTCATTTGAGCCCCTCAACGTGATGAAAGCTAATGATTACTGTGTAGAGTCACCGACTTTTCGCAGGCTTTCCCAGCCCCCATCCCAAAAGTAAATAAATACGATAAAGGCGGGGGGGGGGGGAACATGTATTTTCGGAAGTGCCTCATATATGTACAAATCTCGGTTTACGTCTTCCCATTCACGTGTATACTGATATCATAAAAGAGAAATCCCTCACCAGGGTTTTCCTCTAAATACCTTATTCATTGAAACTAGCAGTTCCACTCATTATTCCACTCCCTTAAACCCGATTCTGATGTCGGCTAAATATAGAGCTTCGCCTTACTGGGAAGGCGAATCGAATACACACTAAGCAAATCAGTAGCACAGGAGGGGAAAAAAACCCTTGATCAAAGCCCTCCTTTTTTTCCCAATCCTGGTTTGTGGGGCGGAGACAGGTTTCTCGCTTATTGCACATCATTTGCAAAGATCAAGCTTAAAATGCAGTCACCTCTCCCAGAAGTAGTAGTTAAACCAAAAGTTAGGCGGTGGGGGTTAATAGAATTACAACCAGATTGAATTATTTTCAATCAAGGGCGCAACGGTGAAAAAATAAGATATGTTACTTCAAATCTGGGAGGAGCTGTACTTTAAGCAGGTCAATTTTTTAAAATATATGCAAACATCCAAGGGGGGGAAAAGATTTGCATAGAATGCAGTACGAAAAAGCACCTCTATTCGAGTTTCATGGAATTTTCTTTTTCTCAGTCATTGGGTGGGTTTTTTTTTTTTTTTGGGGGGGGGGGGTGGGGTTTTTGTGTGCGTTCTTTAAAAAAAAAAAATTATTTTCTTTTTAATTACCCTAACGTTTTTCCAGCTCGCAGCGCGCAAGGTCACCCGGAGGGGGGGAAGGTGGCGGGGTGGGGGACGGAAGGAGGCCCGGGCATGCCCCTCGGGGAGGGGTAGAGGATGACATTGGCAGCGCACCGGGAGGAAAGACACAAAAGGTCCGGACGGGCGCCCACCGCGCGGGGCCGCGCTCGCTCGCCCCTTGGCCAGCAGAGGTCGCCGCGCTGCCTGCGCGCCCCCGGGCGCGGGGAGAGGCCGGGCGGGACCCGCGGAGAGACCCGCGGAGAGACCCGGGGAGGGACCCGGGGAGGGACCCGCGGAGAGACCCGCGGAGAGACCCGCGGAGGGACCCGCGGAGGGACCCGGGGAGGGACCCGGGGAGGGACCCGCGGAGGGACCCGCGGAGGGACCCGGGGAGGGACCGGCGGAGGGACCCGCGGAGGGACCCGCGGAGAGACCCGGGGAGGGCACCGCGGAGAGACCCGCGGAGGGACCCGCGGAGGGCACCGGGAAGGGACCCGCGGAGGGACCCGCGGAGGGACCCGCACCGCCCGGCCCCGCTCCGCACAGCCCCGCACAGCACAGCCTCGCGCCGCCCGGCCCCGCTCCGCCCGGCCCCGCTCCGCCCGGCCCCGCTCCGCCCGGCCCGGCTCTGCACGGCTCCGCACCGCCCGGCCCCGCACCGCCCGGCCCCGCACGGCCCGGCTCCGCCCGGCCCCGCACCGCCCGGCCCCGCACCGCCCGGCCCAGCACCTCCCGGCCGGCCCCAGGGGAGCGGCAGGCCGGCAGGGGCACGGGCAGAAAGCGGCAGAAGCCGCGCTCCTGCGGCCCGGACGAGCGGCGCAGGGACGGCAGTGCGGCCGTGGGTTTCAGTGAAACTGGGCATTGCTAACGGTGTGCCCCAAACACGTGCCAGGCTGTCCGAAGATGCCCGGGTCATGAGTCCTTTCAAAGTGCTTTTTGGTTTACTCAGCTAACACGGAGAATTACAGCCATTATTCTGATACCTAATTGCCTAAGTATCCGTAGTTATATGTATACCTAATCTTTTATATATATGCATGTACATAAACACCCCCATATACATGTATATAGCCAGTTTCTTGGGCTGTGGAAGTGATCACCTAGTAGAGTTGCGTTTCACACTGTTTATTTAAACGTCGAATATGTAAATTAACTGTGTGCGCGTGTTTACAACCATATCTTTACCTCCTGACACTATCTTGAGATCATTTCAGGGTAGTTTAGTTATCTCCTCAAGTGGCAACACTGGCTCCCGCTTCTTGTTTGAAATAAACCTGGAGGATGTGTTTGCTCCCTCAGCTTCGGAAAGGAAAACATCTTGCAAAGTAAGTTAGAAATGCAAGATGGTCAGTTGTTTAGTTGCTCTCTCAAGAGTAAATGCGAGTTTCAGAACTATTTCTTGGCTGTTTCATTGCAATCAGACTTCCTCTTAGAAAATTTTTCTGCGTGAATATGGCTTTGCCTCCCTTACACACAAACTCGGTTGCCTTTTAAAAACATGGGACACTGGAAACAAGTATATTTTCCTGATGAATAGTGATTGGAGGGCACTTCTACCCTACGTTGATGAAGGCGGTATAATAGTCCACATGGAACAGAAGACAAAAATGGGATCTAAACAAACTCGAAGGGAAGGTTTAAATCCGGGTGTGGAGAGGGGCTTGTCGGAAGAGCATGGGGTGGTGGCGCTCGGGAACGGGTACAGCTCCGCACAGACTAAAGGACAGGCACGGAGGAGCCGGAGTAGAATCTGCCCTTTGAATAACACACACAAAGAAATCAGTGCCCATGTCTTAGGACGCGTTTTGCCGGGTTTGGGAAACTTTCAGATAAGCGCCCTCTGGAACCCGAGGGGCGCGGCGCGGCGCTGCGCAGACGGGGGCGCGGGCACCGCACCGCACCGCACCTCTGCTGGCCGCGGAGCTCGGGCGAGGACTCCCCACATCGCCTCCAGGGAGCAGCGCCGCAGGTCCGCTCCGACAGCAAGTCCGAGTCTTCTCCCCACCCCCACCTTTTTTTTTTTTTTTTTTTTAATAACAATAACAATTTTAAGAGATTCTCTTCGGGAAAATGTAGAAGTTCTTGAGAGACAATTTAAGGTAAATATTTGTGCCTTCTCCCACCTTGCGTTTAACAGAAACACTGAAGATTTTATGCACGACTTTAAGAGAAAGAGGCTGGAGGAGAAAAACGTAAACAGTCCCATCTCGTGGCTGGGGTCGCGCTCAGCCAGCCCGCCCTGCCCGCCCTCCTCGGGCCACCTCCGCCTGGGAAAACCAAGAGCCAGTTTTCCAAACCGGGAAAGATAAACGCTCAGCAAGGAAACAGCTGGATTAACACCACCACCACCAAATTATATATATATATATATATGCATATATATATTTATATATATGTGTATGTATATATCCATATGGAAACGGTACGTGCGGCGCAGCAAGCCCGGACGGGGGAAAGGGGGGGTATGATAGGAGCCCCGAGCGGGGCCGGGAAGGAAAATGAAAGGTGTGACGGGAGATAAGCGACGGCGATGGAGGAGAGCGACAAGACGAAAGTATAAAGGGAAATACAAATAAGGAGCGAGGAGGAGAGGAGAGGAAAAAAAAAAAAAAAAAAAAAAAAAAAAAAAAAAAAAAAAAGTTGTCCGCGCGAACCCGAGCCGGGCGGCCGCGCCGCCAGACGCTGAAATATGATAATCACGGCAGCTGCGCCGCGCCGCGCGCAGCCAATGGGCGCGCGCGGGCGTGACGTGCCGGCGCGTGACGTGTGGCCAATGGGCGGCGGGCTGAGTTGGAGCAGAGAAGTTTGAGTAAGAGATAAGGGCCAGGCGAGTGCCCGCGCCGCCAGCGCCCAGCCCGGCACCGCCGCGCCTCCGCACCGCGCCTCCGCACCGCGCCGCTTCCCGCACCGCCGCTCCGCACCGCTCCGCTCCGCCACCGCCACCGCTCCGCACCGCTCCCCGCGCCGCGCCGCGCCGCCACGCGTGGACGGACCCCGCCGCGCCCCCGGCGCCGCGCCCCGCACCGCGCCTCACCGCGCGTCCCCTTCTCTCTCCGCAGCCCTGACAGTGTCTCCCACGCCGGTGGTGTTTCGTGACATTTTCTTTTTTTTTTTTTTTTTCCCGATTTCGATTTTTTCTTTTTTCTTTTTTTTTTTTCCTCTGTTAATACTTCTATTTTTTTTTATTATTGTTGTTATTATTATTCTTATTTTTAGCGACAGCTCTCAAACCTACTTTGGGGTCTTAAAACGAAACCGTACACCATTTCACTGTGGACATTACACCCTCTTACAGATATGGGAGACATGGGAGACCCACCAAAAAGTAAGGCGGAATCTTTACCGTTGTTGGAATAAGTGTGCTGTCTATTGTAATCGTCTCAGGCAGACGAACTGCTAAAGTGCTGAACTTCATTTGAATGGTAGAGAAGGTGCCTTTGTTACCATGCCTGCATGCTTGCTCTGTCGTAGCCTTATATGTTAACAGCCTGGGGTCCTACTTCTCTTTTAAAGTTTGGGGAGCAGAGAGGATTTTGATGGGATCTCTAACCACGGAGCCTTAAATTCTTCTCGTGATAGACTGCGGTGAGGCTGTCTGACTATCCAGCACCTAGTCGGTCTAGGGGTATTAGCATTAGACTTGCGAAAGAGAGCAAGTGACAATCGTAATGATGCTTGTTCTTGCTAGAATCCTCGACTCCCTTCTTCTGAGAGAAAGGGCTGAGTGGGAAGTGCACCCAACCATGCTTCATCGTTTCCAGTCAGAGCCTCTTAAAACCCGAAATGAAACACATAGGTGCTCTCCTCGCGAGGCAGGGCACTCAAACAAACAAACAATAAAATAAAAATCAAACAACGTGGGAGTTTGAAGTTTTGATTCCTTGCAATGTTTGTGAAATTAGGACCTTCACCCCAAAGATTCTTCACATTTGCATTTTAGCATATGTTCCGCCTCCTTTCTAAGCGAGGCAAGGTTTTGATGGCACACTACAATTACCATCCAAAAGTATAATATTCTTTAAAAAAAAACAAACCCAAAAAACTAAAACCCCCAACAAACACCCCCCAAAAGATACAAACAAACAAAAAAAGGCAGAAACCGAACAACGCTCCCACAATATGCTTTATAAGGGAATGACATTAAAAGTGTGTTTATCTCTGTAGGAGAGTAAACGGTTAGTCAATCATGTATTTATTTTCATTTCAGAAAAACGTCTGATTTCCCTATGTGTTGGTTGCGGCAATCAAATTCACGATCAGTATATTCTGAGGGTTTCTCCGGATTTGGAATGGCATGCGGCATGTTTGAAGTGTGCAGAGTGTAATCAGTATTTGGACGAGACCTGTACGTGCTTTGTTAGGGATGGCAAAACCTACTGTAAAAGAGATTATATCAGGTACGCCATTTATGTTAATTGTTCGGTGATATTTTATTTTTCTTTTTAACTTTATCAATCTGACGGAGGAATTAAGAGGGGAAACTGTGAGGAAGCGGGTAAAAGAGAATTGGTGTGGTTTTTTGTGTTTTCCCATGAATAGACCTGCGAGGAAAAAAAGTTAGTAGTGAAGTTTTTTATTTCTTCTTTTCAAATGCAAATATCTGTGTTACTGGAACTAGTTTAGGGACCGTGCAGGACCTTTCGAGGACTGTGGCAATGCATCCTGTGATTCTAACCAAGGAGGGAATCATAGATGACGAAGAATATTTTCAATAGTGTAGATATTATGAGCAACACGGAACAGATCACTTTCTAAAACAACCTGAGAAATGCATCTCTGTTTCTCCAAAGACATAGTGGCATTCAAAAAAAAAAAAAAAAAAAAAGGCACTTCAAGCATGTATACCGTAAAAATAAATACACAGGTAGAAAAAAAAAAACAACAACAAAACCAAACCCAAAAAACCAAAACAACTAGCAAAAAAACCAAACTTACTTAAACTAGGCCTATTAAAAAAGAAAAAAAAAAAAAAAGAAAAAAAGGAAAACAAAAATAAACCCCAAATTTCCTTCGGACTGGAGGATCCTTTTATGGGGATGATAAAATGTAGACCGAAATGTTTCTTAGCTAAAATAACTGACATTTAATCTTTTTTTAAATATTAACCCCTTTGGTGATATCTGACTGCCTTTTCTTTCTTATCTTATCTGTACTGATGAATTAGACAGAGCAGATCAAATTGCCCATCATCTGTTCGCGAACAATTGGGTATATTTAGATAATGGAACCGCTTCCTTCCTCACATTAAAATCTGGTAACTGATAAAATGTGAGAGTTGCCAATGCTGACACTATAGAGAAACCAAAGCAGGAATTTCGAGTGTGTTTATTATTTGTGCTCCTGGGTCATGCTGATCCGTTTCAGTGTCGCCTACTGGGTTTGCCAAATCATAAGTTTGTATGACACTGAGGTATGAACAGTATTTTTTTTTTTGCAGAAAGTTTTGGAAGCAAATCACCTAGCCACCTAAGATATCTTCTGATTTCTGTGTAATTCTGAATTGAAATAAAACCCTCGAGTCTTTCCTTGTCTAGTGCACGATTTATAAGCAGACCATTCCTTCAAGCCATTGTGAGATTATTATCCAAGTTCTAAAATGGCAAAAACCAGAGCTTCTTCTTTTTTTTCTTTTTTTTTCTTTTTTTTTTTTTTTTAATTCTAAAAGAGCGCTGGAACCGTTCTCTTAAATGTTGTCTTTTCTTTAAATTCAAATGGAAGGAAAACGTTGGGACCGAAATGTGTTTACTTACCTCCTTATAGAACTGATCGGGAGACATTTAAGAAGGGGGAAAAAAACCAGCTCTTTTAAATTAGTACAGAATAGATTTCATTTGCTGCAATTTAAAAAGGAAAAAGTACATTATGTGTAAGCTGGCTTTGAATTAGACCATGAGACAATCTCTAAGCGTTAAACCTGTGGGCAACCACCGCAACTTTTATACCTATGACTGAATCTTCTTTACGATCACTCTGTTCTTTTGCTTTTGCCGTTTGGTTTTTTTCCTGTCAAAACTGTGTAATTCGGGTATATGTAGCCCTGAATATAGGATTAGTACACTTTTATAGCCATAAAAGCTATAGAAGTGTGTACTTGCAAGCATACATTACAGACTGAACCTCTAAGAAAGTGTATCGGTGAGGAAATCGGTGGGGATAAATATTAGCTCAGTTTTAGGAGCAGTTTTCACAGTTCTGTGGACTGTGAGCGTGCAAAAGTGCATGTACCCGTACATTTGTGGAAAGAAGTTAATTTTGATCATACCAAGGACTTCTGGCTAACAAGCACCCGGTGGGAGACGAGTGTGCAGTTCGACACCCGAGTTGGAGCATTTTCTGATGTTTATCTACTGGTGGGTGAGCTGTCGTTCTCTCTTCCATGGGAGGCGACGAGCCCGCCACCCTCTCCAGAAACTCACAATTTGCTTTGTGGGGCTGAGGGCGAGAGGTTGCCCTCTCATTCCTACCGGAGCTCCTGGCCCCCGGCTCAAGGTGGGAGCGTCAGGAGGATGAGAGACGGGGCAGGGACGCTGAGGTAGAGACAAGCTGCAGACCCAGAGCACCGAAACTGCCTTTTTGTTGGGGGCGGAAGAGCCTGAGGAGGCATGTGTGTTATGCTTATACTGTTGTATGAAATTAATCCGGTGAGAGGGGGCTAGGGGAAGAGACCCCGCGCTGGCAGTCGCTCCTGCTGGGTCCCGGAGGCTAAGTTGACGGCAGTCCGAACACACATCAAGGGGCACAAGTCTTGAGTGGGTTCTGCGCAAAAAAAAAGTACCACAGTTTGGTGAAACTGGCAGGTTTGTGTCTGGGATGGCAGCTTCGGCAGTCTCGCCTTTCCCTGGTGTGCTCGGGTAGTCCGGTTGAACCCCAGGCCAGGCTAGGTCAGGTGAGGAGGCAGGGAGAGGGCAGGGCTGGCCCCACTCCCGCAGCAGCCCGAGCGCTGGGACAACAGGGAGAGGTCGGATATCGTCGAGAAGAAAGGGGGTCGGTTTTTTTGTTTCTTCTTACACCTCTGCCTCCCAGCTCTCCTCTTCCACCGGTGTGTTTGTGCCCACTCCGCCTTTTACGGCACGGAGATCAGGGCACCGACTGCCAGTGAATCCGGCTTATTCCTTTCCTCTTTTGGCTTCTGTATTTTCCATGCTTTTTAAAGCAGTGGATTGCGTGTGGCGCGTCTACGCGGGGCCAGGGGCTGCCCACGAGTGGGAGTGAAAACCTCTTTCTTTTTCCCTTTCCTTTCTCCCCCCCGCCCCTTCCCTGCCCTCCCCTTTCCCCCTCCCGTGCTCTCCCTCCTTCCCTCCCTTCTCCTTCTTTCTGGGCTGGGCCCTGCTCAGGTTATACGGCATCAAGTGCGCCAAATGCAGCATCGGCTTCAGCAAGAATGACTTCGTGATGCGCGCCCGCGCCAAGGTGTACCACATCGAGTGCTTTCGCTGCGTGGCCTGCAGCCGCCAGCTCATCCCCGGCGATGAATTCGCGCTGCGGGAGGACGGCCTCTTCTGCCGGGCGGACCACGACGTGGTGGAGAGGGCCAGCCTGGGCGGCGGGGACCCTCTCAGCCCCCTGCATCCCGCCCGGCCGCTGCAGATGGCAGGTACCGCCCGCGCCCGGCGCCGCGGAAACCCGCGGGGTTCGGCGATGCCCGGTCTCGCTCCGGGCGGCGGGGAGAGCCCCACGGTCTCAGAGGGTCCCGGGTCCCCGTGGAGAGCCGGGCCCGAGCGTGCGCGTCCGCAGAGAGGCGGCGGCGGCGGCGCCCCCAGCTCGGGGCTGCTGCGGGTCCGGCTCCGCCAGAAACGCCGCCTTGGCGGGACGCGGGAGGTGGAACACCTGCGGAGGGGCCGCGCCCCCGCCCGCCAGCCTGCCCTCCTCCTGCCCCCACCGCGCACAGGGTGCGGAATTCCTCCGTCACCCTGCCCGAGCCCTGAGCCGGAGCCGGAGAGGGACGAGCCGCTGCGGAGAGCAGCTCCGCGCCTTCAGAGCCCTCCGCTGCCTCGGGAGCGAGAGGAGAAGCTGTTCTGAGCGCTGGAGGAAGTGGGGTCTGAACAGAGATAGACTTCATAACTACAGGCTGGCGCTTAGGCTGTAATTTAAAACTGTCAACAAGCTAATCTTCGGTAATTGCCTTTTAAAGTGACTCTTGCCTTCTTGAAACGTTTCATGTAATTTGATGAGAATTTCATCTCAAAACTCAGCCTTGTAACTTCAGAGCCGCCCCACCTTACAACTTCATTCACACTTCCAGTTCTCGACGGGTACGTCAGATACTCACAGAGACCCTCAGCTTTAGGGACACTTCTCTGAGGCTGACTAAGCTGGACAATACAAGGTTGGGCAGCCTTTTTGCTGTGCAAGTAATTGTAGATCGGAAAGTTGTTTTTTACATACAGCTATTCTAAAACGGGTTCATTTCCCTCTTCTGAGCTGCTTTCAGGTGATATATCTATATATAGGGAGAAATAATCCCGTAACTGATCAGGGCAGAATTCTACAGAGGCTGTGCTCCCTATATCGTGTTTGTGCATGTCTCCGAAAGGCTTAGTGTGTCGGCAGGTACAATACTGATAAGATTTGAAGCCTTCGTATTGTCGTCATCGCATTTGCTGATGTACTGTTACAGTTAGAAAAGTCGGAACCCGACTGTACAAAAGCGAGCACTTCTGACTGTTAGCTAAACAGTTTTAGGAAAGAAAAAAAAAAAAAAAAGAAAGAAAGAAAAAAAAAGTACTGTTTTCATTTTCCCTTCGACTGGGTCAGATTACACATAATAGCTACAGCTACATAACGCACAGAATAGCAGAACACCAGGAACACTCGAGCTCTTGATGTGATGCCACCCCTAGATTTGTGTTCCTGGGCTTGCTCTCCTTTTAAAAGCCCTAGATAGATATTTTTAAATTATTCATCCAACGTAAAAGCAAATGCACCTAACACCTCCCCTTTTTGAGATAAATCCCATCTCCCGTGCTTTGAGATACGGAGCTCTCACGGGCTATTTTTTTTTTCCCCCATTGGCATGGTGCAGAAGATTTGGCTTGTTTTACTCTGTTTTGGAAGCGTCAAACTGCCGGGAGACGTTGAACGTTATCACGGCTTCTGGCTAAAATGAGCTAGATTCACTCTACAAGAAGCAGACCCGAATTATGATTAATTTAAGAAGTATTCTTTCACTAATTTTCGGGCCAAAAGTCTGCTTTGGTGATTTGTCAGGAAATAAGTACATAAAACCCTCCTGCTCCTTTCCTAGCTCACATACACCTTAGCTAACTTGCCCTCCCCTGTCAAGTTTCATACAGGTTCAAGCTTCTGTCATTAGGGGTTCTAGGGGGTGGTTTGTTTTTGCAAATTAATTGTCTGTGGAGTCAGAAATGTCACTCACTCCACCAGCGCATAAAGCAGAGGAGGCTGCAGCAGCTCCGATAGATCTGAGTGCTTGAATGGCCTTTGAAAGAGGGTTCATCACCCGCCCCCCCGCCCCCCGCCCGCCACCTTCCCCTGTCCCACCAGCTTAGATTCATAGTCTGCAGACTCCCTGCTTCCTACTCATGGGGATCCTGTTCCTCCCTTCCCCTTCCCTTACAGCAGAACCTATCTCTGCCAGACAGCCAGCTCTGCGGCCCCACGTCCACAAGCAGCCCGAGAAGACCACCCGAGTCCGCACTGTCCTTAATGAAAAACAGCTTCACACCTTGAGGACCTGCTATGCTGCCAACCCCAGACCTGACGCCCTCATGAAAGAGCAACTGGTAGAAATGACTGGCCTCAGCCCGAGGGTCATCAGGGTTTGGTTTCAAAACAAGCGATGCAAGGACAAAAAAAGGAGCATTATGATGAAGCAACTTCAGCAGCAGCAACCCAACGACAAAACTGTAAGTGGCTTCAGCCTCTGTCTGTGTGCTGCCTTAATTCCCAAGGAGAAAGGGTGTATGTCCGGCCCGGACAGCCCCAGGGCTCGGTTTGATGCTGTTAATTTTTTGCGATCTCCCTGAAAACAGTGAAAACGATACTGCTTAGCCATTACCCCTTAGTTTCTGCTGTCAGTGCAATCCAAACAGACCACAGCGAGGAGCCGATTTGGGCTGCTAAAGCGTACTTAGAATTTGTGGGGCTAAGGATACGCAGTAGCTTACACTAACTTCTCTGCAGCGTGAATGAGACCTGCAGAGCTTATGGGATATAATAAACCCAGTCTCATCTAATACTTATACTGCAAATGCAAAGGACTCCTTAAGGAGAAAAGGACGCCTCTGCCCTCTTCCGTGTTTTTAAACAGGAGTAAATCCAGAAGTAAAATTACTATTTTTTTTATAAAAAAGTAAAAATAAAATAAGAGGTGTTTTTCTTAGCACTTTATATACTACGAAGTCTGTGTTTGTCAGTACACTTAATGCAGAAAAAGACAAATGCAATGCAAATTTTTCAGAATTATTACAGTGTTTACAGGTTAATATATATATATAGTTATATCTATGCAGAGCTCTTTTCTGCAGATATATGCATGGGTGATGTAAACAGGCTGAATGCACTGGATTCACCAGAACAAACTGCCTGTCTCGATTTTAAGCCAAATTTGTTTCTTTTTTATTGTTGTTGTAAGTCCATTTGAAGAAGAGTCTGTTACTCTCCCTGTGTATATTGACTGACCCGAGAATGACTATTAATTCATAAGGCTGCCTAGTTAAGTGGAATTTAAGGAGTTTCGTTTCACCCTGTTGGAATGCAATAAAACACGGTGTTATTAACTCGCCTAACAATCTATTCGTCGAGGCTTGGAGTTATGCTGTACACTGTGCCTACACCATAGGGCATATTGAGAGGGCTGGGGCTTTTTGTTTGTTTGTTTGTTTTTCTTTGGTGTTTTGTGTGTGGCTTTATTTTTTTTTATTTTTTTTTTTTTTAAGAGCTTGGTAATGGCGTACCCCAGGTTTGCCATGCGCTGGATATACGATCCAGTTAAGGTCACGCAAAACAAAACCAGACTGGATGCGAACTATAGAAGGGAGCAGGATTACCCGTTTCTCGTTCTGAGACCTCCACTGGCAGCCGAGATAGAGTGCTCGTGTTCAAGCGAGCTTGGTGCGGAGGGGGTATGCCTTGAGACGAATGGGAGGATTAAAGAGAAAGAAAGTAAACTTCCACCGTGATAAATGCAGCGAGTAGAAACAGGCTGACCTAGAGTAGAATAGAGTAAGACATTCACAGCAGATTAACAAAGCAAATACAAGCGACCGTATAGATAAGATAGAAAGCAGTTTATTGACTCAGCGTTTATATACAATAAAGTTAACCAAGCTCATTAACATCTTTTGCTGGGCTGTTTACAGAATATCCAAGGGATGACAGGAACTCCGATGGTGGCTGCTAGTCCGGAGAGACACGACGGCGGTTTGCAGGCAAATCCCGTGGAGGTGCAGAGTTACCAGCCGCCCTGGAAAGTACTGAGTGACTTCGCCTTGCAGAGTGACATAGACCAACCTGCTTTTCAGCAACTAGTAAGTGTCGGTTCCCAGCCCGAGCCAGCCGGTACCCGGGTCAGAGCAATGGGTGATTCACTCCAGGTGCCAGATGCTCTCAGAGAGACAAGCAGTCCAGATTAGCTGGGTTTTCCAGAAATTGCAAGGCGGGCATGACTGCATCTGTAAAAGCAGAGAACTGAATTGATTTCACAGAGCTTTGTGCAAAATCGACCTTAGTGTACAGCAGAGATATTTCTGAGTTGAGTGTGAGTTTGGATAAGGCCCAACTCAGGTCTGATAATAGCTCACACACTCCTGAAAACTGAAAGCACTTCACCAAAACATTCTTTATAAGCCACTTAATTGTACTTAAATTTGTGAAAGCAGTTTCTAGAATTCACCCCCTCCCCACTTCAGGCTGATTTTGCATTTATGCTGTAGGATGAATTTTAAATACATGATTATAATGTCAGCCAGGGCCCTTGTTTCGTCAGACGAATGTGATCTCTTAATTAAAATTTCAAAGTTCGTGTCTTAAGCATGTACTTCTAGATATAATTCTATGTATCAATATATACACATGAATCTACACATATATATATATACATACATATAGCTTACATTAAGTGTTGTTCTTTGGAAAGGAAACTGCTAATACATATTTATGTGAAAAATTCAAGCAATATAATAAACTACCTTTAGCCAAAACAAAATAGACCTTTTAGAATAAATTCTGTCCTTTACTCACTTCCTTCCTGCCTACATCACTTGGCAGCCCGTATGGGGCCATACCACCGACAATACTTAGGCACAACAGGGTGAATTAAGGAGAGAAGTCCAGTCTTAAGTCAGCTTCCTGGCCTAAGTGTGTTAAAACCAGATCTTTAAAATAATAAGGTATGTTGTGTATAATATTTCAGGGATTCAGAAAAACAGTTATAAAAAATTAACATGTAAACCTCTTTTTGATCTGTTGGGTGCTTTTTTTCTTCTTTTTCTTTCTTTTTTGTTTTTTTTTTTACACCAAGTGATGGAAGACAAAGGTTTGTAGTTGAATCTAGCATTGTGTTCTGACCTTTTCAGTTTAGTATCATGCTCTCCTGCAGAATCCCTTTTCTTTTGCCTAACAGCAGTCTGCAGTGTGTTCCCCTCGCTGGCACACTGTGCTTGCTCTGGAAGCTGTAGCACAGCAGCAGGGCTATTTGCATCTTCTTACATCTAAAGCAACCACTGCTTTTCCTGCTTTAATCAAGCTGCCCATCAGACAGGAGAAAAAATTATCTCCTTTGGTTGCTTTACTTACTGTGCCTTAACAAAATACGAGACTTTAAAAATCTTTGATGCAGTGAGATTTTGTATTAAATAGTTCAAGGAAAAAAAAAAAAAGAAAAAAAAAGGGCAGGACGGAAGATGGATAGTCCAAATACACTTATAGGTAAATAGACCATTATGTTGACAAATTAATAATGATATATATTCGACATAATACGTAATACTGAAAAGAGTTAAATTAAAGAATAATGGAAGGAACAGACCTTTCATTGGCCGTTCAAGGCATGGCTCTAATCTGGAAAGGGCCCTAATCACAGAATTGGCCAGCTAAATAGGTGCCAAAGAAATGCTTCTGGATTAACAAAGCTCCACCCTTCAAGTCATGCCTTTTCCCAGCACTGTTCCTAAACTAACGGGAGCAGTGGGGCACATTAGGATGGAATAGTGTGACCTTTTTTATCAAACAGACTCTCATTAAGAAGAGATAGCACCAGCCCCGAATCACGAATGAAAGAGGATGGCTGGTTTCAAATGCCTTCTGGTCCTGGATGCTCCTTCCAGGTCTATTTCGGTATGTGCACAAAAGGGGAAAAAAGTAATCTTTCAGTTTCATGTCAAGAAAACACATGCACTCCTAAATAATTGACTAGAACATCCTACTGGGATTGCCACTCTTGCGAGACAGGGAAGAAGGCCTCATTAATAAGTTTGTTTGTTTATTTGCTTGATTTTTTCAGTCTTCTTTTTCCATTTTTTTTAATCTACTTTTTCTTGGTGATTTGGCCAAAGGCCTGAAGAAGGTTCCTGTGAAGTCAATGGGGAAGCTAAACAGAGCAACCAGCAGTGACACAGCCTCCTGTGGAGATGTATCAGGCCTATTGGCTGCATGCCTTGTATATTTTTTTTGTGTTCTTCTTTGCCTGCTACTTTTCTTTGAGTTTTACAGTTGTAGCAACAGTTCTTTTTCTTATTTTTCTTCTCCTTTTTTTTTATTCTCTCTCTCTTTTTTCTTTTTTTTTTTTCTTTTTTTTTTCTTTTTTTTTTTTCTTTTTGGCAGGTTAATTTTTCAGAAGGAGGACCTGGTTCCAATTCTACTGGAAGTGAAGTAGCATCAATGTCCTCTCAGCTGCCAGATACACCCAACAGCATGGTAGCCAGTCCTATTGAGGCATGAGGAACATTCAATCAAATACCTGTTGTTGTTGTTTCTGCCCTTACCCTCACCCCTGTTGAAGAGAGTGGGAAAGTGAACATGTTGGGACTTCGAAATTTAGGGGGAAAGAATATTTAACAACCCTGTAATGAACCTAGCAAGGAACTGCTCCATGAGATGAACGGAGTCATATTTGAAAAGACAAGGTAATATGGTAGCAACACTGTGAAGACAATCATGGGATCTTACTAGAAAAAAAAATACTTAGAAGAACCACAAACCCCGTGCTTTTCAATGATCAGAGGAGTATCGAAAAGACGTTTTCCAAATATAAAGGATTTGTACTCGTGGATCTCAAAAAAAAAAAAAAACCACAAAAGAAAAACAAAAACAAAAAAAACGGAAATCTTTTCATTTGACTGCACATCTTAGGGAGAAACCAACCAAGGTAGAGGGAGTTTCTATCCAGTCCCTCCCATTCCGAATGGTGCTGTTTCTATATTGGGGATAGCCTTGCCAAAAGAAGCTCCAGTAGGTTTTCCATCGTCAGGAAAGAGACGATTCAGCCCTGCATTGCTGAAAGATTCCTTGCAGGAAGGTGGAGCTGCATTGGTTTGCAATGTTGTTTTTAGTTGACTCTTAACAAGGGGTTCTTTCCTGGGTCTCTTCTAGCATGCCTGTAGCGGGGTTTTGATTTTGTTTGGTTGAGATCCACCCCCTATTAAGTGTGATGCGATTAAAAATAGATTTTTGAATTCCTCTTTAAAGGCGAATTTATAAAAACATTGCAACAAGGTATACCTCTATTTTGCCACAAAGCGTCTCGGGATTGTGTTTGAAATGTGTCCGCCCAAGAACCTTCCCCTCCCCCAGAGATGTGTATAGTCATTGGTTATAACGACTGTTTTTCTCTCTTTCCTTTCTCTTTCTCTCTCACTCTCTAGAAAAAAAAATAGGAAAAAAAAAAGTTAAAAAAAAAATAGGAAAAGTAAAAAGAAAAAAAAATCACTCCTTTTGTTTGCTCTTGCATTGCAAAATTATAAAGTAATTTATTATTTATTATCGGAAGACTTGCCACTTTTCATGTCAGTTGACTATTTTTTTGTTTGCTGAAGTAAAAAAGAAAAAAGAAAAAAAAAAGAAAAGGTTGTACCGTGGTCTTTGAATTATATGTCTAATTCTATGTGGTTTTGTCCTTTTTCTTTCCTTAAATATGATGTGAAATAAAAGCGCCATATGTAGAATTATTATATCTTCAGGACTATTTCACTAGATAAGCGTTTGGAATAGAAAAAATAATAATAATAATAATGATAATATTAACATTAAATAATGAACAAAGTTCCCTTTTTTAAATATTTACAGGTTAGCAGCTAAAATACCTGAAATAAAATATTGCATGCAAAGCCGGTCGTTAGTGAATAAAAGGAGTGTGATATTTTATTGCAAGTATTAACGACCAGCTTGTAAATTTCCGTTTCAACAACTGTATCAGGGCTAGTTGGATGCCTTAGCTTTCAATCGATAACGTTAGAAAGTCTCTTGTTCCCCCACCCCATCCCTTGCCCTTAAAAGTGATATTACTCTAGGCATGATCAGACATACCGTTACGACATCTAAAGAACTGGGAGCTCAGGCTTTTTGCTGAGTTCTGCTATTTTTAAAAAATAATAAAAAGAAAGTGCTGTATACCAAAGCCTCGTTGTTGAGATTGCTGAAGTGACCTGTACTTTAAGTATAAGCTCCTGATAAAAGGGACGCTTTTTGCTTAACAAGTCAAGTATGACCATTATTTATCAATGTCTGCTGTCAAAACAATTGAATAATGCTGCAGGAGGAATAGTTGTGGGGATATTTCTGTCGGGGATATTGCTGTGAAATTGCACGAATATGTTCCTTATTTTCTGTCGACTTCCCTCTCTTCACTCCCTCTTTTCTTCCTTTTTTAATTTGCGGGGGAGAGGGTGGTGAAAGCTAGAAATGTGGGCGATTTCTTGGGGAAAAGTAGAAAGAAGTAAATAAAAAAAATGGGAAAGGGTTGTTTTTTGCTCCGATCCAAGTGCTCCCTAGTGCTCCCGGGCAGCACAAGACAAAGGTTCGCTTTCAAACACCCTTAAGGACTGGAATATACAGAGATTTTCAGTCTGACAAAGACAAGTTGGTTTGCATGTCAGTTATTCCAAACCCCAATGTTTTCTTAACATAACCTTCTTTTCCCTCCCTCCTCACCATCTCAGCCCACCCTGAGCAAGCTCAGCTATAGACAAACCATTTCGACAGTACAGAGAACATGAAAAAAAAAATGTTAAAATCTAATACAAGGATTACAATCATCCTGATTAGAAACTGGATTCATTTTGTATGCTCAAGTGTAATACATTTTTGAGTACTTGATAAATATTTAAATAAATATGAAATCTACCTTAAACTGTGTGATCAGTAACCCTTGTGTTTTCATGCAGGACCAGAGGATTGGTACAGCGCTTCGGGGGGCGGGAGGGAGAAGGGGTGTCAGTTCTGCCCGGTGGTCTGACGTGTGAGTTCTTGGAGTCGCTCTTACTTTGGGTGAGTTTGGAGACGGAGTCTCCGACTCGGGAGGGTCTGTGGCTGGCGCTGGAACCCTGTAAGGAGGGCAGGGCAACCCGGGGCCCTTGGCGCTCGCCTCTGGCCGCCGGGAGGCTAGCGCCTTGGCGGCGGCGGGAGCGGCGGGGACCGGGGTCAGGCAGGGCGGGGGTGACCCCGAGAGAGAGTAACCTGCTCTCCGGCGAGACTGCCCCGCCGCCCCCCGCCCCCGGGAGGGACCCTCGGGCGGCCGAATGCCTGTCGGCTCCCAGGGCCGCCGCGCAGGAGGGAAGGGCGATCCGGGCTGTCGGTCCTGGTCAGGGAAAGGCCCCCCAGCCCTGCTGGGCGCCCCGCGGTCCCGGCTCTTCCTCCGGACGGCTGGAGCAGTGGCTGAGATAAGCCGCCCGCCGGGAGGCAGGGGTTGGCGTTTGGGCTGCCAGCACAGCGTCTTGCACCTTGAAGCACACAGGGCAGCAGCGTGTCTCTGGAGCCGCAGCTCTGCTCGGCTCTACTCGGGATGACCTGCACACACACCTACCGCCAGGCTCCCGCCTGCACCCCCGCAGAGGGCCCAGACCCCCAACCCCGTCCGCGGCGCAGGAAGAGCCGGGTGGCTTCTGCCGGGCGGCCACTCCAGGGGCTCCACGTCCCCACGGCCACTGCGGCACCCACACCCGCGGTCATCCCGGAACCTCCACCCTCGAAACTTCGGTTAAACAGTACTCATCTGATTTCCAAAGGTTGTTTGTTTTTTTCTTTTTTTTTTTTTTTTCTTTTTTTTTTTTTTTTCCTTTTATGGCCTTTGATTCCCTTTTTCATTACATGAATTTGTGATGCCCCACAAACTTTAGACTGTTTTTCACCCTGAAGCAAATAAAGGCAAACTTTCGAGCGGATCCTCCTAGTGCCTTCGGTAGACCACTTCCTGAGCTCGGGCAGCAGGATTTGTGTCAGCGAGAGAAAAGATCCTCTTCATGAAATGCATGTCCTTATGGTGCTCTGCTCTGCTCTGGTTCCTCTTTTCCGGTATGGACCGAGGGTGGCGATTAGCAGCCCCAGATCCGCCGGTTCTCTTCTTGCTGCAGCTACACTTAATAGTGTCAAATACGCCCGTTATAATTTCTCTGAGGACTTTGTTTGCCCACACTGAGATGAATATTCAAACTCTTCTCATTTCAATATTTGTACCCAGGTTAATTAGCTCTCAGCATCCCCAGCCAACGTGGCAGTGTGACGCAGAAGCCGGGTACGTGAATTCCAGAGTTGGGATCAGTTAAACAGCTCAACGGTGAGTGTTTGCTTTTATATACATCTGTATGCATACATATATTAACAAATTCACCTTGGGTTACCTAAGAACGGATGTCAGGGAAGGAACAGGGGTCCCTCAGGCGATGCCAGCCGTCAGGCCGCAGCATCCCCAGCCCCAGCACAGCGCCCGGGACGGAGCCGGGGAGGGGTCAGGGTCTGTGGTGCCCAGTGGGTTTCACTGGCACTGATCCTCCCCGGCCCTCTCTGCACGCCCGAAACGCCGAAAGCGTTTTACGGTGAGAGATGCCGCTGCTGGGCGCTTTGCGTGCCTTAGCGGAGCGGTAAGTAGTTAATAAAGGGGCTGGAAAGAGATCCTGTTTACTGATTGTTCCTGATTGTTGTTTTCTTGATAACAGAGCAAGCCACTGAATGACTGTTTGAGCTCAGGCGCCACAAACATAAACTTAACAGCTCCCAGTGTGCCGGCCCTTCTGGAGGATCACTCCTCACCTCCCAGGGCTTGTGAAGTGCAGGAGGAGAAGGCAGTTCCCAAGGAAGCAGGCTCCGGGGTGGTGGGGGTGGTGGCGGCGAGCGGAGAAGACTCGCCTGTATACCCGATCTTTCCATATTGCACGGTATCTGCCCTCATTAGCTAGGGGCAAAGCGTGTAAAATCAATAGGTACTTTTCTCCGAGCCTCCTACCCGTGCCGGAGCTCGGGGCAGGCTCTGGATGCTGCTCTGCGCGGCATCCCAGCCGGGAGATGCTGCTTTTATATCACGCTGCAGCGTCGTGTGAATCTCCCTAAATTTTCTTGCAGCGGCTGAGGGCCACCAAACAAGCGCTGGCTATAGGTCAGGGAGGGAGGACGAAGGCGACAAGGAGGGCGCGCAGTCTCGCCGCGGCACATCCGCGCCGCGCTACCCGCGCCGGGCCGGGCCGGTTCGGTTCGGTTCGGTTCGGTTCTCCCGGGGCAGCGGCTCCAGGGCCCGGCCGCGCTCCGCCGCAGCTGCCGCTGGATCAGCCACCTGCGGCTCCGGCTCTTTCCTGGGGTGTGTGGCGCGGGGGAAGGAAGGAGGGAAGGAGGAAGGCTGCAAAACAGGATTTTTTGCTGGAGTGTGTCTTCTTCTTTATTTTCTTCTGAAAGACAAAACAGGGGTAAGGTGTGTTTTTGGGAAAGAGAGAAGATAGAAAATTTTCCAGAAATGACTCGGGCCAAAGTAGAATTCGGCTTCTATCTCCGGGCAGACCTGGTGTGGCAATGGGAAGAGGAAAATAGGGTGTTACTGTGGCTTTTCTTTAGGAGGGCTGTTCAGGTCGGTAGATCTCCAAGGCTAATCCAAACAAGCCGTTTGACTTGTGAGGTCCGGTGTCTAGACATAGCTGGTGACTCGGCGGCTCCTTATCTGGTTTTGGAATCAGCCAAAAGAGACTTTTCTTAATGTCCACAGCAGCACTAGGATCTGCCGGGGCCGGGGAGCCACCGCACCTCCCAGACAGGACAACAAATACACCCACCACCTGGAGGCTTTACAGCCCACTTTGTTGTTCCCGAGCCGCCGCTGCCGCGGCCCGGCCTCCCCCATTCCCGGCCGCCGGGCAGGGATGACCGGACGGCTGCCCAGTCGCACCCGCACCCAGCTGCTCGCCACTGCAGTGCCCCGCTCGCCCCCGGGCACGGAAGGGCCGCCTCGGCAGCAGGAAGTGGCCAGAAAGGACACTCCAGCCCCGCCGGGGTCAGAGCTGCCGCTTTCTCGACCCCTATCACAACACCCCCTCCACCCTCTGCCTGTGTGTGTCACTACAAATTTTATGGATTTTTTTCTTTTTTTTTCTTTCCCAGTTGAAGTTTTGCAGAGAATGGCTAAAAATTTCCAAAGTCACTTTTGTTCACGAACCTTAAGGAATGATCGAAGCAAATCAATTAAATGAGAGGAAGTCAGTTTAGATAAAAGATCTTCTTTGGGACTAGAGCACTGCCTTCTCTATCAGTCCTTCATGCTGGATTTGTGAATATTGCAAGCTGTAAAGCTTGTTTGAGGTGGTTAGAATCAATAAAGCCATTTAACTCAAAAGTAAGCAGCATCTGAAAGTGAAGAGAAAGAGGCATCTTTTGCTTGGATGTCACTCGTTTCATTTACTCATTTGGGTTTTTTTTTGGAGATTTCAAACGGTCCTGGAACATTGAGTGGCTGTATAGTGGATTTTCAGATTCCCGAGCCCATCCGCTGCCCTTGCTGTTTTTCTGCTGAAATGCAAGTCGATGTGCTGTGTAATTCCTCTTCAAACTCTGTGCTGATTCTCAGTGTGGTTGAGTTCAGGGCCATGATATCCCATTTTGGGAGCTGATTGCTGTAACTACGATGCACTGATATGCTATTTGCAGTGGATATTGTAATTGAGTCTGCTAATGTGGAATTACGAAATTTACCAGTGGGTAGGACTCTCTCTGTGAATAAGTGCTGTTTTCCAGATTTAGTAGTTGCAAATTTCCTCATGTATAGAGCAAATTATATTCCAAGGCTTTTGGAATAATTTTCCATCAAACACATTTAAACCATTTCAAACTCCCAATAACTCAGGGAATTCAGGATCAAGAGAGCAACATTTCCTAGAAAAGGAATCTTAACCATGATCCTGGTACTCCTCTTTCTTTCTTTTTTTTTTTTTTTTTTCTCATGGGTAAAATTTTGTGTTTATTTTTAACTGTCACAAATACAAGGTGTTGTTTGAAAAGTGTTAAACTTAGCAGGTATATAGAGATAATACTGACGTGTCACTGTGCATGATAAAGTAAAATATGGTGGGAATTAACTTGAAAAGTTTATGAAGGTTTTAACTACAGCCCATAAATTAACCTTTTTTACAAAGATATTATGATATGTAGAAGATCTTACAATATATATGACACTTAAAAATACTCTAAAATTTGAAGGCCAAACATTTTTCCCCCAACTTGAAGACACAAACTGAGGTCTCAGACATTGAAGACCTTTCTGTAAGTAATCTGAAGTAACTAATGTTAGAGCACCCTAGTGAATCAGAAATTGCAGGAGCAAACTTTCCAGTTTACACAGGGCCTTCTCTGAAAGCAGTGAAAGATTTGCTGCTAACTTCTAGTGAGGCAGGAATGCACAGCTTTCAAGGCTCAAGTCCAACTCTCAATGAAGCTAGTGACAAAAACCTCCTAGACATGTGGGTAAAAAATCAGTGTATAAAATCTGTATAGAAATCATATAGAGTAAATGTTTAAAATTGATATAAAATCACTGTTGTGATCTTGTAAGAAAAAGTAATTTCCTTTCTATCACTCTCATTCTTTTTCCATATTTTACTTAAAATGATATAATTTTCCAAGACAAAAGACCGTATTATTTTATTAATAATATAATAAGATACGTTTTAAGTATAATACATCTCATTATAAGATACTGGTGCATCAGTAAAAGCATCTTGCTTGGTGTGGGAATCATAAACAGGAGTTAAGAACTCATCTGAATGTAGAGAATATTGTAAAATAAAGCAACTACTCCCTGTCTCGCTTATTGCTGCCTAAGGGAACTTTTGTATGTGTGAGTCCTGGGGTAGAAGGCTATATACAAATTATCTGTATTATTTTTTAAGGGAGAGAACTCTTGGCAAAACCAAATGGAATTAGCCCCATACCGGGTCTGAAGGTCTAATTGGCATGTATTTCACCTTTCTTATACGAAGCATGGAAGGTTTTGCAGGACTGACCTTACTGGTATGACTCAAGTTCAGGCTCATTCTGAGCTCGGCAGCTGCCCAATTTGTTGGTGCAGAATGATCCCAAACTTCACACTCAGCACAGTCAGTGGGGTCTGAGGTGTTCTAAAGATGCAGGGTTTCCTTTTGACAAAATGGCACTTGGAAGGCTAGAGCTTTTTCAGTTAATCAAGTAACCTTATTCAGGGCCGGGCCTTTCCTCTCTGAAATCTGTGGATAGTTCTGGTAATTAAGTCAGGATGATCAGGACTGAGCACTTTGCGACCAGAAAGCTCAAGCTGTTGTATTAGCTTAAATGAAAGTGTTTTAGTCAAACATGGAGTCCAGATCTTACTGGTTTATTAGGCAATGTAAACTAGGAAAACAGCTAACTCCCACTGTTCATACAGGAGCAGTATGTTTTCGAAACTCTGTTCACTGTTTTTCTTCTATGCATTAATTTTCAATGCACCTTTGCCTGTCATTCCAATAAGCACAGCTGTTTTATGCTCTGATCTTAATTTTTTTTCTGAGTAAAGCCCCAATGGACTTTTAGAGAGTCATGTGTCCTCAAATCAGTTGAGGCCATCCCATTTCAAAGTCAGCAATCCTTGCCAATTACATAATAGCAATGGAAAGAACATTTAGATTTTTGCAAGGACTGCTATGTATCATATTTCTTTGTGATACCAATACTATTATGAGATACTTCAAAGCAAGTCATTAAATTAGTCCTGGAAGTGAAATTTCGACCTTTGGGATCTTGGTCCCACAGTGCATTGATTCTCCAAGACTTATTACATTAGGCAAAGGTGCTTGCAGTTTTAATTTAACTTACTAGATCATTACCAAAAAACCAACCTCCCCTGCCCGTGTCCCCCCCTCCTCCCCCCCACCTCCAAATAAACCAGAAAAAGGAAAAAAAAAACCACAACAACAACCAAACAAACAAAGAAAATCCCAACCAAAAAAGCCCAAACAAACAAAAAACCCCACAAACCTAGAAGATTATGAAGGACAGATACTATTTTTTATTCTTCATCAATTTGACATTTTTTCCTTGTGGCCATTTTGCCTATAGGAAAACTCTTCTTTCTGAAATCATTGTGTCATTTAAGCAGGTATTTATTTGAGGATGCTTATGGCTCTTCCACAGATATGTAGTGCCTAATACAATGGACTGTGCTCCTCTCATGTCCTTAGAGCAATTATGTAACCTTTGTAGCCCATAACAGTAAATAAAACAACACAGTGATGTTAACACAACGCTGCAGTAATAACTGATTAATATAGACTGAAAGCCTTGTGTCTTATAAATGCTAAATTACGATAAAATAATTTTTTTTCAACTCTGCACTTATTCCTGTTTCTATGGTGAAATTGTTGCCAACTTTCTCAGGAGAGTTTGGTCTCTTCATTCACTAAGTGCCTCATAGAAAAAGTGGGAATTAAGAATGAAAGAGCATGAGAAGCAGCAGCAATTGCAATTATCAGTGCAAATTTTAAATTGCAAGGACTGAGCGTGGATGGAAAAACTCCTGAAAAGTGAAAGTCTTGTTCTGCAAGAACAAACACTTGTATGTATATTATAGTCACTAAAGCAGTATGTTCACTCACTGGAGTTTTAGTTGCCTTTAATTATTTAGTAAGATAACTCTGTACTTTATATTTTAGGAAGTATTTTTTTGATTTGATACATATTTTAATATAGTGCTGGAAAAAAGCAGTAATTAAAGCAGCCGTTGATCAAACAGAGTAAAAATTTAACCAGTTAATGATGAATTAAGTTTGGCGAGTTACCTGATCCAGTTTTTAATAATTTCTGTTACTGAGGTGTTGTTGATCTGAGTTGCCTTTTAGTCAATCATTGTTTAATATTTTTTATTTGGCAATAAAAGTGCATAGAGCCAGAGGATGTCTTGTGACTGTGGAGTCTAAAAGGAATAAAAAATTAGTGATTCCACTTAGGTCAGTGAAACTGCCAGATGCAGTAGATTCGTAAGTACAATTTTAAGAAAAACATGGAAAAGAAAAGGGGAGGTTGGAAGAGTTTTATGTCTGCCTTTGTCATTCCACAGACAATGCTTTCTGGTACTGGAGCCCTTATTTCGTGGCACAATCTTGACGTGCTTGGGCTTGTGAAGGGTTTCACTGGTGTCAAAAGCCAGCAGAACTTCTCTGGGAAAGGGTGTTTCCCTCCTCTTCAACATAGACTGAGTCTGTTTTGGTGGGGACGGTTAGACAGGTACTCTCTTGCATGGAGGGATGCTGAAAAAAGTTGTGGCAGGATAGTTCCCAAAGCATGGAGCTGACTTAAATTCACATCTATGTGCGAAGAGGCACTGACCACAACAATTCCTCGATGATGGATAGAGATCAGGTGTCCCTGATGAACTTTGTTGTGCCTTTGTAACACTGGGAATAGAGCACTGGTGGGGAGGCCTGGGCTTGTGTTTCTATCAATGCTTTCTCCCTCTTCATAAAAGCCCCTCCAGAGTGGCTGTTGGGAATCTGAGTCAGGGAGGTGAAACTTTTCTGTTCTCAGGCGTGTGGCTGCCTGCCCTTGACTTAATGCATTGCTGCTTGCTCTTTTCCTCACTGTGCTGCTTGGGCTGTGACCTGGAACTCTGCAGATGTGCGAGCCTGGCTCTGGCTGGCTTCTCACCCTGAGTTCCCACACTCCTCAGTCTTTCCTCTGGCACAGGGTGTTCGTACTCCAGTGCTGCAGACTCATTTATGGGCAGGATATTGTGGCTGGCTTGGGCAAAGCTCTGCCTGGGCCTTCTCCATCTCCTTAGTCAGCATGGGATCCATGAAGGCGCATCATGACAGAATATAAACATCTGTCCATAAAGCTGGGACTCACCACATGGCACCCTCTTTGTAAAGGTTCTGCTGGTAAAGGGCATGGGCCCTAGTGCTGCTGGGAGTCATCCCTCAACTCTCAGAATTTACAGCCAAGGCCCTTTTTAAATGTACACACTAATGTCTTTGGTTGGTTGGTTTTCTTTGATTTGAGGTTTGCAAGGTATTGTTTTTAGCTTCAGAAGATGCCTGGAGCTGTAACTCCCCCTTCTCTAAAAGAGATCAGTGGTTTCAGCACTTATTTAGGATGTAGCAAACCTGGTTTCAAACTCCCTCCATGCATCCCTCCAGCATCCAAGGCAGTCCTGTGTACGTGTGAAGACTCTGTGTGTCTTATGGGGTTCTTCCAGCCCACTCACTGAAGTTCTTCAGTAGTGGAGGTGAGGCTGGAGAGAGGAATCAAGAGCTTGAAGGTTGAAACCTCCGTCATGGAAAGCATCTTTGAGTCCATTTGGTTGGACTCAATGATCTTGGAGGTCTTTTCCAAGTGTAATGAATTTTTATTTCTGTAATTTGGAGGATGGCTTTTGCCTGAATCATATATCAGGACTAGGCATCCCTGCAGGCAGAGCTCTGGATGTATAAGAAACTCCAGCATAGAAATCTGGGCCTTCTGCAGAGATCGTTCTTCTCTGGGAATGGTCATCAGCTAAACTAATTTTGTGAATCCCATTTTGGGCCCTAACTGCTTAAATACCTCATCCCTTCTTTGGATGGCTACCACTATGGAGGGTGTTTGCAGCACCAGATGAGGTCCAAAGTCTCCATAGGAGGAAAGATCTGGACAGCTTCTGTCTTTCAGCAGTGTCAGAGTGGTTTGTAGGGCTCCTGCAATGGAAAAGGGAAACTGTGAATCTCTGCCTCTTTAACTTGGTCATTACTGTCAAGTGCCTTGCCCAGTGTGTGAGTGAGACTGAGAAATGACTACAAGCTCTCTGGCCACAGCTTGGTCTGAATCAGGCTGAAGGAACTGCCACAGCTTGGAGGACACTTCCAGCAGGTAGAACAGAGCTTGTGCCTGCCCTGCTCACTGGGGACTCTGCTGGCAGCTGAACTGGAAGAATTACTGTTGTTTTGACTGTAGCTAGGTGATCCCATCTCAGCAGATGAAAGGCAGGTTCTCCAAAACTCTTCCTGTCCATTTCTTTCTAAGACATTTGTTATCAATGGATGAAGATGCTCTTGTGATCCATGCCCTGGCACATGTCCTTGCAATGATCTGTTACAACAAATTTGTCACTCTATGCTACAACTCAGAGTGCCATCTCTGTTCACTAAGCATTATAGCTTGCTGGGAACATGAGACCAGTGTTCACAGAGCTCTGCTAGCCACTGGTTGGTCTCCAAGTGTAGCTTTAAAGCATAATTTTGACCTGTGTGCATGAGAACGTGGGCATCTATCTGCACAACCTGCCCACACCTGAAACCCACAGTAGCTGGTTATAAATTGGAGCAGATACAATACGAAAATGGAAAAGAAATGCCTGTCAGCAAGTTTTTTGAAGCCTCTGCTTCTGAGTTCTCTGGTGTTTTCTGGTATTGCCTGCTATTGCCAGTGTAGCCAGAACACACTGACCTGCAGTACATGACCAAGTCGTCTTGAGGAGAGAGGAAGAGGAGATTGTGGAGGAAGAGGCAACTATTTGAGAGACATGGGTAAGGTTTTGTGCACATCTTTGCCAAGTTATTTTATAGTTAGAGGTTAGAGTTAGAATATTTAATTTTCAAAAATACTGTTTTTGTCTGTAATAGCTGTTATTACAGATTTTCTCCTCAGTCTGTAACTGTTATGTTTCTTTCTTGAGTACTAGTAGATATGACCTCCTCTTCCTGAGCTTGTCAGAAGTTCCTCGTCATATTTGTATCAGGAGTACCACAGTTTACTGAGAAATTTCCAAACTCTTGTATTTGCTGTGCAACTG
This sequence comes from Phylloscopus whistleri, assembly GCA_017589585.1. Lineage (NCBI taxonomy): Eukaryota > Metazoa > Chordata > Aves > Passeriformes > Phylloscopidae > Phylloscopus > Phylloscopus whistleri. Next base: position 2,259,880 of record JADMLD010001394.1, read on the forward strand.
TTCAGTGCAGTGCATGAACAATTGAACAGTTCCTGTGCAAGAACTTGACCTTACACAGAGCTCTAAGTACTGTAACCTCTTCAAATTAAGTTTGGTAATCCTTGCTTTATCCAGTTCTACAGAGTCAGTCAAGCACCAGCAGCTTTAGACAGGTAGACCTGTCTAAAAGCACATTGGTATAATTTGGATAATAATTGCAATTTGTAATGCAGCTGACTCTATGAATATTAGGAGAAATCTCTTGGCAATGGAAGTCTGCATCAGAGGCTGCAAAAGAATCTCACCAGGGTTTTTCATGGAAACTGTTGTTCTAACTGTTTAAAATGATCAGCTACAATGTTATGGAAAGTAGTGGTGAGGTGGTGTAGTCAATATAAATATTTAGCAGCATGTGGAAAGATATGCTTTATTTTCACTATTATTCACTAAAAATAAAACAGTGAAGCTAAGGATAAGGGTGAGCAGAGCAGAAGGGCAATGACATGGTTTCTTTTCCCAGAATAATGAGGTTTTAATGATTAGGAGTTCATTCTGATCCTATTTTTCATCATCATACAATAGATATGCTACAAAATAATTCAATATCATAATATAAACCAGAGTTTAAATGCAAGTGAGGAAACCATAGCAGTTTTCCTTCTTCTCACATTTTGTCTTGATTAGGTACACTGCTGTGTCCAGATTCACAACACAGCACAAGCTCATGGAGGTGCCACAGAGACCTGCAAGAGCAGCTTTTCTTTTGTACCACACCCACAACACAAAGAAGCTGGGGCATAGTTTGAAGAGCTGATCCAGGATGTTTAAAAATACTACATATCTAATGACTAAGATAACCCTCCTCAAAGACGTTTTGAAAGAATCTATCCTATGCTTAATCACTAAAATGTTCTTTCTGCTTGCCCCTAGCAAGATTCATAATTATAAAGAAAAGTTAGGGATTTTCCCACAGGAAGGCTGTCTGTCTGAGGTTTGGAGTTTCTACTTGGTATAGCATTATACAGCAGAAGATCAGAGTATGAGGCTTTGTATACTTTTCTAAGGATCAAGTGAAACCCACCCAAGCTGCAAGCCTGTTGTGGACTTTAGTTTGCTTTTCCTGCTTTTTAATATTAAATAAATCTCTAACTGTTTCTTCTTTCTGCTAGCTTGTGCGCTCTCATTTAAAGGCTATGTTTGCTTTGTAAAAAATACTTACAGTGTTTCTATCATATGCCAGTGTTATGACACTCTTAATTCTTTGTCATGGTATGCTAGACTGCAAGTTTACTCAAATATTCAGACTAACATTATGTATTTTAAATATAACTACACAATCAAATATATTCTAGTTTTTTTTATGTCTTGGGATACAGAGACAGATGGTGACTTACTACTCTTATACTGCTTAATTTCACTGGTATGAATACAATTTGATGGGTATAAACTAGAATTTGACCCTGAAGTATCCCATAGCTATTTTTGTAAGCAGTCATTTTTGTAAGAATGTATACTGTAAAACAAATATCCAGGGAGACTTCAATTTCATTAAGTAAGCCAGAGTGCTGTTTTCCTCAAAAGCAGCGTTTGTCTGCCTCTGTCTGCAGCAGGCAGAAATCATGCTCGAGCTTCATACGGCAGCAGCAGCAGCAGCAGAATACGTCTTGTATCTAGTGAGTCCCACAACAGGTAAGGAAACAGTAAGAAAGTCACTGAAAGAGAGCAGCCTCACACAGACCTGTTACACTTCATACATCCTCAGAAAACTGCTGCCATCTGCGTGGGCACTGAGGCCTGGCGTAAGCAACTGCTCTTGACAAGGACAACAGAGGACTGACTAGCCACCATTGGCTCACGAGTTATAAACATGATCTTACACAATACCTCACTGGAATAGGACCTACTGGATATTTCTGAGGAAGAGATAACTGAGCATAAGCCCGTGCTGCACCAAATCCCTTGCAAAATTATAAATAGCTTTTTTTTTTTTTTTTTTTTTTTTCTCCTTGGAAATATCTGTAAAAGCAGAGTACATTTTCATTCTTAGCAGATACACAGGTTCTGTGCCTATCTTTCTGTGTGCCGAAGTTTTAGTAAAAACCCATGCTTTACGTAATAGTCCCTTTACTTTAAAGGAAATAATACTGTACTACAGTACTGAGTGTAAAATAAATAATAAGTTATGCTTTGAAAACCCAACACACTTTTCACTAAATTTACATCAATAAAGACAACAGATCCTAAAATATTCTTATAGTAGAAAGTGAAAGCTCTTCCACCATAAAATAATTGGCCCAAGTAAGCCTAGAATCTTAGAAAACTTTAGTTTGTAAGGGACATCTACTTTAGTTTGTAGACATCATCTGGTTCCAATCCTCCTGGCAGGGACAGGGGCATTTCCCACTCAATGCCCCATCCAACCTGGCCTTTAATATTGTGAGGGATGAGGCATCCACAATTTTTCTGGGCAATCCCTTCCAGTGCCTTGGCACCCTTGCAGTGAAGAATTTCTCCCAAATATCTAACCTAAATTTTTCTTCTTTCACTTTGAAGCCTTTATTCCTTGCTCTATCACTACAGTTCCTGACAAAGAGTCCCTTCTCCAGCTTCCCTGTAGGCTCCTTCAGATACCGGCAGGTTGCCGTGAGGTCTCCACACAACCTTCCTTCTCCAGGCTGAACAGCCCCAAAATTCTCTGCCTGTCTTCATAGAGAGGATGTGTTATTTCCCTTATCATTGACACTGGCCCTCCTCTCTTGGCCCTCTGGACTTGCTCCAGCAGTTCCATGTCTTATGTTTTGGATCCCAGAGCTGGATGTAGTGCTCCAGGTGGGGTCTCAAAAGAGCAGAGCAGGGCAGGGCAGGGCAGAGCAGAGCAGAGCAGAGCAGAGCAGAGCAGAGCAGAGAGATAGAAGCTCTCTCTCAGTCTGCTGGCCAGTGCTGCTTTGGATGCAGCCCAGCATTTCCCTGGCTTGCTGGGCTGTGAGCACTCACTGTGCACTCAGGGTGAGTTTCTCATCAGCCACCACACCAAGTCCTTCCCCACTGGGCTGCTCTCAACCACTTCTCTGCCCAGCCTGTGGGTGTGTCTGGGATTGCCCCAATGCAGGTGCAGGACCCTTATACTCGGCCTTGCTGAGCTCCCTGAGGTTTGCATGGTCCCACCTCTCAAGCCTGTCCAGGTCCCTGTGGATGCCATCCCTTCCCTCCCCTGTGTCAACTGCCCCACACAGCTCAGTGTCAGCAGAAACTTGCTGAGGGTGCCCTCGATCCCACTGTCCATGTCACTGACAGAGGTGTGGAACAGGCCAAGGAGCTGACCCCTGAGGGACACCACTCATCACTGGTCTCCATGTGGACAACGAGCTGCTGACCATAACTCTGAGTGCGTGGCCATCCAGCCAGTTCTTTATCCACTGAATGGTCCAACCATCAAATCCACATCTCTCCAATATAAAGACAAGGATGGCATGTGGGACTGTGTTGAATGATTTACACTGATCCAAGTAGATGATGTGAGTTGCTCTGTCTCTGTCCACCAAGGCTGTAGCCCCATCATAGAAGATTACCAAGTCTGTCAGGCATGTTTTGCCCTTAGTAAAGCCACATTAGCTGTTCCCAATCATCTCATTTTTTTTACCATATGTCTTAGCATAGTTTCCAGGAGAATCTGCTCCATGATCTTTCATGGTACAGAAATGAGACTGGCTGGTCTGTAGTACCCTGGGTGTTCCACTTTCCTCTTTTTAAAAACAGGGGTTATATCTCCCTTTTCCCAGTCATTGGAAACTTCACCTGACTGCCACAGTTTTTCAGAAATGGTGGAAAGTGTCTTGGCAATGCCATCTATTGTTGATTTCCTCAAGTCCTGTGGTCAAATCTCATTCATTGGGCACATTCAGTCTCCTTAGATGGTCTTGAACCTGATCCTCTCTTACAGTGCCCAAAGGATCTTTCTTCCAGTGGCTGCATTTGCTTTTCTCAAGTTGTGTAATGTGGCTGAAGCACTCACCTTTGAATACTGAGGCAAAGAAGTAATTGGAAACCTCAGCTTTCTCCTTATGCAGAGTATCCCTGTCTCTCATTTCCTTCCAGCATGGGCCCGTGTTATCCCTAGTATTTCTTTTGTTTGCAAGATACCTAAGAAGCCCTTCCTGTGGTCATACCTGGCCAGACTCAATTCTATCTTGGACCTTAGCTTTCCTAACCTTGTCTCTAGCTTCTCATATAATTTCCCTTAATTCTTCCCAGGCCACCTATTTTGTTTACACCTTCTGGAAGTTCCCTATTTTTTTTTTTTTTTTAAGCTGAGTTGGCACAACATCTTGTTATCCATCCGTGGGGGGCTTCTGGCATTTTTGCCTGATTTCCTCCTTGTCAGGATGCATTGTCCCTGAACTTGGAGGATGTCCTTAAAGAAAGATTAGCCAACATTCTTGGTCCCCTTGGCCCTCCAGGTCTCTGTCCCCTGGAACTATACTGATTGGGTCCTTAAAGAGGCCAAAGTCTTCTCTTCTGAAGTTGAGGGCAGTTGGCTTGCTGCATGATCTCTTCACAGCCATGAGGATCTTGAACTCTACTTCATGGTAGTCATTGCAGCCAACACTCTGTTGGAGCATCACCTTCCCCACCAGCTTGTCCCTGTTGCTGAGCACAAGATACAGAATTGTGCCTCTCCTTGTTGGCTCCTCTTTCATTTCTATGGGGAACTTGTCATCAGCAATGTCCAGGAACCTCCTAGATTGCTCAGGCTCTTCTGTGTTGTCTACAACAGTTACTGGGGTTGTGAAGACCCCTATGAAGACCAGGGGCTTGGGAGTGTGAGACTGCTTCTATCTGCCTGTAGATGGCTTCATCCACACCATCCTCCTGATTGGGTGGCCTGTAGCAGAATCCCCACTATGACATCCTCTGTCCCCATACTCCCTTTAATCTTCACCTACAAGCTTCTGTTTGATTCCTCATCCACTGCAGGCAGAGCTCCATACCCTCCCAGCCAGTCATTGACATAGAGGGTTATACCCCCTCCTTATCTTCCTAGCCTGTCTTTCCTAAGAAGCCTACAACCTTCCACGACAATACTCTAGTTATAGGAGCCATCCCATCATGTCTCTGTGATGCCATATCCACACAGGCACGAGCAAGTCCCCAACTCTTCTTGTTCCCTACAGCAGAGTGTTTGTGTAGAGGCATCTGAGCCATCTGTGTAGTGCTGACTCACCATCTGAAGCAGCTGAAATATCTTTGAACTGCTCTGATGTCCATTACAGGTAGTGGCATCTGACTGGTAGGATTGGGATGGATAGGTGCCCCCCTCCTGCAACAAACCTGGTTTAAAACCCCCATCATCAGCCTGGAAATTCCCTGACAAAAGACACTTTTCCCTTTCTTTGGTATGTGGACACTGTAAGACCCAGTAGACCAGGCTTCCCAAAACAAGTCCCATGATCTAAATAACCAAAACCCTGACAACAGCACCACCCGTCTGATTATTTCTTAACCTGCCAGATTTAGCTAGCATAATATTGGATAAGTAAAAGACAAAGAATATAATATCTATTTATCACTTGAACTACTCCAGTTTATCAGGCAGCAGATATAAAAACAAATAATAAGTAGCATCTTTTCAGGCAACATATAATTATTAACTCATCGGTGCTCACCGTCACAAGTTTTAATGAGTACTGGGGGGTAAATAGAATGCCTAGGGAATAAAATCAGTTTGGGCCACTAGAAGGGTCTATCAGGGGTGGGCCAGTCTGTATGCATCTTGTTTTCTTATGCTTTTGCTAGAGACAGGATAAAAGTATCTTGTCAGACGTGACACTGTAGTTTTTGATCAGAACTCAGTCTTGTCTCATTGAATGGTAAAGAATTTCATTCTACTGACTTCACTCTCAGGATGATTGAGTCCTTGCAATTTCTGGGCTTTGTCCTCCTTATTAAGATAAAGTTTTGACTCATTTGTTCAGATGTGAACGTACTTGACATCCCCCACTTTTCTTTCACAGGAGGTGATGGTTCTTGACACCTCCTCGAAGTTCTCCTTGAAATACTGAGATCACCTTTTGTTCAGCCCATATAATACCCATAGTTTGTTGTTCCCAATAAACTATACAGGTGTTAGCAGAGATTAAACATTCTGTTTGAAACTAAATTTAATATTTCTGTGTAGTATCAATCTTTTCAACTGATTGATAATGTTGTAACATTTTAAACAACCATCTTCATAGTTATTTGAATATTTTACAGATGGATTTATCTATATATGTATCACCAGTATGAAGTACCATTCTCATCTACTATCCTTGAAGCTGTAGTTTGAATTCTCCATGACAAAAAGAGTTTGGCATTCAAAATTTGCTATTACCTCTCCTTTTGCTAACTGAACAACTTTGCTACCTTTATTTCTAATGTTTGATAAAAGCTATCAAACAACGTTATTATGCTAACTTCCCCCTTTGATTTTTATTTCCATTCAAATGGTACTGAATTTTCTAGAAACTCTTATTATATGGTCAGTTACTTTTATTTCACATCATATCATATATTAACAGTTTCATGCAGCTCTTTCCAACTACAAAGCCTTGTCTACCTTGTATGTATTTTTTAAGTCCTACATTGAATATAATTTATTAATGATTCTGCTCTTTGTATGCACAGAATGTACCCTCAGTGAAGGTCATTCCTAAGGAAACCGTATTTCAAAAACCTTGATAAGGGCAACGCCTCCTTCTTATCATTCAGGATTTTGTCCAAATATATTAACTTAGGCATGAACTGAATTGGCATAGCCTGATAGGATTCTGAAAATAGAAAAGCTGGGATAAGTTTTATCACAAAAAAAAAAAAAAACCAACGCAAAAAACCAAACCAAACCAAACAAAAAAACCCACAACAAAACAAAAAAAACAAACAAAAACCCAAAAAACCCACAAAAAACCCACCAAAAAAACCCAACAAAAAACAAACAAACAAACAACACCAAAACCCCTCTATTGCTACAAGACAAGGAAATTATAAATGATTGGATCAAAAATAATTTCAAGAAGAGTAAAACTCAAGACGTGGGATCTGATCTCTTGACCATCGTGGTATACTACCCCTGGCTGGGAATTTTTCTGTGCTAACTACAAAAATATGTTCTCATGCACTGCAGCAATAAAGCCTTAGGACAAGTGATAATTTCAAATGAAAACTATATTTCCACTCCTATTCCCACTGGAGAAAAAAGAAAACCTATATAATTATGACATTTAGAACTCAACTAGTAAAATATTTACAAGAGGCCACTATCACTATAAACCACACAGACTCTTTACAGATTTGCTAAGAATAGTTCAGTGGTATTGATGTGAGTTTTTGTTTTTTTTTTCTACTGAACTCAGTCTTTTGAATAAATTGCTTTTTAATAGCCAGGATAGTGGTGTTTTCTCCTCATCCTGGTGTGCTCCTGGTAGAGGTGGTATGGTCTCCATGTACACTAGGAAAGTAGCCAGAGGTGTGGTATCAACACACATGTGCTGATGCTGTCAAAGTGAGAGGGCAACTGACCTAGAAGTAGGGAGAGAATTCCTTAGGTCTCCCATTTCTATATCAGCTTTTGTCCAAAATTTGTCACTGTACCCTGCTTCAGTACTTGCATTATTCTCTCCATGACTTTGCAATCATTGGTCAGCCTCCTTAAAGAAGCATTTCTTTTGTAATAACACCAAAGCACTAGGAAAAAGGGATTATGGCAAACTCAGCACTCTTGAAGTACAACATTTTACTTAATGATATGTCTCTGTAGCAGACAATTTCCTCTAGTCCTAAGTCATGTTATGTCTCAATATATTTTAAAGCTATTCCTTCTTATCTCAAAAAACCCCATTATCTTCTTTTTGGTCCTTTGAGTTTTGACACATCTGGAATGATTTTGTCATTATCTGAAGAAAACATAAAATATTCAAAACTAACAGTTTTAGATACCGTCTTTTAACTATTACTAAATTTATATCACAAAATAACTTCTCCAATGAAATAGCTTCCTTTGCTCTTCTGTTTTATTAAAACTTCTAAGCCAGTATGATCACAGAACAAATGTGCCATGGACGTAACTTGACTAATTATTACAGGCTTTCTACCTTTGAATTAAATTATAATACAAAAATTAAATCATAGACTAATATCTGCCTCTTCTCTTGGAGTTGCAGCCACTAACAGGAGCCATCTAAGTACATACTGAAGAATGGGACTGCTTTGCATCTGACTCAAAGATACAGAATAAACAGATGGTAGAAATGCTATCTCCATGAATTCTTTTATTTCTTCTTCATTGCTCAATATTTTACTTTTCAAGCCCTCTCATTATCAAAATCTTTCATGAACCTGGAGTTTATGATTTTTCCTGTCCTCTGCTGAGAAGAAAATTATTCTTGAATCATTCTTTGAAAGAAATTACACATTTCTTAGAAAATACAGGGAGAATGCCATGACAAGGCATGATTTAAATTGGTTTCAAAGAAAAATACAAAGAGAATGTCTATGCTGCTTTTTTGATTTAAATCTATGAAGGTGTTCGTGACTCTCACACATTTTGAATGTCATTGAGATTTGTTTATTCAGTATTTTTCAAAAAGACCCAAGTGCATCTTTGTGCCTACTTATGGTAAAATACCACTAACTCCACCCATTCACAATCAAGCCCCAAATGAATAAACAGTGGGAAGAGTAATTATATCACAGGAGCCACACTTTATTAATCAGTAATATTTATGACTCTAAGTCAGTGCTGCAAATTTTTATTCACCCGCTTGCCCTGGGCAGGTTTTTTTTTTTTTTTTTTTGACAATGTTATATAACACCATTAGATTTTTTTTTTTTTTTTTATTATTAGCATTAATCACAATGGTAAAGGGCAGTCAGGTACAGTAAATTTTAGTGACATCTGTGTGAAACAGGGTTAAGATGAGTACTATTCAAACATAATTTGCAAAATAAATTTAGCAAATATTTTTCTCTGCATTATAATAGGTACATTGTTTGTGTGGGTATTGTCTGGTTCCCCTAGAGCGACGATTGACTTATATTCTGCTTAACTACCTATGTTATTTTTTTTATCAAATAGATTGATTATTCAGTATTAATTTTCTGTTGTAACTTAGTGTGAAAAATCAGAATTTGAGTCTATGATATACTATAGAGATGGGGGTGAAAGGGTGTAGTGCTTTCTTTGTACGATACCAATGAAGCAGCTTTAGATGGCTTCAGTAAATGTTGTAGTAGTGAAATTCAGGGACGTCTGACCAGCTGTGTCAAAACCTGGAAGGGAGACAGCTTAATCTTTCTGGCTTTCCTGAAGTGGCTGCATGGTTCCTCTTGTGTTCTGCCAAATAGAGTGAAGAGGCAGTCTTTTGGGTTTTTTTCAGATAAATGATTTATCCTACGTTTAATGATGTGAGTTGGGCTGCACTGACAAGATACTTCAGCGTAAACCTAGGGGTCTTCTCTTGCCATGTCCCAACATTCCAGTTTTAACTGACTTGCCTTGACTCCTCTCCTGGATGATTTTGATAAGATATGCAACATTTGGATGGCTAATGTATAGTGAGAGATGAAGCTTGTTGCTGGAGACATGAAAATTATAGAACCATAGCATTACTAGAAGCAACCTTTTTTCTGAGTTTTAATTTTTTAAGAATATGGTCCAAATATGAGTTTAAGCATAATAATTTTTCGATGTGTCACTGATGTGTATTTCTATTCCTAATTTTGGATTCCGATTTTAGCTTTCTGATTTGCAGTACTAGGCTGAGGAGGTAGAGGCAGTCAATTCTCAAAAAGTGATAGTGAGATCACTTGATTAAAGAACTATAGGAATGCTTCTCAGGGAAACAAAATATGTATGCAATGGCAATAATTTCTGTAGTGAATAAAAATTTTAATACAAATTAACGTGGGTTACCTGGATTTAAATTTTTGATTTAGAAGAAATCCCTACTTGATTGCCAGATTAATTCTCCTTGCCCTTCCCCTTTCTTTCTCCTGGGGTCTGCAGCATGACCACGAGTGAGGTCTCAGTGTGCTCTCTCTCTGATGGCTGGGCAGCTCCTGTAGGCACAGTCAGAGCTCTGTGATTCACCCTCTGGGGTGACAGGCAGCACTGCCCATGGCATGATTCATTCTGTCAGCATGGCTCATATGGTTACATAACAGGAGCAATATAGCCAGAGTCTCTGCATATGATGGTGTCTTTTACATCAGATGAGCTGATCCTAGACAGACAGGTTGGACAGCAATGTTCCAGTCAGCAATTTGCTTTTCTCTTGATATTTCTCACTTCCCTTTGATATGCCTGCACCTCAGCTGCTTATGATACAATTTATTAGCACTCTGGCAAATTGCTGGTCTGAATCATTGAATTTAAATTCTTATACAGACACTGATGCAATTTACTACAAAATTTGTCCAGTATGTTTCAAATGAGGGATCCATATTGTGACTCATGTTAAAATCTCTTTTGCTTACATAAATTTTTCAAACCCAGAACCTTCATTACTGTTTTATTGCACTTGCTAACTTACACAGAAACAGAAGTGAACAGATCAGTGAAAAATCCTCTAAGATAGAAAATGTGAGACACTGACTTTTAAAATTGCAAGAATTAAAAAAAAGACAGATATAAAACAGCTCTGATCACAGCCCAACACTACAGGTGATGTATTGCTGGAGGCAAGACAAATGATTCAACAAGCAGAGAAATTGTAAGGTTTTTGAGAAGAGAATCTCACCTTCATTTTTCTGTGTCTGTTACTCTAGTTTTACTGTACTTTATAGCAGCTGCAAGAGGCTGAAGACAAATTCAGTATGGAAAGAAGTTTTACATTTGAGTGCAGTAGATCATGATCCTATTTAAAGCTCCATTGCTTCCCAGCCACAATACAGAGACTGTTTGAAAGTTAGATGCTCATGGTTAGTCTACACTTGGATTTTTCACATCTGCTCCATGTCACAAAGGCATTCTACCTCTGGTTACACCTGAGTATCCCCATTGAAATCACTGTGACAGTCACATGTGTGTAATTGAGAGTAGAATTTGGCCCCCTGTGTTGAAGTTGCTCCTTTGAAAGCTGTTCCACCTCCTTTGGCTTAATCCTATCCCATTAGGGGAATGTAATCCCACTCTTGTATAAGTGTAATGTGACTCGAGTTTCAGCCTGATAACTGGAGGGGGAAACCCAGAGGCAGTGTAGCTTAAATTCAAAGCCTCATTATATGTTTCTCCTGTGGAAATTACATGAACAGTTGAGTCAGATAAAGAGCACATTCTCATTTTTCTTTCACATATTCGTCTCATACTCTTTCAAATCCAGCAGAGGGACTGAGTATCAATACACCATACACATTTTCTTTCTGTGTACTTTAAATATTTTTTTTTTTAATTTTAGAAAGTAAGACTAATTTTAGGAAAAAGATAAGATCTTCAAAAATAGAGCAAGAATACCAAAAAATAAAAACTAAATAATTCAGAAGTCATTAATTAAAAGGCTAGAAGGGACCTCTGGGAACCTGGTTCAACCTTCTGTTGAATGCAAATCTTTAGAAAAAGTTTCCCAGGTCCTTGTTAATTCATGTATTCAATGCTTCATGCATGGGAGCTTCCACCACTTCTTTGGGCAATGTTCAGTTTTTCTCACAGTGAGGAATATTTTTTTTTATATCCACAGAGAATATCTTACGAGATAAGTTATTCTCTTTGTCTTGTTACCAGGCTCCCTTGTAAAGAGAGTACCTTCTCCTTCTTCATAAATATACACACAGTATTAGTAGAGTGTCATTAAGTTTCTCCTGAGCCTCCTAGGTTTAATAAATTCAATTCCATCAATATTTCTTTATATGTGAAATTCTCCAGTGTTGCAACTGTTTTGGTGGCCCTCCATTGGACCTTCTCCATTTTTTTTGACACTTCTCCTGAACTTGGTGATGAAAGCTGAACATTTTTTTCTAGGTGTGGCCTAAAAGGTGCTGAGGAGTGTGGAAAAATCATATTGCTTCTCTTGCTGAGGCACCACAGGATGCTGCTGGCCTTTACTGCTGCCAAGCCCACAGTGCTCCAGGGCAATTTGCTGTCTCACAGCTATTAGATGGCAGGCTAAATTTCAAGTCCTGTTTTCTCTGCTTTTGAAAAAAAAAAAATGAAAGATATAAGGTGTGTTTGCCATAACAGCCATGACACCAGATTTTAATTCATTGAGATTTACACCTAATTAGGTGTTTGATTCTGGCAGAGAAAATGAATTAATTTTGTTCAACCCTGCTTAAACTAAAGATTATTGAAAAAGATAAAGAATGTTGAAATAACTTGTAAGGATTTTAACTTTCATGTGATATAGATGCCTAAGTCATTTCTGTGCTGAAGGATGACCAGAATTAAAATAGGATGTGTGTATATGACTTCAAGCTGGCTTCTTCAGGCAATGCAAACATAGTGAAATCTACATCATGATGGATTTGTTTTCTTCTGCACCTGCCTTTTTGCAGCTAAAATTAAACCTTTGTATTTATTTTTGTATACAGATTGTTTGCAAGCAAACAATTTGATAGAATATTTAAAGCAAAATACACCTGGGCTGATGCCTGGAAAATCTTCCTGATGTGGCAGTAAACCCATAATTAGAGTAGAATGCGTGAATGGATTGGTGCAGAATAAAAGTGTGAATATGCATAGGAGTGCAAAAAAGTTTTAAATATTCTTTCCCGATGAAAGTGCATGATGGAGAACAGATCCCACATGGTTCAGGGACAGAAACTCAGATCTCATCCCACCTTCTTTCCACTTGCTTTTCCCAGCTGGTCCCCCTACAAAGAACTATTTTGTTGGTGACTTGGAGGTAGCTGGACATTTATTTAATTTTGCCCATTGTTTAATTTGTTTGTCATCCATTTACTGCAGAAATTGCCCTTACGTGCCGTGGCCCACCAAACTGTTAAGGTTTGGGGGAGAATCTTTGGTCCTTTTTTCTTCTTTTCTTTTGTTTTTCTTTTACTAAATCTTCTTCAATTAATTTCTCGGCAAGTTGAGAGATGAGAGTCAGGGAATCCCAGTTATACTTTTGTTATATTTTTTCCTTCCTGAGTCTAAGGGAAATTAAAGAAAAATAAATGTATTTATGAGAGAAACTAAGTAAACAACCATTCTTTTTAGAAAAAATATGCCCAGATTATTTGCTGGTTTCGGTGTTGCATCGTAGGTGGTTAGGGTTTGGGCTTTTTTTTTTATTGTTTTTTTTTTTTTTTTTTTTTTTTTTTTTTAATAACATTTTAGTTTTGTTAGATTAGGGGTTTATTTTCTTTACCTTTATTTTTTTTTTTAATAGTTACTTAATTGCACAAGATACCCTAAAGACCTTGTATAAAGATGAGAATATAACAGGTTTTCATATCAAAAGAATCAAACTGTGAAAGAAAAGCAAATTCTGCATTTACATAGATTTGGAAGTATTTCTTCCTTTGATTTCTTTGGTTCTTCCCCGCCCCGCCCCCCCCGCACCCCCACTTTTTCTTTTTTTTCCCTAAGAAATTTACGTCTACTTTACATGGTTAATTTATTTATTTATTTATTTATTTATTCATTTTCCAAGGAAGAATATATATATATCTGTGGGAAATTTACTCAGAGTGTTATATTTAACCCTACACAAGGCCAAAGCCAGCCTGGTCTTGTGATGTTCCTTTGCTTGAAATGGAATTTCACTCACGGCTTCAGCAACTGTGTGTGAGGGACAGTACCTCAGTGGTGGCATAAGCAGAGTCTGCAAAATGACCTCAGTTCTGGGCTGAAGAATCCACTTTTTCTATTAGATTTACCCTCAGTCTCTCAGCAGAACAGAATGTGCTAACTTTATTTTAAAGACTGGAATGTTTACCACTACTCGATTATCAAAGGACTATCAGCCCAACTTTAATGCATTGTCTGTTTTGAATGCCGTCAGTTACAACCATAAAGTGCAGCACTTAAATTAATAGAAGTTTTAGGAACTTCAGGGGTGGACTTAACACTAATCTTACAGCAATACGATGTCTGGCAAGATTCAAAGTTTTTTTCTTAAACCACCACTGCTTTATACTATTTCTCTAGAATATTTATCCTTCAGCTGGTCAATCAGTTGAACAAATTGTCCCAAAAGCTCTTAGTTTCCTGTGCCTGTAGGAAAAAACCCAACAAAACAAAACATGTTATATGAACATTGCTGATTTAGAATTTAGAACTGATTTAGAAATTAATTAGAAGATGAAAAGAAAGAAACTAACTGTATTAGTGATTTTTAAAGGTAAGTAATAACTTGAGACACTTAGATTTAATTTTGTTAATCAAAAAGTTCCTATTAGCAAACCTATACACTACTGTGTGTAGTTAAAAAGCAAATCTGTAAAAAAATTTTTCTCCAAATGTAGTAGAACTGACAGACCCTATTGCAAGACTTTGTCTTTGGGAATCTTACACATTCCAGGGAAAACCACAGAACCAGAAAGCACAGAGGAAAAGACAGCTGTATGTAACTTTAAAAGTCGAATGAGGTCAGGAAACATCACAGGAGAGATGAAAATAAAGAATTTTGCCACTGGCTCTCAAGAAGGGCTGATTTTTTTCCTTCCAAAAGGCAAACAGCATTCTATCTTCTGATTGCTCTACTGAATCACCAGGCAGGAGACAATCCTTAGGGCATTCATTGTCTCCTACTGTTCAAATATATGTTCTGAACAGTGGGACACTCACTCATTTCCAATGCACACTTTATGGTAAAAAGAAGATTTTGCTTTTTTTGTATTCTCACTCCTATAATTTCCTTTCATTTGAAAAATGCCTAAGCAAATGTTGGCAAAGGGATGTTAGTTTTTGTAGTGCAGACAAAAAGAGAGTAGTTTAGATGGAAATCATAGCTCTTCAGCTCACTTCCTTCCTGTTATGAAACACGGAGTTGGAAAAAACCTTCAGCGATGACGGAACACAAAGGAATCAAAGGAGATAAAGAGATGTGCTCACAATATCACCATGCTCGATGCTTCTGCTTGCCAAATTAACAGCTATATTATGTATGAATTATCAGCTCAGCAAGTGAAATGAACTGACTATTACTGTCTCATGCCTGAATTTTGAAACATTGGAAGGTTAGGCTAATTTAGAGGAAACTGAGATTTTACACAAAATGGTTATTCCTTGATTACAGCAGAAATCCAGGGTTCTATAGCTGCTGTTCTTCTTAAGTCAATACCCACATGAGGAAATAACTAGTCACTTTTAATAAAACAATGGCAAAAATCTGATTGGGCTGTCCCCTTTTTCACTGATGTATTGCCCCTAGCCTGTGACTAGAAGCATGTCTATTTTGTGATAATAATCAAGGATACCTGTATTTGGTACAGGTATTTAGTTATTTGACAAAATATTGATATATTTGACAGGTATTTAGTTATTTGACAAAAGAAGGATATGTAAATCATTTAGAGCAAAACCAACAGAGGATGAACGTGCAGGAGATGCTGTGAAAGAAGGCATTAAGGGGTGAACCACAGTCTGGATAAATTGGCTCAATTCAGTGCAAAAGTTCACTGCTTTGCCATTGTTTTTTGAGATGCAGTTTCCTTTTTGAAATCAGTAAATTCAAGTGCAATTATCTTTTTATTTGTTCTAAATTTAGATAAACTTATCTTTTTCTTATATTAAAAAAGAAAAAAAAAAGAAAAGAAAGGAAAACTTTTGGGGAAACTTCATGAAAAGATGAAAGCTTTTCATCTTTTTATTTCCTATCCTCTCCTTCTTTTACTTTCATGATTTTGTGAGTCTCCTTTGTGTTTTTAAATACCTCAGCGTAAAAAATATTATTATTTTTCAACTCAGAATTTAATCCCAGGCCACTCTAGGCACAAAAATAGTGCACAGTCATTCAACAATTAGGGTGACATTAAAGTCTTATGGTTGTGCCTCAAGCACAGTACGAGCATACTCAAGGCTAGGAAAAGTCACATCTCTGAGCAGCTGTTTCAGGCTATCTTCAGACTCAAGTGGGGATCACTTCCAACAAAGAAGGAATTGACTCTACAGTCAAAAGGGCTGGAGGTTGTTAGATTTTAGTGAGTGGGAAAGCTGGAAAAGCCTCTGTAAAACATGATGTAAGTTAGCTGCAGCATAGGCACAAATGGCAGTACTCCAGGGTATCAATACTTTTATGGAAGACAGTGAATTCAGCTGAGTTTTTCATTCCTACTGAAGCCTCTGGAGACCAGACTAACATTTTTCTTACTGTTATGATACTTACACCATTTTGCAGTAGAGGTAGGAAGCAAGTAGGTTGACTTAAAAGAATGCAAATCCACAGCTAATGATGTGCATATAGCTATGATGGGAACTTAAAACTTCTGTGAATAACAAAAATGTTTCCAAGCCTGAAGAAAATTTTATCAAGCTGATCTCATTCAAAGTAAATTAAGCAATCCTCAAAACAAGACTCATGTCCATGGTTTAAGAACCAAACTAGAAGACTGAGGGGAAATTGAAATGCACAACAAATGCTGGTTTATAATAATGATTCAAGTTATTAGAAAAGGTTGATCTGCTGAAGAGGAAACAACTGTAAGTGTAGACACTCAAGGGAAAGATCCCCCTATACATTAGATTTGTAGCAGGATGGAGATAACTTTGTTCATGTTTTATTAACACTGTGCCTTGCTTGTATGTAATAGACACATGCTAAGTTATAACATTCTCAGTGAACTGGTGTGTACTACTGTTTCAACAGAAAATAAATAGAATACAGGAGTATTCTACTGATATTGAAAGACTCAGGACCACACCCTAAAAAAAATCGGAGGAATGGATATGTAAAAGAAAGACTGGAAGAGCCAGAGAACAGATCTATTTGATTACAGAAAAAAAATTAAAGAAAAAAAATAAATGTGACCCATTTCCCTAAGAGTTGCCTGAATAAGAGGGACCTGCAGTGGCATAGAACTCATGTTCTCCCGTATTCTATTACAGATGTTCATACAGAAAGAACCAAACTATCCTCTTCCCCCAAACACTTCCATCTATCAAGCTGATTTTCCAACTATTGAGTCCTCTAAAACATGACAAATTCAGACATTGAAGAGGGGCTGATATGTAAAATTTTGGAGAGGCAAAAATCAAGTCCTGCAATACCATAGCACTACACATGTGAGCCTAAACTAACTCCCAGATGGACAGTAAATGCAGATTTTCAGGCCCAAAGTCTCTTTAGTCTGTTAAGCTTTCTTCTAGGAAGACACATGTGCTTGAACTCAACACGGAAATGAAGAGGCTTGTACGGCACTCAGTGCAGGGGAATCATTGGCAATGACACTCTGGTAAATTAAGAAACACCCTAGGAACAGCAAGAAGTAATTGTAAAATACGAATATATACTTTACAAACGTGTTCTAAATATTCTAAAATTTCCTAACTGTACCCTGTATTTTTTAAAATCGATTTCCATGCCCTGTGGAATGCCTGTGTTTGCAGACTTCCATTTTTACACTGTCAGTATTTACAGCTGGTAGGCTGCTGTGAAAGGCTGTGGGCATACTGTGCCCTCTGGTTTCAATAGACATGATTCTGGCCTGGAGCCTTGGAAAATTCCCTGTTGAGCACTCATCAAATTGATGAGTACCACCAGATGAAACCTTGTTTCATCAACTCCTTTCTCAGGCATTTCCTGGGATCCATTCGCAACTGCTTGGAAGCACCACTGTTACATGCTCTGCTGCAGGACAATACTGTAAATTACATTTCCCACAGTTCTGGGTCAAGTCTGCCCAGGACTGAGGGAAGATGGTGGGAAAGCCATTGCTTGCATTCCCGTGATAATTTTGGGAAGGGTGGGTCAGTCAAGCTTTATTGCACCCTTCCTAAGTAGATTTTGGCTTTGCTATTCTCAGCTTGATATTATGTAAAGCATAGCTATTACAAGTCTGAATTTGGGAAAAGAAGAGTCATATTAATATTCTGACTGTCATGATATGCAATCCTTCATAGTAAAGGTCTCTTATTTAGTCTCACAGAAGATATTTCTTTTACTACCAGTTAGCTGTGAGCAGAGAACTAAGAAAACCCAAAGAGTTGTAGAATGTCCAAGGTGAAAAAATTAGTTTGATGGAGGAAATTGGATCATTTAGATTTTTTCTTGTCTTGCTAATCTTCAAAGAAGGATGGCCCGGTACTTTACTAAAGACATGATACAATGTAGACAGAGACCTCAAATTTTCAGTACTATTGGGTTTGTGGTAGCTCCTCATCCTGCACTGCTCTGTCTGCTATCACTGATGATTCATTTGGATGGATTTTTCCAAAGAAAAGATCTGTGTGCAATCAAACAGACCCCCATAAATGTTGTGTCCAGTGGAATACGGAGTTGCATTAAGATCCTCTACCTTGCACATAGACTTAAAAGTAGATATTTGCATTTTACTTGGAATAAACATATTTAAAATTATTTTACTTTAAAACAAAATAAATTTACCATTCTCTAAAAGAAAATATACCATTTTGCCTTCCCAGATATTTTGGCGTTTACATTTCTGGCAAGTACAATTTTATTGGCTGAACAGAGGCATTACAGTATGATGGACCAGAGCTGGTGCAGTGGTCTACCCAAAGAGAGACAGAGACTACATATTGTTCCTTTCAATATTCTTTTTTCTTTCTGGGAATATTTTTTGCTCGATGCCTTTGCCTTAATTTGTAGCCACCCACTTCAAGGATGGAGCAGTCCATGGAGGCTGGTCATGAAGGTGCTGTTATCCCAACATGTTTTTAGGGAAGAGCTGTTGCTAGTTGAAGACATGCGAGTATGAAGTAAACCGTGTTGCCTTCAAATCGATCCTCCTGGGTGCTGGTTTGGAGAGAGGTTTCACTCGCCTTCCGGACAAGGCTCTTTGCAGGGAACAGGGAGCAGCCCCAGACAGCTGTCCTGTCCCTGGGGACTCAGGGGAAAGCACTGACTTCTGGGGAGCATCAGGAGGGTGGTGAGGGGCAGGCGTGAGCGGAGGGCACTGTGGAGGGCGGTGTCCGGGGCCCTTTGCAGCGTGTCCCTCTGCCACCAGGTGTCTCTGCCTTGTGCCGGGCAGCGGCCGCCGCTGGACACAGAAGGACGCCGGGCTGGAGCGCTCCTTGCGTCCACAGGTTGATTCAACTCCAAGTTGATCCAACTTCATTTAAAAGTCTTGCTCGTCAGTAATGGCTTCCACTTTACCAACCTCTGTGTGAGCAGAGGTGGGTTAAAGTTTAGGGAGCAGCTATACTAGTCCAGAAGATTCTCCAAAGCTCGAAGAGCGTTGACTTTGTTAAAACAACTTTTTTTTTTTTTTTTTTTTTTTTTTCCTTGTAAGTCTATGTTCAGGACTTTTCTTGTGTTAGTCACTGTTTAAAGTACAAATACTATGCTAAGAGATTTTTTTATCTGACTGTCCACTGAATATTCAAATGTCAAAAATCACCTGCAGGTACTTGAAATCCTCACGTTTCAAAACTCACAAGTTACTGCAAATTTGGTTTTAATTCGTTTTGCATATAATGCTGGGAAATTTAAAATTCTGAGTTTGAAACATCAAATTCCTTTTTTTTTTTATTTTTATTTTCTGTTCGTGCAAAGCCAGCATTGTAGAGGGGATGCAAGTTGGCAACAAGCCTAAATACCAGTGGAAATGCACTGTCTATGATAGATTTGTGTTATTAAACACTACCTTAAAATCTCTGTATAATGATTATTAAAATGATCTTGAAAATATCAATCAGAAAAGCAGCTAATACTTACTAGGCCTATAACAGAACATGAACTAGTTAGACTAAACTGCAGAATTTGTATCTATGTTTGTGTAATTGATGAAAACACATTCCAGGGACTTGACTAGCATGAAGAAAACCAGCCTTTTTCTGTTAATAAACTCCTTGATGTAATACAAAAGAAAAAAAGAGGAAAGAAAAAGGTGGACGAGACCAGTCTGTTGTTTTCATTTTGAAAGCTATACCTAGCACTGATTTCTTCTGTGGGCATGCTACAAACCACTACAGGGCAGAACACCTTCAGAGACATGCAGCTCTTCTGAGATATAAGATTGTTCCTGTCACACATCCATCGGGTTTAAGAAAAGTAACTCCTGAATGTGTGATTACGAATTATCACCCCAAAAGTCTATTTCCTGTATGGTGTTTTCCACTGTTACACAGAACAATATGTGTAGTTCTCAAGCTGGGTTATAGTTTTTGCCTCACACTTCATCAGAAATAACCTTCCAGTTTTGGTTACAAATTAGGACCTCAATCACATTAGTGCTTTAGCTTATTCTTGGATTGTGCATTTGGTGACCTATGCAAACAGATAAACTTGCACGTAGTTAGAAATATGGCAAGGAAGGGTGGTGCAGCTTCTTCTCTGCAGTGCATGGTCTGCAAGACCAACAGAAAGAAAACACTGTAAGGCTTAAATTTTGATTCTGCAGGCAGCAGATATGATGCCAACTCATTATTAATAAGGAACAGATGTGCAGAATAAGGAGGTGTCATTTTTATATCACCCCTTTTCAGAAATGAGCAGTACTTAAAGAATGTTTAAAGACCTGTTGGTAGGAGAATATCCTGGATTCTTCATGCCCTTTGGTTGTTTTGGACATGTTATTAAAAATAACACCTTTTGAATGCCCTGTGACATCAAAACAGCAGCAAGAATTCTTTGTGGCTCATTTTCTGACATCATGCTAGGACACACTGCCAAACGTGCAGGTGATATCTAAGTCTGGGTAAGTTAAGTTCCCTTGAGGTTACTCAGACTCTCCTGAGTTTTTCTAGGCCCAGTGGGCCAAAGGTTTGGGTAACTTTTAATGAAGGGATATAAATGACAAAGTGGCAGTTGGCAATGAGTCCTTGTATAGGTTTGTTAGGAAGAGTGTGCAATAAGTAAGCTGAGCAGGGGCCCAAAAATTGGATTTTTGGACACCTGCTCAGCACCTGTATAAATCATAAGGAGTTTTGAGCTCTTAGTTACCTGAACACAGTTTATACACGGTGTACTGAGGTTCTAACTTCTGTCCTAAGTGGAGCTGCAGCCTCAGATATTAAGTTGTGTAAGCTGAGACCTGAAGTTACTTGAAAGTCACTCTTAGTACCAAGATTGAATAAACAACAGGAAAAATTAGCATATTGTGTAAAAATTACTGCTCTTGTTGTGTTGTGCAGGTAAATTACACACGTGATAATCAAGCCATCTTTGATCTGAAGATACCTTGGGTGTCAGATTGGATGCAAGTAACATAGTCCCTCTGTATTTATTGTAAAAATATATATATAGGCCAGAAGTAGCAGAAACAAATCTGTCACTGTTTTAAGTCTGAGTACCTTTGCACATGTCAGATATTAGCAGTCGCAGAGCAGTGCAGTTAACAGAGTAAACTCAAAATTCTTCTATCATAGAATCATCTGGTAGTGTGGAGACTCAGATAGTGAAGAAACCTATGCTAACATTTCATAGTCTTGTAAATGCTTCACAAAATATTAACTAGCTCTACTTTATTGGATATGCAAAAATCATGTCCCTGATCTGATGTAGACTCTTAAACAATTTTTGTCAAGTGGTAGTTGGCTTATGCCATGAAATCAAAGTATTTATATTTAAAATCATCTTCTTGTTTTTTATCTGACATTGCTACAGAAATTCTCATTATCCAAATAAATGTCTAATCCTGTATGGTTTTTAATTTGATATTTATTTTGGCAATGTCTTACAAAAATTGCTCCTTCAAAATCCTTCTATTTACTTAACATGCCCGTACAATTTTATATGTCTGTTGATCGTTATCTAAATCATTCAAATACTGTTGAAGTACGTGTGAGGAAAAAAAAATACATTGTCTTTTCCTCCTATAATATTGTCTGTGCTGTCATGCACAAATTATCCACTTCCTCTTCTAATTCAACAGTCATAATCTCTGAACATTTCTCTAAACATAGCTTCATGTTTCTTTATTCTTTCTCTCAATAAAATTTTATATAATTTCACTGAATTTTAGGCTCATAACTGAAGCCCTTTGATATTAGATCTATTTAATTCTAGACTTCCATATTGTGATGAGAAGATCTTTGGAGGTACAGTTTTGTATACTCTGACTATAAAGAAATCAAGACTCCTCATCAAGTGTCTCTTGCAAACAAGCATCTAAATTTATGGATATGGTCCTGAAGAGTGAGAAAAGCTCCATCAATTTTCAATGATGTTTAATAACCCATTGCACTAGTGCAAGTGCTGCTGTGCCAATAACCAGTGCTGCACTCTGAGCAGAATTGCTGTGGAGCAATTTGCAGAGACACCCAACTGTGCCATTCAGGAACTCTAGTGCTTACTTTGATCTCTAAGGAGATATATCACTAAATTTTGATGAAATATACACGTTAAATTTTTGAGAAAAACTACTCAACATGCAGGACTCTTCAATTCTGTTAACTTACTTAGATTTTGGCTCCTCCTAGGTTACTTTAAAATGCTCCATAACTTTTGTTGGGATGAGTTGCACTTCTGCAAACAACTCAGGCTAATTCACTATCTCTGTCATGATTTTAATGGAACCTGCTTGAACAAGTTGCCTTTTGCATCTTAATTATAAAATTACATTAATAGAGTGTCCATTAAACTTAATACCAATTATTTCTGTCTGATTTAACTTGGAATCTTCATTGACACTGTTGGTCTGTTCTTGGTATGGTTTCTTTTGTTGTTGGCATTACAGTGTCAATAATTTGCTCACTGGTACTGGTCAGGGCAGGTTTCTAATATGAAGGCAGACGTACTACTGATGACACCTACTTTCTTATTAAGCCCACAGCAGTTCCAGCTAAGGAAAATAGACAACGCCAGCTGAGCAACAAGTCCTTAAAGACTAAATATTTGATGAATATAGAAAGAGATAGCAAACTGCATCCATTACTGGAAAAAACAGTGCAAGAAGCCCTTTTTTTTGTTTTGTTTTGGTTTTTTGTTTTTGTTGTTTTGTTTTGTGGTCTGCTTCTATTTGCATACAACTCACTTGGGAGGCAAGCAAAAGTTATTGAAGTTTTAGGATGCCAGAATATTCAAGATGAATACAAAAACTGAAATATTAAAATCCACATGCAAGCACTTGAAGGAATATTTTACACCTCAGGGGTGCTCAAAATTTTTAGCAAAACCACATGGACTTCTGATGAGTTTGGGGAAAATACTCATTATGCATTTATGCACCTCTCCAGATAGTCTTCTTTGAAACTCAAAGGTTTCAAAAAGAACTTTTAATTAAACCCCTGCCATTTAAGAAAAGGTTTTAATTTTTTGATAAATAGTGTGAAGTTTTTAGCATCTGGCTGGTGTTTTCATTTTGTTCTTTATTTCATACGTTTCTTGCTTTCACTTGCTTTAGACATACCTGGTATCTAAATTTTAATTATATCCATTCGTTTTACCTGTCTCTTTAAACACTTTTCAATCAACATGTACTTCCTCTGGCAGAATATTTTGTTCAGATTCTTTTTAATCAATTTTACTGCCAAATCCTGTTTGCCTTACTAATGCAAGTATTCCTGCAGAAATCAATTGGACTACTTGTATGAGAAAAGCAAGCAGTTCTTGCCTTTATTTGGTAAAGCAACAAACTTGAACAAAAGCGGTACTGTACCTGCTATGGGCAGCCAGAAACAATGACGAGCTCCTTGATAAGATTAGATGTAATTTTAAATGCAGCTAGGACAAAGAATCCCTCCCACCAACCCCAACTCATAACTCTCTACAGTAATTCCACTGCAGCAAAGCAGTTGAAGAATTACTGACAAGAACCAGACTGCCCAGTAAGCACCACCTAACAGACACAGAAACATGATCTGCATTATTTTTAAGCTTGGCAGACATTTTGTGCTTCTTTCAAAAAAGGAAAAATAAATAAAAAAAGCGCAATCTTTTAAACCAGGCACATATAAACCTTGTACATTCCTGGTTTTAATGTCACAGGAAGACATTGCACTTTAAACATTCTTATAGATGTACAATGAAAATACTGAAATACCAGCTACTTGTGACAGAATAAACAAGTCTTCTGCATTGTCATTATGTGTGAATAGACCGGTTTAACTTTAAAACAAAAGTTTCTCTCCAGTCCGAAGTCAATTGCTGAACTTTCATTCACAAAATTTATGCCAGCAAAGCTGAAATCTTAGCTTGCAGCTATGGAATGGATGCACGACTACATGCAGCACAGAATCTCAGGCTGAATTTCTATTTTTTTTTGAAATAATGTATTTGATTAATTGTGTCTTTAAAAACCAAGAGAAACATCTAGTGTAATGTTTACTTGCTATTCACAGTCCTGAGATAAGCAGTATGCAAATTCACACACAGTGAGATTCAGACGTGATTTCCTTTTCACCATAAATTCCTTTTTCTTTTTTTTTTGTGGTGTTTTTTTTTTTTTTCCTTTTAAATATACTGGTTTATATGTGGGTTACATATATTCAGTTTGTAATCTCAAGCGTGTGTTTAGATATTCAGCAGCTTGATGAAGGGGGCACAGAAGGCAGTGCCTATAGTCTATAATACTTATAGGCTTTGGATGAAACCCAGATGGAGGATGAGAGAACTAGGTTAGGGAATTCAAACAGCATGGGCAATGTTTCTGAATCTTTGGCAAAGATGATGAGGCAGAGGAGGCTGGGGTGTTACACAAAGTGTCACACAACATCTTGCTCTGGCACGTCATTTTTGTTAATGAAAAAATAAAACATTTTTGTCCTATTACCTAAACACCACAAAGAATTGTTCTCTGCAGCTAGCCTGGGACAATGACTCTGGCAGCCAGCACAGGACTTCCAGAGGAGTAAAAGCTGAAATACTGGAAGTGAACTATCTTGCCTGTTAACTACCTCAGCCGCGGTGAGCTGTTGGTCCCAAGAGAGGGAAAGCACCAGATTCCATCCTCCACCACCTTCTGAGAGCAGGTGTGCTCCAAGGCCACAGTGGATGATGGTTTGTTTTACTCACTGAAAGACAGGAACTGCTTTCACTGTGTTAATGGAAGTGGTTTTGCTTTTGCAGTTTTTCAGCATTTCTTAACAATTCTCAGGCCTTGGCTTTATCTGGAAGTATGTCATCCTTGACCAAGAAGGCTTTGTCCTTGGCTGTCACATACTTTGTCCTAGACTTTGTGAACTGTGCTGAAAAGAGTGTGTTCTCAAAAGCACAAGGGCCCTTACTATCTAGATGGTCTTGGCACACTTTTGTGACACATTTAACTCAGGCACAAATGCATGATGTGACTCTGCTCTCAGTTTACCTAGACCCCGCTTCTCCACCTGAATACTGGAGATAGGACCAATCCTGCCCTATCTCAAAGAGGTAGTGGAAGGATAAAAAACATTTGTGATTGCTAAGTGCTGAGATATAGTCATGACAAAGGCCAGCAAGTGCCTTGACAGATAGCAAACCTCATTGAGGCAGATATGGCTCCATTTCAGTTGTAACTATTTTTGTTGCTTTTCCTCTCATGAAATTTAAGAAATTCACATCACTCTAGAACATGGGAGAATAAATATGATAGAAATGAGATTAATAAAAACCATTAACTAACATTTATTGAATTTAAACCAGCTTGTAAAATAATTAATAAAACTCAGTATTCTTATCATCTACAAAAAAAGTGGAAACAACAACAAAGATATTAAGTGGTATGTATGAGATCAGAGAATTAACTGCTAATGGGGCTGAAACACATTGATGGGGCTGAAATACAGCCCAGAACTCATATTTTCCCTTTTCTTTTAAAGAAAGCATTAATGGCATAGGAGTTTTGCAGTTCCACATTTTAAACACCAAAATTATTTTCTGTGACTTTTCATCATAACAGGAATAAATTTTTGATGCATAAAGCATAATCTAAAATCTGAAATTTTAGTATGAAAAAGTATGAAGTTCTTATTTTATTGTTTTATGTTTCTTGGCCTGCAAGATTTACTATTAGTATGCAAGGAGAAATTAAAATATATAAATGTGCAATACTTGTCTTTTCTGCCTTTATTAGGGTTCTAGGAGAAGCAAGTCAGCCTTCCAGGTTCTGAATTGTTCATTCTAGTGGCATCTGTGTTTTGTTATTACTGTTCATGGAATAGACTATTAAAAAAAAATGGCTGTCCTCTGCTATAAACTTGTGAGAACTTTGTGTGATAAGACAGAGCCATTGGAGCCATGGCTAGATTGCCTTCAGGAGTTGTGTTTATGATCACAGAGATCTAGCTCCTGCAGAGAAACAAGCTGCTTCATTTCAGACTGGGGGAAAAGCAAGAAACTCCCTATTAATAAGATCTTTCAGGAGATCCTTCAGTGCCTCCTCTAAGATAAAATGACAGAACTCACTGAATGACCAAACAACGTAAATGAGCATATGGGTGTGGCTTGACTGCCTCAGTGCCATCAATTTATGTTCAGTTTAACTGAAATTATACAAATATTGAATATTTTCCATCATGGTTTTGAATGCCCAGTATCTGATATTGAGTGAGCTGTTTTCAGAAGTGGGGTGCTCAGCACACGCCAATAGCCAGCACATGCCTTTTTGTGGTATCAAAGCCCAACAGCATCTAAGACCATGAGTCACTCTGAAAGCATGAGCTTGGGTCCCTCTTCCCCTGGAGATAGTCAAACCCTTATTTGTGATAAATCTATATTTTGCACACAGGCAATCTATACCGCAGCAGTTACTAAGAGTTAAAACAGGGAGCAAAACCTAGAGTGCCGATGGCTTAAAAGTCTCACATTTCTGAGACATGCCTCATCCCCCCATATCATTCTCCTACAGGGTTATCAGAGCAACTTTCTGCATTCAAAAGAGCTGTGGTTCACAGCTCAGCTAAAGTGACCACAGCACAGTGTGAAGTGACATGTCAGTCCCTCGCTTGTTTTTTTTTCTTTTCCCTTTAAGCCTCCCTGGACCGATTTGAGTTGCCTGTCATCAGCCGAGATCATGGCTCTGCCAGGCACAGCTTCCCAGGACGTGTCAGTGAAGGGGATGCTCCAGGCAGCCTCCTGGACCCATTGGCCACGGGGGTGTGAAGGCAAATGCTGAGAGCCCAGAGCACCAGTGTCACCGCAGGCATCAGCTGGGGAGCGGCAGCTGGCCTGCTGGGAATGGATCTGGGTGCTGAAAGGGTGCACTTCAACCTTTCAGTTTGTACACAAGTCTCCCTGTAACAGCATTATCTGGCAATTGGCATGCTTAGGCCTAATTTTCAATCCACAAGTAGGAGGCAGGTCATTGAGGATATCCTCACTATTAGAGTTATTCAGTTTGCATAAAGGCTCTACTTAGCACTCGAGGAAGGAGTGCTGATTTCCAGAGTGTTGATTTGATCCCCAGTCACTGCTGTGTGCACAGCGAGGCAAAGTGACACTGGCAGCCAAAAGTTTGCTGATGACCAGAAAAGACAAGGTACCTACAGAAATGCCCAGGACTATGTGTAAAATCCCCAGACTTCCATAAATAGGGGTGTGATACCTGCCTTGCAGTTGAAGATTCTGTCCAGAGTGTCAAAAATATTTTGTACTCATCATTGAAGCCATCGGTTGTAAACGTGAGGGACGAAAGTGCAAATATAAATATTAATTAGAATAAACTTCAAGAATGGAATGGAATGTATCAGATAAAGTTTGTCATATTTATATTTATGAAGTACAGATATGTTTGGAATCATAAGTGTTCCTTGCACTTTAAAAACCCTAATACTGTTGCTTTTAAGAGAGCAGTAGTTGGTAAAGAGGATCAAGGAAATCATTAAACATCTAAAAAAGACAGTAATGATGTTGGGGCTGAAAGCATACAAGCAACTAGATTTATTTTGCCTGACTCCTCTTTCATCCTAATTTACATCTCAGTTAGCCCATGCGTGTAAACTTATGAAAAATACTGTCGCGTTTGGTGTTTTTTTTTGCCACAAATATGTTTTCATTTTTAAAGGAGTTGATATCAATTCCTTTAAATCAAGATCAAACAATTTATCAAGAGAAACCCTTGATTTTTGTTATTGAATGGATTTATGATTTTCAAGCTTTCTCAAAGAAAAGAAAGATGCAATCCCACACAGGAAAATTCACTGTTACAGAGTACTGTAGAAGTTTTACTCAGGAAGACCCTGTCTTAAACACAGAAAAGGAACTGCTTTCGCAATATTAATGTTTGGCAAAAAAAAGGGACCAAAGCAAAACTGAATAGCAGAGAACATTTTTCTTATTCCAGGTTCAGATCTGTATGTTGTGCCTGATGTCTTTCACAGCAATTAAACACGTTGTACCCCACACTAAGCTTGAGTACTTATCAGTTGTAAAGAAGTTCCTGTCTGTTCCATGTTCAGCTCAGGCTTATTGCTAATGGCTAATAGGCAGCTAAATTAACACTGGATTTTTACCTGCAGGAGAGTATCTAACTCTGCTATGGGAATAAGCCCTGCTGTCCTTAAAAGGATACTTTTTGCTTACCTAAAAATAGATGTGGTATTGCTCCCCCACATTTGTGAATTCCTGCTGTTGAATGAAGTGACTGACATTCAAGAAACAGCATGCCCACTTTTCTGTACATTATTAGGCTTTAATAAACAAAGATGAATGTGAATTCTTGAATTACTGGTCTACACAGAAGTCCCTACGTGCAGAAAGAGATCAGTGCTGGAAGTCCTGTAGAATTATTTTTTTATTTCATGTTTGTTTCTTTACTCAGAAGACGAGCAACTTTAGCATAGGCTAAAAAACCCACCCAACCAACCTCATCAAGTTCTAACACAGAAGGATTTTCAAACCAAACCTCTGTTATTTATCCTTATTCTTGTAAGCAATAACTGTTACATTTAACTTCTTTAATAAGGTGTGGAAATCTTAATCCAATTCATTCAAGAACAAGAATTCCACCTTAATTTTTTTAAGAATGCTCTGAAAAACCAACTGTGCATAAGCAAAGGAGGGACTCCATTATTGCTATTGAATTCTGTAGCCTGAAGCAGAGAATGTACAAGTTGGTACTAACAAGAGATGACAGTTTTTAGTCTTTCTGAGATGTTCTTCCATTTTCCAACTATCTAGAAAGTCCCCAGTAAGTATGAATGTACAGCAGGGATATACCTGGAGCACTGCAATGCACTACTTTCAATTATAACATTTCTAATACAGAAAAAAAAATCAGGAAAACTTAATTTTGAACTTTTCTGATTTTGATAAAGTAAATTCTTCCATTAAAAACACTAAAAATCAATCTCTGCTTTTGATTCTTGGCAATTGCCTCATCAGTGACCAGAGATCCCTTAACCATGTAATCAGGAATAATATTTATCTCAGATAAACTGTAAACCTGCTGCCTCACAAACATGATTAGCCCAGACATTCTTCTTTCTTTTCTCTGTTATTATTTGAATCTGTTTTCAGATGTACACATCCGCAGGTCATGGCAGATTTCAGGCTGTTGGAAAATAATAAGGTTTTGACCTTATCCACAGGTAAGTATTCTTCACTTAAGAGAGAAAAACTGCAAAGACTGCATATCTGTTTTGTTACTCTTTAGTAATCCACTTGTGTAGTTAGCTAAATAACTACATGTGAGTCTAGGCATTGATCAGACTCAACCTAACAGCACAACTGATTAGTTATTAGGATGGTTCAAAAGTAATTAATGAGGTTTTAGTAAAGTAATAAAGCATTAATATAGCACAAAGTCTTGTCTAGAGATATATTCGCTTTTATGGGATGACACTGTTTCCAGCTGATGTCAGCCAGAAATTTTGCACTGACTTCTCCCCTCCACTTACCAGTAAGGTATGCTCGTGTTTTTGGGGATGAGAGGGATGAAAGAGATGGAGTCCCACTCTTAGGCTTTTGACCACAGCCACAAAAGCAATAATATTTGGTAAAATGAAAGGCAGAAATGAATGCAGTGTTTGAGGACTACTATTTCAATGGCACTTAAGAGAAAACCAAAGGTCTCTGAGGAATTCTTAGCATGTAATGTTTGGTATTCAGGTATTCACCATGAAGTTTATTCTGTAATTCTTCAGATGAAGTTCAAATGATCCCTTTTGGGTTTTTGGAGAGGATGGGAAATTGTTTTTCTAATGTCCTCAATTAGAAATTGAGGACAAAATTATCCTTATCTGATCTTGAAATACAGAAAAATTAAGTACCAGGAACTTTTGAAGAGAAACCTGTTAGAGGTTCTACATTTAGTTAAAAAATCAGGGAGATTGTTGATGAAATACCATGAAATGCAAACATTTCAGATTATTTTTATTCTGTAAGGACCTGATAAAATCTTGTTTGCACTAATGGGAAGTCCTGAAGTAATTCAATAGATATTAATTAATTCAATAGATCTTACTAAACAGAAATTTTCTATGTTTACAGTCATAATCTCCACAATTTGGCAATTACATAGTCAATTTATCTGCATGGAAACATAGCCTAGAGCTTTGTAACTGCCACAATAGGCAGGTACTTATTTTTCTGAAGTTAATTCAAAATCATAGTTAAATCAACCATTTTCGTAAATTAACTGCTTTAGATTTGCTTTTTTAGATTTGTCCCTTGAATTCCGTTAGACCTATTGACATATTGTTACAAATAATTACTTCCATCAGTACTTACTTTTACTTAGATAAATTATGGAATGACATAATTATGGAAATGCATATAATATCTGAAATTTTCTCACAATGGTGAGGAACTCCATGGGGATCTAGGATTGAAATTTTCCTGACACATGGGCCTATGCATAGTCTACAAGACAACTGATTGTAAAAATTCTTTGGTTCCTGACTACAGTGTTGTTGTTGATGTGTTCCTAATGCTTAGGAATAATATACAAAATTCAACAGAAACTCTTTTCTTGGAAAGAAATTCTTGTTTCTCCAGGCTGTCATCTTTTGTAAAGCCTTTAATAGTTGTTGACATCATGTGCCATTATGTGTCAGACTGGTTAGCAAAATCTTTTGATACGTAGACTTATTTGTCAAGTAGCAGATTCCCTATACTCCTTTTCACCTTTAAACTGTTATATCCTTCTTTGGTCAAAAATATCTGAAAACACTGCTTCAGCATGAATCTTGTCACATGAAGTTGGCATTTTCCTCTTCTTCATTCTTTTTATCAACCAATTTATTTTTAAATACTTGTCATGTTCAGCTTGTTACTGCTGCTCTACTTCACCAGGAAAAAAAAAAATCACATGCTTATAATTCATAGAGAAATACAGTAACTGGCTTTGGGTTTTTAGGAGGAAATCAACTACAAGATTTGGTTTGCATTAAAAATATAAATATTTGATTTTTTTTTCTGTGAAAATGAATTGTCAGCCATGACACATTTTTAATCCTTTAGTCTTTCATTTTTACAGTGATAATAGAATAAAACGCTTTTGAATAACCACTGCATTAATATGGCTAAGTGTGGTGCAGCAGAATTCAGCCCTCTAGGCTCATGTTACAGAGTAAAGTAACAGGTAAAAATTAATTTCTAAATGAAAATGGTTCAGATTTTTTCATTTAAAATAGATCATGTAAGCAATTCAGTCCCATGGCCTTATCCTGAATACCAGAAGATGGACTTGGTTTTCCATATGTGGGTACTCCCTGTGATTCTCTCACTGTGAGAATATAGCATGAGTGGTATCAGGCAGAGTTAGCAGGGAAGAGAAGAAGCCTGAATGAGAAATCAATGTTTTGCTGTTTTGTGTCTTGACTTTGTAAAGTGACAACTGTACAAATGTGTTGCCCAAAGAGAAACCAAGTAGTGAGACTCTGTATTTTCCTTGATTTCTACATTTGAACACAAAAATACCACGTATAATTCTAAAATTCTAAGTTATGTTGCTACCTACATATATTTTATCAACTATACATAATTTTTTAATTGTCATCTCCTGACTGGAACAGCATGCAGTAATTTTGTCTGGCTGTATAAAAAATGTTGTGGCTGTTTTTTATTTCAAGAGTACAACACAGCTGTCATTTTTGCCCTGTTTTTTTCTTCTTTTTTTTTTTTTTTTTTTTTTTTGGTTTGGTTTGGTTTGGTTTTGGTTTTTTTCCCTTTCTTTCTTTCTTTTTCTTTTTTTTTTTCTTTTTCTTTTTCTTTTCATCTTTGACTGCCTTGGGACTATTTATTTGGAACATACTAGCAAAATGAAGAACAATGGAGATTTTTGATCTTAGAATTAATTAGAGGCTAATATGCAAATAGAAATTTAGTAAGACAAAGGAAAATATCTTTCTGTATTTCAAGAAAATAAAAAATCCAAGACTTATTCATCAAGGTACAGTACATAAAGAAAAGAAAAAAAGCTTTGTTAACAATAATACAAATAAATACATATCTGTGAAAACTCCATTAACCTGAACGAACTTCCATCTTCTAAGTGAGAAAAAAAATAAGTGGCTAAAATTATTGTCTTCTTTTTTTCTATACCATTTCTATTGTTCTCAACAAGAGTCATTCCACTGACTTAAGAGACTGGCTGGTAAAGGGTTACTAAATCAGAGGAGTTCAGAGACAGATTAGGGTTTCCCAGCGGCACATATCTCTAGCAGCAAGTGTGGAAGCCAACTCGGAAGAAACACGTTTGAAGTGGCAGAACTAATCATGCAGAAGCAATTTGCGATTTTCTCTCTCTCAGCCTAGATAAAGCAGAGCATTATGACATTGGCTGCATGGAACAAGGTCAATTTACTGTGAAAAGGCAGCTATAGTCTCCAACTTCAAATAAACTTTCATCCTGAATGATGAAAAAGAGGATTTACCCTATTGCTTATCCATAGAACAGAGAAAACCAAATGAACAATTCAATTAGGACATGCTACTTTGCATATTTTTTTCCCACCACTAATTGTCTCACTGTTTTAGTCATTCATAATGTAATTATATCTCAAGGTATTTCTCTATAATAGAAAGGGAGCTGCTCAACTGCTGATAGACTTGACCTCAACTGAAGCTGTGGGCTTCTCTGAAAGTAAAAGGATTAAAGTGCAAAATTTCACATGATTACTTCAAACGAGGTTGTGTTTCTTTTTCATGTTTCAGATTTTTAAAGTGTCACTGGAAGCAAAGTAGCGAAGACATAATGTGAAACACTTTACTGTATATATTCTTTTAATTGTCATTCTTTCTCCACTGTAACCTGAAATTTCCGTATACTGAGGTCAACCCTCTGCTTGAACGATGTTGTTGCACATTGAAGTCTTAAAGCTACATCACTTGGACACGTTTTGATTCTTTCTCTGTGCCCTCCTTGCTTTCAGCCAGTGCATAATAACCTTCAGCAGGAATAAGGATTCAAGATACTTTCCTTTCCAGGCTTCTTCTCTTCCCTTCAGCATCTGCTGAAGTCTGCTTCCTAGGATGTGGAGAAGTAACACCAACATTTTAGTAATTTTCCATTTTCTTTACCAATGGTTAACCCACGGATGTAGTTGGCTCCTCTCACCTTCTTGGCCCACAAATAAATTTTTTAAACAGTCGTGCTGTGGTGCCAGTGTCATACATAACTTATTTCCCATCATATAGAGAATAGATTCGCACCCTAAAAAAAATATAGCCTTACCTATACTACCTATTTCATTAGTGAGACTGTCCAGTTATGTTAAATAATATTGGGAATAGTTATATTCTGAGAATGGTCAAAAAAGTACTTTTGGTCATGTATGACTAAGCACAAATCATCCTTTATGCAATGGAAAAAACACTGGCAAACCCTCACCTACCTATAGCCAAAGCAGATAGCCAAAGCAGATCATTCTTGGGGAAAAATTAAACAAGGCTTCATTTTAATTAGTTGTTCAGGGATTCAGCCAGCTGTGATGTACATGTTTTTATGTATTTATGCTTATTAGTTGAATCCAAAAGCCTTCCTCTTTCCTCCCTTGCCCTTCTGTAGTAGTTTATATTTATACTGATGGCAATAATCAGGATATAGAGTATTTTATATGCATTCTGAAATCATAGTTGGAAGGTAAATGAAGATATGATTGAATGCCATAGCTGCTATAGTTCATGTTAAAAAATGCACAACCAGCCTAAGGGCAGAGAGGCTCAGTGAATTAATGCATTAGTCTATTAGTCTTCCTGTGCCAGACTAGGACTCCAGATTGAGTTCTGGTGAGCAATGAACCTCTATAGGGCTGACATTTGCTCCTGGAAAGGAGTAGAAAACAGTTCATTAACCTTCGCATTGGTATAAAATCAGTTACTGAGTTCAGGAGCTACTGGACAGCTGAATTCAGGAGGATATGTGTGTGAACAGGTCTGTCCTTTCACTAATAATATAGTTTCAATGAGCAGTGCTGTTAATATTGTTGGTACTTCACAGGAGAAGAAAAATAATCATCCTCCCCAGTTCAAATGAGTTTGAATCAAAAGACAAACACTACCACCACTCCACCACCACTACTACTCTTTGCCCCATTTTACAGTATTTTTGTAAACTAAAACAAACTAAAATTCAGTTTTCGGTGTTCATATTTCCAGCTGGTGCTAGATCATTCCAGAATAATCTTTCCTAATTCAAAAGCCCCAGACAAAAAGGATGTAAGGCATAAAGACACATAGCCAAAAGAAAAAATAAAACTGCCCTGGTCCCCAGTTAGTGTGGTTCCTATGGAATAAGCCTCCAGTCTTGACCCCAACACTGAAGTGGAGAAACCTTACACTAGACTCCTTTGGATTTTGCACAGGGAAGAACCCAAGAAATTTTTGGCTGCTTCATCTGAAAAGCTGACAAATTCACAGTCCTTGCCAAAAGCATCTTGGCAAGAGAGTCTTGGCAAGGACTGGGAAGTGAAGTGGGAACGTGCTATAAAGGGCTTCCACCCGCATTTCATGCTCACCCTGCACAGACTCATGGGGACAGCAGCCTCCACACAAAAGAATGGAAGAATTTTAGATCCTGGCTGAAAAGCTTGCCAGGCTATTAGGATTTCTAGAGATGCTGAGGAAATTTTGACTCACCCCTTAAAAGGTGATATGAAAAATCAAATCTGCATGGAATGTACCTAACATTTCAGAAGGAATAAAAGAATTGCAGTTGCTAAAAGAAAAAAAAAAAAAAAAAAAAAAAAAGCAACATCATAGATATGCCCTGGCTTAAGGGGGATTTAAAGCTGGGATTTCTTCAGGACTAAGCTTCTCTTTTGACTGCTTTCAAGCATTTCAAATTAACATAAAACACATAAATGTTCTCTTTCAGGGGCTTACTGCAGAGCTTTTACAGCTGTATAGAAATGAGAGGCTACTTTAGATGTGTTGCAGGTTTCTTCAGTTGTTATACCAAGAGCTCTCTTTATATCATGCTCCGAGAGTGCTTTGCCCAGATCACACTGAAGGATTCAGCAGAGATGAGCACACCTCTTCATTATTTGGAATTACTTATTTTTTCACTTGTTCACTATTTGGAACTGAAGAACTCTCTTGAAAACTGAGGAACTGCTAGGCAGGTCTGACTTTTCACCTTAGGGTACTGACTGTTGGCTCACATCCATTTCTTAACCATAAAGTATTGCTTTGTTCCATTTCTGGAAATGCAACAAGATATGTCAAGGCTTCCTTTTGAAATGGAAAATTTGTGACAGACTTCTCGTACATCCAAACTGTCAAGAGCAACTTGTTTGTCCCAGAAACTCCTGCACTCTGTGGAAGCCATATTAAGTTTCTGATAAGTATGTTTGGTGCATTCCAAATGTCACTGTTCTTGTTGCAAAACAGATACCACATGATAAATGGGCAGATTTGCAGACAGACATAGATGGATTCATTTATTTTAGGTACAAAAGGAGACTAATGCAAATTTCTAAAATGAAAATGCATATAAAGAGATCAGCATCATTAGTTTTAGCTTATAATTTTAACTGATCACTGAGGTCATTGCACCAGCTTTCAAAGAATACAGCCTTATAGATGAAAGAAACTTATTGCCAAATCACCCTTTTTATACATCTATGAGAGAAAATTACAAGCTTTGGAACATATAATGAGATTTCATTTTACAGATTTTCTTGCAAACTGGTGTCATTGACTTTATATATATAGGCAAAATATTTCTCACTTATCCGAAGCACATCAGGCTAAATCCTTTGGTTTGTAGTCAGTGCTCAAGTTATAATATGTCTTTTCCCAGAAGTAGTTCTATTGTTTGAAGAACCTGAAAAAAAGATAGGAGCTCATCTTATATTCGGCAAACTCACTCTTTTTTTTTTTTTTTTTTTTTTTTTTTTTTTTTTTGTATGATGGTTACAAAGGATAGATTGTACAAGAAAGCTAAAAACTTTAAAAATGTCTTATTTTCTGTTATAGTCTCAAAAATTTAGGTACTTCCATTGAAGCAAAAGCCTGGAATGTGAACAGGAATCACACGAAGGATGTAAGCAAACTCATCTTTTTGTTCACAGCCATTCCGCACAGGATTCTAAATCTAATATTCACATAAAGATATTCAGAGAACTGCAACACACTATTTCACATTTTGTGTCTAAAAAGGGCTACTCCCTAATTTATCAGGATTCTGTTTTGAAACCAATACCTACTAGGTCTGTATAAAAACTTGTATTGTCTTAATAGAAGGTTTTTTAATTTTTATATAATTTCTTACACTGTCATACTGACTTAAACCTGATGTCTCCTAATTTTGACTATGTCCTCAAGTTTAGGTTTCTGATTTTGTCAGTGGATCAGTATTAGAGGGATAAATTGTTACAGTCCCAGGTAATTTTCACCCTTTGGTGATTCTGTAACATAATCAGCAGAAAGGAATATGAACCTGCATCTCAGTACCATAGCTTGTCTATACGACACATTTCTGCAAACCCAGTCATTAATTGATCTCAATTCCTACCAAGCAAATGCAAGTAGAGAATGAAGTAGGAAGCTGTAAAGTAGTAGCATCTTCCACTTGGGTTCAGCAAGGCTTTATGAAAGTCTGAAGAAGTCTTTATTCCATTTTCACTTACAGGTGCACTCGTTGGACAGTTTACCAGTCTAATAAATATTACTTTGTGCTGACACTGGCAGGTGTGATTGGTTGGTGGAATTTTTAGCTCTCTGTCCTAGTTCTTGGATGCACAGGCAGCTGTTTGGGTCACACATGGCTATCACCAATTACAAAGTTTTGATGATCCAGATATCAGTAATTCAGAAAGAAATTGACTCACCTGCCGTGGTGTCGAGTGAGGGCAGACATCTGGGGAAGCCATCCCAAGGGAAGCCATCTTTGTAGCCCTCAGAATGAAGAAAATATTTGGATTATTTTCATGCACATGGCTACATGTTTATCAGAAGAAAACAACTCAACTAATCTAAGGATAAGTGTGCAGTTTGATGGAATAAAACCCAATATTTTTCATCTGACTATTCACATGTATTTAAAATACAACCACTGGTTTAAGTTCCTGTTTTTTATTTTCAGTTTGTGTACAGCCTTCATCAAGTGAATTTGAATGTAAAACATTGCATGTGAACAGACTTTTACCTCCAGGACAAAAATCTCTTCAGGGTCAACCAGACTACAAACCTTTTCCTTTACTGTGAGACTTCTTTGGATATTAGACTAGGAAATGGGTGCAGAAGTGCTGATAACCATCTTGTTTTAGTGTCTTAGCAGTATTCCCAGTCAACTATATTATGGCCTGTGAACAGTCCTTGTAATTGGAGGGGGATGTGGGTGCATTGCTTGTAATAAAATTGTATAGTCATACTTAAATTTAAACAACTTACTATCCTTTATTGTTTTGTTTTCTTGGACTGTGTAAATCTAATCTCAATACTCAAGGTTTAGGATTTACCACAAAAGAAATCTGAAATGCTGCATCAGTTGACACAGGAATCAAAACTCTTCAGGACTCACAAAGAAGAGTTTGTAATTGCTGCCTGCTGCTAATCCTATCAGCTCATATTAGTGAAACATGCTATAGTGCTGCAGGGAAGTTGTCAGGATCTGATTGCAGGACTCAGCCTTTAGGAGAGGATTCGGGCTAAGCTTAGGCTGTACATTGCCACCCATGAGTCAAAGTACATCTATTCTACTGAGTGACAGACCTCTGAGGGGGAACAATGTGCATGAAAAAGAACATGCTTCTTTCACTGCAGTGCTATTGTTACTTTGGTTTAACTTCTTAACCTCCTCCCTATTAAAGTTTCATTCAGTCATAAAAAAGATACCTGTAGTTCTTTTTCAAATCTCTATTCTCAAAAAATGCGTGAAATACTATTTCATTCCAGGTGATAAGTTTAAAACAAAAGCATTCTTTTTCTTTGCTTTTATTCTTTTTACTTTACTATATTAGGTCCTATTTTTTAAAGCTTTATTTAGACTTGTTCTGAAAGAAGGTGACTGATGGAAATAAATTACTCTTCTAACTTAATCACTCTAAAAAATATGTTAATTAGATTTTGCTAACACCTCCAGCAGTTATAAATCATAGCAGTTTGCAAATGTAACAAAGAAGAGTGCTTATTCTTTCAGGTACTTTGTGATTTGCAAATTTTCTTTATTACCTTTTCTGTAGGGACCTAACAATGAAAATATTTGTTTATCTGTGTGGTGAACCAGACATAGTCTTAACTTGAAGCATGAAAGTATTGTCTCAAGTAGAATTAATCCGTCTTTAAAAGCTCAAATATTTGCTATCAGGGCATATGTGAAAAGTTCACAAATTTGCTAACCAGCATGTTTTTCTGCTTGTGGGCATGGTCAGGAGAGGAATAAGCGCTCATTTGAGCTAAGTCTTTTGTGTAAAGCCAGTTTTATTTCTGTGGTTCACGTCTTAAGAAATATTCTTATATATGTTAAAAATGTATCTTTTTTTCTTTGCTCAAGCCCCATAGTCCTTACAGCATGCAATGGATGGGATTCCTTTCTATTTTTTTAAACCTTGCTGCTTTTCACATTGCCATGAGAAGACACTATAGGGTGTTAAGTCCAGGACAAAATATTTGGGGCAATGTAAATATGTGAGATTAACATTTCACTTCTTTTTATTTCTCTGTCTGACTGTGCTCCATAAAGTGAAATTGTTACTGTGTTGCCAGGAAGAAAAGGTCCAGTCCTGCGATGAACTGCCATTCCATCGTTGTCTGAACCTGGGTTGAGGGATTCTGCAATTCTAGCACAGCCCATCCATGTAAGCTGCACAGGAGGAGCCCTCAGAGGGCTTGTGTATGTAGGATTTTGGAAGCAGATTATAAACCACATCCGGAACTCATTAATTTGTTTTTCACTGTCAAAGAAAAATGTCTTTCTTTTTTTTTTTTTTTTTTTTTTTTTTTTTTTAATCTTTTTTTTTTTTTTCTTGTAAATTGTGTAATCCTTCTTTAAATTGTATGAAACCAGTTTTAGGGCTTCACAGGAATAAGTAGCTAATTTAGAAAATAAATAATTATACACTATTAGAAATATATAAACTTGTCTGTTTAAAAATAAAACCACTCCACTAGAAAGTTTTATTTCTTATTTATTTGAAGGGGCAGAGCTTTTGTTATATGTTTAAAACACTTAGACTGAGGTTTGGCATTTTTAATTTAATTATATAAACATGAAAATTGTATTTCTCAACACTGTCTAGAGCCAGGGTGAGTGCTGGCAAAGATTAACCAAGCTTCTTAAAACACTTCCACAGTTACCTTGGCCATGACCTTCGACACCCAAGTAAATGCAGAGGTACATCTATTCAGAGTTGAAAATGGAGATAGTGACAAATTATAAGATGTGTTTTACAACAAGCCTTACTTATGGCCTATTTAAAAACTAGAATTTAGATTTTTAAAGCCTTAGTTACAGTTATTTTCTGGTCTTTCTTTTCAGACTGATGCAGAATAAGGTGTAGATTTGTATTAAATTGCTTTTACTGCTACTGAAAGACACCTGACTGTAATATAAAAGTGATCTAGAAAATCTACTTTTCTCCAAAATATTTTTCAAGCCACTGGTAGTAAAAAATCAAAATTGCAAAAGATTATATATGTTCTTAAATTTGGGTATGCAAACAGTACCACTGCAAACAATGGCCTTAATCATATGCTTGAAAGTAAGCATGTGCAGAAATCTTTACAGGGTCATGACCCAGTTCTCTATTGCTCCAGTTCACAGGAGGCCAACCTCCTTGACCTTGCAAGCCAAAATCCTCTTGTCATTGAGAGTTGTAAGATGCATAGCTCACCCCTCTGAGAGCTGAAGAGAATATGCCCCCACCAAGCCCCTTTGATGGCTGTTAGTGCGGGCTGAACAGACTCTGTGTGTCTGAGTGAAAATGGTCTCCTACTAATCTGCACGTCAGTGCAGTGTGAACATTGTCATGTTCAAGGCAGTAGGTCTCAAACAGTGCATTCTTTGCCAGCTCAAACCATACCCACGTGAATCTAATATTCATAATAACATCTGTGTCAATCTTGAAAGCAGTCAGGAGTTTGTTTAATTATCTGGTCTAGATGAAGTTAAGCAGCTGATTAACCTGATAATTCACAAAGTGCCTCTGGCCCGTATCTGGAATGAATCCTGCCTTTTTTACAATATCACCTGAGTAATTCTCTCAGTCTTCCTTTTTTAGATTGGAACAAGGAATTTTTAGTTAAAAAAAAAAAAAGAATCAGACCCTTGTGGCTTAAATAGTCCTGCTAAAGGCAAGTAAATTATCCATTTTCCTAAAATAACTATAATTTATTCACTTTCTATACTATGTACTTACCTATTTCATTTTATGGAAGCCTATATACTTCTAGAATGAGGGGTTTAATTCATTCAGATCCCATGAACTGGCTGTTTGGATATTTGGAAGTTATTTTGTACTGTTGTACTCAAAGGCACCCAGTGACTGGGAAAAGACCGGGGCAGCCCTCCCACCCCATTTGAATAACATGACTTCTGTGATGGAAAATAAAACAAGTTTTACTTGTATCGGGCATATGAGAATGTGCTGGAATAACACATTTACATTGTAAGTGTTTTTCTCAACAAGAAACTAAATCTACTTGCCAAATTGCAATAGGTATATGTGTGTAAACTCTCCAAGTGTAATGATGTAGAAAACATTACATTTTACCATAGCAGGATATCAAATAAAGGCTAGTTATTTTAGTTGTTTTCTTAATTAGTTTGAGATCAACGAAGAAATAGTGGCTAATAAACAGAATCACACACACAAATAAAAAATTTGCTGTAATTATATTCATGTAAACATGCACACTTTACATAAGTATTGGAAATAAATACAATATTTGAGCATAAATGCCATACAAATGTGCTTTCAACTAGAAATAGAGAATTCAGCTCTATTTTGCATCCTCCTTAGAGCAGCAACAAGTGGTATGAGTAGAGTTCAATATTGAAGCAGACACACCAGCTGTCTGTTTCATGTCTCCCATGTAGTACAGTTTGCACTTCTGCTGTATACTTTTTAGTTGAACAGAGTAAAGGCAGTATAAAAGAGAAATGGGTGAAAAAACAGACTGCATTGTCAATTACCATGGGAAAAAAGTCTTCATAAGTATGTAATCAAAATATATAGTGGCAGGTTCTGCTGGTTTATATTGATGTAGGTCCAGAGTAAGAAAAAGCACTGGTATTACTTTGGATTTGCTTATGTAGCTTAGAATCTGGACCATAAAATTTAACAACCTACATGTTGCATCAGACGGCATTGTAGCTAGTCAAGTACTTCATAGTTTATAAGTAGATACATATTGTAAAAGGTGATGCAAATATAGCATTTCATGTTTTTAGTTCTCACATTATTACCATAGCCATTGCACTGTTAAGCTACTTAAATGGCCACCTCTAAGTATACACCTTTTATAGAGGTCTTTTCTTATTTACTTTTATGGTTGAGTTCATTGAAGATACAATGAAATAGCTGATAAAGGCTATGCTAGAGGAGAGACCAGTAGGGAAGGATAACAATCTCACTGTTATGAATAAAGCCTGCAGTCTTTCAATCCAGAGAGTATGCAGTTTTTCAGAATCAAGAGAGAAAAGCAAAAGGTCTCTGACAGCCAGGCTGCGCTGACTTGCTGTGCCTCAGCCATCAATTATACACTGAAGAGTACAAAACTCCTTTCAGACCACAGTGCCCTGCAGCTTCACCTGGAACAGTCACTGAGAGCAGGGACTTCTGGTTTTCCCACTGCTACCCACTCACTGACAGGCTGTATTCAAGGCTGTGTGTTTAATCCACAAGTGCCTCTCCAGAGCTGGTCAGAGGTGCCTCTCAGAGGCGGTCCTGCAGCCCCCCGGGCAGCTTTCCACAGTCCAGGTTGTTGCCTACCTCACCTCCTCCTCTCCCCACAGCTACTGATGCCAAGAGCAAGGTGAAGAGGAAGAAAATGATCTCAAAGAGGAAAGGAAGTAACTGAGAAGAGCGTAGGAATCAAAGGCATTGTGAAGACAGGAAGATTAAACTAGTACTAGTAGTAGTTGTAGTTGTAGTAGTAGTAGTAGTAGTAGTAGTATACTCTTAGTATTAGTACTGCCACTAATATATAAGCTAGTATTACAATTACATATTATTATAATGAATAATAGCAACAGTAACAATAGGATGAACCTCCAACAAATGTTTCCTGTCCTTTTGCCATTGCCTCTGAGGCTATGCTGATGGGTACCTGAAATGGAGCAATATACAAAGATAGTGTTTGCTTATACTTGCATTATTTTGCTTTTGAAATATCTGAAGCTATTCTAAAAAGTTATTAATATTAATTAGCTGCCCAGTAAACTTTCTAATTGATATTGAAAATCATCATTTTCACAGTTAATTATTCTCTTGATATTTTTTCATATGCTAAGCAAAACCCGTAATGCTCCTTTTGTGTTGACCCTGGGCTCTAGTGAGCATGGAGGCATCTGAATTTATAAATTCTTATACAAAATTCACATCTGAAGCCCATGGGTCTTTCCCCCCAATGTCTGTGTAAAAAATCTGTATAATTTGACCCTACAAGACAGAACAAAATTATCTAATCATCTCTTAAAATAAAGTTCCTTATTTAAACAGCCACATTAGTTATTGCAGGCAGTTAAACATGCGAATAGTTTCAATCTCTTTCCTGATTTTACACTATATTCACTGGCTTGTTGATACTTAATTTAAGTGAAATAAAGCTTCACATATATGTCTATGTTTGTTCAGTGTACTTGGTTGCAAATATGACCTGACAAGCACCTGGTATGCATATACCACCATCACCTCAGACTCTCAGTATCCAGATAAAAACAGTAAAGCTGCAGTACAAATCACTCTGGTTTCAGATATTTAAATATGTGCTTAGATAGCTAAAGTGACTTTCTATTTCAGAATTAGCTAGACTAACATTCTGTGCACTTATTTGAATTTGTTATGCATTAATCATACAAACATCAGAATATCAAAAAGCCAAACACAAGCTGTATAACAAGCTATTCCAAATTTTAACATCAATCTTAAGTTAAGAAGAACTCAGTTCTGTTGTAGTCAGAGATTGTAATATTATGTCCCAGTAGCTTTAGGCAAAAACTCCTGCACATGATATGGGATTCAGAAGACACAGGGAAGTTTAAACTAAAAATTAAATAGTACTAAACAGACAACAACAGCATAGTCTTTTTTTTTTCTTCTTCTTTTTTTTTTTTTTTTTCATTAATCAGATGTTTGAAGCCTACATCAATTTTTAAAGTTGTTCAGAATGGTAACAGTGAAAAATGTAGGAAAAACTGATTAGGCTCAGTGTTTACAGCATCTTTTACCCAGGCAGGTTCACTGTTGTAATGTTAAAGCTGCAATTGAGACAGATGAAAAATCGTTCCTCAGACCTCAGTGTTTTTTGTGGAGAAAATATGCCCATTCAATAAGTACATTGCTGCACAGAGGGTTGTGTTTCCAGTGCTTGCAACTCATAATTTTATTTCTGATCATAAAGTAATCAGTTTTCTTTAAAAAGCTCCCACAATACATAAAGACCCTTGTGATCTGCTCTGTCATTTACTGCTGGGAAGAAAAGCAGAACGAAATACAGGGCCCTTCAGAAGCTCAGAACTAAAAAGGCAAACACACACAAAAAAATCTTCAAAAAAGAAAAAGGATAAGAAAACAAAATCAAACCAAATGAATAGTGT
The DNA here is from genome assembly GCA_017589585.1 of Phylloscopus whistleri. NCBI lineage: Eukaryota > Metazoa > Chordata > Aves > Passeriformes > Phylloscopidae > Phylloscopus > Phylloscopus whistleri. The sequence goes on from JADMLD010001394.1 coordinate 2,304,010, forward strand.
TTTCAAAGACATTTTTATGATCAGGAGACTCACAATTGTTCTCAGAAGTGCTAGTAGGGCACTCACACTTTTCTCAGTAAACACAAACTAGAGCCCCAAATGTGACTAATACTACAGTAATAAAGCTCTTATATCAGTAAAAGCACATACAAGATTATTCACTAATAAGAAAAACTGCTACAAAAGAATATTTAATAAAAAATAACTACCTGCTTAAATTATTGTATCACATCTTTAAATTTAAAAGTACCTTACTTAGAACCTCTGGGATGATTTTCTTGTTATAATTTTCAATAACTCTTATTTTTAGAAGTACACAGTTTTGACAGGACAAAAGGACAGTCAAGTGTCAGAAACTATTCTGAAATTTGGATCATCCTTGTAAACAGTTCTAGTTAAAGAGAGGAAATAAAAGAAAAGGATTTAGAACATACTAAACATAGAATTCTTTAAAAACAATTTCCTTTTTCAAAAAGGCATTTTTTAGTGCAAAACTGCCAAGTTAAACAGATAGTTAAAACAGATAATGCAGAACCTCAAAAAAGTAATCAAGGAAAAGATTTCATTTTGAAGCAGCAAATCAGTCTTTTTAACCTGGGGCTCTGTTTTATTTTGTTTTTTCTTTTTCTTCCATTTAATACCAATTTAGCCCAAACTGAAAATATTTTGATTTTTCCGATTAATCAGGCAGCCTGAGAAAACAGTTATTCCTTTAATTAGTGTTTTGTTTGGCCTGTAATCTTCTTGGTGAAAATACAGAGCACTTGGTGCCTCTCTTTGCTGTGTATTGAACATGGACTGATACCTGCTAAGGCCCTAAGGCTGGGTCTGGGCTCAGGAGAGGGACTCCTGCAGCGGCAGGGACATCTGACTGAGCTACCATACCTGGCTGATTGGCAGGATACATCGCCTTGGAGATGGCACCAAGCTTGCAGGGAGTGCTGCTTCCTGACCTGTTTGTTTGTTGGAGTGGGTCTCTGTTTTTATGCCTCAAGCTCCTGGCTTGGGTAGGATCTTGTACGTGCCATCTTCATGGATCTAGCTCTTTCAATGCATGTTATAAATACGTTTTTGTGGTTCACCTTGGAACATTGACCTCTGCTTTTTCTTGCTGTAGAAAAAAAAGTGGTAAAATCACTAAGATTTAATAATAAAATATTGCCATTGAAATTTTTTGGTTTTGCTTGCTTTTGGTGTGGTTTTGGTTTTGGTTTCTTTGTCAGAATAGTTCTCACTGACTTATAAGCAGGAGAATTATAAGATCTTTATTATAATACTAGGATTTTTATTTTTTTTGTATTTTATGCATTTAAATGGAATTGTATGTAGAACTCTTAGAATGGAAGATTATATATTTTTCAGTAAGTCTGAATTTGATAATTGAACATTATAATTTGGTTCCAGATTAAAAGAAGTTTTTTCCTTACAGCAGCTAAGAGAGAGAGCGAGGTTATTGATTTTAAAGTATTTTAAATTAAAACAAACAAACAAACAAACCCACAAAACAAAGCAGAAAAAGCCACCAAACATAACACTTATAACTTCCCACAGGATTTTAAAGCATGGTGATATTCATCAAGAACAGATGACACGATGGTGAAGGATAACTAATTCTCCTGAGTGGGGTTACATACCAATATTTTTTCGTGTTCCAGAGGCGTAAGCCAACACACCCGACAGTGCTGAGAAACAGACAAAATCCCACAGTAGTTCTTAAAGTAACCAGGTCTCTTCTAACCTGAATGATTTTATGATTATGTTTCTACTCTACAATAGAGGCCTGGCCTGGGCCTCTGAATCTGATGCAACAGGGCAGTGTTGGGTGCAGAAATTTTTGCTGACCCCAACTGTCCTGGCAGGATGTTTCAGCTCACAGCCTTTCTTGTGCTGGTCCAGGACTTGGTGGAAGGCACTACGACATGTAGAGAAGCGTGAATAGTTTAAGAGCTGTGGACAACTGAGAACCAAAAGCTAAACATCTCCACTAAGGTTTTCTCCAAGCTCAACCACATACAGTGAAGGAGCAGGGTATCCTCTTGTCCTAGGGTGACTTTATGATGCTTGTATCACCAGTTGTCTGTTCTGTTTATGCTGGATGTAAATTCTGCACCTTTCAGACTGGTTCTGAGAGCGAAGGGGAAAAGAAACGCAGTTTGTTTGCAGACACTGCACTCGCTGCTCCCCCGCCTTCTCTCTCATGGACAGCGGGGAGAGCTCTCCTTTGCTTTTAGTCATTTTCAGATAGCTGAGGCAGAGAAGTTCCCCAGACTGTGGCTTTTTTTTTCTTGGGGCTGCTCAGCCCTGCTCTGGACTGAAAACCCAGAAAAACACCGGGAGCTCACACCTGTGGCCCACCGGGGCCAGGACGTGGCATTTTCCAGCGCAGGAGGGACTGGTGAGAGACTGAGAGAGCCAAGCTGTACCCCATGGCAAGGACTTTCTGAACTTGCCATCTCATCAGAACAGCAGGAAGGTTTATTGCTTAATATTATCCTTTTTTTTATAGTTGTGAATACTTTGTTAAATAAACAAGTTTTTCCACTTTTCTCCAAGGAAATCTTTTCCTGACCCTGTAGGGGGAGGGCCTGCTTGAATCTGCATTCTAGAGGGACCCTTTCAGAAGTTTCTTCCCAAATTTGCCATAACCAGGACACCTCTACACAGGCGATACCAAGGTGAGCTCACATTGTGCTGAGCTCTCATCCCTGTTTCACAATGTACTCTGGGCATTCCTGAAACACAGCAAAAAACAGACTTGTTCTTGTTGTGAACAACTGATCTGTTCAACCCCTTGAAATTTTGTTTAAGGGAGAGGAGGCAATTTTCTGACAGAAAATGCTCTTTAGTTTTATATTTTTGTATTTTTCAAATTATTTTTGGTCTAATTTTTTGTTCATACTGTTTTGATATTAAGTTCCCCTTATAAAATATTGTGTACATGGTATATCAAAATTGTATTCAGAAATGGATATTTTTCAAGGTATTGTCATTGAGAAGCCTTTAGTTGATGATCCAGACAAAATCAGTGATATTTTCTTTCCAGAAAAAATGTGCAAAAAATTGTGGCATTTTGCTAATTTACTAACTTTTATTAGTGTAGTTACCATAGGAAATCTGTCCAAGTAGGTAAAGAGAGATGAACCTCTTATTGATAAATTACTGGCAGAAGAGAGGAAATAAGCTTGCTGAAAATATTTTTTATGATCAGTTCAGGAACTGACTATGGATTTTGCAGCAGAGTCTGCCCCATGAAACTGAGCTGTGCCTCATCTTATTTTTGTGTTTGGGGTAAGATAATTTTTATCCAGAAATAAGAATGTTAAAAGCACAAAACTTCTTTATTGATGCAGCTATGATGCCAAATATTATTTTAGCTTATAAGAACATGGTGGCTTATCCTCTTACATTCATTGTGGATGCAAGGAACCTATGTTTTTCTGTATATCAAAGATTGTCATAAGAAGTAAAATTATGGAACAAAAATATTTTAAAAATGTGTGTATAAATGTCCCCCTGTGGAAGGCAGATAATAAAAAAAAAAAGGACTGTAGTATGCAAAAGGAGTTGGAATAAAATGCAATGGCACAGTTAAAAGGGGTTTAGAGGTGTTCACAGGACTTGCTGGAAAATATACGTGGTTTCTATGAGAAGATTTGAGTTTATTAGTAATAGTCTGGGTAAAATTTCAGGATTTAGGAGAATACCAATAAAGCGAAGACTGACACTAACCAGACCATGCTATAAATACCACACAAAGAGACCAAACAAGCCCTTTAGTGAGAGACATGCTTGACGTTCTGCTTCACTGCTAGTCTGTAACAATAGGAAGAAACCTGTTGTCTCTGTAGAATTAGTTCAGTTAAATAAACTGCTCAAAATGCTATTGTTTGGGACTGATAGCAGCTGCTTACTGTGGTTCCTGTTTATGCATGATCAGCTGATGCAGCTTAGAGTCTGCTGCAGTGTGCCTGTAGCACACATACATTTTAAACTGTAACATTTGGTATATAGAGTCAGTCCCTGCTGCTTTGCATAAATTCCTCTTGGTTTTGTTCTCGTCAAGAAGTAGGCATAGCTCAAGAGGCAATGTAAGTTTGTTGTCTAAGGAGAAAATTTCTGAATTTTTAGAAATTAGTTTTTATGAAGGTGAATTGGCATATACCTCTGATTTAGCTGCATATAACTCTCAGAGCAATTACACTTTTCATATTTGACTGCAAATGTAAACTTGAGTCTGGATTGCAGCATATAATCTGCAGTAAAAAAATGAAAATCAATTACTGTTCTGAGTATCAGTATGAAGGCTTTTTTTTTTTTTCTGAATGGCAGACAAAAATTAGGAGCAAAATTCTCTTGTATTTTGTTTCTACAAAAAGACTGGAATTCATTGTGATAAGGAATATATCTGTTGTTAATAAGTGTACATTTTTAAAAGAACAAGACAGGTTACATTTCTGAAAGCTCCTCCAGACATTAAATAGTACAGACACATTCAAGTGTTTCATTTAGCAGTTGGTTTGTCTTTTACTACACTTGTGGTGGATATTCAGGTCTGGGAGATAACACAGATATTGATAAACCTGTTGTCTATACCACTTAGGTGATGCCTTTCAGCCTTTTTGGAACTGTGACCTATAATATTTTACTAATACAAACTTTGTGCTCACTGGTAATCATGGGATAATAACTCACTAAACAGCTAGAAGAGAGCTCAGCTCAAGCTCCACACAGACATATGTCAGAAACAGATTATAGGGTAAGAGGCAGAGAAAATTAAATTTTAACTCCCTCCCCTCATACATAAACTCAAAAGACTCTCCAAAACAAACAAATATATCCTCAGCTGTTAGGAAAGATAGAAATCAGTAGTGAAAACTGGATTAGAAGGTTGGTTTCATGGGGACAGAAGGGAGCAGACTCTCAATGAAAGCATGATCTTCTAATCCATTGCAGGAAAAGCTTTAGCTGAAGGTCCAGCTTTAGGGTTGGACCCCTTGAAGTTCCTAAGGAGTTCACAATTCATAATAAATGAATAAAGTGAATAATTGAAAATTAATTAATACCAGCACTTAGACTGTTGTGTGTAGCATAAAAGAAAAAAAATGTGAGATGAAATTCATAGAGATCCTTATGTTTTCCAAATTATGCTAAGATATGGAAATCTATCTTCTTAACTCTAACATGTATTTATGTGTTTAGTAGCAGAGAGTTGCATTAAATGCCATATTATTATGCAGAATGTATTTGTAGCTCATTTATATCTTTATAGTAAATTTGAGGCCCAAGAATCAGAATTTAAAGACTAGCAGTTTTTATGAATAAAGACTTCTGATTCAGGTTTTAAACTCAAAAAAATTGACTCAAAACCACTTTTTAGCTAGACTCTCAGAGTAGTATGGATAAGATTCACAAACTGGGGATATATAAATTCTGTAAATTATCTGGTAGAATAAGAAATGACTTTTTTTTCCCCTTAGGTTTAAAAAGTAATATGATGTCGCAAATCCTTTGTGCTTTATTGAGTAACACTATGTTTGGAGACGAAGTGAATGCTGCATTCAGTGCTTTTGAACCTGAAAGTAGGAAAGAATATATAGGTTGGATTTTTTTTTCTTTAAATCAGAAATAACCCATAGATTTCTGTTGACAGTAATATGTTCCATTGAACATTAAATTTATATCAAAATGCTATTCAGTAACACAAGATATTCAGCATAAATTTTTAGTGTGATTAAATTCACATTCTGAACATGACATTTAATTGAACTTAAATTCATCAAAATACAATTAAAAGCTAGACAATTGGAATATCAAATCAAGAAAATTTAATAGCTTGATTCTGTTTATTTGCCTTCTTCTCTAAGAACTAAGAAAGATGACTGCATGTCTTCTAGGTTTTTTAAAATGAGATTGTCTACAGATGGAAATGAAAATATAAAACATAAGTATAAATCGGATTCAAGATGGTGTATTGCACCACAATGCTTTATTAGAAATAAAAGTTCTCACATAAGTTTACCAAAGAGGTTAGTGTACAAAATCAGGTAAAGCGTGGTAAGGCATAGGAGAAGTAGTTCACCTGGTGTTCCCAGGTAAATATCTGTACCTGAGCATGTAATATAGCTTGTTTTATTCCAGCCTGTTATCAAAATACACAAAGCATTACTGCCTTTCTTCTAGATCAGAGTGAATTTGGCCAGAACAAGGCCAAGTTCTTATCATGATAATCCCCATGAGCTTAGAGCAAGGAGGTTTTGGCCTATGTTTAATTAAAGCAGCATTATGGTACTTAGACATCTGTTACATTTGTACATTGTGGGTCAAGGGCTCAGCTCAAGCTTCTCTTCTGAAGTCTGTATGGCCACTGCTGAGTCTTTTTTTCCCCTCCAGTATTTTTCATAGCCAAGTCATGACTTCCATGTTCAAGGACACTTTCCCTCATTAGGGAAAAGCATGTAACTTAGTCCTCAGTTTCTAATATTTTGAGATTTTAAGAAGCATATTTAGGAAGAGAAATCTTCCAAAGAAGTTTAATGAGCCCCAGTGTGGAACCAGTAATGGGGAGAGATGCAGACTTCATCTTTAAGTCTGACTCTTAAAATGATAAGCTGCGTATTTAAGCATTGTAGCTAGGTACAATGTTCTATTGTCATTTGAACTCCTGCAAACAATGCTTTTCTTACATTTACATAATTCTTAGCTATTTCTGTCTTTTATTTTACATCATAGATTTTGGCACTTTCATTCCCTTCCCCCCCATCCAAAACAACCCAATGCAAGAAATTCATCCCTCTTCATATGAGCCTTTATTTTCAGTCAATGAGACAAATCACATGACTAAAGATTTAGACATATTCTTCCTTAACAAATACGTATGACAGTTGAAGACTGCCCTCTTTTCCAAATTATTTCTGTCATGGCTCTATTAATAAGAGAGAACATTGAAAATATCTGAGTGTCCTGCAGGCACCTCAAAGAACAGTACCACAATTTGCACTGGAAAATTTTGCTTTAGGTCCATGTAAAAAGTTTCATCTGAAGTGTTTTCTTAAATTACCTCCTCTCTCTGTGAACACAATTCTTTTAAGAAAAAAGAGTCTGTTTACCATCCAGTCTTACATTTTGTTGGGTTTTTACCCTACGACCTGTTTAGACCTGGTTATTTTATTCCAAAACAATTAATGAAAAATGGATTTATTTTGGAAATATATTGGTGAAGCTCATTCTCCATCTGTTGTTAGTACATACATGGACTTCAAGTGATCAGGCAATGCATTTTGATACTGGTGTCCTTACTGACCCTTGAGAAGCAGAAAAAGAAAAATTTCCATTCCCATTTTTGGGAATGCTTTACATTGGTAAAGAATCTTTCAAACAATGAACAATGAATATTTATATTTCTGTGTATAAATAATTTTTTTCTAACTTTTAAAAAATTTCATCTGTAAAATTTTGAGTCTGGACTTCGACCTACTCTAAAGGATTATCAAACCCTGCTCTGATGAACTGTTAGGTATATTCCTGAGCAGCTTTTCCCACAGTTTTAGGAAGGTGATATGTTTTGGCTCAATGAAGAGAGAATCTGAAAATTTCATAGTGCAAGACTTTATATTCTAGAAGGATATAAAAGAAACTATATATAACCTAATCAGTTTGTTGAACAGCAAGTGTATTTCTTTCAAAATAAATAGCTTCTGCAAAATATTATTTATATAGTTCTTGCAAATTGGTTCAAAGGGTTGTTTAGACAATCTTATTATGTATAAAGATAAAAACTTCCATCAAGAAATTATGCAAAAGAAAATGGACACACCAGCTGGATAAATCTATCATACATCGGCAAAAAGCAACAAGCACTTTTAATTAGCTGAGTGAATGTAGTTTGTTGAATGTTGAAAGCACAGACTCACTCATATTAAAATGTGCCTAATTTTCTGTGAAAAAGTCCCATCTGAGCAGCCCTGACCATAGTCAATCATACTAAAAGCCACTGGTGCTTTATTTGATTTACCAATATAAAATGCAAATGAGGTGATTAAGTGGAGTGGCAGACATAGTAGGGCCTCTTTCAAACCATCAAGTTAAATGCAAGCAGACAGCAAACTGGCTGTGCAAAGAAAATTTTAGCATATTCGTTTGATTAGTGCTACAAAAATTTAATTAGGTTGGCTAATTACTTGACAAATTGCTCTACACTAGAGAAAAGGCAGAGCATGTTTTATTCCTGCAAAAACTCTGTGTGTGTTTTAGCCCAAATGCTATCTGCCAATTTGCAAAAGCATTATTAAATGAATGAAGAATGGTACAACAGTCTCCAACAATGGTGAATTGTTTAATGCATATAATTAGAGAAGGCGCACACCACTATATCCATATGTCCATGATCCCTCATGTCTAAAAATATTTAACACAATATTTCTAGAAAAATACTGTCAAAACAGATTATTACAAGGTTATCAATTCTTCATAAGAAGCAATATATAGAAAATACTCATTAGAGAAAAACACAGCTCATCCAAAGCAGAACCTCTTCACCCAAATGAACTCTATCAAACACAGTAACACTTTGTACTAAGAGGAAATAACATACACTGTACAGCTAAGCCATGTGTCTCTCTATTTATTGTTAAGCAATGCCAAGAGAATAAGTTCTCTGGGAAAGGAAAAAAAAAAAAAGAAAAATCTGGAGGAATTTCAAAATTTGCAATTTTATTGGTGTAAATAGGTGATATAAGAAGAACATTAAGACTTTAGGTAGAATAATACATTTCTCTTGTTTGTCTATTTGCATTCACATGCCACAAAAGCTGCCAATTTTTATTCAGAAGACTGCATTTGCTTTTGCTGGCATTCAGTGTAACTAATCAGCCTCTACTGACTCAACCATCATGATAATATAAATAGATACCCACTTTATCTACTCAAGTGGAAAAAATAAGTATCATATTATATAAACATAATGCATTGCAATTGGCAATTAGATACTGCATTTAACTCAGGCTAAAACAATATCTTAGGAAACCAAGGAATATATGAGATCTCTTTTAATCATCATACATGTGCATGCAGGAATAAAATGATATTTCTTGCAATTAGCAGTTCTCAGCTTCTGTTCTACCTTGCCGATATACTTTTGAGTGTACAGTCTTAGTGAGACATCAAAAACCTTAAATCAAGCATAATTTCAGGTTAACTCAATATAAGTATTAGTATGTGACCGTGCTTGTTTCCACCATAATATATGTTAAAACAAATTTTAATTCCTATGCAGTTTGTCTGAGCAATTGTTAAGCTCTATTCAATGGGAAGATAAATGGGCTTTCTGATGATTTTAAAGGGAAAGTACCCAAACATGGTATTTCATTCTTTATATCCTGATTCTTCAAAATTCATGCTTTTCAAAAGATGATGCTCATTACTGCATTTACACCTTTTGTAACAAAAATTTAAAGATTTGATATTCCTCTTCACTTAAAAAGCTTTCACTTTTTTACTTTGTATGTTTATACTGAAATAATCCAGAAAGAAAATGATAATAATAACAACAAAAACAACAATAATAATATTGAACCACTCACAGAGAATAGGAAAGGTACAATTTACTCTACTACTACTACTACTATTACTACTTTTTCATGAAAGCAATAGGAAAAGCAATACAGAGACTAGGCTCAGAAAATGCTCCAGCATTCAAACAACTAGCTTTATCCTAGTTCTGACATGTTGTGATGTTTAGAGGACACATCTGTGTTGAGGTAGAACTTAATATCACCTGCACATTGAGAGAAAGATGCCACAAATTAATTATCCAAGGCTGAAATTCCTTAAAATAATTAATGTAAGGAGGAAAAGAGAAGCTTCACCTCGGTCCTATTTTGATGTGTTCACTATAGATGTGAAAAACTCTGCAGTGAATTACAGGCCTTGTGTGAGGTCCTTCAATAAACTGGAACTTTGTAATGAAGACTAAACTGAAAAATCATCATTTTTTTGAGGATAAATATCTAACAAGCTACTGAAATCAGTGATTGCACAAGCAATTCCAAAGTTTCCTTGAGTATCTCAATGACAACTTTCTTGTACAAGTGATTGATCTGCCAAGAAGGACAGGCAGCATGCTGGACCTTGTCCTCACCTATAGGCAGGAGCTGGTGGGGAAGGTGATGCCCCAATGCACCTTTACTGCAGTGACCACCAGATGGTAGAGCTCGAGATCCACATGGCTATGAGGAGGTTATGTGGTCAAGCTCACCACCCTGTACCTCAAGAGAACAAATTTTGGCTTCTTCAAGGACCCATTTGGTAAAGTCTCATGGGAAAAAGCTCTGGAGGACAGAGAGGCCTATGAATACTGGCTGGTATTCAAGGATCACCTCCTCCAAGCTCAGAACAATGCATGCCAAAAAGGAGCAAATCAGGCAAAAACTCCAGGAGGCCCTCATGGATAAGGAGCTGTAGAGCAAACTCAGAACATAAAAAGAAGCTTTCAGAAGGTGGAGAACTCCTAGCAACTTTCCAGTATCAGATGAGGACTACAGGGAATCTGGAGAGGGACTCTTTGTCAGGAACTGTAGTGACAGGACAAGTAGTGATGTGTACAAATTGAAAGTGGAAGTTTAGGCTGGATATTAGGAGGAAATTCTTTACTGCTAGGGTGGAGAGGCACTGGAAGTGGTGGCCCAAGATGGTTGAGGGTGTCCCAACTCTAGCAGTGTTTGAGGCCAAGCTGGATAAGGCCTTGAACAATGTGGTTTAATGGAAGGTGTCCTGGCTCATGGCAAGGGGAATTGGAATTAAATGATCTTTAAGATCCCTTCAAACCCTTGACATTCTATGTTTTTATGCCTTTTTCTACTGTTTGTCTATGGCAACACCATGTGCATGAAAATGGAAACAAGGGAACACCTTCAGATCCAGGAAAAGAGAATTGTGGTTTCTCAGGAAATGCCAATCTAATAACAGTGTGTGTTAAAGGACATGAGGAAAAGAAACTTCCTATTTGATTTTTACTTCATATGTTTTTTAAAGCAAGGAGCAATTTGTTAAGAAATATCTTAAATGGCTATGCAAATTAATAACTATGTACATAATAACTATATATGTATATATGTATTGAACAGCTAAATAGGGAAGCCAGAAGAATACAGAAAAATGTTATTAGAACAGATGCTGGAGACTACAGCTCTTCCTACAGCCAGCGTAGACCAGAGAATATTAAGGATCTTATCAATGTAGCATAACAATTCTCAATCTTCTTTTTGAGACTTTTTCATCATAATTAAGGTCCCTCTTCCCACAGGTGCACACAGTCACTCTCTCTAGCCAAGCCCAATCCTCTAAATTTCAAACTCTCATCTTTCAGTTTTCGTATAAAGCAGCGATTTGTCCCCTCAAATCCTTCCCACATCCACATCCCTGGTCTCTTTTAACTGCTGTGATGACTTTTTGACTGACACGTATACACTGAATCAGAGAAAATGAAGCACCTTTCCTGAAGAGTAACTTCTATGAAAAAAACTGTGAGAAGGAACAGCAAAAAAACCCAGAAATGGTTATGGATAGAAATGTCACATATACGAGGAACTAAGGTCAGGAGGGATTTCTGGGGCCTGATCTCATCTCTGAGTTACATGCACCATGTGAACAGTACAATGCCATTGGGATGCCCTGAGCAGGACCACCAAAGAGAGAGCTGGAGCCAGCAGAAGAGGCAGCAGATGCAGGACTGCATTGTGAGGCAAGCTTTCATTCTCAGATTTTTGTTTTGGCCTTCACTATGTGAGGACATGTGCAGAACACTGCTTATCCTAAAGTGATAAATGTGTCAGTATAAAACAAAACTCTGGCAAGTACAGAGCTTCTTGTCTGTTTGATTTACTTTTCATTGCTGTCTTTCTCTGTGTGAAACAGGGGAACAAACAAGAAAACAGGAACGCTAAATACTTGAAAAAGATGTTTGCTGCAGCAGAAGTAAACATAAAAAGTAACAGTCAGTTTTCCTATTCTGAAAAAAAATCCCCCACTTCTTAAACAAAGTCATAGAAATAGGAATCCAGTTATTACTTAGACGAGACAATTAGAAACTGGGGAAGCTCAAGAAAAAATAGCTATTGGTTTTGGTTACTGTTTGTGAGGGAGACACACAGTCATGGAATTGACATTAGTGAGATTAAGAAAACTTTGGTTTACAAGCAAATTATAGAGTTGTGTATGGCTTTATGTCTTAATTATTTTTTTTAAATCTCAATTTAGAAAAGGACTATCTTTTAAAATTTTGTTGCATTACTGGATTATTTGCAATTTATTCTTTGTTACAGTAAAAAGCTGCTAGACTTGGTTTCGACTTGTTCCTGGTTTCACTTGACTTTTTTACATGTTTTGCGTTTCATATTCTCTCCTTAATATTGGCTCTTTGTCTTGCAGACAAGACACTATACAAAGCTGGTGTGCCATTCCATCCTTGTGTATGTAGCATGATGATATGACTTAGGTAACAAGGTTGAAAAAACCTCATTTAGTTTCCTCTGGGTCCTGGTCTGTGAAAGTTATGTTACTTTGGCTTTTTGTAAAATATCATGGTTATGCTATACATAGTAAAAATATGCATACTAATATTAGATTTTTGCTATATGTTTCTGGAATCGAATTTTGGGCGGCTACATGGTATTGAACAAACTCCTTAACTTTTCAAAGATTCTTGGCTCTATTTATTTGCATTAAGACACACAAATGAGTATTTTAATCATCTCATTGTGTACCATTCTAGATAAAAGGTAATATCTGGGAAAATAAAGTGTACTAGTATTAAAATTATTATTAAATCAAAATAGTTTATCTTGAGTCACTTTTTTCAGTCCCTCCTTTTTCTGCTGCTTTCTGTCAGTTATTTTTTTATTTATTAAAATATTATCTTTTCCTTATTGATGGTATTAAATTTACTCCTGAAAAGTTATTTCCATGCACTCTGAAAAGATGGCAGTAAGATATTGTTCTAAACACATTTGTGTTACTTTTCTCAGACTTATGTTATCTGAGAGAGTTAAGACATTAGGAAAGGGTCTTGATAAAAAGGACCATCTGCATTGAGAATTTGAAGGAAAACAGTGAAATTTAGTGCTATCATCATAAATAGCATACTCTAATCAGTCTCTCCTTTCATGTGAATTTGAAAATCCCTCTTCCCTAGTACTTGCTAAAGGCAATTATGCAAGAGCAAAACCACACAGTGCTACTGCTGAAAACTGCCAATAGATTCTTAAGTGTTTCAAACAAGGATTTATTAGATTGCCTACGCACTTGTAAATTATAATAACAGGGGACAGCATAGATGATGAGAATAAACAAAAAGCTTCCTGGGCAATGCATCTAACAAAACACAATCATAACTTAATATTTCAGTGATAGTCTACAGTCTAGTCATATGCTTGAGAAAATGCCTGCTTTCTTTTATTTCTCAGTATGCCATGAAGTATTAGCTACAAGCTAGTGAAAAAAATTCAGGGGTTTTCATGACAATAGGAGGATTTCATTTAAACTTCTGAGTGTATTTTAGCTGTTTGAACCAAAATCTATGATGTTTGAACCAATCATTTCCTCATTTTTGTAACAACAAAGAATTATTATACTTTACGTGCAAGCAAATGTGGGTTGTATTCTATGAAATGCTCTGGGCTTACATTTTTGGACCTTTAATAGCAAGCAGAACCATGTGAACAAGCCCTGAATATTAAATTATGAGCCACAGTTTCTTCCCATTTTCCATTAACACAGATCTGAATAGCTTTGATGAGTACAAGATGTTTATTCTTGGACCCAGTTAATGCACCTGAAAACAAACCTTTGACTTAATACCGCTATTTTTTTTTAACTGTATGGTTGATATTGTTTAATTTGGGCACATAATTTCAAGGTATATGTTACAGATGATGTAGCAAACACAGGTGACATTTTTTTCCTTGTAGCAATTGAGTCCTACATTTGTACAGTTGGAAACTTTGCAAGTACTTGTTTGTAATGAGTTTAGTTTTGTATATACCATCTTATTAATTAGTAGCAATAATTAGAAAGTATTGCTAATATTTTCATTAAAACCTGGCTTTGCTCCAAAACCAAAGTGTCTAGAATGAACAAACCATACCATGACCACATGTGTCAGGTCAAGAAATTTAGTTCTTAACAGACTAATTTCAAAGTACTCTTGATTCTGCCTGTCTTGTATAGAAGCTAGTAGCACCAAATCAAACTCCTTAATTTATTTTAACCTCAAATGAAAAGTAATTATCATTATTTTATTTCAATTCTACCTTCTCCATCTGATTGGATTTTAATCTACAATGCTGTCCTGGAAAAGAAATTTTTTCCCTCTTTCTTTATTGTGATCATTCCTTAGTCACAATATTCCATGTTAGAGGACACACAGAATAAACTTCTTCTAAGTGTATGACTGATTTCAAGATCAGATTTTAAAGAAAGGACTGATGATACCTCAGCTTTAAAAGCAATGCAGACATTACAGTTCCAGTGCTGGATCATTAATGATCTCTAACACCCACAGGGATTGACAAGCTCGGCAGGTGCCTGGGGCTTCCAAAACACACAAAGTTCTGCTTCTGCACATGTCCAAATATCTGAGTTACAACAGTGTTCAGCAGCCAAGAGAAACTGCCAGTTATATTTATCTACATGAAATCCTGAATCATTTACTGGAAATGTATTCGGAGTGCTGAATTACTGTGAGACACCAGAGTGTTAGTTTTCTGAGCAGAGAGTGTTTGTTTTTTGAGCAAAGACACTGTATATATGATATGTGTAAGGTACTGAAGTGCATGAAAGACAATAACTGATATAAGTATTTGAAAAATTGTTAAGCATATCTCAAGGATGGTAGGTTCATGTGTGTGTGTTTTCTGCCAAAATAAGACAGCAATGTGTTTGAAATATGGCTATTTGATACATTAGTAGTGATGTTTGTTGGTTGTTTCCTTGAAGATGCTCAGAAAGCTGAGGAACTGTTAAATATTCTTCCATCTATTAGAAGACGATGGGTGCAAGACTGCTAAACTATGATGTAGTGAAACAAACTCAGAATAAAAATTATTTTTGTGAGTGCACGGTTCAATCACTGACAGAGTTAAACCAAACTGATGGTCAAGACAATGATGAGGATCAGACAATTCAAACTCCTGTAAAACTGAGAAGGGTATGATGGTAGAATAAGGAAAAATGTCAGTGTTCTTGGACCATCCAGTTGCTTTGCCTCCTTGTGCAGTTTCTACTATTTTACTCCTTGCACTTGTCTTTGCTGACATAAGGATCAGTTTAAACAGAGAGGCAGTATAACAAAAAGAGTAAAGCAGAGAGGTCTGTACCCTGCACATAGTGCTGCTTGCTAGTGATATCAGTATCTTGGCAAGTAGGAGACTGTGTGGGGTGGCTGTGGCCAGAGGCACAGGACTGGCCTCTGAGGGGAGAGGCTGGGGCTGTCCCATGCTGACACAGGGGGATCCAGCTGGCCCCAAAGCACCCTGACACTGGACATAGCTGAGGCCCACAGTCATATATGTGGTACCTCTGGAAAAATATACTTAAGAAAGGGCAAAAATGGCAGAGAGAAAGAGAAAAGAGGAGAAAAAAAAATAGGTGAGAAACAACTCTGAGAACAGCAAAGTCATTGATGGAGGGAGAGACACAGCTGCAGACACCAGAGCAGGTGGTGCCTGCAGCCCATGGAGCCACCACACTGGCGCAGGGGAAAAGCTTGAGGAGAAAGGAGCAGCAGAGAGGAGCTAGTGTGAGCTGGCCCAGGCCCCATTCTTTATCCCTCTGCACCCTTCACTGAGAGGAGGCAAAGGAGTTGCAAATGAAGGAAAGAAGCTGAGCCTGTGAAGAGAGGTGGAAGTGGAAGGAAAATGTTTTTTAATTTGTGCCTTTATTTCCCGCCATCCAGATCTATTTTAATTGGTAAAGTATTAAATTAATTTTGTCCCAGTTGAGTCTGTTTTGCCAGTGATGGCAGCTGGTATGCAATCTCCCTGATTTTATCTCATCCATGCCCTTCTTCTCTTTTTTTCTTCCCTGACCTACTGAGAAGGAGGGGCAGTGAGAGAGTACCTGGAGGAGTATTTGGCCATTAGCCAGAGTTATCCCAATGTAGAGGTACAAGTGTTCCCCTACCGAAGCAGTAGAGGATCTCAGGATCTCATTAGCACTGCTCTTAGTTGAAAACAAAGCTGCCATGTGGGAAGTTAACTACAGCATATTAAACCAAAGCCATTAAATTGAGTGGGTTCAGCAAAAGCTCTGAACATCATGGTTTTGGTTGGATTTGACCAACTCAGCACACCAACACTCTGTAGCATACCTAAGTCCCAGCAAAAAAAATGTGTCTCTGTAAAGATAAATTCATAATTTACCAAAATTTAACCTTCTACTTTTCTCTTTCTTATGTCACCTGTATAGTGGACTGAATGTCTGTCCTCCAGCACTCCAGCACAAGTTAAATCCTCAACTTGCCTTTCTCCCGAATGGGCTGGAGCTAATGAGGTGTCTGAACGACATGGTGATTTTCTACAGTAAGAAACCTGGACAAGTGCCAGACATTTCATTGTTCACCTGTGCCTTGTTTTCTTGGGCAAAATAGCTGGAGACTGTTCCCTGCAGATCTGATGCCTCTGACAATAAAAAAATATCTTTACTCTCTTTTTTTCCCTCCCAGAGAGAGATCACTTAACTTTTAGTGACACCTTGCTATTCAAAATACTAATTGATACAAACTAGGTTCTGTAGTTTAAACAGAAAAGTGACTTGTCATGAGGGTTGTTTTTTTTTTTTTTTTTTTTAGTTGAAAAGAAGTAGCTGAGACAGCTGGAGGAGAAGCAATAATGTTTAGCCTTATCCAGCTGTTTAAGTGATTCTTGATTACTGACTGCAGGCCTCGGTCTATTAAACTCTAGTTTGAAACTGATAACTTGTATGAAGTGATACTTCTATCTCAACTACATACATAGTGAAAAGAAGCAATAAACCTTTGTTCACTAAGTGCTCACCTTTGTACTCTAGGTGAAAGCACCTTATTCATAGTACTGACAGTGAGGGTGGTGTAATTCTACGTAAGACTGTTTGAGGACCCCAAATGCAGAAACAGCACCTTTGACACTGTAGTCTTGCAATTTCTGAACTACTAATGAATGGCTGAACCTACCTCAAAAATGCTAAATATTTATTATTATAGCACTGAGGCTGATTTCGTCTCTATCCAGCTAAGAATTGTTCTGGCTCTGAAATCATTATGAGGCTGGTCCGGGCTGGTGGCTGCTGAGAAGAGCAGAAATGAAGTTCTACCTAGTTAATCATCATGGATGAGAGACTGAAAGCACCTGGCTCATTAAATATAGCCACAATGATTTTCCAGGTAGTTCTTGTTCTAGCAAATATGATCACTCCTCTTGTGTTTTCATATTAAGTAACAATTTTGTAGCCACTTGCTGTTCTGTGTGGACCAGGATATGGCTCCTAGTTTGGAAGGAGAACACAAGAGATCTTATTATGGTAAAAAGTATAATTGTATTCTTTCAAAGTTGCAGCAACAAAGAGAACAAGAGTCAGCTCCACTTTGCCTGGAGCTTCAAGGAACACCAGCCAGAAGTATACTCTTGAGAGAGGTATAACATATGTCCATTTGTCACATGTGGACAGATGTTTCTTCAAGTACAGAATCACTAGTTCAGTCACAGCTCTTGGATGTTTAGCACTACAGAAAATGAGGCAACTAATTTTGTAGCTCAACCAAGACTTTTCAAACCTAAAGTTGTCATTCATTATTCATTCTCAGTTCTTCAGCTTGATCAGAGTGATCAAGCACGTGAGATTTTTACACAAAAATGTGTAAGTAAATTCAGAAACATTATTTTCATCTATTATGTAACCATTTCCTTCTGAGAAGCAGATTCTTGCGTCAGTCTATGCTGTCTCTGGTTTGATGGATAAGGTACTCCCACACTGAATCACAATGGCTGGAAGAAATAGAAAAAATTTCTCTTGGGAGAGATAGTCTATCCAAAAGTCAAACCTGAGGAAATAGTCTAGCTTTAGCTTCCCTGATATCAAAAGAGATTAGATTATAGTCGAATTATGAAAAATTAGTATTTCTACTTTGTCAGACTGAAAGGTTTCAAAGTCACTTGTTCCACCTCCCATATAAAAAACATCTTCTTTTCCAGCTTTAGAAAAAATGCTATTTATTTCACAATATTTATTTGTGAAAATTTTTCATTGTGGAGAATATGCATTTTCTGTTGACACAAAAGATGATATATTAGAGATTTTATTTTTCAACTAGAAAACAGATATCTGCATATATATTTTCTATCTGTATATTTTGTATATCCTATGTCTACACACAGAGATCTTGAAATTTTTCATGAGCACATTAACTTTTGAACCCTGTATTTCTTCTGATGGCAAATGCTACCTCAGTATAACTGGTACAGGAAGTCAGACAGTTTTGTGAGGTGATTTTGATTTTATAGAATCATAGATTTGTAGAATCATTAAGGTTGCAGAACATCTCAAAAGTTCCTGAGTCCAATCTTTCACCAGACATCACCATATCAACTAAACCATAGCACAATGTGCAATATTGAATCATTTCTTGATTACTTTCAGGGATGCTGACTCCACCACCTCCCTTGGTACTCTGTTCCCATGCCTGGCAACTCTTTCCATGCAGAAATACATCATGACATCCAACTTGAACCTCCTCTTGCATAGCTTGAACCCATTTCCTTTCAACCTGTCACTGGCTGCTTGGGAGAAGAGACCAACCATGGCCTTTCAGGGAAGAAGAGACCAAACCTCCTTTCAAGCTTTTGTAGAGAATGATAAGGTCTTCCCCAAGCCTCCTTTTCTCCAGGTGAAACACCCCCAGCTCCCTCAGCTGCTCCTCACAGGACTGGTGCTCCAGACCCTTCCCCAGCTCCACTGCCCTTCTCTGGACTCACTCCAGCACCTCAGTGTCTTTCTTGCACTGAGGGGCCCAGAACTGGACACAGCACTCCAGCTGTGGCCTCACCAGTGCCCAGCACAGGGGGACAATCCCTGCCCTGCTCCTGCTGGCCACACCATTGCTGATCCAGGCCAGGATGCCCTTGGCCTTCTTGGCCACCTGGGCACAGCCTGGCTCATGTTCAGCTGCTGTCAGCAGCACCCCCAGGTCCTTTCCAGCCACTCTGCCCCAGCCTGTGGCCCTGCCTGGGGCTGTTGTGACCCAAGGGCAGGACCCAGCACTGGGCCTTGTTGAACCTCACACCATTGGCCTCAGCCTATTGATCCAGCCTGTCCAGACCCCTCTGCAGAGCCTTCCTGCCCCCTAGCAGATCAATAATGCTGCAAACAGGATTGGGCCCAACTGGGGAGCCACACTTGTGACCAGCCCCCAGCTGGATGTAACTCCACTCACCACCACTCTCTTATGCAGCCAGTTTTTAACCCGTTGAAGGGTGCACCTGTCCAAGTGGTAGGCTGCCAGCTTCTCTAGGAGAATGCTGTGGGAAAACGTCAAAGGCTTTGCTGAAATGCATGTAGACGACATTCACAGCCTTTCACTCATCCACTAAATGGGTCACCTGGCCACAGAAGGAGAACAGGTTACACAGGCAGGGTCTGCCTTTCTCATTCCCGTGGTGGCTGGGTCTGATCCCGTGGTTATCTATGTGTGCCACGTGATTGCACTTTAGATAATCTCTGCTCTAACCTTCCTGGACACCGAGACTCTGACAAGCCTGATGTTTCTCTATTTTAGGTGACTTAAGCTGTTCTTGAGTTGACAATCTCTTCATTGCCTCCAAAGGACTTGCACCCAATCACAGTGCATCCAAATGCCCACATCCATATTCAATTAATTTGTCCCCATTTTTTTCAGTTTTCCATCTCAGGAAAGAAATAAAAGCCTGTCAGGTTCTCTTAAGACATACAGCTTGTCCTGGCACAGAGGATCCATACTGCAAGAATTTCAAAATTTTCAGTACAGGAGCTTTGTGATTTCAGTTTTCCTTCATAGTGTTAGAATTAGAATGACCTTTAGCTATAATTAGGTTCCCATAGATATGTTTAGATATTTTTCTAAAAGCTGATTGACCAAATATTTAGATGGTGTCACAGACTGACTTTTAATGCAGAGCATTTTAACCAAATCCCCCTATTTAAATATATATATATATACACATATACATCTGAAATAGCTTCTTTTTTTCTCCTGACAGTTATTCTTCTGGGGGGCCACAGGGCAGAAAAAAAAATCTCTGACAGGAGAAGTATTTTCTTCATTGAGGTAATCCTATCAGATTAATTTATTTGGCCATGAAGGTTGTTCTTTTTAGAGCACTTTGAAAGCATAAGCAGAGCAAAGAATGCTTGAAAGTGCATGGAATTTGATTTACATTTTTAGAACAAAGAAACAAATGAAAATGTGAGTATTGTCTTTATCTTCAGTGTTATTGTATGTGGTATCCTTCTATAATCTTCTCTTGTAATGATACTTAATAGCTGCCTTTGAGATATTAATGGAAATTGTCACAGACAAGGGAGATATTACTGCATCTAATGAAGCAAAGGAGGACTGAAAGGGAAAAAGAACAATAAGTGAAATCTGAACAAATAAAAGAATTTAGCTTATTTCTGAAATTTAACCCTTTACATGGATTATTGTCTTAAAATCAAGCTAAGCAAATACAGTTGCTATTTAACATAATAGTACTCTATTCATGAAAACTTACTGAACAGTTACAGTACATAGATTTTGGATATAAGAATTTAAGTGTATATGCTTTGTCAGCCCTTAACACATCATTATAACAATACTGCTATAAAATAGGTCCATTTCATATACTGTACCAAATGAATTCTTTCTGACAGAAGATTATGTGCACTTCAAATAATTCATAACTAGGAAGATAAATAAAACCATTTTATAAGGAAAAAGTATAATTTGGGTAGAAAATACGGTTCTTGTCAAAATACAAACATGGGCATCATATTTAAGCATATATCCCACTATCTCTCCACTCATCTAATGTCTAGAAAAATTACTATTGCATAGCAAGCTGTTGTCCTGACCAGCTGAGCAAGAAGCATGTAACAGGAAGCAATGAAATATAAACTAATATCTAAATAAATATGTGAGCATTTTGTGACAAGTTTTCCACTATCGTTACTTTTTGGTAATGGAATGTTCAGTGAAAGACAAAAAAAAAACTCGCCCAAATAGAAGCTATTCCACTTTTCAACAATTTGTTCACTACTTGTTTTTCCAACCCAGAGAAAGAAAATATTTTAAAACACTATTTAGTTTAGTCAGAAGATATTTTATTTACACTACATTTTAAAGTGAGCCTAAATATATTTAATATAATTTATCTAAATATATTTAAAGAATAAAAAATGAAAATTATATTAAATCTGCATTAAGCTCTAAGGGTTTGAGTAACTAAAATTAATGAAAACATTAATTGAGTATACTGAATGCCTATGTTTTGCCATAGTTTTGAAGAAAGTAAATTCGTGAAATTCACAAAAGTTGTTGACTTAATCCCTGAGAAAACCTTTTGTTGAAACGATTAATCTGGAAATGATAGTCATTCCTGCAGATAAATCTACATTTTTCTATATCCAGTGTTTGCAATGAAATGGCTCAGAAATACATAGAAAGTAAAAAAAGGAACCAAACCCCAGAATGCAAGGAAAACTGGGTTGGCTTTTTTTGTTTGTTTGTGTTTGATTTTTGTGCATGTGTGGGATTTTTATGTGTTTTTGTTTGTTGGTTGGTTGGTTGTTTTTGTGGTTTTTGTTTTGTTGTTTTGTTTTGTTGCTTTTGTTTTTGTGTGTGTGTGTATGTGGTTTAGTTTCGTTTGTTTGGTTGATTGGTTGCTTGGTTTTTTTATTTTTTTTGACCTTGGCATTGGTTACAGAACAATCAGATCTATTACATCTGAGACCTGAAATTACAGTAATTAAAAAAATATGTAGCATTTCATTAAAACTGGTTCATTTTTTTAATATGAGAACAGAAAAACATGGTTACAAAACCAAGCATCTTATGTATATAAAATGTTATAATGTGATTTTTATGTATTTTAATGGAATTATAAATTTCATCCAACTGGAATTTTAAAATATGCACAGTCAAAAATCATTACTTAATCACTGAAAAAGGAAATTATAATTCCAACAAGAAAAATGAATTTACTGAATTTTGTTTATGAAACTTGCTGTCTGTTCAAATGTATGTGCTTAGACATAAAATATCTCTTTAGAGTTAAAGGAAAGCCAGTCTTGTTCTAATGCTATAATTATGAGACTTATCAGCTGATAATATCAATAACAGAAATCCATATAAACATATAAATCCAAAGAAAAAAGGATCTGATATTATGCAATCAACAGCTGTATATGCCTGCTGCAATTACACTTATATGTGTGAACATAATCAAATTTCAGAGGCAGATAAAAATGTAGTTGGTTAGGCATGAGTAGGAAGTGCAAAAGTCTAAGAAAATAAAGCAAGATAAGAGAGATTAAAACAATATGATACATTTCTAGATTGTCGGATGAATAATTCAAAATGCTACTATTAAAATCATTACTTAGAATCACCTTGATTTAAATATATGCTCAGCAATGTAACAATTAGACTGCATCTGAGCCTAGAGGTGATGTAATATTGAAATTAATAAAATAGCAATGCACTTTCACTTGCTGATAGATTCTCAGACAAAAGCAGAGTTTGGCCTTTCACATGCAGTGCTCTTAGATAAATTATTCCATGTGTTGCTGTACAGAAGCCTGAGATTTCTACTAGAAATCTTAAGGGATATGAGTGAAGTGTTAACAGGAAATCCCTAGGGAGTACCTATTATGTCTAAAATTGAATACACAATATATGAAAAAAATGAAAATCTCAACTGCTTATAAACCAAATTATATATAAAGTCCTAAGCAATCATTCCTTTTGTGTCTACTTTAACGTTTTAATCTTTTTCCTGGCTTTGAGTAAGTTTGGAAAACAAAGATACCCTGAATGAGCGTGTACTCAGATGATTCCTAAGCCATTCTAGTGAACATGAATTATAATTTTTTCCTGAAATTTGTAGCAGGCTAACATTTTCTGTGTAAAGATGATGACTTGTGAAACTACCTCGTGAACATTGAAACCAATGTTCCATTTAAATCACCTGTGCTATCGCAGAAGAAAGAAAAAATATACATTTTTCAAGGCTTTGGGGGGAGGTATTTGTTGACTCTAAAATAAGTTACAGGACATTCCCTTCATTTCCAGACTGTTAATGCTTATCCATAGCTTAAGTAAGAATACTTACTTTTTCTCTTGAATTGTGAGCATTACAAACAGAGATTAGTGGCCTTTCACTTCAGAGCTGTCAGAGTTAAAGTGACATGAAGCTATTAACATTCTGTTGCAAGTGGCCAGAAGCTTCCTCTGAGATTCCTCTGTCTTTTGTGTTTTAGATTTTTTTCCTTGTCTAAAGATCACTAAACCCCTTGTTTTGCACTGTATTCATGATGATCACCCATTCCCTTTTAACTTAAATCAGGCCCTGGCAGAGTATCTTCCAATTATTAGTGCTCCTTCGCAGCCCCGGATATTATACACTTCAAAATGTCAGATTATCCCATATAAACTACTTTATGATTTTCCATATGAAAGAGTTTAAACGTAGTAATTAGAAGGGATCCAAAAGATCTGTCAGATGACCAGTTATAAAAGGAAACTAGTATACACCACTCTTCTTGGATTTATACTCCACTACCTCAGGAACTAACCAAAAATACCCTATAAGTACATATCTCTAAATATGAAACAAAATTCAAAAATTAGGAGAAAAGATGGACAGAAATTTCAAGAAAGATTAAGCAAGGATACATATGTAGTGTTTACAGTTTTGTATTCTGTTACTTTTTACTTCTTTGGTACTGTATATCTCCTAACTGTTTATAAAATCCCTGAGAAAATGAAGACATCTTTGTTTACAGAGTTTTTCAGGACAGATTCCAGAATCTCTGGGTAAGATTTAACCTGTGTGAAAATTTGCCCATTTTATAGTAAGCAGAAACAGCTATTCACATATTATAGAGACTTAGTGCAAATGGCCTCCAATGTGTGTGGAATGGAAAAGATTTTCCACTCTGTGAACTCGGACCGGGAGCATTTTCACTGCTGTGAAGATGTGAGGTGAAACTGTGGGTCACTGAATACACTGAAGTTTTGATAACAACTTTAGGCAGCACCTCACGAAGTTTTATGAGTTGGATATTAAAGACTATTTCCTGTGGATATAAACCTTTGGGTTACTATCCATTTGTGCGTGCTTTCACACTCTTTTACTTCTTATTCCACTCAGATATTTTCACCTTTGAATAAGATTTCTTCTTCTTTTCTTAAAATTTTATACCAAGAGTTTCAATGTAGGTCTGTTTATTTAACTGCTCTCATAAATGTTATTAAAGCCGTGTTGTTTTAACTTGCAATACAGCTAAACTTTGTGCTTTCAAAAGGCATAAAAATTTTCAAAGAAACAGTAACTTCATATATTGGTTCATAGGTAATGTTACTATGAGAACCTAGTGACGTTTACAATAGCAGTTATAGTGAGAAAATAGAGGAATTACTTTTTTCCCTGTTTAAAAACTAAATGGTTCTTTTCAACTTGTAGAAGCAACGTTTCCCAGCCCTTCAACATTCAGGAAGTTATGGTTTTGGTTGCTTGAAGGTACTAGATTTTAGCAATCTTGAGCTAAAATCCTTGACCTTGATCAGCACTTTGATTTTCCAGTATCTTCCGATGATGGATATATCAGTAGCCATTTTACTATTAGCTTGCTTTAAAAAAACTAGTCTGAAAAACCTTTTTAAAACACAAAGAAGCACGCAATTGGAGTCTTGTCTTTAAAGTTTAAGGCTCTTTAAGTACAAAGAACTCTACTGTTACTGTGCAGAAATAATAACGATCATTTTCCATGCTTACCTGCACTTTTAAAAAAATTTGGAATCAATTTAACTGAACTTAACACAGATAGGCAAATCTATTCTAGTTAGTTAATTCATATAAAATTTGCAGAAGGTGTTATCACACTTACTTTATAAATTAGGAGAGAGATATGGAGATGAAAGCTCAGTGTAAAAACTGAGACTATAACTCAATTCTTGTCATAAGAGACTTCACCAATGGATGGATTTGGATGCTGCATGCTTATGCCCTGACATATTTGCAAAATAAAAAAATTTTAAAAATTGTGGTTGAAACAAGATTGTCTAAAAACAAGACCAGCAACCACTTTGCTAAGGAATATACAGAAGTCTTCATTTTAAATGAAAAAGAGCACAGCTTTGTATTTACATGCAGAAACTGCTTTTATAATTTTGAGCTATCTCTATAGACAGTTTCACTGACATTAGGACGAAGTTTTAAAATTATTAAAAAATATTTAAAATACATTCTAAACTTAAAAATTAAAACAATTATTAATTATAAATTACAAATTATAAATTATTATAAAATATAAAATATAAAACTATAAATTATTAATTATAAATTAGAAAGAAAATTATTTTGGAAAAAAAATAAAGGCCCCACCTCCCACAAACCTCTTGGGTTGGTTTAACTGAAGTAGAAGAGATATCCATATACAGCAGAATATGATTAATACAGAAAGAGTCAGAAACAGAATGACATTTTCTCCTTCTAAAACTGTGGGGAAAGAAAGCAAGAAAAACAACAGCCCTCTCTGTAAATTATCATCTCTGATTACAGAAAAAAAAAAAAAAAAAAAAGAAGGAGGGAAGCACGAAACATGTTGCAGTGTAACGAGCACTACCTGAGAGCTGCACTTCCCTGCACATGGCCTCATTCTGTACATAGTGAAATCAGTAACAAGGGTTCTTCTTGACTTGAGTGGATTCAAGATTGAGTTTATTGGCATTGCGCCCAAGAGGCATCATTGAAACTGTAAGAGCATGGCCAGAGACTCCAGTGGGAATCCGTGCATTGACTGAAGCATGTCCTTAAGCAGATATCTGAGGCCCATAAAGTCAACAGATTTAAATATGTACTTTAAACTGAGAACATGCTTTGTTGAGTCTTGGCCTTTGGCAATTATTTGAGACATCAAGTTTTACTTACTTTGCAACTAAACTGCCAAAACATTTTGAAAAAAAGGATGTCAGTGATCACTTTTATTGATTTTTTATATGAAAAAAGAATTTGTAAAAGTATTATGAATTAATAAAATGAAAAGGGCATATTTAGTTTTATTATAATAAGGATTTGTTCTTTCTTTGCTGGAAGCATAGCAATATCAAGTAAATTAAAAAGAAGAAAAAAAAGCAGGCTTAAACAAGTTCTACAGATATAAATAGGCTTTGCTCATCAAGCTATAGTTTTGAGGATCCCTGCTCTGCAACAGACGCAGAACGTGCTCACAGGCACTTGGAGAATCCGAAAAGCTGTGAACTTTGTTTTTCAGAAAATTGAGTGAAACAGGTTTATTTAAACATGGATACTGCAATTATGAAAAATTTTCAGGAATTTTGGCAAGTCATAAATATCTAAAGTTAACTGGATTTGCTAGATATTCAGGATCTTATAGAACCAAAATATTTACCAAGATGAATGGCAGATTCAAGAATTTAATTTTTAATACAAGTTTCAAAAGGATTTTTACAGGCATATGTGTAGAGACAGGTATATACATGGAGATGGTTTTTAGATGTAGATATATGCTTTTTTTTTTTAATTTTAGGTATAATTTAGAATGACATAACAGTACTTCTGTACTGTTTGAATTCTTCATTCTCAGTTTATTAACCGGTGTATTTATACTCCTAATCAGTTCACAATCACTGGTGAATTGAACTTCACTTCCATTAAAGTGTTTGATAACTATGAAAACTGAAAAATCAGTCAACTTTTACAAAATTTGTAGCTAAAAAATGTTGAACTACCCTTAATTATGAAATCACCCTCACTGTTATTTTAAAAAAATAATTCTCAATTAGGTTTCTAAGATGCATAAATATGGGTACAAATAATGAGTTCTTTTTGAACTGGTTTTACAAATACTTTCCCAAGCTCCTCTGACTTCATAAAATACCAATTTCCATATTTAAATAAAATTATTTTTGGTCATTCTTTTTAAAAATTACATGTATTTTAAGAATAGTCTAAGGAGTGTCTAGGAACTGAAGTTGCTTGTTGTTGTGAAAGCGAGTGCATTTTATTTTTCTTTGTTTCAGAGTGTTCTTCCTTTACTAAGCAAAGCTGCTTATTGTCCCCCAGAAGGGACATAATTATTTACTTAAAAAAAGATTGTACACTAATCCCTTTTCTTACAATATCCTTAAGTAATTTATAAGTGCATATTTCAGACTGAGGAGTTTGACAGTGCCCCTAGTGAATCTTGATATACATGCCTTACAATTCATACACAAATGATACTACATGAAATATTCATTAGGAATACTCTAAATTATGTACCAAACAACGAGGTTACTGTCATTGTCACACTTTTCGTCTGGTAAATATCCCAGTGGGCACAATGAATTCACTTATATCTCACAAAGAGTTTCCCAACATGTTTCAATTATTTATCTTATGGCTACAATCTTCCATGTGCACATTCATGTTTTTGTTTTTCAAGCTTTTCTGAAACACGCTCTCATATTCAATGCAGTAAAATACATAAAACCTATAAAGAAAGGAAATAGCTTATACTTAACTGAAGTGAAATACATTTCAAAGTATTTTGTGTGTTTAGACTGCTTTGATATCTGGTCACAGCATAAACAGAATAGACTTCAAGAAGAAATTGTTCAGTGTTTTTAAAACCTCCAGAAGATTTCCCCATTAACTTAAAGCAAAGCACACAAGTTAGAGAATGTGGGAAAATGGATCTCTACCACCGTTTACAACAGGCAGACATACCATGGTAAAAAGCAACAGGTCTGTCATGTGATGAGATGAATGGTGTCATTTGTAACTTCTTGAAAGGCAGACGGGGAGCACATGGTACTTCCTTGACACATGATGCCAAATGACACATCACTTAAAATAAGTAGCTAGAATTCTCAGACATAATAGATCCATTTGGAAAGTGCACAGAACAATGCTAACTTCTTACAAATATTTAACATCTTCTGACATGTCACATTTCATTATTCAATAATACAAACTAGCATAAACCTAGTTTTTTAAAATAAATTTAATAAAATCTTAAATTCCTCTACCCACACTTTTTAGTGCCTTAAGTTACCTTGAAAGCAGGGATGGCTAGCAGGTAGATTATGGAGGCACTGAAGATGCTGTACAATAGAAGAGAAAAGCCCTGTAAAAACCAGCTTTCCCAATTTACATTTCTCTTAACCCAATGGTATACAAAAATAATATGTGAGTAAGGACAGAAGGTCAGGTTTGAACTTGCCTGGACTGGTGACAAAGCTAAGGAGAGAACACAGTCTATGACACTATAATACTGAAAAAAAAATTCCATTTTCATTCTCTGGTTTACCAAGAGTTCCAGGGCATGTGGTGGCTTAAATGGTCCCTCTCCCCAGTTTGGTTAGACACCCCTGCTACTGCTCCACAGCTGGTTCTCCTCCCTGTTGATGCAGCTGTTATGATGCTGTGTAAGCACATTGGGATTTAAAAAACTTGTTTATTTCCAGTGAAGGAGAATGACATATCTAACCAAAAGTATCTTCCCAGTGCAACACCATGAAGTACAGGTACCACAGTTGTGGTGAAAATACAGCAGCCAGAGACAGTGAAATGGGAGGTGACTTTCACTGCAAAGCTTGCGTGGAGGCTGCTGGCAGAGTTTATGTAATTGTGTTTTTCCCCAAGGTCACTACTTGCTAGCAGCACGAGCATCCATTTGAAAGAGCATAGGCTTCTAGATTTTATTTAGTCACTGATATTAATGTCAAATTTGACAATTTTGGAGAAAACAATGCCTTTCTAAACACTGAAACTGAGGAAAAAATAAAACTTTCTAATATAACTTGTTCTTCTATAATTCCAACAACATTGCAGGATATATTTTCTTTGATATATGAAAACACAGTCTGTATAAAAAGACATTAATTCTTGTGTTTCTAAAAACATGATTATTATTTCTCCTTTTCTGATTTTTCTACAAGGAGAAAAAACCTAAATGATACATTTTTATTTTCTTTATTGCAACTATATAGTTCTCAAAATTCAGAACTAGTACAAAAAAATGAACAATTTCAATTTATCACTTTTGCTAACAATTAGTTTAGTTTTAAAAGCACTAGCCATAAATAGAATACTACAGGGAGTTGTAGAAACAGGTGACAAAAATTATTTTAAGAAAAAATCTAAATTCAAATCTATAGAAGCTCTATTTAGCTTAATCCACTTAAAAATCTAAAAATAAGTAATATTGATATATCTGTGTGACTATTAACTCTTTCTGATTTATAGACTCTTGGATGTTTTAATTTCCCTAAAGAAAATCCATATACAAACCTCTTAACCACCTTTTGTGGACATTTTAAAATAATATATGTATAGAGAAAAAAAAGTTGAAAACTTAGAGTTTAGTGATATTAGCATTTTCTTTCCAAATCTTTTAGTATTGAATAAAATACATGTTTAGCAAGAGACATTCCATACAAATGGAGGACAGATAATATATAATTTGTTTCTAAGATACAGCTGAAAAAATATAAGACTTTATTAACAAACTCTGTTAACAAAATCTGAATTTGCAGATTCCCTCTTTCAAATACTACTTCTACTCTCACTCTATATCCCTATTAGGAAGATGAGGTGTCTCAAGAAGGTTTGTGATATATAAAAGGTTTTGTTGTCTCTTTCTGTACTCTCTTTTTTAAAAAACTACTTACTCTTTCTCACAGCATCCTGGGCAAAGCACCTTGGCATTCTCTGTTTACTAAAAAGAAGGGACGGAAAAATCCAACAACTATTAATATGTCTGATTAAATTTCAGGTGGAAATGCTCCCTTTTATGTAACACTTTACTGCTTAACACACATTGTGGCTATTGACTAGCTTGTCTAAATTTAAGGTTACTGCCATTCATTTCTGCTCCCATTTCACCCCTTTACAGCAGGTAAAACGTTAGCAAATTTGCACAGCAGATTGTTAGACTGGTCCAGTTTTGGTTTTGAATTCCATTTCTCTAGATTCCCAGTGGCGTTCTTCACAAACACTGCAGCCACCTCCACTCAGAACCACAGTTATCCATTATTTTCAGGGTAACTGCTGAGTGATTAAAGTAGTTATGTGCCAAGTTTCTATTTTAATGTAAAGGGTCATACCACTAGCCCACAAAAATTCTGCCAATTCTCTTAGTGGAGCACTTCTGAGTCCATCAGGGGACTTAGAGAAGTAGACAAGTAACTTTAATTTTGAATATCCGTTTCATAGAATAATAGAATTCTAGAATGGTTTGGGTTGAAAGGAACCTTTGTCTAGATTATTTGATTTCAACCCTCCATGCTATTTGTAAGGATGCCATTCAATAGATCAGGTTGCTCAGGGTCCCTTACAATCTGGTCTTGAACACTTCCAGGACCTATGCACCCCTAATTTCTCTGGCCAACCTGTTCCAGGGCCTCAGTAACCTCTGAGTAAACAATTTCTCCCCAGTACCTAATCTAAACATGCTCTCTTTCAGTTTAAAATCATTGCCCCTTCTCCTGTCACTGTCTCTACAGAAAGTCCCTCTCCCTCTTTTTTCATAAGCTCATTTAAGGTAGTGAAAGCCTGCAATGAGGTCTCCTTGCAGCCTTTCCTTTTCCAGGCTGGAAAACGCCAATTCTCTTAGCCTGTCTTAATAGGAGAGATGCTTCAGGCCTCTGATCATCCATCCTCATGGCCTCTTCTCTAGGTCTGCTCCAACAGATCCTTTTCTTATGTTCAGGACCTAGAGCTGGATGCAGCCCTCCAGGTCTCCCAAGCACTAGTGGGGTGGAGTCATCCCCCTCATCCTGTTGGCCACACCTCTGAATGTGGTTGACCTTCTGGGTAATATGTCCACATGGCTGGTTCATGTCCACCTTTTAACTCACAAGAATCCTTAAGTGCTTCTTGGCAGGGCTTCTCTCAATGACTTCTCACAGTCTGTCCTCATGTCTGGGATTTTCCTGTCACAAGTGCCACAAGTGATACAACTTACGCTTGGTGAACTTCTTGAGGTTCTACAACTTCTCAAGTCTGTCTAGGAATGTCTGCATGGCATCCCATCCTTTTTTTGTGTCAGCTCCACAGCCTGGCTTCGTGCTACCTGCAAACTGGCTGGGGGTGCACTCATTCCCGTGGTCTATATCACTGATGAATGATGATATTTAAGAACCCTGGGCCCAACATTGAGCTCTGGGGGACACCATTCATCACCAGCTGCCACCTGAACATAAAATCATTGACTATACTCTCTGACTCTAACCTTACAGCCCATTGCTTTTCCATTGAATACACCATTCATCAAATCTATACCTCTTCAATTTGGAGATAAGGATGTAATTTGAAACCATATCAAAGGCCTTGTAGAAGTCTAGGTAGATAGCATCAGTTGATCTTCCCTTGTCTCTCATTAAAAGACCACCAGATTTGTCGTCAGGCATGATTTGCTCTAGTAAAGCAGTGCTGGCCATCTTGCATCACCTTCTTGTCTTTTATATGCCTTGGAATATATTCTAGGAGGATCTGCTCCATGTTCTTCCAGATGAGGCTCACTTGTCCATAGTTCCCCTTAATCTTTCGTTTTAATCTTTTTAGAAAAAGGAGTAACATTTCTTTTTTCTCAGTCACCAGAGACTTCACCTGACCACCAGGGCTTTTCAAATATGCTGGAGTGGCTTGACAACAACATCAGCCACATCCCTCAGGAATACGTGTCCTCCAATCCCGTGGATTGGTGGCTATCCAGTGTCATTAGCTGATTTAATGCTGTGGCTTGCTTATGGTGGGAAGGACTTCACCCTCTCCATACCCACCCAGATGTCTGGGGACTTGACAGATGCGGAAAGCCTGACTGCCTGTGAAGACTAAGGTGAGGAACTCATGGAGTACCTCACCTGCTTTTGTATCCATCACCACCAGTTCACCTCTGCTTATTAGGGGAATGCACTTTCCTTGGACTTTTTTTTTCTATAAACTTATAGAATTCCTTTTTGTTCACAGGCCTTTCCAAGTAATTACCCATGTTTGCCTTGGCTTTTTTGACCTCATCCCTGCACATCCAAACCATATCCCTGTACTCCCCCAAGGCCACTTCTCCCTGCTTCTACTGCCTGAGCATTTCTTAGTTTGAGGAGCAGACCTTTGCTCAGCCATTCTTATTTCTGACCTGCCTTGCTCAAATTCCTCCACACATTCCTCCACATCTAAACATTATGATACGACCATATTTTGTAAACTAAAACTTATTTTATTTTGTTATATTTTATTTTTGCAACAATGAGGCTTAAGAACTATGAAAATAACTACAATCAGAAGTTCCCAAAAAAGGATCTACTGCTTTCATACATCTTTGGGACCAGTCTTGCACTTTGTACTTGAATGAAATTGGCCATCACATAGGACAAAACTCTCTAATGTCAACAAAATTAACCCGCTTGACATCTTTTCAGACAAAATGTCTGGCTTCTCAAAAATAACTGATTTCAGTTTTTTAAACAAAACAACTGCTTCCTTCACCTGATTTCAAGAGGAACTTTGCCAGCAAAAAACCTGCACAAGTGGCCCCATTGTGTCTACTCGCCCTTGAATGATTGCTGCTTAACAGTTTCTCCTAAGAAAACTGTGCATAATCAAAGTTAGACAATGGGAAAAAACAATGAATATGAATGACTCTTGGGTCTCTGAGAGCCTTTGTTATGCTGCCACCAATGTACACAAGAAAGGAGCTATATATGGGACCATATGAGGTGATCAAAACATTAACCAGACATTGTAACCATTTTTCAATATTCTCAGCCCCGAGTGTGTGTTTGAAAGAAATGTGCTACTTGGAGCCAAGCCATTTTTTAGTGTGTGTGCCCTGTATCTTTGCTTACTCATGGCAGTGGTGGTGACAGAAGTGCTGACGCCGGTCCCAGAAGCAGCACTAGAAATATCTCCCTCTCCCTTCCTTGCATTCAAACCTAATCCAGAGACCTGTGAAAGAGAGATGTGTACTTTTATAGCAGCTTGCTTGTCCAGAAACTAGCACTGAAATGCATAATTTTATGGTGAGCTTTCCTAAAAGTTCACTTTAAATAATAATTAAGTCATAAATATTTGAGGGCTGGGTTGCGATACTGTTCCTTGCCATGACAGACGGCGCAGCCGAGGCTGAGTGTGCCCTGCTCCTGAGGGCCATGACTGTGCCTGGGCTCTCCCAGGAGGGACCTGGGCTGGCTGGAAGCCCAGCCCTAAGGGGTTGCAGTCCTTTGTTGTGCCCCTCTGCAGTGCCTCACCTTTCCTGAGCTCTCTGAGCATGCCATGAACTAGGCTGTACACTCAGCCTGGCTATGCTGCAGATCTACCTGCTCCCAGGTGCTTCAGGCAGCTCAACGTTTGAACCCATGCACGGACAGGTGTACTGCTCCATCTCTGCGTGCATCACTGCTTCCATTGGGACAATCATTGTTATTCACACATCTCAAACTCCCAGTTCCCAAGAACCATCTTTTTTACAGGGTGATATTTATTTAGAGCTGGTTCATGAAGTATAATACACTGCAAAGCATAGCTATGTTTTTGTGTGTGTACACCTGCCTGCCTGTGTACACATACAAATCAAAGAATAAAAACCCTGTCTGGTAAGTATGTGAAATTGTTTTCAATCCATTAACTGAATCTGGAATACCTTTAAAAATAAATAATGTTTTTCTGTAAGGAAAATTACCAAGTGGGTAATTATTAGAGGCATACTACACAGTGTACTTGGTGATATCTGAGTCAGGTTTATTAAGAATGCTATTTGTTAGGCAGTCTTTATAAACACTGTATGCTTTAGATGCTGACCTACTAATTGCGAGGTCATGTATCTAGTTGTTAGTCAGGGTGATTTTCTTTCAGGTGATCTGTACAAAATAGCTGTTTGTGAGATCTAACAAGATCAAAAAACCTCATGAAATGACCTTAAATCAGAAAAGACTGTATATCACCATGCCATGTGGGTACTTCGAGGTACTGCTTTCAAAAATAGGGCTAAATAAATAATTGACAGATACTACTACTGCAATTACTATTACCGACAATGATAATGATAATCAGCTTTAATGATAAACCTGATACACCATTCACGGCATGTTAGTCAGTCTCATCATTTATAGAGATTTTTTTTTTTGACTTGATAAGGATTAGGAGATAAATCCAAATGAGAATTTATGTCACAAAAACTAGCTCTTACTGAAGTTTGAAGTATTGCCTGACAGTAGTCTCTGCATGAAAGGCAAAGAGAGTAAAGAACTTTTAAAACTGAGGTAACAATTTTGTTTATGAAATGTGTATTTAGTTCATTAAAAATTAGGCTCCCCATCATTGCTGTTACAAAAACGAAGTACAATATAAGCAGAATTTTCACTAAATTATTGTATGTATGTGATACAAACATGGCAATTAAATACAGGGATAAATTACTACCGGCACTGTTGATTGCATAGCCAGGTGCTAGCAAGCAGAAAATCCACGGACAAATTTACATTTTTCCCACCTGGCTCCAGTTTAAAAGGAGTGTGAAAAAGTGTGGCTGTGAGCAAATGACCATCAGTGGCACAACCTCTGAGAACTTCCCAACATGTTGTTATGCCTCAGTTTATTTTTCCCCATAATACACTTTTGATAGTCAATTTTAGGAGGAGTAACTGTGCATATTGAGGCACATGTAGTGTATTGCAGTACATAGGAGTCACTCTCTACATTTTCAAACATAGCAGGAGCCTGTGCCCCAAGCTAAGCATGGAAGCCTCTCGGCTTGGCACAAAGAAGTGCAGCATCCAAGAACCATGGTAACCTTGCCTATTTACCTTTTCTCATTCACAAACCCACATCTTAGATCACATTCTGCATCCCTTTCTTGGAGTTTGGTGCAAAGTCTCTCCTTTTAACACTGTCCGTGTAGGCAGAGAGAAACTAACTATGAAAAAATGGAGTTTGGACTAGGGTCGAAAAGTCAATTGATTCTTTAAACAGAAAGCCAGCGAAAGGAAGAGGGCCACACACTCAAAACATTAGCTCAAGCAGTTGCAATAAACTTTTCAGTCAAATTATTCAGATACGCTGAAATTTATTGTAATATGATGACCTACCACTAAATATAGACATTATTCAAACTTTTATTTAGATGCTATTTTTAATTTTCTGATCTGTTTGTATCAATATGTCAGGGATACATCAAAAGCAGCACACTGATATCAGAAGGAAAACATACCATTTTTTATGGAGTCTCTAATTGACAATAGAGAAAATATTGGTGCAAATGAAAATAGAAAATTAACATAGTTCAGGACCTTGCAGCTCATATGCTGTAAAGTTAACATATAAAGCCATTTCAGGAGTGACCTAAATATCAAGCCAAGTAAAATTCTGAAAGCTTCTACCTAATCCCTAGCAGGGAAGCCAGAGTAGTTGGCATTTTACAACAGTCACTACACGGTATTATTGGCAGCAGTTCTACAAGCAGCACATATTAGACTAATTACCATTAAACTATATTAGTTTCTGTTGATTTCCTGGCTAAAAGTTCAGAAGATCTTACCTTTTTCCATGTGATGTGCTTGCCAGGTTTTACAGAATTCTCAGGACTTCATAAGTAATATAACACCTTGTGTGATGTAATTTCAATACAGCAATTGTTTATCACAGAAATGATCCTCAACCTGGCTCTGATCTAAGAAACTTTTGTGAATGCCACTTTGCCCTTGCCCACCTGTTTTATGTTTCTCCTCCTCCCCTTATCTACCTTTTCCACACAACAAGACAATCCAAAGTGTGGGCCATTTAAGTGTCACCAGGTCTGCGAGGCTCGAAAAGCTCTGCCAGTTAACATAAAACAAAATCACTGTTGGTTCCATGGAATCACATTTCTCCACCACAAAGAAAAATGAGAGGAGAGGAAAGGTAGCTTTAGAGTGGGGGTTTGAATGAGGACACTTTGTGAATGTGAATGGAAACTCTACATTCTTTGTTGTTTTAACAGGCTGTGTCTGTTCTCCTTGAAAGAAATTGTATAAGAGAAGATTGGATTAAGTAGTTTTATTTTATTTCAATGCACTTGTGCACTTTTACAAAGATCAACTTACTTAGCCATGTAATAAACTCTTGTTTTACAATAGTAGTAGTGCATATTATACCACTGCAGGTATCTGTAAAGCAGGGAATCAGAGCAGGGAAACAAAACATTTGTTTCTTTAGTGAATGAAGCATATATCATTACCTTCTGTCAGTATGTCAGATATAACTTGAACCTTTGCAAGCCAGTCAGAACAATGCACAGGTGCCAGTTAATCAGCTTTGAGCAATTGTACCTATTCAGATCACTACCTAATTCTTTGCAATTAAGCATTTGATAGGTTGGTGTTTATGATAAAATCCTGGAATTTTCTTAGAGCAAAAACCATTTTTGATCTGCCTAATGCATAACAAAATCCACCTTTTAACAATCAGACACCTCTTCATTAGAGACATTTGCAATTTTACACAAGTGTAATCTGCACAAACAAGTGCAAATACTTTAAAATATTTTTAATATTTAAATTATTAAATTGTGAAAAATCTGTCTTCTAAAGAACTCCTTTAATCTCTCACTGAATTCTAAAACCTTTAGAATTCTAAGGCTTTTACTATTTTAAAGTTTCCACTGTGTTTCTTGTATTTCTGGCTCCATCTGAACTGGATCCAGTAGAAACAGGCTATTCAAAGTGACCATTTCAAGTTGCAAATGAATTTTATCAACGTGATGTATTGGTTATAGAGTTTAATGAAGGAAGGTGGTCAAGAAACAGCATAGATGTGAGCATAAAAGGAGCATATAGAAATAGAAGGCATTAGAAGGTAAGAAAATAATTCTGAAAAAAATATGTATGTCTAGAGAAAAAGAGGTGAGTCTTATTGATGTTCTGTTTTAGAAAGGTGAATGGTGTTTTCAAGATTTCTGTTATATATCCTTTGTTACGTAGGGGTTTTTGTTTGTCTGTTTTTTCTGAGAATAAAACTCTTTCCTTTGGAATCGGAAATATCTGCAGCATTTTAACCTTTTCAAGTAAACACTAAGAAGTGTCTAATACTGTTTAATAATTACCTTTGACAGAATAAAAAACTTAAATCAAATTGAGTTTCACTGAAAATATTCAGAACCAT
The DNA here is from genome assembly GCA_017589585.1 of Phylloscopus whistleri. Taxonomy (NCBI): domain Eukaryota; kingdom Metazoa; phylum Chordata; class Aves; order Passeriformes; family Phylloscopidae; genus Phylloscopus; species Phylloscopus whistleri. The sequence goes on from JADMLD010001394.1 coordinate 2,341,407, forward strand.
CCACAAGAAGGTTATCATGCAATAAGTTGCACATACAGTTATTATGCAAGAATTGAATAATAAAATAAGAGTGAAAAATTCCAGGAAGATATTTAAAGGACTGTTGTGATACTCAAAATTATGTTAGTGTGAACACAAAAAGGAGAGAAAAAGAGCAAAAATTTGCACTTAACAGGAAAAAAAATAAAGCAAGTTAATTTGGTCTTCCACTAAATGTGAGTTCTTCTATGAAAGATGAACATGCTGACATTGATTGGAAATACTTTATGTGAATACTGTAAAAAAAAATGTATATGATCAAATAACATTAATCATGACAAATTTGCAGATAAAGAAATTATTAAATGCTATTGGAAGAGGAAATCTCACTGCTGTGGTGTTCTAGAAAGATATTATGTAATCTTATGAAAAAATGTATTTGGGAAAATTTTCCAGCATAATAATGGGTATTTTGAGAAATTCACATACTATGGAGAAGTATATATTCTGGGTTCTATGGCTGAAGATGGATAAAATGGGACAGCACCAAACTTAATATCTGTACTTCCAAGAAGGTGCAGCACAGGAAAAACAACCATATGCATTTCTCCACTTTCCTGGGCAACTGCTGTTGTTCTGTCACTTCACTCTTAATCTGAAATATTTTGTCGAGACTACCTATGTGTGCAAGATGGTCAGAGGAACCATTTATGGATTTCATAGAAATCAGTTTAGTTGCTAACAAATAAGCTTTGTCACAGCAGATTAATTCTAGGATGATTCATTTACTGTATTTGAATTTTGAAAATTTCCAAAGTTTTCCAATAAATTAAATGATTTGACATTATTAGGAAAAAAACTTTTACAGATGCATACAATTAAAATTATATGTAATACATATGAGAATATTTTAAGGATGTGTTAATGTGATGAGTAGAAAAAACTGTCACAAAAATCATGACAAACTATTTAAAAAGTCGTTTGTGGATTAAAACCTGTTTATTATTTGATGCCATAAGAGGAAAGATTATAACTAAGTATTTGACTTAGCCTTTGTCTAAGGCTATAGCTAAGTTTTTATTTCTTAAAAAAATGCTTTACATAGTGATGAGGCTTAATAAGTAATGAGACCATTCACAGATCTTTATAGAAGCAGTTAGGAGATGACTTTTTTTTTTTCCTATAAATTTCCTATAATTTCTTCTCTTTTAGTTGTGTTTCCCTTTCAGTGTGTTCTTGGAAAATATATTTTGGAATTATTTGCATATTCATGTTAAGATACTCCTTGCCACAAGAAGAGCCCGGGGTACTGGTAGAACATTTTGCCACCCCTGTTCTTAAATATAATTTGTGGCACTTTTAAACTCTTATCAGTCTCACTTTCTGGTTTAGAGTATGGACCAGGGTTTTTAAGGGTGTGTGTGAACAGTGCTATCCTGAGCCCCTATTGATTTAAGGTTGAATGCATTGTAGAAATTTCTATTTAATGCCTGATGCTTTTGTCTCCACTTTTATGTTTCAAAGTGATGTTAGATATATTCTCATATTTGAGTACACCAAAGGAAAACATGTCTTATCACTGTTGAAAGAGAAACCAATAAATTGAATGAATATCATCTGATGGTAGAGGAAAAAAAGGTGTTTTAAGGAGAAATAAGAGGAAAGCTTTATTTTCTGTAAAAGTTAGTCTCAAAACTTGGCATTTTTAAAAAGTGTCCTAAAACTTCACAAAATACTCATTTAACTTCCACTTAGTTAAGTGTTGCCATTCTTACACACTAAGTGGTTATGGCACTGTGTAAATAAGGCTAATAAATCAACATAAATAAACTGAAGAGTTCTTCATTCAAAAAACTTAAGATATGCAACTCTCTAAATCCATTTCTAATGATACTCTACTTACAGATGATAATTTCTATTTATTTCTTGGTTCTTCGAGTGAGAGCCATGTGCCAGAAGAGTAATCTCACCCTCCATCTCCTAATTTCCTCTAGTAGTGTTTTGTAATTTAATTCAGTTTTTTTTTTTTTTTTTTTTTGTTAATAATAATTTTATTATGAAGGACTGCTACCAACTGCAGCCATTCCATCATATTGCAGCCTGTTTGGGTGACACTCAGCATCTGTGGAGCCTGGACAGACACTGGACAGACACTATTAGGAACATGAAATTGTGAAGTAAAAGGGCTGATTTTTGTCCTGTGTCTGCTGGGTTTTGTGCCATCAGTGGTAGAGTCTTTCAAATGGGTGATTGCAGCAGTTCAGAATATTCAGCTCTGCTTTGCCTGTGGTCCTCCAAGAGCTTTCTCAGACCCTAGTGTTTACTGGCGTGAACCTAGATTGTTTACTGATTTGGCACATATGTAGTAGAAGTTTCTCTTGAATATGTGGTTCAGGATCAGCCCTAATAATAAGAATCTGCATAATGAACTGTCACAGAGAAATGCTGGCTTTGTCAACCTTGCACAGCTGTACTTTGCATCAGCCAAACAATAAAACAGTCCCCATTGCCTGGTATTTTTATACTGAATGATGTCTGCCTGCCAATTACAGTGTGTGATGTGGTCACAAGTGGCTGCTGCAACTGGTGTTTAATGGAGCAGCCTCATAAAAGAAAAAACGTATATGTATTGATAACATTTTTTTCCCAAATCAGACTAGTGTAGGGGTATATGATTCTTTTTAAGGAACAACTACTTGCTTCCAATTGTCAGCACACACTCCCAAATGTCTAACCTTATTGGTTTTAATGAAAACAAAGATTTAAAAAATCAAAAATAAATGATATTTTGCTGATTTCAGGATCAAATTGCTCATAAACGCAGAGGAGATTTGACTTTTCAGTTTTAGAAATTTACCCATATTTATGGCATGGGAATGAAGATGATAGGGGAAGTAAGAGCACTTTCACTTTGTTTTCTCCAGAAACCTTCTTGGTGGCACTTGCTGTAAAAGACCTTTTTTTTTTTTTTTTTTTTTTTTGTAAATAGAAGTACAAAGTACAAGGTCTGTAATTCTGTATTGCAAATAGTGTGACACAGTTTGCCAGTGACTTTAACCACCAAAATATTTTCCCAACTGTCATTTCACAGGGTAAAAAAAAGGACTGTAAGTTCAAGTACTGTTTCTTTCTCCAATTTCATTTCGCTGTAACTCAGAGATAAGCTCTGTACTCTGCTATTTTCCAGGCAGTCAAAGGAAATCTTTCTCAAAAAATGTTTCAAAAACTGACATTAAAGGTGACAAAAAACACTTTTTTTCAGTTATTTCTAGTTTTCTGTTATCACTTCAATCCCTCTCTTATACAGGTGCTTCATTGTGCGCAGCTGTTTTTCAGGCCGTGGCAAGAACAGTTGGAGAAAATAAAAATATTTGCCAGCTTTACCTTAACAACAAGAGCTTTTACTTCTTTGTATTTATTCCATGTGCACTAAAGTACAGAGGACCACATTGCCTCCATCACAGGAATCTGGCAGAGGCAACTGCTGTCAATTAGCAGCCAAGCATTTTGTGTAGACTACTACAACTGGTAACAGTTTTCATTGGCAGCACATTTGTCTCCCATCCAAAGGCTGTCACTTTCTTCCTTATATTGTGTCCCTTAACCCCATCCTCAGACTCCCAGCTCTTCTCAATTAAGCATATATAACAAAATAGAAAACTAAACCACTTTCATCTGCAGCAGCTCAGCTCTGCCTAAACTACTTTACTTTCATTATTACTTCAAATAGAAAGTAGCCCTTGGCTGTAAGAGTTTTCTGTTGTAGCTATTGAAAAGAGATTTGAACATGAGCATCACTTGTCCAGATCAGATCAGAACACCAAGCTCTCTGATCTGCACAAAAATAGGTGAGAGAAAAACAAATTAACGAATCCTTTTGGAATAAAATAAGTCCTCAAACCATCTTTATTCACTTTTGAGAATGAGAAGAAATAATCTGTTATTTGGCTGCTTTCTCCCAGTAGTGTCAAACTTGAGACCTGGGCCCGCATCTTGAAGTGTCTCCTGTACCCTGTGAAATCAAACTGTGTAGATGTTTAACACAATTTTTGCAATACAGGAAACTTCTTTAAATTCTAAAAGTATGTCTCCTTTCCTCTTTAAAATGTACAATGATTACTGCCTCTCTTTCCAAGTGCCCTCTGTGGTTGAAAGGCTATTTCTGCAAAATAGGGAGCATTGGTACAATTTATTCCTACACACTGGGATAAACTCAATTAGATGCTCATCTCACCTGTAATTATTTTGGAGGGATTCTTTTTGCCACTAAGGCTGCATGACAATTCATATCAAGTGTCTATGAACGTCTTGAGATTCAGGAACCTTGTAAAGAATGTTCAGACGTGCTCTGTTGTAAACATGAATGGTAAGTGGGAATTAGTTTCTCTGTGCTAGTGAAGGATAAGAAAACCCAGAAACGGAAGCTTATGTGTGCGTATGTTTACCCTGGCTCCTAAAACCTGTGAGATTTTTGTTGCTAACTTTTCTGAAGCCTGGACTTCATAATAAAACAGTTCCTCCTGGACTTCAGGATGGGAAGCAAACTGTTCTCCTATATGCACACTTTCTTTCCCAGACAACAGAAATAAAAAAAATATGTTTCTTCTAACTCACCACAGAAAAAACTTCTTCAACAGATGCATTTTGACCCTGTATCACACCTCTCAGTTTTTTGCTGCTCATACTTTTATATTCACTGATCTTCCCAGCAACTTCTTCTTCAGACAAATGGCAGAGGGACCTTTAAACATTACAACTCTTGAGGCATCAGCTCTTGACATCAGTTATGTCTACAGTACCAAAAGAAGCCAAACTGGAGAAGTACAAATCTGAGTGACAACTCTTTTTGAATAATCTGTTTGCTTAAGTTCACCTAGGCTTGGAATTTCAGTTTCTAGTCTCCATTTCCCATAAGAGTTTGCTTTTTCATTGTTTGTACCACTGAGGCACCAAGGGTCATGAGAAAGGATGGGTCAATTTACACCCCCATTACAGGTTTCCTCCCCTCTCAACTAGCTTGAACAATATAATTATGTATTTAGGTAACTCTATGTGGATTACAGATGTCATTAATTCTTATGATTCCACGGCAAATCTTTGCAAATCATGGAGAATCACATAAGTACTTTGATAATATAACTTCGATAATATGATATATAAGGCTGTTCCTGGTAATTTAGTATATATTAACATCCACAACACAAATGAGTGATCTGACAGAGATGATGTATAAATGCAGCCCTATTTTCAAGGTCACTTGAAGAGGAGCCCCCCAATTAACCGTAAACATTTTACTATAATGTTGAACTCATATTTTACTTCAACTTCGAGTTTGTGAGATATTACCACCTATTCATATGTTTATAGAATACATTAGTGTGGGGAATTTCACCTCTAAAACTTCCTTCTCCTGAACAACGAAATAGGGACCAAGGATTTTGTTACCTGGAATTCGTTAATCCAGTTTCAAAAATGAACATTACTTTAAAATACATTTACAAAGTAATAAATAATTTCACAGGATTTATTCATTGATTACAATAATGTATTTCTTCCTATCGAAAATCCGCATATATTTTAAATCCACAGATATCTTAAATGCATATGTATCCAAACCTAAAAACAATGCGATTGTGTATTTTTTTTTTAATAAATGTTTAGAAATTGTAGACTAACACAACTGTTTTGTGTCTACAGAATCCAAATAATGCTAAACTCAGTTTCTAAATTTACAGAGTCTGGACTGAAAGCAAATCTCATGAAAGGTTTTCCTCATTGCAGAACACAAAAGTAATTATTTACCTATCCTCAACCCAGAAATGGTAGTTAAGAATGAATATTGAAAGCTGAATATTTTGTCTTTCACAACTTAGAAATACTGGTAATTAGCAACAGTGTTTTACAACACAACTGACCCAAGTAAGCTGAAATAGCATTCCTATTTCAAATTTCATTGACATGGCTAAGAAATTAACAGCAGTTGTTGAAATACAGAAGTCCAACTGAAGAGAAATTTGACATCTAAAATTTTTTCTTACATGCTAGAAACAAAATGAATTTTTCCACATAGGGAAAGTTTCTAATAATATTATTTGGTAATATCAACAGATTTTAATCTAGATAAAATGTCAGACATAAAAAATATTGAGAGATCTTATTAAAGTTTGTTGCAAGAATTGAAAAAACTAAATTTGCCTTTGTGGTGTTCCTTAAAGGTCTTGGACATCCTGCATTTCTGTTCTCTCTGCTGAGTCACATCCTCAGTGGTGGCTCTGTCTCTCATATCACATTCATATGACTCACTTAAAATTATGGAGTAGAAGGGTATAGTCTGTGGTGTCTTTTTTTCTGCCACTGTGTGGGTAAAGAAAAATACAAGCTTTACTACTTATTAATTAATCGAAGGTTCTGTGCTTTAGTGGAAGATAAGAAATTATAGAGGATGGGAAACAAGATGAAAAATATCCCAATATTTTAAAGAGCATAGGATTATAATTCAGATTTTTAGGAATTCATTCACAAAATTTGGTGTGATACAGTTAATGTGGTTGAATCTTTTGGCTTAGTGTCTTATTCAGCTTAGATGATGGTATCTAACATCAATTTTATATAGTGAACAACATTTCTTGTACAGGAAACATTAAAAATGCATCACAAAAAAATATTTCTTATATATTACACTTGACTGCATCATTAACCTGAGGAAACAACTCAAAATCAAGTAATATCTTAAGGGTGGCTTTTCCTTCCTGCCCCAGAACAGATGTTCCACTTAAAACAATTTCTTTGGAGGAATTGTATTGTATAAGCAGGGAATAATTCATATTTTGTTTAGCTAGAGAAGACCAAGAAAATGAGTCTCTGTCCCCATTGCTAGGTAGATACTGTCGGTATGGGCAAATATCTGAGTCATGCTCCAATGATTTCTGCAGCCTTGGTGAAACTGAATAAAATAGTACGATAGAGTAAAATAAATTAAAACAATGTAAAATAAAGGAAAAAAAATTAAACACCATAAAGTCTAAGACATAAACTTCTTTCCCTATATTCCCAATAGCTGTCCTGCTGTCTTAGGAAAACTCAGGTTGGATTTGGGGCTAGAAGGGATCTCATAAGATCCCTAAAACAGCATCCTTCTTAAAAGAGGGCTGATTAGTGAATCAAACCAGATTACTCAGGCCTTTATCCCATCCAGTGTGGCCTTTTTAATCTGATCATCCAGTCAGTGTTTTGATGACCTTTGCCACCAAGACGTACCCCTCTGGGACAGAAAAATACTGTAGGAGAGGGATGAGAAAATAAGGAAATAATATGTCTCTCATGCTCTTGGTAAGCTCCTTAATCACAAAATTTTTGGACTTGGATTTTGAGAAAATGGTGAGAACTGCTAGTATAATTTCTTTCTTTCATTACATTTCCAAGTCATACTAGCATAAATTGTCCCAAGCAGCTCTGGAAATCTTGGATCTCCTCATCAGGTTTTGAGGAAGGAGCCTGTAATTCCTCTGTCTTGGCTGTGCTCCATGGAGGCCAGGATCTGCTCTGTTTGTTTTTTCTCAAGTCTGGGGGATCCATGAGTGTGCACAGGGACAGAGATATTGGTGTCAGGGAAGCTAATGTCAAAATGCTTGTCAGCGACAGCCTAGAGTGCCTTTGGATTTATCTGTTTTCAAGGTGGCTCATTTCAGATTGTAAAATTTGATTCACAAAACATTCTGCCTATGGAACCAAACTGTGAGGAGAGGGCTTGATCTTTGCTCATTGAATACCATTTTAGAATTTGAATAGCCTACAGGTGAAAGAAGAAAGTAATCAGAGGGCTGTCTATAGAACTGAGATTTTCAGTCCATTTTAGTGGGCGTATTTTAATGGAAGATTTGTAGCTAAATGCTTATCAAGATGTTTAACTTTGGGCATTAATATTTAAAATAAATCTCCCAGGCTCAGAGCTGTAACCAAACTGAGTTATATACAATATTATCTCTTTGCTGAAGTGTTTCAGCATGAAAAAGAATGAGTACATTTCTGCAGGAGGAATGAAGATGTAGTCCTGTCTTCTTGCAAAGAGAGGAAGATTCATAATGGGAAAGTTACACTTAAGGAATTCCTATTATTCAGCTGTCCATTACAGCCATTTAATATGAATTTTCCATGTGAAAATCTCAAATTTTTCATTAATTGGGCTCTGCTTCATGCAGACTATGCACACAGTTTTTTTTTTTCAGAAGCCATTTAAAATTTCAGCAAAGAAAGTGTGCTTTGGCTTTAAATCCCAAAAGACTTGTAAGTAAAGGCTCTCCTTTATCTTACGTATAATGTAACATGTATGTTACAAAAATATATTACATTGGCTTATGCATGCAGTAGAGTTTATAAATGAGGTAATTTGCATACTAAGTCTCATTAAATGTCAATGTTGTATTCTTTCAATGAAGAAGTAAAAAAAAGCCCACCTAGATAATAGTTATATTTTTTTATTCTAAACATAAGAATCTCAGGAAAAAATGTTGTAACTCCATAAAGGACTTCAGACCCGCCACAAACTCATAAGACTGTATGCAAATCATATACAATTTTGACATTTTATTTTTATCTATTACTTGGTTTTCAAAAATCTTTGCTTGCTGTAATTTGGAGGAGCTGGACTTTATGAATGAATATATTTTAATACTACTGTGATGACAGTCATTGGAAAACAAACTTTTTTTTTTTTGTAATAATGTCTTCTATTTCAAGCTTTTTTGTCTCTATTAATTTTTCAGTTTTTGAGTTGTTCTATTTCACTAAGGATTTAGAAAAGGTCAATAACTGCTTTGTTTCAGAAGAATAAAACTTGAACATTTTATGTTTTTACATGGAGAAAAATAATAGAAAAAATATGTGGAGAAATGGATAGATTTTATTGCTAAAATGAAAAATGCCTAGTTTTAGCAATTTTTTCAGTAAAATATTGCTTATTTTTAATGTTAAGGTCTTCTAGCATGTAGCAGTCATCTCACTTGACCTCTTCTAGTAGAATTAGGTCTCTTTGACATCTAATTCAAAGAAAGAGTTGAAAACATTCCATTCCTAAAATGCCAAAATGTAATTTTTCATCCTAGGGGTTAATAGGTGCTTTCTCATTTCTCTTATTTTCTCAGAATGTACAAGGGAAACTGGCTGTGTTTTGTTGTGTTTTTTTTTTTTTTTTTTTTTTTTTTTTTTTTTTTTTTTTTTTTTTGTGGGTGTGTGTGCATTTGTGTTTCTATGGCACTGTATTTTCAAAGAAAGAACTTTCCAGACAATGTTCTGGCTCTGAGTGGCTCTGCACATTGGGTGCAAATCTTGTCTCTCGGCTGAAACCTCTGTAATTCTTTTTGGGGTGAAAGCCAAGAGAATTTCACATTCTTGGCTTTTTCGGACTTACCTGCTATCAGTAGAACAGAGTACTACTTGAAAGGTGGGGCCTGGTTAAGGAACAGTCTTTATGAAATCACAGATTTTTTTCCTCAGTAGTGTATAGCTGTGTGACAAAGTAGAGACATGTCTCAAAATCTAGGAAAATTTTGATTCACTGTCAAATCCATGACAGACAAAAAGGCCAAGCCTAAAATAAGAGCAAGTTTAACAGATTAAAAGAAATACTTGATTATGAATGTAAGTGAAATTTCATTCATTTTAAAATGGGGAAAGTTAAGGGTCTTACCATTCCAAATACTTTGTTTTATATATATATAGGAATAGTGAAAAAGCGTGCATTGTGTACTGATTTGCTAGGAAAAAGAGTGTAAAAGGCAAGATTATTTTCAGATGGCTCCTTTCAGATTTGATAGACTTAAGGGATTTTTGAGCTACATTAAGTGATGTATTAAATAAATTACGAAGAAAAGGTGGACACTTACAGACTGAAGGGTAGTATTCCTCTGTGAGTTATGCTGTGCGGTTTAGAAATCTTGAAAAAGGTTATTAAAACCCTTTGGACATAAATTTAATGGCATTTAAAAATACAAATTGCATTTTGAGATATGTAAAATACTTTATTTTGCAGATATTTAGTAACACCTACTGTACTTAGAGAAGTTTCCATTAAAACTCTCTGTTTTCTCATCACGTACCTAAAGGTTCAGCCTTTGGGGTTGAATACTTGATCCTCTCTAAAAGATGCTTTTTCAATATCAACCATTTATTTAATAATTACAAAGTTTTCCTCCTCTTCCCTAAATGCCTAGAGCAGGATAAAACAGCAACAGTTTAGAGAAGGATTATAATTGCTTTCATTAAATACAGCCCCACCAATAAAGGGGAAAGTTGCATTATTTAATTAATTTTTGTTCCTCCTTAGTGCTCTGCAGTGTTTTATCATTCATCATTCTAGTGTTTTATTGTTTGAATTGTATTCTATATCGCCTTTTAATATATAACCTTAAGCTGTTGTGCTAAGGATCCACCAAAGGATTTCTTTTTTAAACTTGCATCTCAGTATAGGCCAACATGAGGCTTTCAATCTGATTGTGTTGAAAAATAATTTCTTCTCGGTTTTTGTGTATGTATTTGACTTTTCAACTGTAGTATCTTGTCTTTTTGTTATCTTGTATATTTTTCTACGTTTCTCCACTCAGCTGAGATTTTATGAATCCTAGTAATTTTCAGTAAACTGTCTCTCTCCCTCTCTGTTCTTTTATTACATCTTTTAAATTGTTAATGAAAGTAATGATTACTTTCAGCCCTTTGGCCATGTAGACCTCAACATGGCCTCACTCAGACCATTATTTTGACAGGTTCCTCTCTATTCTTTGAAATCAAATCTGGCATCCTAGAAGATAGTAATTAATAACACTGGGATAGTGCTGGTTAGTTGTTTACAAATTCTAGAGTAAACTTTATTTGACCTTAATAACTAATTATGCCTAGAAGAAACACCTTTTTTTTTCCTTTATTTGTCCCTTTTTCTCCTTTTTCTACTGTTCCTTCATGTAAAGTGCACTCAGGCCACACTAGGCATTAAATATATAATGTACTTTAGACATATCTATTTAATCTGATGTTTATAAATAGATACAGAGCAGGAGCCAAAGTATCTTATCAAGACACAGTCTCAATAAAATATTACGTGAGATATAAACGCATCTAGATTTCCTTCATAATCTTCTTTGACCATAGTGTTTCTACAGTCTTTTCTTCCTGTAATTTTTATTCTTTTTCACTTGCAAGTCCTTATTCTTCTCTATCATTCTGATTTTATAAACATTTTCTGCTTACCATTCTCTAATAATTAGGCTCTAGGTTTTATTCCCAATGTTTTTGACTACTCCATTTAGATTCTGTTAATATAACCATGGTGATTTTTAAAAATTCTGATTCTTCTTGTTTTTGTATTTGAAGCAATTTCCATGCAATTTTTAATGTAGATCCTTTCAGTAAGATGCTGTGTTTTACAGTCTGATTTCGATGAGATCTTGCCTATTGATTAACTGTATTTACTCAGGTTAATCATCTTATTCTGTTGCTCTTGTGGTTTTTCTTTACTTTTTTTTTTCTTAATTATGAACTTTATTCTTTGCTTTCCTCCAAATTGCCTTCTGTCTTTAAATCCTTATCAAGGTCCTGCATATTAGCTAGAACTGTATTTAAAGCAGCTCTTTGTAAATCCTTGAAAAACTGTTGCTTATATTCTTCCATTGCCTGTGTGAGGCTCATATACTGCAAATGACATGAAGTTTGATGTGAAGGTCTGGGCTCCTTAGCATAAAGTGACCTGGACATACCAGAGAGAGACCAACACAGGGCCAAAAAACAAAGTGACTAGAGAACCTTTCCTGTGAGGAAAGACTGAGAGAATTGGGATAGTTCACTCAGAAGAAGCAGCAGCTCAGGGCAGACCCAATTAATGTATAAAAACACCCAAATGGAGGGTGCAAAAGGGGTGGACCCAAGCTCAACAGTGGTGGTCTCTCACCATAAGGGTGAGAGGCAAGAAGCACAAAGAGAAACAGGGGATTCTCTCTGAAAATCAGGAAACACTTTTTTCCTGTGAGGGTGAGAGGAACAGGTTACCCAGGGAGGTTGTGAATTCTTCATCCAGACGTTCAAAGCTCATCTGGACACAAACCTGGACAGCTGGCTCTGAGTGACCCTGCTTGAGTGGGGTAGCTAGACCAGATGACCTCTAGACATCCCTCTCAACCTCAATCATTTTCAGTTTAAAAAGCTCTATTTTAAAAGCAGAATTTGAACACTGGAAGTATTTCTTAAGGTCATACAAAGGCAATGAGGCTAAAGTAAAAAGGGGAATACTTTTTAATTTACTGAGAATGAGTGTTGCACAGTAAATGATCTCAATTTTTTTTAAAGAAAGATTAGAACTTGGTAATGAAGCACTGCATATAATGCATGTATACTAGAAGCTTAACAAAAGGTTTCATAGATAGAAAATTCTGGCATTTCTTTTTTCTCAGTAATTGGCACAACTACATTAGAATTTTTTTAACCTATATTTAATATGTGGCAGAATTTATATTGAAAGAGAAGGTTAACAAGGGGACATCAAAACCTTTAGATTACAGGAGAAAAGAAAAGAAAAGGACAACAAAGGTTAAGGCACAGAAAAGTCAGAAAGTGAAGCTTTTGGGAGTAATTTCTTTGCACAATACCCATTAAGGCATGTAGTAAATTTCCAAGGTCAACAACAGAAGTTAACACAAACAGTTTCATAAGCGAGCTGAGCAAGAAGTTCCTGGTAGACAATGCTGTCTTTTTTTGCTAGGAATGGCAAAGGACAGTTCAGGATATTTTTCTATATTTCATAGTCCTGTTCGAACCACATTCTTCTTCTGAACCCTCTGCTCTATAAATGGGTCCTTTCCAACAGTAATAAAAATCAATATAAAGCCCATTAAAAATGCAGAATGTAGAAGATTAATGAATTAATGGCTATAGTATTTTATATAGCAAGGAGAGCTATCCTATATAGAGTCACAGCAATTTTGTATGAGGCCAGGTTGCACTTCATATCCTTATAGAGATGGAGAAAAATCCCATCTCTCTCTTTTCTCTCATTACTGTGAGTCAGAAGGTTTTAGTATGGGTGTGTTGCCACTGCCTACAGGCCCCTAAAGGTAGGTGATTCTCTTCATTCTGGAATCAGGGCTTACTCATTTTTTTTTTTTGGTATATTTTTATGGATTACTGTACTGAAATGGTATGTTGGAGCTAAAATATAGTTGCGGTTGGATCATCCTTGTGAAATTTGCATTCAAAACCAATTTCTTTCCCCACAATCTTATAGTCTAAATACACAAGAAAATGGGTGAAGTGACTTGCTCAGAGGTATAAATCAGATGAGGCACAAACTGAGAACGGGGTTTTATGCTCTGGAGATGTCAATATTTTTGTAGAGAATTTGGGCCACTTTTGGGCCAGAGAATAAACTTGTAGTTTATTTATGTACTACTAAAGAGTTCAGAGTAAGACCTTTTGTCATTTTTAAACACAATTTTCTCCAAGCACAATTGGTATTGGTCAATAGTCTTTGCTGGACTGAGCTTTAAAATATCTCAGGCATGGAGAAAAAGGCTGGAGGAGAAATAATTTAAATCAGAAAGGATGCAGTGAAGTGGGACATGAGCCACATTCAAAGTGAGTATATTCTTCCCTGGATGTGTAGGTGTAACTCCCTCGTGTATATTAAAAATGATCACTTACAAAATGATTTTAGATATATTAATGGACTTACTTCCAATCTATTTCTGCTTGTCAGATGTGACACCTCACATCCTTAAAGTACAAGAATGGCAACACTCTCTTTGCTCTTGACAAGTAACTAAAACGGAAATCAAAGTATTTCTATACAGACTTTTCAAAGGAATTTTCCATTTTAACTGAATCAAGAATAGGAACTTTCTGATATTCAGAAATATCTGCTGAGCTAGAGGCTTTTCATAATCATAGAAAAACCCACAAAGTTTCTGATAAGGGTAAAAACAGTAAGTTGTGCTTTTTAATTGATGTCATTTGGGAGGGTGGGGGTGGAAAGAGGATGTAATGAAAAGTTTTTGTTTAGTTCAATTTTATGCAATTTATACAAAGCAAAAATCCTTTCTCTGCTTGCTGTTCTAACCTCCCCTTATATGTTTGGTTAAAACACTGTAGCTGATTTTCCTGAAACACCAATTTATTCCTTTTTCCCACTTTTCTTTCTAGTAAAACTGATAGAGAAACAAGGTTGCAATTTGGTCAAATAACTAATATTGCAATAGGTGTTGCATTAGTGAGTGAAAGATCTCTTCTTGCCTGACTCAAACTAGTAACAAAACACAGGAGGAAAGTTCCTGGGTAACCAAATTGGTTTTCCTCATGTAGTGACCATAATGCTGTTGTGTAGCATCTCTCTGAGCTACAGTTTTAAAAAATGTTGTGCTGCTATTGTACTTTTCTCAGTATTTTGTTTGGTGTATCATCTAGTTGACGTTAGCTTTTGTTTATGGCCTCTCCATGTATACATTAATGGTGTGAGATATTATTTAAAACGTATGCATAACTCTCATGTCTCTAATGTGTTTCATTGTGGTTGAATAGTAAATGCTTTTATATTTTATCAGCAAAAGATTTAATCTGTTAACAAAGCTGTAAGGAAGAGTGTTTCAGCATGTGTTGAAAAAATATATATTTTACATGAATCTGCTCCAATTCAGATTTTCTTATTAATATGTACTTTTACTACATTGTTGAATGTTAATTTGAGTAACCATGCATAATCATAAAGGTAATAACATAAGGCATACAATTGTTTTAAATGATATACAGCTGTGTAAGAAGAGGTTACCTGCACTCAAATGCCCCAGATTTAGGCAAAACACAAGCACTTGGCAATATGTATCCCTATTTTGAAAACTTGTGCAAAGGAATTTTTTTATTTTTACTGTTTCTAGTTACGGCTAGTGAACCAAGCTTTAGTGGACTAATACCTGACCTGATATACTGTAATACAGTCAGTATTTGAATATTGAACTGCTGTACTATGGGCAAGTGTTATGGCAGGACTTTCCTAGTTCAGAAGAGTGAGAGGACTATGCATAGCAGAGAGGAAAGCAGAATTCCTCCCTCTGTTTTAAATGTCCAAAAGACTAAATAGTGATGAATCATATCAGAGCATGGAATATGATGTTAATATAATAACTTACTATTTTATGAATTTTCAAAATGGATAAGCCATGGTCATTTTGAAATAGTATACCATGACTCTGGCAATCACACCATGTTCTTCAAGAGATTTAAGGTTTCAACTAAGAAGGCCAAGGGGCTCCCGACTCCGACAGTTCAGAAATAGAAAAATGACAACAAACGTAGTTTTTAGAATCAAGAATGAAATCTCTTTTTCTGAGAAAAGAGATCCACGGTGACAGAACCATGTGTAAATTCTGAAAAGTTTCAGCCTACACAGAAGTCCCAATTCCCAGCACATATTGATAAGCATGTACACATTCACTCCATGGGTTCAATAATTTCGGTTAGGCTGTCTTAATGTGACTCAGAATTTCAGCTGAAGATTTCATCTATATGGAACCTCACTGATATGGGACTTACAAATAATGGAAAATGCAAGAAAAAAATTAGTTAAATAATTGCAATTTATACCTTGAAGAAATTTTTAGTATTCCAGAAATCATATTCATCACACATTCGGTTAGATTCAGGTACCATGTACACAGTATATATTCATGGAGTTGGAGGTGAAAGGTGTAGTCATCATGGGCTTTGCTTGGATAAATAGGTAAATAAGCCACAGAATGGGTCAGGCTGGGAGGGACCACACTGGGTAATGTGGCTGAACCTTGCTGCTCAAGCAGGGTCATCCAGAGCATATTGTACAGGATTGCATCCAGATGGTTCTTGTGTATCTCCAGAGAAAGAGATTCACTCAGTTGGAAGCTCAGTGATTACTTTTTTTAGGAGATTTGTGCAATATTTCTAGGAATAGATTATTTGCTGTTGTGAAGGATCCATACAGTTACAAAATGTCATCACTTTAAAACAAGATATGTTTAGCAAACGTGCAGTTAAAGTTTTTGATAATGACTTATTTTACATATTAGGACACATGCTTCTCTAGGAACATATTCGTCAATCAAGAAATAGACTAATTATTTTGCTACTGGTCTCTAGAGAAAATGACCACCAGAGTACAACCTTTTATGTTTTAAGTTTAAATGTCTCAGGTCTTCAAAGACTGTGCATATTGAAGAAGTGATTTCTAGCTGAAAAGACTAATGACTAAAATGTGTTGTTCAAAGACTTGTTTGGTGGAGGAATCAAAGCAAACCAATGATTTTCTGGTTTTGCTAAGTCCTGGTCAGGATGCTCCACCTTTAAGGATTAACGTCATTAATTCACAGTACATGCAAACAACCTGAACTACCAACTTGACATAAAATAGAGAAGGGTGTACAACTAGATAACTTTCATAAAAACTGATTTTTCTTGCATTACCATTAACATTCATCTAAAATATTTAATTAACTGTGTTTTCTTACAGTCAAATTTCTAAGAATTGGACTTAAGGAATTGAAATCAATCATCTATTTCTTTTTCAAATGTCGTAGTTTTATCTCAGGGAAGAAACCACCACTGGCACATGCAAGTATTTCTATATATTGGTTAGTTAAATAATACATTATGATAATTTTTAATGTGCTAAGGAATAAAGTAAACAAATAAACACTTGAAAGGAATTTTTGTCCACAAACAAAGATTGGTTTTCATTCCTTCTTTGGTAATATGATATGGAAATTACTCTGATGATCAGCTGATCATCACCATTCATATTTTACGACAATGTATGCATCTAAGTAAACATGACTGTAACTTTATGTGTTTCCTAATTATCCCTTGTCATAAGTAACAAAGCAGTATCTGTGACCATATACTGTCTGTAGTTAAGTATTATCTTTTTGATGAACAGCCAAGAGTCAAGACAAATAAAATTAATCTGGATACAGATGGTTCCAAATACTTTCAGATAGAATATTCTGGCACTTTCTCAAATGCAGAAACAAGAATCAGAAAATAATAGTTATTAGAGGAACCTTATGAAAAAGCTGCTCCCTAAGTTTCTAGATGGCATTTGGGAAAGCTGTAGGTAATTAATTGCTATTAAAATTATTAAAAATACTTTAAAAAAAATAAATATAATCTCCAAGTTTGGATTTGGCTGGCCTTAGAACATAACAATCTTCTGAGGTGTGGACTTTTGTTTGATAGAAATGTAGAACCAGAAAATGCAAGATATAATTTTGAAAGAAATGACCCTGGATTTGCTCTAGTTTAAATTCTCTGCCTACGTGTAGTTCTATACTGCCTCCAAGCTGCAGCAGCTTTTTCACTGGTGTAAAGGAGAATCAAGCGTCCAGAGGTCCACTGACCTCTTCCAATTTATATTCTTTTTTCTCCTTTAAAATGGTAAAGCGTGGTCTGTAAGTCACTTTTCAAAGATAAGCGTGTGTGAATCTGACAGTATAATTTTGCCCTTAATAAACAGAATTTATAGTGTAAGCTGTTTCAGAAGCTGTGATAAACGAGATAATTGGACATTATTCCATATTGTAACACAGACGGCCAAAATTACACCATTTAGACAATTCAAGAGGATCTGTTTGACTTCTTAAAAATATACTTTTATAATAATGAAATCGAAAGCTTATACTTTTCTTAACTGACAAAGGTATTTTGAGAAACCCATCAATTATAATTCTAAGTGTGTCTCTGTAAGCCAGTTTATATTGACAAGAACACTGAAATAGAATTCAAAGCTTAACTTGACTTGTAATGGTGTTGAGAATTCTCACATAAAACACACAGCATTATTCCTGTCTTACTTTTTCTTTTCCTTTATGTCAGATGTATAGAAATCAATGTTCAATCATGTAATATCCAATATATTGCATACATATTTTTCTGTGATATACGTGGCAAAGTTATAAATGAAAGGTAAAATATTAATACAAACCTTTCCAGGGGCCTTTGAAATCTTGTGTGTGTATGTAGTGCAAGAAAATGTACATTTTAAAATGAAAGTACAAACCACTCTGTATTATAAGTCAAGATTAAGGAATACTCCCAGTTTTGCTATACTTCTACTTTCCTGGTATTTTAAAAGCCTGATGATCTAAGAGCACACACATTTACTTATCTTTCAAAGACATAATCACACTGTCATCCATTTCAGTACCACAAAAGATGGATAGCATAACATGGACTTAAAATGGGTTCATTAATTATCAAAAAGATAAGTGTTTCATCAGGTATATACAGCAGATAATATTTATCTTTTCTCATAGAGAAAAAAGATTAAAGTAATTCTTACACACATACTGGAAAAGAAAAAGGCTCTACCACTGAAAGTTTCATAAAGTGACACTAGATAATACACTCTGCCACTAAAGACAACCTTACACAAACACAGCCACAGATGCCTTCCATCACATTCAACTTTGGCAGCTAAATACCAGAATGAAACCATATATTCCAACTTTAACTATTTCATAAACTTCCTTTTGTTTCTTAGCAATTACACACACAGGGACTGCTTTTCAAAAGTTAGTGTTTCTGCTGCAGTATTTGATAACTACTTGATAGATATAGAGTAAATAATTTCACTAACTGTATAACACAATGATACGTGAAAACAAATACCAGGACTGCAACAGTCTCTGAAAGGAAATATCAAGTCCATCTAGGTGTAATTAGTGAAACTGCTATGTGAAGTAAAGAAATATTACTATAACTCTGTCACAAAAGACACTCGGACAAAATAAAAGAAAACTTGGGTTATTCTGACATATTTAGCAAGGATCTGGTCTGAAATAAGATCAATAAGAAACAGAAAAACCCCTCATGAGAAATAACTGATTAAAAGTGTACTGTCATGAACTGGAGAACACATATTAAATTTTCAATTATATTAAAGAAATGTGTTTCATCTTAAGCCTTTCCTCTGAACAATCGCCTCAAAGTTGAGATGTTGCAGGTACAATTACCAGTAAATGAGAAAAACCAATAAGAGAAATAATTTCTCAAATGTTATTTCCTAAAAACTATATATTATGTTAGTAAAAATATTATTTCACTGGTCTTACTTCATGCTTATTTTTACTGAAAATAGGTTTGGGATAAACAGATCGTTGTCTAGATATATTTAAAGAAAATATCCCAAACCTAAAATTCTTTGAATTGCATTGAATTTTATGCAAATAACTCCCATTTAACTGAACATCTTTATGCTGCTATAGATAAGTATTTCAATACTTGTAACGTGTCACAGCTTTTTTAAATTACTAATTCACAGCAAAACCAGAAACATTACTCTCAGAAACATCACAAGCCAAAACCTCAAACAATCCCTCTCTCCTAACTGCAACACCATATCTGGAGTTAGGAAAAAAAAAAAAGCAGTGTTTAGAAATAATCTTGTTCATGATTTGGCTCAGTCAAAATGCAGTGAAATCAGTGGAGGCTCACACTAGCTTTACTGAATTCTGGATCATTTTCCTAATGTGCATCAGTTAATCGGTTTGCTCACAAGATTGCATATAATTTGTTACACATTACGAAAAAAGAATTGATGCCTAATTTTCTTTAAGGTAAAATTGAAACTGAAAAAGACAAATGATTTATATACTATTTACAAACACATGTCCTTTTCCAGTGTTTGTTATTATCTATCCCTACATACTTACAGTTCTAACAATTGCAGAAAAAAATTTAGATAAGAAAACACTTTGAAATATTTACTCACTTTGAAAAAAAAATATTTAAAAAAAACCCCCAATTTTTGTAGTTTGTCAAAGATTCAGAGATTATGCCACCCTATAAATTTAGCAAAATACTTATTTAGAAGACCAGAACACAGCAAATTCTACTTGTAACAAAGTATCTAAGGGCACTCACTGAGGTGAAAATACAAAACATTAAAATACTGGAAGGAAAACTACTAAGAACTTACATCAATTTTGGTGTTGCTCTACCTAGCAGCATTTTAACAATAGAATTACAGTTTGCTTTCCATCATCACAATTGATTCATCCAAATGCCTTATGGACATCGATAAAGAGATCTATTGACTCTTAATGGCAAAAATGTCAGGAACAGTACTGAAACTAACACAGGTCAGTGATTTTTAGCATCAGTGGCTTCTTGAAAACGATGCCCTGACAGTTTGATTTTCCACTGCTTCAAAAGAATATTTTAATGGCACATAAACTCTTATGATGTTCTAAACATGTTAAGGAAAGGAAACACAGTTTAGTTCAGGCCTATACTTCCCAAAGCTGAAAAATTATGTTTATTTCCACTTAAAACAACCAGGCCATCCTGCCAAGCCTCTCAAGAGATATGTAATAATAAATAGAAACCCCCCAAGGCGAGCGAGTTTATTTATGTCTAAATGATAATATCATTCATATTAAAGGATTAAATAATTGAACATATAAAGAACTAAAAATGCATCTCTGTTTAACACCTGAGAAATTAAAGAAATGCTCAGTGTTTAAAATAAAGTCTATATACATTCCTCCAAATATACAAAATGCACAGAATAAGGAGTGGAAATATAAGAGCCTGATACTGAGTAAATCTTGGCCACAAAATACTACCAAAATTTGAGCTGGTGAAGGGTATACTGATCTAACCATGAAGTGGAGAATATTTTAGCTGATCATTTAAAAAATAATTTGATACTTTTGAATTTATTTAAAGTAGGAAAGCTGCTTCCTTTTTTTTTTTTTTGTTTTGATCTAAGTTTACAGTCAAATCAGTTCCAGAAACTGAAATGAAGCTTTAATATTGAAACATTATTATGTTTAAAATGACATACCCTTTTTTTTTTAACCACATACATGCACACTATATTCAAACAATAAAGCATTTTAATACTGTGAATATTAACGAATATGACAGTGCTATTTCGGGAAAATGCTAATGACATTCATACACACCAAATGTATCTCTGCAGTCCAAACAGAAAAAAAAAAAAAAAACCCACATAAAAATGAGAACTGGATTCAGCAAGCATATAGTATGAAGAAGTTAACTCAGGGATTGCAGAGTGAATGACAGCCTATTTTCTGCTGCTAACTCAAGATTAGAATTGGCACCTACCCTTATGCTAATGAACACCTAATTAGAGACACCTCCCATTCAATAAACTGCTCTCTTATCATCAGTTAGATTACCTGACAAGCCCTTTCACTCCAGTTCTGGCCCACCAAGAATCTTCATTCTTTTTCTTGTCTTCTTTTCTGCAAGAGAACTGATCCCGCTTAATCCCTGGAATAATGTATCTCCTCTTGTGGAAGAGCTGGTTTCCCTCTTCCCCTTTTTACATCAAGCTAATGGAGCCAGTAGGTATTCTATTGATCTTTCTCTATGTGGTTTCCTCAAGGATTTGACAGACTTCCTTACAGGTTAAACATCCAGGCTTTCTGAAGTGGCTATAAAGCTTTGGTTTTGATTTTTCAAACTTTTTTCTCAAACCCTTGCTCATCCATAATCTTTAAAAGCTCAGTTGATGCCATGCAGAGTACAGGCTTAATTCTTTGCTGAACTAATCTAGACACTGTCTAGTGTTGAGTACAGTTGTCTGATTCAAATCTTCTGTTACAAAGCAGATGACATCTAGCTAGATGTCATGAGAAGAGACTAACAATGACAATTCACTTATCCCTTAGAAAGAATCAATTCTCCCACAATGCATCTGTCAGAGAACTCTCACTCAGTAAAAGCAATTTTTCTAGCTGTCTGACACTGTAATTGCTCTTAAATTTTCAATGAACGTTTTACAAGAACTCCCCTGAACCATGATGAAAAACTTAACTTTTTCTAAAAATGAGAGGCTGACAGGATGAAAGAGGTCTTTCTCTTTAAAGCTTTGCTTGCTTCAGTAGGAATTCTTTCATATCATCAACAAGCTGTTGAATAGAGGATAGATTACTTTCCATTTATTTCATCAATCAGATTAAAGGCTCTCCTTCACAATGCCCTTTAAACAAGAGCTGTTTATGATGTCCTCCCAGGTTCTACTTTAATGTAGTATTAAATCACCCTGAGTAGAGAGGCAGGCAAAGCATATAAATATGATGAATATCTGACAATATTTAAGCATTGCATACATTCAGGTCATTTCCCTATTTCTTTGTCACTCTGCAAAAAAATTCAAATCCCTCCATCGTCCCAAGCAGGTTTTAATGATCATGTGTCATTTTGATCTGCCCATCATCAAAAAAAAAAAAAAAAAGGTTTTGATATATAAATATCAATAGATATATAGAGAGATACGTGATCTTTCTGCACCTGAAATCTTCTGACAGAGAGTATGCATGACACCAGTGCACAGAACTGCTCTTTCACACACTTATTTAATTAAGATTTAGTCTGAAAGGTGGATTCACTTGTAGATGCAGCTCTGTTCTATTTTTAGCACACATAAGTATTGCACAGAAAAAAAAGTGCTTCCCTCATTTTGTGCACACTGAAACTGTTTTATTAGTATGAGAAATATGTACAAGCTGCAGGCAATTGTTCAAGAATAATCAATAAGATTTTTGGTGTTATTATTGACTACACCATTAAAGGCACCATTCCTTATTATCTAGATAATTCCTCAATTAAATAACACTAAGCATATTAAAACATATCATTTTCCCCAGCTCACTATGGAATTTTGAAACACACTAATGAATTTTGAAATCTTTACATGTCATGATATATTTTAATTAAGTATTTAGACATTTAAAATGCCAGCTATTCATGTGAGAAAGGGGGGGTTCCAGTACAATCAATAAACATAAACCATTAAATAACTTGCATATAATCAACACGTAAATAGCAAGATCACAATGAGAATAAATTTATATGTTCATGAGAATTCTGGACTGCATTTTGGGTGGTGTTTTTTGTTTGAATATCAATCATATAACAATTCTGAAGCCATTGTTAATGTGCATATGCTATGTATGCATATTAAAATATGCATTAATTAAATAAATATGATTGATTTATTATATCGAGAATTTTGTTCTTTAACCATCTGAAATATTTCCTTGTGATGTGTCCAGTATACAGGGTGATAGTAACTATTTGTGTATATGTTAAAGTGTTAAATGTATGGTTATGTATTAGGAGGCTTTCTGATGGTGTAGTTTTTTATAAATTATGGGAGCAGACATGTGTACTGGAAAAGTCCCCACAAAAAAAAGTTTCCTTGATGGAAACTATGCATTTGTTAATTAAAGGGGATGATTGTCATTCCCTTTATAGGATGCTACAATAAAAACAAGAGTGTACACCTTATTCCCTTCTCCAAACCAACATTTTAATAATAATTGTAACAAAACCTGCCTTTAAGGTTTAGACTTCTTTCACAAACACAAGGTTTCTCAGTCTAATTGGCAGTGGTGCTTTCCTTTCAGCTTTAGTTCTTTACACACACAAACTCCTCCTGCATTTTTCCATTTAAACATTTTAATATTCCTCCTTTCTCTGTTGCTTACTCTCCCTGTGTGTTACATTACTGTTTTGTCTGCTTTTTCTCTTTTCACAGTAAAATTAGAAGAAATAGTACATCTTTTGTGGTCCCACTGAAGTCGATAAATAATCTGTTTTTGAATAAGGACTCTGAAATTCCTGGAGGAATTCTGTAAGTTGATTCACTGTTGCTCTGCAGAGCTACTTCCACAAGCTAGTGTAAAAATTAATCTGTTTATACTAGTGCCAAATGGATGAGTAAGTTGGTTTCTTTAAAAAAAATAATTCTACGGTCTTATTCATTAAAGGGTTTTGTATTCTGAATCATCCTAAATAGCCATAACACACTGACCTCATAGTAGATCAGTATTTACTTGGTGCAAGTGTTGAGAAAAATAAAGTGTTTTGAACTATCAAATGCACCTTGTGAATAAAAAAATCTAACTTTGACAAAATATCAGCTTGAAGTATTTCTTAGAATAAAGAAAATATTTCCTAGACTAAATGAAGTTTTAATTGCCACCAAACTAACAAGGTAAAATGAGGGATATCAGGTGGAATTTTGATTTGTCTAGTGTTTGCTTGTCTAACTTAAGAAAGTAGAAGTGATCAAGGAGAAACTTAATCACAATTTTATAGGAGTCCATGGTACAAGATAACAATCGAGATAGTTCTCTTTCAGTTTAAACTAGTAAAGGGGGAATTATTTATTTCCTAAGAAGGAATGTTTCTTGCATTTTGCAAGATAAAGAGAATACTCTCTTCCTAGATCTGTTGACTAAAATCCTAAAAGAAATATTAGGAAATATCTCTACCCTTAAAAAAACAAAAGAAGAAAAAGAAAATGTTAGTTCTTGCTTCTTATACAATTTACACAACTCTTAGGAAAATTAGATCTTAAATATACTTTACAAGAAAATATACAAGCTGCATTCTGATAAACGTGTGCTTTGATTTCTTAACATTTATTTTAGTGGGTTGAGATATCCTTAAAGACACTATACATTTTCTTGTGTTAAAGTTTAGAAGCAAGTCAATTTTTTTTCCTAAAAACAGAGTTATAGTCTTTATTACTTATTATCTTCTCTAATTCATTTGGTGAAAATAGGCAATACGGACAATAGTTTTCTGGATGTCAATGGTATTTCCAGCATGGACCACAGAAGGGGAAAATCGTGGACATAAATCACCTTTTCTGTCTGTAAGCCTATTCTCTTTCATGAAAGAAAAGCAAACCCAGTAATTCTACCAATGCAGGTCAACTTTCCAATGAGTTCTCTACAAGAAGTGCTGTGGTTCTGAAAACCTTTTCACTCTCTGCTTATTTTAGAAAAAGCAAGTGCATTTATTTTCACTGGGACACTCCCTGCTAATAAACCTGTTTCTGCTCTTCCTGAAACCAGCAGGGTGATTTCAATGAGAGCAAAGTTCAAGGCAGGGTCTATGGAGATATCCATCCTTAAAAACACAAAATTAATGCCCTCCGTTATCATCAGTAGGAAAATTCACACACTTTGGGTTAGACACATGTCGAACTAGGGCCTGAAAATTATACATTTCATATAAAGGAGATACTAAGTAATCTCACAGTATGAACATGCAAGTAGGAGGAGATGATGACTGTTATTACAGATATTCTTTCAAAATATTTCAAATCCAGACATTTTACAGATAAGAAAAGTATGATCAAATGAAATTTGTAATTGAGAAAATGTTATGCTGGATTCAGTGTAATTTTACTTCTAAGAGAAATACTCACAAGAAACTTGAACCACAAAAAAAAGTCTATTTAAAAATGTAGCAAGAAATACTCGCCTGCTTAAAGGACATGAAAGAGTGACAGGGAGTATGTGATGAAAATGCTGAAGGTATCTGTATGTTGATTTTGAAAGAGATGCCATTGCCATGTGACTTTCCACCCACCCTAAAATCTCAAAGAATAGAAATTAACACTAAGGGTAAACAGTGAAGATGCATCATGGAAGATTTAAGCCATGTAAAAATGGTGAGCTGTTAACCAAAGAAAGATTTTCTTAGGCTGGAGAAGTGCAGGAAATACCTGATCCTTCAAACATTTGTTTGAACTCCGAACTTCTGTGGATTCCCCCATCATTTGAGTTTTATAACTTTGTTATTAACACTTTGCTGAAACAGAAACAATGGCCAGACTCATCTTGCTGAGAATGAAAACTATAGCAAGCCATACAAGGTTATACTCCACCAGAGTTAATTGATTTTACATCTGGCCCATCAACTGGTTTTATGGAAGTTGAATAGTGCCTTTGTCTTCACCTTAATACCATGGTATACACAGAAAATTATTTCTTTAGATACCTCATTAAATCAATCAAAATAGAATGGAAACAGAAAGCTATTTGAGCTATTGGAACTGTGTAATAGCAAATTTTAATTTAGTATCTCTAAAGCACAAGCAAACTAGTGATTTAGAGACACTAACAACAAAAGCCTACTTAGGATGCAGAGACTAGGGAAAAAGTCAGAAAGAGAAAATATTTTTGAATAAAGAAAAAATACTTTTCAATCAATCACTAAGATTTGAGGATATAGAACCACTTATGTCATTTTCTAATTCAATTTCATGATTATATTTGTTTTCTCAATAATTCTGCAATGATGCACTGAGTTGCAGAAAAAAAATACTCTTCACATCATATACTTCACATCTCATTAGTTGAACTCATAAACAAATTTTCTCTGCATTTCCCAGCATTACATTTAGTCTCATTGCCAGTCAATAAAAATAACCATAACTAAGGAAAAAATACTAGCTGGGAACAAAAAAAATTTTGTGCATGTAGAAGCATGTACACCATCGTGCATGTAGAAGCTATTCCTAGCTCTTTAATGACACACACTGTCTTGGAAGATTTTTCCTTTATCAATATTCCTAAATTGGGCAAAACCAAACCCACTGTAATTATACAATTTATATTTAAAATTTCCTTATTATTTTTAAATTTAATATGGCCAGATGTAAGCTGGGATAGAGTTAATTTTCATCCTGGTAGCTGGTACATTCCTCTGCTTTGCATTCAGTGTGAGAATCACGCTGGTGACTCGGAGATGTTTGGGATGTTGCTCAGTAGTGCTCACCCTAAATCCAGGACATTCCAGTGTCCCGTGCTCGGCAGTGAGCAGGTGCCCAAGGGGCTGGGGGAGCACAGCCAGGAGAGCTGACCCAACCTGGCCAAAGGGATATTCCAGACACAGACTGACATGGCCAGGGTGTGAACTGGGGGGAGCTGGCTGAAAGGGGACGGGCTGGGCATTGGGCAGCAGCTGCTGAGCAACCACATCACTGTGCGTCACTCTCCTCTCGGGGGGTTTATCCCTCTCTCTCTCACTATTATTATTATTATTATTATTTTTCTATTGATAACTGTTTGATAACTGTTCTTATCTCACTCCATGGGTTTTATGTTTTTCCTTTTACCCTGTCCTTAGTGCGGCAGGTGGGTGGGTGAGCAGCGAGGGAGCAGCTACGTGGTACTTAGTTAATGGCTGGGGTTAAGTCACAAGATGAACCCAAAGTTTAAAAATGCTTGGGTTGGATTCCTTGAAAATGTATTGATTCTGATAATTAACTCCTTTTAGAATTTCAAAATACGTTTTTAAAACATTACTTCTGATGCATTTTCTGCACTTTCCATTACTGCACACTTTTCCTAGAATGTCAGTGGTAATTGTGAATCTCCAAAGGGTGCTAATGCTGGTCCTGAAACAAGGATTTCAAGCCTAGGGAATGAATTCATGGACCATTGAGGAAGTTAAGCTTGATGAGAATGGATACTTTTGAAAAGTTATATTACCTGCTAAGGTATCTATCCAAAGAGTAATGAAAGTTACACTAAAACTTTTCAAATATTATTTTGGTATGTTATGAATTGTCATTAAAATTCATGCAAAGCATGTCCAGGAAGAAATACCAAAAAAATGAAAAGTAAAAGTGAAAGGAAATATGCTGAAGATGAACATTTAGGATATAGACAGTAAGATTTAGGAATTAAAATTGTGCAGATAAATTGCTCTGTCAAATCCCTAGTTTTTTTCCAGGCTTTTAAAGAGCACAAGCATCTAAAATTCTTTTTTAGATCAGTTGTCTATTTTCTGATTGCCAATTTCACCAGGTTGAACAGCTGCAAAATTTAGAGCCAAAAAAAGTGTCTATTAGGAAACTGACACTTGGAATAGCCCTGGGAAAAGGTATTTGTGAGCAGGTCAACCAACTGCTTGTGTTGGCCTTCACTCAGTTCTTGCTGCTTCTTTTCTACCTCTTATGAATAGAGGACTGGCAGAAGCAAAAATTTAAATTATTTGCATACCAGTAAGTATACATCTAAACTTTTTCTTTAGTATTTTCTGTGAAAATGGAATAGGAAATTAACTTATACAACTTGATTGTTACCTACTATTCAGAAAAGCTTAGCCTCTAGCAGTTTAAAATAAAAAGGTTAAAACTTCTTTTAAATAGGAGTTAAATTTCCTATTTTAAGAAATTCCATGTCAATAGAAGTTTGGGTTTATCCATTTCAAGACATGTTGGTAAATATATGATAGATTTCCAACAAAAAGAGCTGTAATATTTTGAATGGAATGAAAATTAACAAAATGAAATAACAACAACAATAACAAAAACTGACATGATTTTTAAAAAGCATTTTTGATTTAAATTGTAATGAAATTTAATATATCGTAAACACCAGGTTCAACTAAGAAGCAAAACCTACTTCCCTTACCACTTCCTCTTCCTGCAACAAAGAAAAAAAAATTAAAAGGACAAGACTCCAACAGACAGCAGCAATCACAGGCACAACTTAAAAATATTTAATCCAAATTTTTCTGAATGAAAACAAATGCTCGTTTTAACATTAGAATGGAGAAAAAAGAAAATAAGCAGAGGAGCTTTCAGAGACACACGTTCTCATGTTCTTGAAAACTTGGCTTCGACTCTCAACTATGTTAGCAGATGCAGTTATGGGCAGAGGCCTTATCTTTATTTGAGTAGGTTTTCTTTTAATAGTAAGATCATTACAGCTATAACCAGTTTCATATTAAATATATTTTATCCATTCTTACTGAAATAGTTGTTTCCCAGTTGCTAAACTGAAGACAGGACTGAAAAGTTCATGAAATCAAGGTATTTAGTGTTGAAAATGATGTGGTAGAAAAATAGACCAGCAGGTAGGTGAAGTTCAGAGCCTGAAAAAACTGAAAAATTAAAAGGTATGATCAAGTTTAAACAAGTAGAAGACACAGTCTTATTCAACTTATCATTAAATATGTAAATAAAATAGTCTTAAATTTTATGTTTTAGAACAGAGGATAAAGAATATAATTAGTATAATCCAACTAATAAACCAAGAAGATACAATGGCTATTTTCAAGAGTTGAAATACACAGAAGTGTTTTCTCTGAGAAGACCAAGGCATATTTGATTTTCTGTAGTGACAATAAAAAAGTGTACTCTAAATGTGTTAAAAAAATATTCAAAGAGTATTTGAAAGACTGGATGAGTCGGAATAAGAGAGAAAAGATGAAGAGGTGTTTTCAGCTAGGGTCTTGAGTATTGGGGAGAATAAGAGAAAGATTACTGGCAAAGATGAAGAATTTGGGAGCATCAGGGCAGGCAGTTAAACAGAAGTGGACAAAATTGTCCAGTCTCATTTTGGTTTTAGATTCAGCATTAGCTCAAAGAGTTCAGAGTGATAGAATTCTGTTGTGTTTCATGCCTTGTGCTGTACAACACAAGGTCTCACAGATAGCGTAGAGAATTTCCTACTTTTGAAGGGACATGAGGCATTATCAGTTACCTTGAATGTTCTCATCTTTTCCCATCATACATTACGAGTGGTGGGTTTTAGTCTTTATGATAATGCTTAAATTTACTAATGGCTGGAAGGAAATGTTTTGTAACGTGGTGATCAGAGAGATGGATGTCTATTCTGTAGACTATGGTGACTAAAGACATTATAGTTTTTTCACTACTATAGGGGATGGAGGTTCCTACATGAAATAAACACATACTCAATATGAAACAGCAGTGGGAGGACTCATGAAGGCATAAATGAGCAACCTAAAAGGAAGAGAAAAGGTAGATACAGTCATATAATTCAGTGATGCATCAGCCATCACCACATATTGCTAGGAGTGCTGAAGATGTGGCAGACCCTGAAAAAACATCTGTGTGAGAAAGAGTTTCTGGAAAAGAAAATGTAGATGATTTTCATGAAGAGAAATGTATAAAGGGATTTAAACTGGCATTTGCATAAAGGGAATTAAACTGGCATTCTTATGGAAGGATGTCTTGGTATGAAGAATAACCACGGAGAAATTAAGAAGGAAGATGAAATGTGTCGCCTAAGTGTGAGACCTCCTAATTAAGCATTTTGGTTTAAATGTGGATTACTAAAAGATTAAAAGTTACAAACATCATTAGACTAAGAATCACAAGTAAGGGCCATAAATCAAACACTGGTCAAAAGGAGAGATGGAGTTGATAATGGTTTGTTTATCATTACTGCTGTGTCTGAATGCTCTCACCCATTGAAAGAAATGCACCAAACAAACATTGCAAGTGTCAGAACTGTAACAAAGGCATCAAACTCAGATAATGCAAATCAGAAAGAAGCAGATAACAAAGTGAAGAGAGTATTTGACATAGGTGTTCAAATGATACATCGTTGATAACAAAACTGACAACTTAAAGTGAAAAGAAAGCTAGTGGAGATACCTCAGTATTTCAGAAGAATGGTTTTTTTAGCACAGTGTCATTGGTTCAGTTCATATTATGTTTCAAGCAAGGAAATTTTGGAAACTCTTTTTTTACTATTTGTAAACAAATGTGCCATGTCTTGTAGTGCTCCAAGATAAAATGGATTTTACACATAAAGAAAAATATATTTGCTTTCTTCAGAAACACAATTTAAGTTAGTGTAAGGCTGTAAGTTGCTTTACATTAGCAATCTACTTGTTTTAAAGCAGCAGATTTCAAGTGGCTGTGGAGACACTGAGAATCTATTGCTTCTCTTTTCCAGCAGTTAGGGACATAACAATTTCAGTGGTTTGTGTCAAACCTTTCCCATACAGAAGAGAGAGTAAAACTATAATATGATTGAATATTTCATACTACTGTCTCACTAACAAAATGCCTAGCTAGTACCTTCCAATAGCAAGTTTTATACCTTATTATAAAGTGATGGCATTCCCAAGCAGCCTGCAACTACAATCATCTAGTGACCACGTGACCATAGCCAGAGCTTGTCTTTGAGCTTATTGTTCAACATTGACCATCCCAGAATTCTG
Organism: Phylloscopus whistleri; assembly: GCA_017589585.1. Classification (NCBI taxonomy): domain Eukaryota; kingdom Metazoa; phylum Chordata; class Aves; order Passeriformes; family Phylloscopidae; genus Phylloscopus; species Phylloscopus whistleri. The sequence goes on from JADMLD010001394.1 coordinate 2,372,202, forward strand.
AAGTATTATTAACTCCCAGATGAAAGTAAATGCTAGATATTTGGGTTAAAAAGATGTGGAAATACTGTCCAGTTTTTTATTTTAATGATCACTGAATGACAATGTTGGAATTTTTGAAGTGTTGGAGTCCAGGGCATGTGGAAAACTCCTCGTGCTGTCGTAGGTTGTTGGACCCCAGGAAAGCACTGCCTTTGATCTTAGTCCATGGAAAAAACTTCCAACACTCAGAGACAAGTTGAAAGCAACAAAGGTGGGAAAGAAATAGTAGTTTAGTTTGTCACAGGGTGAAAATTTGTAGTTTTGGATTTTCAGTATGGAGACAGATTAGAGCAAGACGGAGAATTTTGGGTGGTGACTCATCTTCTGCTCCATTTTCTGCTGTGACAGTAGCACAGGGACATTGGTAGAACGGGTTTGACACAGAGGTTGCGTGTTTAGAACAGGTAGTGATTATTGGCACAGAATGGTAAATATAGCACGTTTTAGGAGTTAATTGGGCTAGAAGTCCTTAAGAACCTTGGGATCTGCTGTCCGTGGGGTTTTTTCACTGTGTTCCTGGCATGTTAAGCCAGGTTTCAGCAGCGCACAGAACTTGAGATAAGAAATAGAATAAACATCTCTGAAGACCAAAGCTGCGAGTCTCATTTATCTTTTTAACCCTGGACTTTTGGAGGAAAAAGATCACCCCTCCAACCGGGGACTCTGGAAAGGGAGTTTCCTGCATGAAGGAGCTGTAAAGTATTTTGGATCTTCAACCCATTGCACGAATATTCTATATAATCATTTCTCTTTCTAGTTTAAAGTGGATGATAGTGACAAAAAAGTGAGATTGGCCAATAGAGTAGGAAAAAAGCTCCTAAAATTCAGAATTATTTTAAAAAAAAGTTGTATTTAGAATTCAGAGGAGAGATTTCTCAGTGTTTTCGTATGAACTATTATTTTATTATGTTGCTATATGAATGCCAGTCTGTGTTTGTAATTTACTATTTAGAAACAAATTAAATTCTACCTTTGGGACTTTGAGTCTCTTCAAATGAACTGATTCCATAGGACACCAAATGTACCTTTAAGGATTCAGGGACGGGATTTTGTAAAGCCAGCAGAAGGTACTCAAATGATAGAAAAAGGACAAGCAGAGGTGAATGTGAGAAGAATAATCATTTACAATGTTGAAACAAAGATCTGAAAATCATAAGAGAAAAACAGCATTATATCATGAGGTAATGCTTTTTTTTTTTTTTCAAAATGTACAAGAATTTAGAAAACATGATATCCTGAGAACTGCTGATGCCCCTCCTCAAAGACAGGCAAATTTATTTTATTTTTATTTGCAAATGTATGTGTACTTCCCCCTCCCCTCCCTTTTTTTTCCCCTCTTTTTTTCTTGAAAGTTCATTTTTGTAGATCACTTGAATGGCTACCTGAGGAAATTGTTGCTGTCTCCTCCATGATCACCCACACTGTGTGTTATGTAGTTACCGTTTTGTGTCACAAAAAAACCCCAAACTAAAAATTGACTATTGAAAAAAGATACAGACTCTCTTCGATTCCCTGCCCATAGGTTTTCTTCCTTTATACTGGCTTTAGCTACCAGGAAACTAAGAAAAAATTTCTTCTTTTTTTTTTTTTTTTTTTTTTTTTTTTTTTTTTTTTTTTTAAAAAAAAAAGAAAAAAAAAGAAAAAAAAGAAAAAAAAAAAGAAAAAAAAAGGTATTGGATCAGGCAGCTGAATTAGCTCACCCGGTACCCACAGAAGCAGCAGATGTCACAAAAACAAAACAGCAAGAATATGTAGACAAGAACAGGAGGAAAGAGACTGTCCCACTGTGAAAGCATTTTCCCAGGTTAAAGTAAAAAATATATCTTGCAGGAAAAAACTGGTTTAGGATAAAACCTATTAAAGGCAAAAAAGGTGGAAAAAATCATATAGAATAAGATCTATAAGCAGGTAGTTCGACACTAATTTAGGCTAAAACTCAGAGAAATCTTTTGGTATAGCTAGCATTTTGCTGATCTTAGTGGTACGTTTAGGTATTTCTAGGTAGAAACAAAGCAAAGAAAATTTATGCTAAAACAACTTCTTCATATACCTGTGGGTAGATTCATATATTTTCATTTAGTATAATACAATTACCAGTCTCATTTATTACCTACCAAGATGTGATACCACAAGGTGAGGTCAAAGTATCATCAAGGGTATCTTCATCACTTCAATATCATTGCCTTAAAAAGCACTGACCAGGAGAAGTAGATGACCTCATTTCAAAATTATTACAGTACAGAGAACTCAGTTTCAACATTATAATTCATTTTCCTACAGAATATTTCAAATTTATGATCAGTTTCCTGACATATAATAGCTAATCGTTAAGGATAGCCACTTTAACATAATATGAATACGCATTTCTCCATAGGTAATACAACAGCTCCTGCATTAGCATTATTGACTAAGGTGCATTTAACTTCTTCACTAATTCTTAATGGAAGGTTAATGCATAAGTCAGAAGATTAAATGGCTTTTACTTAAAACAAGTATATTGATTAAAATAACTTAGTGTGGTTTTTAAAGATGATTATATAAAAGTAGTCACACTTTTTAATATTTTATTAAATATTATGAGCAAAATGTGGGCTTCACTGACCAAAATTACTGGAAGTTATTGTACTAATTGTGCCTTGAGGTAATTATTGCTCATAGTTAACAAATGAATATTTTATACTGAAAGGTAACAAATCATTCCTGTTAAATTCAGCACTCAAAGTTAGCTTCATTCCATCAGTCTGGGAATTGCCCTGCTACTGTGAGCACACTCCTTCATATGCCACCTCCTCCTTCTTATGCATAGCACTACTGAACAACAGGGTAACCTTCCAAGTACAGATTACCTGTTCATTCCAATAAATTGTGCCTCTATTTTCTTTTCATGGGCTAATTTTGCTATTCAAATGCATGTGTTAAATTTTATACACTTGCCATCTCAAATTCCAACATGTAGCCATGAAGCTGGGGCTAGGCAAACAGTCTTGTGGAAGGTTTAGTTTTAAATTTGAGATTCTGCATGTGTGTAACACTAAGGAGCTGATCTCACAGTTGTATGAAATAAGATGCTTGGGGCCATTTTTCCATTCACTCACTTTAGTTCCATCTCAGTTAAGTGCTTATGTTGACAATTTTTTGTGTTATGTTCTGCAGGGCTTCTCCTAAGCACTCTTGCTGTATGTTCTCCTCAGCCTTTTCACTGCTGTGGAATTGTTTCCACCAAAGGAAAGGAGTCGTTTGGGACAAAATATTAAAACGTTTCTGCAAGCCCTGTGTATTAGTAGCAGTGTCTTAAGTTATCCAGTGTCATTCGTGACTACTGTATGCTGCTGAGGTACAATTTGTAGGCCAAAGTAGGTGAGCCTGTAAAGCATGTTTTGGTTATGCCAGTTTTTTGACTCAGACCAGTTCTAATCTTAGGTGGTAAGGACAGACAGTTTGTGTTTGACTGGTACTGTCCTGATTCTCCTTATTTCCTGAAAGGCACTGCACCGGCATGACATCTCTCTTTACATCTTTCAGAAACACAGCTTATCTGCCATGGTTTTTGCTTGAACTAGATTTTCAAAGGGGCCTTAGGTAACAGTAGTAAGGGCACATGGTGTAAAAAGGGCACTAGTAATTGTGTTCCTCAAACATCTGTTTGCTCACTGAGAAGAGAAGGAAGATTGGCTCTGGTAGAAAACATTTTTTATTTCTCTTCCTTTTAAAAATTTACTCATGCTTCTTTAAGTGCAGTACATGCTTACTAAAACTCAAGTGGAATAAGTAATTTGTATAGCTAAGATGATAGCTTTTCATGTTAGAGAGGAATGACCACAGAGAGATAAGATAGCCCAAAAATTTTTGAGTGACCTGAAACTAAGTGAGAGGCTACTCACTGCACCTCCCCAGGCAGGTATCAAATGCAACTATACAGTGTGTTCAAGAAAAGGAAATATTTCTGATGAAATATAGTTGAGCAACAGACAGCTGCAGGTTTCATAACTGTACATGGATTTGATAACTGATTGGATATAGGCAAAGAAGTAAAATTCACTATGGGATATTAAATTTAAAATTCTGCTTCTAGATTAGAAAATTCCAAGCAGAAGAAGAATTCTGGAGAAATACCCTTTTATTTCATAAAGTCAGTCCAAAATTCCTATGAGTGAGCAGCTTTAAACAGAAGACTGAAGGGAGATAGTTAGGAACAACCAGCATCATATCTTTGCCTAATTTCCAGAGAAATATCTGGAAAAAAAATAGTTTCAAAGTTGATTTTGTCCTTTCCAGTTTTGTTTCAGACACAAATGTACTTTTCTCTCTGTCCATTTTATCTAGAGAAAAAACCCAGTTTGGTAATACAAAACCACCTTCACACTTCTTTTAGTCTTGCATTATTTCAGAGCTTGGCTGGACATCCAGGTGGAATATTGTGAAAGTTATTCCCAATTTCTCTTATAAAGTCCCTGTGGGCTTGAGCAGTAGTATCTGTTCTACAGCAAGACGTTCTGTGTTTAATTGTTGTTACATTCTTAATCCATTAAAACTTGAGCCAGCAAAAGATGATGTTACCATACATGAAAAAGTCTAAAGAATGTTGCTACAAAAAGGGCTGAAAGTACAAATAATGTCTGATCGAGTGATGGTGAACTGATTCAGTTTAAATTAAATTATAGTAGGTTTGCAATGAGAACTGGGGTTTCAAAAGGGCAAACCTTAATAAATTAAGGGAATTCATTACCAAAGTTGCTGACTACACTGACCTCTGAGATCTGAATGTGGAAGGGGTAAACATTTTAAAGAAATCTATCAAATCAGTGGTACTGCCATGAGATTACAGGATAGGAAATGTCAAGAGTTGGTATAAAGGAGCAGAGGTGAAAGAGAATGGTAAGAAGAGATTAGTCTGATCTCAGTAGTATGCTAGGCTTTAGCTTTTAAAGAGCTGAATAAAATAATTGAGATAGAATAGAAAATGCAGCATAAGTTTGATTAAGGCAGGACTAAACCAATATCCTTTTCTGACAACGTTTTTTTTTTTCTGCAGAAGGAAATGCAAACTCGATTTACTAAAGTATTTGATATGGGGCCACATAGGAAATTACTACTTCATCTACAAAGTGCAGGGATTAAGAAAACCATTGTAAAGTGGACGAAGAACTGTAAAGGACAAAAAAGATTGCTGACAAGGAACTATTGGGTTCTATGAAGGCTATTTGGGGAACTCAAGTATCCTGGGACTGATCTATCTATTCCTGTTAATGACATTTAAAAAGCAAAAAAAAAATCTAGAAAGGTGCTCAAGGTAAAACTCACAAACAAGCAAAACTGAGTTATCAAAGAAAAAGCCATTTGTAGCAATCAACTGATCATAACTCACTGATCTTGGGGGACTAAAATATTGGAAAAGGTAAATCAATTGGTTTTGGGATGAGTAACAAGATCTGCACAAAAAGGTAGCATCAGCCGAAACAGAGTGTTGAAAACCTGGAGATTTTGATCTTTCTTAGACTATAAGAATGATTGGAAGGAGTTAGACTGCTACCCAAAGAAACTAAACATTAAATATTTTTACTTCTTTGCACCAAGTAACAATTTACTATTCAGAGGAAAGGAGAGTTTCTTTCAAACAGATTAAATAATAATTTCTTCTAACAGGCCAAATGAAAGTTTAAGAAAATATGTGAAACCTTCATTAAAAAGTTTAAATTATAAAAAGAAAAATCAAAGCCATTTATAATAGGTTTTTAAAAAACTGTGAAGAAGACATATCTGAGAGGCAAGTGGACTCAGTGACCCAGAAAGCCATTCCAGTCCTGTGTTGACACACTAGGAGGAACACAAGCAGTCTAGGAGAGTAAAATGTCTATATTAACACACATAAAAACTAAAATAACTTTTATTATATGATCCTTTAGGTCAAAAACCCTTCAACAATGTCCTAGTTTCTATTGTTTTGGTTTTTTTAAAAATTAAACCAGCACTGACTAGGTTCATAAAATAAGTATTAACCAAACATTTTAAAGAAAGATTAAGGTTCTGGTTGGTTTTTTTTTTTCTTTCTTTAAATAAGAATATGAATATGCTTTTTAGCAGTTTCATTGTTAAAGGACAAAAGGGTAAAGCAATGTGAATCAGTAGCAGCAACCTGTTTGAAAACTCTGTTGCAACCCCTGGGATTAAAAACAAATTGAATTTCTCAGGTCCAGTACAGGGTGCCTGTCACGAGTAGGAGGGAACAAACCAAGAGCAGAATTTGGTGCTCCAGTGAATGGAACACCTTCCTCCAATCTGCTCCAAACATAACTTTCTTCTAAGCTAAAGCAAATGTGAAAAAGAAATTGAGAGAGTTTTGGTTGGTTGTGTGGGTTTTTTTGTTTGTTTGTTTGTTTGTTTGTTTGTTTGTTTGTTTGTTTTTGTGGGTTTTTTGTTTGTTTGGGTTTTTTGTTTTGGTTGGTTTGGTTTGGTTTGGTTTGGTTTGGTTTTGGTTTTGGTTTTGTTTTTTGGTGGTGTTTTGTTTTGTTTTTTCTTTGTTTTGTCAATGTCACTGCTTCCCCATGACAAAGGAAAGTGGGCCTGAAGTGGGCCTGAGACTGATTGGCACAGGCTGCCTGAGAAAAAACTGTGGCTGCTCTTGTGTTGGTGCACCCCAGGGCAGGCAGACACTGCTGGTGCTGCAAAGCCAGGCTGCACACTGCCTCTTCCCACTTGTGTGTGACCAGGCAGTGTCTGTGAGAGCAGGGAAATCACTGCCAGGCTGACTGAGCTGCCCTGCATCCCTCTGGGGCTACTCGAGAATGACCTGAGCTGCTGAACTGTCTTTGACTGTAGCTGCAACTGTTATAAACAATAATTACTAATATTTTTGTAATGACATTATCATTTGAAATACTCCTAAAGTGTTCAATCCTTTAGTTTCCTTTAGATTTTAACTAAATATGAGATTTTACAAATCTGTAGAAGTGCTTTTTTTTTTTTATTCAGCAATTCAGACTTGAATGTGACTAATGTTAATTTACAGATAAGCAAACCACTTCACTTAAAATAAATCTTGTGAGAATTGAGTCTTTCATAAGGTCAGCTGCTGTAATTTCAGAATGTTCAATGATTTTACTCTCCAACTTTTAGAGGTGCAAAACATATGCTTTAGAATAAAGCCCTCAACCCACCTGAAAGCAGATTTTTAGTACTGCTATATGGATATAGGAAGCACTCATTGCTTTGTGCTGCAGTCTTCAAAGAGTTTGCCCCAACTTTAAAGGACTTAGAGAAAAGTGTGTTGACCAGAGCCTTAGCTGCTATCTGGGTAAATTATTATAATAATTTCTACACCTAAGAATCAGTCTCAAACTATTACAATAAATGCATTTAAAATTATATTATTTAAATTTTTATACCAAATAAATTTTATAAATTTAAAAGGACGAATGTTATGAGTTTAATTTAGTTTTATGAAATTTAACGTGTTTGAAGCCAGTAGAAAGGGTTCTAAGGAACCTTTTCCAGCATCAAAAGCTCCGCAGCACTTTTAAAGTTAAATTTGAAAGAGAACTTAACTTTTTGTGCTGAAATGTCTATTTTTCAAGATCCCACTATCTCTTAAAGGAAAAAAAAACATGCAGTGAAACTCAAATTCTTCCTTATTTCATTGCAGGCAGATAATGACTTCCTTTGCCTTTAAACAGGTAATGATTGAGGTCTCAGTATTTACATCTGGAAGCAAATCTAGGGAGAAGACAATACTGCTCTTAAGTAAAGGACCACTCTGTTTGCTATGCCTTCATGAAAGTCCAGCAAGAAGATTTCCAAGGTCATATGGCTTTGAAAATCTGACAGCATTGCAGTTTACTGGACAAAGTAAATTCAGCTTTCTCTTCATTTTTATGCAGAGTGAACCATCATTAACCTAAGAATCCATATACCTCCTTGAGGAGAGAGGCAGTTGTCCTAAAGTGAGTACAGAGCAGAGAGGCTATGTACATGGAAGCACTGCATGTGGTGTCCAGTGAGAGGAACACAGACAAAGGTCCCACATCTCTATGCCTGGCCATGAAAATGAAAACAAAAATATCATATGCCAATATAGTTGCTATTAAGTTCATGAGAAGAGAATACCAGTTAATCTTGTAATTTCAATTAGAAAATTAGTAATTGTAATTAGAAAATACCCACCATAGGCAATCACTAAAACACATTCCTCTTCCTAGCTCAGGTACCTAAATTAGGGGCGGAGGCATGCAAATTCATTTCCCTGGTATAGTTAATATCTGACCTCTGGCACCATGATAATATATTTACGGTATTATATTTATTTACTCACACAGTGCTGATCCACAATGAATTCCTCAGCCTAGTTAGAAGGGTAGAAGAGAGCAACTGAAGCCCTTCATCTCTTCCTGAGGCAGTTGCAATGCAGCAGAAAAAGAGTTATGAAACAAAAGTGACAAAAAGAGCAAGAAGAAAAAAAAAAAAAAGGAAAAGTTGAACAGTAAGCACACTTTTCCAAAAGGAGAGATTTAAATTCTGGTAGAAGCATTTCATTACCTGGAAGACTAAAAGCTGGAGAGTGGAGAGTGAGAAAAATCCAATGCTGCATTTGCATGTTTGGTGCTGTATTCAGCCCTAAACTGCTGTCTGCAAAGGCTCTGTTTTGTTATGGCAAGCCATAGGACTGCTGGGGTGGCAGGAATAAGGCTGAGAAACTTCCTGTAAAGATGGGAGTTAACCCTGAAATAAACACCCTCTTGAGCCTTTCTGTTATACTAACAGAAACAAACACATCTTAAATATAAATTGTTTTAACTCCACTCTGGGCATATTGACCGGGTCAGATTAATCAGGACATACCACTTTCTATTTTTAGTTCTAGTTAATTTAAACAAGAAATAGATGTGCAAACTGTGATCATTCTGTGCATGCCTGAAGCAGAATGGAAAGCGTTGCAAGAAACACTGAAAGGGGTTGTAATATTTATCAGGTACATTTTTAACTAGTTTCTGAGGGGTATGGATGAACTGCAATTTTTTTCCAATACTAGAATGAAGAAAGGAGAGAACTTTCCCTGGTTCTGGTTTTAGACACATTTTTAATTCCAAGAGTGAGAGATTCACCTTGTTTGGATGTCAGCTATACACCAAAGCCCCTCTATCACTCCCCTCCTCAGCTGGACAGAGGAAAGATGTTGTTATGAAAGGCTCATGGGTTGAGATAAGGACATGGAGAGATCCTTCACCAATTAAAGTCAAGGGGGAAACAGACATGATTTGGGGAAATTAACTAAATGTATTGCAAACCAAGTTAGAGTAGAATAGAGAAAAACAAAACCTAAATATTAAAACCCCTTCCTCCCACCCCTCCTTTCCTCCTGGACTCAACTTTGTTCATTATTTTCTCCCTCAGAGTGTGCAGGGGACAGGGAATGGGAATTTTGATCATAATCATTGTCTCTGCTGCTCCTTCCTTCTCAGGGAAGGGCTCCTTCTCCTGCTCCAGAATGAAGTCCCTAGCACAGGAGGCAGTCATCCATGAACTTCTCAAATGTGAGTCCTTGCCATGGGCTACAGCTCTTCATGGGTTGGTCACAGGGTCACAGATCTCTCCAGCAAACCTGTTCCAGTGTGGACTCCTCTCTCCAGGGATCCACAGGGTGCACAGGCCTGCGCCAGTGTGAGCTGTCCACAGTGTCACATGTCCTTCAAGAATGCCCACCTCTCTACCATGGGCCTTCTCTGTGAGCTGCAGGTGGATCTCTGCTCCACCATGACTGCAGGGACGCAGCTGCCTCACCGTCATCTCACAGGGGAAGCTCAGCTCCAGCAGCTGGAACACCTCATGTCCCTCCTTCACTGACTGTGAATATGTGTCCCACGTATTCTCACTCCTACATCCTGGCTGCACTTGTACAGCAGGCTTCTTTTCCTCCTCCCTGAGGAACTGCCACCAGTGTGCTCAGCCTTGGGCAAGTCCTTCTCAGAACTGGCTGGCACTTGCCCTGCCCAACATGGAGACAACTCCTGCCATCTCCTCCCAGAAGCCCTCTCTGGGCCTCCTTGCTACCAAGCTCTTGCTTGCAAATGCCATACACCTAGATATGTAAATCCACTAATTCCATCTATATTTAAAGGAAGATGTTTTTGTAAGAGTGTACACCTGTTACAGCTAGATTTCTGCTGGAAAGAATATGAAGCTGTTAAGAAAACTAGAAAAAAAATAAAAATACAATGCTTAATTGGTGAAATGTTGCTTACCTAGACCCCCAGTAAATATCTGAGTAAAACTAAAAATAGTTTTTATCTGTTTCAGAATAAGTGGTACTAAGATATAAAGACATCAGTAAAATAAGTAGTGAAAGACTTAAAATGCAAGAAAACTGAATTCAGTTTGTAATTTTGAAAATTTCAGGAAAAATAAAGATCCTCAAATTTTAAACAGTTAAATTTTGCTGAAAAACCTTTTACTGATGATATAAACACAATCATAATGATTATGTTGGTGATCATCTTTGGCCTAATGACCAAGAGAAATTTTAAATTTCACCTTCCCCTCAGGTAAGCCCTGTTGCACTGAGATGGTGAGTCCTATGTACTCAGTACAGAGCACAAAGGGAGCCTGATCATGCTTGAATGAGAGTGTTACATTGACTTGAATAGGAGCAAGATTGCTCCATCAGTCTAGATTTTCTTTCTTCTCCTTCTTCTTTTGTTTCAGATTGGTAACTCTGGCTTGAGCTGTCAGTCAAAAACCTTACTAGATGAGATTCAATGGCACATTCATATTTCCAATGACATTATGGATTTTTATTATACATATATTTACGTTTCACTTGCAGTTTAACAGCAATAGACCTTTAGAACATGAGTGCTGAATAAAACTGATTGCTTCCTCGTATTATGAGCCAAACTTCGGCTTACGTTTTTTACATAGAGAATTAATGTTTCCTAAACGTACATAAATTCAGATTTTGCCCTTACTATATTCTGTAAAAGACTTACAAAGATTTTGATTATATATGGCAAATTCGGGAAAAATTACCTATAGTTTTGGCTTGCTACATTAATTGTTCTTGATTTTGATAATTACCTCTAATCATCTACCTGTACCTGGAAGGTACATTACTTTTAGGTGCTTTTCATAATTTTTTCAGGCAAGAAAAATAAGAGCTTACTTTTGGCAAAAGCTTAACTCTGAGGGCTTTAATTGAACAGTCTCAGTGAGGTATCTTTATTTTGAACTCCATTTGGCTTAATCCTGACTTAAAAAGCATGTTGCTGATCTTAGACTGCATAGAATTATGTAAAAACCTTCAAGGTGGGATGGATTCATTGCATTGCTTAAATACTACATCTTGAAAATTTCATTGCACTTTAAAAATATTTTTTGTCAGTCTAATATTTTTCTTTTATCTGAACTGTGCCCCTAGTGAGGTGAACTAATTTCTGTATAACCAGTAACAACTAAACACAGTTAGCATCTTTTCTGTACTAGCAGGTTTTCTATTAAATCAGATGTCATTAAGTCTGGCTGAGTCAAGATATAGGTCTCCATTTATTTCCCTCTAAAGGTTTTGCACAGGAGGCAATGTACCAGCTTTCAGTCTAACTGGTAAATACTTTTGTTTAAGACTTTCCAGGCAATAAAACATATCATAAGTTAAGTACTAAATAATTATTTAAATTACTGATTCTTGTAATATTCCAGTACTCTGCAAATCCAGCCATATCAGGCTATGTGGTGACCTTCTGGGTTATCAGACTAAACACAGGTCTGAGGATGTGCTTTTCTGCAGCTTTAGTGTCCCAAGTATTATGCCTAACAGTTAATTAGTCTATTAAGTCTAAGAGGTTTTTTGACTTTAAATCTATGATTGGGAACTGTTTTCACCACGAATTATCTTTGGTTTACTGAAGTAATATAGAAGATTAAAATATAGAATATAGAAGTATAGAAGTAATACAGAATATATATAAAATGGTATTTCACCTGATATTTCTTGCACAACATACAGGGTATTTATTGTGGTTTTTGAAATATAGATGGGATGCACTTGGTATTCCAGTCTTGGCTTTTAAATGCGGTGGTCTCCTAAGCTGTTCTCTTAAGCAGTATCAATGTGTCCAAGACCTTACAGGAAATGTAATTTTAGCCTTGCATTCATTGACATCTCTCACCTTTTTTTTTGTTCACTTTAGTCTTCTGATTCATCTGTGCTCTCGTTTTCAAATTCTCACTGTGGCATTTTCTGTGATCACTGACTCTTTCCCACCATCCTTCTCCTTTTGTACTCGTTTTTGTTCTCATTCAGTCTTTCAGAACTGTCATATTATACTCTAAATTACAATTTATAATTATGATATTTTAAAAGCTTCTAACTATACTTCCTTCTCGTCTTTTTTCCCCTTTTATATTCTCCAGCTTTTAAAATTACTTTTAAATATATTTAGGGTTTTTTTTAAAATTTTTTGAATGTTAACTCAAATAGTTATTTTCTTTCAAGTATCTTACTTTGTTCTCACTCAAGATAATCAGGAATTTACATATTTCTTTTTGTATCTAAGTAAGACATTTATTTATTTTATTCATATATTGTTTTCATTATTTTGGGAAGTAATTTGAATGAAGTAAACCATATGTACCTAAAATTCGTTATGATAGTGAGTATAAAAGTGTGTCTTAGGTGATTTCATTCTTTGCACTGTTAAGCTTTGCAAAAGGTGGTGTACATTATTACATGTTTCATACAAATTTCATGTTTTGATATGATCCTTTGAATATTCTCTTTTCTCTCTTATCTGACAGGAACTATGTGCTGTTTCTGGGTCTTCAAATCTGTAGTCTTTTCTGAAATTCAGAAAGGAGGATGAAGAAATTTGAATATAATTCCAGTCTCCCTAAAAATCAAATTAAAATAATTAAAATTTTATTGTGAGAAACAGGAAATGGGAAGATCTAGGTTCTGTAGAAAGCTGGGAAAGTCACTACATCAGGCCAGCACTTCTTGGAATAATATATTCATTTATTTAGATTATAGCATTGTACACATTCTCCCATTTTCTCCCATTTCCCATGCGGTTGTGCACCAAGGAGATTTTTAGCTATTGATAGTATTGTTATCACTATTTTTTTTCTAGATATTAATTCATCGAGTATAACACTTCCTAAAGATCCTCCTTCAAATTTTTGTGGAAATAGCTCTCATGTGTTTCTGTTACTCTATTCTCATTCATATGCTTTAAGAGAACACTGAAGTTCTGTGGGATGATGGAGGAAGGAGCAACCTACCAGATGACTGAGTGTGACATGTACTGCATCCCCACAAATATTCACACTGTGAAGGCGTGATAGTTCTGTAACTGACTTGTGTTATACTACCCAGGTACACCCATATCAATAAATAAAGCAGATCCACTCCTCAGCCTCAGTCTGAATGGAACGGCAGAGATCACATCCATATGTGGAAAACAGTAATTCCCTTTAATTTGTTCATTTAATAGATGTTCATGTATGTTTGTAATAGATGTTACAAAACACTGAAAAGTAGGGAGACTAAGAGAACAATGTAACTGAGTTGTATGGGAGTAGGATGCCCAAAGACTTTTCCCAGTAAGGACTAGTGATAAGAAGATTCCGGAAATAAACATATGAAGAGAAGCAGAGATTGAAAACATCCTCCACTGAGATTGCCTCCTCCCTTTTGCTCTGACAGTTTTTAATGTATGTATAAACTGGCTATGTGGTTTGCAATTTCCACCCCACAGGTTGGGACTTCAGAGTGTATATTGTTAAGAAAGCAAAACTTGGTATTAGAGCTATTTGGGAATACCAACTTTTCCCTAAAACATGTTTCTCTCATTGGATTGAGAAGAAGTTGGCAAGAAAGACACACAAGACTGTTCTGGCTCTATACAATTACTAGATAATTCTGGCTGTGCCACAATTTACTGGGAGGATCTTAGATACAACCTGTTAGTTGTATCCATTCCCATACGTTCCACAGCTCATTCAGTATAAATCTCAATATTTGTAGACAGTAACTTTATCTAACTATAATTCCAAGCAAATATTATGAAAATAAATTTATAATTTCTTAGCTGTTCCTGCATGTTTTATCCTTAAAAGGAGAGCCAAGATTTATTAATCCCAACAATTTTGGTTAACACCCCTCTGGAAGATAATTTGGACTGGCAAATGAGTGCCTGCCCCCACATGAGTCACCAAAAGCAAAGACTGTTTGCTGCCTCTTTTAGAGTGCACAGAGCTGTCTACCTGGATTTTCTCCCAGGAGAACATATTTGAACATATTTGCCATATGATCTTCAAATGTTTTATGGGTGGCTGGGTGGGCACAGAGGGGAGAGCCTTGCTCTTACTGCCAGAAGTAGCACACTCCTCAAAAATTCCTGCTCTGCATCACTCATGTCTTCTTCTTTGTCCTCAGGGGCCTGTAGTGATTTGACCTTGGCTGGATGCCAGGTGCTCACCAAACCACTCTATCACTCCCTTTCCCAGTGGGACAGAGGGGAGAGATTGGAAGATGGAAAACAACTCGTAGGTTGAGATAAGGTAGTTTATTAAGAAAAAAAAGAACAAAAAAGGGGAAAAAAAAAAAGAAAGAAAGAAAAAAAAAGAGTAATAAGAGAAGGGAAAAGTTAATTTGTACTTCCCATCAGTGAGTGATATTCAGACACCTCCTGGGAAGCAGGGCCTCAGCATGCAGAGTGGATGCTCTGGTAGGCAAACATTGATGGATAACAAATGTCCCCCTCGTTCCTCCTCTCTCCCTTAGCTTTTGCATCTGAGCTGATGTCACACAGCATGGAATATCCCTTTGGTCAGCTGGCCTGGTTGTGTCCCTTCCCAGGCTTCTGCCCTCTCCCAGCTCCTTGATGTAGTCAAGAGAGGAAGTCAGAGGGATAGCACTGCTCAGCAGTAGCCAAAACACTGGTGTCTTATCAGCACCCTTCCAGCTACCAATGCAAAGCACAGCACTGTGAGGGCTACTATGGAAAAATGAGCTCTGTCTCAGTCAGACCCAATATAGGGCATTTCAATGGTGAAACCAGGCTAAGAGAAAACTCAGAGAGCCAGGAATTTTAAGTGAAATATGAAGACTGAGAAATGCTGAACAGGAGAGATTATAAAAGCAAATGAGATTACAGGGAAGAGGCAGTATTAAAATACAGAAGAAAAACTGGAGGAGAGATTGCTTGGAGCAGGTAAAACAGAAGGTACAATGCAGAAGAAAATTGACAGAGAGAAAAGAAAAATCTGTGCCCACTACAGATTGCTCTTTCAGATCTTGAAATCAACATTCTTCACTCTAATCTGTATTCAGCTTCCAAGAAATAGAAATCTCTCTGAGAAAATAATTCTTTGGTCCTTAGCTTAGCATTTGTACAATGGAAGTAATAGCCTTTCACCTGACAAATTAAGCCACTAAACTTGGTGAGGCACTTAAACTGATGAGTGTTGAAAAAAGTCCAAGTTAGGTCTGTCTACAATGCAGAGGATGAATTGTGCACTGGAAAAGCACAAGATATCACAAACAGAGACAAGAGATAAGAATTTCCATATTTTGTACCAATAGGCAACTGATTCAGCAAAGAAAAAAACACAGTCTGATCTCACAAGCTGAAAATGGTGTCCTGATGCACAAACCCTAACCAAGGGAGGAAACATAAATCTTGTTTTATCAATGGTTAATAACATCTCATTAACAAGATACTTTTTGAGCATAATAAAAAATTTTCATCAAAGAACTACTGTATTTTTCTAAGAGTTACTGCTCCCTAGTGTTCTGCATAAGTTAATCAATAACTAAATCCATTTCTCATCCCTTTAATAGCATAATAGCTATTGAAGCTATATAAATTAAACTTCTTCCCTTCTGTCTCTCTTCAGTTTGTTATGCTGCTCTGAATTTCCACATTTCCCCTTTTTTTTAGCCTTTTGCACAACTGTACTCTGAATTATCTGGACTTTTCCTGCCCCTAATGGCATGTCAAAGTGAAAGTCGTCGTAACCAAACCTGGGCTTAGCACTTTCTACCAGAAATTTCAGCTTCTGTTTCAATCCTTGCATCTTTTTCCTAAAAATGAAAATCTGCTTGTGGAGTAACAACAGTGTTCCTGTTCTGGATTCATAAATCTAAATATCACTGGGATGCTTGGTTCTTGTATTGTCTACATTCATCCTGGTTGATACTTCTTGACTTGTTGGAACCAGTTAGTGTCGAGCACTCTGTGACATCTCTCCCTGCAACATTCTTCAGAAGTTCCATTTGTTTTTTTCCTTTGTTGTTCTTCTTGTTGTTGTTTGTTGTTGTTTGTTGCTGCTTTTTTTTTTTTCTTTTAGAAGAAAGGGGGTTTAACTATTGATTATTCTTATTCATCTTACTATACTTAAAAAAACCAGAGACATTTAAGGAAAAATTCATTAGTTTTTCTTCTAGATGAAAATATAAAACATAATTGGTGCACTTAATATGGTGCCTTGATATGAAAAGGAAAAATTCTTGCTATGATACTGCCCCTTTTTTACCCTATTAAAAGCTTTGGTTCTTCTTCTAGACAATATGTTTTTAATTTACACAGAACTTTTCAGTCTCTTTTTTATTGTTATGCCTGTATAATGTGACTAGGGCACACACAATATGATACAACCAGTAATGACATTACACTGCCAGTATGCTGGGGGCTGGGTTCCTGTTTATGGTTAAACTCTGATGTTAATTGATGAAAATAGTTCAGGAAACAGAAGCTCATGCATTTTTATCAGCTCAGCTTGCATAGACCTCATACAATTTGTTTAAAACATACATTCAACTTATTGAAAAGTGATAGTAAATCCAGGTTTTAAACTTAATTCTGAAATCCATGCTATGCATGAATAATTACTGTTTAACAAATTTATAGATGCTAGGATAAATGCAAACCAATCCTTCATTGCAAACAGCAGAGGAGACCTAACAGATAACACAAAGAGATACCATATGAGAATACATCCACTGAACATCCACTTAATTTGCAAGAGTTCAAAGGACATTCAATCCCAACAGAATGACATCAAAAAGGATTGTAAAAATATCTTGTCAAGCAGCATTGTTGTGCTGTCTAACTTTTTAATCGTGGCATAATGTTAATGCTATTAGAGTTTCTATAAAGACACACAGGGGTCAAGGATGCCAGAGGGAAAAAAAAAGAAAAGGGGAAAAGAAGAAAAGGTTACACATGCTAATTACATTTTCTGGAGCTTAGCATGGTGGTGTGACCTAGATTTATGTATTTTGGTCTGATTATATTATTTTAAACTATTCTGTCAATATTAACTGTTTTTAGAGTGGGACATGAAACCTGTTATAGAAGAACAGGTAAAAAATAAAGTATCCTTGTAGTGCTGAAAGCTGATTACCCCCAGTTCTTTTCACTGGAAAATCTTTTATTTTCAGTTTATCCAAATTTATGCTTCAGTTCTTCCATACACAAGAAGATGAAGTGAGCTGCATATTTGCAGAGGTACATATGCACAGTGGATCTTCAGTAAAACTCATTTCGCACCCATACAGATCTGCAATTGCACGTGCTGAGGAGCACAAGGTTGTATTCGAGTCTTCACCTAGCAATCATAGATATCAAATTGGTTGCATTATTGTTGTTAAAAATTAATGCCTACATGCAATTTGCACTTTTACGCATTTTCACTTTGTTTCAGGAAAGGATGCCATGGCCAACACAACTTAATGCAAGAATTTCATGTCTTTCATGGTGCCAGTGGTGGTGGGGAAATTCGCTGTGTCTTGGGCATTTTTTACATTGTTACTCATATTTGTGCAAGCTTGTACTACATTGCAAATTTGCTGTTAAATATTGCCTCTGGCCTGTAGTTAGCATGGTCTGTTTAAATTTCAGTTGGAGAAAAAGACACCTTCTTTTTGTATTATGTGATCAAAATTTTGAAGCTCTGTAATTTTCTTGCTGCTCACAGAAACAAAGCATCCAGGCTCACTGAGAAAGCCTTTTCTACAAGCTATAAATATTTGCTATTTGTAAAACCTCAATGAAGGATTTAGTTATTAAAAAACTAAAGGAAGACAATTACTAGTAATGATTGGTTTGAGCTAATGAGATGTTTTTATGCAAATGTATGAACCTTAAATATGACCTGGAAACAAAAGACTGCTTAACAGTTACTATTAAGCTATACATTAGGAGATCAATTAAAGAGAATTTCTTTCTAATAATCAAGCTGTACAAGAGTTGCTATGGAAACCTGGAAAAGGAGAGACTCAGAATGCAAAATAGCAATAGAAACAAAACCAATATTTGTAAACAAGTATTGTAGGATGTGTATAATCAGTTAAATAATAAAAGACTGTTTCTTTTCCACTCCAATATATTTGAAAGAAGGGTACATTTCCACATGAAGGTGCCAGTTTAGTTGATATTTGGATGCCTTAAAGAAAGACAATGCCAAGAAAATCTTTCTGTAATCAATAACAGTTCACTAAATTACAAAATGGGATAGAAAAACAGAATGACTTTAAAGGTCTCAGGGAATTGTACAGTCATGTCATTCAAATTAATAAACATATCTATGCCTAAGAAAGTGCAAATACAGGTGGTTAAAAGCAGGATTAATTCCTTCCCCCATACCTTAAAATGATGTGGTACTTATATCAGAAGAAGCTTAAAATATTCAGATTGTCTTATGTGAAGTATGCTGGCCACTTCATACATTTTCATTTTGTTTTTTCACCTATATCTTATGCAGTTGTTGAATACCCATAAAATACATATAAGTATAGTGTTAAATAGCATTTTGTGGGGGAAAAAAAATTCTGTCACTAAGCAGGTTTTTTTCAGCCCAGGTTGCAGAAGGAAAAAAATACAAGAAATGGAGTTTTCCAGTATGCAGAACATGTATTGTTGATATATATGTGCAGAAGCGTTCAAAGCAGGGTTGGTAATTGGAATTTCCTGTAAATATCTAGGGGCCTTCTTGCAATAAACAGATATCATGGACAAGATGCACTTTCTCTCCCCTTTGTTCTCCCATTTTCAAATTGTCCATGGATGCAAAGATTTAGCTTCTTTGCAAAGAAAAAGCACCAGAAAGTGTTAGGGTCTGGTGGACAGAGATCTGGAGTCTGTTCTCTGAACAATGCTAAGGGCAGGGGGACCCTGAGCCCAGAGGAGACCAGTCTGGAAGCAACTACCAACAGCTCCAACATCACAACTCAGGCCTGTTATGCTACAGAGTGACCTCCTTCCTGGGATATGTCAGTATAGCTCAGCTGGTGATCTCTGTATTTGTCAGCTATTCACAGAGCCACACAATCCAAGCGTGTGAACAGACTGCTAAAATTACGCGTTCATTTAAGTTGTTTTTCAGACCATTCCTGACAGTCTTGAAAGCAGTAAAGGTCAACCTGTTCTGAGGAACATATTCATGTGGATGAGTACATTTGACAATAAATTTGAAGGACTCTTTCACCGTGGAACTTGAAAAAGCTGCATTAAACAAGTAACATAAAAGCGTCACAGGAAAAGTTTCATGAAAAATTAAGTAAAACATTATCATCAGAGGCAGATGGGAGAGTTTCTGATTTTTTTTTAATGGTTCAGGTTTAAGCGACCTAATGGAATATGTTTTTCCTAAGTTATAATTCTGCTACAGTCATGTATGATGGGACTACCAAAATGATCTGGCTATACAAATACTTAATAATTAGTTTCTATGTAAACTTACCAATGCAAATATTTTCAAAAATCCCCTTCTCTGCTTTTTTCTGTGTCTCATGTCATCTGCTACATTAACTGGTAATACTTTCTTGTTTATAAATGCTATGTGAGACTTGTTTAACTAGCTTTTTGAAACAAGGCTTCTAGGATAAAATCCCCTTAAAATATTTGCTTCATATACTCAAGATCTTACCTTTTGTTGCAAATGACTTATAGTCCAGAAATACGTGTGTTTTTTGGAAGTGTGACTGTAGAGATATAACTCTGAATAGAAGGCAGATACCCTTCAGGGACAAAACAGAAAAAAATAAAGAGAAAAAAGGAATATTTAGCCAACCTGAAACAATAAATATTTACCAGGAAGAAAAGACTATTATTTCTGAAAGAAAATCTTTCAGACTTCCACTTCATGGGAAGGTCATTTTGGTTAGCTTCAATGAGATAATCAAGAAATCCAATTAGCTCTGTATAGAAGTTACAAATCTGTTTTCATCAAAGAACACATAGCCTACAGCACAAGCAAACAAAATGCTATTAGATTGTACCATTAAAAAGAAGAGTTGTATCCTGCTAATAAGAGAGGACTTAGAAGAATTCAGCGAGAGAGTAACTAAAGAGAAAATAAATTACAACCACTTGTCAGATCAATCCAAGTAGCTGACAATAAGTCAAGCTCACTAAAAAATAATTTTTAAAAAATTATGTTTTATTGATTGATTTGTAAAATGAGCTACTGAGCTCCTAGATTTATATATTTAAACTGCAAAAATCTGTAAAATCTTATGTTAACCCAGTAATCCTTCACAATGGAAGTACAGACTCCAACTCTCTCCCCAGGGATTTCTTCAGACAGAAGGAGGCAGTAAATTTGCCTTGGAGAGTGACCTAGGGCCAGCTAACTTTTGGGATCAATGGAAGAATCAAGTTCCAAAGTCAAGGACTCAGAGAAAATGCCACCCCGAACTAGAGTTTTCAACAAGATCAGAAATGAATTCAAATGTACTCCTTTACTGAACAAACTTAATGAGATATTTGTATGTACAGTCCTACAAATATTCCAGATTCAGAAACTAGCACAGTCCATACCCATACCCATATGTTACAACCAAAAGTGGCTGTCAGGATGTTACAAGCAGTTACTGTGTTATGTCTACAGTCTCAAACCTTGCTATAAATCACTATATACGACAAATTAACTTCAAAGTAAACTGGGATTTTTTTGCAGAAAAATAAACAAACTTCAAATTTCCTTGTTTTATTTTCAGTTAATTACTTGATTAAAATGCACATTGAGATCCCAGAGTTCAATTCTGGTTAGCTTTGCTAAGTGTTCAGGGAAGAAAACAAACACGACAAGATAATACATTTGAATAAACAAACTAGTTTTTGGGCTAACGTTAACTGCAGAATTGTATTTTTTAGGGACAATTTTACTCCATATTCTGCTAGCTGTACTTGATCTCTTGCTTTTAAAATGAGAATTTCTTCCTCCCTTTTCTTTTAAATCATCTGACCACTACTATATGGAAATAACCACTTTTGCTAATTACTTCACTGAGGAAAAAAAATTATAGAGAAAATCAAGATGAATGAGGCACTGTGCTTTGCACAAATCAGACAGACAAGCTGTCAGCGCTGCCTAACCCATCCTTAGAACAATTCCCTTTCCCCAAGGAAGTTGTCAGGAAAATGGAGGTCCTTGTCATTTCTCCGCTTGCAATTTGGGACTTTCCTTTCACACCTAGTTTATTTCTAGAATCTTTTGACACTATTCTTGCAATTAAGTGACAAAATAATTTTTTTTTCTTATTTCATCTTTAAGCTGGCATATATACCTCTCTAGTGCTATACATATGGGGTAGGGCATGGCTAATAAATGTGTTTCTTGCTATTTTGTTCAGTCTCTGAAGTGCATTTGTCCCACAGACATGTCAAGCAGGTAGCTCTGCGTCAGCCTCAAGTGACTGGGCAAATTACCAGTGCTTGAAGACCCCTGGGAGACTCATCAGTGCTGGAGTGCCCTTGAGAGCACAGAGGAGCGTGCAGGGTGTCAGTGAGGGAGCTTGTTCCCTGTGAGCCTGTCGAGCAGACCCGCTTCTCCAACATTTTATGCGCAGGCAGCTTTGTGCTGGTGGATACTAGAGGTGGAGAAGTCTGTGAAATGTATTAGGACCTCAGACTCGCTGGGACCATTTGATTCTGAAGAGCAGTGTTATTAATTTGTTTATGCATATATATATATATATATATATATATATATATATATATATATATATATATATATATATATGTGGCTATAATGAGACCTGTCCAAAAAAAAGAGCTTGCTTCTAGAGTATGAGGAAAAATATGAAAAATTGTAGAACTGTGGTTGGCATTCATAAATTATTTTGCTCATTGTTGATAAAATATTTTTTTTCTTCTTTTTTTTTTGAACAATGTTAAATTTCATCAAGCAGCAGTCTGTATTTCCTCAGCTACAGAGATATTAAAAAAAAAATTGGACATTTTTAAAAGGGAGGTCAATAACAGCACTACAAGTAAAAGAAAGTTTCATGATGTATTGAAGAAGTGTGTGAGTGTAGGAAAAGAAATTTAACGTGTGATATTTGTTCGTATACACTAATAAATGCTACCTAGAAGCTGAATTAATTTCTAGGATCTGTTACATACAAACTTATACACATATGTATTAAAGCATGTGAGAGATCTGTGATGTACAAGATAATGTGTTTACTGATCACAAGAACAAATATCAAAAGCTAGCAAGTGTTACAGGAGAAGTTGGTTTTAAAATAAAATATATTTTCCCCAGATAACAAAATTGAGCAGTATATACACTGCAGATTACACAGAGATGAGCCTGGCACAGCCTTATCTAGAGCCCTCACAAAAACATTCCAATTTAACAGTATAACCTTTTTACACTAATTCAAGACAAGCAGAAACTGTATACCATGCTTATTCAAGATAAAAGAGAAATATGGACACCTGGGTAATTTATGTAAGGAATAAAGCCTTAGACAGTGACAAAGAAGCTGTCCACATTTGGAGAGAGGAAATACAAAGACAGAATTCCGAAAAAACCCAAAAACACAGGCAAAAACCTCAGAACTATATGGAATATAAGACTCAGTTTTACTTATGAGTTGTCTATATGGAGACATCTGGAAAGTGTTAGTCTGAATTAATAAAATAAGTAAAATCACATTAAAATATATTAGTTGAACTGAGATAATATGTGAGCATGCACCTAAGGTGGTAGTAGTTCAGTTAGGTTACTTCACCCCCAAAGGGAAGTAAACTAAATCAAACTGAAGCCATGATAGGTTCAGTCACCATATGTCAGCAGTCTGTAGATACACATGGCAAATATAAGGTCATCTCAGGGCTTAGGTAAGAACCACAGGCTAAATTAACCACATAAAAAGTTACTGTGGATCATCAATAAATTATGTGTGTGTCTCTGGCATAAATTCTCAGCAAAAATGTTCACAGGGATTCAGTGTTTTTTAACTAATCCAGTTGTGACATTTGTGAATTTTTCACAAGCATTTCTCTTAAAAGGTACTAGGCAAAGCAAATTGTCTAGATTCACTTCACTAACAGCCATTAAACTATTCAGAAATTACAAATGGATGAAAAATAGAATCATATTATTTGTTTTCTTAGGGAGTATGGACTAAGTTGGATGGACTCCTCAGGATACTACTTTGTTTAAGATTGAAAACCTTCCCCTACTTCTTCCAAACCACACCATTTCCTGGCACTTAAATTTCATTTTAATGTGTGGAGGTGTAACACTCAGGTGAAAGACTTTCATGGAGTTACCTGGAAAACACTGTTTTTCCAGAAAATCTATTCCTTTCTGCACATCACGATTCAAAGAGGTTTCACCGAGGAGCAGAACAGCCTCTTTCATACACAAGGTCCTGTTTCTTGCTGGGTGTGCAGTAAGTAACACACTCAATATCTTTCCATCTGTTTTCTGTGGAAAGAGACTCCTGTGTGTGAAGGATGTGAAGGGTGCGAAGCCTCATTTCTGAGTCAGTGACAAAAAGCCTGGACTAAAGACTTTACCTCTGTCACCTTCTTTGTCCCCCTCTCTGCCTTTTACTCTGGGCTGCCCAGGGCCTCACTTCAACTGGAGTCTATATATATGAAGCACTTCTTTTTTTTTTAACAGGTTTTTAATGCTGTAAAAATGCTTAATTGATATGATATAGTATATGCTATGATAGATAGGATAGGAGATAGTGGATTTTTTTACATACATCATGACTATACCACAAACTGAAAGAGAAAATGGAGGTCTGACATATAAGTAAAAGTATTTTTAATCCATCCTATTTGTGAGCAGAAATTTGGAACTGCAAACTGATGACATCCACTTGCTTGTAGATCTATTCTGGAACAATGAATAGTGACTTCTAAATCATCATAATTTTAATTATTTTTCTTCCTTTTCTAATGCAACTGTTCACTCCTCTGAGTTACCAAATGAAACTGTCTGCAGACTCAGGAAGATAACAGCCTGTTATCTGGTTGAAGTGAGAAAGATTTAATTATCAATGATAGGGCCCAACGCAGTTGAAAGCACATGCTCTTCTACACCACTTTGCTGCAAGCAGTTGATTCAGAAGCTGAAACGTTTCTTTAATTTGTGCCAGCTGCTAAGAGTCACCTGGAGCCATTGCCATTATTGCAATCAGACATCTCAGGGACACATCGACCATGATTCAGCTCCCCAGCCAAGCTCTTTTCCATTGGTGACAGTAATTGTGGGTGTAACAAGGTTCATTATTATCTTCCCGTGCCACAAGGGCTCTCATCCCAAGCCAGAATTACTGCACTTTGTGGACTGCTGTTCAAAGGCCTCAGATCAAAGACAACAAATGAACATACAGCGTATCAGAATATATATACATTTTTTTTTAAACACAGGAGAGCATTCCATAAAATAATAAAAAAAAATATTTAAAAAGCATTTACGCATTTAGACACTCATCTTTC
Source organism: Phylloscopus whistleri (assembly GCA_017589585.1). Classification (NCBI taxonomy): domain Eukaryota; kingdom Metazoa; phylum Chordata; class Aves; order Passeriformes; family Phylloscopidae; genus Phylloscopus; species Phylloscopus whistleri. The sequence continues at coordinate 2,396,975 of JADMLD010001394.1, forward strand.
TAATCTCAGATGGCAATAACATTTTCTAAGCAACTGGATCTTCTTCTACAAACGAAAAAAAAAAAATCTCAGTTTTAAGCAAACAAGTCAACCATTTCAGTACTAAACACTTCAGTATGAGAAGGTTGCTATAATGGCATGACCAGGAGGAAAACTCTCTACAGAGATTAATAGATCCTGTAGAATGTGGGACTCATGGTCACAACACTCTTTTAGCACCTCTGGAAAATCCGTCATAGCAAGAAGGCAGACCACGGTATTATGTATATTATTTTTCATTTGTAGGAATCATTGCTTTAGTAGTTACACAAATCTCCTTCCAGAATCATAAATGAAACCACTGAAGTACAATAAGAAAGTGGATAACATGGGGCTGTGACTGAGGTTCACTGGGAAGCATGCCAACCTGCAGTCCACTGTGGGTCAGGAAGGAGCCCATGTACCACTGTGCATCCAACATCTATCTTCTCTGAATCTTTATCAAGATTAAACTCTCAGTGGCTGCAGAGATGTGCATACAGGTAACTTAATATACGGGTAACTTAATGTACCTTGTGTCTTTAAATTAAGATCACCAAGGATTTGGCAGATATGAAGTGCTGCCCCAGAGTCCCTACACCTCCACAGCTCCCTGGAGTGTGCAGGAATAAGCAATGGTGGTCTGACATTTCCCCTGTCAGCTTCTGGCATCATCCTTCCTCTGGGAATATGCGCTTGGAGGAAATTTTTCTTCAGTGTCAGATGATGGGGTGGGTTTCAGGAGAAAATATTGCTTTGTCTTTCTCATCTCATAAGCCTTGTGAGGAAAGGCCAAAATCCTGCCTCATTTAATTCTGACTTAATGTTTTGTAAATCAGGTAAATAGCTCAGTGAACAGATTAGAAAATCGGGACAGAGATAAGCACATATGATGTCAATGGCCAAGCTTCAGTCAAATATACTAAACAATATGGCTTCAAATTCAATATTGTACTCAGATTTTATCAAAAACAAGGGCTTATCTGCAGCCTCAGACTCGAGTGAAGTACTTATTTAGTTCACCTTTTGATTAAAGTGGAAAATGACAGGGAATCAGAATACATTTCAAGCAACTTGACTGTGTATTTGTTTTTACTTAACTGTTGCACTGGAGACTATTTTCTACTCAAAGCCACCCATTCATGCTAAATCTGGTAATAACAGAGAGATTTTCTTTGCCAATCACCACATTTTCTTACAAAATTTCTGTGAGAGAAGCTTATTTACAGCACCACCAGCAGCACTATAAAGCTAAAAAAACTCTTATCTAAATCATGTAAATCGTTGTGTCTGCTCAGCCTTCTGTATCCATGTACCTACTCCAGACAGGCAAACAGCTCCCAAGCATACAGACAGTTTCAACCCCATTGTCACAAACCTGACAACCCTGTCACCATGCCAGATTTCTACGTGTGGCCAAACATACTGGAATAGTGTATTTCAATATAACAGACCAGATGTGTTGTGGAAGTCATGATCAAGCCTCACATTACTGTAGAATATTTAAATTATTTTTAAGACATTCTTTGCAGGCTTGCAACTGCTTAGATTACTTACACTGCAGAATATAAAGGAAAATATGTTAAACGAGACCAGAATTCTCATTTATTATGTTAATTTTGACCTGTTTATATTATTTTATATAATATGAATAAGAGTAAAAATTTTATTTTCAACTTAGAAGTTTTAATGTCATGAATAAATGTCCTGACTTAAAACAAAGTTTTCAAAAGTTATGCAAATATATTTTAATTTACTTGCATGATGTTCTGTTGTTTCTTTAAGACTGTATTTTGCGCAGTCGGTCTGGGGTTTATGGGAGAAGTATAATTCATATCTTAAGGAAATAGAATACTTTTCAAAATACCTAAATTTAAATCAGAAGACTCAGAAAAGTATATCTGTACTATGTAATGTATGTGTACTCTGTAATGTAAAATCCCAACTAGAGACCTGAAATACACATAATGTTGAGCAACAGTGTTAATACAGTGTTAATCCAAAATTTCCCATATTAATATATATATATATTATACATATATGTATGTTCTGCGCTGAAAATCTTTCCACAAGATCTAATTACTGAAAAGGGTACTGGGAAAAAAAAAAAAAGATTAAACATTTACTTTATTGTTGCCTGTTCAAGGTAATTTAAGAGCTGATAAAAATTACTTTGTTCATATGTTTCTTACCTTTTATATGTACTTGCTCTATTCTGTAGACGTATGATCAATCTCAGAAAACATAAAATAAACTTGATTTTTTTCTTCCGAGAATATCCATATGATCATAGTCTCACTGTCAAGACAGGAACTTTGTGTTACTTACATGGTCTGAATTGTGAAAGATTGTTGCTGCACCTATAAGCTCCAGTGCATTCCAGCAGATTCAGATGCCACCAAATGACTTCACGAAATGTTCAGATGCCAGGGGATTTCTAATGTGAAGCCTGCTTACTGATACATTCATTCATGACATGCCTTGGGACTTCTCAAAATAGAAGGAAATTTAGAAAACTGCACTGAAAGGTAGCAAATCAAGTTTAAGAAATATTTCTGAGTACTGAAAATTAATATTTAAATTATTAAATCTATGCCCCAGTTTGGGATTGCCCATGTTAGTGTTTCAGTGTGGATGGGGAGCAAAATTTTGAAGTAACTTTTCAGTTCCCATTGACTTTACCTTTTTTGTATCACAGAGCTATCTCAGGGCAGGCAAAGTGGACAAAAGCAAACCCCCAAGAGCAAACCTTGTGCTTTTTCATCCCTGACTGGAACTGGAACTATTCATGGGACCAATGCAGAAAGAACCTTCACCAATGTGCAGGTGTGCACGGAATGAGGACACAGGACACTGAGCATGACCAATTGCAGCCCATGGTTCTACCTGACACACAACCTGCCTGACACCCTAATAGAGACAGTGACTCTTTGGCCCAGAGAAACTGTCCTTTTTCCAAACAACTTCCACCTGTGGGTCGGGAGCTAGGCTGACTGTTCCCGCAAGGTTGGTTACATGTGGCCAGTGTTTTTTGCATCAGACTTAATTATCCTTCTTCCTTGTGCAAATGCCTGTAAGGAACAGAAAGGTACCAATCGTTTTTAAGATACTGAAACTGAAGTGGCTTTAGGATAATATATGGGAAAAGGTTCCAGTGGAGTTACACCACAGCAGAGGGTAAACTGAGTTGTTCATGACTTGAAAATAGGACACAATAAGAAAAACTTATTCTTTTGAAAGAGGCAGAAAAAAGTGAGCCGAACAAGATGCCCCAAACTAACAGCATTTTAGTAAACTGAATTTTACCTTTCCCAAGACGGCACATTATAAAAACCCAGACTAAACTAAACCAAAAAAGCCATACAAAACCAGCTAAAAATCCCAGAAAAGAGTTAAAATAAAGGATCAGGAGAAGCCACCATGACACCTGTCAGCAGACAGTTGCATTTCCAAGGAATGAGCGCAGGCAAAGCAGGCAGAGGCATCATGAGGCAGGCAGCTGTCACAGTTTTCAATGGTAAACAATTATCTTTTGCTCATGTTCCTGAAGAAAACACAAAAACCTCCGTTGCTCAAAACTATCTCCAGCTTGGAACTAATACCCAGTAAATTGCAACTTTCAGTCTTGAATGATAGCTGGGTAAAATATAAACTGGTATACGAAACGACCAGGAGATTGATGAAAAAAAAATTAAATAAATCATAAAGTTTCTTAGCATTTTCTTTCAACTTTTCTTTGGTATGTCTTCATCACTTAGATACTATTTTTTTTCCTTTCTCTGCATGACTACATTTATTGATGAAACATTATGCTGGTGGTGTTTTGTTTTGCTTTCATTTTTTTCCTCAAGTGGTAGTTCCTCTTGATAATTGTCTGTAATTCTATGTTAAGCCTTCTTCATTTCCCCTCACTAGTTTATGTTGGTCCTTGAATTATCAGTATCATATGTATTATGACAAGGTATTTCCAACTCCAGGATTACAATGTTTTTTATCCATGTGTATCATGACTGAGAATTCAATTACCTCTAGGGATAATAAAAACTACAACAGCATAAGCTGAGTATTAAAAAACATAACTGCTTTGTTTTTCAGTAACATCTAACCTTTAAGCATCAGAGTACAGCAAAATAACAAAGGAAGAATGACACAATAAGGCATAAAATATGTCTCTCCACAGTATTCTCACAGAAAGCCACAGAAAATGGTTTACTTTTAAGATAAACAGGCCGAAAGATTCAGCCACAGAACTCTACAAAGGGGAAAAACTTTCAAAATAGCAGTGTTAATTGAGGAGAAGCCTGATATTTTGACACAGCAAATGGTAGGGATGGAGGAGACACAGGTCAGAAGCCAAACATAAATTGTGAGAGGGGCCATAAACATGAACCAGGTTTCACAAATAGAAAGGGGAAAAGGTTTGAAGAGCCTTTAATGTTAACAATAAAATTTTGAAGTTGATTCTCAGCTTTAGTAGTCAATGCTGTTGCCTAAGCAAAGGCTAGTATAAGAGTAGCAAAAACAGTAATAAATTTAAAAAGAGGCACAATTTTGAACAGATTGCAGGCAGTAGGCCAAAGGATTGGAAATTAGAAATTAGAAGTTCATTATTGTTAGAAATAACGGTGGTCTGATAAAAATTCTAAACAAGTATAAAAATAGACTATAAATAGGATAGTTATTATTCAGCCCACAGTTAGACAGAGCACACCTGTGCCGTTTTCATCACTGAGATTGAGATATTTTGACAATGACTTTTAACTAAGTGTTCTCACTGCACATTGTCAGTGATCAGCCAATTGGAAAAGCCCCATTTTTCATCAATGGAAAGATCAGAAGTCTTTGGGAATTAAGATATTGGGAAAACCTGACACTTTGTGTATATTTGGCTCAAATGCCCAGATTTCAAGAACTTTTTGGTATCATTTATGTCATAGGTATTTATTTCTAAACTGTTAAAAAAAAATTAAAGCTGCAGAGAGAAAAAAAAATTAAAAAATGTAAAAGAAGCTTGGAGGGATTATCTAAGCTATGACCCCTAAGATAAAATAATTTTACAGCAGTATACTCAGATGATGATGACCCCACAACCTTTACTGTATATGCCAATATCTATTCCCATTCCCATTATTAGTATTTCAAAGCTTCTCTTCACATCCCACATTATATCTTGACAAAATGTAAACCTATGACTCTTTGTGCTATATGATACAGACATGGGAAGCAGAATATCTCTTTCTTTTCACAGTGGCCTTTGCATATTTGAAGACAGTTACTGTGTTGGACTTCTGTCTTTTGCTCTCTAGATTAAGCAGCTCCAATTCTTAAGCATGCAAGAAAATACTTTTTACTCCAATGGGGCCAGGGGGACTCTCTCCTACTTTAAAATAAACTTTAGCCATTGGTTGGAACAAAGCCCCGTTGAGCGCACTGCAATTGAGAGGAAAAAAAGCAGTTTGGTAATATCATGGTGAGACTAACACCTAAAGTTTGAAGTTTAGAAGTTGTAAGCACAGGACAAAGATGACTTCTCAGAAACAGATAAATGTACAGGTAGCATCACTCCCAAATAGAGCCACAAGTGAATAGCAGAGGACACCCCAAAGAATGACATACACCGGAAATGAGAACTTTGGGCGTCCACTCGTCAGGGTGTGAGCACCAAGGGGTGGGAAGGAAAGGTTCCATCAATGGCTTGGCCTCTGCCCACCTCTCTCACAGGGATGGTAATGTGAGGGTTGCAGCACAACTGTTCTCTGCTTTGTAAGTCATCACTTCATGGGATTCATGGCTTTGTAAGTCATCCATCTCTATTGTTTCCAGTTTCACTTAACCACATGGACTCTAATCATAATTTAGACTGAGAGAAGGGAGATTTTGACACAAAACCTGAACATGTGAAAGAAAAAGCTGTGTCCCTTCTAGACACTCTTTCCCTGTACTCTCCCTTGACCTTGGTTTAGGAGGTCAGAATACCAAGAAACCGGGCTCATTTTTGAACTCTGCAAGAAATCATTAGCAAATTAGTCAGTTCTGTCCAGCAAAAACCATTTTTACAGCAAGGTCAAAGACTGCCAGCTCAAAAAGAAAACCAAAAAACCTGATTTTAACAGGATAGCAAAATAGTTGTAAAATGGTTACTTTTCCTAATTGAATTTTGTGCATTGATGTTTTTTAATGCAGCAAAAAACCACAAAGTGGAAAGTTGTCATCTTTCTTTTTCATCTTTCTTCTTCATCTTTCCTTTTCTTTTGAGTGCACAGAAATATGCAGTAGAATTGAGTGAAAGCATAATTTCAAGAGCATAAAGTTTAAGTTCAGTGTATTCCAGAACATTTGTGACCCTCATTGTAACAGACTTCCTACAATAGGTTTTCCACATTATCTCCAGCATGCAATGACTATACTTGTCAAACAGACGTTGATCCTATGTCCTAAATGGAACCATCTTTCTTAAGCACATTGTAGCTTTTATTTTTACAATAAAGATTTGTCCTAAACAATAGCACTTATGTGAAATACAGTGTTTGTAGGGGCCTTGGGAGCTGCATCTTGGGAACAGAGACACAGGTACAGCAATATGTTCTGTCAATGCTGAATGCATTGTTAGTGCTATAATAATAATCTCTTCTCCGCCCCGCATAATACTTATGTAGAGCCTAAAGCTGTGAAGCTTTCTGTACTATAGTTCAAGCTTAGAGTGATTTACACCATTTGGCATGCAAACACTTGAAAATTGTAGTCTGTCTTCGTAATTCTGACACAACTGTAGTGGCAATAGCAGGTGTCACTTGATTACAGTATCTCCTGCTTATAACACCACCGTGGTAATTAAAGCATGTCAGAACTAAAAACCAAGAGTAGTAAAGTCACATTTTATGACAGAGACATTAACAAAATTTTTAAAGCATGATCTGCTGTGGTATTGAAAATGGAAAATTGTGTTCCTACTCATAATGATTTAGTACTGAATTACAGAAATTGTTGAAAATCCTAAATATGATAGTAGTTGCTACTAGTATTGAGCATTACACACCCACAGAAGTGCTATGACAAATATATTTAAATATCTTTATTGCTGCAAAACCTGGAAAGGCAATTAGTGGCAATAAAATTTGTATTGAATTTGGATAAATTTTAGACAATTAGCCTTCTTCTAAATGCAATTTCTGGCTAAGAAATCCATAGGGACACATGACTTATCCGCATTTATTACTCATTAGAGCAGAGTAATTCCTGTCATGGCTGAACATCAAGGAATTAATCATCATAAATTCAGATCAGCTAATGGACTGAGTAGTCCTTTTCTCCCAAGAACAAATCCCTAAGTAAAATATATAAAATATAAATTGACCACAGCAAAGAGAAGCGCACTGCAATAGTATGCATAGTAGATATATACAGTTATTATGCCCAATATGTATATACATGCCTGTAGCGTATATTGATAATATGTTAGGAGAGTAGATTTACTCATGGACCCTTCTCTTATATTTCAGATAGAGCAGAAAAAGTTTATGCATGCCTTCTTATCAGTAAATTCACCTCAAAATATTTCAAGATAAATATGCCCTATGAGCAGAATTTTGTTACTCTTTTCTCAGGCTAAGAATCTTTCCTCTCTTGAGTAACAGTCTGTATCTTTTTTTATATCTTTCAGCTCTTGCTCCTCCAATGTAACAAACTTAGATTTTTCAATGTAATATAAGCAAAGTAACAACTGAAATATTTTTATAATTAAAAAGACAGAGTTCAACAGACCAAATGATTCAGCAGTTTGAGGACAGCAGACTGTGCTTGGCTGCTTCCAAAATTTCTATTGCAAATGAATTTTTCAGTATAGATCTGTATGGTCTATCTTGAGCCCAAGTCACACTGGAGCTGAACACAAATCTTGAACATTTTCAGACGGAAAAAATTTGAAAAATTACAGCTGTTAAATTACTTATTACCTTTCGCCCATCTTCACATTTTTCTGTATTAACTTTTAGGGGAAAAAAGATAAAAATTAATATCACAAAGCAGGTTGCTTTGGTGTCTTTCTGATGCAATGAAGTCCTTGGAAATTCTGTTTCCATTTTCCAGAGATTATACTGATTAATTTCACAAAAGTTTAAAGTAGAATTCAATATGTGATCTGAAAATCTATATCTTCTGAACTTACTTTAACCTTACCTTTTATAATTAGAAAATCCCATTTAGTTTAAGATTCTTCTTTTAGTTTGTTTTATACCCACTTTGTGCAAATATCCTTTTTTAAAAAAAATAGTTTGCTGCATTCAACTTCTTATGTATCTAAAGGAAATAAATATAATTTTCTCTATACAACTAAGACAAATTCTTGATATTTTTCTAGACATGGGATTTATGTTTGAACAAAACTGATTGTGCCTTCTCATGTGCTCTGGTTTGTGCTTTGGGTCTTACGTAGAGTGTGCAGACTGGATGGTATTTAGGTTGAAAATATATGCTCCTGAGAACATCTAATGTGCTCTAACAATAGCAGACTTTCAGCTTATGAGACCAGACTTGACATAGCCCAAACAAAATTGCACTGAAGGCCATCAGGTCCTCACTATTAATCTTGCTGGTGTCAATTCCAATCCTCAGTGTATTTCTTAAATATTTCTATCTATTTTCTCTCCACACCTTCTTCAGTGCAATTAACTTTTGAAAATGTGTATGTCCTCAGGTTTCCTGTGACAATATAAATAATTCCACCTCCATCACACTATTCATCATGCTATATTCTGTATGATAGTTCAATAGAACCTTATATTAATGATGTCCTGCAAAACTACTGTCAGATAAGACGATTAACAATCTGGATTTGCCCACGACATTAGAGGATGTATTTAATAAGACTGGTCTCAAAATTGGTCCACATGTTATTCATGGTATTACATTTTTTCAAGCTAGTTATTCCCTTCACAGCATAATCCATTATCACCTCCCACTTAGCTCTTCTTATCCACTTTAAAAGTTCTTGTACTAGACCCATATTATCAAATTCAATTGGTAATTTCCCTTGTGGCCCCCTATCAAATGCTTTAGTGAAATCTAGACTGACTACACAGAACACATTTCCTCTGTCAACTACCATTTAAAGCCCAGGATAGTGGGGTTAATCTGACATGATCTACCTTTGACAAAGATGTTGTGCATTTCATCCTGTTTTCTATTTATCTCCCTACATTTATTCTTAGTTTTATATATATACATAACTTTGAAAGCTTTGCATATCATTGATGTCAGTCTATTAGGCTTATTATTACTTGATTAACTTTTAAACTTTTTTTTTTTGTAAACAGGATGTTTATTTCTCTATATTAAAAATCATCTTGAAGTTAATATTACTGAACACTGACCTGCTGAATATGCAATGTCAGATTTTCAGGATTCTGATATAAAGACTGTTGAAGCTGAAGGTAAAGTAAAATTCAAAGACATTTGAGATGAAACTATTTCTTTACCCAGACCTAATCTTGTTACCTTCACTGAAAACTTATTTCACATATTTGTTAAATCCTAGAAATAATCTACAACATCTTTAATATTAATCACAATCTCATGCATGTCCCTTGCTCTCTGGAAGCCCTAGGAACTGTAATAGAAACATCACTACAGAACTTCATTTAAAATTAGGTCAAAGGGAAGCTCAGAGCTCTGGAGCAGAACAACTTAAAAATCCAAACAAACAAACAAACAAAAAAAATCTTTCAGTCTACAGTCATAAAAAAGGTCAAATTAATCAGGTTTCTTTTTTCTTTTTTTATAATTTTTGATTGGTGATCTGTCCTTTACAACCACAATATTTCTGTCCTGACTGGGATCCAGCATCCAGGTCTTCTTTAGAACAATTTTCATGTAAAAGGATATATCTACCCAGCTGAAGGCTCTCCAGAGAGATCAGAAAATCAGCTAAAGTAATGTTATTTGTACTGTTATTCAGATCTACCCTAAGAGTAGCCTTAGTTAGTATATTGGCCTGTCTCTCAAGTAATACCACAGGCACAGAAGTTTAGACAGTGTATTAATTAAACAGTATTTTCTAGTCATAAATTTGTGTTTTTGTGATACTGACCAGTGGTAATACCTGATTTCTCTTCGTGACTTGCAGAAGACAGAGGATCATCATTTAATGAGCATTATGCCACATAAGGGCCCTAGTGGAAGGAAAATAGATAAAGTCAAAGTTAACACCTTGGTTTCAGGTGATTATGAATTTGCCACAACTCTGTAGGCTGTTACAGTGCCAAAACATATTAAAAATATAAATCTTATATTTAGTTTGCATTTTAATAGTTTTAGCTTTCTACAGCTAAAGATCCTTAGTGTATATTCAACTATCTTTTTCTGTTCCTTTGCAAAACTCAGGTACTTTGGGGATACCTTTAAACATTGAGTGTTAAAATGAATTGAATTATACTGATGCTAAAAAACTGAGGGAAATTTGTAATTTCAACAAAGTTTTATAATAATATATATTATGATGATAAATTGTATCATACATTTACAGCAATTAAGAGCAGCTGCTTCAAATCAAGTTGTACTGTGTATAAAACACAGCATATTTGCATGACTAAGCAAAATCTATTACCAATAGTAGTAGCAATTACAGCAATAAATGCTTCCTCAATGACAGTAAGGTCTCCTCATAACATCCTTATTTTCTTGACCTGTTTTTCCAGGTCAAGAAGTTGTTAAAACATCCAGGGAAGGACTTCTGTGCCAGTTTAGTGAAAATGAGGAAGTCAAGATTGATGAAAAATTTCACCTCCACTGCTGCAGGTTTTTCAGTGCTTCAGATGTCTACTTGCCTGAATTCCAGTTCCCTGAGAGACAGGCCAATATACTAACTAAGGCTACTCTTAGGGTAGATCTGAATAACAGTACAAATAACATTACTTTAGCTTTACTTTATTTTACTTTATTTACTTTACTTTATTTTTATTACTTTATTTTCTGATATCTCTGGAGAGCTTCAGCTGTGTAGATATATCCTTTTACATGAAAATTGTTCTAAAGAAGACCTGGATGCTGGATCCCAGTCAGGACAGAAGTATTGAGGTTGTAAAGGACAGATCACCAATCAAAAATAATAAAAAAAGAAAAAAGAAACCTGATTAGTTTGGCCATTTCTATGACTACAGACTGAAAGATTTATTTAATTCTTGTTTTATTTTATTTTATTTTATTTTATTTATTTATTTATTTATTTTATTTATTTATTTATTTATTGGTTTGGTTTGGTTTGGTTTGGTTTGGTTTGATTTGGGTTGGTTTGGTTTGGTTTGATATGGTTTGGATATTTAAGTTCTGGTCCAGAGCTCCGAACTTTCCTTCAACCTAATTTTAAAGCCAAATCCACAGAAGGAGTGAGGTCGTTGGCTCTGTCTGCTTTTTGGCATGATCTAGTCACCCAGAAGCTGTCAGACTCCAAGGCAAAATTTTACTTCATCCAGCATGTGATGCTGGGCCTGGCTGTAAGCCTCAGAGTCACAGCACAGCCTGTGTGATCACACAGCACTTTGAGTCCATCAGACCTGAGCCTTTCAGTTAACATTTTATGAAGGGTCACAGTGAAAAGAGATTTACTAGATAGCACACTTTTTTGATTTGGAACAGAAAACAGTGAGTGTATGTGACTGCCTGAGCTGTCTGAGATCTTAACACAGCTTATTTTTATTAAAGGATATCTGAAGTTTAAAGTGTGACTGGGAGTACTGTGTTGAAAACAGGTTAAGAACAGCTTGATACGTATTAATTAAAAATGAAGTCTGGGTTTAAAATGGAGAGTAGTTGCATCTGGGGGAGTAAGCTGGGAAGAATCCACTGGAGTGAGTTATACCATTCACTTTTATTTAACCTTTAAAGTATGCTTTTATTTGTAGAATAAAGTAATAGCTTCTCCCTGCCATGATTGGTTAGAAATCACCATCTGTAATGGAAGAATTTTTAGGAGGGTCAATTTTGTTTAAGTCTGGTTGCTCTTCTAAATCATTTTGTTAAATCACACATGATTAGATAATGGATATTCTGAAAACAGAATTTATTTTAAGTAATCTGTATATTTTATGTTGAAGGCCAGTTACTTATTCAGTTATTAATCAGTAGCCAATCAAAATTAAGTTGTCTAAAGATAATGTATAATTTTAATGCATCTGTAAAATATTTATCAAGTCATAAATGTTTAAATAATTAAATAATTACCATTCTGCTATTTCTTTAGTGATAAAGCAACATTGCTTACAACTGCAGAAACCAAGATAAAGATAGGCAACCTCCTACAGGTGATTTACTAAGGCTTTGCAGTAATGCCATAGAAGATCACTCAAATAATTTGATATCTGTGTCATATTGTCTTCTTAGGAAAAGAGAGATTCAAAAGATTAAATCTCTTTTATACACTGGTAGTGAGGATTCCTAGTAACACACATGAGTAGTAGTTTAAAGGTTCTATTTAATGATATATCAAATGAAAAAAAATCAAAAGGGGCGGAGAGGATTGATATAGTCAAACACAAGAAATATCCAGAATACATATGTATATAGTTTAATTTTTTGCTTAGTGGATCCAGTTCATGGATTGTAATAGGCATATCTTGAAAGAAAGCTTGCATCAAAATTGAATGTAATATTTTGATGTACACAAAGTAAAGGTAGAAGAAATAAAACCAAAATCCCTTTTCTGAAGACTTGTAAATCAATTGCATTGACATTAAAGAACAACAAAAAGGTCAAATGAAGTTTAATCACCATTTCAAGCATGGAACTAGATGATTTAATGTCTTTCTTTCTCCCTAAGCTCCCCCCCCACACCCCTCCCTCTTTAATTAGTGTCTCTCAAAAGTTTTAGTATTTTTGGAGCTAACAAGGAATCCAGACTGGTATAACACACTCATTAGAGCTGCACCTTTAACAGCATGCTGCTATTTTCATACAGAGGATAAGAACTCATCAAGAGAGGAACTTAACAAGTTCTCTACCCACAAGCACTGTGAAGTAGTTGCTGTAGGTGGATTGTCCTCATATATGTGGAGGCTGAAGCCTATGGGCTGCCTTCATTGTGGATGATTCAATTTGAAACAAAGTGCTTGTTTCCTCAAAGTACAATATCTTGTACAGATAAATGCTTTGATTTACCTGACAAAGAATGTAGGTATGTTGTGGGAAAATAGGGTGTTTTCTCCTTGGTATGGAATTTATACTGCTACATGCTCAAGAAACAAAACAAAAAGGATAAAATTATTTTTTCCGTCTCTCTGTTGTTCCATCTCTCACCATCTACCTGTTTACTGGAAATGCTGGGGCGCATGAGGAGATATTCAAAGCTCAAAGCTATTGCTGACTAAAACAAATGTTACTGCCTCAGAAATAGAAACAGAGACAAACAAACAAGCAATCTGCAGTCATTCCTGTAACAGAGCCTAAACATTTTGGAGTCTTTGCTGTTATTTTCTCCTGCATCTAGGACAGGGTTAACTTCAGCTATAGTGGTTTCAGTATGCATACAGAGTGCTTGCTAAGTATTTGCCCTTAAAAGAGGACTAAACAATATAAATGTAAGCAGGCTTCTTCTCGTTAAATTAAACGTTAAGCAAATGCATGCTCCTTGGAGGAACAAATTGGATCACAGGCTCTAGGAGCAGTGTATATAAAAGGGGGAATCTTATCAAAGTTTACAAAAATCTGAAAGGAGGCTGCAAAGAGGATGGGCTCTTTTCAGTGTTATTTAGTGGAAGGACAAGAGGCAACAAGTGCAGACATGTTCCTGAACATCAGCAACCATTTTTTGCTGTGAGGATGACCAAGTGCTGGAGCAGGTTACTCAGAGAGGTTGTGAAATCTCCATCCATGAGGGTCTTCAAGAGCTGTATGGACCCGATCTTGAGTAGCGTGGGGAGGTTGGATCAGATGGTCTTGAGAGGTACCTTCCAAACTCAACAGTTCTGTGATTCTGTGAATTCTGTATCAAACTTCATTCTCTCCTGAAATGAAATGTCCTAAAGCCTAAAGTAAGCAGTACTCATACCCATTGTTCCTCTGCTTCTATATATATATCTACAGGATATCGGGGTGGCACAAACTCTCAACTGTCCTGCTCCTCATACACACAATCTTGTATTTGCATCCCAAGTAAGAAAGCATCAAAATAACAATGTCTTCCAGCTTTATGTTTAATAAGGGAACTCACTGCTAGAGTGCCTCAATAACATTGTTATAGACTGAATCTATCTCATCTGAACCACCTACATAGATCCAAAACTGTGAAACGCTGGGGACTGGATGTCTAATTGAAAAGCAATCACACTGAAACAATCCATATCAAATCATAGAACAGCAATATTAAGATAGCAAATGTAATTTCATTAGTGAAAAAAGATGAACTTTGTGCTTCTACTACAAGTTTAAAATTCATACATAAATTCATACATAAATTCATGCATATTTGTCACTTTATCACAGTCAAGAAGAATATATAATCATAATTTGGGGTGAAGAGCAATAGGTTTGGCAGGAATTCTCTTTTATTCCCTGCTATAAATTTGAAAAGATCACAGGCAAAGTTTTGGGGGCAGGGAAGAGGAAAAAGTTTTAACTTTAATTAGAGCCAGATTACCCATTGCTGTACAGTTTACTGCAATAGTATTTAACCTGGATAACCCTTGTTAAGGCTTACATCTGGTTTCCTAAGGAGGTCCAGGTAAAGGGGAAACATTGTACTGCAACTTAGCATTTTGAACACAGACTTAGTAATCAATTTCTTTTACATTTTAAATTTTATTTAAGGAGAAAATATATCCCATTGATAAATTCCAAAATAGTCTATATAGAAAACTAATAGATGAAAAAATCATGCATAAAAGGGAAATATGAGCACAGATACACACAGATACTCTCCCTACAACAACTCCTATTTTACTGATTTAATGTATGGTCCTATACACACTGAAACCAGCAGCCTCCAACAGTGTGGTTATCCTGGATTTTTATGGTGTATTGCTATACTTTATTTCTCTGAAAAGAAAGAAGAATCTATAGGCACTATATATTCCACAGTCCTTTGAAAAGTTCTCCCTAGACTCCTGCTGTACTAGTTGTACAGAACATACACAGAAGTTTTCTATCCTAGACTGACTCTTTTAACTTATTGTTCCTATTTTTTATACACCAGCATGAAAAAAATGAAGGGATAGCTTGTTTCCATAACGAAGCTTGCACCTTGAGATGATCCACACTTGTCTTCTACATGGTTCTCCAGTTACAGCTCCAGCTATAGTGTGCTCTCTTGTAATACATTATAAAAACCATTTTAAATCTAGAAAGTGACTCTACAGAGTTGCAACAGCTGTCAAGCCACTTGTATTTGTGAAGGGATGGGTTCCAGAAAAAAGCAAACTCCAAATGTACCTTTTCTCTAAAGCCATATCCTGCACTGGCATTGCAGATATTAATGATTAGGCTAATAAATATGAGACAACAACATCCAGGGTGGCAAATTCTCAATATTCACAAAGTTATATCAAAGACAATGTACTTGGTGGCTTTTTGGTGGTGGTATTTTTTTTGCTTTTTTTTTTTTTTTTTGTGCAGAACATGTGAATACTACTTTTCAGGATATTAATTTCCTATGCTGGTCCTTATAAATAAGAAATCTATACTGTGTAGCTGTTGAGTCCATTTGAGTGATATGATCTTGCCAAGTAGGGAGTTGAGTGTGTTGCATAGAATAAACTTTATGTTACTTAATATATAAAGATGAAGCATAGTAAGTCATTTGCCTGTGGTGACTCATGATAATTACTGTATTAAACTTTGATAACAGCATTTTTTCCTCCCCTCTGTCTCATCTCGTCTTTCCCTGCACTACCCCCAAGCTTCAGCAGTCTTTACTAGCCTTCTGGTAACATTCTGTTTTGTACAGTGCCAGTAATGCTGTCTATCATCTCAGGTCTCTGCTTCCTGGAATCATTAATACTGTGCTTTGGAAATTATTTGAGGCAGAAGGCTCCACAATTGTACTTACTGGTTCAGCCTGGTTCCCTGAAATTAGGTTTAGTGCATTTTCAAAAGGAGAATTTTGCAGATAGGAGCCCAAATGGATTTTCAACTAGGCTTCAACCTTTTTGAAACCTATGGATGTTGAATAGTCTTTTACTAGTTGCCATGCCAACTGACACCAGAGAAACACTCTGCTGTGTGTTCATCCCCTAGAAAGCTTCACCAGATGTCTTCAACAAATTGCCATGAAAAGACTTGGGTCTGTCAGTCTTGTTAGGAGATAAAAATCAGACTGAAATGTCCCTGCCTCCACTTCTGATAAAAGCAGCCCATAAAATATGTAGACCTGCAGTACTCTCATAGAAAACCAGCAAAATCTCTCACCCCCAACCTAACTCCCTCTCACTTCCTGTAGTAAGATTTTTAAAATATTTATGTTCTTCTTTCTACATGAAGCACAAGGCCATTATGCTTTGCAGCTGACATCGTCTGGCAGTGCAAAGCTTGAAGCATCTGGTTGGCAGCAAAGAAAGAGAACAAGTTGATAAATTATTGATTTACATAAATCAACACCCTTTAAATATTGGTCTTTTGAAGAAAAAAAACCCCCTTTTTAATGTCAACTAGAAAAGTGTTAAGATGATAAACATCTTATCAGGTGCTTTGAGATTTTCTGTCCTTACCTCAGACACCAAATATATCTTTGCAATATACTCTCATTCTCTGATGGGGCAGTACAGAAGCACAAAAATATTTGTTTGGTTTGTTTGTTTTTTTTTTTCCCTAGTGATCTGTTCCTTCAGCTTTTTTTTTTTTCCTTTTTGTTTTCCTTAATATTTTTTATAATCATGTCTTTTCAAGAAATAACACTGTGTTCAAAAAACACAGCAAATGAGGTTTAAGACTTAACAATGTTTCGAAGATGTGTGCCCCTCAGGATGACCTGAAGAAAAAAACATGAAGAAACAGCAGAAGCTGTAGGTCCTCAGCACCTTGAGAGAACTGTTCATTGCTTTTACTGCACATGTATATACACACACATATACATGCACATTTTGGGCACTGAGGATACTGTATCAAATGCAGGAGAGCATGATTTATGTGAATTATCTAGAGTGAATTTTTAGAAGATAATATATCACAAAATGCTTCATTCTGTTATTTCAATACTTGTCAGATTGTCTTCACAGGGGATCAAAGAGTATCTTAATTAGGAGCTATATCATCATTTAACATACATAAATACATAGTTCATATGTATCATTATTACACCGAAAATAAAAGTGGCTTATTACATGTAGTTCAATTAACTTTTAAAAGTAAAGGAATATCAGTTTTATATTTTATATATTTGTTTTTCCCCAAGTGTTTTTCTTTCATGCTAGTCTGTAATGCATGAAACATATCCTAATACTATTTACTTTTTTTTTTTTAATTACATTATTTGCATATGCTCAATGCAAACATCAGTCATTATTCCACAAAGGTGATGCTTAGAAATGCCAATGTAGGCAAAGGCATCAAAGTACATTCTTGAATGCAAAATTTTTCTTTTGAAAATGCAGTTAATTTTTAAACTCTTCAGGGAACAAGGCTGAACCAGCAAATACAATTGTGGAGCTTTCTGTCTCATATGGGCATTCACAGAAAAGTATTGATGTAAAAGCTCTTGGCTGTTACCAAAATGTGAAAGCTGCAATGTGAAACAGCTCCTTCTTCAATCTCTTCATCGCTGCTTATTCTGGGAGGAGGAAGGTTTATTGCTATTATCCTTCCAACATGGAAAAATTCCAGTTGAAAAGATGTGAGATAGTCTGCCATCCAGGCTTCTACCAACGGTTCTGCCTGAGAGCCACCACTGAGAAGATTAAACTGTGTGGCTCAGGGCTTTGCCAAGCCTGGTGCTCAAAACTTCTGAGGATGTAGAGCACACTGACCCTTTGGGCAACCTGCTCCCCTCTGGGATGTCTCCATGAGGAAAAGGGTTTCCTTTTATCTCCAATCTGAATTTGTCATGTTTTAATGTACACGTACTGTTCCTCATGATACCATCAGGTTGTCAACAGCCTGTACCTGTCTACCCAACAGGCAGAAAGATACTCTGAAGGTGCCTTCAAAGCTTTCCCTTCTCCAGGCTGTGGCAGCCCTGTCCCTCAGGATCACCTCATTTTGCAGGTGCTCCAGTGCATCTGGGTGGGTCTCTGCTGGTCTCATACCAGTCGGGTAAAGCCTCTCCTGAACTGGGGACCCTAAATCAGAGGAGGCACTGTCTAGGTATGGTCTGAAATGTGCCAACTCAAGGTGGGTCCTCACATCCTTCCATCTCCTGGCTGTGCTCCTATTCCTACAATGCTGGATGCTGCTGGCAGTGTGCAGCCTGCACTGTTTCCTTGGCCCCTGACTTCCCAGGGCTGGGCTTGGCATTTCTCCATTCTGAACTTCACAAGTCCCATTCCCCTAGTTCCTCTGGATGGCACCTCTGCTCTCCAGAGCATCAGCTGGTCCCCTTAATTTGTTGCCACCTGCCAGCCTAAGAAGAAAGTGCTTTTGGTTTTACCTCCTTTTGGTTGTGGAAAATGTTATTAAGTGGGATAGATCTCCAGACAGAGACATGTCTTCTCCACTTGTTAGCAGTTTCCAGATAAAGTATGACTTGTTAACCACTACTCTCTGCATTTATTCTGGAAAAAAAAAATAAAATTTAGTCATAGTGCAAAACCTGCCTTCATCCTAAAAGAGATATTAAACTCAAGAACTCTACCCACAGGGGCATACTGCAGAAAGTAGAAATTTTTTAGAAGCAGAAAAATTGTCACCTTAATACTGATAATACATTACTATCTTACATGAAAGATATTCATATACTCCCAACACATCTCAGGCAGAAACTCCAAAATAGTGCATCCACACATTCTTATGAGACGAAATTAAAGCACATGACTTCCATAAACTGAGGTTTCTAAAAAAGTGCTCTCAATTAATAGTTTTTTCTTTACTATGGAAGAACTAAAAAGTTTTTGGAAAGGAGCCCCTTCCGAAACTGTTTTTTAAAGCTCACAGGTCTGGAAATTGCATTGAAATATATTATGATGCTACCTACTTCAGCACATACAAATTATCTAGGTATGAATAAATAAGTAAAAAATTCCTAAAATTTTGTACTATACTACAACGAATATGTGCTCTAGTGTGTTTTCTGTGTGAAGTGGTTTAGTTGCCTTCTAATATTTATATTAGTCTACCAAATAATATTTTTCTACTGGCAGCCAAAGACTATTAATACTTTAAATCCTTTGTGACTCTCGTTCCTCACAGTTATGTTTTGTTTTGTTTTGTTCACAATAGAGATTTGTGTCAGCATTTAGGGACACATTCATGACATTCCTGCAGTGATCTATGGTACTGTATAACAAACAGGAAAAATTCACAAACATAACTACAAACAGAAAATGAAAGATCCTGGGTCTTGAGAAAAGGCATGAAATTTGGGCAAGGTGATTTTTAAAGAATGTAAAGGAGGCAAGAACAAGAACCTCTCTTCTGAGAAATAACAAAAAAGAGCCATCAGGAAGACATACTAATATGAACAGGAAAGGCGCTAATATTTGATGTGCCATTGCCTCAAAGTGGTTCTTCTCTTTCTACAACTCACAATGTGGAAACAGAGTAGCAGAAAAAAGTAATACAGAAGATCAAATCTTCAAGTTCTCATGGAAGATGCCATTATATCCACATCTTTCAAATGCTTATGTTTAACCCCTTCAGAGTAACAGTTCTTTAGGGTGAGCAGGTTTCTTTGATGAATGCTTTACAGCAGAACAGCCTTTGCTTGCCTCTGCATAATCTTTCAGCAGTGTGAAAAAATTGCTGTTCAAACAGGTGTTTGTGATGCCTCCAGTTCAACTTTCAAACACCAGCCATCCCTGTAACAAACTTGTCCTGAAAGCTATGAAGAGCTCTGATTTCTTGAGCACTTCACTAACTTTCTATCGTCATCTCTTCTCAGATGTGATCATGAAAAAATGTCCTTAAATAGTTTGGGGATCAATCCCTTGCAGCTAGGGAAAGATTAGCTCAATGACAGGATGACAGCTTCATACACAGAAGTGTGGAAGGGACCCCTAAACTCAGTCTTAAAAAAAAAAAAGGGTATTTCAGTCTCAGAAATGAAAAGTGCAGAGCCCTTTAACATGGTAACCAACTAATGATGGGATTACTCAGGAAAAATCCCTTTTAAAATTGTGGCAGGAGCATACATCAGACACTGGAAGACAGTGCATGACTTGAGATGCAGTCTAGAAATAAGGCCAAGAAAGGGTTTCTTCTTGCAGCGGGCAGTGGTGGTCAGTGCCGCAGCTTCCCCAGGGAAGCGTCCTGAAAAGGAGGTCCTGGTAGCACAGGCAAGTCTGCAACCACCTAGTGATTTCAGATCAGTTGTGAGCTGGGCCTTCAGGGACACACAAAAGGAGAGACGGGGTCTTCGTCTGGAAATTCCTCAGAGCCTTGATTCTGCTGCTTCCTCCAAGGGATCCAGGGGTAAAAAACCAGAGAACCAGGGAAAGCAGGGACTTATATAGGGAAGCCAGGGGGTGGGGTTACACAACTTGGCCAATCGGGTGGAGGATTGAGAAATGACCCAATCAGGGGAAGGATCAAAAACAGACCAATCAGCTGGGGTATAAAGGAGGAAGTAGGGAAAGAACCAATGGGGTATAACTAATTAACATATCAACCACAAAGCCTCATGGGGGGAACATATTTTGTTGTCATGAGGGAGAGCAATTTCCTAGGGTTTCTCCCTCAGGTGAACTACCTCAGCTCTGAAGCCTAGGGGCAGCTCTGTCTCCAAGGGACATTACTGACTGGCCTACTGGCCTCCACGGTTTCTTGTAGAGTATTAACTTATATACTGACTGATATATTTGAAGGAGAGCTATGTTTTTCCACTTGTCGGTTTTGATGTGTACTTCAAGGACTTAATTAAACTGAATTGTGATTGTACTGGCTGTTAGGTATTTTGATAACTCTCTACCATTAGAATTAGCATATGGAAACATCTGTAGAAAGTTGTGTCACAAAGGTCGAGTTATTTGGGATAAAGAGTATTTAAAACTGTGCCATGTGTATTTGGTCTTATCCAAGAATATCATTAGTTTCTGCTGTTTCTTTCCCTTGTATCCAGAGATATCCAGACACAGAAAACACAGAGTTCTTTCTGTTAAAGCATTTTAAATGAAGAAAGGATTAACCAGAAAAATAACTTTCAAGAGCAATGGCCTCCTGCTAAAGATCAGGTGCAGGAAGATTGGTCCAGTGTTTTTCAGTACCACAAAAAAGCCCAGGACTAGCCAGGAGGACAAATCTCCTCAACAGTTAGACAGCTTCACAACAGTTTGCGCAAGCAAAATGTGAGGGAACTGAGGTTTCTGGAGATGGGATAAGAAGCAGATCTTGAACAATGAGCAACTTTCACATCTTTTCTCTGAGATATATTAGATGTATTAGACTACTACTAAGGCTTCTTTTTCTTCAGAAATAAGATGTTATGAAGGAGATCTATAAGGCGTTTATTGTTAAAACAACAGTATTCTTTCCTGGTTAATCATTAAAATCTAGTATTCTGAGACAAACCTATTGGAAACATGCATGCAAATGTGTAAGGCTTGGTTTGTCATTGTAATGAACACATTATGTGAGCAAGAATTTTACTACTTTAAACATAAGAATGCCAACATTTTTCAGGGTTTCAATTTCTTCAGTTTTAAGAAGCTACAGTGTCAAACCTGTAAATAAGACTGCTCATTCTGACCTCCAGAGTTTTCTGCTGGGCACTCGGAACACAAATGTGCTATTTGCATTACCTAGAGAAGAAATCTCTTTGTTCTGGGCTCTGAGCATATAGTTGGCATCTAGTAGTACTTGTTGGCTTTTTTTTTCTGAACTGGATGAACACTTAATGTGGATTAGACCACTCCCTGAAGGTATTTCAACTCCATATGCTTTTGAGAAAAATTACATAATTTATGAAGTAACAGGTATTAGGGAGGTAGCATTCCACCCTTTCAAGGAAACTTCCAAACCCTAGCCCTTCTTCTCACAAAGGAAGAAACTTGCCTTAAAACTAGGCAATATTATTTTCCTTCTATAAAATTATATGGCATAAGAAAGCAGTATATATAAAAAATGCCCATGATTTGATTTCTACCTAGGATGGTTGTGATGAGGGAATCTTTGGCAGTGTCATGGATACAGGTTTTTTCTTGTTAGTCTTTTAAAATGTCTAGTTGTTTATCCTTCACATGCATGCTAAGTAAAATCTGTACTTTTCTAATCATACTGAAGGTGTTATAAACCATGAAAACAGTGTGTACTTTCAGCCCAAGGAACCACCTAAGCCAGTAAATTTTGCCTAGGTTCACCTAGGAAAAATATGAGTCCACATATGCATTATATTTTGCCTAAGCATCTTCCAAACATAAGTGGTTTTTGGGTATGTTCAGGTGATACAACCCCTCCACAGCTTTGTCTTCCATTCTTCATCACTACTCCTGCATTCCTATTAAACTACACAGAATTTTAGCATCCATAACATCTGTAAGCAAGGAGTTTCAATACACTGCATTGTAAAATCAGGAGTTTGGCATGAGTGGAATTGTCTTGGTGAACAGGTTTGACATTGTAACTTCTTAAATCGTAAGAAACTGAGAATCTGAAAAAAACCTGATAATTTGGTCTGAACTCATATTTTGTTAAACTAATTAAAGAACCTTTGCATCTTGCCATGAAGACTGCATAAAGACCCTATACTGACTTTTCATTCGCCCCATAATTTTATGGACCAAAATTCATGTCAAAATTAATTTTCCAAATTATTTTTTCATTTGTTGACCAGTTTATACCATTGACACACGTTCCTAAGGAAAAAATAACATGCATTTTTCCAGTGGATACAGAAACAGTCAGCATAAGTGGGCTGTTGTACACAGATCCTTATCTAAAATTTTAAAGAACTGAAATTCCACCTTTGACAGGTGAAATCGTCCCAATGAGTGCCAGAGTTCATCTTAGAGATAAGAGGAAGTGATACAAAGTTACAGATGTGCCAGTCAAGGAAATTCATACAGCTTCCAGATTATTTGAGGTTCAGCATAATACAACTTTTGCATCCCTTGTGATAATGTGTCTGTCTACATCTACACCCCTGTCTGCATAAAAAACTTGATTATAAGATTATGTACATCTTGGCAGTAAACAAATAAACTATTAACTTATTAAAACTTATTTAAATGTGAAGTACCAGTAAGATCTACTATGTCCAGGTAGACACCTTGTTACGTATCTTCTAGTGAATTTAGTGTGTGCAGTATCTTGCTTGAGAAATCAAACAGTAAAATCAGTTTATGAAAATATAAGTTAGAGCTACTTTTTAGTATTTTTAAAGTCTAGTAGTTTCACTAGAGGGTACCACAAGCAACCACAGAACAGCACAAAATCACCAGACTCAAAGCCCTTATGCTCTCTCTGTTGAGTTTGACACTGAAAAGTCAAAAAAGTTACTGAGATTGGTTTTAAAACCAATGATTAGGATTTAAGTCAACTATGATTAGGATTTAATCAGTCAGATTGTCTCCTTTACTACATTAATGATATCCTCTTTCTACCTGTTTAATTTTACCATTTTTCACAAGAAAAGAGATACATTTCCTGTAAAGTGCCACAGAGACAACTGTGTAGCCTTAGGACAAAATACATTATTTTACAAATATTTCTCAGCTAGAGCACATTTCTGCACTCACTGAGCATTTTAACTGATCTCTAGATACTTTACAAAGTAAGACACAGAGACTGTTTGAGACTGTTTTCTGTCCCTAGGATGGCTATATGTTTACTCCTCTCATCCACCCTCAGAGTGCCTTTTTCCAACAAATGGATCAATGAACTTACCTACACAAAATACTCTTGGCAAATCAGATACTTATTTTTTAAAAAGTGTTCTCAGCAGGATAGACTCAAGAGATACATGTCTTGTCTCCAAAAAGGCCTCATAGGACAGTACCCCATACAGCTATACTCAGCACATTTGACTATAACATAAATAATACCATGCAGGATGTTCATTGTGTGACTGGGGACCATTTTCAACTTTCAGTTAAATTTGCACTAGAAAGCAACCAAACACCTTAAAGAGGTGATGTTCAGGAGCATATTGATGTTTCTGCCTCTATTGTGGGCAAGCACCTAACCTTCATGTACAGTTGTGAGCTGTGATTCTCTTCCATAACTAAAGAAAACTCTGTCCTACAGCAGTGGTTTCTTTCTGTGCAACCCCTACATCATCTGTAAGTGAAATTCATACAGCTGAATGAAAAAATGGCAAAATGCAAACAGAGACCAGTTTGAATATTGGGTCTTCCTGCCAAATAGAAAATCTGTGAGACCATTTTGAGTTTTAAAAAACGAGCACAAGATCCTTTCTGAAAATACGTCATCAAAGTGCTTTTATAGTTAAAGACATGGTATTATTTAATTTTTATTCTATTAACAATCATCAGTTGTTTCCATGTACTGTGACTTCAATTTGAGAGTTACCTAAATTTAGTTTAAGTTAATGGTAATTTTATATTAAATTGATTGTGGGTTTGCAGTCTAGTTTTTCTTACCAGTACATGGGTAAATGGTCATTTAAAAAGTTCAAAGTGGGAACTGTGTTTTATGTTTAAATGAGTTAAGAGAAAATAATATTTGCTTTATTTTATAATAATTTTTGAGAACTCATATGAGAAAGGAATGAAAATGGAATGCTTACTTCACAGTCAGCAAGCAGTGCCTTTCAAAACAATGAAAATTAGCAAGACTTTGACATATATTTTTCCCCATAAGTGTTGCAGATGATTCATCATAATTAATTCTTTTCCCCCACTATTCTTTGAGGCTACC
The DNA here is from genome assembly GCA_017589585.1 of Phylloscopus whistleri. NCBI lineage: Eukaryota > Metazoa > Chordata > Aves > Passeriformes > Phylloscopidae > Phylloscopus > Phylloscopus whistleri. The sequence goes on from JADMLD010001394.1 coordinate 2,421,935, forward strand.
AGGGTAAAACTCTACAAGTTTCACTGTGAAGCATTAAAACCCCAGTAAAGACAGAAATTTTGAGAGACATTTATCTGCTATTATGTATGGCTACTTTGGCAAATGGCCACAAAAAGTTTTTTTTCACTTTCAAGTGTCACAATTATTTCTGAGTGCTTTGTTAAGATAACATTAATTTTAAAAATAGCCAGTAAAATTTGGTGGCTGACTGACAGTTGGCCACTTTAAAGTAGTAATCTGAAAAGCTTTATTCTATGCTGTTGGCAGACAGTAAACCCCTTCTCTGACTTTGATTCATGACTAAGGAGCATGTACTCTCTTCACATATTCAGCAGAATGTTAGCATGGTTGCAGAAACAGCTTTAGCCTATTCAACAAACTTGAATTTCGTGAATAGGATTCTATAATTCTTCTTCTGTACTACCTGCACATTAACATCATGCAAATTATTATTGTTTCCTCCCTTCAACGCAGCTCCAGCCTAGACACTACTTCAGAAAATCAATTTCTTCCCCCCCTTTTTTTTTTTTTTTTTAATACAGTATCACACAGAATCACAGAAAGATTAAGTTGGAAGAGACCTTCAAGATCATCAAGTCCAACCCAACCCTAACTCCTCAATTAGACCATGGCACCAAGTATCACATCCAGTCTTTTTTTAAACGCATCCAGAGATGGTGACTCCACCACTTCCATGGGCAGACCATTCCAGTACTTTATCACCTTATCTGTAAAAAACTTTTTCCCAATATCCAGCCTATATTTCCCTTGATGCAGTTATCATATATGTGAAGCAACTTCAATAGCTAAAACTGGGGCTACAAACAGACTACTTTGTTGTGTAGGCAGACTGAACTGCCCATGTATAAGAAAAAAACCTTGCCTCACTCTTCAGTGAAAATCTAGAACATTCTCCAGTGGTAATCCAGAACAAAGCAACTAAAAATCCAGTAGGAACATACATCAGTTATCTAACAAGAGTCATTATTTGAAAGAAAAAAAAGGGAATACCATATACAACAAGTCACATTTAGCCCTCAAGGGCACATTCCCTGAATAATTTTCCTTGAATCAGATCCCAATACTGTTTTTTATAACGCACAATAAGGGAATTGAAGACGTCCATAATGGCATTCAGGCTCCTTCTCTATCCATTTGAATAAGAAACACATTGTCACTAAAGTTTTTTGATCAATTGGAACAACCAAAATATCTACCCTTGGTTAAGACTGCATGTCCTCACTAAGAAACTTCAGTGCCTTTCTGTAGAACACAGTTGCAAGTGTTAAAAGCAAGGCTGAAAGAGCAAAGTTAAAGGGAACTTTGCATGCAATAGCTTTTCCTGTTCCATTTGCTGCAGTGCAAGGTCTGCTTCATTTCAGTTAAAAGAAAAACAAAACAAAACAAAAAACCAACTCCATGGTATTCAACAAACTACATATAATTTTAACAACCTAACTTGATTTTAGAGATCAAACATTGCATTTTCTTTTACCTTCTTTGCCTGATCATACTTGCTAAGAAGATGGTTACAAGCAGAAAAGACTACCTGAAGAACAGAGGTGAAGGCAAAAACAATGTGAGCAGTTCCAGCTGCTGACAAGTCAGTCTAACAGATCACTGGAGATATCAAAAAGCATATAACATGAAAATATTTCCTGAAAGCACACTGTCAAGACAATATAAAGGCAGACAATAAGACAATGTGAAAAATTAAGCCACAAGAGTGTTAAATTAGAAAAGCATAAACACACCTACATGTCATACTTCAAGTAGCCAAAGATATTAAGGAATAGGATGCATTAACCAAAAACTTTGCGTGGAATGCCTTATTGCAAAAAGTTCAATTCAGAGCTATGCAAAAACATTATCCAGCCCCTTGTCCTGTCCCCAGAACACCATTTAAGCCATAGCTTAAAGTTTTAGTATTTGCTAGTTCTTCATCAGGTGAATCAGAGCGAATCAGAGTTCCTGTTTTCCTGAGAGACTAAACCAGAGCATTTTCACATCTCAGTCTGCACAAAGAGAAGCTCACTGGCTCTGCCAGCCTCAGAGAGACCACCACTTACAGCCACGCTCAGAGTCATGGCAGCTTGGAGCGGAACAGAAGGTCAGTGCCCCTGTGAGCTGGACCGCTGCACACCACAGTAAACTGTGAGGAAAGAGGGGAGAGGTGGTGAGTCCCTCCTCCCCAAACCTCCTCTTTTGGCCTCTCGTTAATAGCAGAGAAGTAGCCAGTGTGACTTGAACATATTTGCCTGATTATACATGCCTCTCATCCCACCGCTCACATCACCTTAGTTCCCCTTTCTTTAGAGTCAGGATGTATTGTTCCTGCTTCACAAATATGCACAAAGACACTAAAATATGCACTTAACCTCAACCAAGTAGAGATAGAGACACCAGAAAGACCAACTGCAGGAGCTGAGTAGAAAAGGAAGATTCTTTGGGCATCACTACTTCTGCAAATGAAAGTCTGTTAGATCAAAACGCCCCATTTCTGAAGGAGCTCTAGCTTCTGGGTCTTCACTTGTGTAACAAGGTGCTGAAGCTCCAACTAACATCCAACTCCTAACTCCTTGAACTGCTTGAATTAATTACCAAAATGCTTGATTACAATGGAAGGGCACTATCTTCTTTCCTCCAGAATCCTCAAGTGGAAAACACCTATTGAAAGGCTTATGCACAAATCGGTGTATTTGAGAGGGTGATCTGGCTACTGTAAGGCTGAGATGATACCTGATTCATCCTGTATTTTTTGGTGGTGTTGTGGTGGGGTCCATCAGGTAGTAAAGCTTGCTAATGCGATTAGTGCAATGAGGGATGTTTCCTAGATCAATTTGTACAGCTTTAGTCACAGTCTGTCCAGTTTCATATTTTAGTCCAGCTCAAGACACCATAAAATATCTTTAACAAAACTAGTTTAATAGTATTCTTGTACTGTTAAATGCTATCTTAATAAAACATGACATTGTGAATGTCAATCTTCAGATCTATGAATGTAGTGTTTGTATGTTGCAATGGTAGTCAATTTGTCCAAAATACTTTTTGGGGTCCAGATGCAAACTTTAGAAGACTCTTTTTTGGGGGCTTTCATCTCAACAAAAGAAAACAAAATAATTTGCAATACTAATGATATAGCATTAAGTTCCTAAATTGCTTTCAATTTTATGTTAATTGTGAGGATGACGATTCAAAAAACCAAACTTTTGAAGAGAGAGTTCTAAACTTTATTGTCTTAATTTCTCTAAAACTGAATTGTTGAGCTTTTACTTAAGTTAAAAGAATGTTGAATGTATTGGTAAAATTGATATATTAAATCCAAATATTACATTAAAGCCACTTTCATGGCTATTATATAAACTAAGTCTATGTTACTTTTGTTATTAAAGAAAATTATTTACTCAAAAGTTATTGTCTAATGCAAATTAGTTCTTTGCAAAAGTGGTGTGATATGGTCATTTTTGTAATTTTAACGTAATTCAACCATAAGCCTCTCCATTCCTCTTGCTTGAATAAAATAATGTTTTCCACAAATAAAGTATGGCTTACTCTTACAGAGTGATAATGCTATAAGGAAGGCCCCCCCAAAGAGAGTACGTCAGGGATTAATGATACAATTAAGCATTGCAAATTTAGTCATTAGCACAATGCTCTTTGTTTAGAAGCATTAAGCTGTACCATTCCAAGAAAAAATTGCTATTTCAGATGGCACAGGCTGCTTAAAAACGTAATTGTATTGCTTACTCACGGGACCTGGAGAAAGCAGATCAGGTATGCAAGCTACAAAGGCTGTTTTTCACTGTTAAAGAGCTCTGGTCCAGGTTAAAAAGAATTGTAAAAGTGTGTGAAACCACAGACATTTTAGGAAGATAAAGATGAAAACTGGAGGAAAAGACCTCCTTATATAGCCAACAAATAAACACTCACTATTTCCATTGTTTCACTTGAACGCACTATTTTGTGACTTCTTTAAGATGAAACTGCAGATTAGACTATTCTAACAACAAAGTCAAAGTTAATTAGTCTTAACTAACAGCCAAGTTGTAAACTACTTGAGGTCAACTCCACCCTCAGGAAAATGAGCATTAGTGAGACATTTTAAAGCACTGTCTGTTTTTATAAGCAGTGCAGGGAAAGGCTAAGCCAATAAAACATGACCATTCCATTCTATATTTTAATATTAGCCTCTAAAGGACAGAACACTCCCATGTGCTTTGATGACAAAGCCTTGCACCACACTAATAACAATACATGAGTAAAGGAAATTACTGTCATTTTGCTTTGATTTTGTTCACTGAATGTAACAAGCAAACAACAGTGAAATCTCTCTCAAATGACTTGTGATGAGAGTTTCCTGCACTGCTTGGACAACAAAGAGACCCCCAGAGACTGGTGTGAGGCTTCCTCTTTTTAACCTGAAGATAAATCAATAGGGTCTGGGTTGATTCTGATTTCGGAGGGAAACAAAAAAAAGAAAAAAAAAAGAAAAATCTTTAGATGTTATTTAGAAAATGCTAGGCGTGAGCAGCTGTTGTTAATTATGTCTTCATTTTCTCCTCCAGACTTCTTTGGTTGCATGCCATAACTGCATGGGGCATGGGGGTTTACGGCTTGAAAATAGCCTTGTCATTCTGTGAAGTCTAACAGAGCAAAGGGGGTTTGATAAATGATAAAAAAGTTCCTTGGAAAGCTCCTTAGATCAGATTAGTTCTCAGTTGTTTGTTTTTTGAATCCCAATAGTCTTGAACAGTTAAAAGGTAAATACATGAGGCCACACAATTCATGAACCATATAGAAAATATTTAACAGCTATTGAATTACTCTTGAAAGAAACTCTTCCACCCTTTATTTACACGGTCTGTTTATATGCTCTGCTTAAAATGTTAAATAAATGGAGTTAATCACATAATTAAACTCCAATTTAACTGGTATTCCTTCGTATACTGAACATCAGACAAATGCTTAAGTATCTTGATGAACTGGGGTCTCAGGGTGTGACTCTAAAAGGTACTATGCAGTCTGGCCTTGAGCCAGCAGAGCTAACGTGCAAAGCTTTGAGTCTGTGGAAGACAAATAACATGCTCTTCAGCAAACTATGGGATTTCCCCCCTCCTTCCCCCTGCCTCCTTCCCTATACTAGATCATTAGAAGAGACTACAACATCTTACAGAGCTGAATCTCCAAAACAGTAATGAAAAATCTCACGCATTAATTTCTGCATAGTTAAGTTTGTGGTTCAAACAAAGGGAGGTGGTCCAGATGATGTAGCACTGTTAAAATTCATGATGGGGGAGGGGGTGAAGTAGGGTTATGAGATTAAGAGGGTGTTGATTTGTTTAATGGCTATTTTCACTGCATAGTTTACATTGCTGTCTTCTGGAATAAAACAAGATTTACTGTAATAAAAGCTTCTTAGCATTCAATTTATTTGTGCTATTTCTATGAGTCCAACTGTTATGTTTATTGTTTCTATTGTCCTTTTCCTTTTCTAGGGAAAGTGATTACCCTTTAAATGGAATTATTGAAATTAAGAACAGTGAGACATTTTGACCCAGATCTCAGTTTACAGAAGAATGATGCTGCACAGACTATGGTGAGGAAATGCATTAGGAAAATCCTTCTAATTTGCTGCTGTAAAGTGCAGCAGCAACAGGACACTTTTAGCTGGTGTTCAAGGTAATTGTGAGAATGATGGGACTCAAACTGCCCTCTGTGTGAAATTTATCCTTCATCCAATCAGCAGAAACAACTAATGCACTGGAAGGTATATTATATCTCATCTACTTCCCAATAAAGTCAGTGGTGTCCAATCAGACACCTATTGTTAGTAGAGAATCTGAAATTGATACAATCACCACATTGATCTACAATTGAGTCTGTCATTTGCTTGCTGCCAGGTCCTCCTCCCCTTCCACCATGTAGTCATTTCAGAGCAGAAGCCCATGGTACCGAGTTTTAGAACACACTAATGATCAGATTTGTTAGTGAGATTGGGCTAAATAATGCTAGTTCACTTGGCCCAGTTCCAAACAGGGGCTACTGGTTATGCCACATGTAAGGGTGGAGGGTACAGTGCTGCATAGCTGCCCCAGATAACCAAGGAAACACATGCCCACTCAGCCTTACTGTCACATCCAGCCTGGAAGCACAGGAGATCAGGTTGATTGTTTCATTTTACAAGCAATTGTCTCCCAAACCTGCCGCAGAATCTCCTATTGATGGACTGCCAGTAAGTTGTCTAGACTGGGAGAAAAAGGAAAGCAAAAGAAAAAAGAAAGCCTTGAAATATTCTCATTCTTATGAACTCATGGGGATATAGAGACAGGGAACAGGATTTCTTTTGTTCATGTAAAACCAGGTATGTTACCTATGAGGCAGGTTCATTCTCCTCACTACTAGACAGACTGACAGCAGGCTGAGGGACACATACAAAAACTTCTAACTTCTGTCACTAGAAACAATACATAAATTAATTCCTTATGATATTAATTTAGAAGTTTGGAGAAAAGGATCATTATATTGGTAATCTTTTATTCTAAGTCAAGAATAAAATACTAATCTGAAGAAAACTGCTTAAAGTTTAAGATTATTTTAGCATTTACACCTGCTAGTGAAATCTACCACCATAATTCTTTTCTCTTCAACTTAAAAACATAAACCATTTCTTTTTTTATGCATAGTTTTATGGAAGCTCTTCTTGAGAGGACTACACTCTGTTTATTTACTGAATGCACAAATCTCAAGCAGAGCTGGCTATTGCACAAATATACAGTAAGTGATGCTATCTCTGGTCTCATCACGTGATCTGAGTTAAGATCAGATTATCATTATCAGTACTCGGGTGAATTTCCCTCAAAGAAACTCCATGTATTTCAATATTAACAATTTAATAGGAACCACTATCATCTTTAGAGACAAATTCTGGTACAAAAAACAGATAAAACTACCTGTCTCTTCCTGAATATGTTAACATTTAATATGTGGAAGATGATGAAGGGGAAGCCAGTTGAGAAGTCTCTGGGGTCACTTGGCCTGTTCAGCCTGGAGAAGAGGTGGCTGGGGGAGACCTCACTGCAATCTAAAGCTTCTTCGGTGGGGGAAGCAGAGGGGCAGGCACTGATCTCTCTTCTGCCACTCAGTATCCTTGGGTGAATTCCATCTGGTCCCGTAGACTTGTGGGTGTCTGAGTGGCACAGCAGGTCACTGACTGCTTCCTCCTGGATTGCAGGGGTCTGCTCTGCTCCCCATCCCTGTCAAAGAGTTTAGGGGACCACTTGCCCTGACGATCACCAATCTTTCTGTTAAAGACTGAGGCAAAGAAGGAATCAAGTACCTCAGTCTGTTCCTCATCCTCAGTGACAATGATCCCCCAATGTCCAATAAAGGATGGAGATTTTTCCTTGGCTTTTTGTTGTTGATGTATTTATAAAAACACTTCTCATTATGCTTCACAGCAGTGGCCAGATTGAGTTCTAGTTGAGCTTTAGCCCATCTAAAGCTCTCCCTACATGACCTAATGACATCCTTGTACTCTTCCTGAGTTGCCTGCCCCTTCTTCCAAAGTGCATAAATAAACCCTTTTTTATTCTCCTGTTTTGTGAAAAGGCTCCCTGATCAGCTAGGCCAGTCTTCTTCCCTGATGGCAGGGTTAAATATTAGTAAAAGTTCTTCACCCAGAAGGTGGTTGGGCAGTGGAATGGGCTCCCTAGGGCAGTGGTCACAGGACCAAGCTTGACAGAGTTCAACAAGCATTTGGAGAACACTTCCAGGCACATGGCGTGACTCCTGAGCCAGGAGATGGACCTCGAGTATCCTTGCAGGTAGCTTCCAACTCAGAATATTCTATAAATAAATTAAAAAAGGAAGGAAAGAAGGAAAAGGAGAGGAGAAAGAAAGAGAGAGAGAGGGAGAGAGGAAAAGAAAGAAAAGAAAAAGAAAGAAAAAGAAGAAAAGGAAAAAAAAGAGAAGAAAGAGAAGAAAGAAAAAAGAAAAAGAGAGAAAAGAAATGAGGAGAGGAGAGGAGAGGAGAGGAGAGGAGAGGAGAGGAGAGGAGAGGAGAGGAGAGGAGAGGAGAGGAGAGGAGAGGAGAGGAGAGGAGAGGAGAGAAGAGAAGAGAAGAGAAGAGAAGAGAAGAGAAGAGAAGAGAAGAGAAGAGAAGAGAAGAGAAGAGAAGAGAAGAGAAGAGAAGAGAAGAGAAGAGAAGAGAAGAGAAGAGAAGAGAAGAGAAGAGAAGAGAAGAGAAGAGAAGAGAAGAGAAGAGAAGAGAAGAGAAGAGAAGAGAAGAGAAGAGAAGAGAAGAGAAGAGAAGAGAAGGAAAAGAAAAGAAAAGAAAAGAAAAGAAAAGAAAAGAAAAGAAAAGAAAAGAAAAGAAAAGAAAAGAAAAGAAAAGAAAAGAAAAGAAAAGAAAAGAAAAGAAAAGAAAAGAAAAACTACTAACTAAAGGAAAATCTACTAACCTGGAGATGAGAGAATCATCATCTCGCTTTCCATACAAAATTTGATTCTGTCAAGGCAGCAGCCAGGTTAGCGAAGATTGGAAAGTGAATTTAAATCAGATAGAAAAATCAGTGTAACAACTTCCCCCCCCCCTCCCCCTTATCTGGAGAATGGCACTGACTATTAATGTTTCAGAAATATATTATTTTCCTTTTCATTGATTCACACATCATTTTCTCCCTGTATAATTTGTAACAAAAAGGGAAAAGTCTGTAGCTATTTTACTAAGATTCTGTTGTCCAAGTGAGTACCACAGGTACAAAATGTTTCCTTTTTTCCTCCTGTTGTTTCAACGCTACCCAATGACTGAAAACTGAATAGCAAGGACAATCATGAGCTCTTAGGGCCCAATTCATAAAAAAAATGCTGCAAGCCATTTATGCACAAATGTTGCTACTTTCATATGGAAACAAGCTACATAAAGAATTCCCCTTTGTGATTCACCAGCCCTCTTTATGTTAACATATTTTTCCTCAGTGGTGTAGATGAACAGTGCATAATTCTGCAGAGGGGATAAGGACAAAAGCAAAAGGATTTTTAGTATTTCTTTCAGAAAAACCTTAACAAGCTCGATGTGTCTCAGTGTTTTATCCCCCTTTAGTGAACTAAAGCAAGTCTCATTCTTCTTGTAGGTATTTGCAATTTCTGGAAGAACGTGTATTTTTTAAATATTGGTAAATTCTTATCAGTTTTAGATATAATGGCAGATAATCTGTAAAAATATTATTAAAGACAATGCTTAAAGGACATCTGACAATGCATTTTTAATCTGATTCCTTTAAGTGGTTTCCTTACCAATCAAGATGTGTTTATTTGGGATGTTGGACGACTGCCTAAAATGAGTATTAGATACAGATAGATCAAGGTATTAGAGTTTTTAAATGTCTATGAGAGGCACACAGGCACACTCCCACTGCAGAAATGATACACTTAACAGACAGCAGAAAACATACACATGATCTTAACCTAAAGCCACAGAAACCATGCAACATCAAGTTTCCTTTATTTCCTGCTTACTTTTTCCCCCCCTCTCGAGACCATATTGCTACAGATTACACAAAGCATCTCTGGAAAGAAAGGGGTGCAGCAGCACAGCTTGTCATCTGGTCAGTTAATGAATTAGACCCTCTTAGGAAACAAAGACATGTGCTGTTTTTCAAAATGAAAGTTCATGGAAGTTCACCAGTTGCACAAGCTCAGTGGTGGCTTGTGTGTCTCTCTCGTATTTAGGAAAATAATGAAGGCAGTGAAAAGCAGTAGACACATCCATAGGTAGGATATGCCTTTAAAGAAGACCCTTTAAAAGAGTTTCTTGAGCACAGTACTGATCAAAAGGTAGTAATAATACATTTTGTATTTTGTTTCATCACTGTGTAATAAGAACCTACAAAATCATCTCACTAAAGCAAAGCCCAGCTACTGCAATTTTATATCCCAATGGGGAAAACACACAGAAAGAAGAATTTTGGTTAGTGAGAGAAATCAAAAAGTGGAGCAAGAGTAAATAGATAATATTTGTATATAAGTACGTGTTCATAATTTCTAATTTATAATATACATTTACACATTAATTCTGGAAGTAGCAAGTCATAGCTCAGGAGATGAGAGTAAGACTGGCTGGAAGTCAGCAGAGCAAGTTTTTTTATACTGGAAAAGATACATAGGTCTTGAATAACAATGAGGTACAGAGGTACATTAACCTCATAAATGCAGCAAATATGTTGAACACTAACGCCATTGCACTTCTATGTTGCTTATGTCTTTTGTGCAGTCTCATTTAAAATGATAAACAGAGTTGGGAACCTGTCTGGAACCAAGTTTCTCTTCATTCTGAAATGCATAAACTGTTAGACTTTGTAATCTGGATTCAAGTTGGGGTGGGGGGGGGTGTGTGTTTTGTTCTTTATTTGTTTGACGGGTTTTGTTTGTTGGTTTGGTTTTGTTTTTGTTTGGTTTTGTTGTTGTTGTTGTCGTTTTTTTTTTTTCTTAGCCTGTTTTTTCTTGTCACAATGACTAATGTATTGTACAGCAGACTCCATAGTTTGAATAGGGAGGAAGTAACCCACCCACGGTGTAACCAACAGTTTACTAACTTGGATGCTTTGCACATACTTATATGTAGAGGCAAGAATTTAACGTGTCCTTCCTTTTTTGTATCATCTTTCATGCAATGGATCTTTAATCTGAAAATTTGCTTGCTTAAAATTTATCCTTTCATAACAGCATGCCACCAGCACATGGCTCTTTCTTCTGGAGTACCACACCATGAGTGTGGCTGGTTGGTAGCTCATGATGCCAATGCAGTCAGTAGACAAAGAGTGTAAGGAGAAGACTAGCAAAGTTTGATACCAGCTTTTTTTTTTTTAGAGTATATTATTTTACTTTTTTTTTTGTCCTAGGGGCAGTTCATTTGCAAATTGTAGCAGAACATGGGCTCCTCTATGCATTTATGCAGTAACAGTGTAGACACAAAGCACTGGTATCTGTGTTGGCTAGCTCTTATGTCCACTAAAATAAGACAGGTACAAACAAGGCAATATTTATATATTTAGAGTGGTTCCTGTTGTAGTCTGACCCTTCTCTTGCTTGTGAGAGTGCCAGCTTGACAAGGCCAACAGTGAACTGGGAAGCCCTTTAAGAGTCTGGAAACAGATGTCCGCATTACAGGTCTTGGGATGCCCTCAGATGCTCTTTATCTTAACAGTAAAGATATGGTCTTAAGGTCTAATTGAGAAAATGTCACCAGTTCTATGAAATTTGCTGCTAGAAATTTATCCTTGTTATCCTTGTGCTACTAACTATCCCAGTTTACTGGAAAATACTATGAAAAGAAAACGTTCATTCCTAAACACAAGATACAGATAGGTATTGGTTTTACTATAGAAGTGGCAATTTATTTTTCTTATAGAATTGACAATTTTTAGCTTTTTTAAAAATTTCTATAAAAATTCTTGGAATTATCTTTTCAAAGTATGATTTCTGAAAATTTTCTATGCTTTAATATGAATATATACTAACATTTTTAAAATTCAGAAAGCACATTTGCATATAGACTGTAGAAACAAACCTGCAAGAAGCAGAAAACAACTCCAGCTGAAAGGAATCAACTTCAAAAAACTTGAAAATGTCAAATACTTCCTATTTACACAGGTTATGCTCTGCTGAGAACTAGAACCAATTTCCCCTCAAGCCAACTGAAAACACACTTTATTTAAATTTAGTAACACCAAGTCTTGACATGCCAGAATTTTCTCCTTTATACACACACTCATGAACAGAAGCCAACAAAGCAGACAGGCTGAGGTGATACGTTTTAATTTGTTGTACAGTAATCATTTATCTCAATTACAATTTTGGGTATCAAAAATAACCTGGAAGATGAATTTTCTACTCATGAAATAAGACAAGAAAACTGAAGAAATAAAGAAAGAATCTTAGCTATGTCTGTTTTGATTTGATATTACACTAACTGTCAAAGTCACATACCAAATCCAGCCTTCCACAGTGATAAGGAAAGCTAATAGATAGCAATGGTGTTGCTTGTGTATGTCTGTAAAAAAAGGAAAATGTGTTGGTTTTGTCACTCATCATTTGATTTTATTTCCTGTGATTATTAATATGCTCCTACTTGTGGTTTAACCCCAGCTAATAACTAAAGCCCATGCAGGGCTCACTCATTCCACACAAGCAGGACTGGGGAGAGAATTAGAAGGGTAAAAAGGTAGAAAACTCATGAGTTGAGATAGAGACAGCTTATTAGGGAAAGCAAAAGCTGTACTTGCAAACAAAGAAAAACAAGGAATGAATTCAGTGCTTCTCATGGGCAGGCAGGTGTTCAGCCATCTCCAGGAGAGCAGGGCCACATCACATGTAACAGTGACTTTGGAAGACAAACACCACCACAAAGTGTTCCTCCCTGCTTCCTTCTCCTTCCTTTCACTTTACATGCTGAGCATGATGCCACATGGTCTGGAATATCCCTTTAATCTGTTTGGGTCACCTGTTCCTCCCGTGTGCCCCCAGCTCTCTCACCACCATGGCAGTACGAGCAGCAGAACAGGCCTTGGCTCTGTGTGAGATCTGCTCAGCAATAACAAAAACATCGCTATATTATGAACTCTGTGTTCAGCATGAATCTAAAACACATCACCATACCAGCCACTGTAAGAAAATTAACTCTACCCCAGCCAAAACCAGCACACTCCTCTACTGTTTTTTATGCAATAATGTGTCCATGTGTGTGCAGTTGTGTAATTAGTAACTGCACAATCTCGGTTTTTGCTTTAAACATAGATTTCTTTTCACAAGAAACAATCCTGTGCTTGATGAGTGATGGTGAAAAATAGCAACATTTCTTTAAGATTTCTTAAGATCTTTTTGTCCAGCCAAAGAAATGTCTCAGCCCTTGACATTCATATTTTAAAGTCTTATCACAGATGCTTATCAACAGTCATTAGTCAAGAAAAACAACAAAAAAATTTACTGTCTTTATCATTTGTAGGTTAGTTATAACACTGCACTGATACTAAAAAGTCGCTTAGAGATATGCAAGTTTTGAAACCATTTTTAGTCTCCTCATTATACCTACTTAAAATAAACAAAGGATGGTAATGATCTTCTTCTGTGGAAAAAGAAAAACACACACTTCTCCCTGACTCTGGTTCTGCCACAAAGCTCACATTTCCCACAGCTCATAGAAACAGATTTTTGAAAAATATTCATCAGAGGTTTCTTTTTGTGCTTTACACTTAGCACTGCCAAGCCCGATTTACTGTCATAAATCCTGCCTCAGTTTCTCTCAAAGGAATCATATAGTACAAAGTTCTTCTTGTGCCTATCATCAGCAGTACTGTCAAGTTCTGACACAGGAAAAAATAAAACCTGCAAAACTGAACTTACCATGTCTGTTTAAGTGATGAATTAGCAACCCTTTAATTTGTTTGTCTTCAGTGCACAAGACAATGCTATAGATCAAATAGCAAAAAGGTTGGGCCATTCATTACCGCCTTGCACACATATCACTTTGGTGATTGCAGCTCAGGCTGAAAGCCAGGGACCACATAGAGAAGTCCTTTTGAGCACTGCACAACATCTTCCTCTTACCCTGTGCCTCAAGTCCCATATACTGAAGACACCTTTTCAGTTAAACATGGAAAGAGCTGTGTTGCACAAGCTGGGGCATAAGGCAGGAGAGGAGCCAGGCTCTACTGCACTGAGCATCCCAGAGGAGTATCCATATTTTTTAGGAAGTGTAAAATGTGAGCCAAGTTGTATGTGTTGTTCTGGGGAGGTTTGTATATTGTGGTAGGAAACAGTTTACTCTTTAATAACATAGTAATCAAGAATCAGAATCACAGAAATAGAAATTAATCCTGTTATCTTCCAGATATATCAATAATTATTATACCAGATACACTGTAAGGTTTTACTTTATGCTCAGGTTCAGTGAAACCTGAGAACACAGCTTTTAGAGTTGTTTCTCCCTCACAGGTACATATAGTGGAGTGCAGAAATATTGCTGCTGCTGGGTTTCCTCCCCAGATGAAGGACACGATGTTAGCCTCTTGCCAGACAGAGGGAAAGAATGCCGCATCATTAAAAACTTTACTTCATTTCAAGTACTCATTAAGCAATAGGAATTTCATTAAGAAATAGAGACTTTCTTTTGCCACCGGCCTGCCTACAGTGATTGTCCCTGTAGTTCTCCCAAAGTACTTGGGCATGGGCAAAGTGTGAGTAAAACAATTACAAGCTCTAGACAAGATTTCATCCTCAGGAGAGCAGGTAACTGGCCAGGTACCGTATTTCCTTCAGTCTTGCAGCCTAATGAAGCAGTACCTTGCTGTGAAGTTTTCGCAACGTCTTTTCTGTTTCCACCTCAAATTCATTATGGATGTTCATCTGTTTTCTGACTCATACTAGAAGATAAATACTGACTAAAGTTAGGCTTAATACAGTCTTTCTAAAATCAAAATTTAAGCTCAATTACCAAACAACATCTAACTTGTCTTCATTGACATTACCTTCATCTTCCAAACTGTCTTGGGTTGCAGTATGTAACAAAGAGTATGTATTCTGTCTGCCATCTGTTGAAAGTGGTTGGGGAGTGTTTTTTGTTTTTTGTGTTGTTTTGGTTTTTTGGGGGTTTTTTTGTTTGTTTGTTTGTTTGTTTTGTTTTGTTTTTCTTTACCTCTTGTATAACCCATTCCTCATAACTCCAGGGGGGAGGGGATGGATGCCTTCTGCTAATGGGCCAACCTTTAAAACCAGGTGGGAGCAAAATTCCTTATCTCTTTCATGACCCATTCTCCCTTCGGGAGGATATGTACTGTTCATGGGCCATTAAGGCTCACCACATGACTGAAAACATTACATCATCCCATTGTAAGATGTCCCAGCCAATGGGAGGAGCCAAGCATTCCTACCTGGATAAAAGCTGAGATTCAGAACAGCAGAACAACCTGTTTTCCTCTGGATTCCCAGAGGAAGATCGGACCCATAGTGCCACCACTGGACCCCTCTAAAGGATCATCTCTACTCTGACAGAACCACATCTGTTACTCCAGGAGGATTTATTTGGACTGCTTCCAACACTGTGAGCAACAGGGTGTCAGGTAGTATTTCTGACTCTGTCAGGATTTCTAAGATTTTTTGTTTTTGTTGCTTGCTTGTTTGGTTTTGTTGTTGGTTTTTTTTGTTTGGTACTACTACATTTGTATTTTTAATATTCCTAGCAAAGAACTGTTATTCCTATTCCCATATAGGAATGGAAGTCCCTAATTGCAAAATTATAATATTTGGAGGGAGGGGTTTACATTCTCCATTCCAAGGGAAGCTCCAGCTTTCCCTGGCAGACACCCGTCTTTCCAAACCAAGACACAAACACACATCCAAGCTTAAGCACGTGGCATCTAGAATTTATCACAATACTTATAGTAGGAATTTTTCTATTATTTGAATCAAGGTATTATGAAAACCAGTTAAGTAGCAATTTACTTCAAAGTAAAGCAATTAATGACATCTCCCTCAGTACACCTGGGGGAAGGAAAAGGGACACCCAGGACAGAAGTTGAGACCATAAAGAAAGGCATACGGGGAAGAGGATATCTGATAGAAACAAAGTCAAAGTCACACTATGAAAGTGAAAAATGAGAAAATAGATTTTTTCTTTATTTGTTCAAATTATATATAGGTGTATATACATACAAAAATATAAATATATATATTACTAGTATATGCATATGTATACCTATCCCTTTCCAGAATACAACTTAAAGCTTCCGAAGTGTGAGAATGAAGAAGGCAAGGACTTCTCTCTCAGTGGAGATGAGAGTAAGGAATTTTTTTGCATTTCAGCCCAAGTATTAGCCTGTCTGTTTAATGTACACGTCTATTCGGCTGCTCCAGAAAGCATCTTGTTAAGTGCAATTGCTAATTAAAAGCTGCATTCAGGTAGGGGGACTGCTTGATGCGTAAACAAATGACTGGTTCACCAGGTTCCATCGCACGGGTTAGGAGGTTCTGCTCTTCCTGGAGGCCTCAGTGTAGTGCAGCAGGTTTATTCTAGCAACTGTCCACTTCAATACCTTTAATGGCCTGGAGGAGGAGTGAAAGTATGTCACCAGGAAATCTGAAAATGTGGTAGGGTGACTTTATGCTGTTTGTATCCCCAATCGTCTGTTCTGTTTGTGCTGTTTATTGTGTTCTGTACCTTTAAAACTTGTTCTGGGAGCGAAGGGGAGAAAGAAGCAGCGCAGTTTGTTTTGAGAAAACTGCCTGACTCCCACACGTCGCTCTCTCCGGCGTTCGTCTGAGGCACGGACAGCGGTGGGACAGAGATCTCCTGTGCTTTTAGTCAGTTTTAGCTAGCTAGGGCAGAGAAGACTCCCTGGACTGTTTTCTTTTCCTTTTTCTTGGGACTGTTTAAATCTGCTCAGGACTGACAAACCCAGAGGAGCAGCGAGGGCTGGCACCTGCAGCCGCCGGGCCTGGCCCTGCGGAGGGAGTGGGGCTGGTGAGAGACGGAGTGAGCTGAGCTGCACCCACAGCAAGGACTGGCTCAGTTTGCCATCTCTCTTCGGAGCGGCGAGAGGTTTTATTGTTTCATATTATTAATTCTTTGCATTTGTGGGCATTTTGTTTGTTAAATAAATAGTTTTTTCCAGTTTTCTCCGAGGAAGTTCTTTTCCCGGACTGGAGCTGGGGGGAGAGGCCGTTTGGGTTTGCTTTTCCAGAGGAACCCCTTCGGAGGTTTTCTCCCAATTTTGCCCTAAACCAGGACAGTAAATAATCCTGAACCTGAGGGTGCAGTCAATACATTCAAAGGTAGGAATACTACTCGGAAGGTTTTCAAGGTCTCAGAAAGATCTGGTCTGAATTTCTCGCTCAACTACCTGTGTTTATGCTGTTTCTATTTGTCTCTTCTACAAAAGCAAATTGCAACGCCTCAGCATTAAAACTATTGTTGAATGCCTGGTTATTTTCTTATTTTTAATGAAATACACTTTTGTTGTTTTCATTTTTAAAAATAAAAACAATATCTACCTGCGTCAAACTTAAAAATAATAAAAGTTTGCTTTGAAAACTATAATCTTTTTCTACAGAGAAAACGCTCCCCTGAATGAGTCTGTTGTTTCTTACCTTGAAGAAAGCCTTTAAATATTTGAAATGCCTTCAAACAATTTTGTGTGCATTAGATTCTTCCCTTTATTTCATTCAGATCAGGTCTATCTAGCAGCATGCTCAGGAAGCAAGTCCAGGTTACCTGGCTCATGTGTGGCTGCAGGTGATATCTCATGATATCAATTTTTGAAAAGCTTGGCTATGTGTTTTGTTTTCACACATAGAAACACATATGTGTTTTGTTTTCACACATAGAAACATCCTTCCAATAAGAGTGAGCATGACTCATATTTACATACACGTTACATTACACATTTGTGTTTTCTATTTAAAGAGGGGAGAACTGCTTTAAGGAAATGCTGGAAAACTGGCCTTTGATAGAAGAAAGATGAGCAAAATGAGGAAACTGAAATTCATAAATGTTCATTCCATTTCCTGTTACTTTTGGAAAAAATGAAATCTATAGGTTTTTATTCCCATATCCTTTTTCTTCTGATGTAGAAAGAAATGTGACTGAACAACCACTAAAAATAAAGATTCCCATTAAACTGAACATTTAGCCAATGTATTCATAGGAATGTGGCTGGTCACCACTGTTTAGATTTTTTAACATTAATTACCTAATTGTAGTCTGTATCTTAAATATACACATATATATGTATATTTTATATATCTATAAAATGCATATATTTGTATATGTGCAGTCTAGGCTTCAAAATGCAAAATAATTTAACACAAATTAAACAAAATATGAGGGGAATTGTCAGTAAACTGGAAAGACAGACAATTGATGTTATTTTGCATCAATTACATTTTTTCATTAGTATTTGTGTATTGAACAATTTACTACTCTATTTATTTACAGTGACAAAATCCACCCAGCAGATATAATAAAATCTGTATTAATTTTGTCTATCTGAATTGTGATTTTTTTTTTCCATTTGCTGTTAACTCTATGAAATTATGGAAATCTCATTGTCAAGTTGCTGAAGCAGGTTCTTCTCTATCTGATATTAAAGTAGATCATCCGGCTTTTGTCTGAACTACTGTTTGCAATCCACTGACACTGATACTTGCAAGTAAACATCATCTTTCACAGAAGACATAAAGATATCAAAATGAATGTTCTGCATGTGACCCAAAACATCTTTGAGAATTGTCAGGGCAAGCCACAAGCAAGTCAACCTATTGGTCTAAGCAGGTCTGGAAAGTTATTGTGCACATCTGCAGCCTAACCCTTTACTATTTTCATCTAGTGCTCATGCAGGGATAGTGGATTTTTCTTCCATCCAGTGGAAAATCCAGCCAGAACCACACAGCTGTCCTTATAAATAATTGCACGAGAACAGACTTCCCCTGTAATAACAATTATTGAGGTGACAAGAGGTTAATAACAAATGTGGATTGTGTACTTCCATCAATACCCATGATGGAACTCACAATGAAGAAATCTATATTTGCTTTCATCCTGTTCTTCAAATTACAGGATAAATAAGAGACCATATTGTAGTTATTTACATGGAAAATCTTTTCTATATGTAAGATAACTTTAATTGAGATATTCATAATTAAAATGCCAATTAACCTTGATTTTGCCTCCTTTATAATTATTTAAACTAAACACATAATAACTTTGATGCAGATGGAGAACTGTAAAAAATTTAATGAGGTAAATTGCTTATGGAGTTCTACTTCAATTAGTTCAGTCATTTTCTGTTAGTTCTAATTACGTAACTACATTATTTACATTTAGCAAATGTATTTAGTATTAACTTTTATTTAATGAGAATTAACTCAACATTCAATGACCTTATCAGTGTACACTTGTGATTTAATTTATGTTTTGTAAACAGTTATTTTGTTTCTCATTTTTCCACACAAGCTGCACCAGTTGCAGTTTCTTCTACCAAAGCAAGACATATTTTCAGCAATTCAATTAAAACATATGGAATGTGTTATACAATTAATTATCAAAGCAACTGAGAGTCTGCATTAACATTTCTCTTGCACAAGACAACTATAAAACTGATGTCATGACTTTTTTTCTAGCATGAGTGTTTTTTGTCTTCAGCTACTTTCACACTGGGCTCAATTGGAAGCATTCAGCATTCTGAAAGAGAAAGGTGGGATACCCACAGGAGTGCATCCAGCAGTTTCTTTTGTTACAATAATCTCCTTGCATTTTTTCATTACTTAAATCTTAAATGAATATTCTCACTATCACCATCCCTTCTACTGCCTTCCCTCACTTTTATCTCCTCAGTAAAACAGTGAAATGTGATTATACTCTACATAGGTTAAAAACCATGAGAACACAAGCCATAGAAACAATGTCTTCTGCAGGGAGGAGCAATAGGAGGACTTCAGTCATTGCATTCTGCTCATTTTGTTTGGGTGCCAGTGCATGTTCATCTTCAGTTTGCTATGATTTGGAAACAATTCATGCATTTTTTCCCTTGTAAAACCCTACTAAATTAAATTTAAATATAAATATTTTAATTAAAAACAGCGTTGAAGGAATTATCATGATTTATCATTAATGAAGTATAGTTTTGTTAATCCTCAGAAGAATTATAAACACTGTCCCAGGTGCTCAAATGGCAGACCATTTCCAACCACCTATTCCCTCTGCCAGGGAAAAACAGACCTTTTTTTGCTCTTCTTCTGTAACCTGGTAAGGTCCACTTTCAAAACTAGTTTCCAGTGGGATATTCAGCAACCTTTGGGACAGATACAGATAATAGAAAACTGACTCAGATACTGCCATATTCTTTGTGATGAATGGTAAATATACTCTTTCATTATAGAATTACTTCCACCATGCCACAAGGCACTTCAAAATCTACCACAACCTCAGATTTACTATGTTTTGTGCAGATACTGAAAGAAAAGCATTGTTCCCATCCTTTTAGAACATCCAACTGAAAACAAGGTGTGATTTACAGTATTGAAAAAATTTGGCACAGCTATGACTTACAGAACGGACATTGAATCCTTGTTTATCAACAAGAATAAGTCAAGCAAACTGATCAGCCTGATGTCTGTCTATCATATCCTGATCAAAGCAGAAAATGAGGGAGAAGATACCTGCTAACACCTAGAATGCAAGTTATTGTTATCACTAGAGTCTTTATCTGAAAAAGCAAAAAGAGTGAAAGATGGTCAATATCTGAAAGATTTTCACCATCCTGGTGGCTTCTCTATTTCCCTAAAAATAATAGGCAGCTTAGCATTTGTAAGAGATTGCAGTCTTCCCATGCTAGGCACTCAATATTTTCTTAGTGACCTTGGCTTGCCATATGAGCTCCAGCAGAAAGGACAGATACTGTGCAAGAGAATTTAAGGAATACATCTGCCACTAATCATCCCAGGGAGAGAGGGGTTAATGGTGGGAATTGCTTCACGCCAGACAGGAAACACACAGGAATTAAAGAAATGTAGTTGCTAAAATCCAGATAAATGTAGAGCATTCAGAAATCACTTTGGTATCAATTGTGTCCTGGCATGCATCACCTGCTATATATACCAGAAGGACTGTGACAAACTTTTTTCATTTACATCTGAAAATTCTTTCTGGAAGTCTATGCATTAATTGCCTCAATTTTTACCTATTACTGAAAGTAGACAACAGTAGGCAATACCTAAAAAGTATGGAAAGGGAAACAATTCATGAGAGCCAAACCAAGCAATCCAAAAAATGTCTTTTTTTATGATGTAAATAACTAACTGAATAATGTATGTTATATTTAGTGTGATATTAAATATTTAATACTAATCATGAAATTTGCTGCTCCTCAGAAAATGTTATTTTCTAGACGTTTAAAATCAGCAACTGAAATATGCTTGTATAATCCATTCAGCCATCTGAATACCAATAATTGTAGATTACCAATACATAAATTCCTTCTCTTAAAATGATTTACATAAATTTTTGGTTCCTATAAAGTATTGTTTTCCTACACCATGTAAAAGAATTTTAGAGACTCAAAAAATCATGCTCCAGTTTTGTTTCTCAAACATCTACAATATAGATGTGTCTCAACAAAAACTGTGTATAGGCCCCAGGACTCAGTGACCACTGTATTTTAATCAATCCTGCACTTTATGATAGTAGTAGTCAGAATCTGAATTTGAATCATACACACTGAACGTTTACAGAATTATCTGACATAGCTACTTAGTTTTTTAAGTCAAGAGAGAATTCCAAACAAAAAAGAAAGCTGGTGAAGTATTTTTTTATTATTATTATTATTTTTCAAAAAAGAATGACATTACACTGTACTGGAAATCAAAAGAGCTATTTTGACCTAAATGACTCTCATATTAGCATGACTTGAAATTGAAAATCAAGTTTCAAAGGAAAAGAATTTACTTCTATACTGAAGTAGTGGGACAGAGTTTTAAACTAAAAGGACCATTGTCATGGGAATAATTTCACAACATTTATACCTCTGTGATATAGATAAATAAAGCTGCTCAATCCAAAATATTAATTGACATGAATTTATGTTATGGATTAACATAAAATACAATCCATTGCATATGTCTATGTGCAAGCTGTGCACATAGACATACGCAATGTACTAGTATATTTTCTAGTTCCTAGCAGCATCTTAATTGATTAGGTTTTTGTGAACCTTGTTTATATAAGTAAACAAATATCTCCTTGTTAAATAGGAAACTATTTCTTTTGAAATTGACTCTCCATTTAAAAAAAAGTTTCAGAATATTGACAGTACCTCAAAACACTTCAGGAATCATTGACCTTTCTTCTTTCTTGAACAGTTATCTTTTAACATGAATTCCCTTCTAGAAGACAAGATGCTGACAGATTTCTGATAAACTTTTGAGAAAAATTGCCTAGAGTAATCAAATCTTACAATAATACTATTCTATCAGTAGTAATTGTGTCTTTGGTTGTTCAGAAACTAAGTTCATTCTTTTTCTAGACAAAATAAACAAAACTGACAATTTTTCAATGTCTTTTTCAGGTTGATATTTATTTTCAGACTTACAAACAAGTACAGTACATTTGAACTTAACTTTTGATCTAATTGTTCCTATACGACTTGTATTTAACATCTTTGATGTCTGAGTTAGTGATCTAATCCACTGTGTAACTCAGCTTTTATTGATCTGTTCTCATGCTGAGCAAATCAAGTCTCACTTTTATGGCAGAGATTGAAAAAGATAGTAAAACTGCCTCTGAGACAGCAGTTTAAATCTGTGCAATAACAGTGGAGGCAAGAGATAAGACTTTTATTACTCTGCCAAACTTCACATGAACTCAAAGTGTCATTAAATTGGTATGTGTCATTTGCCACATATATTTATTTTACTAGATAAGTTGGTAACCACCCATTTAGATGCAGTGCAGCACCACAATTTCTTTGCCACATCTTCTTTGCCACAGAATCTATCTCTGACACTCAAAATACATTTGAAATACCTTTCTTATGGTACTTTGCATACTTTTCAGATTTTCTGTTCTCATGCAGTTTTCAAAAAGAATTTTCGAACCTCTTTTACTTGAATGAATTCCAAAAGCAATTTTCAATAGTTATACAAGTGGGACCATTTTTAATATGTTAGTCTGTCATGATGAAAGAAGATTAATTCTCATATACTCAGAGCTTTTCAATCATGCTTCATAATGTGTGAGCTCTGTAATGCCTAGTGTTATTACATTACTAAGCATGGAGGAAAATAAAAGCAGTGAAAGTGCTGTATCTCAGCTTGATGTTATTGAGCGTAGTTTTACTTTAGAGGGTTTCCTATTGTGGTATTTTTCCCATTGTTCCTTAAGAAGAAAGACCTGATGAGCACACTGAAAGTAAACGACGTGCAATAGGTGACACTTTTCACTCCCATATACAGAGCAATGGTGAAGCAGAAAATGCTTGAAAATAGGTTGACTGATTTTTATTTTTTTTTTTTTTAAAGTTTAATGTCCTGGAGTTTGTCCAAGATTGATGATTGTACCTGACAACTTGCAAGTCTATCAATCACACTCTTCTGGTGAACAATCTATCTTCCTATCTGAAAGTCAAGGCTTTTATGATGTTGGACCTACAAAATGCTGAATACCCTTATGTAAATCATAAAGAAAAGTTTCTCTTTGTTTACACTGTCTCTCAGTTCTATTGAATGCATGCATAGGTACTACATAAGTCCAATGTGAGGAGGAAATGCAGGGCAGAATAAGCTAGAATTTTATAATACTTGGGGAAGAGAAAGACCCACAAGACTCTCTACAGATGTAGTTAGGTATTGTGAATGAAATGTATGTTCTTGTAAAGGCATATCTACACCAGTCATATCTATCTATCTATCTATCTATCTATCTATCTATCTATCTATCTATCTACCTACCTACCTACCTACCTACCTACCTACCTACCTACCTATCTATTATTGTTTCTTAGTGGCTTCTTTTCTCTGAGACAGCTGAATGATTGGGATTTTTAAATGAGAACATGAACAATGAAAGACTATGACTCAGGTCTAGAATAAACTATTCTAATCTAAATTGTACATTAGTAACTTTATGAACACCATTTTATTTCTTATAATTTAATATCAAGTGTAGAAAGATTTTCTAAGGCAGAATATTGATTATTTATGTCTCTTCAATTTAGAGAGGTGTAGGGATACGATTCAAACACTGACTTCTCTTCCTTCTCCTCTCTAAAATCATACAGTCCTTTCAACATTCCTTAGGTTGCCACATGGGAAGAAGTAGGAATTATCAGTGATAAATATCATTAATCTTGATATACTGCCTCAAAATACTCAGTTTTAGAATTCCAGTTGCTGTCTGAGATACAAAGAGGTCCCAACTTTAGTAAATGCATTTAACATTTTATCAGGGCCATACTGTAGATAGGATACAATTGTGGTGAGAGGATTATTGGAGGCATATCCTTCTTTTTTCTCATTATTATTTATTGATGAGACAAATATTCCACAGTCCTGCAACCTGGTCTCACCAGGACAGAGTTATCTAGTCAAACTAAGTCTATAATTGGCCCTGTGGATGAGAGTTTCCAAAACTTATGAGGCACAGAGTTAGAAGAATAAGGCTGTATAATCCATCTGTTTAGGCTTTGAATTGCTTTTCAAGAGTGTGTGAACTTACACACAGAAAATATTAAAAGGAAACGAAATTAGTAAAGCTCAGTGCTCACCATGGATAGCACCACTTAACTGACTCAATATCAGTTTGGTCACAGCAGCACTAATGCCAAATGATAAGGAAATTATCAGGATAATTTTCCTAGGCTATTGACAGCCAAGTGAGTTATCAGACATTAATATTTTTTAAAAAATTAGGAATTTATATGATAATTTTTCTAGTGTCAGCAAAGCATTATAAAATGCAGAATGAAGGCTCTAGACAAACAAAGCTGACCAAGTCCTGAAATCAAGTGGTGCAGTCACTCTGTCAGGAAAGTAGCCTGACAAACGGGTATCAATCATCTTGATTTCTCAGCAAATAAGTTTGAAGAGCTCCTGATGGCATCAACCTTTCGGCTGCCAAATTACACACTCCTTTGTTAAATTCAATAGCAACCTCCCTCATACTGCTTTTTCAAAAGAAAAGAACTATTTTGCAATTTTATTCTTTTGGCTTGAATACCAGAAATTGTTAAATGGGAAATTTTAGGTATTGGAGAAATTTTGATTTTTTTTTTTTTTTTAATTAAACTTGAAGATGAATCAAAGCTTGAATAAAGGCAATTTTTTGTAGGACCACATAAAACAGCAAGGGATCAAGTCAATTGTTTTTAGGACAGCAAGAATGAGCTGATCTCCACTGTTAAAACACTTTCTATTATGCATGATGAAAAAGATGTCTCCCAGATGGCACTCTTGAGAAGAACTTCTACATGAAGCAGAATCTGCACTTCAACAGTGTAAAACCTCTGCAAATAAAATTTAGGAAACCTAACAGTGAAATGAGACATGACAATCAACATTAGGGGACTCAACCATCTCTCTTCTGGAGGTGTGAGAATAGTAAGCCTTCAGCAGTGCTGAGCCACATGAGACTGACACAGGATATCTTTGACATTGCTGATTCCCAACCTGTGGGTCATGACCCCGTGGTGGATAGTGAGGCTATTTTCTGGGGAGTGCAAAATTTCTTTCAGAAACTGAGTGTTTATTTAAATCTGTTTATAGACTTTCTGACTGCAAAGATAAGCTCCAGGAACAGTTACCCTGACTAATGGATGTAGAAAAACAGACTATGGCTAGATCGTGAGACAGAGTGGAAGAAATGGCATTTCTCCTCCCAGCAGATCAAACCTGTGAAAATTTCTCTTTCAGCAAAAGCAAATATTCCATATAAGTAGGACTTCCCTTAAAAATGGGAAAGGCTCTCTCAGTCCTGTGCTCACCTGCCAGTGTATGAAAAGCAGGCAGTGTCCACACATGCCAGCATGCCATTACACACAAGCTAACCTGTGCTGTCTCATGACAAAATATTTCATAAGCACCTCTTTAAAAGGAGGCAATGCCATCTGACAGTGAGGGTGCTGCCTTTGGACGCTGGTTCTGCAAAGCAGCTTTTTTTGCTTCCTTTATTTCCTCCCACCAGTCCCTCGCTTTGTAAGTTTTATTTCCTATGTGGAAAGATAAACTCTCTAAGATGGACCTGTTACTATCAATACTACTTAAATTCTCCACATTTAAGTAGTATTGAGAGTAACAGGACCTTCATCACTGGGGACTCCTAAGAGCTATGTTAATAATATAAACAATAATATTCATCAGCTCCTTGAATTCTAGAAATCTTGTCAGTTCTCAGAGTTTTTGATAAGCAAAAATTTAAATCTGAATGGGATAATGTTAGATGATATGTGAATAATCTGCTGTATTTTGCTGTATTATACTTGAAATCTTAGAGCATTAAAAGTTTCCAAAATTGAATTTTAAACTACTGATTAATTTTTATTAATGCTTAGATTTTTTTCATTTTTATGTAAATTAAAATACAAAAATTATAAATCATTCATTATTGAATTTGTCTTGTAATTGTTATATTTCTTTATTGCACACAGGATAATAAAAAACTTGTTTTAAAGCACTTTGTTTAACTTTAAAACACTACATTTCAAAATAATGTAATTTCAATAATTTCTCAAAATAGATTGCTGTACCACCTGAAAATTGTTTAAAACTTAAGAAATCTTACTTTAAGTCTTGGTATTAAGTATTCCTTGGAAATGTGAGTGAATAGTCTTTGCTGATCTCAGTTTAGTTCCTAGTAAATGTCCACATCACAAAACCACTACACTTAATTTCACATGATTGATAGTCTCCGCTTAACTGAGACCTAGGGCTGAGCCAGCCTGGGGACTTTATTACCTCCCATTCTAGTAAGGGTGGTCCAGCCAGGTCAAAGTCGAGGTCAATAGTAGGACAGAAAAGGCACTAATTTTGCTTTGAAACAGACTACTCTTCATGAAACAAAGAACTTCACTTTCCAGCACTGTTTCATGACCAGAGATAACCTGTCTAGGAATGAAAATGTCTGCAATAAATATTATCTTCTTCACATTCTGTTTTTAATCATTCAAGCTGGGATATTTAAAAACCCTTCCCATATTAAACAGTCACTAATTTGGTTTGGAAGGCATATTTTGTACTAATTTCTGAATTCTTCTGAATTCTTCTGAGCCACTGAGAACACTTTTACACCTTTCTTTTCTCTTTTTTTTTAAGAACACATTTAACGTTTGTTTAAATTTTAGAGTTAGTGGAAGTTTTCTCAGCTTGAAAAATCGTCATTCTGCAAAAAGTTTATGAAGGCTCAGAGTACTTGAGATAGGTGTTCATACTCTTAAAATATATTTTTATATAATACTTACCTGTGTAGAACTGTGCCTATGGTCAGTTCTGCAAGTAATACAAAAGTATATTAGCAACTGGTTTAAATCCAAAGTAGCACTAAAAGTAAGACTTTTCAGGTGGATCTTGAAAAAGGCAGGAGGGTAATCCAATGTGTTTGGCTTGATTGTGTATTTTGTTTTCTATTGCAAGACATTTATTTTCCATTAGCAACAAAGAATAGGGTGCAATGACATTGCAGGAAAAAGAATCGCAACTGGAATAAATCACGCTAGTCAAGTCCCAGAAAACGAATGTAAAATCATTCATAAATCCATTTGAAGAATTACGTTTATACTTAAATTGTACTAAAAATAGGTCGATGACAGCAAATCAGGCTTTCAGATTTTTCTCTTCTCCATGTAGGGAAGTCCACACGTAAATTTAGGTGTACTCTGAACATCTAGGATTTTGACATTCTCTCATTTTTAGAAAATAGTCAACAAATATGTGTCTATTTTTTTTTTTTTTTTTTTTTTCTTTTCAGTGAATGCACTTCACTGCAATTTTTAAAGGGAAACAGTAGCTTTCTTTATTGTTTGAAGTGGAAAACTTGTGTGAGGCTGTACTGAACTAAGCTTCTTTATCTGCAGAACTGGTTTCTGCTTAACAAAACTGTGGACTGTGGGGAGAGTGCTCAAGGAAAGAATAAAAAAGTGATGTTTTTCTCTTTTTATTACGCTTTGATAATAGACATTCAGGCACAGATGAGAAGATGTTACACAGAAAATTTTAATTTCAATCCTGAGCTTTTAAATTCTGGGAGAAATTAGGATTTTGGCTCATTGAGAATAAAAAAGGCATTTGAAAATGTTAGAATGCAATCTCATTTATGCATTCTCAAGTGGAAGAGAGCTTTGTGTCTGGGGATCTGTTGTTCCTCATTTCTGATATATGTTATGGTACTTGTTTACTTTTTTAATGAACAGACTTCACGAGAATAATTTTAAGTTAAAGATTTTGTGCTGGAAAAATTATGAGCTTCTAGGTGATTCAGCTAGCAGTGAGGCCATGCAATTCAGTTTTAACATATCAAATGTATCCTTATCTGTCACTGGATTGTGTCCCTAAACTACAAGAACTATGGTTTTTAAACTGAAGATGATTGTATAAATTGGTTCTATGAAAGAAATCATACTGCAGTTCTTTTCTCTTTTTTTCTTCTCGTCTTCTCATCAATAACTCGTTTCCTGATTGTGACTACGCAGTCTAGCTTAGCTAAAAATGAAGTAAGTATATTAATATAAAGGTAATTTTTTTGAACTTGAAAGAAAACACATTTCAGATGAGGAGTATTAAAGGGAATATGGATATTCAATATATAGAAGCAAGCATCTTTTGATTGGATTTCTCTGCTACTAAAAATCTTACACAGGGGTTACAACTGTGCTGTTGATAAAAGACCCAGGATACAATATAGAATTATTCATTTTGTAAAAGCAAGGTTTGAGTAGAAGTCTTCTTCAAACAAAGCATGATCTGCAATGAATTGGAACCATATGGAAAAGGAAAACCCTGAGTCTAAAAAGTAAACACTGACATTCATAGTGGAGATCAAAAGCTCCCTAAAACCATCTCCTCCAAAAATGATGTAGAAATCTCAGGTTGGAAACTTCATTTATATTCTGCAATTGTTTTCACACTTCTTAAACTAATTGCTAGTGCAAAAGAGAGACTGAGAATTGTATGACTTAGATACTCGGATTTTAAATATATATAAATATAAAAAAGAAAAATAAAATAATTTGTCATTACATTCCTTTAGCTTTACGGTAATATAACTTTTACAGCAATGGAAAAATATTATTGTAACAAACAGATTAGTGTTGAGATGAACTGAAACCACAATAGGTTAAGGTTTTGGGTTATTTGCTTTTGGTTTCCCTTCCCTTCCCTTCCCTTCCCTTCCCTTCCCTTCCCTTCCCTTCCCTTCCCTTCCCTTCCCTTCCCTTCCCTTCCCTTCCCTTCCCTTCCCTTCCCTTCCCTTCCCTTCCCTTCCCTTCCCTTCCCTTCCCTTCCCTTCCCTTCCCTTCCCTTCCCTTCCCTTCCCTTCCCTTCCCTTCCCTTCCCTTCCCTTCCCTTCCCTTCCCTTCCTTGAACTTCCCTGAACTTCCCTTCCCTGAACTTCCCTTCCCTGAACTTCCCTTCCCTTCCTTGAACTTCCCTGAACTTCCCTTCCCTGAACTTCCCTTCCCTGAACTTCCCTTCCCTGAACTTCCCTTCCCTTCCCTGAACTTCCCTTCCCTGAACTTCCCTTCCCTGAACTTCCCTGAACTTTCCCGAGCTTCCCTTCCTTGAACTTCCCTGAACTTCCCTTCCCTGAGCTTTCCTTCTCTTCCTGGAACTTCCCTTCCCAGAACTTCCCTTCCTGATTTTTTTCTTCCATTTTCTTCGTTTGCTTCAGGCATGTCTAGTTTTTTTTTGTGGAAAGCAAGAAATGAGTGAAAGATACTAGAACAGCAGTGATATTTTAATCTTTTTCAGAATTTTATCTCATTGACCTGCCAAAATTGGCCTGTATTCTTGAAAGCACTTAGTACTTTTATAAAGCCTTTGTATTTAGCTAAAACAAAGAGATAAAATTGCAGTTTATATTTGGTTCATTCATCTTTGCCTCTGCAACTAATCATTCAAAGACAGGTTTGCTCACCTTCGTGTATAAAGCTCTAGAATTATTTTCAAAATTTTAAGGTAAATATACAGGTAAATATTTCAAGATTAGGTTCTAAACAAGCGTAATGGATTAATTTTACTTTGGGATGTAAATTTTCATTCTTTCTTCAAAAATTTTTTTGAACCTCAGAAGTTATTTATTTTAGGAGGCCTTTTCTTGTGCACTTCCAATGAATTCCCAAGTCAGTTAAATGGTATGTTAACTTTATTCTTTCATTAGAGCAATAACTTATTATACTCTATAACTTAACTCTGGTGTTCTGGAGACATTTTCATTGGTAAGAATGCAGCTATTCAAATTAAAGGAAGATTCCTAGACACCATGTTTAAAAACCATGACATTTATTTGAAAGAGTTTCCTTTCCTATATTAAAGCAGACAGAAAAAAAGAAAAATAATTAATTTAAAGCTGATTTTAATGTCACCTGTACATCTTAATATTTTTTGTGTACCTAATTTAATTTGAGGATGTATAAAATAAAAATAATGGTTGAATTATAGTTAAGTAGTATAGACAGAATAGCCCTCTTTAGGAGGACTTGCACAATGAATTATTTTATAATGATCTCAACTTTTCTAAGTAATAATGCTCATGATCCCCGATTTAAAAAATTGCAGTTTTATCATTTGATATTTTAGTATTAAAATAATTTCCATTGTTGGCAACATGCTGTTCAAATATTCTTTAAAACTAGAAAAAATCCAATATTCTAAACCTTTCGCTCTCATTTGTTCTGATTTTAGGGGATTTTAGTTTTGGTTTTAAAGCCACACTATTTGATTCTTAAAATAATCTGAAAATCTTAGTTCTTCTTCAAAAAGAAAACAAATATTCAGTAAGCAGAATTGAAAGTGAGCTGCAATTCTAGTGCCATATGTAGTGGGATTCAGCCAGCCTCACATGTTTAGTGCTTACTTCATTATTTTCTAACTATATATTTTTTGATCATTATTTTAGCGGGACTGAAATTTAAAAAAATTAAATTAATTTAGCTAACACCTGCATTCATTATAGGTGCCCTTTGCCTAATGACAGAAACCAGCCTGAAGTTCAGACAAGAATACATTCTGCATTATTCTAGCACTACAAATATTCGCATTTGATTCATCCAGAGTCACATTCCAGAAGAGACAAAACTTGTGCTGATACTGAACAAGAAACCAAACTGCATGCATGAGTTATATGTGTGTTGGTCCAAGATTGTTCCCCTTACTAGAAAAAAACAAAAACAAAAACAAACCAACAAAGAATAACCCAACAAAATGCAACAACTTCTAATTTTTGCATTTTATGCTGTTTGGATCCACTAACACCCTGGTGTACTTA
The DNA here is from genome assembly GCA_017589585.1 of Phylloscopus whistleri. Lineage (NCBI taxonomy): Eukaryota > Metazoa > Chordata > Aves > Passeriformes > Phylloscopidae > Phylloscopus > Phylloscopus whistleri. The sequence continues at coordinate 2,452,950 of JADMLD010001394.1, forward strand.
GCACTGAAGGTAGCACAAAATGAGGCAAAATAAAGCTTTTTTGGACAGGAATTTAAAACCTACAGGCAGTGAAGGGACAATACAAACACAAATGTACAAGATGTTTCTAGGACATAGCAAAAGGAGCAGGGGACAGTTTCTTCAAGGAATAATTAATTTCTGAGAGTCATATTTTGTGAAGGAGTGGGGATGGGGCAACATAGTCTATTTTTTATTGTTGTAAGACAGGCTAGGAAAAACACAAGTTGCAGTCTGGATAGAGGAAATCCAGAGCTGTGACTGGGGGAAGCAGTGATGCCAAGAGTCTCTCTCTGGAGAGATATTCCCACATTCATTATGTTTATATGGCTCTTCTGCCATATGGATTCCAGGAAGGTTTGAGTGAGCAAAGCCTGCATGCCACACCTGCAGTCACAAACGCCAAGGGCAATCACTCCCTACAGACACTGCTTAATTGTTCACTGGTTTAGTCCAACAGAGAGTGTTTCTACAACTTCTCTGCCAGAATTCCTGACATGAACAGATAGAAGGATGTGTACCTACACATCTCAATGAGCAGTGCTTCTAGCAGCCTTTTGGGCAATTTCTGGGAGCTGGAAAATGTTGATTCCTAGCCTAGAGGGTGGTACTGGGTAATACAAGGCAGATATCCAAACTGCAGAATTCATGAAACTCTTTGCTGTGAAAAACAACAGACAAATCCAACATTGCCTGGAAGGGGAAATTTGAGTCTGCAAGCTGTTAGACTTTAGGTACTGATAAGGAAAGGGATCCTGCACTGCATTTTGAAAAAAGTACAGTAAACACAACTCCAGTCAGAACAGGTCATTTAAAGTCCTTCCTGCCTCAGGCTTAACATGACACTTAAGTGCTACTACATGTGAAAAGAAAAAAGCAATTCAGCACTCATAACAAACTGCTGTTCCTCGATCACGGGGGCTAAAATACCAAAGGATTCCTGCAAGCAGGGGAATTGCTGTCTTCAGAGTTGTGTCATGTTTTTATTGGTTAACCTTTTCATGTCCGTTGAAAAAATAAATGCTGCTCTAAACAAGAATAAATGTGAAAGTATACAAAAATAATTTTATATTTATAAATGTAAAAAAAAAAAAGTGCTTTTCTTTTCAGATCTACTACTCTGAAAAAGCCAAAAAAGCTTTTCATTTCAGAAGGTAAATTCTTTGCTCACCACCGAAAATTGCAGGGAATTAGTTTCCCTAGGCTTCTCTAGAAATAGTGTTTTTGATGACTGCTCTCAAAATTCCAACATTACAGATGCACAAAAGGGAAACATAGAATTTTTATCCCCAGCATTAAAAAAAAAAAAAAAATTGCTAACAAATTTAATGATTGAATTTAAATTCGCTTTGATTCAAGTAAAACTTTGGATCTAGGCATAATCCTGACTGTGAAACCACTGGGTAGAAGGCAGTGGTATGCGTAATTCATCAATATATACTGAATGCATTTTCTAAGGAATGCAGCAAAATAGTTTTCCTGGTCAACTATAATTTTTTGTTCTGGAACCAGTACAAGATATCAAAATTGTGAAAAGTATCCTAAGCTTTCTGCCATCTGTAAAACAATACAATTTGTGAAACTTGTGAATACAAATTAGGTAATTAATTTTTTAATTCATTGCCTATATAAAATGTTTTCATTTTCCTGGATTTCCTGTCAATTAAATGCAAATACTTTTATGTACATCACCCTTTAGTAATATAGTGAATATATTGACACATGACTGACTTTCTCCACCACAAAATGGAAATATAAGGATGTCTTCCATTGAACAAGTATCACTTTTCTTCAGGTTACAAAGTAGAAATCAGGTTATCCAGCAAATGAAATTCTGACTCCATCCAAAGGGTTTAATCTTTTGGATAAAAGGAAATTTTTGTTTTGAGCACTCTTGGAACTTCTAAAATTGTCACCAATGGTCACAAATTAGTCACACTAATGACTTAAAAGAATTAATAGATTTGGATAGATTATTTCATCTTTTCCTTTATCAGCTCTAGAAATCTTTGTCACTCAAGTTTACACACAGCTCACATCTTCTGCAATCATATCTTGTTTCCATACTTCTATAATTATGGGGATAGTCTTTAAGCAAAGAAAAAAAAAATCATTCATATGTAAACAAGAATCTGTCTAGTATTACTTCAATATGACTACAACATTCCCCTTAAGAGGGATAGCCCAAGAGCTAATGACTTTTTTGACTTTTAAACTATACTCTTTCTACTAGAGTAGCTGGTATCAGTTATTCCAGTGATAACATAATCTGAACTGTATAAATTCACCTCCTGTCCACCTGGATCAATATTGAATTGTATTTGTATTTCTTTGCTCACCCAGGTACTTGGATGAACTAAAGGAGATTCAAGATTTGAGGAGAGTTATTCCAAAGCGGAAAGGTAAAGCCAAACCCACAAGCTACATGATCTTGTTCTCTGTCTGAGCTGGGATAACCCACCAGGATTACTGTTACAATCTTTTTTACTGAGCACAAGCAGGTGATGATGCAGGGGTTCTCTGACTTCTGCATTTGCGTGGAGGAGAGAGGGTTAAACTGTCTGCTTGGCAAGTGACAAGGATTGTAGAAGGCAATGATGCTTTCTCAGTGGGGGAAGAGGAGGAATGGGTATCCACAAAGAAGTGTGGAGTGTGTCTCAAATTCCAGTTTCTGTCCACAAATGCTAAGATTGCAAGACTTTGCTTTATATTTTCAGCCTTGCTCTTGTCTCCTTTTTTCCTCTCGTACTAGTATAGACCCATGAATTTATACCATTTTGCTCCCTAGGATTTGTAAGCATAGATTCTGGGACTACTTGATTTATTTGGAAGGCATATGACTGGCAAAAAAGGGAAAAGGGTATTTGACCCTCAATATTTTGGTCCATCATGACCTCATGAGTACCCTCATACACTCAAACACATTTTTAAATTTTGGGTTGTTATTTTCTTATCTGTCTTCATAAGCTGTTTGTTTTCAATCCTTTAACTGCCTTTTTTTTTTTTCCTTTTTTTTTCCTTTTTTTTTTTTTTTTTGAGTGTGTGTGTGTGTGAAACCTTTCTGGTTTGTCTTAGTATTTTCTGCTTAAGTGCTATTTCAGTTCTGAACAGCCCATAGCGAGAACAATAACTCTGATACTTCCAGCACATACTATACAAGTGTAAGAAGACAGAACATGTATCATAGCAGAGAATACTTGAAGAAATCTTGATGTCAAGGCTAAGCAAATTCTATTCTTTTGCTCTCGCAAAATGAAGTAGGACATTAGTAACACACAAAATTAAAGCTTTTACTCCTTCTCTTACTACATTGAGTAGATTCTTCTGTTCCACCTGAAAGGCTCTGAAATGGTGAAAGATAAAAATTAACCCCCTAGTGATGTTTTGTGGAGTTGGAAGGGTGGGAGATTTAATTATTTTTTCAGCATTCCCTTTATACATTTTTTTGTTTTACTTTTTATTATTTTATTCCTTACACAGTCAAGAAAAATATGATGTCATAAATTTTTAGAGGTATTAACACAACAGACTAGTTTGTTTTCCAAAGCCACTGCAGTCTATTATATAATGACACACATACTGCATAATAACAGACATTTGTGCAGCATTTAGGAAATGTGTGCTATTTACCTGATGGACTACAATAACTGCTTCAAAGCTACTACAATCTTTAAGGTAAACATGTTTTGGTATGCATACTAATTTAAAAAAAAAACTATACTATTTACCCCATATGCTGTAATTACACAGTCTGTTGTATACAAAAAGGCACACTTTTTAAAAATGGCTTTTTGTCAAGATGGTTCATAATAGTTCCTCCAGAGTCATGTAAAGAAAGTACTTAGAGATAAATCAATCCATTTCAGCCACTTTCATTTATTTGTTGCTTGGGGTGCGGGAAATGTTTAGTCCGCTTCAGATTTTAAAAAGATTAGGTCATAATAGGCAACACTGTATGTATGTAAGTAGTGCTAGGAGTACGTACGATATGACTGTCAGGAAATTCCAAACTCTCTGTTAAAATCTGACTTTGTCTTCAAGGGTGGTGTAAGTCCTTCTGCAGTTAGCAAAACAGTAAGTGCCGAGTGCTGCTTGAAGGGGCCTGAGAACCCAATCCAGCATGATTAACTCAAATAGTTTACTTGTATGTGCATACACCAACATTTTACATTTGCAGGACTATTTGTCTTACAGGAAGTTGAAAAGTGTTCAGTTGAGAGATGCAGATCCCTCTCAAGGTCTCCAGGGTCCAATGTAGTCCACACAGAATATGACACTAAATTACCCTTTGTTTTCTCTCTTCAAAGGACATCTTCAGAAAAGAGAAATGATTCCTTTTGATGAAGAAAAAGCCCTCTATGTCTAGTTCATACATGTATGCAAAAGTTTTGGGTTTGGATGTGCACAATTCCGTTACACAGAGGTCATTAATTTTATTTCCTTTTTTTGTGTCATACTGCCGTTGTGGACATGGATCTGGTTCCAGTGAATTTGGCCACAGCCCTGTGGAAATATGCTTGATTATTTATCTTTTTTTCTTTATAAATCAAGGATTTTCTGATTATATGAATAAAACATATTTTTGATTCCTACAACAAGCATCTGGAGACATCCATTTTTTCATTGTTTTCATAACAGTATTCAATTTCCACACTATATCAGCAAATTTTGACATATGTTGAAAAGTTTGATTCAAAAAATTAAAATTATCACTTAATTGAATTACAGCAACATTATTTGTGCAATCAAAAACAGAGCTTCTTTGTCATACAAATAGAGACATTTTTAGGCCTAAAAAAGCAAAAGAAAATGATTGGTAATGTCAGTTTTTAAAGATATTTGAGAAAGCAAGCTGTTAAGACCCATAAGAATATAAATGATTAATAACATCTATTACCTCAATAAACATGTTTTTATATTACCAGCAGTTAGACATGCTATGTAGAACAAAAAGTGACATAGATTAATTATTATTAATTGTGAATTCGGGTACCTGACCTCAGATGTCCTTTGCAACATAAGGCCTAATTTTTAATAAATTCATTATTACTTGAATAATATGGAATGCATTTTGTAAACAATTATTAAAACAAAAGTGCTACATTAAATGGATAATGAAGTTGAAAAGATACAAAGGACACCGTGAATAACATGAGTGTCTTTGTGAACGCAGTGTGTAAAGCCTTGAACATTTCCTTTCTCAGAGGAAAAAAATGCTAATACTAGACAGCTGTTGTGATACCTAGGAAAAGAGCTCATATTTGAAGACCTTTTTCTTTGAATCCAGCCTTCATATACCTAACACTACAACTGCAATCTAATTCAAATTAGAAGTAATTTACTGAATGAAGGTTAGTGGTTTTTACATGAATGAAATACAACGTAGTTTGGTACTACAACTAATTTGACATAAAAATTTTCAATTATATAAAACTTTTATGCTAGAAGCATAGATGACCAGAATTGTTACTCTGAATATAAACCTGAGACAGTTTACCTTCTGCAATATTTTATTGTTCTCTGTTGGAACAATGTCACAGCTACTAATTGTTATATATTGTTCCTTGCTGCCTGAGGGATCAGCCACAGAAAAAAAAAAAATGCCTCAGAGAATCTGAGGGAAAACAGAGGGAAGGTATACAGAGTGTTATCATGAACAAATATTAGCAAGGCATCTTCAAAATAATGTGTAGTTTGGAGCAATGTGGCCTACTTTGGACTTTGTGATTTTTCCCACTGAAATATGCCAGCCACACATAAGTCCCTCTGTTCAGATGAACAAAATAGAAAAAAATGTTAATGAGAAGACCTCCATTTAATTAAAACTACCAAAGCCACAAATAAAGCTAAAAATTCAATTAAAAAAATTTCAATATGAGTGGTTGAATTATAAGGTGGTGTGTCTATTGTCTACATTGACTCGATCATCTGCACTGGGCTTAAATATAGGCAATAAACTATAGAGCTAACCCACAGAAAAATATAAGGCTATGATTTTGTTTAGACTGACAGGACTCAGAAAAGGAAGGATGAAGAGTAAGTATGTGTTTTATAAGGAAAAGACTAATTTAGGAAATAAAGTCCAGATTCTGAATAGTTTTGAAAAGAAAAAAGCACCAACCCCTAATACAGAAATACTAGATACAGTGCTTACCTGCTGAATATGGAAGACAAACAGTTTCATTTTCCTTAAAACCAATGGAAAAGCATTTAACAAGTTCTCAAAAGAAATAGTTAAACATTTTTGGAAAATGATAAATCTAAAAAATCTTATAAAAATCACATCATTGCAATTATCAAGTAAATTGCCTGAAGAATGTGTTATATGAAGACTTAATCAAATATTGGCATATATGGGCCAAGAATTGTTACTGTTCATCATAAAATCAGCAATAAATGCCTCCATAAGTTCCATGTTGTACAATAGTAAAATTTTAACAGATATGAGCCTCAACCCTTCTTTTATTAATTTAAATAGAAAAATACCTCATTAATTTCACTAAGAAATGGGGGTTTTGTTTCTATCCAAAAATACACCTGTTCAAAACCAGTCATGACGGGTATATTTTTTCATTCCTTTCTAAAGGAGAAAATATGTAATATGATTATATTGTATAAGCTATTTTAGAATAATGTGGAGGAGTCTGTGTGACCTGCCAAAAGTTAATTTATTTAATTTTTTTATTTTTAATTAGTTAATATAGTCATGTTCATTTACCTTTATTGCGTTTAAAAACACTGTAGATTGAAAACTTCTTGGTCATTTTTTTACACTTTAAAAGCACATAACAAAAGCCATATATAAGGAAAATTGCTTAAAATGATAGGCACATCAAAGATTTTGTAGATCCTGTAGCCACTACCTAAGGTTATAAAAGCTTGTACGTTATTTGAAATACAAAAATTCCTCTTATGATGTCCCTAAATTACTGCTACAAAATATGTGGTAATGTTAGATCACTGTGGAATATAGAAAAACAGTATCCAGATTGTGAAATTATTCTCCTTGTGAAAGACATTTAATGGTCTGAATGTAAACACACAATGCACATTTCTAATAACAGAAAGGAAAACACTGGTGATATTCAGAAACGCTAACAAGAAAAAAGGCCAAAGGAATACTCAATAATCTACCAGTTCCTGTGCAGTCTATTGTAAGTTTTATCTCTAAGGGGGTGGAAAAAAAAAAAGCTTAAACAAGGCCTATTAGCAGTAAATACTTCTGCCAATATCCCTCACAGTAGGGGAACTCCTCCAGCAATTTTCACGATTAATTACCAGTGGCAAGCGTATTCATAATCTGGTGTTAATTTTGCAGTATTTGAATGAACTCGGCTCTGGCACGCTCAGCTATTGTTTCCCTGTTACTAGTAGGATGAACTACTTGTTCAGGTCATGCTGTGTCAAAAGAGTGCTAATGTGTTTATATAAACACTACAAACAGCACCTGCTTTAACCACACGTTTTATTATTATTTTCCATCACCAGTTAGAACATAAAATACTTTGGTTCAGGAATACAAATGACAAGAAAATATTACTACAGTTTGTGTTTGGAACAGAAATACAAACGTAGGCAGATTATGATGCAAAAAAAAAAATAATGTCTTTATAACTCATTTGAGTCAAAGCTTTTCTGTCCTTATTTTACGAGACTCAGAGAGACTGTGGCTAATTTGTCAGCTGAGCCTGAACACTGTGATGATTTCAGTGAGAAAATCTCTTACTAACAAGACAACGAAATACACAAGAAAGAAGGTAAAAATCCAACAAATGTCATATACTTTTTATGTTAGAGTTGATTTTATTTTTCTTGTTTTTCTTCTCTTGGTTATATATTTTAGAACAATTTTGATAATTATCTATAACTCTTTTGAAGATCCTGTTTGTTACCTAAGGAGGATTATTGCTGGTAGTATTAATTGTCCAACATGCATGACTTGGTGGGCAGTGACAACCCTGATCACTTAATGAATTACACATCTGAGAAGTGATCTCAGATATGTAATTACACAACCACATCTGCACAGGTTGGAGTCCATTACCAAAGTCAGAGAGAGAAGTGTGATTCTTATAAAAGCAATAATAAGACTCCAGGGTGTACACTGTCAGCCTTATACCCCAACTGTACTTGAGATTTATACAAATGATACCATAACCTTTCACCAGGTCTTATGTTCATTTAATGGGTTTATGTATGCTAATTAACATAAAGCTTTATTCTCATATTTATTGTAGTAAGTCAACAAAAAAAAATGAGGGACATGTACTTTTTTCTCTTTTCACATGGAGAGAAACACTAAGGTAAATGCATTGGAGTAATATACTAAAACACAAAATCCTGAGAAGTTTTAAATAGTGTTAATTTAAATTGTTACCTGGATGACTGGAGTGCTAAAGGAAATAACATAAAAGGGAATTAAATCTTTGCAGGCAAGATCAAAAAACAAGTGGAGAACCTTTAAGAATTGTACTGTTCTAGACAGGAAATGAGATAGACCCATATTATGCATCCATAGCATGTTTTATTATCTTTTAGAGTTATTTATACTTGCAAGAACTAACTTAAAAAGTACTTCCTAGCCAATTAGATATGTATTAATCAACAACTGTAGCACAGCAGTGCTGAACAGAAAGGATATTTAAGCTGTAAAATATAATTCTATGTTTCTCCTCAGTGTTTGTTCATGGTATTAATGAAACAATATGAAATGAAAGCTCTTACAATTTTAAATTAAATTGGCATTATTTCTAGTAAAAGAAAGACTCACAACAATAATTCCACTCCAGAAGTCTGATGAAACCCAGACCTTCTGGGTGGGCCGGGTGTATTGGCAAAAGGGATTGAACTAGCTAGCTTTGCCAGCACATGTGTGTTCAAAAGTCATCAAATAATATATATATAGGCAATTTATTTTCTCTGCCAGGTGAGAAGGAACTCAGTCCAGAACCTACTGAAGCTAATGCTATTCTGTTATTATCCTCATATTTTTATTGATACCATTTTTCCATTCTCAGTCTGCATAAAGTCTCTCAATGCTTGAGCATTTGCAGAAAAAAGCTTTTGAAATTATGTCCCTGCCATCAATGTTGGGTGTCCAAACTTCATTCCAAGTGATATATTTAAGAAAAGCAGCTTAAGACAAGATAATGTAGATAAGACAATTATCAGTTTCTAATGTAGAAGATAGCCCTAATGGTCTCTGGTGAGTCGCTACTTCGGGAAAAACATAAGCTCTCCTTTTTCTCTACTGAACTTGCCTCAGTATTGCATCACACATCTGACATCTGATATAAAAGAATTGTCTGTAAGGGGGGGTTGTTTGGTTGGTTTTTGGATATGAAAGACAGAAGTTCATACTGAGGCTATGCTGACAGTGCTGGGCTCCATGACTGTGATATACAATGTACCCAAACCCGCCATGGTGAGGAGGGAGCCAAATGGCCACAGAATTAAGGGAACAACAGGTGCATTCTGCAATCCCACACAGCAGGACATGGCAGGATAGGCATCTGAGGAGGGTCTAAGGCCAAATGTATACAGCCTGAAGGAGTACAGACTGGCTGCTCAGCTCCTCAAGCTACCAAGGAGATGTCCCCAACCTCCATTGTTGAGGAGGAGCCACTGAGTGAAGGTCAGTTGTCACCTTAAGGAGAGCCTCTCGATTTCTGAGCCTGCAAGTAGCTGCCTGCCCTACCACAGACAGACTCCCCACCCAGTAAACCGGGCCTGGGAGAGGGCACTTTTCATTTCATATGTCCATAAACAAAGACTACTGCAGAAAGAACCAGTGCTTCTGGATTAAAGGCACTGCTCCCTCCGAAAGAACAATACGACAGCACTCTGGATGGTGTCAGGCATTTCAAGTATATTCAGGACATTGGCAGCAATATGGAGAACTGAAAAGTAAAGGGAAGGGAAGTAGGCAGAGCAGAAGACCACCTTGGCTTAATTGAGAGCTTCTGAGTATGCTTAAAACCAAAAGAGAAGTATTCCAGAGATGGAGAACTACAAGGGCATTTCCAGGGTGTGCAGAGATGCAGTTTGAAAAGCAACACCTCAGCTCAAATTTCGATTGGTCAGACATAACCAAAACTACAAGAAAGGGTTCTTTCTTCAAGTATGGAAACAAGCAAAACAAAACAAAACAAAACAAAATCAAACAAACAAAAAATTAGCCTGCCATGAAACAGGAAAGGTGACTCAGAATTGAAGAAAGTGTCAAGAACGATTGCTTTTTCAGTGCTGTTAGTGACTGTCTTTACCAGCACTGTATGGCCCCCCTCCTGGAGGAAAGCAAGGTCTACATGAGTGAGCAGTTGCTTCTGTAGCAAAGAAAGGCAGCAGGATGCTAAGTTGCATCAAGGACGTCACCAGCAGAAATGAAGTTGCTATCTCACTTTTAGTTTTTGGTCAGGCCAAACCTCAAATCTCTGTTCAGTTTTAGCCCCTGCCATACAGAAAGATACTGATTGCCTGGAGACCATCCAGAAAAGGACCACAAAGATCATCATTGCCTGGGAAATACGCCTGGTGAGGAAAGGCAGGAAGAACTAGCTTTTTCCAGCCTTGAGAAAGGAAAGCTTAGAAGAGACCTTATTATATATTTATATCCAATATTTGAAGAGTGGTTATAAGGGAGATGGAGACTCCCTTTATCGAAGGAGTCACATGAAGAAGAGGAACAAGGAGTACAAGTCACTCCTGAGGAGATTCTGGTTAGACCCAAGGAAAATTTTTCACAATAAGAACAGTCTCTCCAGAGAAGTGGTGGATTCCCCAGTGCTGGACACTTCTAAAGATTCATCTGAAGAGGGTGCTGAGTCATCTTGCATAGACAGTGTTTTTACCAGGAAAGTTTGGCCAAATGATCCTTGAGGTCCTCTTCAACTTTGATACTGTGTGAATGCAAAAATGTATTTGTTTCCTGTTGATTATGACATTGCTTCTTGGCTGGCTAATCTGGGCAGGCACAGAGGATATGGATTTGTAGTGAGATAGAAACAAGAACCTGATGTGATATTTTCCAGCTCATACAGGCTGGCAGAGAGTTTTGCCCTGAAGATTGCTTCAAAACTGGATACATGTTCACCACAATGTTCCCTGGCAAGAGTACAGGACGTAATTAAATGAAGTCTATATAAAAATGAATGTCTGTTGGCAGCTAGAATTCCTGAAATATAACATTTTTCATCATTCAAAAGAAAGAAAACAGAAGTAAGACCCCACAGGGAGACACGTCTACTTCTTTGTGCCTGAGCACAGTGTAACAGATAACTTACCCAAGGATGCATATCCAACTCCCTCTTCTTCCCCTCTGCAGGCACCAGAAGCAGTCTGCAGTCTGAACTTCCATGAAGATGATGATAATCAAATAATAATTGATTATAATCAAATAATAATTGATGATCGAGCATGACCTTGCCCTGTATTGCCCCTCATGTCTCCCCTCTGGTGCAGAGATAGGTGTGAGTAGCTGGGATGTTGCTCTCCTCTGGAACAGCAAAGATGCCCACTCTTCCTACAGACTTGTGGCATTTCCTCTTGACAAAAGAAATGTGTGGCAAGTACTTCCCAGTCCATTAAAATTGTGCTGGTTTTGCATTGATTGGCATCTAGTAAGGAGGGAAGAAGCCATCTACAGAAGTGATATTTCTAAGAGAAGCTGATAACAGTTTCCTCCATGCCTGACAAAACCAATCAGTGACTAGTTTTGAGTACTGACACCTTGTTAAACCACTAGGAAGCTGAACACGCCTCTGTGAACACACGTGCTAAAAATCAAACAAACCCCGGGAGAGCTCTCTTTTCTTCCAGCCTGGGAACAGCCAACAGGCAGGCTCAGCCCCCTGCTTGCAGCCGGTCCGGGCCAGGCAGGCCCTGCTGAGGGGCCGGGCCCTTCCCGAGGAGTCTGCGGGGCTTGTCCTGGCCGGGCTGGGCTCCAGCCGCTGCCAGGCAGGGTAAGGGATGCCGAGGGACCCTGTCCCGGCCAGGCCAGGCTCCAGCGGCTGCCAGGCAGGGCGGGGAGGCCGATGGGCCTGCCCTAGTGAGCCTGGGCTCCAGCGGCTGCCAGGCAGGGGAGGGGAGGCCGAGGGTCCCTGTTCTGGCCGGGCTGGGCTCCAGCGGCTGCCAGGCAGGGGAGGGGAGGCCGAGGGTCCCTGTCCCGGCCGGGCTGGGCCCAGCAGCTGCCAGGCAGGGGAAGGGATGCTGAGGGTCCCTGTCCCGATGGGGCCGGGCTCAGCAGCTGCCAGGCAGGGGAAGGCATGCTGAGGGACCCTGTCCCGGACGGGCTGGGCCCAGCAGCTGCCAGGCAGGGGAAGGCATGCTGAGGGACCCTGTCCTGGCCGGGTCGGGCCCAGCCGCTGCCAACACCCTGCCGCCGGGCCGGGTCCCCCGTCTCCATCCCGGGCCTGGCGGGGCCGGGCCCTGCCCCTGCCACAGCACTGGCCGGACCCAGCCACGGGATCCTGCACAGCCCTCAGCGTGGCCTGAAATCCATCATCGTGACTGCTTTGGCTGCCACTGACCATCTTAACCATCCACAGGCCCTGGGCAAGATATTAACTCTTTCATTGCACAGATGAAACTTGCAGGACATTGATTCTCTCTCAAGTGATAGAAAAGAACAGAGTGAAGACACGTAGAGAAACAGCATGAAGACACCATGACATGAAGACAACATGAAAGTCAGTGAAGGAGGAGTCAAGTCCCAGATGAGAGGAGACTGAGAAGACGGCTTAGTCTTGGGCTGAAAGTCTTTTGCAAGGCCATGGTGACAGACTGTTGACACACTAGAATATCCCTCTAATTCATGAAAACAGTACAGGGAAATAAAGTGTTCAAATTGCAGATATGAGCAAAAGCATTTGTACTGAAGCAAGTAAATGCTGAAGTAGGTGTGATCTCATGAGAAACTTGAACAGAGAAGATGAGCATGATAAAGACTTTCTATGCCAGGAAAAGAACAAGAAGACCTCTGTTCCCAGAGATAAAAATTATCTCAGAGATAGATGAAGAGAACCTTTGCTTTTGAACAGTTCATCCCTAAAATAGTACCCCATAAGTTTGACATGGCCCATGAATGCAGCTGTGGGAAGGCTGCATGAGATGGGAGGGACTTCACAGTCCCGGAATGCAGATTTCTGGGCAGTTGCTGTTCTTGAGAATTGAAGTAATGAGAGGACTGTTTTCTTGTGGAGAAGTCTCCATGAATGGCAAGAGACTCTTCTCCTTAAGAGAACGGATGAAAGACTATTTTAGAATTGGTCAACTGATCTGAGTCCTAAGGTTTGTGTCTGTACATTGTCAGTGGGAAGAAAAGAAGGTTGTGGGGGGAGGAGAAGTGTTCTGAAGGTTTTATTCTGTTTCTTATTAATTTTTTTCCCTCTTGTAGTTTTGTTAATAAAGTGTTTCACATACAATTTGAAGTTTTGAGCCTGCTTTTCTGTTCTCCTAATCCAATCTTGCAGCAGAAAATGAGTAAATGATTCTAGTGAGTTCAATGGCATTTAGACAACGTTAGACCCACCACGTTATTTGGTGCATTGGTCAGGAAATTGAAAATTGGTGAACTGAAACCACTGTAAGAGTCTCTATATAAGAAAAGAGGCCAGGCAAAGAAACCTTCTTCATGCATCTTTAAGACTACAAATATGTCATACTTGCTGGAATAATGCTATTTAATACACACCTGTTTTGTCATTGGTTTTTTTACGTGCCTGTCTTCTAGAATGTTACAGAAGAACTTGAAGGGTGTGTTAGTATTTACAAAAGAGGAACATTTAATTAAAATAAGTTCTCTTTGGTTATTTCATTCAAAGAAAAAAAGCATAATTAGCTCAACACCTATGTAATCTCTTGAAAGGAACCTTTTTCTAGCTTTCAATTGCAGACAGCAGAGCACAAACCTGCTATAGATTGTTTGTGACCAAAGGCTGAAGTAAGGAATGATGGGCAAGTTACACTACCCCAGGAGGAGGCTTAAGAGATTATATTCCTGAGACTGGCTCTGAAAGCATCTCTTGGAAACTAACGAAAATTTCTCTCTTAAATATTAAGAGTCTTCAACCTACACAAAATTGTGGAAAAAATATCTGAAGCCGTAGAAACATGGCATATCTGAAGCAAAACATACTCCTTGGATCAACATGCAGATTACTTTACATTTAGAGGCTGCACAAACATTTTCAAGTCTGTGTTTCAACAAAGCTAGTAGCTTCAGTTAGAGTGCTCAGGTTTTGTCTGTGGAGCCCAAGCCATGTCCACCAATTCACAGAATCACAGAATCATTTAGGTTGGAGAAGACCCTTAAGATCATCCAGTCCAGCCATTGACTACTTTGCCAACTGAACCCTAGCAATAATTTGTTGGACACCTCCAGGGATGGTGACTCCACCACCTTCCTCAACAGTCCACTCAAATGTCTAACACCAATTTCCTTTATGAACTTCCTGCTTATGTCCAGACTCACCCCGCCTCCCTCCCACCTCCTGGTCTAGCTTGAGGCCTTGTCCTCTTATTCTGTCACTGGTTGTCTGAGAGAAGAGACCAACCCCCACCTGCCTACAACCTCCTTTCAGGCAGTTGTGGGGAGTGCTAAGGTCTCCCCTGAGCCTCCTTTTCTCCAGGATAAACACCCCCAGCTCCCTCAGCTGCTCCTCACAGGACTGGTGCTCCAGACCCTTCCCCAGCTCCACTGCCCTTCTCTGGACTCACTCCAGCACCTCAGTGTCTTTCTTGCACTGAGGGGCCCAGAACTGGACACAGCACTCCAGGTGTGGCCTCACCAGTGCCCAGCACAGGGGGACAATCCTTGCCCTGCTCCTGCTGGCCACACCATTGCTGATCCAGGCCAGGATGCCCTTGGCCTTCTTGGCCACCTGGGCACAGCCTGGCTCATGTTCAGCTGCTGTTGATAAGCAGGCCGATGTGCTTCTCCGATGAGGAGCTTTTCAGCCCCAAGTCTTTGGAGCAGCATGGGGTTGCTGTAACTAAAGTGTAGGATCTGGCACTTGGCCGTGTTGGACCTCACACAATTGGTTTTGACCCATCAATTCAGCAATTTCTCCACTTGTCTATGCTGAGCCTTGATATATGAGGTTTCAGTCTGGGGATTAGTCACCTCAGACCATAGGTTGTCTGGCCTGAGTATGACATACTGTGCAGGAATAGGACAGGACTCTTTCAGAAGTCTGAATTACACTCAGGGAAAATTATTGACTATGAGCATATGTATGATTTTTATCCAAAGAAAGTTTCATATCAGTAATTTTATGACTGTAAAACCTGGATAAAATCTCCAGCATGAGAGGCCAGCACTTTTTCTGTCTTTACACTATCTCTCGGACTCCATCTAACATAAGTGAGCAAAAATATGCTACACATGTAGGTTTGATCCACTTCTTTGTTCTATGGTGCATTTGCCAACCAAGTAGATGCAACTTTGCTGCTTTACACTGGGACTTATGCATTGCTTAATGAACTACTTCCACTATGGACTGAGTTGGTTTTGCTTTGTATTATGTTTCACCTGTATTGAGGAAGTCAACAGAAAGAGAGGTGTATTGCTGCAAGCTGTAAATATTGTGAGATGAAAAGGGGTTTTTTTCAGTGCTTTAAGACAATACTGAGAATTCATTCATTTTCAGGCTTGCTCTAACAGGTAGCTCAGATATTTTGAACCGCATGTTAGAGCCTGTAGATATTTTGATTGTCATAAGAACACTCAATGTAATCCCAAACAAATAAAAAGACCTTATTATTAAATTATTAACTATTATATAAAAAATAAATTACATATGAAATGATGGCTCAATTAAAAATAAGATTTTATTAGTCAAGTAAATATGATAAAATATCATCTTACATAAATGGAAAATTTATGTCAAGCATAAAGAATAAAGTATCTTTTTACTGTGAATTTTTATTTTTTAAAAAAATATAAAACCTATTTTCTAGAAATTATTGCCCTGAAAAAGCTCTATTAGATAGTAGTGATCCTCCTAAGGACTCCCATATCATGTGACGAACATAATCTATTAGGAAGGCAACAAAGAGTTTGTAAGAGTTCCCTGTGATTTTTGGGGACTAATTTACTCTGCAAAAATGAAATAAACCCTCCAATTTAAAGAAATTCTAATGGAAAGAGAATAAATGGCTTTCATACTGGACTTTCATACGTTGTTCATAATTTAAACCCAAATATACCTAGGTGTCTTTTGTTATACTTGCAAAATAGATAGAGTGGTCAATATTTCTGGGCCTCAAAATCTGCAATGCAGCAGCCCTGTAGAGCAAGACCTAAGCAAGAAGTTTCTGAGAGGAAATCGCTATCAGCTGTGGGCATGAAGGGTCCCATAACATATTACACTGATTCTTCAATTTCTCAGCAACAATAACAACAAAAAGCAAAAGGTGTAGGTGAGGTCTGTCCAGGTTTAAACTAGGAAGACAAGAGAGATGCAGAGCAAGAGATGTTATTTGGCTGTTTCTGAACAGGTTGGGGAAAGGAAAGCTCTTCCCAACCAATACAGCCATTGTTTGCTTGGGCATATGGAATAAAATGTTTCAGTTGCCTAAGATGTCACTATAACCATATGTTGTCATTTTTCCTAAACTTTGACAGAGGACACTCACCAGCATATTATGTACTTACAGCTTTATGCTGCTGGGAAATTCAGTGACTTGCCTAAGAAATTCCTTTTGAAGTGTACATCCAGCTTCTAGTTCAATATAGATGCAGTCCACTATGTAGAGTTAGGTAGCATTTATTGATAGCTTTTTTTTTTTTTTTTTTTCTGTTTCACTTCCATGTGCTTTCATATATTTGCCCAGGTGAGCTTCCTAGGTTTTCCCCTTGATATGAAATCTAAATGCAATTATTTGCTTGTTATGACGGTACTGAAAACACTGGGAACATTTAGATTAGTTTTATGTGGCATGGATACAGCTGACCTCTTAATCTGCGGCAGCACTTGATGCAAGAGGTAAGAAATGAGAGGACCTTTCCTAACCTGCTCAGAAGAAACAGATCCATAATATGATGAGACACTCCTAGTCTAGCTGCCTTACCCATCCCAAGCCTTCTGCTCTATAAATCACACAGGGGTTTAGTAAGTTACTAGTGGTAGTATTTATATTTTCTTTTCTCCATCTCATTCTATATATGCTTTCACTCTTCACTATGTTATTCTTCAATCTCTACCACAATTTTAAGAATGCCTCTCCTTCTAGACATTTATTTACAGATTTCTTTATTAGGATAACACACTTTTTGCCACACCCATATTTCTTCAGGAAGAATATCAGTGGTCTTGTTCATCTAAGGTAATATCCTTTAGTCACCACTGTCTCTGAGTAATAAAAATTCTGTTAGCAAATTGAATTTTAAGTTAGCTCAATTAGTATTTAAAGATGCCACAATATCTGTTTAGAGAAAATAGCCATAGTTCTGCTCAACAAAAAGAGGCTACAATGGCCTATGCTGCATTGAACTGCAATACATCTTCAGAGAAGCAGTGACTTACAAATTCAAAACTCACTTAAAAAAAAACATTTTACTGAGAGGCCGAAGGATACTCCAGATTTTCTATTTGGTTTTCTCCATATAACAAATTTTATAGCAGTCAAGGGTTCTTACCAAAGATGTGCAGGTACAGCAAATTTGTTGCCAGGTGCTTGGAGCTGAGTAGAAGAAAAGAAAATGTGGATTGCCATCACCATACAAAAGAGACTCAAAGAAGATCCCTGAAGTTTATTAGTTCACAACTCAGCTAGAAGCTCTCCTTATTTCAGATTCTGGGCAGGTCATAATTTTAATGATTAATTTGCTACTAAGTTTCACTCTGAAAAAAATATTCTAGCTTGTAGATGGTAAAATGCTACTAAAAATAATCAATGATTGAATGCTGAATCCTTCAGTAAAGGATAACACTTTCAGACAAACATTTAAAAAAACACAAACAAAACAACAAAACAACACCAAACAAACAAACAAAACCAACTGAAAAACTGCTGGTGAATGCATTTGGAAAATAAACCTTTTCATATCCTGTTGTATGTGTTCTGTGTTGTCAAGTCTAAAATAAAATCCTGTTAGTTTCAACACTGAATCAAGACTGTAAAAAGGCAAATCAGAGAAATAACACTGCTGATTAGAACAAGCTTTAAATCTCCAATTGTTCTATTAATTTAGTTTCTAAAATAACCAGGCTTACTCAATTGTCAGTATTTAAGTTTTGAATCTTGGCTTGGATACTTCTGTCAAAGAAGTAGTGAAACCACAATCTAGTTTGTTAGGAAGTTTGGAATGTAGAAGTACAAATCAAAACATGAAAGTATTGTTCTATTTTTTATGATCACAAGGCATAGAATTATTATCATGAAAAGTGATAAAAATTAGGAAGGTCAGGCATACTGCTCTGGTCCCCACATCACAAGCACAGTCACAGTCCATGTCACCCAGTATCTCTAAGGGACGTGGTTACTTTTAAGGTTTAAACATAAAAACAAGTAGTAAAGGGCTTAGGTTTTCCGTCTAACCATTGAAAATATATGTGTCTTCCCGAAGGTCTCTGAAATTACTTTTCCCACCTATTTTAGTCACAGAAAATGCAGGCAGATGTGACCCTCTCCACAGGGTTCAAAGTCACCTCCTTTTTTAATGTTCAAGTTGCTTATTTTAGGAGTGATGTTTCTCTAAAACAGTAGGTACAAATTATCTTTCTAAGGGAAATGTGGTGGATGCAGCTCTGGCCTTCCCCATGTGTACATGTTATAGAACAGTTGTACTTTCTTGCTCAATTAGAGTACAGCTTGCTTTAAAGGCAAGAAGGCTGAAGTCCAGGCTCAGGACTAATGTAACGGGACAAGAAATGCTTGTGTTCTGTGAATCTCCAGAAAACCCCACTGTAAAACATTACTGTGGGCAAGAGGAGCTCTGTCTTTGTCATGATTGCTGTGTGTTGTGAAATGTTTGATGAGGATTTACAGTTGATAGTGCAGTCTATAGGATAATGAAACCCAAACTGAGTCAGGGTGGCATATGTCAGGCACTGTTGTGAAATCATAGCAGATCTTTCCAAAAGTTTATCTATGTCTTCAGAAAAAGAAACAAATTGAAAAATAAGGATATGAAAGACGCTTACCATGAACCATAAACACATCATGACCAACATTTTCAAAGCTTAAAGAAGGTTTGAGCTAAATACATTTGGGAAATTGAGTGCATAAAGTTACCCATCTGTTTCTATTTGATACCAATTGCTAAAGTAAGCTGTATTTGATCATTCACTGTCATATTTCCTATCCCTCTGGGTTCAAATATTTTTTAATTTTCACTAGGCTCTAATTTTGCAATATGTTATTAAGAAAACTGAATCCTCAGGATTAAAAAAAAAACCAAAAGTGAAATAAAGAAACCTCCAAACTGTCGTTCCATGTATAGAAACCTTTTTTTTTTTTCTTCCAAGTCTGTATTCCATTCCTGCATAAACTTTAAGAATCTTTAAAAGTATGTTCAAAATTATGTGAAGGGTAAAATTATGAATTTCCCACTTGGAAGAAAGTGGCTTAAATTCTATCCAATTATTTGCCATGGCAACCAGCTAAACACAAAAGGGCTGGAATGGATGTAGAGTACTGCCTCTATAATCATCACTGTATGTCCTTCAAATCATGGATATGCAGCACCACTATCCCAATCTACTTCAGGGCCATAAACCTACACGGTAATTATATGCTTTGGAACACTTCACTTAAGTGCACCAATAGTATAGTGAGTGAACATGTTCTTTAATTCTGCACCTGTAAATGGGGGGGGGGGGGAAGAAATATTTCTATCAGAAAAATGGGGGGAAAAGGAAATTAGATCATTACATCATTTTTAACCTACTTTCTGACATACCAAATCCCCACAAATTGCTAATCTTAAATTAGCTGTTAATAATCAATGAGTAAAAATGCTGGCAAAGTGTCCCTCTCAGAACTATGATACGTGTTTATAAAAGGAGTAAAAATAAGAAAATCCAGATAAAGGGCTTCATCCCATCAATTGTTTCTTTGCCATGGGGCTCGCTGTGTTTCCACCAGTGGATTTCCACTACTGAATTTCCATGAGTTTGCAGGGTAGTAATTTTGCAGCTCAGACTAGTGATTTGCAGAACCAGGCCCCAGGCACTGACACACATAGGGTCCATCTTGACCTTCTAACATGTAAGTTTCTATGGTTAAGGGTTATGAGGGAGGAGGTACAAATTGCCATTTGCCTTTCAAATGTGTTCTGGGCAATTGGGGCCTAGATTGCAGACCAGGAGATGCAAGTTCCTTTCTGGCTCTGTTACTGAGCTGTTAAAGCTTAACCTTTGTATGCCTGTTTGCCCTCCTGCTTTTCCCCAGCTCAGTGTTTGGCTTGTGAACTCAGCGGAGCAGGAACTGTCTCTTATTTTCTATTTGTACAGTGCTTTGAACAATGGATCTCCACTATGCCTGTCTGTAGGTGCTAATACAAAATATGGTCAAGATAAACCCAGGTCACCTTTGAAGTTTGTTGCTTCTATTTCAGGTCTGTCAAAGGCTTGTGTGTCCTGGTTTATTTTTTCAAACTGTGTTAGCTGGCTCGTAAAAAAAATATTATTTGTCCCCATGAATCTTGCATTGCTTGTATTCTTTGATTATAAACAGCCAAAATGATGATAATAATTATTAATGATAATGCCTAACATCATTAATACTACAACTACATCTCATAATATTTTGCCAAATATTATATGACACATGGTTTTTGGAAGTCAGATCTGATTAAACATTTGAGTCTAAGGGTAACCACAATGTGTCCATTTTGGAGCTACATATCATGTATGAGCAACCATACATTTGTATTTGTAATTTTTTTCTTAGACAGCGAAAGGGAACAGCCAACCCCACGCAGGGTGGAGCTGATGTGACTGAATGATTCCAGAGGACATCAAGGCAATTTAACAGAATTAAAAGACAAAAGTAAACTAAAATCTTCTTAATCTTCTAAGACTCATTAACCATACCCTAGATGCTGCAGCTCCCATACAAACTTATAAAAACGCTTTTCACTCCAATGAGCCAACTCTTGTGTCAAGATTTTGTATTTTAGATTATATATTTAATAGTTGCAACTACTGAACTGATACTATTTAACAAAGACTCAGGATTTAAAAACATTTAGATGCTTAAACCTCACAGTTCTGCAAAAAATATTGAAATTGTGAAATCAGTTTCCTTCAAAATGAAAAATATAGATAATAGATGAAAAGAATCGGAAAAACATGATAAACAACACTACAAGAAACTTCATTGCTTCTAAGCAGATATCTTGATTTCTGAGACATAACTTCCAGATTTTGCCCACTCTAAATTATTGATAGCAGTACTTATTTAACATATTTAGAAAGAAAAATAATCAGATAATCTGGGACGATTCTCATCTATGCATCTCTCCTACATAAATTATAAAGTGCTAGAAAATGTCATGGCCTATGCATTCCTCCTGAACACAATAAATAAGTCTGTTAATGCTGGTCCTTATGTGTAAAGCTCCCCCAAAATAAAGGCCTTCTCTATGGAAATAAGACCTCTACCAAAAATATTTTGTGATATATATTTTGTTAATATTTTCTAAGTATATTCTTAGATTGTTAAAACTTTCCCATCCATGATATAACAGAAGACGTAAAAGTTTTAATACACACTAATACACCATTGCTTTGCTTTAAAAAGGCTTAAATTAAAAATATTATTACTTGATAGTATATTGTTCAGAGCTATTTTACAATTAAAAATTGTTGAAGGCAGACCAGTGATCCAGTTGGATGCATATTTTACCTAGCATAAACTGTGATAAGATGTGTTTTCTGTGCCTGTCACACGATACATATTGTGTATGAGGAAAACCATTAGAGTTTTATGAGGCAATTTGAACTGCCTGTAAAACTGCTGAGGGCAAAACAAGTTGGATTTTTAACAGAGAGTCAAACAGAGTATGTGGTGCTTTCACTGATGGTTGTCATTGTTCCACATAAAAATGGGATCTGTTTTTCAGATGTGAAATAAAAATCAAACATCAAACAATTATGATATGCATTCTATTTGTCTGAAAAATATGATCTCCAAGACTTTTTTACAGGAAGTATTTCCAGGTTTCTGAAAAAAAATAAAAATAAACCAAACCCCTTAAAAAAGCAAAGTTCAGGTAAACTCTGCCTTATCTATGAAAAGGGGACGAAAGTGTCATTTTTTTCTATTCAAGTACTTGCAAACTAATAGTTGCAGATCCCCTGTACTAATCACCATAGCAATTACATAGAAATTAAATTTCACAGACATTTGTGAGGATTCACAAATTTATTCTGAGGAATCTTAAGACATTGTGCAAGCCACATTTCCATAAAGTCATTGGAGAAAGTCTTTCTTAATTGTATTACCAAAGCTGGTGCTGGGTTTTGTGTGTTATCAGAAATCACATCCCCAGGTTCCTTGGGTTACCGTAAGACTGCATTTCTTCTGTCCTATACAACAGAACTTCCTTAGAACCTTCATCATTTCTTTACACAATGACTCCTTTTCATACACTCACTGATTTATTATTTCCCCTTTTATTTCCCCTATTATTTCCCAGGAGTCAGCCTTGGCAGGCTTCTTACCTCACACCAGCACTTACATGCATGGTGTGGTTGGCACTGTGAATTCTGCAGGGCTGTGAACCTAAAGAGAGTGGGTGCCTCTCAGTAGCTCCTGATCTGGACCAGGTGGTTGAGTTCACCTCCAGCACTCAAAAATCTGAGCAGTTGTCTCTGGAGCAGGGGCAAAGCACAGGGTGGGTACTGAGGCATCTCCTAGCTCACACCGTGTCACAGAGCAGGGATGACAGCAATCACTTTGAACCACTCAGGCGAGCTGTGATTGAGAGGTTTCATCCATGACATTTAAATTTATTGCCTCATCAGAAAAATGCTTAAAAATACCAATTACTGTTAAAAAAAAAACCTGATGACTGGGATGTGTGGCTCAATAGAAGTTTTGTGTTGTATTCCCCTTTTTCCCCTTTTTCAGTTGCTTGTGTAGAGTCCTACCGGTAAGTTCCTCATAAATACTTTAGTTTACTATCACTGTAATGATGGCCATAATAGACACAGTGGGGAATTGCAGCAGTGTTATTAGAGTGGTAATATTAAAGTGTATTAAACACATGGGTATATTTGTAACATGCTCATATAAGAAAAACTATTCTACTCCAGTGTTCCAGGTTTTTTTTGTAAGCCAGTGAATATTTATTAATAATTTTTTTTCAGTAAAAAAGTTATTGCTTAGTTATGTTAATACCTGAAGATGGGGGTTAGGAGGTAGGAATGGCTAAAAATCTTTAAAGACTATTGTTTTTCCTTGAGACTTGCATAGTTTTTCCTGGCCAGATGAATTCTCTGTATTTTGAAGCAGGGTCTATGTCTAATTGGTATTTGTGGGTGACATGACTCATACTACGTTGCTTATATGAACTTAGACACATGAAAATAAATTTCTGTCCACCACTTAGAAATTTCAGCCATTTTGTGTAATGTAGCATCCATCCAGACCTGTTTGCCTTGGATATTTATACATTTTGATATTGTTTTTTTATCTGGTAATGTAACTGTATATTAATAAAATGACATGAAAGGATAATTTTAACCTGTTTTTTCTTTTCCAACACCTAAATCTCAAAAATTCATATCAAATTATAAATTTTTACATTCTTTCAAGAAAGGGAAAACATTTCTTAGTTCTTGTTATCAAATTTCATGGTTTTAGTTTATTTCAAAAGAATAATAAAAGTAGCAGAGTAAGGCAAAACAGTTAATTCTCATCTGTTATAAATACATAATCTTGCAGCAAGACTCGATTAGTTTTCACCTTCTGTGGATCTTCAGACATGAATTGTAAACCACTGCAACAGGAAAGTTTGCTGCAGGAGCACCAGCAGACTCTTGGCTGTGGAAATACAAATGATGCTTCTGTAGCAGACAATTAAAGATATGCACAGCAGGGAAGGAGAGGTAATGTTTGAGATCCACTGTCCAAATGATCATAAATTCTAAGCTCTTTGCACTCTAGGACAGTAATTGATAATATTAAAGTAAGGTAACTATTAATAATTGCCAGATGACTTAATTTGCGTACCTCTGTAATCTTAATTACAATCTCAGCAAGAATGTCACCTTTTGAACAGACAGATGAATAAAGAATGAAAATCAGGTCTATAGGAACTATCTCTTGGTGTCATCTAGTGGTTACATTCCCATACTGCAAAAAGGAAATTGTGTGTGTAGTTTTGTTTATATATCTATATCTATATCTATATCTATATCTATATCTATATCTATATCTATATCTATATCTAAAAAAAACAAGTGTGAACACCCACACACATATAAAATATGTTTGTTTCTGACTGAGTGGAGTAAAGGAAGCTGCCATTTTTAGCAGACAAGGCAAGAGTAGCCTTTCTCTGCTCTTCACCCAGGTCTTTTTGCTGTGTCTTCTTATGAGGTCAAGACACATCGACAGAGAGCTCAGTTAGCATACACTGGTGTGAAGGTGCTGTCTGCTGCCCCTTTTAGCCTGCTTGACTGAGTGACTGGGTGTTGTTAAAGAACATCCTCTGCCAACACACAAGGTATTTCCTTACGGGTGACTGAGTAGCACTAAGGGGATGCTGACAGATTGAAGTGACATGCCACAAATCTGATTGCACATGGCACTGGAGGAACACAGCAAAAAAGGAGCATCCCCTGTCCCTCCTGCCAGCTCTGTCTGCCCCTCCCTGCTTGAGGAGGGAATGGTATGGCTGACACTGGAACAGGCAGCACTGCAAGAAATGCACTGCCGTGGGGGGTGATGAAGTAACACTGAAAAAAAACAGAAAGAAAAAAATTAGTATAGTTTTTAACTTTTAATATAACTCTACTGGTAACAGGAAAGGCAATAAACCTATGGATAGGGCAAAAATAGATAAAACCCACAGATTTTACTATAGGCATCACTCAGGAATATACATGATACCAAGGTTTGCAAGCCCTTTCTCAAGAATAGGGCTTAGCACCACTGATTTATCCATAACTATATTCCACAAGGACTGTAACTTGTTTTGTTGAAATAGGGAAGGGAAATATAAACTCCATGGAAGTTTTTGTTCTAAAAAGAAAAGACTGGAGTAGGCTTTAGCCCTGAGTAAACAAACTTAGTTTTTATTTCCTTTATTCTAAGCCAAGATTTCAAAAATTTACAGTGATTTTTTGACAAGTGACCTGATATTCATAAAAGTTTTGAGAACAGTGACACACAACCATTTTTTGTGGGGTTTACTAAACGTTAAACCATTCAGAAAAAAATACTTTGAATATTGATAAAATCTAACTTTTATTTGAGTTTAGCAATCTTTCCAGTATTTTGCTCAGATAGTTAAGAATCTATATGTGGGTACCATCACCCATACTTCAAAAAATTGATCAACCTTGGTTCAACCTGAGTAAAATATTCAAACAACACAAGTATATAAATGAACTCAAGCCCCAATATTCACTATACATAGTTTTCAAAAAGTGTTCGGATTATGGAAAATGGGAATCTGAAAATAACAGATTGCCTGAAGTCCCATGAGAATGGGATCTCATGGGAAGATACACACAGAATCGTGTTCCTTGTCTCTCCTTCCTAGCAGGGCAAAATAAGCAAATACTGAGGAATATAATCTTTGAGAGATTTTCATGCTGAGTGACAAGATGGATTCAGCACCAAGAAAGACTGCTAGTCTGTCTACCTCCCAAGGAGTTCTGGAGCCAGGTCTAGATATAAATAAGAAAGCATGAAGGATACAGTCACATTATGCTCCTGCAGACAAATAGACTCTAAGGCACTACTGGCAGAGCAGCACTGAAAAGCACCAAAGTGCTCAGGACCCCATTCATCCTTCTTCTCACACAGCTACTGGGGTAGCTACTGTCATAGACACAAGATTTGCCAGTCTACCACTGGAGCCTTCTAGACTTTCTAAACACAAGGTCTGAATCCATGTAGTGTACTTGTGGGTTTTCCTTCAATTTTAGCATCTCACTGGCTCATAAGAAGCCCCACTTCAGGCTGGAGTTCAGTAACATTATGCATGGCACATACATCTAGCATCTAGAGACTTTTAAAAAATTCAGCCTGAAATGCTTTTACATTTTAAACCTGATTAGAAATAACTCATTCAGATGGATGTTATGCAAGGGCACTAAAATATTTACTGCGCTGTATAAAAATAACTGCTCCAAATACTGAATTTTAGCTGTAGGTAGAGAGGGAAACTATCCAACTAAACCAGCAAAGAAATTAGAAAGAAGACAAATTATACAACTACATATGCTTCATCAGGCTGACTGAAATTCACCTATAAGAATATTTTTAGTCCTGTTATCCCATAAATTGTCACTAATATCTTGACTACAACAAATCATGCGAGCAAGAGTTGTCTTTTTGCTTGAGTAAACTATGAGAAACAATACATTTTTATATATGCATAGAGGGAAGCAGTCCATTATTGGTTTCATCTTCTTGTCTTTTTTTGAATTGGGGATTACAACAAAAACATTAAATCTGTTCAACATGAAAGAATAACCCTACAATATTATCAGAATGCAGTTAGTTACTATTTCTTATTTTTCTGGCACATATTCATGATATCAACAAAGTGATATTTGCTATACACATCAAGACAAAAATGTTGCTGCAGTTTCCTGTGTGCCAGGATGTAGCACAGGCCTAATCCCTGTGTATACATCAATTAGTCTTGTGCTCCTCAGTGGAAAGGAAACCCCAAGACCCTCCACTGAATTTGTGACTAGGCTGGGAACAGCATGCTGGGACAACCTATCCCACCAAGGACACACAGCATTTGTATTTCCTGCGGTTTTGATATGGCACCACAACTGTGTTTTAATACTCTCCACAATACATTTAATCTCATGTTAGATTTAAAAATAATTCGTGAAG